>OZ010789.1:504116633-506516633 GCA_963932465.1 Maratus speciosus | reverse complement strand
TCACCGTTTGCAAGTTATGGAATTTTAAAATCCATCAGTCATTTTTGGGACACCCGGTATATACTTTTACAACATGTGCAAGAGAAGGACATTTAAAAATATATATTTATGTTAAGAATTGTGGTGCAAATTGAATACAAAAATATTCGCTAGTGACAGCTTTGATACATGCATGAATGAATACATTTATACATTTATACACGAATATATAAGTATAAAGAACACATGCATGACAAGAAATGTTTAGCGATTCAATAAACTTACTTTTAAAAGGGAATATTATACTTTTGATAAATGGTATAAGCATAAGTTAACTTTTCCTTTTGGAAGAAAGACTATGCACTATAAAATAGTTTTCCAACAGATTTTAACCCACTATATGAGACGAGAATTAATCTTAAATTTAAAAAATTCCATCGTGGTAGAAAATTAATCAGATTTAATGCAGTTTTAAAAGTTGTTTTCAATCTGAAATTTCATTTTTTCGGAACTGACCATAAAAAATATTTCCGTGTAAGAATTTAAAAACATTTAGATTTAACAATCATAGGTACTAACTTGGGGGCGTATGAAGTTCAGCTTTTCTGTTGGAATGAAAACAAAATCGCATCGTTGAGTTGTATAAGTTAAATAATTATTCTACACTCAGATTGTTTACTTATGAATCTCAGTATGTCTCAAAAGCGTGTTAATATTCCACACTATTGAAATAGCTATGAAAATTACATTACTGATCACATGATTTGCTTCTCTATGTTGTTAATATCTCCGGTATCACAATGTGATAATATAGATACTTTAATGTGCATAGTTTGTTGAATAAACTGTATCTCCTTGTTTTTTTTTTTTCCTTACAAAAGTATGAGATCACGTTTCTTGTATTAAATAATTTACCTAATTAAAAAGTTTAAAATAATATGTACATATAACCAATTAAAGACTAGTTGGATGTACCAATCCCAAAACTTTCTTCTATCTCATACATGTTAATACTTCAAAATTCGCTATCACACTGCCAAAATTAAATGGCAATTTAAGCATCTCATGAGGATTCTAAAGATATGAAATTCCGTGCATTAGTTCTTGAGATATGACTATCGATGAAATCGTCTAAATCCAGCAAAATGCTGCCTAGCAGCGCCACCTATTGGGTGATTTATACCAAATCCTAATCAGCAACAATCTATGTCAACGTCTGACTGAATCTGAAGTTTGGAGAAAATCCGTGCATTAGTTTTTGAGATAGAGCTATAGTGAAAATCGAGAAAATTCCTGCATAGCAGCGCCACCTATTGGGTGATTAACACCAAAACCTAATTAACAGCAACTTGTGTCAACATACAACTAAATCTGAAGTTAGATGAAAATTCGTCCATTAGTTCTATAGATAGAGCTATTGAGGCAATCGTGAAAAAGGCAGCACAGAAGCGCCACCTGTTGGGCGATTTACACCAACACATAATCAGTAGCAAGTCATATCAAGCACTAACTGAATCTGAAGTTTGATGAAAATCCGTGCGTTAGTTCTTAAGATAGAGCTATTGGGGGAAATCGTGTAAATCCTGCAAAATTCATCATAACAGCGCCACCTGTTGGGCGATTTGCACCAAAACATAATCAGCATCAATTCATATCAAGGACTAACTAAATCTGAGGTTTGAACAAAATCCGTGCATTAGTTCGTGAGATACAGCTATTGCGAAAATCGTGAAAAATGCAGCATAGCAGCGCCACCTGTCGAGCGATTTACACCAAAACCTAATCAGCATCAATTTGTATTAGGGACTAACTGAATATCAATTTTTATTAAATTCCGTGCATTAGTTCTTGAGATAGAGCGCCCACAAAATTTGTGTCACATACACACAGACAGACAGACAGACTCACAGAGTCACAGACAGACATTTTGTAAAAACATGTTTTTTGGAATCTCTGACACCTAAAACGTGCAAATCCGTCGAAAACCGGAATTCGAAAATTTTCATGAATCCAATACTTTCTTCTTGTAAAGATAGAAGAAAGTAACAATATTATGTTTGATGATTTTGTTTCTTTATTTTCTTTTTACTTTCTTCTATATTTACAAGAAGAAAGTATTGGATTCATGAAAATTTTCGAATTCCGGTTTTCGACGGATTTACACATTTTAGGGGTCAGAGATTCCAAAAAACATGTTTTTACAAAATGTCTGTCTGTCTGTCTGTCTGTCTGTCTGTGTGTATGTGACACAAATTTTGTGGGCGCTCTATCTCAAGAACTAATGCACGGAATTTAATAAAAATTGATATTCAGTTAGTGCCTAATACAAATTGATGCTGATTAGTTTTTGGTGTAAATCGTTCAACAGGTGGCGCTGCAATGCTGCATTTTTCACGATTTTCGCAATAGCTCTATCTCAAGAACTAATGCACGGATTTTGAGCAAACTTCAGATTTAGTTAGTTCTTGATATGAATTGATGATGATTACGTTTTGGTGTAAATCGCCCAACAGGTGGCGCTGTTATGATGAATTTTGCAGGATTTACACGATTTCCCCAATAGCTCTATCTTAAGAACTAACGCACGGATTTTCATCAAACTTCAGATTAAGTTAGTCCTTGATATGACTTGCTACTGATTAGGTGTTGGTGTAAATCGCCCAACAGGTGGCGCTTCTCTGCTGCCTTTTCCACGATTGCCTCAATAGCTCTATCAATAGAACTAATGGACCAATTTTCATCTAACTTCAGATTTAGTTGTATGTTGACACAAGTTATTGTTAATTAAAGTTTGGTGTTAATCACCCAATAGGTGGCGCTGCTATGCAGAAATTTTCACGATTTTCGCTATTGCTCTATCTCAAAAACTAATGTACGGATTTTCTCCAAACTTCAGATTCAGTCAGACGTTGACATAAATTGTTGCTGATTAGGATTTGGTATAAATCACCCAATAGGTGGCGCTGCTAGGCAGAATTTTGCTGAATTTAGACGATTTCATCGATAGTCATATCTCAAGAACTAATGCACGGAATTTCATATCGTTAGAATCCTCATGAGATGCATAGATTGCCATTTAATTTTGGCAGTGTGATAGCGAATTTTGAAGTATTAACATGTATGAGATAGAAGAAAGTTTTGGGATTGGTACATCCGACTAGTTTCAAAATGTACGGTTATTTATGTCGAAATGGTGCACTTGTGATCAATATATGGTCTTTGAAAAACATTTTTTTAAATATTTGTAAATTTCAAAATTATTGAATTTAATGATCTTAAAATAATAGATGAATTTCTTTCAGCCGTTTTTTGGAAATATTTATAATATGTTAATTAAATTTCTATTCAAAATCCATTTTAGATCAGATCGATAACAACTATTAAACTCTAATTTCTGGAATTGTTTTCTTATTACAGTTTAATGTAATGCAAATTTTAGACTTGGAAATACTGCAAAATTGTTCGATTTTGCATAAGATAAAGCTACATTATTATGATGGAAAATGATATAATCAATGAAAATGACATTTACTTACTATCCGTTATAGGAAATATTTTAAACTGGTGTTTACTTATACATATTTACATCTAAATTTTAAAATCAAATAGTTTATTTAGTACACAATATGTCACAATGTATTACTATTTTCATAAAAACCAAAGAAAATTGAAAAATCATTCCACGCCTGAACGTATAGTAGTCTGAATGCAGCGATATTGGTTTTTATAAAACCTAAACGTATCTTACATAAAGATGTTATTCATCAAATATATCTGTTATTGCAATTCAAAGAATAAAAAAAAAATATATAGTTTGTATCATAAGATTATCGAAGAATACATATGAAAGGCACCATAAGAATGCGAACTCTTCACAGAAATAAAACACATGAAATTCCGTTCATCGGATTTCTTGTTTGTTCCGCCAGAAAACATATTTTCAAAGAAGGATTTTCATCTTTGAATATAAATCTCAAACTTGTGTGAACAATCTGGTGAAAAATACTTTTTTTTGCAGAGAAAACTTTTCAAATGTATGAAAAAAAAAAAAAAAAAAAGAGAGAAAGAGAGAGAGAGAGAGAAACAAAACGAGAAAGAAAATTGTGAGTGTAAAAGAGAGACGAAAGATATATGCAAAGTATATTTAAGACAGTCTGCTATAAAGCTTAATATAAAAATGTATTAACCCTTTGTATCACCGTGTTGCAGATATGCAACATACTCAAAACGTCATTGTTATTTCAAGAGTAAATTTCAAATGACGATTTTGTTTGTTGTTATGCTATTACACTACTATTAACATAATTATTTCATTAAATCCTCAACAAATGTCGATACTGATTATTTTTTCGCGCCAAAGTTTGATTTATCGCTTGATCAGCTACACATGATTTCTGCTGAATTAAGGTTTGAAATACAGGAGTTTAAAAAAGTATCCAGACGTCTACAAGTATATTGTTTTCAAAGATGAGTTTAAATTCTTTATTTAAAGACCATTTTCGAGCTAGGAAATTTATAATATGTATAAGATAAATTTGTAAACTTTTGTTTGTTGTAGATCTGCAACAACGCGCCATATCTTCACTTGTAATGGATTTTTTTAACATATCGAAAGAGCATCGAAAATATCTTCTAATGGTTATTTAAGTTGCATTTCTTTCAGAAGAGCATAATTAGTGAAAAGAAGAAACATTAGTCTATTTTTATACTATTTAACAGTGTAAAAGAGAGACGAAAGATATATGCAAAGTATATTTAAGACAGTCTGCTATAAAGCTTAATATAAAAATGTATTAACCCTTTGTATCACCGTGTTGCAGATATGCAACATACTCAAAACGTCATTGTTATTTCAAGAGTAAATTTCAAATGACGATTTTGTTTGTTGTTATGCTATTACACTACTATTAACATAATTATTTCATTAAATACTCAACAAATGTCGATACTGATTATTTTTTCGCGCCAAAGTTTGATTTATCGCTTGATCAGCTACACATGATTTCTGCTGAATTAAGGTTTGAAATACAGGAGTTTAAAAAAGTATCCAGACGTCTACAAGTATATTGTTTTCAAAGATGAGTTTAAATTCTTTATTTAAAGACCATTTTCGAGCTAGGAAATTTATAATATGTATAAGATAAATTTGTAAACTTTTGTTTGTTGTAGATCTGCAACAACGCGCCATATCTTCACTTGTAATGGATTTTTTTAACATATCGAAAGAGCATCGAAAATATCTTCTAATGGTTATTTAAGTTGCATTTCTTTCAGAAGAGCATAATTAGTGAAAAGAAGAAACATTAGTCTATTTTTATACTATTTAACAGTGTAAAAGAGAGACGAAAGATATATGCAAAGTATATTTAAGACAGTCTGCTATAAAGCTTAATATAAAAATGTATTAACCCTTTGTATCACCGTGTTGCAGATATGCAACATACTCAAAACGTCATTGTTATTTCAAGAGTAAATTTCAAATGACGATTTTGTTTGTTGTTATGCTATTACACTACTATTAACATAATTATTTCATTAAATACTCAACAAATGTCGATACTGATTATTTTTTCGCGCCAAAGTTTGATTTATCGCTTGATCAGCTACACATGATTTCTGCTGAATTAAGGTTTGAAATACAGGAGTTTAAAAAAGTATCCAGACGTCTACAAGTATATTGTTTTCAAAGATGAGTTTAAATTCTTTATTTAAAGACCATTTTCGAGCTAGGAAATTTATAATATGTATAAGATAAATTTGTAAACTTTTGTTTGTTGTAGATCTGCAACAACGCGCCATATCTTCACTTGTAATGGATTTTTTTAACATATCGAAAGAGCATCGAAAATATCTTCTAATGGTTATTTAAGTTGCATTTCTTTCAGAAGAGCATAATTAGTGAAAAGAAGAAACATTAGTCTATTTTTATACTATTTAACTGCTATAGGGTAAGTTAGGGATCTCCCTCCCCCCTCCTCTGTAAAATTAACTTCAAGTCCAAAGCTAGCAAAAAAGGGAAAGGTCTCGTAGAAAATAGAATTCAACAGAAAAAGCATAGAGCGCCTACTCAACTTATTCCACCAAAACAAGTGCGCCTAGACGAAATTGGGCACTGGCCATATTGGGCAGAAAAAAGAATACGTTGTAAATACTCCGATTGTAAAAACTTTAACCAAAATGTTTGTGAGAAATGTGGTGTGGGACTTTACTACAACAAAACTAACAATTGTTTCAAAAATTTTCGTGTAAATTAAAATTTTAAATATTTCACATTTTTTGTGCCATTTGGCAAGATGTTGCAGATACACAACAAACCCATTTTTCCAAATAAAATTTTATTTTTCTGTTCTAAATTTTTTTAATTATTTTTTCCATACTTAAAATGATGCATTTTAATATATGTGTAAGAATTTTTCAAATCGGGGTTGTTGAGTTGCAAATGGTTAACTTGTTTGCCAGATTTTACTAAACACGCAAAAATTCGCATGCAAAAAATATAACAAAATCTACTAAATGTTTAGGATTTTAAATGAAGTCCTAAATATGAAATCTTTAAATATAGATTGAATATGTTGCTTGTAATAGGTATAAAATTGGTCTAAATCATTAATTAAATAAAATTTTTATTTTTACATTAATGCTGTTATACAAAGAGGATACTTTATGACACATATTTAAATTCGTTTCCGTTCGGAAATGCATGAAATTGATGTTTTATTCAGAAAATATGTAATCGAAACATGTTTCCCGATTTTTGGTAAACTGAAAAGATCTTCCAGGGAATACTGTCAAAATGGGCATTTCGAAACGAATGTTCACACGCGAATGCGCGAGACAGGAGACTAGATAATTCATTAATTTATAAAAAAAAAAAATTAAACTGATTTCGATTTTAAATTACTTCAATAGACAGACTTGCTAATTTCAAGAGAAAAGTAATTTACAGTGATATTTCGGTTAACGAATGTTTGGTGCCTGTCATAAAAAAGTAAAATGCTACGTAATGCAACTGTCCGGAAGAAAGCACTTCTGGAAAAAAAATTGACATATTTTCATGGTCCTGACTCCGAGAACCCCAAACCACCGCCCGTTCAAATGCTACTTTATATATATATAGATATCTTTATATATATATATATATATGATATGTGACATGATGTAACTTTCCCATTTATGAGCTGATTTGGATGTGACTAGCATGTATACAGGTCCAATGAAGGATCTTGGCCGAGTTGGTTAGCCAGCCTGATCCTCCATTTTGATTAAAATGGCGGGCATTGAATTAAAAAAAATAATAAAATTCAAAAAGAGGTAAACAAATTTTAGAAATTGATTTTTTCCCCTTAATAGTTGGACCTTGATGTTATATTACTAGAGCATTTTTTATTTCGTCTTTAACTTAAAAAATGGCTGATTATGATGACCAGTTTGAATGACCAGTTTGAAATTTTTGAAACGATCCAATATTTGTCATGAAGCAGAACTCGTATATATTAACTAATTTTAATATGACTGAGTATGTGTACAGGAATTACCCAGGTCTCGACTACCTTCACTGGTTAGATTCAACTGCTGTTTTGTTTTAAAATGGCGGCACTCTTCAAGATATCGCCAAATTTGGCGACCAACCACAAATCGCTCTAGATGAAGCCAGCTTGGATAAGGCTGATTAATTTGGCGAAATTCACATTAAAATTCACTATTGACGAAAACTGGAATTGTATCTTCTATACTTGGGTTACTTTTATCTTACCTTAGCTTAAAATAAGCTAGATTAAAAATAAATAAATAAATAAATAAAAGTAATATGAAACTAATCTTTTCCTTGGTACAGGCCGGAAGGAGTTTTTGTTTGTTGTTTTACTCACTCGGATAACGAATATGTATCCGGCTAAAAACGTTTTATTGTCTACATGCACTAATATAGCACATGCGCGTTGTATTGTAATAGGGTGATATATAATGTTTTGGTTAATGAAGATTTTGGAATGTAAATCTGTTACAAATCAGCTTCACTAACCGAGGTATCATTATTTACGAATTTGGTTGAACTACGGTGCCTTAATCGCAAATATGAAATCGCATCTTTCACAGCTATCATTTACTTTTGAATAATGTAGAACAATAGATATATATCTTCATGATATAAACAATAAATCATTACGATAATTAATATGAAACTTTTTCGAGTTTTATATGGCAGGATTGTTATTCCAAAGATAGAGCTTGCTTTCATATGAAAGTGTGATTTTTCGTTAAATCAGAAATTATTATTTATAGATAATATATATTAATGTGATTTAATATGTTAGCCTCTTATTAGAGTGAAAAGGTTAGAACTGGTTTGGTCAAAAATATTTGACATGTTTGTAAGTTAAACAAAATATCAAATACTTGGCGTATGAGAGTGTAATTTAATGAACATACATTTTAGAATTGAAAATTTCGTTTAAACAAATAAAATAATAAGAATAATTTCGATTTTTTTTTCCGTGGCGTAAACATTTAAAATTTTAAATAGGTCCAAAATGTAAAAAGCAGCTAGAGACCATGTTATTTTGTACAATCTAATATCAGATGTTTGCGCCCTTTGTAGTTTGAACCACACATTAAATTTCATTCCATGTGCTGAAATATAGTAGCAGATTAAATAAATACTAAATACTAAATATTATTAAATAAATTGCTTATAATTGCTTTATCTTGCGTTTTTGATGGGTTCTTTTAGCTTTAAAAGTATAAAACTATGTTCAGATAAATTTAAGATTTTTGCTTCAAAGTCTGAATGAATAAAACTTTTTACGATGAGAAGCACTTTAGTTAAACTGAATTCTAATAAATAAATTACTTGATTTTATAGCGTATTTTGAAATGTGTAAAAAGAAAAAAAAAGTAGATCACCCTGTATTTTAAGAATTAAATCTTCGAAATATTACATTACTTTTCCTTAAAACTTTCTTTTGTTTCATTCTAATATTTTATTAAGACGTTGATTTGTGGCATAGATTATTTTTTCTTCTAACGTTTTTCGTTCAAATGATTTTTACTTTAAATAAATTCATTGTTATAAAGATCTTCATGATTATGACATAAAAGAAAGATTTAAATGATGTATATTTATGTCTTGTTTTATGTCAATTGATTAGCTTTACTGTCGAATACATATTTCAATACAAATTTATGAATCATCATTTTCTTCTCCTTTCTTCTACTACAGAACAATTTTTTTTTCAAATAATTTCAACGATTCTCTGAAATCATACAGCCAATCCAAAATGTATTCATTTATCAGAAAATCCTTTGGGATGATCTTAGATATCTATATATCCTCTTTCAGGATATTATAGATTTCATTTAACACCTCCACAAGCCCTTAGGTATTATTACATAAATTCATCAAATAAACGTCATTTTCTCGCTCCGTTAATAGAAATCGAAAATAGCTATTCACACAGCTTGCAGGTTATTTTACGGCTAGGGAATAAATAATGGGAAATGTTTATTTATTATTTTTCTTAAAAATAAGAGGTTCGCATTCTTCAATAATAAAAACTATTCAAAATTATATGTTATAGAAAAACAAACACATATTTTACTGCAAAAATAAATCTTACTTTCTTGATTGAAAATGATAGATTTCATATTAAGTACAAACACATATTCAAAAAATAATTTAATGTAAGAAAGAAAATGTTTATTATTTATATAACTATTATAATTTATTAAACAACTATATTTTTAATTTAACTATTTCCTTATGAAAAATCATATGAAGGATTGTGGATGACATTAACGCGGTTTACAAAGGATATGTTATCCCGCTCTACACCACGAAACATTCTGACACATATTTTTCCTCATTTTGATAGGTAAAAACATGATATTTGCCCCCATAATTACTATAGCATTTTTTTTATCGAACAGCTGTTTTCACTTTCCGATAAATTAATTACACCTTGAGTTAGAAGATATTGTTGTCTCAGAAAGGCAGTTTTTTTCTTTTCCTGCGATGTTGCGTCTGGAAGTTCAGTTTAACACCTTCATGTAATTAACTTATTCGTGTTGATTGTTTTACTATAGATAAATTTAACGCGAACCTTATAAACTTGTGGACCTAATGGTTTTTCACATATGTTTACTTTGTTTTATATTTTTTTATAAAAATTAAAAGAATAGTATTTATTATGTACATAGACGAATGCCATTTATTCTAATACATCTGAAACCCTGTTACCATTATAAATATGTTTCTTTAAAACATGCATTAAGAAAATTTTAAAACCGAGGATCAGAAATCGACAAAAAGCGGGCAATAAAAATACTCATAATAATCACGCACTCATAAAATACTGATCAGTTAAGTTTATGTTACATAAGGAGAGGTTTCAACGAGTGATCTAATTCCAGAAATTTCATATGATAGGAGAATATCATCCTAAGCTGAATATTAACTCTAAAAAATATGAAATGTTTATGAAATGCGTTATACATTTCTCAAGAAACTAAAATAGCCGAGTTGACGACCATATGGTATCCTATGGTGTCAAATACAAGAAAATAAATATATTTTATGCCAGAATAGAAATAAAAAAAATCTAGTTGATAATAAAATCAAGATCAGTCGAAGGTGCAATGTGGCCTAAGCCAAAAATAGATACCACTTTCAATGTACTTTAAAACTTATCATAAGTTATACCTTACTAAAAAAAAAATATATATATATATATGACAAATGCTACCTTCATCTAGTAGTATAATAATACCCTGGTACTCTTGGCATAACATTTTTTATTGTATATATTTTTAAGGTTATTTGTGATATCGAATTCAAGATTAATTTGGTTGGAGTTTAACAGTCGTATAAGGAATATCAAGGATAATCAATGCCCAGGTTTCGCTAAATATTTGACAGAACGACTTCTAAATTATGCTTTCATATTTTTTAATATTTATTTTATCAAATAAATTAATGTCGATCGGAGAGTTTGCGCCATTTTCATTATGCCAGGGATAATGTTCAATACTTGTAATATGGGCTGAACACAATCATTGTATTCACACATAGGTGAAAGATGTTGGTTGCAAAAATTATTTTTCACGTTACTGAACCTTGTCATAATTTCGATATCGAATAAAGTATACATGACAACAATACGCAACATATAATCTACGTCATTGCGCTAGATTCCGATGCGCTACTAGTAAGATTTCGATATCACGCTTTTATTCGTTACGTCTATTCGTCATTTGTTACGACATTTTGTTTACAAAGAGATAGAACGAACTGTAGAAAAAAGTTTCTATGTTTCATTTCTCATTCAGTATAAATCGTAGAAAGTGTTACCTGTGCATCTGAACGTCACATTGAAAGCGTCTACATAAAAAATTACTGTTAGGTTATTTCGTAAGAGACACCACCTATTACATTCTCTCCTATGTTGGAATTTTCGATTTTTTTGAAGATTTAAGCCACTCATGACTCCTAGAACCCCCAAAATACATCCAGTTCAAAACTTTATTTATCTATCTGTCTATATTACTCTTTTATTGTCACGATAACTTTCATGATTCTGCACAAATATCTTCCAAACTAAAACATAACATCAAGGGCAGAAAATTTCGTTCAAGTTCGTTAAAACCTCCTGATCACCGTGAACTGATATATTCGTTCACTAAGCTGTAGGTTTCACTGTAATGGAAGCATTATTTAAATTAATATAATTCTACAAATATAATCCAGTTTAAAAAAAAAATAAGTTATGATTAATACTCTAAAGGCTTATATGACTAAAGGTAATAAAAAAGTTACATCTTGTTAGAAGAATAATCTTTTTACAACATTTAGAAATAATTACAATTTTTCGCTTTTGCTGGGCGATCAGGGGTTAAAGGGGAAAATCGGACCAAGAGGACCGAAATAGGGAGGGGTTTTGTGAAAACCGAAAAAAACTCCACTAATGTCTTAATTATAATACATATTAAATCAGTTTAATGTTATTATTACTTCTAGAAAAAGGGTCAAATATTTGTGAATGAGAGATTTTTTCATAAAATTAAAAATGGGTTCAAGGGGCGGAAAAATAGGGTTTTAAGGAGAAAAAAAATCTCAACTTCGTAAATTCTCAAGATATCAAACCAATTTAAATTTATTATAAATCTTCTTAATATTATCTACAACTTGCATCTTGACAACTTTTTGCTATGTCTAACTCGCACTGCAAAAAAGGGGGAGGGGTTGAGGAACAATAAAAATCATACCTACGTCAATTCACAAGATATCTAATCCGCTTGAATTTATTATAAATCTTCATAATATTATCAACAACTTTTATATTGACAAGTTTTTGATAGTGCCAACTCTTACAGGAAAAACAAATCAAACAAAATAGAGGTTGAAGAAAAAAATATCGTATTAAGGGTATACTGAAATCCAAACGGCTTATTTTCTGACTCATTTTTAAATTCATTTTTGCTCTCAAACGCATCCGATTGGAAGAAATTATATAATGTGCTATATTGGTCGATTTTTTGATAAAGGCAGAATGTATTTCAAAAAATTCTGTCAAACTGGGCATTTTGAACCGAATTTCCCGAAACGATAGTGCTTTTATAGTGCAACTTTTACATTGACAAGTTTTTGATAGGAAATTCTTACAGAAAAAAAATAGTCGTTGAAGAAAAAAATATCGTATTGTCATGATTCTGATAAAAAGAGCTCTTACAAAAAATGAAATAAAAAACTCGTAAAAAGTGGCAAGATAAAATTGTTAAACTAGGTTTATCTCTAAACTTGATTTAGTTTGTTTTGGTGAAATTAGTACTTTGCTTCGAAATCTACCTGTGCCTGTAGCTCAAGCCAGCAAGGAATTTTTGTGATGGAAACAATGACTTCTTTGATAAAAAAATGCTTACTGATAGCTTTGAGAATTGAGCTATTGTCTCCTTAATCAACATGGTTTTTAACATTGCAGTCAATAACATTTTGCTTTAAATATGTTCCACCCGTTAAACAATTACATAATCAATTAACAAAAATAACTATCGGTTAATACTTTTATCAGCACAAAATAATTATTTTTCTATTAAAATGAAACATGTCGAAAACTATGCAGTTTTAATTTGGATTGTTGACATGAAAAACTACGTTTTCCCCCAATTTCGTAATTATGATAATGTACAGTACAACGAAAATATTTTTGGTCAAGGCAACAAACTGTTTCTTCGCAATGGAAGTGTAACGACTATGTTCATAATCAGAATTTTACATATATCGAATATCATCACTGGCGCTAATAAAATGACGTAACACTTCCTTAATGATGGCAATTTTTTTGATAAAATCGATACAAAAGGATATAAACGCATATTTGAAAAATCTTTCTGCCAACGGTTTTATCATAGCGGAAAGTTGGTAGACCTTAATATTCCAGTATAAGAATATTTGCAGTTTACGTTAAAATTGCAACTTTTAATATATCATTATTATAGGCAACCAACTGTTTCTTCACAATAGAAGTGTTACAACTATGTTCACGAACAGAATTTTGCAAATACGAGTCGGAACACGTCGAAATTCGACGAATTAAAATGTATAGAATGGAACTGTTAGATCGAATTTATAATAAAATTACAAAAATAATTACAATAAAAAATTCATCTTGCTTTGCTTATCTAACTCTTAAAGCAAATAAAGTTTTTAACCTAAAATTACCAAAATATTACTTCCACTGCTTAAATTATTAAAAAATTAAACTGTATTAGAATACGTAATCAAGTTGAGTAATTTTTTGTAGTTTTCGATTGAGGTTATTATGTTTGTTTTTACGGGATTAAAAATCAGTAAAAAGGATTTCGCTTTGTCACATCATAAAATTTCCCCTCATAAAATCTAAATTGTACGTTACTTTCACTTTCTCGAAATTTACATAAGCACCACTCAAATTCACAATTTAAAAGTACTTTAACGCGCAATACATTATTAATGAATGTACACTGCTGGCCATTAAAATTGCAACACCAGGAAGGAATGATCTGACCAACGTCAAAATCACATGAAAGGAAGAAGAGATTGGAATATACAAATGATTAGTATTTCAGCGCATTTAGACGAGGCAGGCAGGAGAAACGACATCTGAAGCACTGCATAAAAGAAAAGTTGCGTAGTGGATTTCTCATTTGGAACGCGCTTTGTAAGGTCGGTCTTTGCTCAGAACATCGTGTTATGCCTCGAATAATAAGAAGAAATGCTTACTACCAAGTGTCGGTATTCGATAGAGGCAGCATCTTTGCTATCGAAAGTGTGGATTATCTTTCCGTGATATCGCCCGTTGCATTCGTCGAAATCCAACCACTGTCATGCAAATATGGAATCAATGGATTGCTGAGGGTCATACTGAACGGCGTGCAGGATCTCGACGCCCTCTCATGACTAACGCCGGAGAGGACAGACATATTGTGAGGTCGGCCATGCAAAACCGTACAACCACATCACGAACCATTAGTCAGGAAATCGGCATGTTTGAAGCGCACCCAGAATCCGCTCGTACACTGTAAAAAAAATCTGTAAAGTTACTAAAGTTTTTCTAGGAAACTGGGATTCCTAGAACTTTTGATGTAACGACAACAGGAAAAATTTCTGTAACAGACGCTGTTACAAGAATTTTTGTTGTTGCCGTTACATAAAAAGTTCTAGGAATCCCAGTTTCCTAGAAAAACTTTAGTAACTTTACAGATTTTTTTTTTTTACAGTGTACGGTGCGACGACGTTTGCAGCAGTGTGAACTGTCAGAACGGCGACCAGTACTGCGGCTTCCCTTGACAATGCAGCATAGAGAGACTCGGCGACTCTGGTGCGCCGAACGGCAAAGCTGGATGCATGACGGCACAATGTCGTCTTTTTAGATGATTCCCGGTTGTACGTGCTGTATTCTGATGGCCGTATACTTGTCTGGAGGCTCCGAGACAAACGCCCATCACTTGCTTGCATTCGATACCGGCATAGGGGCTCTGCACCTGGTGTGATGATTTGGGAAGCCATTGGGTATACGACATACACATCTCTAGTTCGGATCGACAGTAATTTGAACGCCATCGGTAGATTTTTGACATCTTACGTCCAGTGGTAGTGCCCTGTCTTCGAGGCCTACCAAACGTCATCTTCCAGCCAGATAACGCAACACCACATGTTGCACGTCGTGTTGACCTTCCTCGATACACAGGATATTCCATTGCTGCCCTGGCCTGCACGGTCTCCAGATCTGTCACCCATTGAAAACATCTGGTCATGCATTTCTTAGAGACTAGCCCGCCACCCTTCTCCAGCTAATACGGTTGATGAAGTGTGGCATAGACTTGAAGTAGCATGGAATAAGTAGCCCGTTTCTGTCCTCCAAACCCAGTTCGGCTGTATGCCTAACCGGATAAGGGCCGTTTTAGCTGCCAGGGGGATCAGCTGTTTCTATCAATTTCCCACCCTTGTAAACACCCAAACTGTTTACAAATTTAATCATTTTGTTTTCATGCCATACTGTTTACGTACAATAAATATCTTTTTTGTATTTTCAATCTTTCATGGTGTTGCAGTTTTAATGGCCAGCAGTGTATTTCCAAACTTAAAGTCACATTTGTCCGATTCAACTTTTTATGTGAACATTCGCATAAAATTTAAGTTCTAATTTTAGTACCCGTGAAAATTTACCATTCAGAAATTTGCCTTTAGTTGCCATAGTATTGGCCATTTAGTATTGGTCAAATATTTAGTTTTATCAAAAAAATTATCAAAAAATTTTGTTTTAAATATGACATTATTTTTACTCACTGAATGATTTTGCCTAGCGTCTCAAACTCAGTATCAGCGTAATGTAAAAATATTGAAATATCTTCTTCCATCTTTTGATTTATGAAGAAGAATGCGTGTTTTTTTAAATGGCTGTCATCATTTTATGTTCAAAAATTAGAAAAAAGTTACTTTTATTTGTAATGTGAAATAGCATCAATAAGGATATAATCAATAAAAATAAATAAACCATGACTATTTTGCCTTTACTTTTAATAGAAATGGATCACTTCAGTTGCCACAATTACAAAATTGGTACTAAAAACTATAAAAAAATTAATATCTCAAAAATAAATTGAGACAGCTTTTAAATAAATTGCATTTAAAAGTACATTTTCCCCCTATACGACGGTGTAAAAATTGAAACTGTGCGATGATTAGCAGTTTAAAAATTTACTGTTACGAAAATTGCAAAACCAAAATTTCATTTCAAATTTAAAGTGTTGCCATCCGCAGAAGGACGCATGCGTTACGCACAGCTATATCTGTCCTTTATAATATAGATAGATATAATATCATCACTGGCGCTAATAAAATATCCTTAATGACGTCGTTTTTTCCGATAAAATTGATGCAAAAACATATAAACGCACATTGAAAAATCTTTCAGCAACGATTTTGCCACAGCGGAAAGTTGGTAGAACTTAATATTCCAGTAGAAGAATATTTAGACTTTACGTTAAAATTCAACATATATATATATTATTATTATTATTATCTATATTGCTATTATTATATCAATTTGTATCCTATATCATAGACAAGACTTACAAAATATTACAACAAAACTTATTTTGACACGTGTTCGCACAAGGTTGCGATAAGACAAGTCAGTTAATGTTATTGAACAAGATGTAGGTAAAAATTTCCATATTTTCTTATTATTGAATGACATAATAAACGTCTAAAAGTACACAAGGAGCATTATTGAGTTTTCGCTTATGCCAGACTTCATCTTCTTCTCAAGAAGACTATTAGATTGCTTTATTTCTATATTTAATGTATATAATTTTCTTTTATATCTCATAACATACACTATGAAAATAAAATCTGTAGTTCTACAGATGTAAAATTACATGCTTACTAAACTTTCATCTGTAACTGTACAAAAAAAGATGCAAATCTAAAAAACTAGTTTTTGTAAAGTTACAGAAATCTGTAACTTTACAAATGTATCTGCTAAAATTATAGTAATCTTACTAATATTTTATCTGTAACCCTGGTTGCAGTTACATGAAATGTTCTGGACATCCCAGTTTCCTAAAAAAATCTTAGTATCCTTACATATTTTTTTTAATTTTTGGCGCAAAATTGTGTCTGTTACATGAATTTTTGTTGTTGCTGTTACATAAAAAGTTCTAGGAATCCGACTTTCTTGGAAAAACTTTAGTAACTTTACATATTTTTTTTTACAGTGTAGATACCTATTAGACCAAACTTTTGAATCATTTTTTAAGCTTAAATTTATGCATCTTTTCCTGTTGTATTAGAGTAAAGAATTCAAGACCTGCGAGTAAAGCGATTTTATATCACATTTTTCTAAAAGTTATTTTATATAATGGACGAAGATAGTTTGAGATTAATAATTATATGATAAAGCTAACATAATAAGATTCTACATTATAAGATCAGTATTGATGATATAAGGCATTAATTTTAACTATTTAAAATTGATAATTTAATAATTTTAATAACGTTAAAGATTTTTAATAATTAAAAATTAAATGTTAATAAATTTTTCTGTGATAGTTAAGTAATAACTTTAAATGTATACTATCCAGAAGAAAGAAAAAATTACAACACAAATATTTTACGTAAATTTTCTCAAAACCTTATTTTTATTACATAACTTCTTATTACGCTTTCGTTTACATGTCTGAATTTTTGTGCTAATTTAATAATTTTTATCTTTGAAATTAACCACATACTTTTTTACAACAAAATTTTAATTAGTTGAAAGTAAAATATTTGCAAAGTTCCGAAAAATTTCTTGGCTCGATAAATCTGAAATAGTTTTGGTAAATCGGGATAAATTAACCATAATGTCACTCTTAAGGAGCGATGTTTTTCTAATTTAAATGTAAATTATATTCTATTAAAGAAAGTTTGAAACATAAAACGCAGAGATAAAAAGTTTCGAATTTTAGACATATTATTCGCATAAAGTTAGACTAAAGAATTTTTATTTTAACCTGATTTCGAAAAAATAAAATATTTACGCATTATCAAACAAATTTGAATGTGCCCATGAATAAGTCTTCACTGCTGTTGTCGTGATAGGCTGTTTATTTATTTTTTTTATCATTTTTTTAAAGCGCGGGATGTGAATGTGTTGTATTGATCCACGATAATGCTCGTTCATATAAAGCTTATCACGACACTCAACTGCAGTGTTGCCAGTTTGGGGGCTTTTTTAATTCAGTTTATTTGACTGTCATCACTTTTAAAAAATAGTATAATTCGCCTTTTTTTCAGAATTTTTAATCTATTTTTAAATATGCCGAATATTTCTATTTCAAAAAAACGATGACAATCAACAATCTGGGGATAAAAAATTCCCCAATCTGGCAACACTGCACAACTGTAAAAGGTGGTAAGTAAGCATTCTATTATAATGTACTCAATATCAGCATTTACCATCTTTTCTTATAACTTAATTTTTCCTTTCCGGTGAGCACTTTAAAAATGTTGAAAAGTTGCAAACAGTGTTTACATACACGGTTTCACCGGTAGAATATTCTCATAAGACATTCGTAAAAAACTGGTAATAAAGCAAACAAAATTTTATTAATTTAATCTTAAATAATTCATATTACTTTAAATTAGTAGTTAACTAAAATCATAGTGCAGGTACTTGGAATAAAAGTGGAATAATCTTCGATTAATTTTAATAGGTTCTCACATGCTTAGACAAAGTCTGACATTTCTTATTATTTAACACTAATGTAATTTTAGAAATAAAAACAACTATGAAGGAAATTGTTTTTCCTGCTGTTCTTAGACTACACTGTAAAAAAAAAAAAAAAAAAAAAAAAAAAAAAAAAAAAAAAAAAAAAAAAAAAAAAAAAAACTGTAGTTCTACATATGTAAAGTTACATGTTTACTAAACTTTCATCTGTAACTGTACAAAAAAAGTTGCAAATCTACAAAACTAGTTTTTGTAAAGTTACAGGAATCTGTAACTTTAAAAATGAATTTGCTAAAATTACAGTAATCTTACTAAAATTTTATCTATAACCATGGTTGTAGTTCTAGGTTGAAAAGTTCATGAAAAGTTCTAGGCATCTTATTTTCCTAAAAAATTCTTAGTAAGTTTACAAGTGTATGTGTTACATGAATTTTTGTTGTTGCCGTTACATAAAAAGTTCTAGGAATCCAAGTTTCCTAGAAAAACTTTAGTAGCTTTACAGATTTTTTTTTACAGTGTACATCCAACAGAGGAGATTATGCAATTAGTTATATTTTTTCAATACATGTCTATGCAAAACGTTTGAACAAATACACTGTAAAAAAAAAATCTGTAAATTTACTAATGTTTTTCTAGGAAACTGGGATTCCTAGAACTGTTTATGTAACGGCAACTACAAAAAGTCTTGTAACAGACACACTTTTGTGCCAAAAATTACAAAATCTGTAAGGTTACTAAGCATTTTTTAGGAAGCTGGGATGCCTAGAGCTTTTCATCTAACTGCAACCAGTGTTAAAGATAAAATTTTATTAAGATTACTGCAATTTTAGGAGATTCATTTGTAAAGTTACAGATTTCAGTAGCTTTACAAAAATTAGTTTTGCAGATTTGCAGCTTTTTTTGTACAGTTACAGATGAAAGTTTAGTAAGCATGTAACTTTACATCTGTAGAACTACAGATTTTTTTTTTTTTTTTTTTTTTTTTTTACAGTGTAGTCAATCTGAATATATCTTTTACGCTAAAAATGTATCTTTCAGCAGATCAATCCATTTTAATATCATTAGGATCTAAAAAGGATAGCTTTGTCTGTCTGTTTCATTTCATATACACTGTAACAAAAAAAAACAAAAAAAACAAAAAAACAAAAAAAAAAAAACCCTGTAAAGTTACTAACGTTTTTCTAGGAAACTGGGATTCCTAGAACTTTTTATGTAACGGCAACAACAAAAATTCCTGTAACAGCGTCTGTTACAGGAATTTTTATTGTTGCCCTTACATAAACAGTTCTAGGAATCTCAGTTTCATAGAAAAACTTTAGTAACTTTACAGATTTTTTTTTACAGTGTAGTTTTTTAACTTTACAGGCATTAACTTTTGTAAAAAGTGGATAAGTAGGAATTGGGAAGGACTTTTAATATGGTGCAAAATTACATAGCACTACTTACAGGTTTTATTAAAAATTTACACAAGACTGGGTAAAAAATGATTTTATAAGAGCTTGGCCCGGGAACCGGTTTGTGTTGTGTTGCGTTGTGGATTCGATGAATAGTTTCTGTTTGAAGTTGGGCTTTGACTCTTTTGAGTAAGGTTTGGTAACCCTGTTATTCAATGAAATGTTCATAATATGGTTTAAGATGAAAGAATTACATATATTTGAATATATATATATGTATTTTTATAATTTATACAACATAAAAGATAAAATTTATATTACATTTATAATTACAGAGTTTTTTGTTTTCATTAATTGCATCAAAATATGGATTAGTGATATAATTTGTTTTTCTAGTAGATTTCAAATGAAACATTATGCCTGGATCAGGTATATCTCGAAGAGAACTGTAATGTGTTTAAAAATATGTGACTGTTATAAAAACATGAAGATAAGAATCGATATCGTGAAATCAGTTGTAATTTTTTTTAACTAGAAGGTTCAAATATGACATAATTTTCACTATAAATGCTTTTCGCATGTAATAATTTAATTACTGTAAAATTTTCTTTCTTTGTTAATATTCACTTTTAAATATTTTTTTCTTTAAAAAGTGTTTGGAAATTTTACTATTTTGGCTTTTAAGTATATGGGAACAATCGACAAAAATGGGTTCTCTTAAGCTATTCATTAAATATCTTCTCAGAAAATGAAATTTTGTAGAACAGAGGGAATAAAACATAAAAAATAAATGAAATTTACAAATGATTGGAATCAATTGCCCACCACAATATAGACAAGTATTTTTCTGCCAAAAATTGTTAAATTGTTATGTATGGTTTTTGATCTTGTAAAATGTATTATACTGATCGATTTATCAAAAAAATTGCTTAAAATAATTCTTCGGATTATAAACTGTATATATAACCGCATTTATTAAACATGTCTCTATAAAACAACCTGTTCTCATATTTTTATATGGAGTAGTTTTCGCAGTATAAACCGAGAAATCAAACAGGCCACAATAAATCAACTTAAGGCAACAACATTATTTGTTACTCAGTTTTGGAATGGATAATTCATTTATTAGAAGACATTTTCTCGCTTTAAAATATATTTTTTCATGTTATTTTTGTCTTTCTCATTGGAAATATTTTAATTTTAAATTTAACTTTTTGCATTTGTAAAACACGACTAAACCTGGAATGTGACATTTTCTTTATTTCAATTTACATCGTTTAATTTTTGAAAAGTGCATTTTTGTTACCGAGAAAAAGAAAAAAAGGGAAGACAAAACATTTTTAAATACAAGAATATATACAGGGTGTTTCATAACAGATGGGTAAAATTTTAAGAGACGATAGTACACATCCAAATAAACAACTTTCAACGAAGAATACATGGTCACATTTAAAACACAAAGGTGTTAGAGGGAAAAGCGCTCAAAGAACGATTAAGGGACAAAAGCAAAGTAGGAAACCGCTCTCCATACACTAGTTGAGCCTCTGAGTCATTTCCATTTCCAGTTTCATAGATAAAATGCATATCAGTCTTTTCCTATTAGTGAAGGGCAACATGTTTACCGCGACTGATAATTGCTCACTCGGATCAGCGGCTTTTATGTATTAATCAAGGCGAAATTTTGCATGCGCGTTCTTCTTCTTCCCCATATCACATCTGTATGCTATTAGTGTCGTTGTACTCCCGAAAAATCGCAACAGGAATGGAGCTTTGACGTTTTCGTGGACCAAGTTTCCAAATGCGTCAGCAAATTTGTGGGGTTTTTTCCGACCATGTATCCTTTGTTGAAAGATGTTTGTTTGGATGTATACTATCACCTCTAAAAGTTTTGTCTATCTTTTATGAAACGTCCTGTATTCTGCACCACTACTTAAAATATCTTATACTCATTTTATGAGCTTGAGTACCATGTTCTAAAGAGATAGTATACTCGCAAAATTACATTTAAACTTACATTTATTTTGTCTTACTTATAATACAATACAGAAAAAGTTTAACATGTATTAAATTTCAGATGATTATTGTTAGTCCAGGCAATAGGGAATTTTACCTAGCAAAATTAATGGTAGTTCTGGAAATCGGCTTACTTTATGTTTTTTGGGTCGCAGAATCCGAATTTGTAACTTCCCACCAAAATTTCCCCCGGCAACTCCCCCCCAAATCTTGGTAAAAAGACCCCCATAAAAGGTTTTTATTAAAAATATCACTTGTTTTATTGTTTTCGGGGAAAAGTATCTAGAAATTCAGAAAGTAGACAAAATTTGCAACAAATTAGATATATGACATTATGACTTAGGATGAAGGGGAAGGGGGGATCTGCCTCGGAACATGCGCGCGGTGCTGCGTGGACTAAGCTGCGCAATTCCACTTAACCACTCACACGTTTACATTCGCACTCCCATCTCCCGTCTGAACTTTCCTTATAATGTTTACTTTAAGTTTTTGGGGTCGCTGAATTCGAATTTTTAGCTTACCCGCAAAATTTTCCCCTCCAACCCCCCCCCCCCCCCCCAAAATAGTTGTTATTAACTTAAATTACTTATTGTTTTAGGGGAAAAGCATTACGAAATTCAGAAACTAGCCAAAATTTCCAACAAATAGGATACATGACATTATGACGTAGGATAAACGGGGAGAGAGGGGGAACATACCCCGCGCGCTTTTCTGAAAAACCAAATTAAAAAAAAATCCATTTTTCGGGGTGTTGCTGGGTGAAATTTTGGTGGGAAGTTACAAATTCGGATTCAGCGACACAAAAAAGATCAAGTGAGTCGAAATATAGAACTAGTATTACTTTTTTCAGGTAAAATCCCCTGTTGCCTGTACTTCATATCTTAGTGCACGTATCGCCGCAGTGCATGTTCAGTGATTTTTTTTTTATATATAAACCTTTTTTGCAGGCCATTTCACCAAAATTTGGGAGGTTGTCGGGGAAAATTTTGGTGGGAAGTTAAAAATTCGGATTCAGAGACCCCAAAAACATATAGTAAGCCTTTTTCCAGAACAACCACGAATTTTGCTAGGTAGAGCCCCTATCCGGTCTCTATTGCCTGGACTATGTCTATAAACTGCTTTCCGGTAAACTCAGATTAGAAAAATCAGATTTTTACTAAATATTCACGTTGACTGTACTATTTATCCAGAGCTAAAAATCTTGCTCCCTGAATAGATTAGAGAAACACTTTCCAACACATTCATGATACTGTAATCGAACTTCACATTATATTAAGTTGAAAGATAATGTCTAAATAAACAACTTGGGAAAAAAATAACGCATCTGAAAACACAATTTAGGCTATTATCATCAAATGTCAAAAAATATCCAAAATATTTTGTGCAGCCTTGTATATGATCAGTAGATTTTTATGTATACTAGACTGTATGCTAAAAGTTAATTCCATTAAACGCACAGCTTAGTTGAAAATTTCCATTCAAACGAAATAACCGAAATAACCGAAATAACCGACGAATAATAATTCAATAAACGAAAATGCACTTGATAGGTTTTGAGAAGCCCTGTATATGATTTATAGAATTTATACAAAGCAATATTAACCCATTTCTGCCTGGATTATTCTTTTCTCAAATTTGCTAGTAAAATCACTTTCAGATGCTACAAAATGAGCTGGAAAAATACTAAAAGAAATTAAGCTATTTTTTTTTTTTGTATTTATTTGATAAGATGCAAGCATACTAAATATAGGAATATGCATAATATTTACTATATTATAATACGCATAATTATATATTTTGTCTAAATTTACATAAAATAAGGTTTTAAGCTGTATATTATATACTATAATTAGTATTTTTATAATTTACTAAAAAAATATATTTCTTTAGAGGGATCAATAACATTATAAGTATTACTAATAATAAACTAAGAACAATCGTATTTGATGATTAAAAACAGTTTGTTTCATAATCATCTTGAAATATACTTTACATAAATAACTGTCCCCTAAATGGCTAACAAAAATATGTATCCATTCGTGCCTACCGCCCTATATTTTATACGTTACAAAAATGCACAAAAAATGGACTAGAAGATATAATTTCACAATTAAAAGAAATACGTATTACAAATAAGTCTACAAGCTAAGATTATGACTTATTTATTTGGATCCTTTGTAGAAAAAAACATAAATAAACTTACTTTTTACATTTCACCATACTGGAAATGAAAAATCTTTAAACTTCGAAAAAAGCCCCCATTTCAGGCAAATAAATATCCATCTTATGCTGTCTTCTTTCGGTAACAAATAAAGACATTTATAGATAATTATGTATACTATTTTCATGTTATAAAAAAAATAAAATTTTACAAATTTATTAAAATTCGAAGCGTTCCAAAAATGGGACGCTAGGCATAAATAGGTTAAAAAAATAGTTAAGTTTAAAAAATGCGTACCACAACTGAAAACGCACTTTCAGTAATAATTGTTCATAGTCTTCGATAGTTCAATTATTGTTCATATTCTTCTGTTGCCAAATTCTTTTGTGTATTCCTGTGAATGAACGATAAATTATATGCACCATATCCTACAGTAAGCGCCTTGTAGTAAACTCAGTGATATATATTAATTTCGATATGTTTAAAATAGTATAACAACATTAAAATACACCGCACAGGATTTTCCCTTACAGACAGAATTCTTTTACTTATTACTTGACTGAATTCTTTTGAGTGTCTGTGTAAACGAATCGTAAAAGCTAAACAGTTCATTCTGAATACAGAATATGCCATCATAAATCCTAATAACATATATCAATTTCATGGAAATCTGAGTATATTTACTTGAGTTAGAGCACGAACAGCCTTGAGACATCCGACAATTCGCCAGACAAACAGAATTCATAAACACCTTCAACTATTTTAGAAAATTTTTAAAAATAAAATTTTCATAACTAATAGTATTATTTTAGATTTTTAAAATGTCCCTTTGCATTTTTTCTCACAAAAAAATCAATTGTTATCAGAATGAAAAAAGTAATTATTCTTTTTAACATTATGAAAACTAATGAATTCTTTAATTTATAATTTGAAAGATAAAATATTAATAACAAAGAATATTGTTTGAAAAATGCAATATTTCTCACAACTATAGTTATGTTTAGCCTATTGTTACATTATTTACTTTATTAAACACAAAGAGGAAAAGAAACAAAGCTTTGCATACCATACAATTTAAATATATCTTATGATTTTAAATTATACTAAATTTCAAAATATAGGACGACGAGAATTTATTTGCCACAGAAAAGAACACTTCAATTAAAATAACACATTTTTATTTAATGAACATATATAAATGAATACATAGTGTATTTTGTTGTTTTGTTTTTCGGGTTTTGTTGCATTTTATTCGTAGATGTAATGAAAAAGTAACATTGTTTCAAAACTACGCTTTAAAACTATCTCTTAATCTTAAATAAACGACACTTTTGTAATTATATATAAACTTATTTTTACAGCACTTAGTAAATTTAGAATAAAAAGTTTTTCATTAATATTTTTGCAGATTACATAGTTATGAAATTTTATAATAACGCATTTAGATTTTTTAACACATTTCAACATGGTTAAAAAGTGTTTATGAACTCAATTTGTCTGTCAACACTCCAACTCGCGTAAATAATGTCAGAATGCCATAAAACTGACATATGTTTTTAGGCATAAGTATGGCATGATGGGTATTGAAAATGACGTGTCTATCATTTACGGTTTATTCACAGGGTAACTGAAAAGAATTCCGTTACATTACCGTCTATGAGAAAAAATCGTTTTGCGATATATTTTAATGATAGTAACACTAATTTAAACATATTGTAATTGGTATATATCACTGAAGTGTACTACATGGTTCTTACTATAGAACGTGGAGAGCATAGAATTTATCATTATTTTACACGAACACACAAAATAATCTTGGTACAAAAGAAAATGAACAATAATTAAACTTTCGAAGCATAGGAACAGCAATTGCTGGAAGTGCGTTTTCAGTTGTAGTATGCGTTTTTAAATTTAATTATTTTTTAAATATTTCTTAGTGTGCATAATTTTTATAGATATTATACTGGCCTGCACAAACGTTTTCAACAACTTCAGTTTATTGACGGAAATTGCTGAATGGAAATTTTCAATTGTTCTGTGCGTTTAACTGAACTAACTTTTAGCATACTATATACATAATCTATAGATCATATACAGGGCTGTACAAAACAAATTGCATATTTTCCCGACTATTCATGATAATAGCAGAAATTGGGTTTTCAAATGCATTAAGCATTTTCCAAATTTTCTTTTAGACATCCTCTTTGGAGTCCTCTTTTGGAAAGAGTTTCATAGTCTATGCTATACGCATGATTTTTCGTTCTTCTTTTTTATGATTAGTACTCATAAGGGTTGTTTTGAGTCAAGAAATTTCGAATGAAGAATCACTTACTAGAGAACCACTTTTGGTGCTTCTCGCACCTAGCATCGAGACCTGTGGTATTTTGTAGCCCTATACATAAAAGTTAGAGAACCTATAAATTTCTCTGTTAAAATCATATTTTATATACTTTTTTATACTTTTATTTTTTTATTATTACGATTAATGAATTTTATAAAGGTAGATTATTAATTATTATTCGATTACTCTTGATTTGTTAAAATCTACATTTTAAGTTACTTTATCAATAATTTTTTTGTCCGTTGGTTCGATTATTAATAATTATTTGATTATTCTTGATTGATTGATTAAATTCTACATTTTTAGTTATTTTTGAAAAGAAAACATGTTATATAACGGTGTCAAGACAATGAGGAAATCGTGACGGAAAAATCGTCAGTAATTTTGTTTTCTGACATACACATGAAAAACATAACATAAAATTAAATTAAGAATGATGAACTTAGAGAAATGGAAATAAAAGTAACAAATTGTAAATATATATTTTACGGTCAATTTGATTAATCACTTATTCTTAATAATAACCGGTTATTATTAATAATTATCAAATAATATCCAAAAAACCCCTTAATTGATTTACTTTATGAGCATTTATCAAATTAGCCGGTTATTTCTAATAATGACCAATCAAGATCGGTCTATATAATAAATATCAACTCGTTTAGCTTGAGATTTTCAGTAGGCATGCGTATATTTATTCCGTGTTTTTGCCATACTATTGTGCAATCCAATAATAGATTTTTGTGAGCGTGAAAGTTTGTTTTTGTCTATTGGCAATAGCTTGACTGATAGTTGAATATGTATTTTAGATGCAGGCGGCCGCATCTTCCGGGACACTCACTAATATTCATTTTTTCCTTAAAGTTTCAATTTTCTTTCGATTTATTGCTTGCCAAGTACAATCAATTTGGTAAAAGTTTTGTCATGAGTTTGAAACTTATTCAATTAAGAGTGTTAAAAACAAAAAGTAACAGAGGAAATTGCCTATCACCTAATGTTTGTGTTGCACAATATTTGAAACACCGTGCGTGTTGCAAAGTGACACGGAATTTTCTAATAAAATTATTGAAGAAGTTTGTGGAATGTATGAATCTACTCAAAATATTTCATGGAAAACTAAGACACAGTCAATCGCAAAGCTCAGTTGACAGAGCAAGCCACGACATTGAAAAGATGTTATCCAGTTGGGTTGAAACTAACAGTACAGAAATGTAGTCAGAAGGAATAAAGTCATTCAATTTCTGAAAAATACAGGGCACCACTCTGGAATAGATTGCAGTCCATATGAGGCTTTATTTGGTTATAAAGCGTCTGTAGGCTTAATGACCTGTCTGACAGCTGATACTTTCTCAGGAATTACAATTGAAGAAGGTCTTGTTGTGTGTGTGTATAAAAAAATCAATATAGAAATTATATTTAACTTCAGACACTAATCTCTTCCGAGGATGAGGATATGGGCGCAATGAATGTTGAAAATATGTACGTGGAACAGGAAAATGGGCGTAACTGTTTCAGTTTCGTTCAAAAACGGTAATAAATGTTAAATAGTAATTGAAGGAGAACAACATAATTCTGAAATAGAAAAGAGAAAAAAAAAAGTTTCGGTGATGCTCGAATGCAATATCTTAAAGAAAACAAGAAAGACTCTTCTTTTTCACTAGATGAAGTCGCCTCAGATATACAGAGAACTAAACAAGCAAGCGGAAAAAAATATTATAGCTTTCGAAGTTAAAATTTCCAAGTGCAAATGTAGAAGAAACCATTCAAATAAGTATACCAGTCGTAGATATGGGTGAGGCTCGATAGCCTAAATATTATAGCTGCTTTAATTCCTAAGGTAAATGAAAATTTATATAAACTTGGTACAAAACATAGAATTTTAAATCAACTGTATACAAAGAATGATTTTACTGTCTGCAAGGAATCTTTAATTTCAATTAATGAAGTTCTAGTGAATGTAATAAGTGAAAGAGAATGTGCTCGTACGAATTCCAACTTAGGTAGTCAAGGATTTAAATATTACAATTGTAAAGGCAATTCTAAATTAAATTGTTGTAAATGTAAAAAAAAAAAAATCAAAAACCCTTTTTAATTCGAATGCCACAATCAATCTTCCTGCCAAAATAAATAATTTGTTAAAAATGTAATAAAAAATCAAAAATCCATTGTTACTCCAAATGCCATAATACCCATTCATGCCAAAATAAATGTTTTTTTAGAAATGTACTAATATTGTATTTCTAGTGTAATTTTTTTTAATTTGTAGTTTTTTATAAAAAAAATAATAATACTGTATTTGGAACTGCCGTACTGACAAGATCTATTTTCTTCTATTCTTCAATGGCCCTCTAATTTCGCACTTATGATATACATATTTTTCTTCTTTTTATTATTCTATTAGATTGGTGTAAGAATTGTCTCAATCCGACAGTGTTTTTTCTTAATATTTTGCTGTATGTTAAAATGAATTTAATAGAAGTCTAAATTTAGAACTTATAGAACTTATTACTTATACTATATTTTTCTTTATAATTATTGCTAAAAGCACGCATTTTAAAACTGAAATATTTATTATTTCATTATTCTACTGTTTAAAATTTTTACCTAATTTATTCAGTAATTTCAAATTAATTATCCTTAATCCCTTTAGCCTTGGCGTCCTATAGATACGATACATTTTTTGAATGTATATTATTGTCTCTTAAGAATTATTTTTGTCATGCGCTTCATATGGTTATGATAGTACATGTTCCAGTAAAGGACATATTCGTTACTAAGATTAATTAACCATATTTACCGAACTTCATTGGAAATTATTAATATTAACCGGTAAATATGATTAATATGCAGTATTTATAAATTTACCAAAATACAAGTTTATTATTAATAATAATCGAATTTATGAATTTGACCGTAACATATACTTATTGAAAAAATGGTGATATCGGCATAAAGGAATACTGTAGATTTCGTAAGCCATTAATATTGGGATCGATGCACATACGTGTCGAATCTTCAAACATATGTGAGATACATTAAAATGAATTTATATGCAGTGTCTCAACGGCATAGGTATGAACTGTGTGGGGAGTTACCGTCACATTGTAGAACGGTTTAAGTATTCAACCAGGGTTTTAATTCATTTATTTAATCATAAGTACAAGGCTATTCCCTTTTATTAAAATAGCAAATAAAGCCTTTGTGCAGGAATATTAAAAGGCAGAAAACCGACGTTTAAAAATGTAATTTTCTAATTCCAACTCGAATGCTTCAGTTGTGTTGCCAGTTTTTCCTAAAATCAGTCAGCAAGTTGCTAAAATCTTAATAAGGTTTGATTTTAAAGTTATTTTTTCTCCTGTTAATAAAATCTATTTTTACAATTTTAAACACCCCATTGATCGCCTAGATAACTGAGGTATTTACTCTCTTGCCAGTCTCTTGCCAGTGTAGTCTATCTTATATTGGGCAGACTAAAGATTCAAATTTTCCTCAGCCATCAGTATCCAGAAATGTTCTTCTAACCTTGATCTTGATTTTTGGGAAGCTTACCACATCATTAAAAATTCTCACTCTTTAGTCAATGACCTATCTAGCACTCCCGATTTTTCAAGTATTTGGAAATCATTAATTTAATTCCCCTTTTTTTGGTTTCTTTTTCTCTCATTCTCACCCAGTCATGTCCACCCAGTCGTTTCCACTGCTTCTCTCTCATTGGTTGTTTTGGCGCCTTCGCTACCCGCATATGGTATATAAGCCAGCGCGTCTCTGTCTATCATTTTGCTCAGCCTTGCTTTTCCTAGCTCGCTGTGTCTTGCTCTATCTTGGACTGAAGAAGAATCTCGCTAGTAGATTCGAAACAGCTGTTTGCTACTTTTGACGTATTATTTGTGCACATATTAGTCCAGGCAATAGGAGATTTTACCTGGCAAAATTAATGGTAGTTCTGGAAATTGGCTTATTTTTTTTTGTGGGGGTCGCTGAATACGAATTAGTAACTTCCCAACAAAACTTACCCCCGCAACCCCCCCCCCAAATTTTGGTAAAATGCCCCCCCCCAAAAAAAGGTTTTTATTAAAAAATCATTTTTTTTACTGTTTTAGGGAAAAAGTATCTAGAAAATCAGAAAGTAGACAACATTTGCAACAAATAACATATATGACATTATGACGTAGGATGAAGGGTGAGGGGAGGATCAGCCTTGGAACATGCGCTTCGGTGCTGCATGGACTAAGTTGCGCAATTCCATTTAACCACTCACATCGTTTATATTCGCCCTCCCATCTCCCCTCCGAACTTTCCCTATAAGGTTTACTTTAAGTTTTTGCGTCTCTCAATCCGAATTTTTAACTTCCCCCCAAAATTTCCCTCCCCGGAACCCTCCCCCCTCCAAAATAGTTGTTTTTAAATAGTTTTTTATTATTTTAGGGGAAAAGTATGTAGAAATTCAGAAAGTAGACAAAATTTGCGACAAATAGGATCTATGACATTATGATGTAGGATAAACGGGGAGAGGGGGGGGCTGCCGCAGAACAGTTCTAAAAAACCAAATTTTTTCAAAAAATCAATTTTTTTGAGGTTTGCCGGGAAAAATTTTTATGGGAAATTACAAATTCGGATTCAGCGACCCAAAAAACATAAAGTGTGTCGAAATCCAGAACTAGCATTAATTTTTCCAGGTAAAATCTCCTATTGCCTAGACTTGCATAACTTAGTGCACATAGCGCCGCAGTGTATGTTCCGAAGCAGCACCTCCCTTCCCGTTCCTCCTACGTCGTAATATCATATATCCTATTTGTTGCAAATTTTGTCTACTTTCTGGATTTCTACATACTTTTCCCCTAAAACAATAAAAAAAATTAATTTAAAAACAACTATTTTGTTGGAGGAGGGTGTTGCGGCTGGGGAATTTTAGGGGAAGTTAAAAATGCATATTCAGCGACCCAAAAAACTTAAAGTAAACCTTATAGGGAAAGTTCGGAGGGGACGGCAGGGCGAATATAAACGATGTGAGTGGTTAAGTGGAATTGCGCAACTTAGTCCACGCAGCACCGTGGCGCATGTTCCGAGACAGATCCCCCCTCACCTTCATCCTACGTCATAATGTTATACATCTTATTTGTTGCAAATTTTGTCTACTTTCTGAATTTCTAGACACTTTTTTTTTCTAAAACAATAAAAAAATTGATTTTTTAATAAAGACTATTTTGAGGGCATTTTACCAAAATTTGGGGGAGGGGGTTGCCAGGGGAAATTTTGGTGGGAAGTTAAAAATTCGGATTCAGCGACCCAGAAAATATATAGTAAGCCTTTTTCCAGAACTACCAAGAATTTTGCTAGGTAGAGCCCCTATACGGTGTCTATTGCCTGGACTATATTCCCTTTTATTCGAACTCTGATTGTTGTTCATAATTTTTAAAATAACGAAGATATTTTAATAAACTTTCCACCTTACTTTTTGTAAGAAGCCATAAGAGTTACACACATAGCCACAAGAGTTACAACTTGGTAGAAATGATACCAGTTGGCATCCAAGCAGCTATGTATTGATTCGCCGCAATTCAGGAGATAGTTCACATATCATATGAACCATTTTGTCTAAATATAGAGCACTAATTTTTCAGTTAAATACAAGGAGCTGAAATTTGTTTTTGTAACATCCTTGATTTGGTTGAATAATAATAATAATAATAATAAACTACGATCTAAAATTTATAGATGACAATTTTTTCTTGAGTTAAATACAAAGAGCTTAAATTAGTTTTTGTTTAACATCCTTGGTTTTGTTGAATAATAATAAATTACGATCTAAAGTTTATAGATGACAATTTTTTGACTGACGGAATAAAGTGACTCGTTAAGATAAATGCATAAATTTATGTTTTATTACTTAGTTTTTATTTTTTTAGCCCTTCATTATCCTTTCATTCTGGGTTTATAAGAATTTCAAGAAAGAAAGGCAGAAAATTTAAAGGAGAAAAAAAAAATATTTTACCAAAGCCCTTGATTCACTTTTTTTCTCATTTATTTATTTGTTTTTCGTAATCCTTATTTTTATTTCAATGATCGAATATATCATCTGTGTTTTTTTTAGAACTTTATGTCATCGCATTTTACACAGAGCAATATAAGGCTGTTGAAATTGTCTTTAAAAATTTTTCATTATTAATAAATCTACGAATATAAATTTTAGTTCGTATTCTTGTAAGACATTGTTGATAATTGTGAATAAAACTACTTGTATGTGCCAATCCCAAAACCTTCTTCTATCCCATATATTTTAATATTTCAAAATGTTGTTACAAATGTAAATATTTAATTTTTATTAGTTCAATACTATATCAACTTTGACTTTCATCTTAAATTTTCGCTTCATTCAATTAATCGGAGTAAAAACGAGTTAATCTCGATCATGATATTTATTAAAATCAATTGTTATACTGTTGTACTGTTGTACCGTTATACTGTTGTATATCAGCTGTGCGCGAATAGTCGGCATATCCGTATAGGAAGTTCTCGTCGCTTCATCAGCCGCCGGTGTACAATAGAGCTACGAAAAATGAAGAAAATTACACAAAAATTGCTATTATAGTGCCCCCTTTCGCCGGAATATTTCCAAATTTATGGAAGACTTTCTTACCATAGCCAGAAACATACATAAGAAATTTGGTTCAATTCTATGCATTACTTCGTACACTTTTCGATGGTACAATATTGAAAACGGCACGAAAATAGCTATTACAGCACTCCCTTCCGGCGATCGCTATTACAGCGCTCCCTACCGGCGGAATTTTTCTAAATTCTGGGAGGACCTTATTGACATGGCCAAAAACATACACAAAATTTGGTTCAAGTCTATTTATAACTTCGTGCACTTTTCGATGGTATAATATTCAAAATGGCACACAAATCGTTATTACAACACGCCCTTAATGCAGATTTTTTCCAAATTAAGGGAGGACCTGCTTGCCACAACCAAAAAATTAAAAAATATATTGGTTAAATTCTATGCATAACTTCAAACACATTTCCATAGACAATGGCGACACACGAACAGACAGACATTTTGCATTTTTTTTTTATCTCCGACTCTTTAAACGTGTAAATTACTGGAAAACACGAAGTCGAAAAAAATTCCGATTACAATACTTTCTTCTAATGAAGATAGAAGAAAGTAAAAGTGGATTTCGAGACTAATTTCTCATATAAAAGTTATTTGTTGCAATGTAATCTACCTCTCCTCAAAGTTTTTACCCATAGTTTTAATACATCATATTTATTAACGTTATGAGATATTCATATATTGTTATTTCTCTATGAATAATTTATTATTGAAGATATTACGCATTTATACGATTAATTGTTACGATTTAAAGAAAGATTTTTGAATTAAACATAGCATCTGCTTTAGCTTCCGATGTTGAAGTATATGTCGCTATATGCACTATATGGCCAAAGGTGACCGGTCACTTGCGATTTGAGACGTTTTGTTAAATATCTAGAAAAATACGTGAGGAATTAATCTGAAACTGTAGGTGTGTAAACAGTATAGTATAAGTCATATATTTCCGCGAAGAGTTTTTCTCGAAACCTCATAGGGGACCGTCAAAAAATTGAAAAAGAACGAATAACTTTTGGATAACCCTGTAAAAACTAATGTGGCAAAAGCGTTAAAACTCGAGATTCTTAATAAGTGGCTTATTGTAATATAATGTGTTCATTTTTATGAGGATAGCATGTATACTTTTAAAGAAATGAAGGTTTTTGCAAAAGCAATCCCGAATTTTGCCAAATTTTTTGCTTATAATTTGCCGAGTTCTTAATATAAAAAAATTTCTTTTCAGAAAATATGACAAACAACATTGTACGCAATACTCTGCGATCAGAATTAAAAAATAATAAAAATTGGATGAAAAATGAGCAGGTTTACTAAAAAATATTTCACTGAGCATGCACGAATGCAACCAGAATATAATGTGCATAATGTATTAGCTAATTACACTGGTTTACAAAAAATAAAGAAAAATCACAAAAAGAGCGATAAGTCGTTCAAAAATTAGCCTATCCGTATGAAATTTGGATATGTTGTTAAGTAAAACATGCTGATTAAAATTATAAAATGCAAATTAGTGACGCTGCAATCAGATTGCGTCATCTGTGCAGAGCATAAAAATGCATGCTAGAGAGTACAGCTGCTGGTGTTGCTGTGATTATGAGATAAGAAAACTGAGATAGACAATTTATCAATATGTCCTCGAGGTATCATTTGTCCGCATAACTGCAATATCCAAAGTCAGACAGCGGTGGCTAGATGGCTAAATGTGGATCATTCTGTTGCTCATAGGGTTTGGCAACGATTTCAAACCGCAGGTTCGGCCTCCAGAAGGTTCAGCGAAGGACGAGCAAGAGTTATGACAAGCACCGATGACCGATATTTGAGGTTATGTGTACGAAGGAATAGAACAGCAACCCCTTCTCATCTTAAATACGTCCTTGCTGCAGCCACTGGAATGTTCGTACCAACGTCTACTGTGCATAGAAAGCTTCATGAAGGTGGTCTTTACGCGGTGCAACCAGATATTTATGTGCCGCTCCACTCATTTCTCCGCAGGGAACGTTTAAGGGGGGCACGTCAACATGTCCACTGGACGGCTGATCAATGGAGGCGTGTTCTCGTCACAAATGAGTTCCAGTTTAGCCTCCAAAGCGTTAGTAGGCATTGTTTGATTTGGAGAGAACAGGGAACACGCTATCATCCATCAAACATTCGTATGGAAGAGGCAGTGTCTGTGTTTGCGATGGTATCTCTTTGGGCGGGCGTACAGACCTTCATGTCTTTCCACGTGGAACTGTGAATGCTCATCTATAGAGATGACCTTCTTGATGCTTATATGCACCCTTATGCTGGTGCAATAGGTAATAATTTCTTGCTACAAGTCGATAATGCTAGACCGCACAGTGTTCACATTGTAGAAGATTATCTTCAGCACCAAACAATTCAGCGCATTGAATGGCCAACGCTATTATTGGACTTAAATCCCATCAAGCGAAAATAATTGGGATGCTTTAGGAAGATGTGTCTCTGCTCTCAATCTCCCTCCTCAGACCCTTACCACGCTTATAACTGCTTTACAAGAGCAATGGCTCGCACTTCCCAGCGAACGTATCGATCGCATTATTGACAGTATCACACTACGCTGTATGCGCTGTATTGCTTCTAGGGGTGATCATACTCCATATTAAAGGTACTTTTCCTATACCAAACTGAGTTATTTATTTTGCTTATTTTATAATTGTATTAATTTCTGAAACACCACAATCGTCTGGCAATTTCTTTTAATGTTATTTTATACCTTACTATGTGTTGTAAATTGTGTCTCAGTTTTATTTAAATCTACTTGTAAACATTTTGAGTAATCGCTACTTTTGTTGTTTTTCCTTAATTTTTGGAAGCCAGTATATATAGGGCAACTTTTGCGAAAGTCTCGAAATCATACCTTGAAAATTCTGAAAATTATCGTCGATACAATAAGCTCGAAAACCGTTGATCCGAAAAAGAAGCAAAAAGATGAGGTGTTGTATCAAATATCTGTTGATTAGTGCCCAGATAGCGTACACAATATTGCACGTACTACTATATTTGGATACAACCCCTTATCTTTTTGCTTCCTTTTGGGAACAACGGATTTCGAGCTTATTTTGTCGACGATAATTTTCAGAATTTTCAAGCTATGATTTTGAGACTCTTGCAAAAGTTGCTCTATATAATTAGCTAATACATTATGCACATTATATTGTGATTGCATTCGTTCATGCTCAGTGAAACATTTTTTAGTAAACCTGCTCATTTTCATCCAATTTTTATTATTTTTTAATTCTGATTGCAGAGTATTGTGTACAATGTTGTTTGGCATATTTTCTGAAAAGAACCTTTTTATATATTAAGAGCTCGCATATTTTAAGCAAAAAACTTGGCGAAATTTGGGACTGTTTTTATGAAAACTTTAATTTCTCTAAGAGTATACATGCTATCCTTATAAAAATGAACACAGTATATTACAATAAGCCACTTATTAATAATCTCGAGTTTGAACGCTTTTGCTACATTAATTTTTACAGAGTTATGCAAAAGATATTCCTTCTTTTTCAATTTGTTGACGGTCCCCTATGGGGTTTCAGGAAAAAGAAAATCTTCGCGAAAATATATGACCTATACTATACTATTTACACACCTGCAATTACAGGTTAATTTCTCATGTATTTTTCTAGATATTTAACAAAACGTCTAAAATCGCAAGTGACCGGTCACCTTTGGTGATATAGCGTAAATATATTCATAGTAAAATAATCTAAATTTCTTATTTCTATTATAATATTTCTATGTTGAAATATAGTTTTTACTTTAAACGTTTATCCTACTTCATCCACATTATATTTTATTCTGCATCCAAAATGCCCAGTTCTACGTATATCTCTCCGACAGCATAGAATTTAGAAATGTTATTGAATTTGAATATATTCACTATAAGTAAAACAGATGCTTTACTGCAAACTAGAAATATTTTTACGCAATGATTTTTTTATTAGATCTTTTTTTTCTGTCGAGTCTCGGGCTATAAAATAAATTCTATTTCCTTAGATTATTGGTGAGCAAATAAGAAATATATCCCAAAAACGTTATGATTGGATAAATAAGGGAAATACAATTTCTTTTAGTAGCTTTTATCTTTTATACTGTAATAACCATTTAGAAATAAATTGCTTTCAGAATCTATATATACAAATTTTACGGCATATGTAAATAAATTAATATTTTCTAAATGCAAACAAGACTGCATTTTTAATGCAATAATATTTTTTCCAAAATTATATTTTATATTATGTTGTAGGAATAGTAGTATTTATATTAAAAAGGGTAAACGTGTCTTTGCGAAAAGCAGTCTTCATTTTGAGGTTGGAAACACATGGCGATTAAATTTCGGTGTTTGAATTTGTGCTACTGTACACTTTTTACTTCTAAACATCGCAGATTTTTAATTTTTACACAGCTGAAAAATGTACTTTCAAATGCAGTTTGTTTTAAAAATATATCACAATTCATTCATTTATTGTGGCTTTTGGAATAATTTTCAGTCATGAATTTTTTTCTTTTGATCTCCGCCGCGTGTAGGCTTCATCACGGATGAATAATAAGTCATTTGCATTTAAAATAATATAAATAGTTCATCATTTGTTTCTGGCTAATTTTTCGTAACGAAATTAAAACTTCTTTAAAAAATAAACAAACAGAATGAATTCAAATACATTAAAATTAGAGTTGCCAACTCTGCGACTTTTTGCACACCACTATTATCTTAGAGAAAATGTTGTCCTTTTAAATCGCCCAAAATGTTCCAATTACATAAACCGAAATTTTCTGTATTAAAATACTGGTGTCGAAAGAGTTGGAAACTTGGCAGCTCTGATTAATATATAAATTTATGATATATGTAATCGAACAATTTCAAATTTTACACCACCAAATAGGAAAAAAAATGTACATTCAAATATAATTTATTTTAAAACTAGATATCAGTTTAGTGATTGTTTATGCTTTTAAAATAATTTCAATGCATACGTATGTTTTAATCTATCTCTATCGCAAATAGTCGATTTAAAAAAATAAATTTGCATTTGTAATATTATAAATAGTTCAACATTTGATTCCGGCTAATAGTCCTGCACGAAATTAAAACTTCATCAATAAATAAACAAATCCTCTAATATAACATAAATTAAACACAAAATTACCAGTCATGTAATCAACCAATATCAATGTGTCCGCAGGGGGACAAGGTCGCAAATGGACAGAAAACGTACAGCGGAGAGCTTACAAATAATGCTACAGGTGGCGCTAGCTGAAAGGTAAACACCAATCACAGAAGAGCACATTTAGAAGAGTTAAAGTGTTGACAAAATGGTAGAAAAAATTAACAGGAAAGAAAAGAATAAAGGGAATAAAAATAAATAAACAAATTAAATAAAAAAATAAATAAATAAAATAAAATAAAATAATAAAATAAAAATAAATAAAAATAAAAGGGAAAACAAAAGAAAAACATAAAAAAAAAGATTTTTTTTTCTATGATTAAATGAAAAGTGAAAAGAAAAGAGGGCAAGAGTGAATGACAAAAGTCATTTCCAAGCTGGAGAGAGAAAGGGAGATGATGAGTGATCGATGACAAGTTTTGGGGAATTTTTAAAAATAAAAAAATGCTGCGTGAAAATCCAAGTGAGTGGGAGAGACAGGAGAAGAAATAATTCTGGCCATGGAGAAATTGAAACAGTGAGATGAAGTCCAGCAGTGAGAGGCAATCGAAGATTTTGAAATTTCTTGATTTGATATATATTAATCAATAATCAATAATCATCCACTCATGGACAGTCAACCTTTCGGTATAGGAGCTGATTAGTCCACGAAAGGAAAACACATATCCACACTCCCGCGGAGCCCCCAATGCTTGTGAACGAGTCTGGAAGCCCCGCTGTTGCGCGCTTAAACTGAACTTTAATGCTGTCTTAGTTTGACCAATATAACCAAAATTACAAGAACAAAGAATAGAATAAACGCCAAACCGGTTTTCGATAGGTATAGGATATTTCGGAAAAGAGAATTTTATTTTATTAATAGGTTTGAAGGTAAATTTAAAATTGAAACGAGAAAGGATTTTGGAAGTTTTCAAACACAGAGAAGAATAAAATGGAAGAGCGATAGAGTTAAAATTAGCAGCTTTATTTTAGTCAGAAATAGGAAGTTTGGGATTGTTAAATTTATTAAGAGCTTTAACAGTCAAAGATGCGTTATAACCAAGTGTAAGGATAACCACGTAAAAAATGCATAACGTTCTAAAAACAGAAGTATAAAAGGACGCCACTTTTTGTTGAGGAGGATGGTTTGAAAGAGCACGAGGAAGAAAAGATACAGCGAAAGGATTTCTATTAACAGAGGTAGAGAACCGATCTGGGTGTTTCGAATCCAAGACATCGAGAAAGGAAAATAGTTGTTCCTTCGACTTCGAGGGACAATTTAATACATGGATCAATAGAATTAACAAATGAAAGAAGCTTAGAATTATCCAGGTCAGAAGATATTAAATTAATCTACCATCAACATACCTAAACCAGAAACGATATGCATATAAACTGAAGAGTTTTTCTTTAACAAAATGTATATAAACTTCACATCAAAGAGGAGAAAGTGGATTATCCATGGCCAAACCATCAAATAGAAAGAATTATTTTACGGAAAGGGGGTTTGTATGGCATAAATACTAACTAACTGTAGGGTTTAATCTATATCACTGGCAGAGTAATGACATTCGGCTTAACCTTCTTTCCAAACAATCAATTTCACATTGAACAAACATGTTAGTGAAAAGCGATTTACCATCTAAGGAAACCGTTTTATAACTGGCAGGAAAAGGCGTTTAATTTTATCAACAAATACAAAAAGATTCCACACAGTATGAAAGTTATTGGAAAATAAAGAAGCGGGTAATATAGAAAGAAACTTTACAAGTTTATAAGAGGCAGTACCAATATTGGATACAATTGGTCGACATGCAAAATATAATCAGATTGATTCAGAAGAACGGTTTGGTGGCCTTTATCAGCCTTAGTAATAACAATGTCAGGAACCGAATTAAGTTCACCGAGAGCAGAATTTTGAGAAAAGAAAGGTTTGAATTTTGCAAAAATTTGTTGGAAGAAATGACTTTTGCCAAAACGTAACGAAGAGAATCAAGTTGACCAGAAATTTTTTTTTATTTACTTTATTTCTTTTAATTATATTATTTAATTATATTATTTAATTATATTAATTATTCTCTTAATCTATTAAATTAATTTATTCTTTTTATTTTCCTTTGTTTATGTCTTGTTATTTCCTTTATTCTTTCCATTTCAGTTAATTTTTTCTGTCGGTTTGGAAAAACTATCTTCTTTTGCATGTGCTCCTCTGCGATTGGTGTTTACCTTTCATCTAGAGCCACCTTCCGCATACTTTGTAAACACTCCTCTCTACCCTTTCTGCACATTTGTGACCTTGTCCCCTTACGGACACGTGTTTGCAGTGGCTGATGACGGACTGTTAAAATTTTCTTCCCGAAAGACGTACTGTGTGTTCTTTTGTTCTATGGTGATTTATACAAAGTTTATTATTTATTTATTAATAAAAATGGTTAAATAAATTACTTAACTATTTTGAAGTAAAATATAAACATTTGTTTAAATATTTTATTTTTTTAATATTGTACAGAAAAATCTTTGAATATCTCAGTGTATGAATTCGATTACCTAATATGGATATTAGCAATGAGATAAAATTGAAATATGTATATAGAAAAAGAAAGCAATTTCACTTTCATTAGTGTTTTAAATGCGTAATGTTTATAGGGTATATTGGGTGAACAAGCCGTAGTTTTTGACTTAATTGTTTTAAAAATCACCTGTTGTTTATAGTTGTTAATTATTGATTTTTTGTTAAAGTTTAGACTCTATGACCGTATGATTTAAAAACTTATTTCATTTTACTGATGTTGTAGAAAGAATCAAAAATTTTGTTTTTGTAAACAATTGCATTTCGGCATCTTACCTATAGGTGTGGGTAAGATGGCCAACTAGCTATGGGTAAGATGCCTTATGGAGTTTCAATGTAAACAATAGTTTATGTGAAGCAGTATAAAACATAATGGGATAAATAAAAGTAACTTTAATATTTTAGAAATACTAAAGTTGTTAACTTAGGGAATTATTATGAAATTAACAAAATATGAATGTAACAAACATTGGAAATATAATAAAAGAACAAACTAATATTTATTTGTTAGATAATTATTTATGTTATGTTAATATATTTGTTTTTATAATATTTATTTAATATATTATGCTCTACATAATATTTAAAAGAATTACGGCTCTTAAATATGCCTATTTTTTAACATTATAACAAGTTTAACTACGGTAAAGCCACTGTGATGAAGTGCTTTAGAGTCAAGCTTTTTGTTAATGTTTTTCATATGTCCCTTTGTACTTTTTAGCAATATCTCAGGTCTGCCACAAACTGCACATTTGTTTAGGAACTTTGAGCAGCTTTTATATGACCAACAGTTTCACTGAATGCACTTGATCCCATCACAATTTATCTAGGTTTTATTGAATTCTGCTAGGCGCTCTGAACAATCATTCTTCTCCACTTAAAAAAAAAAAAATCGTCGTCTTCTGAATCTTGGGAGGGAATTTAATCATCATCCATATCATCGTCAGTTTAAGATTCTGTCTTTCTACCCTTTGACTTCTTATCTAATTCCTTCTTAGAAAGGCCTTGAAATACCTGAAAATTCGCAGTTGCTATTGTAACACCGATTTAATTTGGCTTTTAAAGGCTTTTAAAATTATTTTTATTTAAAGATTAAAATGAGAAAAAATCTTTGTTGAAATTTACGTAATATTTAATACGATACATTTAAAATGTCTAATTTAAAATAAATATCTTATAGCGTCTTTATAAAATTCTTTACTTAGCCATTTTACACAAGCTAATTTTAAATCCAATTGGGTTGTTCTTATTTAATGAATCACGAAAATAGCAGTTAGTTGTCTCGAAAGCAATTGATTCTGTCTTAAAATCCCCCAACCGAAGGGAAATGAACGGAAACCAGATTACAGGAGATCACCACTACTCATTTAATTACGATTTAATCTTCCGTAATCTTTTCAAAGCAGATCAAGTGTAGTATCAAATTAGAGTGTTTCTAGAGTCTGCAGTGGAGGTTGGCGATCACAGCTCGTAGGGGGCAGAAACCCCTAGTTATCTTACTATATTATATGCTACCGATATTTACATTTATTAAAATTATTTATAACTGCATTTAACATAAAATTTTTAACAATGATTAAAATTAATAATTATTAAACAATTATTTATAACGCAAATAAAGTTTATTTATAAGGCAGAATACATATAGAAACCTTTCAAATTATGTTCACCTTAGATTTTAATAATTCTTTATGTCATTTTAAACATTTAGAAAATTTATAATTTTAATAAATGATTTTTTTAATCAGTTGATTAAAATCACGATTCAATCGCTGATTTAGCTTATCTGATTAAAATTGTTGACAAGTTAGTTTATAGCTATGAGTAATTTAAACAATGAAGAAACAACCGGGCATTTGACTGCTACGGAAAATAACCCGCATCTTACCCCAAGGGAAAACAACCGGCATCTTACCCTCCCAAAATATTCGTGGACTCACCCCAAACTATAGGGCAAGAGGTTGGTGCCCCCCACTTACGTGAAGAAGCGGGAAACGGCCACATTTATGCTTTGCAGAAAGGCCAAGTACCAGTATTCTCTAAAAACATCAGATTTATTTCTCTGGTATTTAAACTAAGACTTACATAGGCAAATAAAGAAATAACGTAAAAGATTTGGACTCTTACCAGAAGTGTTAAGATGAAATATCAATAAAAATGTACCACTTAAAAATTAAAAAAAAGAATGCAAATGGAAATGAAAGTATCACTAGGGAACCCTCTTCCTTACAACTGAGCAGCGTTTCGCTACATCGCCTGCGCATATGAAAACTACGTGATACTGCATGTTGTACAACACGGCATCTCACCTCAAGTTACCCTACATGAAAAGAGTGCACAACTAAATATTTCAGAAATAAAGTAAAAGATTTTGCTTATGCTGATCAAGTTCAGCAAAGAGGGATCTCAGATAAAACTTTTGAAGAGAAAGCCACCCTCATTTTAGCTGTCGTACAAGAAAAACCCTGTAAACAGTCCATTGTATTTGATACTGACCAGACAGTGTTGGTATAGAATCTGCAAATACCGTCCCAGGCTCCTTATTTTGGGGCAAGGATTCAATCACTTTACCAGGTAGACCCGATTTCAAAAATATGTTTTTATACAAATATGATCGAAGTAATCCAAACTGAATTTTTTGAATAAATTATATAATAAGCCTCCTCTGAGATATAAAACTTCTTAGTATCTGTTGTAATTTACATCTTTGTCTATCGTTAACAATTTTATATTTTATCATGAATACAATATACATGCTTCACTTGAATCTGTCTCACGAACATCTGCATCACAAACTGTTATTTGTAACACGATCTACAATTGGAATGGAAAAATGTTATTACATTTTAATATATTCACTGTATGCGAAACTCGTATTGGCTTTGGATCAAACTGAAACCATTTTTACGAAATGATCTTTATTTTAATGGGATATTTCTATCACAAAGACTGTTGCTGTAACGAATTTTTATTACTCTAGATTATTCAAGGGTAAATATAAATAAAAGTGTCCTAAAGATATTGTTTGGGCATAAATAAGGCGCATACAGATTTTTTTTAACAGATTTTTGCCTTTAATATTAATCATTGAGAAAAAACAATTCATTTCCCGAGTGTATATTTAAAACCTTTACGCGAGATATATAAAATTACAGTGAGTTCGTGTGAAGCTTTTTTAGTACAATCATTGAGAGTATTTGCAGATACCCATTTTAAAAATTTTAATTAACTGCATATTTTATATAAACAAAGTATTTTAACAAATGGTAGTCTACTATGTCAAACGAATGTTTAAATAACTTTCATATGGTATCCTTCTCATTGCTGTGCATTTTGAATGTGCGCAGACATAAGCGATGTTGACATCAGAAATAATACATTTGATGCTATTTTCAAATTGCATTACTTCTGTAATACATTAATAGATTTTTTTTTTCAAAATTCTATGTTATATTCTATGGTATAATTTTTTTATAATAGCACTAAATTTGTCAGCATATGTTAATGCTTAGAAATTATCTTAATTATAAATTAAAAAAGATAAATACAATAATTATATCATAAATCTAGGTAAAAATATAATAGGGTAAAGTGGGGACAGATCCGCAATTTTACTTTACTTCTTGTAAAATGCACAATAAAGCAAAAAACAACAAACTAAGTACCAGAAATCATTAATCAAACCCTTTAGAATCTATTTTTTTTTTGTTAAACAAGTTAAAACTCTTTTAATAAAGTAGGCATAATTACTTTCCAAAACATCCTTTTTTAACATCATTTTTATGTGCTGGGTGATGATGCCGCATGGGGTGTGGGACAGAAGCAGCATGGTGAAAAAAGCTAGGCTGTTTAATTTTTTTCAAGCAAAAAACATTTTTATTTTCTCAAACTACTTACAATGAAAATAAATAACAGTAAACTTACAAAAATCACATGTATCACTAAATTGTGAAAAGTTTAATAAAAATGCAAAAGTGTTAGCTCTAAAAATAAAACTTAAGACAAAAAATGCAAAAGAAAAGAAAAACATTTGAATTTACATGAATGAATAGCATAATTACTGGAAACAATACACAGCATACTTACAAAAAAGATATAAACCACTGGTTTACATCCATGGACATCCTTGCAGCTTGATCTTAATGTAATTATTTGTTCTATTCGATTTAGGCCCTAGTCTGTTTATTTTTGGCCTTTCTTCTCATTCTTTGATTTTACATTTCCATTCGTGCACAATCGCACCTCACTTCCCGCTGCAAAAGTAAAGTGAGCCTTTTTCAAGCAGTTATCGATTGAATTTGATGCACGGAATTCTGCCGGCTTTAGACTTTGTTTCTTGATAAGACTCCAGACATCCAGGACATTCAGAGTCATCAAATGTCAATCCAATACTACCATCAGAGTCCATAAGAGAAACAATTTGGTTATAGTCGTAAGATGACTCATATTTTAGTTTCTGCCTCAAGTAAGGTGTTTTCAGGTTGATCTTTCCCTTTCTTTTTTATACATTTTACCTCCGCTAAGCTGTCGTTCTTTGACGCTTTCTAGTTTCTTTTGCTTTTTATTTTCATCTACTTTTTTCTTGTTTATAAGCCCTGTGCTTGTAATATTTGCATCCTTTTGTTTTCTCATACCTGGCTGTATAGGCCTTTTGGCCATTGTAATAGGAGATAGGTTGTTTAACAGTTTAGATGGTGAGAATTATAAAATGCCTATGTTTTCCTTATTCACACATGGTGAATCAACACTGTTGCTTAGAATAAATTGATAGTTAGCAGAATGCGCTAAGGTACAATCATTTAAATGTAAATTCTACTTAAATCACAGTGATGAATTTATTGAATCGAAAAACTAAAATATATTTTGCGGCATCTGTTCCTCATCCTCAGTGCGGCATCTGCCCCAAATTAGAGGCTGAGATGCCGGGCCGCCATTTTTTGGCACATGAGAGACGCGAGAGAAAGGCAAGCACATGTCTGTATTCTACGAGGACCTAGTCTACAGTTTCATGAGGTTTTGGGATGAAATCTCTACTTATTTGGTTTAAAACATGCAATAAAACTTTATTAGAATAATTTTAGCAACTTACCATGCAGGTTAGAACGATAAAAACTGGCATAAATATGTAAATACAGACAATAAGCGATGGAAACGAATACAACACAGCACACAGCACACATCAAGAGGAACACACGAACTTCTTAAATGGTCTGGGGAGCGCCACACAGTCTCTGCGGCATCTGTCCCACTGCGGCGTCTGTCCCTACTTTACCCTATACCAAATGGCTATTGAATAATAATTGGGAAATAAATCTAACGATGCTATGAAGGAAGCGAAATAAGAAATACGAATTTTTTTCAAGCGGTTTCGTATACTTTTTAAATTAATAATAATAAAAAAATATTTTGCTGAATTGAGTATATTTGGTCCTATTATGAATCTAATGAATCTTATGAGTAACATTTTTAAAAGTATATCCGTTTATTATGAACCATTTTGCATTTGCTGTACATAATCATGTAAAAACTAGCAAACCCCGCGGCTTTGATTGCGCAATATTTGAGATATACCAAGTGATATTTATATGTCTAATTTTTATTAAAAGAAATTATACTTTTAGGAATAATTCAAAAAATAATATTTAAAACACAGTTTGACTAAACTTCATTATTACACTGCATTAGGCAGAAATTAGACTTAAATTAATAAAAGGAAATAAAACTAAATAAATGATAATTTAGAAAATATTTTGAAACATTTATACTCAATTAATCGGCTCATTTCAGTGTTCATTTGAAGTTTTGAATTTTTTAGAAACCATCTTCATACATCTTAAAATTAACTATAATGTCAAATTCCAAGTCCAACCACCTCTCTCAACATAAAGGGCTATGTTGAAATAGGAACTGTCACCATTAATTTGACAGCATTAATTTTTAAATCGGTTTGTTATTTCCCAATATTCCACAGAAACCTAAGTTAGGAAGCTTTTAAAGGCCTTTTTTAGAATGTTTGTTGTTTCGGTGAAGCCCAGATGGTAGAATCATCGGCATAAAATATAGCCTGTGTAGGATCAGAGACTGTTACCATAGATTCGCAACTATTACTTTTATAATCGGTTTATATTCTCTGAAATTGCATAGAAATCGTAATTCAGGACTTTTTAGAACGCTTTTCGCACCTTCCCTTCGCTTCACCTCTTTTTAATTCGAATTTAGTTTCGACAGTCCTTCGAGTGCACTTATATTTTATAAGTAACTACCATGCCATATTTAAAGTTTCTAGTCTCTTCAGTATCACAGAATTCGCAATTTAGAAAGTTTTTTGCTTCTGCAACCCTCTGGTGGTAGTATCACAGACATAAAATATAGCTTATGTTTGAGCAGGTTCTATCACCAACAATTTGTCACCATTATTTTTTAATTCGGTTTAGTATTTGATAAGATTGCATGAAAATTGTAATTTAGAACGTTTTTAGAACGCCTTTCGCTCACTTCATCCTGATAAAATTGGAATTTTCTTTCGACTGTTCCTAAAAAGCAGTTGTACCTTGTAAGCAAATACCATGCCATATTTCTAAATGATAGACCCCTCAGTTTTGCAAAAATCGCAAATTAGAAAATGTTTTGCTCTTGCAACCCCAGATAGTAGTGACAGCAACTTAACATACAGCATATGTTGGAGCAGGGACTGTCCCCATCAATTTCCAACCATTACTTTTGAAATAGGTTTGGTGTTGCCTGAGATTGAGTAGAAATCACAATTTAGAAAGTTTTCAGAACGCTTTTCGCACATTTTCACCCCTTCTAAATTTCCATTTTACTTGAAACTGTTCTTAAAGATCATTTATATCTAATAAATATGTACCTTGCTTAATTTCAAGTTGCTAGCCCCTACCGATCACAAAAATCGAAATTTAGAATGTTTTTTCTCCTGAAATCTACAGGTGATAGTAACACCTACATGAAATAGCGTCTGCGTTAGAGAAGAGGCTGTCAGCATAGATTACCTACCATTACTTTTGAAATCAGTTTGATTTTTTCTGAGATTGCTCACAAATCGTCATTTAGAATGTTTTTAGAAAACTTTTCGCGCAATTTCAACCCTTTTAAATTTCAAAATTTTAAAGAAATGTTCTTAGATATCATTTATATGTAATAAATATATATGCAAAATTTCATGAATCTAGGTCCTTCCATAATCCAAAAATCGGATTTTTTTAACATTTTTGCTCCTGTATCTGCCCTGAGGTAGTGGAAACATATATAAAATTTAGCCTATCTTGGAGCAAGAGCTGTCACCATAATTTTTAAAGCATGATATTTGAAATCGGTTCCGTACTTCCTGAGATTGCATAGAAATCGCAATTTAGAAAGTTTTTTACAACGCTTTTCGCGCATTTTCACCCCTTTTAAATTCAGATTTTTTAGGAAATGTTCTTAGAGATCCTTTATATCTTATAAGTAACTACCATTCCAAATTTCATGATTCTAGGACTTTCAGTAGCGCAAAAATCGCACTTTAAGAACGATTTTTGCTCCTGCACCACCTTTGGGGTAGTGGCACTGACATGAAATATAGCCTATCTTGGAGCTTAGTGTTGTCACCATCATTTTGACACCATTACTTTTTAAATCGGTTTGGTATTTCATGAGATTGTGTAGAAACCACCATTTACAACGCTTTTTAGAACGCTTTTTGTGCATTTTCACCACTTTTAAATTTCGAATTTTTTAAGAATTGGTCTTAGAAATCCTTTATATCTAATAAGTAACTAATATCTCAAATTTCATATTTCTAGGCCCTTCAGTAACGCAAGAATTGCATTTTTACAAATTTTTTTGCTCCTGCACCCTTTTTGGGGTAGTGGCACCGACATAAAATATAGCCTATCTTGAAGAATTGGCCTTCACCATCATTTTGGTACCATTATTTTTTAAATCGGTTTCGTATTTCCTGAGATTGTGTAGAAAGCACCATTTCGAACGTTTTTTAGAGCGCTTTTTGTGTATTTTCACCCTTTTTAAATTTCGAATTTTTTAGAAATTGCTCTTAGACATCATTTGTGTCTTATAAGTAATTAATATTCCAAATTTAATATTTCTAGGCCCTTCAGTAACACAAAAATGACATTTTTAGAACGTTTTTTGCTCCTACACCCCTTTTGGTTTAGTGGCACCGACATAAAATATAGCCTATGTTCTAAGTTGGACTAACACCATCATTTTGATATCATTACTTTTGAAATCGGTTCGGTAGCTCCAGAGATTACCTCTAACAAACACACAATTTTTACTTCTTTATAATATTAGTGTAGATAAGCGAAATTGTATAACGGTAAATATTAAGAAACCTTAGTGAGTGCATTATTAAACGATTTTTATGTAGAATATAAATGTATGCTTAAATATTTTTTCACTGGCAATATAGACGTCTCTGTATTTCTCAGCGCGTGTATTACAATTAAATATTGTCGGTATTTTCTAAAGCGTTTCGATCAAATATATATAAGAAAATTTTATTTCCCTTATATTACTGCTTTTACTTAAGCAAAGTTTGTACAACTCTCACGCTCTAATGTACAGAAAGGTATCGTTACACAAATTCACTCATGTTAAAATAAATTGAATTTCCTGTGTCTTCAATTATAACACTTCACTGATTTCCATCGCTTAGTGTATTTTAAATTTAACCCATATTTATAAATTTCACATTTTATTCGGAATAGAATATGTATACTTGCCGAACAATATTCAATCGAAATTGAAAAACTATTCTTATTTGAATATATTCACTGTGTGTAAAAGTGATATCGACTCTACATGAAACCGAAATCGTTTTTGCGAAATAAGTTCTATTTTCATTGGATATTTCTATCACCGAGAATCTAGCTATAACAGTTTTCTATTGCTTCAGATTATTGATGAGTAACTGTGAAATAATCCAAAGAATGTTCTGTGCTTATAAATAAGGCACACAAAGTTTATTGGAGTCTATTTTTGTACTTTATATTGTTCTAAGCATTTTGATATCATAATTTTCATAATATATACCTCATTATTTTTAGAACAATACACATAAAACCTTGCAGTACACACTGTACGAAAATATTGTAACGTTCCATGTAAATTTGAGAAATGTTTCTCTTTTTAAAGGTTTCCAAAACAATTTAGCAGTTTCCTGGGAAATTCTGGTTTTCCTATCTGAAAAATTTCAAAATTAAAATTAGCAAAAGTATACCGCTGCCACCTGCCATTAATATTTTTTGTTGTGTGTCGTGCGCGAGTCGAAAACGAATTCCTTATATGAATGTCAAAAAATCACTGTGAAATGCGAATGAATGAACAGCGGACAAACATTTCAATATCTGTTTTTCAGACCTATTACGTGAAAATGCATTAGTCATTCTGACCGCTCAGATTATCCTCTGTGGAAAGCAGTGGCACGTGCAAAAGAAACGCAGAGTATGGGATCATCGTGGTATTTCTAAAACTTTAGTCTAACTGGGGTGTCTAAGGGTAGCTGGTTAATTTAAATGTAATATATATATTAATCAGTTATCTAGAAATCGTTCCTGGAAAAAAAAAATATTTCCTCCATCTAAACAAAGAAATATAAATTAAACGGAAATGCAAAAATGTATTAAAAGAAAATGCAAAATTCTACGCAAAAGGGTAAGTGATTCATAAAATATAATATTTCATTTTGTTCCGCTAATGTTTTTTATATACTACATTATTTTTAGAACAAATTTGGTTTCAACAAATATTAATGTTATGTATGTTTTAATGAGGTTCCATTTAAAAAGTATACATTTATGTCTAAGATTTTAAATTAATATTAATCCATATTTACGCTATTGTTTCCTGTTTTTTTTTTCGTACTATAAAATGCAGCACAATATTGTTTAACTCAGTGTTTTTAGGCAGTTTATTTTCTTATATATATATATATATATATAAACTTTAATAATATTTATTTATTTATTTATTTTTGTGCAATAAAAATAATTAAAAATGAGACCACTATTTTTTTTAATAATGGTCTCATTTTTAATTATTTTTATTATTGCAACAGTCGTAAACATTTATTTTATTGCTGAAACACACTGAATTAAGCTTTTTTAGGGTTGCCTTTATGTGATGAAACCCTATTCGTCTCTCTCCTCTGTCTGTCCGTCACACAGCCAGTTCTCAGAAACTATAAACGTTGGAGACTTGAAATTTTGGATTCTTATTTACACCTCACATCAAACGTCAAATCATAAAATTTCGAAAATGTCTTATATTTAACCCTCTGGGCTCTAACTTGCGTATTTTAGGCTTTTTTTTCTAACTGAGCCCCTAATTAAGTTGAAGACTTGAAATTTTGCAAAATTATAGCTAAACACTTGCGATCAAACGACAAATCAAAAAATTTCGAAAAAAGTCTTATATTTAACTCTCTGGGCTCTAACTTGTGTATTTTAAGCTTTTTTTTTTAATCAGACTCTAATTAAGTTGAAGACTTGAAATTTTGCATACTCATAACAGAACACTTGCGATCACACAAAAAAAAAAAAATCATAAAATTTTCAAAAAGTCTTTTATTATTAACCTATCCGGTCTTTTTTCTAACCTCCACACTTTTCACCCCGGGTGCACTTTTCTAAATTTTGCAGACACACCTTTGACCACTCTTTCATATTATGCACCATAGTCGTACATATTTTAGTTCCAATTTTTACCGCCAGGGGTGCCTACCTATCTCGTGTGCTATGATCCCTATCCCTTTGACTAATATATCTACGGATAGTTTGGAAAACAGAGTTTAGTTCTGATAGAGGTTTGTTTAGAATAGAGTTTGACTCCTGGTTGCGAAATGTGGAACTAACAGATTTTGCTAAAGGATAAAGTGTTTTGAAAGGAATATTAAATGAAACCCTCTGTGCGATCTGTGATCACACTTACCCACTTGTTTTATATTAATATTTTGTCAAAGGAAGTTGAATAACGACCTTTCTTTTTCAAATACCTACCTGTATAAAATGTATAAAATTCGTTCAAAATTTAAAATTACTCTATTTCTTATGTCATTTATTGCTAATCATTTACAATTAAATTATAACCAAAACAAAGCTTTAAGAAAATATTGTAAATATGCAAAATGCAAATTTATAGTTACTAAAGGATACAGAACTAAGATCATAACTAATATTATATTACATGACACTTTTTTTCTTCCAATCTAAACTTGAATGAATTAATATACAAAATTTTGACAACTTTAATTATTAAATGTGCTTATATGTTATATGGATGCAAAAAGAAATACAATGTTTTCAGATTTTTCTAATTATCAGATGGAAAATATTTATATATGAACAATGAAATTTATTATTAATTTTAAATGATATGTAAAATTATTTAAAATATTTATTCCTCTTTAACAAACACATTATTAACTGTTGTATCATAAAATTATTTCTTAAGTGATTTTAATATTTCACAGGAGGATAATGTTAAATAATAAAATGATACGTAATTAATTATTTTAATTTCACCTTACAAAAAAAACAAAAACAAAACAGTGTTATCAGAAATTTTAAATATGCGTCGAATGTTTGTTTATGAAAATATGCCTGAATATGTGTTTGTGCACATTTTCCTTGAATTATAAACGAAATATTAAAGTTTGTTATTATTTACCTTTTGAAGCGTAGATAAATTTCATAAAGGGGAGGGGATGTCTATTTGAAAAAAAAAAAAAAAAAAAAAAAAACTTTACATTTATCTTGTCTACAACGTTGAAAGGGTCAGGAATTCTGTTTTTAATTACACTGAATGTATGGAAAAATAACATAATCCCAGATATGGTTTGTGTGTATGTCTAATAATTTAAATTGACGAAATGATTAATAAACTTCTTCAACTATTTTGCAAAGTAAACAAAGAAAAAAATAATATTTTTAAATACTTGACTTGAAAATAGATTAATATATCTTGGCATCTAATTTGATGAATGTAAAAATAAATAAATAAAATACATAAATAATAAAAAAATAATAAAACAAAATCTATTGAAATCTAATATTTGAAACGTTCCTGCATTGTGAAAAGAAATCTAGGAATATTCCTGGGAAATAATGGACAGCTGAGTTGCCCATTATTTATACGAAACATTGCTGGAAAATAGCAGAAACCTTACTGAACGCTTCTGAAACGTTCCATAGCAAATAAGTATGTTTCCTGTGAACTATCAGTAATATTTTTGGTGTCAACAGAAACTTTCCTGGTATTTCACAGGAACCTTACTGGCTTTTCTGGGGAACGTTTTTAAATTATACAGTAGTGATGGGCGATTCCCGAGAATTCGACAATCGAGAAAAATCGTCATCATAAAAAATCACAATCGATACAGCCATCGATTAATTCCTAGAATCTACAATCGAGATGTTTTACAATCGATTATAACGAGAAAAGCTAAAAACAGTTATTGGAAAACTTAGCTATTATTCTGGCCGACAATTTCACAGTAGTGATTGTGCTTAGTGATGGGCGATTCTCGACCAATCAAAAAAAATCGTTATCGTAAAATACACAATCGATACAGTCATCGATTACTTTCGAGAATCTACAAAAGAGATGTTCTAGAGTCGATTATTGAAATCATTATTTTTACATATATATAATCAGATTTTATTAAATATAGGGTAACTGAAAACAGATGGAATAAAAAAACAACAAACCAAAGGGAGGCTATAAAGGAGCCATAAGATTGGAAAAGTCTTGTAAGGGTGCCACCTGGTTGAAAAAAGCTGAAAAAACGCGAGTAGCTATGAAGCGGTAAGGGGAGTTTAAGTATCAAAAATTAGAATTTTTCGTCAATTAGCACTAAAATGGCCAAAGAAATAAGAATCAAAAGCACCCCTAGTGGCAAAAACATGAACTAAAGGATGATAAAAGATATCAAAATTTTTTATTGATTTTTCTACGTCATTTGAGATTGGATCTTTAATTTCCCCATTTTTAGAAATTCTTCGACTGGAATACATTAAACGAAACCCCGCGGGGAGCAAAGTAGGGGGGAGGGGTAAGGAAAGTACATAATATGAATAAGTGGTCACAGGACTTTCCAACGATATGTCACATGAGGGATGTCGGCTAAATTTAGAAAAGCGCCCCCGCGCGGGGGCAAAGTAAGGGGAGGGGCGCGGGCGATATATAAAATGAAATAGTAGTCACAGAGCTTTCCAATGATATATCACATGAGGGGTGTCAGCAAAAGATAGAAAAGAGTCCCAACTCCCAGGATTCCAATTATCGTGCCACCCCCCCCCCCCGAAATATACCCTGCCCATCCTTCTCTTTGAAATTTTCATATATTAAAAATTATTTGTGGGAGGGCTCCGTAAAAAAATCCGATCTAAAATGTTTAAAAACGCTACGATTTCAAAAAAGTTCGAAAAGTGCCTCTCTCGGGGCGCCAAACTAGGGAGGGAAGAAGAAAGGTTTATAATATGAAAGAGTAACTTTCCGATGATAACCGAAAATTTTCCGATGATATATCAAATGACTGGTTCAAAAAAAGTTTGAAATCTACCCCTCCCACGTGGGTTCCCTCTTTTATCCCAGAATATACCCGGAAATCACGCAGCCCCACTTTTAGAATTTTATATTTAATAAATAATATTTATCGGAGAGCTCCATTAAAAAACCTCATTTAATGATATTTATTGTAGAAATCTCTACAATTAAAAAAAAAATTCACCTCCGCACCACTCCCCCCCCACCCCCCACCCCCTTCCGGAATTAAACTCTGGGAGGAGAAAGGTTCATAATATGAAAGAGTGGTGAAAGGACTTTCCGATGATATGTCAAGGAGAGGTTTGGTAAAAGTTTGAAAATTACTTGCCCCCCCCCCCCCTTTGTCCACTCTCGCGCCCCCAGAATTCACTCACCTTCCTCTTTGAACTTTTTATATTTAATGAATAGTATTTATCTGAGTCTCCAGGTATGGGGCAGCTTGGCAGAGCTAAAATAAGAGAAACATTGAAAATTCGGGGCAAAATGACACTAAATTTAACAGTAAAGTTTGAAACTAGGACTATACAGAACTGAATACATAAACCACTATGCTTCATAACCCACATCGGTTAATAGCAATAAAAAGATAAGTGCCAGTTAAACTGATGGCATTGAGCTCACAGGTTATTCACACTAATTGTATATTGTACTCTTATTTCAAAGAATAATGTCCCTCAAAAAATAAATGATGGGAAATATCCCCCGTTTGCCCCTTTTTTTCTTAACAAATGAACCTTCAAATCTAATCAGGGAAACTCCTTAACTATAATAAATCAGTATATCACACTTGAAGCAAATCAGATAATTCTGCATGAAAAAAAGAAACATATCGCTAAATTAAGGGTGGTCTAACCCCTTTAACCCTTTTATACTTAACTAATGAACCTCCAAATCTAATCAGGAAAGCTCCTTATCAGAACGAACATAGAAAAAAAAATTAAAGTAAATTGAATAATTCTCCATGAAAATCCATTTATCTAAATTAAGGGGAGGGGACTTGCCCCCTTTTCGCCCTTGTATACTTAACCAATGAACCTCCAAATCTAATGAAGGAAGCGCCATATTGGAATAAATCGGTATATTAAATTTGAAGCAAATCGAATAATTCTGCATGAAAAACCCTTTTATCTAAATTAAGGGATAGACTAGCCCCTCCCCTTTATACTTAACCCATAAACCTCCAAATCTAATCAAGGCAGCTTCTTAACATATTAAACCGGTATACCAAATTTGGAACAAATCGAGTAATTCTGCATGAAAAACCCATTTATCTAAATTAAGTGGGGGACCAGCCCCCCTTCTCCCCCTTTATCCTTAACCAATGAACTTCCAAGTTTAATCAGGGAAGCTCCTTAACATAATATACCGGTATACCAAATTTTTAGAAAATCGAATAATTCTGCATGAAAAGCCCATTTATCTAAATTAAGGGGGGGCTAGCCCCCTTTCCCCCCCTTTATACTTAACTAATGAACCTCCAAATCTAGTCAAGGCAACTTCTTAACATAGTAAACCGGTATACCAAATTTGGAGCAAATCGAATAATTCTGCATGAAAAGCCCATTTATCTAAATTAAGGGGGGGGGGGGGTCAGCCCCCTTCTCCCCCTTTATACTTAACCCGTAAACCTCCAAATATAATCAAGGCAACTTCTTAACATAATGAACCGGTATACCAAATTTGGAGCAAATCGAATAATTCTGCATGAAAAACCCATTTATCTAAATTAAGGAGGGGGTCTCCCCCCGCTTTCCCCCCTTCGTACTTAACTAATGAACATCCAAGTTTAATCAGGGAAGCTCCTTAACATAATAAACCGGTATACGAAATTTGGAGCAAATCGAATAATTCTGCATGAAATACCTATTTATCTAAATTAAGGAGAGGGGGGGGGGACCAGCCCCCCTTCTCTCCCTTTATCCTTAACCAATGAACCGTCAAAACTAATCAGCGGAACGCCTTATCAGAATGAACATAAAAAAAATTGAAGCAAATCGTACGTTTTAATCAAGAGTTATCGCGTTACGTACATACATACGTACGTACGTACGTACATGCATACATACAGAACCGACGGGTACATTAGCTCTCAGGCTTAGATAGCCTGTGAGCTTAAAAGAGATTGGATAAGCAGATGGACTCCTTTGAGAAATTATGACTTAAACCAGAAATGCGGTAAGTTTGACTCTGAAAGCTTCATTTCCATCTCGCATTTCGGCAAATCTCATCTCGATGATTTTTCCAGCATTTCGACGCTTCCAAATGGGAATCTGCTCGATGGTTGGTTCTCTCGCGGTTTTAAACCTTTCGGAATGGGAAGTCTCTCGAGAGTTTCTCTCGCCCTTTTCAAACTTTCCCGATGGGAAGCCTTTCGCTGGTTTCTCTCGTCCTTTTCGAAATCTCCCAATGAAAAGCCTTTCGAGGATTTATCTCGCGCTTTTCAACATTTCGCTATGAGAAGCTTTTCGAGGATTTCTCTCGTCCTCGGCAGAGAAGAAAAGTAAGAAAATTTATCGAGAGTACCAAGGGACGAGATAGAGAAAAAGGCATGACAATGAGCTGTGAAATGAAGCCCGAATTTTCAAAGTTTCTCTTATTTTAGCCCTACCAAGATGTCACATACCTGGAGCCCTCCGATAAAAATTATTTATTAAATATAAAAATTTCAAAGAGGAAGGTGGATCGGGTGATTTCGAGGGAGGAGGACGTGAGAGTGGACTCATGCGGGGTCCAATTTTAAAAATTTTACCGAACCCTTCCTGTGGCATATAATCGAAAAGCTCTTAGACCACCCTTTCATACTATGAACCTTTCTTCGCCCAAAGGGCGATGGGGAAGGGGCGAAGAAATTTTTAAAACCGATTTCTATAATAAATTTAAATATCACTTTAGATGTGGGTTTTTTATGCAGTCTTCCGGTAAATATTATTTATTGAACATAAAAATTTTAAAGTGGCGGCTTTGTGAATTCCGGGGCGAAAGAGTGGGCACACGGGGGGAGGGAGGGGGAGCAATCTTCAAACTTTTTTTGGACCAGTCATGTGATATGTCATCGGTAAGATCTCGGATAACTCTTTCATATTATGAGACTTTCTTCCTCCCCTCCCCAATTTGGCCCCCACTGCGAGGGTAGTTTTTTCCGTTTTTATCATTTTAGATCGGATTTTTTTATGGAGCCCTTCGCTAAATATTATTTATAATATATGAAATTTCAGGACACTTTTCCAAATTTAGCCAAGACCCCTCATGTGACATATCGTTGGAAAGGTTTGACTACTTACTGATGCTATGCACTTCCGGTGGCCGCCCCCCCGGAGGACACTTTTCCAAATTTATTCAATACCCCTCTTGTGAGATATCGTTGAAAAGGTCTGTGACTACTTATTGATGTTATGCACTTCCGGTGACAGTCCCCCCCCACTCTTTGCCCCCCGGGGACACTTTTTTAAATTTAGTCAAGTCCCCTCGTGTGAGATATCGTTGGAAAGGTCTGTGACTACTTATTGATGTTACGTACCTACGGTGTCCCCACCACCACTTTGCCCCCCACCCCACCCCCCCGGGGCACTTTTCCAAATTTAGCCAAGACCCCTCATGTGAGATATCGTTGGATAGGTCTGTGACTATTTATTGATGCTATGCACCTCCGGTGATAGTCTCTCCCAATTTGCCCCTCCCGGGGGACACTTTTTCAAATTTAGCCAAGACCCCTCATGTGAGATATCGTTTGAAAGGTCTGTGACAATTTATTGATGTTATGCTCCTCCGGTGTCCATCCCCCATTTTGCACCCCCCCCCCGGGGACACTTTTCCAAATTTAGCCAAGACCCCACATGTGAGATATCGTTGGAAAGGTCTGTGACTACTTATTGATGTAATGTACCTCCGGTGACCGCCCCCCACTTTTCCCCCACGGGGGTGTTTTTCTAAATTTAGCCGAGACCCCTCATGTGACATATTGTTGGAAAGGCTTATGACCACTTACTCATGTTATCCACCTCCCGCACCCCTCCCCCCCTTTGCCCCCACGGGGAGGGCATTTTTATAAATTCAGATCCAGACTTCTCATGTGACATATGGTTGGAAAGGCCTAAAGAATTGTGACGACTTAATCATATTATGCAGCTGCTGTGCCCCTCTGCTCGCTTTGACCCCTCCCCCAAGAGATCTGGTCCGAGGTTCATTCGTTTCGATATTATATTTTTTACAAGATTTTGTAGTGCGTGCACACCACTCCCGTTTGCTATCATATATCAGTGCCGTATATAGCGGGTAACCTGTTCGTGATTTCATATTACAAGATTTCGTATAAAATAGGGGCCCCGATTAAAGGAGGGGCCCGCTAGCGGTCGAAGTCACCTAATCTTTATTAACATCGACTCATTCCAGCTCACTCGCAGACGATTCTTGATAAATGTATGACGTATATAATACATAATATATGATTTATAAAAGAAATTTGCAAACTGTAGTCATCGAGAAAAAAATTTAGACAATCGAAAAATATCGAGATGTCCATACAATCGAAAAAATCGAGAAAAACATCTCGTTATCGCCCATCACTATTATACAGTAAAGTTCCAGTCATTTTCAAGAAATGTTTCTTGGAAATAATGGGCACATCAGCTGCCCATTTTTTCCCAGGAATTTTCCTGGATTTTTTTTTTTTTACTGTGCATGATTACGTACTAATCAACAAAACTATGCTATGCTAATTATAAAGAAGTATTTGTTTAAAAGAAATAGGGAAACGATTTTTACTTAAAATATAAATGATCGTTTAGCTTTCTTTTTATTTAAACAGCGGAGAGATTATTCTTAATAAGGGCTCTTAATAATAATATCGTGCATAATGTTTGTATTTTTAATATAGAAAGCACATGGAAAACAGAAGGAAAATTACATTAATGTGTACTTTAATATGTGTAATTTTTGTGCTTGCATAAAATGTGAATCGGCAAACTTTACAGATAAAAGAACAAATATAGCAAAATCTCGTAAGCTTTAAAATTTAGACGCGATGTAGTTATATAATTATGATCAATGTAAATTAAACCGAATTTTTCATATCTCTAAGAGTAATCTTTTGCTGAAATATAATATTTTAAATCAATACTGGTAACTTATAATTTTATCAACTTTTATGCATTTTATATGTTATTTTTCAATCAATATTCCATACTCAACAAATGACAACCCACAATCAAAATTGAAAAATTATAAGGCAGTTGAATATATTCCCTGCAACTGATATTGGGTTTACATCAAACAGGAACCTTTCTTAAGCATTGATTTTTTCATTCGATATTTCTATCGTCGATATTCCAGCTACATGTTTTATCACAGTTGAAATAATTCAGAGAAACTTTAATAAGCGATTACAATTGTTACTGGTTTTTCATATAACAGTAAATTAAAAATCTGGGGAAAATGTTCAGATCTATGAGGAAGAATATTAGAATCCTTCCTTTGACCCAGTCTTCCAATATGTATTAGCATATTTTTATTCACAAGGCCATCTATAAGACTGCATTAAGACATAGCAAACAGTCACACATCATAATACACTGCAGAATTCCTTGAAAAAAATGAACAAGTGATTCGTATAAAAATCACGCGGTTCAATACATCCCTCTTAAATGTGTAAATGCCCCATTTAACATGTTAAATGTAAATTATTCGTGGACTTGAATAACGACGCATCGAAATATTGACATAATACCTGTTCCGAATTTTGATAACTGCTCAAGAGAAATGGGGCAAAATACTTAAGATAGAAAAATACATCTTTGGGTGGTAAAATAATTATTAAAATACAAAAGAATCTATTGCCATGGGAATTACGGTGTATAAAGGTAGTTATTAATAAGGTTTATCAAACTCAATATATCACAAAAGAGATGTAAAATAATTATAAATATACAATGAAAATCATCTATAAAATGATTGCTGTAAAGTAATATAATTTTAAGTGAAATGTTAGTAATTGTTTAATTATTTCTGTTCAGTTTTAAAAGCAAGGGATCCTTATTTAATGTTCCGTTTATAGATAGTTAATACTTTGAAATATATCTAAATAAAATTTTCTGAAGAGAAATGTATTTGCTAGTAGATATAACCTTTCTTTGAAAAAAAAATGTATAATTTAATTTAATTTAAATTTTAGCCACTCTTATACCTCATACGTTTTATTCGGTATCCAATATGCTATTTCCGTGAATATCTTTATGAAAATCTACAATCGAAATTGAAAAATCATACTGCATTTGAATATATTCACAGTCTGTAAACCAGATATTGGCTGTACATCAAATCGAAACGGGTTTTACGAAATGACTTTCTTTTTCTTGGATATTTATATCGCCGATAAACAGGTTATAAAAATAGTCTATTCTTTTTTATGATCCATGAATATATATTAAATAAGAATATAATATACGTAAGAATATTCAGAATGTTATATATGGATAAGTAAGAAAAATAATGTTTATTTCAGTAGTATTTTTGTGTTTTATGGTGCAATTAGCATTCAAAATTCGTTTTCAATATATACGTCTTCAAAATTATGTACCGTACTTTCTAAAGCACTTTGTACATTTTTACTGGATGTTCGTTAACTTTAATCAGTCACAGGACAGTATTATTCTTCTCGAGTTTAATGAACCTGTAGTTTTTAGAAAACAGACAAAAATCGCTTTAAACACTTCCTTTATAATATTTCTTGTTTATAAAAAGTACATTATTTTTACAAAGTTTTACAAAAGTACATTATTTTTAAAAGTACATTATTATGTACGCGCCAATATGGGGCGTATATATGACATCTGTGCCTATGGTTCTTATGACGTAATTTTCCTGCTTTTAACATGTAATCATTTAATTCTAATTTTAAAGTTTTTTTTCTGTTTGTAATAGTCACGTGTAAATAAATTTTTAATTCGAAGTAAACATTATTGTTTGCGCTGTTTATACAACTGGCAACAGTTTAAATTAATAACATTTTCTAAAATTTGTAAAAATATCTCTCGAAATGCTGAAAATTTGAATTTAAAATTGAAATAAAACCTCAAAAATGAGTTAATTAAGAAAAATAAATTCAATCTGCACACCGGGAACTTATAACGTATAAAATGATCTAAAAATGATTAAATTCTCATGCATAGTTTTTGCTCCAATAAAACTTTCTTAATGGAACGATTTTGTCCAAATTTAGCATTAAATATCTCTGAAAATAATTCTTTGATTTGAAAACTGCGTGCATCAGCGTGTTTATCAAACATTTCTCTATAATACCACCGATTTTCATATTTTTGTATACAATAGTTTTTAACACTTTCCAACAAAGTTGAAAAGTGTTTATGACTTCGGTTTGTCTGTCCGTCTGGCCGTTTGTACGCGCTCTAACTCCCGTAAATATACTCGGATCGTTCTGAATTTTTGGATGTTACTGACCTCTACCATAGCACGAACCCTATTGCAAATGAAGTTTGTAGCATGTTTAGTTCATTTTCAGGGACATTCAAAAGTTTTCCGTTACATTACGGCCTATGGGAAAAAATCGTTTAAAATGATTTTTAATGATGTTACATGCTTTCAAGCATAATAAATTGATATGCATTTATCAAGTTGACTAAAATATGCATTTTCTGTACAATATGCGGCCCAAAAAATAGTTATTATTCATTTACATGGCCGCACAAAAGAATTCCTTTACATAATGACATAGAAGTGGAGGGAATTTTTTCCGGCGTATTTTAATTATGCTAAACTGTTACATGTATAATGAAATAGATATAAGGTTTACTGTAACATATTTCATGGATAATACGAAATGCAGAGCATTTACAGGGACACACAAAAGATTTCAGATACTATATTGTACCCGAAGTACTGTAAAGTAGCGATGATTGCTGGAAGTGCATTTTTAATTATGTTATGTGCTATTATGTTTCCCTATATTTATGCATTGTATATGGTGTGTATAAATGCTGTTATTGATATACAGGGCTACTCAAAAGAATTCGTAATGGTTACAGGGTATGATTGCAAATTGCTTAAAGGTGATTTTTAAATGAGTTAGGCATTTTTACGCTGAACCGCATCTGGTTTACTAAGAAATGTTTGTAAAACATAGATAAATGACATACAGGGTCACGCAAAGAATTGGATACATGGCCGTCTATAAATGATAATTTCTGGAAATGTGATTCCGGTAGTTTTAAGAGTGTTTTACTTTGAATTAAACTTTAGCTAAATAGTGGCGTGTAATAAAGGTATTAGGTTAACTGCAGAGTTTTACAAAAGTATACAAGTATGTTTAAATCTATTAGTATAAATTGCTGAAAGAGAAATTTCAACCTGTTATGTGTTTTCTCGCTAAACTAAATTTCTCCATTGTATAGTATATATATCAACCTACAGATTAAATACAGGGCTGTTCAAAAGAATTGGAATACATATTTGCTATGGACGGTAACTGCTGAAATCAGTTTTTCAAATGTTTTATGTGTTTTCTAAAATGTTTACTTACTTCACTTATATACCTTATTTCCCTAAATAACGAAGTTTTGTTAAAGCATTCAGGAAGTGTTGGAAAGTGTTTCATAATCTATGCTTAACGCATGATTTTTCTTACTTGTTTTAATATTAACGATGAAAGCATTCAAATTGGATGCGATCTACCCGGAATATCTACGCAGATTTTCATTGGTCCGTTTCCAAATCAAAAGTTTTTTTTATATATAGAAGGATGTTGCCACTACTTTATTTACAATCCTCGTATTTCTTCAATAACGGCCAGAGAAATCTATGAAAAAAATTATATCTTTAAATAATGACTCGATTAGTACAAAAAATACTCACCTATAGCAATCTAGTATATGGAATTGATCGAAACGTCCAATCTACATTATAAAACAAATAGCGAGAACATGTTGTAAACGCTACTGCAGTGCATATTGTACGGCAAAAATAAACTAAGTATCTGGGGTAAATCAATCTAGCTAATGTTTCGGAGTAATATTTTCAGAAAACAATTAATATTGAAGCAATTTTAAATAAACGAATGATTTGTAAGTTCAACTCTTTTAGAAGGCATCGTGATTTGAAGGAAAACTAAATTCAGGTTAAATGTGACGTTATTAGGGATGCATAAAGTTCTATGAAGTAGCTCATACAGAACGCATAACTTTCTGTGTAAAGTAGATTTTGAACGATATGAGAAATCATATTTGCAGACATGTTTCCAGTGTTTTTATTCAAATTTTTCTACTGCACAGGTAACGTCTTTAATCCTTAACGGCGCGATTTTCTATTTTGTTTCGAAAAAATTATGTATGATTCTCTGAAAGGTTTATTACACAGGAAAAATAATGAAAAAAAAATCAGAGAAATATTTTCCATATGATACGTCAATCTTTTCTTCTGTTGCCCATCTGCAATACAAGTAAAAACTACTGCCGTGTGGATGTTTTACGTTAAAATAATGCAATTTAGTAAATAATTTAATAATTATGTCACCAAATACCTTATTTTATATTATTAATTATTTTACTTATTAAATTAAACTAATGTTAAAACTTAACTTTTAACCCTTTAATTCCCATAATAGATTATGTTCTAGAAATTACGTAGTTCAGAGAATCTGGCTTTACACCAGACTGTTTCAATGGTCAATTTCGCTTTATTTAAATACGAAATGTCTGTTTTTCAATTAAAGCAAATATTGCCAATTTCATTTTCTGGTGTGAATTAGGTATATGCAAATTAAAAAAAAATGTATTAAATTGAAAACAGTGCTGTTTGCATATATGCAAAGATACGCACGAGAGGGTTAAAATATTTCCAGGAGTGTTTTCTCCCTTATTTTTTTTACCATTCTTTCTGTAATAAAATATCCATTTTAGACTATATATAATGTCATATGCATTTATGTATTTTTTTACATGCACACACACATACACATACTGCATGCATCAAAGTAGTTCCTTCTGGAACACCCTCCTACAAATGCAGCATAAAACATGCATGCAAAGATTACCACAACATGAAATAATTCTTAATAAGGTGGTCTGAAACTTCCTGTTGGATTCGTAATAGAATTATAAAAATAACCGCTTCAAAGGCAGGAGGGAATACTGATATACACGAGAACACACACTCACACACATATACATGCGTAAATAAAAGATAAAGTGTTGAACAATAAAAGATAATAGACTCAAGGATTCAATGAACGTGATATCTCAAGGGAGACTCCTAAAAAGTGAAATGAAAAGAAGAAAGCTAGATGTTGTTTTTTTATAGATTTAAGCCATAAGAGTGGTGGGGGATTTTTAACTGAAGGCTCAGGGAAGTTTTGCGGCAGTTATTGTTCAGTTGTAGAATGATAGTTGAAACCTAAGTTGTATGTTTGGTGATCTATTAAGCTTTTTTAATACATACTCCCAGTTTGAAGAATATCAGTTTCGATTAAGCAATACAAGATTCAACTTAATCCTATATACATATATAATTGCATGGTTTAATACAATTGATAGACTTTTAAAATGATTTCAATGGAATAAGCTATAAAATAAGCTTAAATCGTGATAAAAAAATTTATATGTTTCTCATACATACTTAATGTTTTACAAAATGTAAACAGTTTTATTGTCGTATCATTTGCTAGTTAAAGAAAAAATGCAACGTAAAACGAAGATATATCTGTGTTTAATTCTGAATCTAGAGCTGCGACAGCTTTTATTTCTTTGAAAAATATGCTGTTTTAGAATTAATTCACTTAGACTTGTAAATGTTATTTAACAAATTTCTTTCTTTCCTAAATCTTTAAGGTGATTTGTTTTGTGCCACAAAAGTAAATTAATCATGCTGTGTATCAGATCAAAGTCCCTGAGTAAATATAATGCGTTTTTCATGTTAGAAGTTTAGAGATTACGATTTATTTTTAAATTAGTGAAAATACGTAACATTTTTAATATAAGTGTTTATTAGCTGAGTGTTGTAAATTATCTATGACATCTATTTATATCCGGCTTTTGTTTTCGTAAAAATATTAAGCAGATTTTTACATTTTTTGTTACGAAAAGTTACGAATTTAATTTTCAGATAATGTAAATCATTACTTTTTCTTTTGGTAGAATAATTTAGTATATTTTATAGATGAAAACTAGCGAAAATTTTAATGCTATTTTACAGTTAAAGTAAACAGAATAAGAAAATTAAAATATATATATATATGTGATAGGCAGAAACAATATTTCTAAAAAAGGTAAAATATAATGTACTTTTAGATAGACTTTTTGTAATTCCCGTATTATAATTATATTTTAATTGATATACCATGCTATCAGGAATTATTATTATTATGGAGAGCAACATCAGTACAGACCCTTCGTTATATGTTTTTTTCGTTATTAAAAATAGACATTATTTTCCTTAAAAAAAGCTTCTATATTGTCTGTAAGAATTTACATTATAAACAATCATTAAAAAATATTTAGCTGTTTAAAAAACAAAAAAACTTATAGTCTGACATTTAAAAGACTTCATATACATACCAATAGTATACATCTTCTTTACTGGTTCTCATCTTGAAATACGTAATCTGCATTTCATATCATCCTCCGTTTTTATCTTCTTGAAAAATATCAATATATTGCTATACATCAACAGGGGAGACTGGGAAGTGTTGACCCATTTTTTACAAAATGATTTTTTATTTTTTAAATATTGAACGTAGATTAAAATTTTATGCATCATTTTATTCGTTATACAATCAGTTATCAAAGTAAAATTGCTACATAAGTGCAACATATAAGAAATTAAAAAATGATTGATTTTAATCATGAATAATTAAAATTAAATTAAAAAAATCAAAAAACCCGACTGCGTAAAAGCGAACTAATTAATTATTTCTCATCAATGTGAAACAATTTATTTATTTATTTTTATTGATGACTTTTAAGTTGTGTTTAATTGTTAGTTCCTATCTATAAACACTGTTTCGATGAGGTCTATAGATGTCTATGAAGGTTAGAATAGCAGTAAAGCTAGAGATCCTACCTACACAACTTTCAGGTTGTGTAATATTTAAACGGAGCTTCTGAGTGTAAAATAGTCAATGAAATATCGCCTTCATTTTGAAAGACCTATCCAATGATATGCCACTCAATATGTTGCGTAATTTTTTTTTGTTTGTTTCTACCACTATTTTGTATTTTACGGCCATCATTTTTAATTTATGAAAACAAAACTTAGCCTATAACCATCGAATACATAAGATGGATCGATAGAGACCTCATTCATTAAAATCCATCCAGCCGTTGGGATGTTTCGAGGGTATTAAGAAATCCACACACCCAGATACACATGAAACACATAACCATTCTTGGCAGTCGGGTTCAAAAGAATGTGTCAAGGCTCCCCATATATGGGAGGGTTCACCCACTTTGTTTTATATTGCAATATTTGTGTAGGGAAATAAAACAAGTTTTAAAAAAAGCAAAATAAGTTTATGCTACATGCCATAATTATTATAAAAAAATATTTTTGGAAATATGATGCTTAAACAAACCTGTTGAGACGCAATCGCAAGTCAGAGGAGAAAAGTTTTGTTTTAAACAGGATTTTGTCTGAGCAGGTATGATTGTACAGCAGGAAAAATGAAATTTTAACATTTAAGGCAGTACTCTGTTAGAAACAGGTGTTTCCATAGTGTTTCCTGGTATTGCGTCCGGATTTAGGAACCACTGTCCCACATTTTTTTTTTCTTTTGTCTCCTTGTCCTATTTTTGTGACACTCGACCTGACAACTCTAGTTGTCACATAGTTTAATTTCATCTCACTGTATTCACCCTGGTGAAATTTGTCTACATACCTTCCTAAAGTTTTCCGATCGATGCTATATTCTTTTGCAGCCGCATGAGCAATTAATTATCATTAACATGATTTAAACCTTTAAGGAGCAAAGTATTTTCAGTATTAAAATGTTGAAATAAATGACTGGTACCGGAATTTACTAACACATTTATTTGGAAATAGGAAAAAGGCTCTATTTCACATACAAATTAAATGGAAAAGATTATAGAAAAATTCTGATGCCATTTTGACGTTTCGGAACTAAAATTAAGTGGTTTTTATAAACATACCACTGCTCCTGAAAGGGTTAAGACTGCTGGTTTCATCCTTCCTAGTCCTTCCCATTGTTTCTATTTATCTATTGTACGTAATATTTAAATGGAAAGAAGTTCCTATCAACTTTTCTATTTTCTAGCAATTTTTCACATCTTTCTTTAGTCAGTTTTAAACCTTCTTTTCCATCACAGCATTTTACTGTAGCTTTACAGAATAATTTTACACATTATTTTATATATGTATATAACCATTAATTTTTCATTATGCACAGTGTATAATAAAAATATTTTTAAAACCACTTAATTAAATGAGCCTTGAGCATCTGGTCAACCATCCCTCAAATTGACTGGGTCAATCCTCCCTACATAGACTTTTTCTAAAGAATAGCACATTGTTATGTTAAGTGTAACTTACTGTACAATCTTTATGTCTGGAATGAAAGATCGATATTTCTGCATTACTCTAAACCTACTTACTTAACTTTCTATGATATAATTTACCTAAAAAAAAGCTTACAAAATATTTTAAAAAAACACAACTTTTAGGTTGAATACACCTCACAATTGATTTTCCCACACCTATTTCGATTATCTCTATGAAACGAGGACTGTTGTTTGAGCATTCCAGCAGCGTTGGTCGACACCTATTGATAAAACTCTGAAATTCTTTTAAATATAAAAATTGGTGGTTGAGTGAAGCAACCCGTATGGTCAACCGTCCCTTGTCTCCCCTATACCTAGAATAGAAAATATGTGATTTTTCAAGAAGATAAAAACTTAGAATGATATGAAATGCAGATTACAGATCTCAAGATAAGAACCGCGAAATAAGTTGTATAGTATTGGCATGCAATATACCTTTTAAGTATCAGACTATATGTTTTTTTAAAATAATTAATTGCATTTTTAATGATTGTTTATAATGTAAATTCTTACTGATAAATATAGACGATTTTTTTTTAAAGAAAACTGGTGATCCTTTTTAATAACTAAAAACGAAGCATCTGTATTGATGTTGCTCTCCACAATAGTAGTAATAATGTCTGATTGCATGATATATCAATTAACATAAAATAATTATCAACTTATTCTCTCTCGTACGCAGAAGGTATTTCACGATAAGTTAATCACGGATTTTCTTTCATAATGTGAATGACAATGAATATATTCCATCTAAATAATCGTAAATATGATACTACATTCGGAAGATATAATGATATCGCGAGATGTGCTGGAAATTTGAAATTTTTGCATCATGTTTGAGAATGTATGCCAAAGAATATACGATTTTATTGGTTGAGCCATTGTGCATTTTCCAAGACGTTTTGTAATGTAACTGGGTGAATATCACAAATTGTGAGATATTGAAAACAAAAATTTTTGCAAAATCATTTCAAAGCTTCTAATTTTTTTTAAATGTTAGTTGATTAGCTGAATAAAGGAATTTTGACGTAAAATTGTTAAAGTTTGAAGAACTTAAGTTCATTTTTATGTAAGTATAATTATATGTTATTTTCATGCCATATGTATGCCAGGATAATGACAATTTCAATCTAAAATATTTTTCCCATTCTTTTTTTTTAGATCTAACATTTTATTTTCGATTAAAGGAACATGTTTCCTCTATAGTACCTCAAATTCAGTGAAATGTTCAGATTTTTTTTGTAATTTATTGAAGCCAGGAAAATGACATAATAAAAGTATACTCAATTTTTAAAAAGCCTTTCAACACATTATTTCAAAGAAATATCTAAAAGATATTGCTGATAGTAATGATTTTATTACTTCTAACTTGAACTATGTCAAGAACATGAAGAATTACTCTGCAGTATTACTCTGAAGAATTACTCTTTATGCCTTATAAATAACTAAAACGAGCAGGCCAGGAAAATGACATTCATTTTCAGTGACAATCATATTGTAATTATGAATAAAAATATTTGTAAAATACAGAACTTTTACCTTCCTCATATATGTGTTATATAAGGTATAATTATTAATTTAAAATTAAAAGAGAATTAGAAAAAGGTATTTGTACAGTAGAGCAGAAAACCTTTTACTTTGCACACATCACAGTGTGACATGCCAGAGAATGATAATCTTTTAATTTCTTTATTTTTGTGTTATTATGAATATAATATGTCTTGAAAATACTTCTAAGAATATTTTTTATTAGAATGTAAAAAAGAAAACTGCATTATATAACGTTTAATAAACATTTTATAGTGCGGACTGCAATTTTCGTATTTTATGATACTGTCCTAATTACGTTTCACATAAACATAATAATGATAGATTTAGCAGCCACTTTATCACTATTTTTATAGATTCGAAGATAATATTACAATTGCGCATAATTTATGATGATGATTGTCTAGATAATTTATATGTTCTTCCTAAATGGTTCTATCTCGTACTAGCTGTGATCGCCAACCCTCGTCCAGATATTGAAGCGCTTAAAAATGATAATATGCCCTGTTTAAAAAGTTTTCTATTGCGGAAGATCGAATGATATTAACACGACTAGTAGCAATTTTCTATAATCGGGTTGTCATTCATTTCCCTTTGAATGAGATCTTTTTGCGGGTCCTAAAGCGGAATTAACAGCCGTCGCGACAGCTAACGGTTGTTCTCATGATTGATTAAGTAAGATCAATTACATATTTGAAAATTAGCCTGTTTAAATCTTGTAAGCAAAAACTGAAACCACCATTGAAGAATTTTCACCATTCAGTGCTTTTTGCACGTAATAATATTATTATTTTAGGCACAGATATCATATACGCCTCATATTGGCGCGATTTTTTTCCGATGCCAATTTGGCGAAAACATCAACAGCATAAACAACAACATCCGGCTTACCATATCAAGCAAAATAACTACACTTTGGTGCCAGTTAAATACCCGTTGCGAATATGAAATTGGCTTCAGAAAAAAATCGCACCAATATGAGGCGTATATGACATATGTGCCTTATTTTAAAGTTTTCTGATTTTTTAAATATTCACGTGTTGAAATACTTTTTAAATGAATCGTGTATATAGATTTTATTATTTAGGCTACTTAAAACCTAGGGTTCTTTAGGTAAAAAAAGGTTATTTGAAAAGTTGAATTAAATATCTGTATTCTGATAACGAATGTTTGACTACAAAATTGTAAAAGAAACAAGTTGACAATTTAAAAAACGATGGGACACTGCACCCTACAATCTCGTTAAGTGCAAGCCTAATTAAAAAAAACAAAAAACGAAGAATAATATTTTACTGAACTATCTTGATAGATTTCAACATTAAATAGCCCTAAAATTAATTCTTACATTTGAAAACTGTGTGTTTAAACATGCTTAACAGAAATTTTATCAAACTACCAGTTTTCATGTTTGCATACGCAATTGATTTTTAAATTTAAGCAGAGAAATAGCTTCGATGAAAATAATTTCAATTACGGTAGAAATAGCAGCATTAGGTATATATTTTTTAGAACAGAGAGTATTGTAAAGAATAGAGGGGTATTGTATCAAAATGATGGAAAACAAATTGGTAGAAATACATTTAAAAAAATATATATGCTCCGAAAACCTACATATTTATGCACCAATGGTTCCAAAAGGTGCCACAAAGTATGGAAAAATCTTCAAGATTTGTCACTTATAATCTTACGCAATATACAGAAACATGGAAAATCTTTCAAAAGATATGCATAGTGATTATGTATAGTGGCAAATCGGTTAAAGTTCTAAATTTTGATTTCAGGTACTGAGTAAACAGTTATTTAGTAGCATGCGTGGCCACCAAAATGCTTTTTCATAAATAAATCTAATTCTAATAAATTATAAACAAACTATAGTTTATTACGTTAATTTTAATATGGAGTGACAATGAACATTTTAAAACTAAAAATGGCTCTGTGTGTTTTTATCAATGCCAAAACTGGACCAACATGTATAGCCAGAAACATTAGCTATGGTTCATTTTTATCAAAAAGTTACTGAGATAGAACTATAATGTTATAATATCGTAATCATATATTGATAAAATTCCCCTTTCCTTTTATTTGACATCCTATAATGACACCTTTTCATTTAATTTAACCTGTTCATTTATTCAAAATTGTCTAACTATACCGGGATATGCCTTTAACCCATTTGGGAACATGGGTGCATATGTGCACCTTCAAAAAGATCATCCATAATTTGTTTTTGCACCAGTAAAAATTAAAAAAATATTTGCTTTCTTTATTTAGAGTATTGTCGTGATTACACTGCAAATAGAAGCGTCTTAAATTTAGACACATATGTGACTGAAAAAGAATTTTAGACACTTAAGTGTCTTAATCTGAAAATTCAGACATTATAGATGTCTTAATTTAAGATACATAAGTGTCTTACTATGACCATGGTGTAAACGAACTGAGAATAATGTCTAAAATATCCGCAAACGTCTTATTATAAGACACTTCATTGCTTTAAACGTGTCTTAATTTAAGACGTTTTGATACTTCCGACGCAATAACCACCAGGGGGCACTAGCACTCCCAGTTGCGCATGCGTTTTAGATGTCTTCGTTCGATGTGGTATACGTTGTAATTCAAACAAAGTTTGTTTTTATGTACGCGTGTATTTTAATTCGTTTTTTGCGAAATGTGAAGTACTGTGATTTTAATTCGTATTGACTTGGATTATTTATTTATTGAATACATACATCTGACGTGTGTGCTCGACATCAAATGTCTCTTAGAAGCTGTCGTCGATACAAGGGCGGGATAGACACAGAACAGAAGTAGACGACGGTTGAAGATTACACCCGGAAATTCTACAAAGCGTGTGCAATGGGCTTAGTGTTAACTCGTATCAATTTATATCAATAATATTGTGTTATTCATCTTCGTCCTGTCGAAGCTCGCAAAAAAAAGAAACTTTTGTCTGGCGGGTCCTGTTTTTAGGATGAAACATCTCATTCTTTAAATATGGCTAGTCGGATGTATTATAGGATTACCTTTTAAACTGATGAAAGTCTTTCTCCCTCACTGTGGTTGTGGTAGTTTTTAAAATTTCAAATCGAGGAATATTTCTTACCTCTTGCAAACAGCGATTAAAGTAAGTGTTATAATTTCTTTATAGTACTAAAATTAATGTCTTTTATGATTTTATTTATTGTACTAAACAAAATCTTACATGAAATTTAATTAGTTTTGAATCTTTTTGCAAAAAAACCCACTAATTCTAGAAGTATATATTTTTAAATTTATGACGTTGTCTTTTATTACAAATTATGTATTATTTATTCTCATCTTTTTTCTCAAATTTAAAGTAATAACATCACTAAAAAACAGACATATTTAAAAGTTAAGTTCATTCTCTTGTTTTGTTTTGTTTTCAATATGGCAGTTCTTAGTTTCAATTTCAATGGCTAATGCTTATCTCATACTCGACCACAAGGAAATAGAAAAAAAAAAACTTTGAAAGATCTCCTAAAGTTTTCTTACTTCCTAGCTAGGGATTACAATCCCGGACTGAGATCCCGGGATCCCGCTTTAATTTTAACCCCGAAAATCCCGGAATTTTTACTGGAAAATTCCGGGATTTTCGGGATTGCCTTTTTTTTTTTCCATTGAACAATATTCAGCTGAAATTAAAAAATATATTTATAAACTTTCGCTTTTGGAAAAAAAAAATCAATTGATTTTCATGAAATTTATATATAATTGAAAATGAATGTTTATCTCAAGTATTTCTTAGATATATTTCTAAAGCTATTAAATATTTTAATGTGTGAAAACTTTTGATTTTGAAACATAGAAGTAAGCCAGACAGGAAAAAGGAAATCATTTGTTTATTTAGATTTCGCTGCATGTGTGAATTCGAAGGTCATTTTCCAATTAGACTTTACTGATAAGCATCGCAAGTTTGTATCATAGTGATATCATGTGCTAACTTTTTTTTTTTTTTTTGGCTTTATTTTGCTTTAAAGATGTCTTGTTTAGTACCTCATAGGAATGATAACAATAAGCCCATGTGGCAATATAAATTTTTAAAAAATCTAATTTTTAAATGATAAGGATTTTTATTTTTTTTCGGGGAGGGGGGGGGGGGGATTTTGTATGAAATTTTCGTAAAGTTGATACATTAAATCTTGCACTGATTATAATGAAAGTTTTGAACTTTTAGAGTAGGAAAAGATTAAAAAACACAAAATATAAATAAACAAAATACCGAAGTAATTTTTTTCTCAATATTAACTCTTTGCACTCGAGGACTCCGGAGCGGAGCCATTTAAAATTTGTTTTCAAACTCGAGGTCTCCGCTACGGAGACAATGCAAATAATTTTGTGATACCATGTAATCTTAGCTTTTCTAGACAGGTATCACAAAATTATTTGCATTGTCTCCGTAGCGGAGCCCTCGAGTTTGAAGACAAATTTTAAATGGCTCCGCTCCGGAGCCCTCGAGTGCAAAGGGTAAAGTAGAATATTTATTTATTTATTCATAGTTAAATAACTGTTGTGATTATCATCTGATATATATGTAAAATTGCCTATGTGGCAATATAAATTTTTAAAAAATCTATTTTTAAATTATATGAAGTGGAGTAGGACAATATTGTAAGAAATATATATATTTATCCATGTACTTTAAAAGCCCTCAATAGCCCTTGCCGCTGAATTTGTCCGATAATCGGAGATGTCTGCTTTTGTGAGGTAAAAATATACAAATATGTATGCCATGCGGATTAAAAAAGTATTCGCTAAATAGATGTTTCAGAATAGCTATTCGGGAATGTCCATTAACCTCCACAACGGATACTCCCGAATACCGGACATCTCAATTAAGATAACAATAATGCAGGGTTGTATTTTTTGCAAAAGAACTTCTTGATTAAAGAATGGGCATACTGGGCCGTGCCCCGCCCCCCTACGATTTTAGTGCCCACAAATTTGATGTGCAATATTTGTAAAGTTTATATTTTAAATCTGTTTCGAAATTCCACTGATTATAATCAATATTTTGAACTTTTAAATTAAAATAAGATTAAAAATAAAACAAATTAAAAATATCTAATATTTAGATAAATATTTTTTGTTTTAATCTTGTTCTACTCCTGAAGTTCAAAATATTGATTATAATCAGTAAAATGTCGTAAAATATTTAAATTATCAGCTTAACAAAAATTGCGTACCAAAATTGGGAGCACCAGAAAAATCAGGTTGTAGGGGCGGGGGGCGGGGAGGACCCCAGCCAAATATTTTTCCAGGATTCAACGTGGTCAAACATGGCTACGTATGATGCTTACAAAAAAAAATGGATGCTATTAAGACGTTTGAAGTGTCTGAAATTCAGACACGAAAAGTGTCTGAGAAAATTCAGACATTTTAAAATGTCTGAAAACTGAACACTCCGTTTCAGACACTTAAGTGTTTGAATTTCAGACATTTTAATTTACAGTGTATTTAACTAAAGGTAACTTTTTTAAAAAGGTGGTGCCTACCGAATAAAATTTGCGTAAAAGCCGCCGGTCCCAAAGGGGTTTCCCTTTATGTATTGAATTATGAATTCATGAAAATTGTATCTTCTAAACCATGTTTCGCGAATTGTTTAAACTGCATTAGAACATTTACATAATCATTGGATATATTTTAAAAGGATTTTAGAAGGATTGGAGGATTTAGAAGGATTCATTAAATTTTAATTTATAGGGATTTCATGCAACATTTATAACCCCACTCAAATCTTTTATTTTAAATATTTTTCTTGGTATTTTGTAGAATTAGAAAATGTACATATATAGGGTTCTTACAATAGAAATACAGAATTATTTCCGAATTGAAAAATCCCCCAACTTCAATAAAGCTGAAAAGATACAATGGCAATAGAAATCTTCCTTAAAAAAAATGTTTTGTGTAACATGGTACTTTTAAGTACAGCCAGTAGATAAAAGGTTAAGATAAGTACATTTATTTAAATACATTCACTCGTTTTTATCTTGCAATATATATACCCCCCCCCCCCACTGTTTCTAGCTATCTGTTGTAATATAAGAAAAATATATTAAAGAATAACTTAAATTAGTTTCTGCAGCCGTCAATTCAATGCCATATCCTTATTTGGTCATCTCTATGTCAAAACCCGGTTAAAGATTTTTATCCAGATGTAAAATTCGCTTGCATTGACTTTTATTCGGCCTGCTACACCCCACACGTACTTGTGCTATGCACCGTTTCATGCCTATATATTTTTTCCTGACATCTGCAGAAATAGAAAGATTTCTATTTGTATCTGGGCGCCAGTTTAAAATTCCAGTCTCATCCCGAGCCCCATTGTGCTTGATTATGCCATTCGGTTCAAAATTCCTTCTTTTAAAAATTATGGCGATTGACGGACCAAAATAGCATTGATTATAGAATGCTTTTTTCAGAGAAGTGCGCCAAGTAGTAACCATTTGGGGAATTTATTAGCGATAATGTATTTACTGAAATCAAAGTGATTTCCTCACTTGCTCGCGGACTGTTGCACTGAAAAAATGTCAACTATTCTGTGTCCCTCTCTGGCACCACTTTACTATATTTGGAACGAATAAAAATCTTTTGGCCTCCAACTTATGCTGTGTTCTTCCCTTCATATATGTTTGATAATTCAAGGATACCATTACTTGGTGTTCCGTTAATTACAAACCGAAACCAGCAAAATTCGCAATCTGTCTGATACTTATGGTCACGACAAATTTTCTCTACCAGAAGTCATTACTGCAAATGTGCATCTCGAATTTGATAGCGTTGCAATGCTCTTTTGTGAGTAAAATAAATCTAAATTTAAACAGAAATAGTTTTTATATTAAGCATCTCGTATATTAAATTCTGTGCAATGCTACTTATCAGATCATCAAATGCTGTTATGACACATCATGCTAGAAAACATAGCTGTGCGATCTATTTGAAAATATGCACAAATTTTAATTAGCGCCATTTCAAGTCTATATTCACAGAAAGTTTTATGCGATTTTATTCGTTAGTTATTACATGACATACAACGCAGACAAAATTTGTGTAACTTACAGATAGACACGACACATCCATTAAATGACCTCACAAAATATCTATGGCCTTTAAAAATCAGAATAGAAAAATATTTTACGAATGTAATCTATTCTTTTTGCGACTATATGAGAAAAAAAAACAATTTGAAAAGAATGTGCAATTAGTAGCAGGAATGGTGGGATAAATATGAACAGTAATAAGAGTAATCAAAATCAATGAAGTAAAAATAATAAAAATACTAAAAATCAAATAAGAGAAAACCTAAAAAATGAAGAAAATTCCTCACGTCACTACCAAGTCGTACTCTACCAAATTTCCTGTCCGCGGTGTTTTTATCACAACGCTTCACTATTGACAGACATATAAAAATTTTGGTACTTTTCGGTTAGCCGGGCGCCAGTGTTTTATATACATACATATATACATATATATACACATATATTTACATATATATATATACATATGTATGCATCTATATATGTGTGTGTATGCACATATATATATGTAAATATATGTGTGTATATATGTATATATGCATGTATATAAAACACTGGCGCCCGGCTAACCGAAAAGTACCAACATTTTTTGTTAGTGATATAGATTGTGCTTAGTTATAGATATAATTTGTTGGATAGAAAAAATAAATTTAATCGTTTCTTAACTTTGTTACACATCGTTTTGAAATATATTCGTACTCTTAAATTTAAAAATTTACTTTTTTTCATCAAGATTATTTATTTTTGAAAAACTAAAATACGGTGTATCTCACAAATATTGGAAAGCTGATTACTTTTTAAAACGTTGGAGAAATTTAATCAATGTAAATTGCAAATGTGTTCAAATTAATGTAATAATTAAAATTATGTTGTTGAAATAGTCCTGATATCAATTGACAAAATATTATATATTTGTAAATTTTCATTTAGTCTCTGGGATCTATAAGTTGTATTTAGAAAGCTTTTATACACTCTCTGACAAATTCAATAATAAGCAATCCATTCTTCTAGGGATAACAGTCAGAGATATATGAGAATTTAAATGTTATGAAACCTTGGACTTTTTGGCACTAAGCATCTTTTCTTCTTCTTCTTCTTCTTCATTTTTTTTTTTTTTTTTTTGAAGAAGAAGAATAAAAGATTATAAAATTTCTTTTTTACGTTATGCATTTCAGTTATAACATAAGTAGTAAAAGAGTTAATTCGAGTATAATTAGTAACAGCTTTAAAATGGAATTCTATTTTCGTTATAATCACTGGAATGTCTGGATTCATGAAAGTAAATTGCGAGACGGTTATTTTTCTTCATTTGTGCTTTATTTTGTTTAAATAAACAAGTGAAAAACCAGCAAAACTTAAAAGATTCTTGGGAGTATAAAATACTGAATAGTAAATCAAGTAAGTTTCTTTTGTTTTAATTCTGTAAAATAAAATAATTACTCATGTTACGAGTTTAAAACAATATTAATTTGTTAAAAAATTTAAATAAGTAGGATATAAAAATATATTTTCTCATTTTGAGAAGCATTTATCAAACGCACGGTAAAAACTTCTGAAAATGTGTTTTATTACTTTCTCCTATCTTCAATAGAAGAAAGTATTGTAATCGACTTCCGGTTATCGACGGATTTACACGTTATAGGGCTTAGAGATAGATCCCTAATAACATGTTTATACAAAATGTCTGTATGTCAAGCCTTGTGTCCTTCTGTCCGTCTGTCGCCATTGTACCATCACAAAGTGTATGAAGTTATGCATAGAATTGAACCAAATTTTTTATGTATGTATTTGGTTGCGGCGTCCTCCTTCAATTTAAAAACATTCTGAGGGAACGGGTTGCTGTAATAGCAATTTTTGTGTCATTTTAATTATTGTACCATCTAAAAGTGCATGAAATTTTGCATAGAATTGAAACAAACATTTTGTGCATGTTTTTGGCTATGGCCAGTAGGACCTCCCTAAATTAAAAAAAAAAAAAAAAATCGACAAAAGAGGACGCTGTAATAGCCAGTTTTGGGCCATTTTCATTGTACCATCGAAAAGCGTATGATGTTATGCATACACTGTAAAAAAAATTCCGCAACGTTCCTGGGAAAAAATGGGCAGCTGAGTTGCCCATTATTTCCAAGAAACATTTCTTGAAAATGACTGGTACTTTACTGTATATGTTAAAAACTTTCTACAGAAATGCCAGTAAGTTTCCTGCGAAATACCAGGAATATTTCTGTTGACAGCAAAACATTACTGACATATTCAAGGCTGGAGTAGCACAAGAGCGAAAAATGTCCAGACCAGGGATCGAACCTGGATACTTGGCGTGCCGTGCCAATGCCTTACCTGTTAGGCTATCCGGACCGATACCCGGCTGACATAATTCACTCTGGATGTTCGTTCCCTTCATTATGACATTACTGACATTTCACAGCATGCGGTATCCGCAGACGATTTTTACATTTCCAGTTGACAATTTTCGCTTTATTATCATTATTTGTTAGAATGAAAAAATATTTTGAAATTGACATCAAAATTATTATTTATAATTTACACGAAAAAATAAATTTTCAGTTAAAATTCAATAAAGTAAATATATATGTGATATATTGTTTCTGAACTTTGCTTAAAATATAAAAATATATAAATGTAAATAATAATTAGAAAAAAAATCTAGACATAAAATATTTTGGATTTTCGTCAGTGATTATGTTAGTTTACAAGTTAGATAAAATACATATAAATTTTCATGAAAAAAAAACCTAAACGTAATTGTATATTTTTTCCGAAAATAAAAAAAAAAATTCAAATTTGCAGCAATTCAAAGTGTCAAATATATGTCAAATTTAAATCAAATTGTAATAAAGTGTTAAAATATAAAATTAATTAAAAAAGAAAAAAAAAAGTCAAGAGGTAGCATCGAACCCGGGCCGTACGGGTGGCGTGCAAGCTTTCTGCGTCCACACCACGAAAGACACGTTGAGAGCTGCAAACTAATGGGTATTTGAAACGTATGCTAAAACTCGGCATCTAATTTCTGAAAATCTAAGGCCCATTTGAAGAAATCCTTTCACAAGAATAATTAGAGATAAGAACTCTAAAACATACTTTAAATTAATCAAAATAGGTGAGAATCATATTTGATAGTCCCCTGGTTAATGCAGATCCAAATAATAGGTGTATTTTGTTTTACACAGTCTGCTCGTTAAAGATTTCACAGACAAGTACGAGAGATAATCTCTCAGTGATGTCACAGAGGTATTGTATTTTCATCTGAATTATCTTGACAATAGAGACGTAAAGGATTATGTCGTCTATTGATTTATTTGCATTCCATATTGATTTTTTTACATTCATTTAAGGAATTCGTTTTCGACACTCGCGCGCGAGCAACGGATTATAGGAAAAAAAAAAAAATGGCGGCCGCAGCGTTTTGCTGTTTCCAACTTTTGTTCAGGAACGTTTCAGATAAGAAAACCAGAATTTCACAGGAAAGAGCTAAATTATTCTGAAAACCTGATAAAAGGCGAAACGTTCCTGGATTTTACATGGAAAGTTACCATTTTTTTTTACAGTGTAGAATTGAACCAAATTTTTCGTATAATGTTTTTGGCTATGGGCAGCAGGTGCTCCTTCGAATTGGAAATATTCCGCCAGAAGGGGGCATTGTAACAGCGATACCTGTGCCATTTTCATTATTGTACCACCAATAAGTGTATGAAGTTATGCGTAGAATTGAGCCATTTTTTGTGTACGTATTTAGCTGTGGCCAGCAGTTTGTCGTTGAATTTGAAAATATTCTGCCGGAAGGGGTTTCTGTAACAGCGACTTGTGTACTATTTTCTTTATTTTCCATCGAAAAATGTATGAAGGTATGAATAGAATTGAATCAAATCTTTTGTGTATGTTTTTGGCTATGGCCTGCTGGTCCTTCTTGAATTTGGAAATATTTCGCCGGAAAGGGGCGTTGTGATAGTGATTTTTGTATAATTTCCACGGTTTTTCGTAGTCCTGTTGTTCATCGGCGGCTCGTGCAGCAACGGGAATATTCTCAAACAGCTGATGTACAAGAAAAATAAAGAAAGTTTTTTTGATTTTAATCAATTTCATGATCTAGGGTAACTTGTTTTTACTTCGATTAATTGACTGAAGCAGAAATTTAAGATGAAAATGAAATTTGGTACAGTATTGAACTAATAATATTACAGTATTTACATATGTGACTACTTTTTTAAATTTTAAAGTGTTTGAGATAGAAAAAAGTTTTGGGATTGGCACTTCCAACTAGTTTTTAGCTCACAGGCTATCAAAGCCTGAGAGCTTAAGTGCCCGCCGATTCTGTATGCACGTACGTATGTACGTACGTAACGCGATAGCTTTTGATAGAAATATCCGATTTACCTCACATTTTTTTATGTAGATTCATTCTGATAAGGGGCTTCCCTGATTAGTTTTTGTTCCTCGGTTAAGGATAAAAGGGGAAAAGGGGGTTTACCCCCCCGCCCCTTAATTTATATATATGGGTTTTCCTGCAGAAATATTCGATTTGCTCCAAATTTGGTATACCGGTTTATTATGTTAAGGAGCTTCCCTGATTAGATTTGGAGGTTCATTAGTTACATATAAACGAAGGAAAGTGGGCCTACCCCCTTAATTCAGATAAATGGGTTTTTTATGCAGAAATATCCGATTTGCTCTAAATTTGATATACCGGTTAATTATGTTCAGCAGCTTCCCTGATTAGATTTGGAGGCTCATTAGTTAAGTACAAAGGGGGGCTAGCACGTCCCCTTTAATTTAGATAAATGGAATTTTCATGAAGGATTATTCGATTTGCTCCAAATTTGGTATACCGGTTTATATGTTAAGGAGCTGCCTTGATTAGATTTAGAGGTTCATTAGTTACATATAAAGGGAGGAAAGGGGGCTACCCACCCTTAATTTAGATATATGGGTTGTTCATGCAGAGCTATTCGATTTGCTCCAAATTTCGTATACCGTTTTATTATGTTAAGGAGCTCTCTTGATTATATTTAGAGGTTAATTGGTTAAGTATAAAGGGAGGACAGGGGCTAGTCTCCCCTTTAATTTAAATTAATGCGATTTTCATGCAGAATTATACGATTTCCTTCAAATTTGATATACTGTTTATTCCAATATGGTTTTCTTTATTTGATTAGGAGGTTCATTGATTAAGTATAAAAGAGGGAAAGATGAAAAGTGTCCCTCACTTAATTTAGCTAAATGGGTTTTCATGCAGGATTATCTAATTTAGTTTAATATTTTTTCTAGGTTCATTCTGATAAGGAGCTTTTCTAATTAGATTTGAAGGTTCATTGGTTCAGCATAGTTAGAAATGGGGGAACTAATACCCCGCTTGATTTAGCGAAATGGTTTTTTCATGCAGAATTATCTGATTTGCTTCAAATTTGGTATGCCAGTTTATTATGTTAAAGGGCTTCTCTGATTATATTTGAAGGTTATTTGTTTAAGTATAAAGGGGGAAACGGGGGCTAATCCCTTCATTTATTTTTCGAGGGGCATTGTTCTTTGAAATAATTGTATAATATACAATTAGTGTGAATAGCCTGTGAACTCAATGCCATCAGTTTAACTGGGAGATATTTTGTTTATTTTTTTTTATTTAACAATCATTAACAATATTTAAAAAATATATATTAATAGGTAAAATATTTAGCCTTTTTTAAACAGTTACGATAAGTATTATATCTAGCTTTTTTGGTCCCTTTAAATTATGTTTGCTCGTTTATCCATTATAAATTAAACTTAAAAAGCAGGATACATATTTTTCATATCTTATTTAAAAATATTTTTGCTAAATGTAACTCAAAATATTAATAATTTCTTAATTATTCAGGGAGAGTTACGCAGATATCTTTAGAATCCGATTCAAATTTAAACAGGAAAGAGACGCTATGCGACAACACGCATTTACTATAAATGATTTTCTACGTATTGGAAAATATTGTTTCTAAATCTTCATTTTTTGAAATATCTAAACAAGACTCAATGAACTATTTTATTTCCATCAATAAACTCATTTTTATTCAGAGAAAAGTAGACCAACTATGTTTTCAGATTACTATTCGGTGACAAAGATCATGATACAAAACTAACAAACTAATTTAATAATCAAAAACTAATTAATAATAAAAAATTAATTTACTAATCAAAAAACTAATTTAATAATCAAAAACTAATTTAATAATCAAATCACTATAACAGCCCACTCTCGAAAAGTCTAACAAGTTAACTAGCTACAACTTTTATTCTACGAAGAGAACGAGATGTTTTTGAAGATTAAAATATCTCTAACAGCTTCCAAATTTACACATCTCAGTGTCAATCAAAGTTTTACTCTTTTTTTTCAAAGAAAAATTTCCTTTTCAAAATTCCACTCGTGAGAAAATGTTACTAATAAGTCTCAACAGTGACTCATTTATAAATTTGGCGCACTTCTGTTGTTTAACGTAAATCATCTTGTTGGGGTTGAACTGAATGAATTTATTCAGAAATACAGCTCATTTGAACAACATATACATAGCTAGTGCATGCCTCCTTGAACTATTCTTCTATTTCATAAAATACTGCAACTTTCTGGTTATCTATATGCTTTTAAACAATGTCTAGGTTTTACTGATTTCCACGTTTACAAAGATTTGAATTCTGTAAAATTTAGAAAACTATTGCTTCTTAAAAGTGAAAAAAAGCATTAGTTATGATTACAGAAAAAATGTCATAATCAAAAATTAATGATAGTTTTTCGTCATATATCTCAATCTGAACCTACACCATGCAGTTCGAACCTACTGCAAGAAAACCATTGTACATATATATCCGAATTCACGCTCAATAATTATTGCGGCTGCTTCTTCAAGTAACAACCATTAAAGTAACGGAACACACATGTTATATATGACTGATGGAAATGTATACTTTTCTCTTTTATTTATAAAGCAAAGTTTCTGCTCATTTACATAAAAATAATTCACTCCATTACGAATAAATCTTTGTGCCTTTTATTATTGCGTTTAAATTCTTAGGTGGGCGGTCTTAACACCTTACAGACTGACAATTTTTATCAAATCTGAATTTGAAAGCAGTTGAAGAACCTCTCTCTTTTGAAACTCTTTTGTAAATTGGTGTTCTAGGTAGGTTTATCAAATCTATGCATCGGTAAATATCGTTCAATGCACGAATTTAATATAAAATGTATTACAATAAATGTTGTAAAAAAATATGGACAACGTGATGCAAAGCATTTTCTGTAAGGTAGACACCCTCTGTCAATGATGGTTTTTGAATGAAAACGAGAATTCTCCCTTCCCTTCGTGAATATGTTAACAGCAATAGTCAATTTTTGGTTAAATTATTACAATTGCATAAGTTAAAGTGATAAATCATTATACCTATAGGCGGTTAAAAGAGTATAAGTCAAGGTAGTAACGTAATGTTTTAGACACTGATCATAACGGTACAATTAAGCAATGTTCTCTATGTTTGCACATTACAATATTCACTGCGCAAAACCAGGCAATAACAATTATTACTTTACACTATCAAAACACATTTCATGGTGAAATACATTGATATGATTCAACACAGTCTGTACCCAGATAAACAACAAACAGGTGTACACAGTTTTTTCACTTTCCTCTAATATTGTGATTTCGGACTTGTACTGTTAACACCTTGAGGGGTAAGCAACTGCGTTTGTGTAATGCTGAATTCCCAACGGAAAGTCTGAAAATTTTTATTTCTAAATAAAGTAAAGCATTTTTTCAACTATTTTCACTCAAAGTTATAGAACTAAAACTTAGTTAATAGTTTCTGGCGAAAATTTTAATTAAACTTAGGTGTGATATAATATATCGCACAGCCTCTCAAGGTGTTAAAACTTACAGTCTGCCTAAGAATCCCGAAATTACCATATTTAACTTTGTTGTGACTTTTGGACTTTCTGTATACACATTTTATTCAACCATACCTTTATTAGCCCCTTGGATAAATTTCATTATAAACTACTTAACAAATCAAGCTACATAACAAAGTGATAGCTGCCATTTTATTAACTCGTAGTTGTGCAGCAATTAAACTCGTATACAAATATACATAACAAGTGCGTATAGCTGCATATATATTTATCGTATTTTTTAAAAAATAAACAAATCCTTAAAGGTAAATATAAAGGTAAAGGTAATCCTAAAGTAATTAATCTCAAAATTTAATTAAAAGAAAACGTGTTCTCAGTAAATAAAAATAAATACAAATCAGAAAATGTTTTACCTCAATTTCTAAAGTTTTTATTGCATTAATTTGTAGACAAAATTTATACATGATGTAAATATTAAATTTCTTATAGATAAAAAAAAAGAGTCACATTGTTTTTGATTAATAATTCATTGAAATCTTCATCGAAATGAAATCTTATATTTATTTTCATACATAATTAAATATCCATAAAAAATACCCTAATCAACACCACCGCAAGTTTTGGTACTATTATGATTAATTAAATTGAAACTTGATCATAAAATGTTTGCTTTGCGAAGTAAAGATAAAATTAATTAAAATATAACAAAATTAAAATAGAAGAATTTCAAAAAGATAAATTTTCCAAATAATAATAATAATAATAATAATAATAATAATTTTTAACCGTAAATTTTTGAGCGTTTATTTTATATGTAGCATTTCTTTAAATGTGCATTTTCCCTTTTATTTTTTTACACGAAAACTCTTTATTAGGTTTCAAACACAATCATCTACAAAAATGCGTTTTTAATAATTTATTGTTTATTATGGAAAATACTTAGAGGAGTCCATTTACAAATTTTCGTTCTTATAAATAATTACGTTCAATGCATTTAACGCTGCAGTTTTTATGTCACATTTTATTTAACTAATGAACATTAAGTTTTCAAATCCCATTATTAATTTTCTGATTAATGTAATATTCAAATGTGTCAATAATGTCCTCTATAGAAACCTATTTAACTAATTTTTTGAAATGGGCGTCTCGAAATTTGCATTTTATTTCGTCGAATTTCTCAAAAGTGTTACTCTATGTATACAAACGAGAATACGAATGGTCTGTTAGAGTCGTTAAAAATTTAAAGGATAAGTGATTTAAAAATGCTCCGAAGATAAATGGCTTACAACCTCAACGCAACCAGCTGTCTGACGGGTCATGCCCCCTTCAAGGCCTACGTAGAGAGATTTAAGTGCGCCTCTTCCAACCTGTGTGAGTGCGGTGAGGTGGCCACAGCAAGTCATGCCTACTTCCACCTGTGAACTCACACGACGCTGGCACTTTAAACGCCTGGCATCTCCACCTGAAGGCTGGCTAGATAATATACTTACATGTACCCTCCTACTATACAAACTAAAACACATCCATCAACACCTTTTTGAAATTTCAATACTAACTACATAGTCTGGGCATGGAACAGTTTCAGCTGCCCCTTGTCGCCAGGTAATTTTGTTGCACATTCGTCCGCCCCTTGTCGCGTAGAAGATCTGTTCCCCGGCGGAACGAATCTTGTTTTGTAATTTTTTTTCGCCTTTCTTCTCTTACCTGCTCCCTGTTGCCTTAGGTTTTTTTTTCACCTGGCAGGTGCGCCCCTGACACGGGATTTTATATACATACCGCCCACTGTCGTGATTCTGGCGGCTTCAGCTCTGGCTGAAAACTGTAAATATTTTTTAAAGACTTTAATAAAGGTGACCGGAAGGGACACTATGCTCTACAGATTTGGTTTCCTTGTCTGAGCTGTGCCTCTTAGGCAATCAAAAAAAAAAAAAAAGGAAAATGGTGTTTTATTTTTAACAACTGTGTTTTTTTAATAATCCAGTTTATTTTAATGTAAATGTTCAAACAGTTAATGCAAGATGCATACAAAAGGAGTTAGCACAAGTAAAAAATTAGAGTTGGTACAATGTTTTAAAATTATGCACCATGCTATGCAAGAATTGCGTTTATACTAAACTTGCGTTATTCCATGAGAGTAATGAGAACCACCAGAAAAAATGAAATAATACATATAAATTAACAATTTAGAAAAGCTATAACACAGTTAATTAGTTTCAGCAAATACTGTATATACTCCGCAACTTATTCAATTACTTTTGTGCAACTTTGTATATACAGGGTGATTCATAAAAGATGGGCAGAACTTTAAGGTGTTATAGTACACTTAAAGACAAATAATATTAAATAGGAGACTAAGGGTCCCAGACGTATTCCCAAGGAGATAGGGGGCATTAAAGTTTAGGGTCCGAAATTTCAAATGATTATAAAACATGGAAAAATTGGTCGATTCGTTTGCGGTTTTTGCAAAAAATTTTCTTTATGCCAGTATTTTCTTGAAATAAAATTTTAAAGTTCAATTTCAAAAAATGCCGATAGGGGGCGCTTTAGACTTTGGAGTAACAAACAACTATTTTTTAACGTTATTTTTTGTATTTCTTTAAATGATTTCGAAAGCTTAGACTTAAACTTAAATTTTGATCTAAAAATCTGAGTCCTAACGAGTAGTTAAGTAGCATAAACTGAAATTTGAAATTTGAAACCCTTCTCCCCCCAGAACAAAAATCAGTTATTCCCGATCTTTGTGTCGTAGATTAGGCTCTAACTACTGCCGCGTTTTGCTAAAATTATTCTTTATGTCAGTATTTTCTTGAAAATAAATTTTAAAGAAAATTTTCAAAAAATTCCGATAGAGGGCGCTTTAGACTTTGGAGTAACGAACAACTATTTTATACCGTTATTTTTTGTGTCTCATTAAATGCTTTCTAAAGTTTAGACTTAAACTTAAATTTTCAGCTCAAAATCTGAATCGCTGAGCGTGGTTCAGTAGCGAGGGGAGGGGGTTCAAATTTCAACTTCTGAACATAGTTCAGTTTGCATTACTTAACCATGCCCAACGATTCTGTGCTGTGATACGAGGCAAAAATACAACTTTCGTCAAGGACTGCATAGTCGGAATTCACTCATAAAGGCACTGGCACAGTTGGAAACGTCGCTCATGCAAACGTTAAAGCTCCATTCCTGACGCTAGTCACCGGGTGAAGAAGGAAACAGAAAGTATGCAAATGTCAAATGGGGAAGAAGAAGAACACGTATGCAAAATTTCGACACGATTCAGGCATAAAAACCACTGAACGGTGAGTCAAGTGTAAGTCGCTGTAGTAATGAATCGGAAGATGGTGCCCTTCACGAATAAGGAAAAGGCTGAGATGCATTTAATTTACGGAGCGGCAGATGGAAATGGTGCAGAGGCACAACGAATGTACGGAGAGCGATTTCCCAACAGGCGGTTGCCTAACCGCAAAACTTTCGAGCGCTTGCACAGACAGTTGTGTAAGACGGGATCATTTCTCGCTTCCCGGTCGAATGCAGGTCGTGCAAAAAAGGACGAATCAGTAGTTGTTGCAGAAGCCATTCTGTATGTAGTAGCGGCGCAGCCAAGTACAAGTACACGAACAGTGGCTAGGCAGGTGGATACCTCACAGTCCATGACTTGGAGGGTACTGAAGGATGAACATTTGCTCCCGTTTCATGTGCAACGAGTCCAGAAACTGTCTCCAGGGGGTTATCCAAATCGTATTGAATTCGCCCGCTGGTTTCTGCAGCAGAACGCGCTAAATCCACATTTTGGGCGAACTGTGCTTTTCACCGATGAATGTACCTTCACACGTGAAGGTACATTTAACACACACAATGCACATGTATGGGCGGATGTCAATCCACATGCTACGTATCCACATGCTCATCAGAGACGCTTTTCCATCAATGTTTGGGCAGGAATCCTCGGAGACCACCTAATCGGAGCGTACCTTCTTCCTGAACGCCTCAACGGTAAAACATACCTCACATTTCTGCAACATGTGCTGCCAGACCTGTTAAACGTTGTTCCTCCACGCATCCGGCGGGTCATGTGGTTCCAGCACGATGGAGCGCCAGCCCATTACGTACGAGACGTCCGCAACTATCTGGACATCACATTTCCGAACAGATGGATTGGTCGAGGTGGTCCTGTTGCTTGGCCTGCTCGCTCGCCAGATCTTTCACCCCTCGATTTCTTTTTTTGGTGACGATTGAAGGCTCTTATGTATGAGACACCCATTGAATCCCCCGAGGAACTGGTCGCCAGACTTTCCGCCGCTGTAGGGGAAGTGCTCGAAAAGCCTGATGTTTTCGCGAATGTTCGCCGTTCCATTCTTCGCCGTTGTTCTGCGTGCATAACCTCTGGTGGTCACAATTTTGAACATTTATTGTAATTACATGTTAATAAATATGCTTTGGTAACATAATCCTAATTTGTGTCTTTTTACCTCGTATCACAGCACACAATGTGTGGACATGGTAAACTGAACTGTGCTCAGGAGTAGAAATTTCAAACCCCTCTCCCCAGAAACTTAACCACGTCTAACGATTCAGATTTTGGGCTGAAAATTTAAGTCTAAGCTTTAGAAAGCATTTAATGAGACACAAAAAATAACGGTATAAAATAGTTGTTCGTTACTCCAAAGTCTAAAGCGCCCTCTATCGGAATTTTTTGAAACATTTCTTTAAAATTTATTTTCAAGAAAATACTGACATAAAGAATAATTTTAGCAAAACGCGGCAGTAGTTACAGCCTAATCTACGACACAAAGATCGGGAATAACTGATTTTTGTTCTGGGGGGAGAAGGGTTTCAAATTTCAAATTTCAGTTTACGCTACTTAACTACTCGTTAGGACTCAGATTTTTAGATCAAAATTTAAGTTTAAGTCTAAGCTTTCGAAATCATTTAAAGAAATACAAAAAATAACGTTAAAAAATAGTTGTTTGTTACTCCAAAGTCTAAAGCGCCCCCTATCGGCATTTTTTGAAATTGAACTTTAAAATTTTATTTCAAGAAAATACTGGCATAAAGAAAATTTTTTGCAAAAACCGCAAACGAATCGACCAATTTTTCCATGTTTTATAATCATTTGAAATTTCGGACCCTAAGCTTTAATGCCCCCTATCTCCTTGGGAATACGTCTGGGACCCTTAGTCTCCCATTTAATATTATTTGTCTTTAAGTGTACTATAACCCCTTAAAGTTCTGCCCATCTTTTATGAATCACCCTGTATATAGATATTTATATAGATATTTATACATCCACCATACAAACTGTCATATGGCAGAAGAAAACGCTCTTCCGGAGATTAACCCTGACAGTGAATCCTGTTCCGAATTGTCACTGTAAATGCGGTATAAATTATACACATTCCAAAATCTACATAATGAGTGTTGTCACCTCAGTGGTGTATATCAATTTTTAAAAAATATTGTTTTTGGAATTAATTTTCTTAAAAATTTGAAATGAAACCTGTGAATCTTTTAACAAAAATCGATTTGTAGAAGCTTAAATACATGAATCCAAACTAAGATATTTCTGTGGAAATGCATTTTTGCATTATGCTTACACAAATGCATTTTTTGTTTTGCGTTCAAGGTAATTCACAAAATAAAAATGCTACATAATGTACATTTTCTTCAAAGTGATAATCCAATCGATGAAATTCTAAATTCTCTGCCTAAAAAAAAAATACTGAACAATGAGTTTTAACTTACATATTTTATCATAAGTACAACATTTATTTTATATTTTTTTATATCGATGAAAAAATATTTTTACATGTTACATTACTTTTAATATATCTATTACATTTCACTTAAATTCAGATGTTTAGAATACCATTTGCAGTTCATTAGCAAATAAATAAATATAATGCTAAATTCAACTTTAAAAAGTTAAACTTAAAATTACACGATGTTAAATTACTTAAAAGATAAAAAAATATTTAAAAAAGTGTTAAATTACTTTAATATCCTTTGTACTTTCACCTTCCGAGCGTCTTGAGAGCTTTCTTGCATTTTCATAAAAATGCTCCTAAAAATAATCTTAATGCAAATTTTCTTTCCATGTTTTTTTTTTTTTTTTTTTTTTTTTTTTTTTTTAAATACACTTCATACCCCTTTTTAGGTGCGTTCGTAATTATATAAATACGTAGCACCTATAGTCGTCGTTCAGTCCGTCTGTCCGTCTGTCCGTCCGTCCGTCCGCATATAACAGAGCAAAAACTACCCGACCGAACGGTCTGAAATTTTAAATATATGATTGTTGTAAATTTTGTCGAGCCATTTCAATTTTTATGAAAATCGGATGTATAGTTTAATTACAGGGACATTCAAAAGTTTTTCTTTACATTATGGCCAATGGGAAAAAATTATTGCAAGTGCATTTTAATGATGTTACAGTCTTCCGAATCGTCTGAAAATTTAAATATGTGATTGTTGCAAAATTTTGTCGAGCCATTTCAGATTTTATGAAAATTGGATGTATAGTTTAATTACAGGGGCACTCAAAATTTTTCCGTTACAATTATTGCAAGTGCATTTTAATGATGTTACAGACTATGCACTTATGAAGTGTAAAAAAAATATACATTCAGTACAATATGGGGTGCAAAAAATATTTATAAAACTAGTTATAGAACGAACGCACCTCATTTGCCACGTTTGACGAGCAATTTCCTACTTGTTAATTCTTTCCAACAAAGTTAAAAAGTGTTTATGACTTCGGTTTGTCTGGCCGTCTGGCCGTCTGTCCACGCTCTAACTCTCGTATGCTCGGATCGTTCTGAAATATTTGGATGTTGTTGGAATATTTAGTGACCTCTATCATAGCACGTTGCCTATTGCAAATGAAGTTTGTAACATGTTTAGTTTGTTTACTGGGACAGTCAAAAGTTTTCCGTTACATTACGGCCAATGGGAGAAAATCGTTTCAAATGATTTTTAATGGAGGTACACTCTTTCAAACATAGTAAGATTTATATTCATTTATGAAGCCTACTAAAATATGCATTCTGTTGAATATGCGGTGCAATGAATAGTTATTGTTCATTTACAGGGCTACAGAAAAGAATTCCTTTCATAATGGTATAGGGGAAATCTTTTGCGGTGTATTTGAAAAGATTTCAGATACTATATTGTATCCCAATTACTGTATATTAGTAATGATTGCTCGAAATGCATTCTTAATTATGATATGCGCTTTTTTAGGGTTTTGTTCATCTGACGAAACCCTATTCGTCTCGCTCGTATGTCTGTCTGTCTGTCACAGAGCCCGTTCTCAGAAACTATCCATCTTGGAGAATTGAAATTTTGCATACTTATAGCTGAGCACCACACATCATACGACAAATCATAAAATTTTGAAAAACGTCGTACATTTAACCCTTTTGGCTTCCACATGTGTATTTTAAACAATTCTTTCTAAGTGAGCCCTAATTAGGTTGGAGGCGTGAAATTTTGCATACTTATAGCTGAGCACCTCACACGAAATGACAAATTGAAAAAGTCGTACATTTAACCCTTTGGGCTCCCACATGTGTATTTTAAACAGTTCTTTCTAAGTGAGTCCCTAATTAGGTTGGAGGCGTTAAATTTGGAATACTTATAGCTGAACACTTCACATCAAACGACAAATCATAAAATTTTCAAAAAAAAATCGTACATTTAACCCTTTGGGCTCCAACATGTGTATTTTAATCAATTCTTTCTAAGTAAGTCCCTAATTACGTTGGAGGCGTGAAATTTTGCATACTTATAGCTGAACACCTCACATCAAACGACAAATCATAAAATTTTGAAAAAGTCGTACATTTAACCCTTTGGGCTCCCACATGTGTATTTTAAACAATTCTTTCTAAGTGAGTCCCTAATTAGGTTGGATGCGTTAAATTTGGCATACTTATAGCTGAACGCCTCACATCAAACGACAAATCATAAAATTTTTAAAAAAGTCGTACATTTAACCCTTTGGGCTCCAACATGTGTATTTTAAACAATTATTTCTAAGTGAGTCCCTATTTAGGTTGGAGGCGTGAAATTTTGCATACTTATAGCTGAACACCACACATCGTACGACAAATCACAAAATTTTGAAAAAAAATTCACATTTAACCCTTTGGGCTCCCACATGCGTATTTTTAGCAATTCTTTCTAACTGAGCCCTTTATTAAATTGGAGATTTGAAATGTTGCGTGCTTATAGCAGAACACCTGAGGCCAGGCGACAAATCATAAAATCTTGAAAAAGTCTTACGTTTAACCTATTGAGTTACCACATATGTATTTTAAGCAATTCTTTCTAAGAGAGCCCTAATTAAGTTGGATACATGGATTTTTGCATACGTATAGCTGAATACCTCAGACCACATGGCAAACATAAAATTTTCAAAAAGTCTTCTATTATTTACTCCTCCCGGCTCTAATTCTCTATTATTTACTCCCGGCCGTTAGCTCTCCGGTGGAACTAACAGATTTTTCAAAAGGATAACATGTTTGAAAGGAATATTAAACGAAACCCTCTGTGCGATCTGTGATCGCACTTACCTACTTCTTCAGTATATTTATGCATACAATAAAGATCGTATAAATGCTGCAGTTCATATAAAGAGCTACAGAAATGAATTCGTAAAGGTTACTGAGTATGAGCATAAATTGCTTAAAGGTGGGTTTTAAAGAAGTTATGCATTTTTACGCTGAACTGAATTTAGTAAACTAAGAAATATTTGCAGAATATAGATAAAATGATATTCAGGGCCACGCAAAGATTTGGATTCATGGCCGTCTATGGGTGATAATTTCTGGAAATGTAATTCCAGTAGTTTTAAGCGTGTTTTAGTTTGAATTAAATTTTAGCTAAATAGTGGCACGTAATAAAGGTACTAGATAAACTACAGGGCTCTACAAAAGTATTTAAGTATGTTTCCATCTATTAGTATAAATTACTGAAAGATGAATTTCAACCTTTTATGCATTTTCTTGCTAAACTAAATTTTTCCATTATATAGTATATATATCAACATGCAGATCGAATACAGGGCTGTTCAAAAGAATTGGAATACGTATTTGGCTATGGGCGGTAACTACTGAAATCAGATTTTTAAATGTTTAATTAGTTATCTTATTTACCTTATTTCCATAAGTAACGAAATTTCGTTCAAGCTTTCAGGGAGTGTTGGAAAGTGTTTCATAATCTATGCTGTAAGAATGATTTTTCTTACTTGTTTGATATTACATTTAAAAATACAATTCTGTTTAAAATATTTTTTTCTACAGCAGATTTAAGTTGTTTTTAGGAAATGAAAAATACGTTCAAACCACTCAGAGTGTTAAACAATATACATAGCCTTCGTCAGAGAATACAAAAATACGCTATGTAATACGAATATTGCATAGTGTAATTTTAAGTTTGCAGTTTATGTCTAACAATGTTCTTTAATTCTTATCAAGATTAATTCTAATCATTTCATCAAGGTGACTTCAGTACACATAGTACAATGCTGTGATTACTTCTGTACACAATATATAGCCCGAAATAGACGGCCTTCTAAACATCGAAATTGGATAAGAAGTTATTTAAGGTGATTTTCGCTGATGGGTATCGATTTGACTTGGTGCATGACAACCTTAGCATCCTGTAATATACTATAGTATATATGCATGCCAGGAATGTGATCACATTTACTGTGTCAATTGTGATTGAATCTGAATACTAGCACAAATCAGTATGATTTTATGGTTTAGGATCAGGAGATAATCACAGAATATGAATATTCACCAACATCTTATTACAATACACGGAAAGTGTTTCGATTAAAGGTAAAATAGTAGCGGAGGTATATAAATAATATTGCACTTCTGCAGACAAAGAAAATTATTTTTTTCACTTAAATTCCCGATCTTTATTACGCTTCATGAACATGCATTATGAGAAGAGTTTGATACTTTCTGAGCTAATTAGGCAAAGAAGAATTTACGTATTAACTTACGTATTTAACATACGTATAGCTCATATTGTTTAATTAAAAAAAAACGGTTTCTAAATAAATATTTACCTTTAATGTTTGCAATTTTTACACAACTTCAAATGTTTATAATAATATATGTAGGATTTTGTCTGTTTTCAATACTTCTAATTATAAATGTATTATTTCCATAACTATATTCTGTATATTTGTACTGACTGGTTATTACTCGCGCTAATCTTTAGTAAGAAAAATGAGGCTGATTAATTTAGGATATCTAACCTGCCAACCATTGTGACGTAAAATATAAAAAAGAGTAAAAACAAATTCTTATATGGATAATTGTTTGATAATCTTTTATTTAAATATTTTAATTTAAGAGCATATTATTTATGAGAAAACGTTCCAATTTGACCTTTTTACACAAAACATTCCTTTTGAAAAAAGGCTTTACAAATCACGTTTCATTTACCTTAATGAGTGAATTTGAAAAGAGTTTACGATAAGGTATTCCGAAAAAAAATGTGAAGAACAAGTACGACACTTACATCGGAAATCTATATTTTTAATGCATTGGTGATTTAAAACGCTAAAAACAAGACAAATTGTGATTTGCTTTGTTAAATGCAACGATTGTATTTCGCTCTTCCACACTAAAGCATGATCGTGAGTACATCTTGATGATTCTTTGTCAAAAATCAGAATTAGGAGAGGTTGTTTTACCAGTTTTGAAGACTTAACCCTTTAAGATTTCTGTCTAGTGGTGGGAGGTGTGAAGAAACGAGAATATCAAAGTTATGTGGCCAATGTTGTATGACTTATGCACCCAATTTACATTTTGATAAGAAGTGTACTCTTAAACATAGATGTACAAAATAATTGAGCCATTTATTCACAATATGTAAATGAACATACATATTTTAAAGACATGTGTCTTTTTTTTTCTCATAATTTCACTTTCGCCTGCCAAGTAAATTATTCCAAAATGTAAATATAGCGAAAACTTTTTAAAAACTATATATTTTTTTATCTTTTTGGTGATAAAAATGTATTTCTTTTATTACGAACTTTTCTATCAACATCAAAAATCGTAATTCAATTTTAAAACACTCTCTTTAGAAATATATATCGATGGTGGTAACCAAAGGCTCTGTGGAATTTACTTTTATTCTTCTTATATCCCTTGTAACATCGCATAATTGTAATTTTTATATCATTGAATAGGGAAAAATATTTTCGAATTTGTATTTTTTAATCGTAGCTCAATTTACTGACGTTTTATGGATTTTTAATAATTTCAAAGGGTTATTTAAAAAAATGTCTCTCAACGATGTACCATCTTGCTTTCTATTTCCTTTAAAATTGATGTGAATACTCTAAACATTTTAGAAATTATTTTAACGCCAAGTAATATTTGTTCAATTACAGTTTGCTTTTCTCCAAGTTACGAAAGGTAAATAATAAGATTAGAGTAATCTTAAAATACTATACTATCCTCGGTACGGTATACCCTCGATACCTACTCGGTATTTTGAATAACTCTTTTTTAAAAAATGAAATACATTCTATATTAATTTCAAATACTAAAAGGTATAAATTAAACTTTTAAAACCAGTAAAAATACGTTTATTTCAACTGTTGACATGTTTCGACTCAACCCGAGTCATTTTCAAAAGTAATTAAACATTTCAAAAGTCGAAATAAACGTATTTTTAATGGATTTAAAGTTTTAATTTACACCTTTTAGCATTTGAAATTAATATATTTTTACAGAATGTTAATTTCTACATATGAAATACCTTCTATGTAAATTTCGTAGGAACTTACCTCGAAGGGCGTTTATCTTGCAATTGTTGCAGAAATCCACCACGAATTTTTTTCCTAAAAAATGCTGGTTTTCAAAAAACGGATCAATGGAAGATATGACTGAAGATATGACCTATATGACTGAAACCATTAAAGAGGGGTAGGATTTAAATACGGGCTACTTGCTGAATTCGGGGAAAGATGGTTGTGCACTTTTGTAAGAATTGCACCAATCGGAACAGCAATGTATGGAGTAATTAGCCTTGTTCCCTGTTTCATAGAGGTTGATAAATATTGCATGAATCAGGAAACCTATTTTTTAGGAACCCAAAATTTTAAATTTATTTGAAATTTCCTTTTCCTTTCCCTTAGTTCTTTAACAATGAAAATGGCTCCACCTCATCGCATCGCAGATATCTTGATTTTCATATGGATCACATGTCTTGATAGAGTTTTTTATTTTCTAATAGCTTCTGGGATCATTAACTTAAAGTAATGGATTGTCTAAAGATGCCTTCTTTTCAGATAATGCTAAGAGGGATGATTGAATTTGGTGCTTTCCACAAATAAAAAGGATTTGGAAAACAAAGATCTGTTATTATCATTTGCAACACTCATATTCACCTTCAAGGCAGTTTTTTGGAGTAACTGAAATCAACATTATCCATTTTGAGTCAACAGATAAATCGGTAGTTAACAAAATAAAATGGTAGCACATTTTTACATCATTTTCTCTATTTTTTTTTCATTTACACAAGAAATTTTACACAGAAAGGACAACGAGCAAATGATTATTTATATTAAAAACTCAATTTTTTTTTTTTGACTGTCATTTCATATTTCACAGAAAGGAAAATTCCAGTCTTCAGATACATAGAAGAAATATTATCCAAAGGAATAATATACAAAATCTCAAGCCTCTCTATTAATAAACCTTTCATTATATTATTACATTTTTTAGTGAATTCGAATAAGCATTCTTCTTTTATGAAATTATTTTTATGTAGCTATTTATCGACCAAATGTTCGTTAATTACCGTTATATCCGTATCTACTACCATGCTTAACATTAGTATCATATATGGAAAAAACTAACCGAAGCCATCTTTGTAATCAGAAATTATTCGATCAATAAAATAATATCAGTAAAAATCTGTATACTTTTTATCTATTACTGAATTAAAGTAATAAAAAATCAAATAACAAAAAAAATATAGATATTAAATAAGAAAATGTAATAATTTTTATTTGTTTCATAAAAAAATCTAGTTGTAGTGTTTTTATACTACTAGAATTTCTTATAAACAGCATGGAGATTTTAGCACCCGATTGATGGTGTTACAAAATGAGTATTGCCATTTGTTAGCCTTTAATCTAGCGTAAAGTCTAAATTGATAATTTAAAATTTAATGTAAAATTTCGTGGAAAATTTCATCATTAATTATTTTATTATCATTTAACCATCTGAGCGTCTTTGGGACTTACCACATTTTCACAAAAATGCCTATAAATGTCAGGTTACTTCAAATACACCCATTCAAATTATCTTCAATCGCTAGGTACTATAATACGTACCACAGACATATGCTTCAAATATTTCTGAAATAGTAAATCTGTTGAAAATATAATTCCGTAAGACCAATTTAATGTGATTTTAAAATATTTAAAAGCACGGGACAACTATCATTACTTTTTTAATATTTAATATGTAATTTATCATACCTAACTCTTGCATTAACTACAACTCAATTATCTCTCATTACCCTTTATTTATTCGAAGCAAATTTACTTCTAGTTTGGGTGTCCATTTGACCGCAATTAAGAAGCCAGACTGAAAGAAAAAAATAGATCGCCTTCATCTAGAACGCGTAGGTAGTCATTTTCTAAATCTCTAAACTAGAAATATAGATTTCCGAGGTATGCGAATAAGGTAAACAAATGAACTGAATAGACTATCGATCGAAAATTTCTAGTCTATACTTTTCTAGATAATTAAACGATACATTGTATTCAGAATCGTTTTAATTGAGATAAATTATCACTTGATTTCAAGAATTAATTCATTAACTGGAATTATAGTTACTAAAACTTACTTCTTGTGTTCGCATTTGTTTGAAGAGATTTTTAAATATCTTTGACCAAGATAATGTAGGAAAAATGCCTTTGAATTTTAATAGGAATAAATTGAACTCTCTAGCAAAGGGAATAGGAATTTATAGGACAAGCATGGAACAATTTCTTCTACAGCCAAGATTTATTTTCTAGTGGCAGTAACATTTTGCAGGATGTTGATCACCATATGAGTATTTAAATTAATTATTTTGTGTTATATTTGTGTACCAAAATGTTTAAGTTAATAACCTATTTTCATCGTAATATATAACAGAATATATGTTTCTTACTTCTCTAAAAATCAATGTGATACTTTATCCTTCAAATAAATCGACATTTTGCATGTTATTAAATTCCTTGAAACGCTTAAGACATATTATATAATACTAACAAGCTTATCTTCTTATCTATTATAATTCCATGTTTATTGTATTTACATTACAAAGGATATATATATATACATATATATATATATTTGAACGTATTATAAACGGTAACTAGTATAAAACTATAAGCCGTATATTTTAACTTCTGTTTTAAAAGTAAAAAAATATCGATTTCTTCGCTACTTTAAAACAATTGCATATATATATATATATATATATATATATATATATATATATATATATAGTATCCTCCAGCAAAAGTAATAGTTTCTATAGCCTTATAGAATTCTCAATTTTAAGAAATGAAAGAAATTTGTGTTTAGCAAAAATAAATAAACCTGAAAGAGGAAAAGCTTAACTACTAAATATACTTTCTTAAATAATACTTTTATCACCTAAGATGAAATCTTAATGATAATCTTCTTTTTTACCTGTAATGCCTTGGGAAATATTGCTTAATACAGCACATTAAATTATGCCTAAATGGCTTGATGCTTTTGGAGATCCAGTGCTACGATAAAACTTAATGATGCCTTTAAGTATGATACTCTGATATAGATAATTTTCCATAAAAGATTTAATTAAAATTATTTAAAGGAAAATCTGATTATAGGCCTGAACGTTAGATAAGTTAAATTTATTTATTTACAGTCGTGGGAAAAAAAGTAAACACCCCTTGTTAGCTCTGCAGCAAATTATTGTAGAAGAAAGTTACTGGTACCAAACGATTGGAAATAAAATCTACTTTTAAATGTTGTATATAAAATTTGCTTAGGGTGCCATCTAGATATTAAAACAAACTCAAAATTTGTTTTTCTCAATAGCAATATCTGTTTCACAGTATTCGATTGTTGAAATGCTATAGAATGACTATGTCACTTCTATTGCTGTATTATTTTAAACCAAATTGAACATCTCACTCGTTTAATATGTTTTGAATATTTCTAGCCCAAATGTCTCATTAAAATGAGTAAAATAGATATATTTCAAATTATGCTGTTCTGGACACCAAAGACAATCTTAAATCATCATTTTGACATTTTTTACTCATAATTAAAAAACTACTTGTAAGAAAAATTTTAAATCGAGTATTTGCTTAAAGCAGGACATGAAAAAAAATGTAGGTTGTAATTCAATTTTTTTTCGAATATTAATTTCATAATTCATATTATAAATTTTTTTAAATTACAAATTCAACGTGTTTATGTTTTGGGTTTTTAGTTTTATAATCAATCAAAAAACTTCTCACATTAGGATTATAATTTTAGGAGAAATTAATAAAAATGTGAAAACGTAATTTAACATTAGAAGCTCTAAATTTTGAATATTCATAATTAAAAAACTTATTATCCAAATGACTTGAAATCTCATTTCTAGGCATAGTTTGAACGGAAGATTTAAAATATATTCTTAAAATTGTGTGTTTCTCTTGAAAAAACAAAGTTTGGTCTGGTTTTGTATTGTAGATGGAACCTTAAGCAAGCTTTATCTACATCATGTAAAAGTAGACTTTATTTCCAATCGTTTGGTACATGTAATGTTATTCTATTATAATTAATTGCAGAGATAGTAGGGAGTATTTACTTTTTTTCCATGACTGTACATAAAATTCTTACATTGAAGATCAGAAATTTTTTAACTGAAAACACGATTTATATTACTACATGGCCAAGTGAAATTAAGTCACTTACTAATTTACATTTAAGAAATCGACTAGTAACTTTTAATCCCCTCTGTATACATGCAGACATGTGTATCCGTATGTATAATGTCACTAACTCAGTTAATTTGATCCTCTCTGCATGCATAGTCATGTATATTCAGTATGTATAATTATATGTAAAATATTAACCCTTTATCTGCTGACGGTACTTATAAGTACCATAAAATTCATTTAATACATAGATTAGTTGTAATACAGTTCACTATGAGTTATAGATACATTACTTTATCTTCTTTCAAAAGCATTATTGGTCACACGAAACAAAAATATTTTTAAAAGAATTATTTCTTTTGCCTTTGCATCTTTTCAGCTTTGTTGGCGCTGTGAGAGGGGGGGGGGAGTATTTTTCAATTCGAAAATATTTCTATATTTCTATTGTAAGAACATTAATACATTTCTTATTTCTACAAAATAGTAAGAAAAATATTCAAAATAAAAGATTTAAGTGGGGTTATAATTAATGCACAAAATCCCTATAAATTCAAATTTAATTAATATCTCCAAATCCTTCAATCCTTCTAAAATCCTTCTAAAATTTATTAAATGATTATGCAAATCGTCTAATGTAGTTTAAACAATTCATGAAAGGCTTTAGAAGATAAAATATTCATTAATTCATAATTCAGTACATAAAGGGTTAAATTCTATTAATATAGATTTTATCTTTAACGGAATTCTACGTTTTAAGGAATAATTTTTAATTAACGAAAATTGCACCTTCGAAAATTAATGATTTACTAACATTTGTCAACTTCAAAGTGAAAATAATAATTGAAAATATGTAAATATATTAAAATAAATTAAAAAATTATATGTATTTATTTTTAAAAATATCAAGTTATAAGGCAATCGGTAAAAATAACGATTTTCTCTTTTAATTACTATATTATTATATTACTATGCGCTCAAAATTGTTTACTTATGCTTCTTGTAATAGTAACGTTTAATATATTGGCATTTGAAAGCGTATTTATAAAGTTTAAGAAAAAGGCATGATTTATTATGAATAATGTTTCTTGCTTGTCATTGTGAGTTATTTTAGTGTCACTTTTAAAACTCATTAGTTATCACTAATTATTCCATCTATGTTTTCGTATAAATATATAACGAGCAATGTAAATATGGTTGTAAAATCATGCACAGTGTAATGCGAACGTCCAAGAAAAACAGTCTAACGATAAAAAAAAAAGATGGAATTTTGAATTTTTATTTGCATAGCATTATTTCACTTTATAAAAATCATATAACTAAGCTCATTTCAAAATAAATTATAAGTTTTCAACTCATTATAATTTAATCCCGAATTGTCAAAGTAATGTCGAATAATTTTACACGTATGTGGTGCTACAATGATCTAACGTAACAGGCATTAATTATAATAAACTTAATTTACAAATATACAATATAACCACCCTCCACATGTCAACTCCATACAGAGTCGTTTTACCGCACTCGTTAACTCATCTGTGATTTCCACTGCAACTTGGACTGGAACTGCAACGCGATATTGCAATTTATGCACATTCAGGAAAAAAAAAAAAAAACATTTATTGTCATTTAACTGTCTTTATAGAAAAAAAGTCCTACAATTGCAGCCCGATAAACTTGTGGTAGAGCACTCTATAAGTGTACTCAAGTGAACGAATGAATTTTGGAATTTTTCTTGCAAGCATATTTCCTGAATCACTAACATTTGTATGTGAATGATCTATCTACTCTCTCCTATTTTAAGTTCCGCAAATTGCGCTTCACAAATCTGGTTGTCACGGATATTTATGCATTTTTTTTTAAATTAAGTAACAGTGCTGTTGTACAATTTAAATATAATGCAGTGGTAGATGGATGAAGCGGATTTTAAACCGATCCTGCTTACAGGTAATCTAGTTCTCTCATGCTGTTAGAACTACTTGTATGCTTATCTCAGCTGTTGTTCGTGACTAGTAGTTTCTGACAGAGTTAGTGATTGTGTGCTTTCGCTTATTTAGTAAGAAGTTCCGTTTTCTACTTCAAATAAAGATGTATCGTGATCAGTGATATTCTCATTAGAATTGGTAATATCTTCTAATGCGGATTTCTTATATTCTAGTAAATAATGTCATAAACCTCGTTAAGTAATTTATAATTTAAAAGGTTTTAGAAACGATACCCCCCCCCCCCCCCCTTAGTATTCGTAATTGACCATCTGAATTAAATCTACAGCTGCTATTATTCACTACTTATTGTTTAAATTAAATTTGTTGTGTTTGATACTTTACTAAAATTTGTCCCAATTAAACAAAAAAGTTTTTTTTTAAATATTTCTCGCATATTTTTGAAATTTTGAGTAGAAAAGAAAGTTAAATATAATTAGAAATGCTTTTTGGAAAATAAATTAAGCAGAAAATATTCCGCTATCATTTTTTATGAAAACATTTTTCCTTTTTTTTTCCGTTTCAGATAATTGTTATCGTTGAAGGTACTTCAGAGAAATAACTTTCGTGAGAGATTTAAAACCAATTTATTTATTGATTTATTTTTCAAGTTTAAAAGAAACAGTTTTAATTTATTTTCAATGGCGGAAGAAAAATATATTTCTTTTATTGCATTACTAAATAAAATATGAATTAGCATGTTCTAGGTAAATTTATTTAAAAGCCCATTTTTCAGGCATTTTTTTAAATGTAGTATTATTTAATAGAATTTCATAGTTTTGAGAATACTTAAGACATTTCTTGTTTTGAGAATTATATAAAAGTTTATTTAAGACAATGTTTAATAGAGTATAATTCATCAAATGAATAATCGTTGTACGGTCAATTACCGAATACAATAAATAAATAAATAAATAAATAAATAAAAATAAAGATAAAATGTCTAAAGTATGTTTTTCATAAATCTCAAATAGTAAAAAATCTGCTAATAGTATAAGTATTAAATTATGTAAATTCATTCACGCAGTAATGTTAAATGGTTTTTGTTCGGCCAGAAAATAAAATGATGCTAACTTATACGGGGTTGATGATAAATACTCCATTAAATATCGAGTGATTTTATTTTACGATATAAAAAGAAAATTATAAATAAAACAATATTCTAACATTAGAAATAATGTTTACCTTGAAATAACTTTATTCAAATATACGTACATCTTTATCGATTATCAAACATATTCATATGTCAGACGCCGGCACGGAATACTTTACGTTGTATCTCTCCCATTCACGCAATGTGGTAGTTTTGGGAGTAAGTCCGATTTTCTGTGTACTTTAGCATTTATTTGAGTTCCTACGGTAACAAATATTCAAGTATAAAGGATTTATTACAGGTAAAGAATTTAGCCAATATTCTTGCATATTAAATTCAGAAAATTAGCATGGAGTCAATCCTTTATTGATTTGGCTAGAAGCAAAAGTGCCGAATAAAGAAGAAGTATCCAATTCTTTTAGGGATACAATAAGTCAATATGTTGCAATAAATGTATAGCCACTATGCCTTATTTGTAATATCCTTCATGGATTTTTAACTCTTTGTTGATGAATTTCAGGGACACTATCAAAGAATGACAATTGTCTATTCTTTGGCTCTGTAGCCAAACCGTAATATAATTCTAGTTCGAAAGTAAGTAACAGTTTAGTGATTTTTAAGTATACCCTCCAAGGTTTTTTAAATCAGATATAATTTTTAGCATTTTACCATTGTTCAGCACGAAATACCTATGTTTCATGTTTCTGAAACACCTTTTCGGCCATGTGGCTTCAGCAATTTCTTGCATCTATGTAATATTTTTATTAATTGCGCCAGTTAAACTTTGATTCCTTAGTATAAATGCTCAAATCTTCGCTCCGAAAGCTTTCATAGTTCTATGACTTAAGCTGTCTTCTGCAACCATTTTATTTGCTCAACATTGTGAATTTCGTCGTATCTTTTCACGAAATCTTTTGAATAACTCATTTACACGAAGTGAGCATGGACGACAGGAATAGATCAACATTTAACCAAAATCATTCTAAACTTTTGCTTTATACAAAAATTGTCTGCAGCAATACAAATTGCTAATCGCAGAAATATAGAGAAAAAATATTTTACAAAACGGTTAAAATTAATTCTTATTTTTGGATTGTGAAATTATTTGTAGCAACCCTGTAATGAACATATTTTAAAAATATAATCTCACATGATTTTTAAAGAGAATTATTTTGATTTTTTTCTTTTGATATATGATTAATAAACAGAGCAATTTTAATATTTTTTAAAACAAATATAATCTTTTTACATTATGTAAAACATTTTCAATGTGTTATCAGTTGTTTATTTGTTTTTATGGACGTTAATGCCTCAAGTTATAACTTAGTGTATGTTTAGAAATTACAAATTAATGAAGTTATAATCTGATAATTACGCGCATTAAAGTAATCTAAATCACTATACGAATTTGAGAAATTCTTAGAATGCGCAATGATGGATGTAAACCACTCCCAGCTCCAAAACAAATTAATAATAGCACTGAATTACGAATGGACATCAGCTCCATTTTAAAATTCAGAAAGTTAAATTTGTGAACGAAAAATTGTGTGGACAGTAGTCATAAATATTAATACATTTGATGCATTTTTAGAAAAAGATATCAGAAGTCTGCTAATGAAACCATTTTTCGATTTCTCCATAAATACTTCTCAGAAAAGACAGTTTTCATGGAACGAAACAAAGTGTGATCTCAAGGATCACCGTTTGTCGCATACACGAGCAGTGGTAACAGTTCCCAGCTAAGTGTTTTTATAGTTATTACAGTGATCTTGCAACTTATGTGTGCGTATTTTTACTCTGAAACACTACCTTGTCTCGTCTTTCGGCTATGTTATGTACGTTCTTACTTTAATTCTTCATTCAAATTGATTATTTGTTGCTTTCAGCTTTGATTATCAAACATGTTTTAAACTTTTCGCAGTATACAATGCCTATTTTAGATTTTCTGATTTCGTGCTTAAGTATCTGGTTTACTTGGACCCATCCATACCGTCAGTCGTTTGAGATTACCACAGGGAATCCATTATTGATTTTCCCTAAGAATTTGATACGTAAAGTATTTTCTTTTTCTTCTTTGAAGCAGAAGTTTACATATGGATTTCCAACGCCACACGATGTTTCATATTCATACTGGAAACAATTCGCTTGCTTTCAAAACCTATCCTCTGGATGTATAGAAATGCTCCGAAGTGAATGATAGGATAATAATAAAAAGAACTAGCACTGTTATAGCAGAAGAAAACCCCGATTGTGTTTCGCAAAGCTCAACACACACGTCATACATTTTCATTAATCTGCATGCATCGAGTCTGAAATTTATGGTCAACATTTCTTGAACACCTACTTGCTCTAGTAAAGCAAAATTATTATTACAAAATTTGAAATTTATCTTTTTATAAGTTCGGCAGGTGGAAAAGCACGCATGCTTCAAAGTCGAACAGTGACACTCATGCATGACTTTTTTAGCATAGTGTTGGTAAATGAAATCTATATATATAGTAAGATATCATACGTGGCACAGAAATCGCGATTATTTGTTAATTGTTTAATTGCAACGCCCGAATGCCTTAATGAAACGCACCTCATTGGTTACTGAACGGCATTTAATGCATCTCTATGCCTATAAGGGTTACCATAGGGAGACCCTGTTCTATCGCCAACATGGCGATATAGCGCCAAATTTGGCGAGAAAAATGAGTCGCCACAAGAGATGCCAGCTAAGCTTTATCTCTAATATTTCACCAAATTCCCATAGACTTCCATTGTAAACAAATAGGGTTTACTTGCTTACAGAAAATCAACCAATTAAGATATTTTAATGCAACAAAAACTAATATTAGCTTAAGGGATTCTATTAATTATATTTAAGGGAGTCCAAGTAAATTAAATTATGAGTAAAAGTAACTTGATACGACATTTAGCATGCTTTTCCAAACATAAATTTTAAGGGAGACCAAACTTCTCGTCAATGGTGGTTAGTTGTGTTTTAAATTTCTTTGAATTGACGAAAATGCAGCTATGCATCAAATAAACAAAATAAATCAAATAATTGCCAAATGATATAAACGACTATGAAAATAAAACTGAAGAAGTATTAAACTGGTTTATGTATGAATTTTTATAAATACATCTGCTAACATGTATTAAACAAACTATTTATGTTTTTATATAATAAAATTTAAACGGCTCTTTTATCTACGCGTATACTAATATTATAAAGTTGTAACGTTTGTGTGTTTGTGGAATTTAATATCTGAAACTACCTAGCTGATTTAATAAATAATGGTTTAAAAATGCTGGTGACCACCTCTGCTCCAACAAAGACTGTATTTTACATAAACTTAAAAAAAATCATGCTGTGCTATTTAATGTTAAATATACAACACGTTTATTGCGACAAAAAAAATCAAAACAAATAATTAATATTTTCTAACAATTTTTTTCTGAAACATTACACTGCGGCGCGTCACTCATACATTCAGGCTTAGATGCCGCACTTGTTATACCACGTTATAGCTATACCACGCTTTGTCATAATAACAGAAAGAAATTATAAATAAGAATATAAAAAAATTTATTCATATCTGGATTATAATTAACTATGTGATAACAAAAGAAACTAAATGAGTCCAATGAAACGTACTAGTAGAGGCAAATTAATAATTGTCTGCCTACTTTCACTACTAAAATTATCGACTTATTTTTTTACACTGAATTTTAATTGTTATTTCAGCAACAACGTAACATCAATGTATTAGAGAGGGAGAAGAAAAAAGTGAAATAGTGTTCACATAATGTATTTGTTAATAGACATGTTTTTTCGACCGCAATCTACACAAAAAGTTCCTTTATGTAACCATATTTGACACATGATAAAACGAAGCCTATTACACTTCCCCTTTTTTGGAATAGTTTTCTAAAAATCCTTGCAAATAACGTCTGCGTCACACGTGATACAACTTTTCATTATTATCATCTTGGCTTTCATTTGTCGTTGCTTTCTTACTTTTTAATTTCTCCTTTTTCTCCTTTGGTGCAGTAAGCTTTATAATGTTTGAACATTCATCAATGTCTGATGGACTGTCTAGGGATCCTCTACTTGAATCAAAATTAAATTTTCTCTTGGTAGTTTTGCATCTTTTTTGTTAATTTTCATACATTTTTGGATATTTTTTTCTAAATGTACAGTCGTGGAAAAAAAAAGTAAACACCCCCTACTAACTCCTCAACAAATTATCGTAGAAGAAAGTTACTGGTACCGAACGATTGGAAATAAAGTCTACTTTTAAATGATGTATATAAAATTTGCTTAGAGGGCCATCTACATATTAAAACGAACCATAACTTTGTTTTTTTCAATAGCAGTACCCAATTCTGACAGCATAAATGAACTCTACATCCTTCAATTAGCCTAAAAACGAATTTTTATGCAATTCGTACCATAAGTTTCCGAGAAATTAATTATTTTAAAACGAGCGTATTTTAAGGGCTGTATCCAAATTGAAGTTCCGTACTGGATTGTTAACCGAGAAAGCCCCTTCCTTGATCAGCCCCACCAGTGGCTGAGAGGTTCTGCTCTCGAATCTGGTAGACGGGAGGTGCTGGGTTCGATCCCAATCGCGCCCGTCGGCCTAATCGTTCGGAGTTTTCGTGGTTTTCTTCGAACCTTGGATTTCCAAGCGTTAATACGGGTTAGGTTCCCTTAGAAAGACCCCCACGAAGGGCACTCCCCCTGGGCCTATATCCCTCGTGCAGATAATTGGCCGTCATAAATACAACCAACCAACCAACCCCTTCCTTGATCAAGGCACCTTAAGCGCCACTCAAATAGTCAATGAAGCGTGTTAGATTACAGTACAGCAGAATACATTTCAAAATGTCTACTCACTTCCATCATAGGCGGCCCCTTAAACCATCATTTTGCCGTTTTTTAAGCATAATTTGAAAACTACTTGGAAGAAAAATGTGAAATTTTTGAATTTCCATAAAACAGGACTTAATAAATCTAAATCCATCAAAAAAATTGTAGGTTGCAATTCATAATTTTTTCGAATATTAATTTAATAATTCATAATTCATATCATAAAATTATAAAAATTGCAAATTCAGCTTATTTATGTTTGGGTATATTAGTATTATTACTACAAAAAAAATTAGCACATTAGGAGCATAATTTCGGGAAATATAAATAAAAATATGAAAATGTAATTTAACATTAGAAGCACTAAATTTTGAATGTTTATAATTCAAAAACTTATCATTCAAATGACTTGAAATTTGGTGTCTAGGCATAGTTTCAACCGAAGATTTGAAATATCTCGTTAAAATTGTGTATTGCCATTGAAAAAAATGAAGTTTGGATTCGTTTTAATATGTAGATGACCCCCTAAGAAATTTTATATACATCATTTAAAAGTAGACTTTATTTCCAATCGTTCGGTACCAGTAACTTTCTTCTACGATGATTTGTTGAGGAGTTACCAGGGGGTGTTTACTTTTTTTTCCACGACTGTACATTAAGCGCTTACCAATTGTCAATAGAGGTTAAGTTTACTCTCGTTTTCTTAATTCTGGGCTTCGCTGCCCTCTGACTAAGTCTCGGAATATGAGATATTTTATGTAGGTGGTTGGTAGGTGATGGTGGTTTTACACTGCTAGTTTTACACTGCAGCCTTTAAATTGATTTGAGATGTGTTGATTAGCATTTTCCGATTTACCTCCTTTTGCGTCGTGTTTTCTAGTCAGGGTATTTCAGTATCCGCTAAAGCAGAAAATAAATGATCTGGAAGAGCGTTGTTGTTGACAGGGAAGATCCCAGTGGCCTTAAAGTTACTAGTACAGATTGCAACAGTTGCCGATTTGCTCCAAGCATCGCAGAATAAAGACTCTACCTGAAACAGAGTCAATCTAGGCCAAACATGCTGCATTAATCTCTACAGATACCATTGTCCTCGTAGGCTTACACCTTCTTTCCTTTTATAAAATGTGGGCATCGCTAATAAAATCTGTAAGCAAGTTTAAAATTTATCTGGTTTTGAAAACAATATTTCATTTAAACCCAGGACGTTAAAATGTAAAATCATTACAATTACAATTAATGACTAATAACATGCCTAACTTGGTTAGTCTGTGCAAAAAGAAAATTAAAAGTTAATAACATTTTATCATTCCGTATAAAAGAAACTGCGGTATGTATACCGGAATTGCAGTGCGACATTTATCCCATTCTGTATGGTAAGACGTCGCAGATCACAGTTACCTACCCTTGCTAAGGAAAATGGCGTAACCATACACACAGTACTTTATATAAACGCTACACTTAGTTTTGACTTCGAAATCATGCATGCATTTAGAAATTAGCGTATGAAAAGTATTTAAGCATAACGTGATTAAAAGTTTGGGTAGTAAAACCATGCGCTTACGTTAAAATAAGGATTGTACAGCTACATGTAAACATAGAAATGGGATTCACGATATACACTTATTAAAATAATCTTATTGCGCACCTATACTGTGCGTTTGACTGCCATCTATCGATAATTACAAGAAATACAAGGGGTGCGGCAACTATCCCGCATGCGGAGAATCTCCCAGAGTTACCCTATTATTCAGTAACCAATATGCCGCATTGCATGAATATTTTCGTGTAAATATATTGACAAAGAAAATTGAAAACATTCCTCATTTCTTCATATTCTCTTTGAAAACAGTTATGCTGTTTCTTTTTCGTGAAACTGTATATTGTTGTAAAACGAGCAAATTTTAGATAAATATGTATTTTAACAGATATTTCTATCAATGACACTCAAATTGTGAATGTCTATTCTATATCACAAGGTTATCTAATATATAAAAATGAAAATTTGTCTGTCTGTCTGTCTGTAATTCTATACAAATCCAGAGTTTGGAAGCCAGGATTTTGAACTGTTACATACGTACGTATTAAAACACAGCGAGAGCAAGTAAAATTATTCGGAATCAAAATAATTTATTGATGATTTTTAATTAATAAAAAAATCAGCAATTTAACAGCAGTTTCCTATCAAATTTAAACATTTTTCGCTATAGCAGTTGCCAATAATTAAAAATCCGCAATAAAGTTCTTACCTCATCAGTTACTTTTTTATTACAAGATTTCCACGTGAAAAATGAAAATGGAGCAAATAGTTTGACGAATTTTTTTTTAAGTGAATATTACGCCATAATGGAAATATAAGGTATGGCAGCAGGTGAGTATATAACGTTATATGAATTTGAAAATAAGTATTGAAACATGATAAAAACCCGAATATGGAAACATTGGCAAATTTTAACATTTTGAAGTTTTCTGAATTTGTTTTCACCATTTTTAAATCTATTCCATATATATAGGCGTGTGTATACATGTTACATTATTAGATCTAATTCCACGATTTCCTTATCTTATTTTAAATTACTACTTTATTTTCGCTAAATCCTTATCCTTAAATAATCTCTATCGTTAACTCTGTTAAATTCCCTTTAATTTAATGTCTCACTTGTCTTAATTGCTTTAATATTACGCTTTTAGTATTCTTAAATTAAATGTTACATTCCCGCGCTTTTTTCTTTCGAGAATATTCTTTTAGCTTCCATTTTTACTTTCCCGCGCATTTCTGATATTATCCTTTTTTCCTTCAAATTCATCCGCTAGCTCTGTTCGCACTCTTTATATGACGTGACATTCTTAATTATTCATTGGTTGAGAGCGCGATCTACGTCATATTTGTATCCTTGCAAGTGAGGAACAAAAAGTTGATACTCGCTGTGTTTCAGCAGATTTTAGCAGATTTGAGCCGTATTTCCAGTTTTCATCCATCCCCTTGTCACCGTCCTGCTATTCGATTATCTGGAACTTTGTTTAAACTTAATTACTACTACGGAGCGATGGCTAATTATCTTGGTGGAAACTGCACTTTTTGCAAGATGTTCTAATAAAGTTCTTAGCTGATATTACGTGTTGTTTCAATTTCTTCTGGGGAAACTTCACGGAACGATGTATTCTATTGTTTTCACTCGACAACTGCATTTCAACAACTTGTTCTACTAATATAACAGATTCGAATTATCTGTTCTGACCACTCCTTTTACGTCATTATCGCTGAATGTGATCCACAATTACTATCGTGACAGCCAGTACGGCATTTTCAACGGTAAATCCAATCCAATGTTGCTAGAATGCAACATGCATGTATTTTAGAATTTCCGCAAAGGTTTAGGACCATAGAGCTCATTCTTATTGAAGAAGTGAAGATTTCAGATTTTTAAAAAATAAAATTCATAGAATTTTTGTACTTGCCATTTTTCATCAATCATGAAAAAATCATTTAAATAACAAAATATTCGGAAATAACTTTTTATCAAAAGGTTTTAATCTTGGCCTCAATCTAGATCACAGGTTTACTAAGACATTACATAGATTTACTAAGTAGGTAGATAATCTGCCGTCCGGATTAAGTGAGAAAAAAGAGTGAAAATTACGTAAATTCACATGCAATTGTTGATTTTCTAAAACAAACATTCTTAAAATTCCAGGCAATGCCGGGTACTTTAACTAGTAGAATAATAATAATAATAATAATAATAATAATAATAATAATAATAATAATAACACTCTGTGATGCAGAATCTTGCAGGAAATACGACACATGGAATTCTCTCAATCGCCTTTCTGAACGTCCCTGAATTATAATTCTTTGCGTTGGTACAAAATCAGCGGTTGTTGCAGGCGGATTTCTTTCAGTGTTTACACGGACCCTTAAAATTGAATACAAATAAGTTTTTTCCACGTTATCTTTCTGAGATTAAATAAGTAAAAAAAACCTTTTTGAAAGTACTGGTGCATAAATTCAGGGTTCCGTACAAATGCTTAAAAAAGTCCGTCTAATGCAGCCGCCAATTTTGTGTCAGCGCTCAGGCTTACAATTCAGGGACGTTGAGAAAGGCGATAGAGAAAATTCCATGTGTCGTATTTCCCGCAAGATTTCGCATCGCAGAATGTTTTTTTTTTTTGTCTTTTTTACATAGTATATAGTATTCAGGATGCGATGGCTTTCTATTCTGTTACGTCAAAATATACAGTCATCGCAAAACGCATTGAGAACCCGCATAATTTTAATATATATTTAAAAATAATGGTCCTACACAAATGTTTATTTGCTTACCATTAAGAATGTCTTTTCTGGGTAGTTACGGTTTGTAAAATGTAGCAGCAAACTAACAATTCATTATTTCCATTTTGATTAAACAATTTCCGTTAAAAGAAGAATTTTTTTAATTACCGGAACACTTTTTACTTCTTAACACACAGTGTAAAGAAAATCTAACAAAAAACATAGCTGTGAAAAAAGGGAGCCAAGGTCTGTAAAGACAATGGCAAGAAAAGAAGTGATATCTAAGTGGGTGCCAAGTTCAAATAAAATTCACTGAAACTTACCTACTGAAGTATTATAGCATTTTTTAAATTGTTTAGAAATAAAAATTATTGATAGAATATTAATAATAAATCTAGAACTTGGCAAGTTTTTACCTACATTTATTTTTATTGACATTATTATATCTAAACTTGTTATTTCATGTTTGGAAGCCTTCATTTGAGTGAGCTCCTTCCCCTTGAAGGATGGTGGGATAAAATATATCCCACCCAATTTTAACTGCAAAATGCCACATTGACACTAGAATTCAGAACTAAAAAGTTTAATTTTATTAAATACATGAAAAAAAGCTTTTACCCATTTTGAAATAAATTTGTTTTTAAATTCTGGTGTGATTGAAACATTTCAGCATGTCACGAATAAAATCTTTTTGCCCCTGAATGGTTAAAGGGGTGTAGTCTTTAGAGGGATGACCAAGAACAAGCGTAAAGGTATCTGTCTCTTTCCCAGGCCTTTTAGTCTGTTTGCATTGAGGTTTCCGAAGGGTGGGTGCTACAGTGATAACCACAGACGAGCGGGAATGTATTTGTGTATTTATTGGTTTATCAAATCTTTAACGTGAGTCTTTTGTTTATAATAATAACTATATTAATTTTTTTATAATGATATTGTTGTTAATATTAACATCATCATTTTATTAAGACATGAAATTGATAGACATAACATTTATCAAAAACTTGCCAAGTTCTAGATTTATTATTAATATTCTATCAATAATTTTTATTTCTAAACAATTTAAAAAATGCTGTAATACTTCAGTAGGTAAGTTTGAGTTAATTTTATTTGAACTTGGCACCCACTTAGATATCACTTCTTTTCTTACCATTGCCTTTACAGAACTTGGCTCCCTTTTTTCACAGCTATGTTTTTGTTAGAATATCATTACTTTTTGTAAAGTTACAATACATTTAGACACTTTACTTAATACTTTTTAATATGTTTGCATGTGACTATTTTATTCAGCAAGCAACATTCAATTTTTATTTAAATTTCCTATAACAAACTATTTGGCTGTCAATTTGCGGCAGAAATCTATATTTTAATACTGCTACATTGAATGCATGTTTTGAAACGAAATGTATTGATTCGAAATTTTTATTGTTTCTGAAACAATTCCTATTAAATTCCTATATTAAATTTTCCTATTAAATTTTCCAATTAAATATCCTATAGCTGGACCTGCTTTTTTGTACTGAAAGTGAAAAATAAATTTATGTGCTTATGCCACACTATGTATCATTCATCCATGAGTGCGGGCAAAGAGGCAGTGCAGAGGAAGGACATTGCCCCTCCCTGGATTTTCAAATTTAATTAACTAAATAAACTTTTCTCTGATGATTTTGAAAATAACAAGTGGGTAAGTGTGATCACAGATCGCACAGATGGTTTCGTTTAATATTCCTTTCAAAACACTATCCTTTTGAAAAATCTGTTAGTTCCACATTCAAGCGCAACCACATTAGCGCAACCACGGGCGCACTCTATTCTAAACAAACCTCTATCCGAACGAAACTCCGTTTTACATACTATCCGTAGATATATTAGTCGAGGGGATTGAGCCCATAGCACTCGAGATAAGTAGGCAAAAAGTGGAACTAAAATATGTAAGACTATGGTGCATAATATGAAAGAATGGTCAAAGGGGTGTCGGCAAAAGTTGGAAAAGCTCCCCGGGTGAAAAGGGCGGAGGTTAGAAGTATTGCTTAAAATACACAAGTTAGAGCCCGGAGTAGTAAATAATATAAGACTTTTTGAAAAAAGTTATGATTTGTCGTATGGTCTGAGGTATTCAGCTGTACGTATGCAAAAAGTCATGTTTCCAACTTAATTAGAGACTCCCTTAGAAAGAATTGCTTAAAATACATATTTGGTAGCTCAAAGGGTTAAGCATAAGACTATTTCAAGATTTTATGTTTTGTCGCCTGGCCTCAGGTGTTCTGCTATAAGTATGCAAAATTTCAAATCTACAATTTAATAAGGGGCTCAGTTAGAAAGAATTGCTTAAAATACGCATGTGGAAGCCCAAATGTACGACTTTTTCAAAATTTTATGCTTTCTCGTTTGATGTGAGGTGTTCAGCTATAAGTATGCAAAATTTCATGCCTCTAACATAATTAGGGTTCACTTAGAAAGAATTGTTTAAAATACACATGTGGGAGCGCAAAGGGTTAAATGTTCGACTTTTTCAAAATTTTATGATTTGTCGTTTGATGTGAGGTGTTTAGCTATAAGTATGCAAAATTGCACGCCTCCAACCTAATTAGGGCTCACTTAGAAAGAATTGTTTAAAATACACATGTGGTAGCTTAAAGGGTTAAATGTATGACTTTTTCAAAATTTTATGATTTGTCGTTTGATGCGAGGTGTCCCGCTATAAGTATGAAAAATTTCAAGCATCCAACCTAATTAGAGGCTCACTTTGAAAGAATTGTTTAAAATACGTATGGGGGAGACCAAAGGGTTAAATGTACGACTTTTTCAAAATTTTATGATTTCTCGTTTGATGTGAGGTGTCCCGCTATAAGTATGAAAAATTTCACGCATCCAACCTAATTAGAGGCTCACTTTGAAAGAATTGTTTAAAATACGTATGGGGGAGACCAAAGGGTTAAATGTACGATTTTTTCAAAATTTTATGATTTGTCGTTTGATGCGAGGTGTCCCGCTATAAGTATGAAAAATTTCACGCATCCAACCTAATTAGAGGCTCACTTTGAAAGAATTGTTTAAAATACGTATGGGGGAGACCAAAGGGTTAAATGTACGACTTTTTCAAAATTTTATGATTTCTCGTTTGATGTGAGGTGTTGAGCTATAAGTATGCAAAATTTCGCGCCTCCAAGCTAATTAGGGTTCACTTAGAAATAATTGTTTAAAATACACATGTGGGAGCGCAAAGGGTTAAATGTACGACTTTTTCAAAATTTTATGATTTGTCGGTTGATGTGAGGTGTTCAGCTATAAGTATGTACAATTTCATGCCTCCAACCTAATTAGGGGCTCACTTAGAAACGATTGTTTAAAATACACATGTGAGACCCCAAAGGATTAAATTTACAACTTTTTCAAAATTTTATGATTTGTCCTTTGATGTGAGGTGTTCAGCTGTAAATATGCAAAATTTCACGCCTCCAACATGTACAGTTTCTGAGAACGGGCTCTGTGACGGTATCTCAATTTGTTGATTTTCTGTAAGCAAGTAAATCCAGATAAACCCCCAGTAAGTAGACAGGTTTACAATGGAGGTCTATGGGAATTTGGCGAAATATTAGAGATATCGCCAAGGTGGCGTCACTTTTGGCGACTAATTTTGATAGCTAAATTTGGCGATATATCGCCACGTTGGCGAGAAACTTGGCGGTATTTGGCGACAGAACAGCGTCCCCTCCGACGGCAAATTAAAATTTCGCCTAATAGACGCAATGGTAAAGTAAAAATGGGCACCCTCAGGTGGGTAATTCATCGATTTTCACAATTTTTTTATTTTTTTTTCATTAGTTTTATAGTGTAAATGAACTTCGCACCAAATTTGAAGTCTGTAGCTGCAGTAGATATACGAGATCTTTTTGATGAGTGAGTCAGTCAGTCAGTCAGTCGGTCAGTGGTAAAATTATCAATTATCAGACATTTTCAAATGTCATTATTTCGGAAACTATTTATGCGTTATTTATCAGATTTTGGATTTTAGGTAATTAGGGTGGCCTTACTACACATTTTGTATAACAAGTACGTAGGTCTCATAGATTTTCAGTTGTAGAGCATTGAAATTTGATGAAAACAGCTCGAAATGGTTCGTGTAAATAACACACGGCTATATGTCAGGCGAACTTGGCTGACACACTGCCGTGTGTCTAGATATTGTAATCATGAAGTGCGGGACTGAAAATGATAACTCCCAAATAGTATTTTCAACTCATCTCCCATTTAGGGAATATGTTTTAGACTAATGTCTAAAAGAATTGTATGGGTTTTCGTAAAAATCAGCAAACTGTGAACCATTTTTGAACGATTTTGCTAGTGATTTTATATAAAAATCTCCAAAGAAATCAGATAGTGCATAAGGTATAAAAATAATGGAGATGTTATCGAGCATTAGTTGCGTGAAGAAGCCGTCTCTAGTTCCAAAACGGGAAGTCCACAGTCCTAACCCAGCAGACTATATTTTGTAAGAAACATATAAAATTTTCCTTTTTCACCTTTATGAATACAAAAGTTTTTGGAATGTCTAGGATGGTCCCTCGAGATTTTTTCTCTCGAAGACACGTTCTTCCATAATAGAAGTTAATATTATAAAATAATTAATATACCGGGTATCCTTAAACTCATGGTACATACGTTAGGTGGTGAAAGAACACAACCGGACAAACACAAATCAACATACTTTCCACGGTCGCAACGCAAGCCGTAAAGCACTAGAGGGCGCCTCCCATCAATCGCATTAAAAAGGCTGTTCACCTCAGCTGTCTTCATTCGTCCTGTGAATCATCGATGAGATATTATATACGTATCAAGTCACGAGAAGGCCGAGATTCATTACATGTACGGGGCGGCAGATGGCAATGCAAGGGAAGCCCAAAGGTTATGTCTGGACATCTTCTGCTGGAGTCACATGAAGAGCCTCATCTACAATAATGGTCCCATAGATTCCGTTGAAGACCTTGCTGTCCGGATATCCGTAGCTCTTTACACTATACGAGAACTGCGGGGTGTTTTTGCCAATGTACGGCGGTTGCTCCATCGACGGCGTGAAGCCTGTGTTACTTTTGAAGGCCGCAATTTTGAGCAGTTTCTGTGGTGGGGAACGTACGTGTTGTTTACTTTCATTTTGTTGAATAAAATGTTTTTCTTCATATTATCGGTTTCCTTTCATTCCATCGTTGACTATCTTATTTCTCTTCATTTTGTGCCACAGTGTGTTTCACGCTCTAACTTTTTACGACTTGCGTTCCGACAATGGATTGTATGGTGATTTATGCTTGACCGGTTGTGTCCAATCACCCTATAACATATGTACCATGAGTTTCGGGACACCCTGTATATATGTTTTTGAATTACATTTGAATTTTTCTTATAAGATTTCTTATATCCTACGTTTTAGTAAATTTCCGCGCAATATTTTTCGCAATATAGTAGCAACGGAACTGACAAACGTATTCAGAGAAGGAAAGCATCCCTTCTTAGTTTCTGTTGTTGTTTGAAGTTCAATATTTCAGTTGTTCTTGCGTTTTAAAACACATGTACAGTCGTGGGAAAAAATAACACCCCTTATTACCTCGGTAAAACATTATAATAGAAGAAAGTTACTGGTATCACATAATTGGTAATAAAGTCTAATTTAAAATGATGCATATAAAATTTGCTTAGGGGGCTATCTACATATTAAAACGAACCATAACTTGTTTTTTTATCAATAGCAGTACGCAATTCTGACAGCATAAATGAACTCTACACCCTTCAATTAGCCTAAAAACAATTTTTTAAGCAATTCGTATGGTAAGTTTCCGAGAAATTATTTATTTTAAAACGAGCGTATTTTAAGGGCTACATCCAAATTGAAGTTCGGTACTCGATTGTTAACCGGGAGAACCCCTTCTTAATCAAAACATATTAAGCGCCTCTCAAGCAGTCTTTGATGACTGCTAGATTACAGGATACCGTAAGAAATTTCAAAATATCTAGTCACTTCTATTTTAGACGGCCCCTTAAACCATTATTTTGCTGTTTTTTAAGCATAATTGGAAAACTACTTCGAATAAAAATGTGAAATTTTGGATTTCTATAAAGCACGACTTAATAAATCTAAATCCATCAAAAATTTTGTAGGTTGCAATTCATAATTTTTTCGAATATTAATTTCATATTTCATATCATAAGATTATAAAAATTGCAAATTCAACGTATTTATGTTTGGGTATTTTAATGTTATTGCTACACAATAAATTAGCATATCAGGAGTATAATTTCAGGAGATATTAATAAAAATATGAAAATGTAATTTAACATTAGACGTACTAAACTTTGAATGTTTTAAATTCAAAAACTTATCATTCCAATGACTTGAAATTTGGTGTCTAGGCATAGTTTGAACCAAAGATTTGTAATATTTTGTTAAAATTGGGTATTGCCATTCAAAAAATAAAGTTTGGGTTCGTTTTAAAATGAAGATGGCCCCTAAGCAAATTTTCTATACATCATTTAAAAGTAGACTTTCTTTCCAAACGCTCAGTACCAGTAACTTTCTTCTACGATAATTTGTTGAGGAGTTAGCAGGGGGTGTTTACTTTCTTTCCCACGTCTGTACAAGTAATAGTCTATGCAAATGTTCAACTGCATACTATTAACACTAGAATTACTGTATTTCTTGTATACCTAGAACTACCGGAGTGGGTCATACATGACCCAATGATCTTAATTAGATTATTCTTGTTTTTTATGCGCGTTACAGTCACAAAATAAGTTCTCATGATTAATACGATTATTTTATTTAAGGATTAATACAATTTAGCCTTTAAAGTATAACAGAATAAGAAATTTAATGAATAGATACAATCAGAAAATTTAAACTTTTGATTTCGGAATAGATACTTTGAGATATACTAACAGTTTGTATGAAATAAAAATTAAGAAACATCATTAAGTAATGTTTCTATATATTTATAAGATGTTAATACACAATAAAAATTAAATATACATAGTTGCACGATGATTTACATTCATTATGCTATTTTCCATCGAAAGAATCCACACAAAATACAATGGTCTTCGTTTCTCATTTTGCAGTGCATAATCCACTCAAAATTTTTAAAAATCTTTCACATATAGTAGTAGTCTTATTATCTTTGCAATGCTGCATTTAACGTTTTCTTTTGTTTGAAACCTCTGGGATTGTTCGCGGGCGATAACTTCATGTTCCTTCGCAACATTTGTCTCATAGCTCCTCTGCTAATTTTAGAATATAGTCTCTTCTGCTCATATTAAAATCTGTTATTTTTTTAAAAACTACCCATACATTTATGACAGCTAGATCTAATATATTGAAAAAAAAAAAAACATGCATTTGCCAACGCCTTGATGCAGATTTCACTGAATATTTCCTGGGCATTTTGTCTACTACTGGGCATTTTGTCTATTCAACTCCAAACTTTGTGGAATTGTAGAAATCTATTATTCCAGGAGTTTTCTTCTCATTTTGAATAACTTCTAGTATCTCTAGACGTTATGCAATGTGCTAAGTAGAAGTACATTTTTGTTTTTCTTACATTGGTAAGGAAATAGAATTGTATTTTTATGTATCATGAATGAGCTGTATATAATCTTTTTTTTTTTCGTTTTCTTTAAAGATTTTGGAACTATTTCTTAGCTCTATTAATTGATCCGATGTTGTTCAAACCATATTCTTTGAGACTTTCTACAAGTTTTAGAGATGTAAAAAAAATATCACTTGTTACATTTAGTCCTGTATATAGATAAGGCGTCAGTAACCTAAGAGCAGCATTTTCACCAACACTTACACTGTAAAAAAATAATTGTAAAGTTACTAAAGTTTTTCTAGGAAACTGGGATTCCTAAAACTTGTTATGTAACGGCAACAACAAAAATTCCTGTAACAGCGTCTGTTACAGGATTTTTTCTTGTTGCCGTTACATAAAAATTTCTAGGAATCCCAGTTTCCTAGAAAAACTTTAGTAACTTTACAGATTTTTTTTTTACAGTGTAGGAGTCATTCCATATAAGAACCACCCAGGCTTTGATTAAATGGTAAACAGATTCATGTGATTTTCTTTTCTCAGTGAGATGACTATTAGAAAGAAATAAATCCAGAATATTAATGCCGTGGGACCATTAGTTTTCATTTGGTGGGTGGTCAAAGGTCAGAGTGCCGCTTGAAAAATTCAAATTTTATGTTTTGCATAGTATTTTTCATAGTATGAATTGAAGTTATCCCACAAAACAAATTGCATGGTTGTATCATGTAAGGTTGGCCCTTTGCTATTCAAGAATAAAAATAATGGGATATGTGTAATGTGGTGAGCTAGGCTTCAAAAATTGAATTTTTTTCAAAATTTCACTATAGTTTTGACACATGTAGCTCTTTGCATTGAAATCATCCCATCATTTTTAACTGCTGAATGCTGATTTTAATGCATTCCTAAATTTTATGCCAAATTTCCAAAAAAACATATTTTTGCCTATTTTAAGTGAGGTATACTAGACATGCATTAAAGTCAGAAGCCTCTACAATAATAATAGAAATGTAGAATAAATATTCACCTTTCAAAATCACCAAACAGAATCATCGGCACTAAATCAGTTTTTATGGGTTAACAGAAATCGCATTGTAATATAATTTGGAAATACGCTTCCACGATCATAGCCTTCAATCAATGCCAGAAATAAAAAATACTTACAATTATTTCTGAAATGCATATATTTTTTATTCTAACATGAATTTCCAAATGTATAACAATAAATATTTTTAATATGTTTTTGTTACAGGCAGTGAAGATGTTTTAATGAAGTGAAAAGAAACATGTAAACCAGATGATTATAAGCTACTTCATTCTCGCTGCATACTGTCTGTTTGAAAGTAAGACTGTTTTTAAAGTTATTTTAAACATGTATGAATATTCCTTTTGCACGTTATCAAACAAATGTGCTTGTGGGCCATATGCTGCTACAAAATCAAGTAGATTATTTCTAGTTTCTGAACTCACCTGGATTAACGATATGACATGATAATGAAAAAAAAATGTACCTCCAGAAAATATTTCTGAAAAAGATCTCGTAGAAAATCGAAGTAGAACTACCCTAGAGCTTGAGGATATGATTTGTGCAAATCACAGATACAAATTTGGAACATTTTGGCACAGTGGCGTAGCTAAGGGGGGGGGGGGGACGGAGGGTGTGGTCCGCCCCGGGTGTCACCCTAATCTTTATTTGCAAATATATATATATATATATATATATAACATTATACAATGTTGGAAAAGTATTCTGATATAAAATGAAATTTTCTAGCGCACCAAACAAGAGATTTAATTTTCTTTTCTTGGAGAATCTGAAATTTTACACAGAATGGTGTGCCTGAATAAGATATACACTAGTGAACAAAAACCTACCTATCTAACGAGTGAATAGCAAAAGCAAACTTTAAAAGAAAGGATTCTGTTCTACATATAGGCACCGCATTGACTTATGCGGACTATGGGATGAGTTATGAGTCGCCTGCACTGTAAAAAAAAAATCTGTAATCCTACAAAACTAGTTTTTGTAAAACTACAGAAATCTGTATGTTTACTAGAATTTTATCTGTAACCGGGTAAAATATTTACCACTCGCATAGTACAAATACATGCGACATTTCTATTTCCACTAGACTTCTGTTCTAACGTTCTTCAGAACCTGTTCTAGCGTCCTCAGAGCCGTTCTGATTGGCTGGCCCGATTCAGATGAAGTGGCTAAACGTCCGAGCACCGTTTGCACATATTCGGATGTTTGTTTTCAGCTATTTCGTTTCTGATGCTACATAAGTTTGATTTGAATAAATTATTTTCCATTTTTAAATGATGAAACTGCTATTTTCTACTTGAAAGTATTCAAAAATACCTGCATAAAACAAACCTCTATCATTTCCAAACTAAAACTGTTTTTTTTTTTTTCAAACCTTATAAGATTAAGACTGTTTCATAATTTTTAAATGTTATTTCTATTAAATATTATAAAATAAAATATATAATTTATATTAAAAACGCTTGTCACTTATAAAACACTGCAATTGCAGGGGAATTTGCATATCTAAACCATGAAAAAAATATAAAACCAGGGTTATTTTTTATTTTTTTATTTTTGTAACCCTGATACTAAAAATAACCCTGAAAAGTATTCCTTTTTTAGCACTGAATATGGAATTTTTAAATATGTTTCATGGAGGTATAGGAAGATTCAGTTGCAAATTCAGGGGACAGTTAGAAGGTATCCCCCCCCCCCAAAAAAAAAGAAAAAAGTTTCTGATTTTATATTTTTTCATGATTTAGATATGCAAATTCTCCCTGCAACTGCAACGTTTTATAAGTGAAAATGCGTTTTTATTATAAATTATAAATTTTTTAATAATTTTTAATATAAATAACATTTAAAATTTATGAAACAGTCTTTATGACTCTATCTTAAAAGGTTTGGAAAAAAAATGGTTTTAGTATGGAAATGACGGAGGTTTGTTTTATACAGGTATTTTTGAATACTTTCAAGTAGAAAATAGCAGTTTCATCATCTAAAAATGAAAAATAATTTATTCAAATCAAACTTATCTAGCATCAGAAACGAAATAGCTGAAAACAAATATCCGAATATATGCAAACGATGCTCGGGCGTATGGACACTTCATCTGGAGCTGGCCAGCCAATCAGAACGGCTTTGAAGGACGCTAGAACAGAAGTCTAGTGGAATTAGGAATGTCGCCAAATACATGAAATATCTTAGTCGCACCTGTCAGCCAATGAGAAAGGACTTCAATGATGACGTAATGACTGTTCACGCATCCACAGAGGTGTTCAAGGCATCCATCTTGATTATGATTTCAAATTAGGTAAGTAAGTATTTCTTCTTTATGAGTTAAATTTTGTTATATTTCCATTCTCCTTGATTCCTAATAAGAAAAATGAACTAGACAGTAAGACCGTTTGATTTCGAATTATAATGTAACATGATTTTAGTAGGTATTAATGCGTAATCATGCTATTATTTTATTGTTAAATATTTATCATTCAGTCAAATGACTATTCTTTACATCGTTGTTTATTACATGCGTGCAATTTCTAATGTTTAATGTAATAAATAAAATTTTATTGCAATATGGTTAGCAGATTAAATATTTTATTTTTAATTAGTGATACAATGAATAGTACTCCCCCTCTTTGACTGATAATGAAGGCCAATTATTCCACCATTCTTCTGCAGAATACTTAAAATGTATACCAAAATTATCTTTCTTAATATTAGAGTCGTGCTGTGTAATCGGTATTTATTATACTAGATTCCGACATCGGGTCGGGTTTACTTTACTTTTTTGGTTCGGATCGGGTCGGTTTGGGTTTTAAATCTTGTGTGTCGGGTTCGGGTTGACTGATTATTCAAAAGAATGTCCAAAATATTTTTTTTTTCAGGTTAAAAATCTAGGTATAGGGCAGATGTGCCAGTAATGGATAAAATTCAAAGTTTTTTGTTTATAAAAAAAAAAAAAAAAATTACTTTAAAAATTTTCTTCATAACCCCCCCCCCCCCCTCACCGCTTACATACTTTATAATCTGTGTTATTGTTGATACTCTCAATCAAACCAATTAGGAAGCAAAAAGTGATCCTTCGAAGTTCCACTGTTTTTCATTTATGTTGGTGAACATGCAAAGAGCTGGTTTAACTTAATAAATTTTATATATTCTTTTACTTTCCTGCAAAATTTGTTTTTGTTTTGGTAGTAATAAAAATTTTTGAATATGATCATTCTAGACATTTCATCAATCGCACACTAGATGAAGCAATGGTAGCCCAATCTCTAGTTGAAAAAAGTTGCATAAGATTTCAATTGTATAAAGTAAAAGATTATTTCAAGAATCAGAAGTAATTTTGCTTCATATGCTTTCTGAATATTAATGACTTGTTTATGCATAGATGTAATAGTTTCCCTATTTATGGAACATTATACTGTATATTATCCATAATATAAACTAAGCCTCTAAGCATGGATTAAACTAAGCATGGGACAAATTTTGAAACTTGCAATTTCTTTAATTGTAAAATTGTTTCTGAAATTATGTTTCTATATTGTTAAAGGACATTAGAAAGTGTTTCATTTTGTATTCTATAAACTGAAATATTGTTTTTGTGTCAAACAAAGTTCATTTTCTTATTTTTGTAAAAGGTGTCCCATTCCTCCATACTCTCTCCTATGCTTCTAACTCTGAATACTGGGCACTTCTCTATCTATATACACGTATCATGGGTATGTGTTTTAAAACTATCAGAAATATTATACATGTGTTTGCGTGTATATGAAAAATGAAATGTTGGTAATATTTTTTTCCAATTCCTAGAGAAGAATAAATGGTTAACTGTGTCTTAAATAAAAAGAATTTATCACATTTCGTATGTACTTTTTATTTCTTAACCTTTAACTGATGTTACCGATCTCTCAGACCGCAGCTTTTTTAATTTTTATAGTTTTGCCATTTTTTATATACTTGCAATTTTCAGTTTAACTACAAACACTACCGAAATTTTGTTCCGTTTTGAACTTCAGTATTATCACCAGACACTTTTGAATAGGTGAATTTTAATTATAAAAATCCTGCACAAAAAGTTTAGTACAAAAACACCATCCTATGAGTTAATCGTGCCTTTTATTCATCTTTCGATAAAGCGGTCTCACAGACAACTTCACACTAGTTGACTTCACACTAGTTGTGAAAATTTCTCTGACATCAGTTAAAGGTTAAGGAGTAAATTTAATAATAACTCATTCATATTGAAATATGTATTTATTTTATCTGAAAAATTGTTCTGCTCAAACTTTTTGTGAAAATCTTAGACTTGGAAAAAACCTAAATATAAACATTTGCATTTTAATTTTACGATAGTTTCTGAGCGATAAAATGCCGAGTTCTTACTTTCTCATGCAAAGCGAGATATAGGTTAGTAGGGGTAAAGATACGAGCGGGGAAAAAATACGCACCGGCTGATTTCATATGAAGCAACATTTCGGCTCTCATGACCAATAGGTGGCAGTTTTGTTTCAAGTGTACTAGTTATTTGTTTAAACATTTGATAAAAGTAGCAATTTGTGCTAAGAAAATGAGGTAAGTTTAAATTTTCGAATTTTGATCTAATATTTTTAAAATTTCACTTTATTCTTTAGCTGACAGTACCTGGAATTTTTACAAATCCAAAATTTTAGTGGAGATCGAAAGATTTTTAGCTTCTAAATGCGGTAGTTTGCCTCGATTACATTTGTTTATATTTATGAGTAACCGGTTAAGCAAAATACTGCAGAATAGGGTAAAAGTACGCATCCTTCTTGGGACAAAGATACGCACATGTTTAAGATACGGGACATTGCCCTATCGTTTTAGCTAGATGCAAAGCTTTCCACAATTTCTAAATTTGTGTTATATAAAATATAATAGCTACTTAACTAATATAAATTAGTAAACTACATTTTCCTTTTTCTAGTTAATTTTTTTTTTTATATAGAACTTGGGTATCTACCTACCTACTTTTAAAAATCAATATTGTTTCATGAATCGCTTTTGTTTTAAACCTTAATCCTTAACTCCTGTTAACGGTCTCACCGACCGCTGCAATATTCAGTTTTCACAGTTTAACTCTTAATTTTCAATTTAAGTAGTTATGTTAGTTTAATTTTGATTAGTTTGGTAAATTAGAAGTATAGCTGAAGATTTCTGAATGCTGGAAATTTTACTATAATAGTCCTTTGCATAAAGTTTAGCGCAGAAAGTGCCTCTTATGAGTCAGTCAACCATTTTATTCAATTAACGATTAAGCGGTCTTGGAGACCGCTTACAGTATTTATGAAACAATTTTTTTCACAACAGTTAGAGATTAACTGCTATTTGCGATCTCGCAGACCGCTGGTTTTCATGGTCTAGTTTAGAATTTTCAGTTTAAATACTATCGAAATTTACTAATTATTTTACATTACTCATTCATTTTAGTGAAAATGGGACAAACTCCGGCCGTAATGGGGCAAAAATGCGCATTGCGTATCCTTACCTCATCACTGCGTACTTTTAGCCCAGCCAATGGGGCAAAGATACGCAGAGCAATGTTTTTTAAAAATTACAATTTCTCACGGAATTATAATTTGACAGAATGTCGTTTGATAGTGGAACGTGCCTAAGGTTTTAATACAACATTTTAATTAGTCGTCACATAAGTTTAGATCAATGTGTTCGTTAAAAATCAAAATTAATGATAAGTGCGTAACTTTAGCCCCCACCTATCCTACATCACTTAGGTGTGTCATGTGATTGTGAGCCATGTTGAGGACAACTTGTCACCAAGCGTCATTGAGATCAACCATGATGGTGAATATCGATGGCACTTTTTAACAAGCTGTCCTCACTTCAAATACTTGTGGGCATATGATACCCACATATGTTCGAATAATTAAAGTATATACATTTGTCCATTTTCCTACATAAAACATAAATTTTTATTAGAGATGTAATTGTAGATTACATTTCATAATATCAATAAAACACGATTTCCTTTCCTTTTATTTCGGGTTCGGGTTGAAATAAGTCTTGGTTGAGTTGCAGGTTGCCGAAAATTATTTTGACTGATTCTGGTCAAGTTGCGGATCGAGAAAATATTTTTGGAGGGTTCGGGTCGAGTTGCGGGTTGACTTAAGTATAATATTCGGTTTTGTGTCTGGTGCAACTTGACACGTGCAGGACTACTCTGTAGTCGGAAAATTTTCAATATATTAGGATTCGTACGGTCCTTAAAAGTACTTGCATTTTTCAAAAGGATTTTTTTTTTGTGCTTGAAAGTGCTTATTTTCATACGAAATTTTAAAAGTCCTTAAAAGTGCTTTACTGTCATATTATTTCTTAATCGGGGGTGGAACTCTTCTGCATTTCTTTTCATTTCTGATTTAAAAAATAAAGATAAAACCGCCATTGTGCTAACCTGTCTTCTGAAATTTCACCTCCCCTTTTTACTCCCTTCTCCACAATACCAAAGTTTAAACTGTTTAAAACTTTTTTTTTATCTTTTAACTGATGTTACCGGTCTCACAGACCAGTGCTTTTTTCAATTTTCATAGTTTAACTTACAAGTTTCAGTTTATCTACAAACACTACTGAAATTTTGTTTCGTTTGAAACTTTAGTATTAATACCAGAGACTTTTGAATAGATGAATTTTAATTATAACACACCTGTGCAAAAAGTTTAGTACAAAAACAACATCCTATAAGTTTATCGCGGCTTTTATTCATCTTTCGTTGGAGCGGTCTCACAGACTTCTTCACACTAGTTATGTGACAATTTCTTTCACATCAGTTAAAGGTTTAAAAAAATTGCTCTACTGTATTTGTTACTTTAAGTGAATAAATAATCAGTCCCAAATTTCATTAACTATTCATTCCATCATATCCGTTTGATTAAAATTTTATCTGAATTTCACCTTCAAAATTTCGTTTCCCCGTTTTCTTCACCTCTCACAGTAATAATACTTAAAGTTTCAAAACTCTTTAAAACTGCTTAAATAATAATAAAAAAAATCTGTTCTGTTTCCTTTTGTTGTCACAATAAATAATCAAGATTTTTCTTCCTACTCGAAATTGCCACCCCCCCTCCCCCCCCCAAAAAAAAACAAAAAACTTAGAGCACATACAGTTTTAAAGTCTTTAAAACTCTTCATAGACCAGTGGTAGGGGAGGAAAAAAGGGCCGCATTTGGAATTAATTAGGGGAAAGCTGGAAATTGTTTTAATCCCTTTATTTTAAGTCTAGAATGAATGTACTAAGTTTTCTCCCTCTTACTAGGTGAGTGGTTGAAGATATGTACAGATTTATAGTCAAAAAACACATTTTTATTAATTACCATAGCAATATCTAAAAAAACTAACTCTATCAAAAACATTGTCAATACAGATGTTGTAGAGGTTAAAATTCTGATTGAAATGTGTACTTAATATTTTTGTTGAATTTTTACAATTATAATGCAAAGTTTTGCCTAATTCATAAATCAAGTGATTGAAGCCAGAACAGACGAGGTTCAGTTCACCCTGTTTCTAATTTATATATATTTTTTAATTTATTGAGGTATTATTTGAGGATTTTGTAATTATTTTAGGCTTTATTTTGGATATTTTCAGAGTTATGGCTTAAACTCTTGATTACGGATTATAGCCCAGTGGTAGGAAATGAAAAAAAAGGCCGAATTCGGAATTAAATACGGGAAAGCTGGAAATTGTTTTAATCCCTTCGACGTAGGTCAGAAGTAAACGTACTAAGCCGCCCTACTAGGTGCGGCTTTGCCGCTACGAACAAATAGATAACTTAAAAAGTGCATTATTTCACGATTTTTAGCATATTTCAAAAAGGATTTGTAAATGATGGGAAATATTGTTTATGATCTCTGATATTGTATTTGAATTATGCGTCGTATTTAATTTGACATATATAGTGAATAACAGTGCATATGCATCACATTTAAGGAGGTCGAAAATAGTGGGGAGGAGCGAGGGAACAAATGAGTGTGCAGGATTCTTGTCGCTAGAGGAATTATAGGTCAACCAATAGCACGATTTTAAACTTCGATATTTTACGAAAAGGACTAAGATGGTTTTAATAAAAATTATTTTCGACTAGTATACGAGCATCTTAAGTTCATAAAATTTTAAAACCTTCGTAATATTGAAAAAAAGCTTTACTTTTTTTTTTTTTTTTTTTTTTAAACTAAGGTTTAAGGTTGGCGATATCAGTTGAAAAATGGCATGTAAAACGGCTGTCAATTATGTACCTCTTTCTCGATAAGTACTAAATTATAATCCTCAAAATATACAAAATAAAGCATTAATATAATTACAAAAACATCGCGAGGGCCTCAACATCTTAAAGAAAATACATGTATGTAATAAACGGAGGCAGGGCGGATTGATAACTCTCTCTCTTGATTAGTGGTTAAGGCAAAATTTAGAAATAGAATTGCGACCTTAATGTTCAGCAAAAATATTAATATAGGTACTCATTTTATTCAGAATTGCAAATTCTACGACATTTGTATTTACAATATGTTTGAAAGAATTAATTGTTCTGTGATATTGTTAAGATAATTTAAAAAAAAGTGTTTTTCGACTATAAATATGTACATATTTTCTAATGTTCACCTAGTACGTGGGATAAAACTTAGTATTTTCATTTTAGACCTAAACGGAAGGGATTAAAACAATTTCCAGATTTCCACCCACATAATTGTGAATTACATCCCCCGGTCACGGGTCTTTGAAATAGAATTGTGACAATGTTCAACAAAAATATTAAATGTAGTTCTCATTTTACTCGGAATTTTAAGGTGACGCCGAGCTGAACACTGAAATTGCAAAAGCTAAATTTCATTCCAGATTTCAAAGTGCTGCCATTTGCAAAATGACGTCAGCGTTACGCACAGATATATATTTGTTTTTTATAATATAAATAGATATAGATTTTATTTTCATATCAAAATCTTGGTGGGTTTTTTTTTTCTTTTCAAACTAATTTTTTTCACCCTTAAATCCATTTATATCTGAACCAAATCAATACTCGATCATTTCAAAGCTACTGTATAACATTAAGTGTGTATTTTTCAATAATATATACGTAATGTGAGTCGTACAGTAAAATACGCAGAAAAACAGAAAAGTGACTTCGGACAGTGAATTTTTTTAAAAGATTAATTTTGTATTTTTTTAAATGTATTGCAGTATTTCAAAGAGAATTGAAAGTATATGCTTTTTGGTATTGTTATTATTATTTGGTATTAATATTCAGCATAATTTGATTTTTGGAGTCTTATGTGTAATTTTGAAATATGCCTGGAAAGGGAGGTGGGGGAGGGACAAGGTTCTTCCAGTATTTTAAATTCTTAAAGTTTGTCGTTATCATCCAGACTCTTTGAAATTTTTAGATGTTAAAAACATAATGTTTTCGTATCCCGAGTGAAAAAATATTAATATTTAGTGGGAAAAAGGCTGGTAAGATTTTTACCACGATGTAACTCTGGTTTTTGCTAATTTTGTCGAAGTTTTTGCAGATTTTATTTAGTAAAAAATATTTATATTTGTCCGAATGTTTCGAAATTTTCGTAGGTAAATGTAAATCTGGCCTGTTGTTGCTCTAAAAAGATTGTGTTAAAATACGGACGTTTAGTTAGTTTTATGGTAGAAAAAATATAGTCTTTGTGAGGCGCGAAGTGACCTACGCTCACCAATGTATTTGAAAGAGTTAAAACTCATGGTTTTAAAAATCAATTGCATCATCAGTTAGAAGATTTTAACTTTTAAAGCATATGTATATATATATATATATATATATATATTTGCCGATACTTCTAAAATATCATCCTGGAATAAATTACTACAAGTTTTCGGAAAAACTTTTTTGATCTTTTTTTTCAAAAGTTTAACTGTTAGGTTGGTAGAATATCGTAAATTTAATATCGGAATATATCAACGTGTTAATATTGGTGATACATTGCGGTAACTACCGTAAAGTGTATGCGAATAGAAAAATTGCTTATTTTAAAAGATAAATGGCATGTTACCAAAAAATTTAGTAGAAACAGATGTAGAAAGGAGCTAATAAATGTTTCATGGTATTTTCTTCTACAGCATCCTTTAAATATATATATATATATATATATATATATATATATATATATATATATATATATATATATATGAAAGGTGGGGCAAAATCGGGTACCATAAAAGTTTGTTAGTCTCAAATGCTGTGAAATGGGAAAACAAACTTTGAACACTGTTTTATTATAGCCAAGGATTCGTTTTACATTAAAAACATTCTTTTCAAACAAAATATATATATAATTGTTTATATAAAAAAAATAGCTTTTTTCAAACGTATGCAAAAATCTGGTTTTACCTCGCTGGTTGGGTAAAACTGAGTATCCATTTAAAACTACTGGAAAACTCATTTTGGTCAAAAAGGTCTTGCTTAACGTTGCTTGCGTAAAAAATACATTTTTATTATTTTTAACAAAACGAAATTGCACATGTGTTCTTCCATGTGTAAAAAAAATAACTCGTTAGCAAATTTTCTACGTTGTATGGGCCTGCTTACTTTACACTGTACGTTTTAGAGTTCTTTTAGCTTCAAAAATCACAGATGAATTTGTCATCATATTCTTCTGCATTACTACATGCTTCGTGTGCCTATCCGTGGCATTTCAAACATTGTATTTGGATTTAGAATTTGAGTAATGTTCATAGCAAAACATACAGGTTTTATTATCCTCTTCTTCTGAAGATGTGTCCGCAATCTTTTTTGGTTTCTTTTTTTTTCTTTTAAAGAAACTTCTTTTTTCGTCTTGCAGTTTGTTTGGCTTATTTCTCCTTAATATCTGTTTCGATCTATAATTTATAGGGAGAAGAAATCAAAATAAGTTTTTCCCTTTTCTCTATTCTAAAGCCTTCCTTAGAAGGGGGATAATAACATTTTAGGCGAAATTGGAAATACAGATTGCTGGGCTACATAGTCTGAAGATGTCGAATGGATAATTTTACTAATGTATTCTGTAGATGTAACATTTTGAATGAGTGATGACGTCTGTGATTGTGATGTTAACTGCTGCATCTGGAACAGCTCGACGTGAAAGACGCTGGATGTTGTCAACTCGTTTATGTTCGGAAGGTTGAGCTCCATTATCCTGTAATGTTTCAGAAATATTTATTTCTGCAGCTATGCAAACCTGTGGCTGCATAGACCTAGGTGTGTTATCATGACTTTCATGGGTTTCTCTGTCACTTCCGAAAGGAGTAAAAAGATGGTCTGGAAAAACATTGTTGTAGGGAAAAATCCTGTTTATTCGAACCTTCTGGTTGCAGTATTTACAATTGCTGCTCTCGAAAATGCAGTTTTAAATAATTTTCCAATTTGGTAAATTGTTACAGATCGCGCAGAGTTGGAAAATAACAACTTCTTCACCTCTTGTTCTTAGTATGAGCTTAGAGATGCATGAATGACACATCAAGGGGTTGAAATCGATGCGTTGCGTAAGGAAAGAAGCATTTATAAATACATTGCTTTCTCTTACTAGATTAACTGGATTCTTTTATATGAATTGAACACCTATTAAGGATTTAAAGAACGGGCTTTTCAGGGCAAGGATTGGAAAAATCTATACATTTTTTAACCAAATAAAATAAAGACCTCTTTCGTAATCCATCCACTCCTATTATATACAGCAAATGAGTCTGGGAAAGTTTCATTCATCAAGAGGTTATTTTCTTGCCTGTTTAATATTTGATAAAAAAAAAAAAAAAATCCTGTGACAGATTATATAGCCTAGTTATATAGGATTGAGATTTTATGGATTATTTGTCATTTTGGGCAGATTATTTTATTTAGAGAAACAAGTCACGAAATATATTTGCATTTTAAGTGGACCTATAACACAAGTTATTACACCTCAGATTAGAAAGTTATTTATTAAAATGTAATAAGCATAATATAAAATTATGCGTTAATTAGTACCATTATTAATTTCATTAATAATTGCAAATTATTTAATTTCATAAATATAAGTTAAAAATTAGACCCACTTTTTAATATAAAACAAAATTAATGTTTTCATTATAACTAGATAGATTTAGAATTATATTATAACTTAACAGCATTAAGAATGCAATTTAAAATTCTATGCTAATTTATTAACTATACTAAAAAACAGTCTATGATTGTCGGACAAAATCGGGTATACCCAGTTTTGACCCACTCTTAAGTACCCGGTTTTACCCCAACATGACAGAGTTTAAAACATGGCGTCACTACTCTTAATCCTATAAGCAAAAGATCAGTAAAAATTTTAAAATATTATCAGGAAAGGAAAGATAAACAGTAACTATACACAGATAAATATAGTACTCGGGAATATTTAATATGCTGAAAAAAGTGGTTATACGCGTAAAATCTAGAATCAAATAAAACAATTTTTTAAGAGTAATTGAAACTAATTCCTTCACACTAAACAAAAACCGCACACAGTAACGTTTCTCTAAATGCCATAATGTTTACCGACAAGTAATTTCTAGTGTTGGCTGATAGACAGAAGTACAACTGAAGGAGGGATCTGTGCTACCCGGTTTAACCCACCTACCCTATTTGTTACAACTCGCCCATATATATATATATATATATACAGACACATACAAAATAAAAATATTTTTTTAAACAAGAACGTAAAATAATCAACCATCAACGACAGATTATAATTTTCCAACACATTCAGAATTATGTAAAAAAAATAATAATCAACGTTTAATAAAGTTAAATATGATGGCTAAGTAAGCAAATTACAAAACACGAAACACATTTGAAAATTAAAGATCAGCAATTATCAGTCATCGGAAAAATATCCGAATTCCTTTGTGTGACGCTATATATGATATATAGATTTGAATATATACCAAATAGTATGCTAAACATTAGTTCATTTAAGAAAGGCATTTTCACAGTTGAAAATTCCCCTTCAACATATTTCGTCAATAAACGGAAATGTATACATCTTTTTTGCAGCCCTGTATATGATTTACAGATTTTATACATACGAAGTAACTAAATTAGTTAAATAAAAAAAAAAAAAAAAACTCGTACCACAACAGATAACGAACTTCCAGCAATTATTGTTTATTTATACAGTAATATAAGCGAATCCTTTTGTTCCCCCCATAAATAAACGATTAATGCTATGCTCATCATGTTCTATAGTAAGCATCTTTTTGTTCATTTCAGTGATGTGTATCAATTTCTATATGTTTGAAATAGTGTAATATCATTCTAATATATACTACAAATGATTTTTCCCTACAGACCATTGAAATAGACCATAAAAAATCATTGATTAAAATCACAAATTTTCTAAAAAAAATCAGTTGATTAAAATCATGATTTAATCGTTGATTAAAATCGTTAACACCCTATTGCAGCTAAATGGCAAGCATTAGTTTTTGTTAATTACGATTGATTGGCGAATTTTTTCCCTCAACCAACTTACTCTTTTTGCAATATTTTTCCACATTTGATTTAAGAATTTCACAATATTTTCCTTCTACCTAACAAATGGAGAATTTTGCAGCTTTTTCTTACAAACTTTCTTTGCATTTATCCAAAATTTTCAGCCTAATAAAATATAAAATTATAACTAAAAATTAAATAAACGGCACATAAAAAAACTATAAAATTATTAATTTAGATATTTTAATTCCAATATTTCAATTGACTAAGGTTTAATGCAGTTTTATTTTTTAAGATAAATAAAATTGTGCGATTTGTGTTTGGTTGCCGTTTTCTCTGAGACGGGAAAATTCAAGTTTACCTGTGACCCTGTGAGAGAGGAGGGGGGGGGGGGGGAGTTCCTTCTGACCATTAAAATTTTCAAATTAGTGGTCCAAATGAATTTTTGGTGTTCTCGGACCAGCCGACCACCAATTATTTCGAACACTGATTGATTTTTTAAATGCTGAAGATTTCCTTGTAAAAGAGATTTGAATTGATATACTGTTTAATTTTTCGATTAATTCCCCTGTGTGAAATTTGATTATTGTTATGTCTGCACAAGAAATATTTTATGTCTTAAAACATTTACTCTTTCCTTTAAAACAGGTGGAGAAATTAACCTGATGCTTGGATCTATTCCATTTTACCTGACTTGAAATCCTGATTCAGAACATACTGAGCTTCAAGAATTCTTTATATTTGATGACCTGAATGGTCAGAGAGGGTGTAGCACCCTCCTAAAACTGTCTGAGAGAAACTCTATGTAAAACGATATTATATTACAGTAAATATTAGTCTGACATACTATACATATAATTTAATGGTTATATAATTTGTATTTTCAATAAATGGAGCGGCATACCGCAAACCAACTTAAATCTGTTGCTATTTAATAGTGTCTGTAACCATTTCTTTTTCAGCTATTGCAAGACTGCTGGTGGTGAATATTTTTCTTTTTTACGAGTATTTAAAAAAAAAATAAATCGTCGTCATAGATTATCATTTACGGAATACTGAAAAAATACTTATATATGTAAGAATAATTAGTCGTTTGGTGGCGACACTGCTGTTATTAAATCAACCCTTCAAAGTAAGTATATAATATACTATAGAAATACATTGTGTATTTAAAAAAAGCTTTAAAGTTTAAAGTAATACTTTTGTATTAGCTGATATTAGAGGTTAAATAGATTCTGCTACTTATAGCTGCCTTTTTAATGCTGATTATTTCAGTGTTTACGTATATACTTTGATTATGTATTCATTATGTCTGTGCTTTATTTATTCAAAAATGTTATATTCATTATTGAATGTTAAACAGAAACAAATACTAAACTTTTTTTGTTGTTTTATATTCAAATCAATTAATTTTGCATAATTGAGCTGTGTTGCAATATAAAATTTAAAAATATTTCTATTTTATTTTTTGTTTTGTGAAAAGAAGGTAAAAATTTCAAAACTGTATAATATGAAAATTTCAGCATCTATAGATTCACAAAAATTAAAGAAAAAAAAACATGAAAGTAGCAGCTAAGTGCATTATGCAAAAAACCTTTTCAAACTCGTGCAAAAATTAATATTGGTTGAAGAAATTTATTCAGACATTGTTTAAATTAAAACAATAATAAAACAAGATAAAGTAAAAAAACTAAAACCCAACTACGACAAAAAACTACGCTGAAAAAGTATAAAAGTACCCCATGAATACAGGTAAAGTCACAAGCAAATGCTAGTAATATATAGATATATTCAAAATGTACAAGTAAAGCGCTTTTGAATGATACCAAACACGGCATATTTATCTTAACTTTATTTTTTGACGTATGACGCTTCCAGTATTTGGTAGTAGTGACGCACATATCCGTCGATGGCAGCAAATGGGTAATGGACCGATTAGTGGATGAGGTCGTTAGTGTAATGTGTAAATGTGTAATGTAGATTGAAGGTTTCATGTATTAAGATGACCTAGGAAGATTTCTTAATCTATCTAATTCTGCTAACGATTGACTGTCATGTGGATTTTTAAGCAACTTATTATGATCCAAGGCACTTATAAACAAACCCTCTATGGTTTTGAAGTGAAGCGCTTTAAAATGATACCAAACACGGCATATCTAGCTTAACTTTATTTTTTTACTCTGTATATTTTGTCCGCTAGAAGGCGCCACATTGAATTTGGTGAAAATCTATATAGCCTATAACCAGCGGACAATTAAGACGCTTCTAATGATATGTCATTTGTCGAATTCTGATTAGTGGTTTAGAAGTTACGAGGGAACAGATGAACATACATACATACATACATACATACATACATACATACATACATACATACATAGCCTGTCAAAATCATAACCCTCCTTTGGCTTTGCCGTAGTCGGGTAAAAAGGGTATGTATTTAAATCTAAAGAAAATTATTATTTTTTTTATATTTTCTTTGTGAATAAGCAAACACTAAATGGACTATAAGTGTAACTGAGTGCGAAGAAATATTCCAAAATGTAAAAAGACAGAATGGTAATATTTGTGGGGGAAAAAATGCACTTACTTTGTGAAATTAGATCAAATTGGTTTACATTTGTTTTTTAAATATATTTCAAAGACAATAGAATCAATAATTAAAACTTAAATAATTTTCGGTTTAATGGGAAAAAAAAATAAATAAATAAAAAGCTTTCCTACTGCAAGATAATCTCCATAATCTGAAATTTTATTTATTATTACACCATAAAATGATAAATTGAAAACCAAAGTGAGGGGGGAAAAAAGAAAGCTACAATCCGGTGTAACCATTTCCCATAAAGATGAGAGAAAATCCTGAATCGTGATTCAAACTTTTAGCAAAAAATTAGAATAGAGAACCTTGAATTATGATTTAACCTTTTACCAAAAAATTGGATTTAAAAACAATCCTGATTCGTGGTCCAACCTTTTACCTGAAAATTTGATTAAATAAAACTAAATTATGGTTCAAACTGTTACCAGAAAATTGGATTTTAAAAAAATTCCTGATTTATAGATAAACCTTTTATCAGAAAATTGGATTAAAAAAAATCCTGATTTATGGTTCAACCTTTCACCAGAAAAATGGATTTATAAAAAACCTGAATCATTGTTTAACATTTTACTGATATAATGGTATTTGAGAAAGCACCAATAAACTGGTAAAACTTATCGACAATATCTTGCTTGCAGCTAAATTTCAGCGACTTTTCACCATTTTCTTGGTGAAACATCACACTTTATTTTTAACAGTGTATCGATAACATTTTTTAAAAATTTAGACATACTTTATAAATTCAGTAATGATACTTTACTTTCATTATTGTTTCTATTCGCTTTTTAAATTTAACTAAAAACCGTAAGATCGGTTTCTGCTTATCTGTTTATTTACTGCTGTTGTTATAATGCTCATTTAATATGGAAATGATTTTGTACCTATTTGAATATCTGCAGTGAAGCTTCAGTCAGTTTTTTAAAGCATAACATACAAATATTTCAATTGCTGGCAATTGCTGTGGTATTACTGAAAAACACGTCAGGCCATATTACTTATTTTGATCGAAGGATTTTGACTTTACTGCAATATCTATTGCACGGTTACAAAAAAACTTTCTGGCGAGAATACTAAAACTATTTTAGATACAATACTAAAAAATCATTGGTAATTTTTCTGATGCTACTATAATAAAGTTACCAAAAATTTTTTGCTAAAGTATATGTAAAGTTTTGGGTGCAATACTAAAAAAATTCACAGTAAATGTACTATGAAATCCTTCGCAAATTTACGAATAAAATTCTTAGTCAATGTACTAAAAATTCCTTTGTAAGTGTACTAAAAAATCATTAGAAAATTCACAAAGTATTCTTTAAGAAACTATCTAAAAAAAATCGTTAGTACCTTGACTAAATAATCCTAAGTAAATTTACGAAAAATTCTTTAGTAAACTCCCTAAAAAATCGTTAGTAAGTTTACTGAACAATATTTAGTAAACCTACAAGGAATTCTTTGGGAAACTCTCTAAAAAATCCTTAGTACGTTTACTAAACTATCCTTGGAAAAATTACCACAAATTCTTTAGTAAACTCCCTAAAAAATTGCTAGTAAGTTTACTAAGAAATATTTAGTAAATTTACAAAAACTAATTAGAGAAACTCTTGAAAAACCGTTAGTAAATTTACAGAACAATATTTAGTAAATTTACGAAAAAAATTTTAGAAAACACCCTAAAAATGGATAGTACGTTTACAACATATTCACTGATAAATTTACTAAAACTTATTTAGTAAACTCCCTAAACAAGCATTAGTAACTTCACTAAACAATATTTAGTAAATTTACAAGAGTGTTTTGGGGAAACGCCCTAAAAAATCACTAGTACGTTTACTAAGCAATATTTAGTAACAGTTACTGAAGAAACTTTTGTAATTTTACATGATTATCTTTCGTTGTGGTTACATTAAAAGTTCTAGGAATCCCAGTTTCCAACAAAATTCTTAGTAACCTTACAAATTTTTTTTTACAGTGTGTGGTTTCTGGTGTGGGTAAGACAAAAGGTAAATAAGGAATGGTATCGGTCATTTCCTGTGTTATTGTTGCCTTGAATTCTTTTCGAAATTTTTTCGACTTCCAGTTTTCGAAGGATTTACACGTTTTAGGGGTCAGCGATCCCAAAAACATGTTTATGCATAATGTCTGTGTGTCACCATTGTACCATCGAAAAGTGTATAAATTTATGCATAGAATTGAACTAAATTTTTTGTGTATGTTTTTGGCAATTGCCAGGAGGTACTACTTGAATTTGGAAATATTCCACCGAATATTCCACTGTAATAGCGATTTTTGTATCATTTTCCTTATTATACCATCGAAAAGTGTTTGAAGTTATACAAAGTATTGAACCAAATTTCAGATTTATGTTTTTAGCTACGGCAAGTATGTACCCCTTGAATTCCGAAATATTCTGCCGGCTCTGTAATAATACTGAAAGTTGCACTGTAATAGCAACTTTTGTATAATTTTCGCGATTTTTCGAAGTTTTATTGTACGTTGGCTGTTTGTGAAGCGGCGGGAACTTCGTATCCTGCTATGCCAGCTATTCGCAAACAGCAGATGTACAACAATATAACGAAAAACTATTAATTATAATAAATATCATTATCGAGATTAACTCGTTTTTATTCCGATTAATTTATGAAGCAGAGATTTAAGATGAAAGTCAAAGTTGGTATAGCATTGAATTATTAATATTTGTAACAACGTTTTGAATAATTAAGATGTATGTGGTCGAAGAAAGTTTTGGGATTGGCACATCCAACTATTTTTAAACGAGATTACACCCACAGACATTATAATCTTTACTAGTCTGTTATTGCACCCTGAACTTCCCGGAAATCATATACTTTAGGTTGTAAACTGGTAGACCTCATGCTCAGAAATAGTGTAATATATTCAAGCATCAGGAGAAGGCGGCTGTAATAAATGAGTCACGATTTTCAAGAGAAGTTTATTTCACCTAATCAGCGAACAGAGGAATGAGAAGAGAACTTTTCGACAAAGATCTTTGATTTTGAATTATCTTATTTAGCTAGTTGTCGCCTTTTGATGTAGAATGAAAATAAAATTATGTGTTATGCTTAGAAAAATATAAATACATATTTTAAACGATGTTAGGGATAACATTTATCTTTAAAACATTATTTTGTTAGTATTAGAAAAGAAATTGCTTTTAGAAAGGAAAAACTTAGTATAAAAAAAATGTGATTTAAATATTCTCGGACGCCTATTGGTTTTACAATAGAAACATTTATTAACTAGTCGGATGTGCCAATCTCAAAATTTTCTTGTATCTCACACATGTTAATACTTCAAAATTCGCTAGCACAGTGCCAAAATTAAATGACAATCTGTGTCCATCATGAGGATTCTGAAGATATGAAATTCCGTGCATTAGTTCAAGAGCTATAACTACGCTAAAATTGTGAAAAATCACGCAAAATGCAGCATATCAGCGCCACCTGTTAGTAATTTACACCAAAACCTAAACAGCAACAATTTATGTGATCGTCTAACTGAATCCGAAGTTTGATGAAAATCGGACCATTAGTTTTTGAGTTAGAAATATTGCAAAAATCGCGAAAAATTCAGCATAGCAGCGCCACTTATTGGGCCATTGACAAGAAAACTAATCAGCAACAACTTCTGTCAACGACTAACTGAATATGAAGTTAGATGAAAATTCGCGTATTTGTTCTTGAGATAGAGGTATTGCAGAAATCGTGAAAAATACAGCATAGCAGCGCCAAAACATAATCACCACCAATTCATATTAAGGACTAACTGAATCTGAAGTTTTATGAAACTCCGTACATTAGTACTTGAGATAAAACTATTTCGGAAATCACCAAAAGTACTGCATAGCAGCGGCAATTTTTTGGCGGTATACACCAAAAACTAATCAACACCAGTTTGTATCAAGGTCTAACTGAATCTACAGGGTGGCTACTAAATACTGTTACACCCCAAAAAATACGAATTAATTTTAATTGTTTGGTAAAACAATTTATTTCTCTATTTTAATGTTTGGCAATCTTCTATTAGTGCAGACGAATTTTGTTACAAAGCAAATATTTTAAATTATTTTAAAGATGGAGGCCAAAAGAATGATGATTAAACAACTCTTTGATCGCAGATTTTCCGCTGATGAAAACTTTAAGCAATTAAAATGCCTTGATTTTAATGAAACATTTATATATATAACTATAAATTGATTATTGGAAACTAATAGCTATGTAAAGATCGACCTAGGCCTGGAAGTCCACGCTCAGTTCGCACAGTAGAGCGCATCAAAAGAATTCGTGAAAAGGTGTGAAGAAATCCACAACGTTCTGCAAATAAAATGGCTGCAGAAGAGAACGTGAGTCGCAGAACTATGCAAGTTACTATAAATGAAGATCTGGGTTATGTCCCTTATCGCAAAAGAAAAATTCAAGGTTTGACTGCTGCACAAAGAATAAAAACATTACAAAGGAGGGAGAAATTGATGAAGCGGCACGGTTGGAAAAGTGTTGACAGAATAAAATTTTCTGATGGGAAGCTATTTTGCACTGAACAGTGTTATAATGCTAAAAATGATGTCGTGTATTCAGAAACCCTCGAGGATATACCTGAAACCTTTTGAACTGTTAAACGCTTTCAGAACAAGAATTCTGTTATGGTTTGGGCTGCAGTGTCAAACAATAGAAAATTGCCTTTGAAGTTCATCGATAAAGGGATAAAAATCAATGCGAATATTACAAACAGGATATATTGACTACACATTTATTCCCACAAGATGAAAGGTTGTATTCCAAACAGAATTGGGCATTTCAACAAGATTCTACACCTTCGCACCGAGCTAAATCAACACGGACTTGGCTCCCTGTCAATTATCCAAACTTTATTATGCAAGAAGATTGGCCATCTTCTTCACCGGATCTAAATCCTTTAGATTATTGCGTCTGGGGGATTTTAGAGGCTAAAGTAAACAGCAACAAACACAGAAGTTTGGACTCTCACAAAGCTTCATTATTGCGTGAATGGTACCGATTACCTCTTAAAATGATTCGTGCCGCAGTCTGACAATGGCATAAGAGATTACCTATGGTAATCGATAACGATGACGGTCAATTCGAGTAAAATTTTTTCCCTGTAAACTTTCATCTCTGATGTTCATCATATTAGTGTAGTTATCATTATCTATTTTATATTTGTAAAATAAAATGACTCAATATTTGTAACAGTATTTAGTAGCCACCCTGTAAAGTGTTGTGAAATTTCGTCCATTAGTTCTTAAGATAGAGCACACGCAAAATTTTTGTGACATACAGATAGACAGACTCACAGAGTGGCAGACAGACATTTTCTAAATTCCGATTTGACTGTTTTTAGAAAATGTCTATCTGTCTGTATGTGCTGTAAATTTTGTGGGCACTCTAGCTCAAGAACTGATGCATGAAATGTAATAAAACTTCAGATTAAGTTATTCCTTGTTATAAATATGCGCTGATTAGTTTTTGGTGTAAATAGGGTGGCTCTGCTATGCTGATTTTTTTTTACGATTTCTACAATAGCTCTATTTCAGGAATTAATGCACGGATTTTCATCAAACTTCAGGTTAGACGTTTACATATGTTGTTTCTGATTAGGTTTTCAGGTAAATCATATAACAGGTGCCACTGCTATGTGGCATTTTTTTACGATTTTCGCGATAGCTATATCTCAAAAACTAATGAACATAATTTAATCAAAATTCATATTCTGCTGTTACACTTTCATATAAATAGTTGGGTGATATGTATACTTCCCAACAGGTGTCACTTTTATGCTTTTTGGGTTGTGAATTTTGGTTGGAGTCATATAAGAGGGTGGGTGCGAAATTCAGTGACTTGTTTTAAAGTTGCGATGCTTATATCGCCTTTTTAAATAGACACAATTCAAGAACATATACCTTTTCGAATCATCAGGTGGGCCTAGATTGTCATTTAATTTTGGCACTGTAATAGCGAATTTTGAAGTATTAACATGTATGAGATAGAAGAAAGTTTTGAGATTGGCACATCCGACTAGTTTATTTTATTTAAATGTTTTGAACTTTAAATCGCATTTTATTCCATTACATTCTAATGTTAAAATATTTGCTTATACGATACAAATAAATTCTTAATTTCATTAATACGTTTCATTAGATTTCATTTTATACGTTTCTTCGAAGGATACTTCCAAATAGATTGACTGAATAGAGCATCAACAAATAATGTACATTTTTTGTTTTCTTATGATAATAATTTTTTTTTTGAAAATATTTGTCAACATAATATTCATAAAAGTTCTCCAAAAAAATGCTAAAATTTTATTTCTAATAACGTAGAATTGTGGTTGAAAAAATATGACGTGTGTGTGTGTGGGGAGGGGGGGAGGGGGACACCATTTACTTCCGCCCCGGGTGTCACCCATTCTAGCTACGCCACTGGTTTTGGGCACCACCTCGCTGTTGCGAACATCCTAATCATAAAATCAAGGGCAAGAAAGGGCATGGATTTGAGACCTTATACATTTTTGAAATATGAAACAAAGTGCTCAGAATTTGGTTCGTTCGCAATTGAAGGAGTATTATTGAAGATGTTGGCAATAGCGAGGTGGTGCTAAAGTGCTCCAAATTCGTATCAGTGCTTTGCACAAATCATATCTTCAAGTTCTAGAGTAGTTCCACTTCGATTTTCTATGAGATCTTTTTCCGAAATATTTTCTGGAGGAACATTTGTTTTTATTTTTTTCCAGTAGCATGCCAAATCGTTTGGCCTAATAAGTTCAGAAACTGGAAATAATCCACTTGATCTTGTAGCAGCGCACAAATACGTGCAAACATGACACAAAAATTACATACGATCGTTTCGAGGCTACCGGGATTCCCAGAGAGGGAAAAAAAAAAAAAAAACGAGAGGTAAAATGGGTTCGAAGAGCCCCTCGGTTATAGCTCAGAATACTGGCTTATGGAATGATTGAAAAGGTGAAAATAAGAGTTTATATATCCTAAAGAAATGACATAATGAACCAGAACTAACTGAAAAAAAGGAGTCGCTGCGCAGGATCCCTCCATACGGGGGATCCGGGAATCCTCGAAACGATGGTATGGGATTTTATGTGTCGTGTTTGTACGTATTTGTGCGTTAAATCATTGTTAAAGATTTTAACTTTTGTATTAAAATTGGCACAAAGTGTTTGATTTATGCTTATATCATCATCTAGTTTACATGCTTCTTTTCACTTCATTAAAGCATCTTCACTGCCTGTAACAAAAACATATTAAACATATTTATTGTTATACATGTGGAAATTCATGTTAGAATAAAAAATATATGCATTTCAGAAAAAAATTTAAGCGTTTTTATTCTTGGCAATGATTGAAGGCTATGGTCGTGGTAGCGTATTTCCTAATTATATTACAATGCAATTTCCATTACCCAATGAAAACTGCTTTAGTACCCATGATTCTGTTTGGTGATTTTGAAAGGTGAATAATTCTACATTTCTATTATTATTGTAGAAGCTTCTGACTTTAATGCATGTCTAATATACATCACTTAAAATAGGCAAAAATATGTTTTTTTTTGGAAATTTGGCATAAAATTTAGGAATGCATTAAAGTCTGCCAATGGTGAGGCCCACTTTTCTGCGTTTCATTTCATCATAGGGAAGCAATCAGCAGTTAAAAATGATGGGATGATTTCAATGCAAAGAGCTACATGTGTCAAAACTATAGGGAAATTTTGAAAAAAATTCAATTTTTGAAGCCTCCTAGATCACCACATTACACATATCCCATAATTTTTATTCTTGAATAGCAAAGGGCCAACCTTACATAATACAACCATGCAATTTGTTTTGTGGGATAACTTCAATACCTATTATGAAAAGTACTATGCAAAACATAAAAATTCAATTTTTCAAGCGGTGCTCTGACCTTTGACTCCTCCCCCCCCCACCAAATGAAAACCAATGGTCCCACGGCATTAATATTATGGATTTCTTTCTTTCTAATGGTCATCTCTCTGAAAAAAAAATCACATGAATCGGTTTACCATTTAATCACAGACCCCTGATTCTGGGTGATTTTTATATGGAATGACTCTTAGACCAATTGATTTCGAATCATCCTTTCCTTGATATGGAAAAGCTTTCATTATGTATTTAGAGCTCACATCTACAGTTAACCAAAATTTGATGCCAAATTTATCAGGTTTGTTCTGCATGTACTGTAAAAATCTACAGCGTGTGTTTGACGGAAACAGCTGCTCATCCACAGTAATGTTTTCTACTGGTTTGTTCTGCATGTACTGTAAAAATCTACAGCGTGTGTTTGACGGAAACAGCTGCTCATCCACAGTAATGTTTTCTACTGGTTTGTAACACGTAAAACAGTTTTCTATAAATGTATTCCAGACATCTGATATAAGAACAAATTTATCATCTTTCAGTCTCTCAGATCTTGAAATTTTTACGTCAGAACGAACATATCTTGATTTCTAAAAATATGTTCTGGCTCATTGTTAAAGGGGAAAAATTATGACCCCGAGTCTTTGACCAAAGTCTGATTATGGAGACTGCTTTTGCGGCTAAAGCTCGTCGAACACACAATGTTTAAATAAAAGCATCAAGTTCATCAGGAGAAATACTCCATTTTTCATTATTTAATTTTGATCTTGCTTCTACTTCTGTGCATTTCTTTTTAATAATCAAAATTTTATCATTTATAAAAAATCACCAGAAAGTAATTGGACTGTTATTACTGACATTTATTTTCAAGTAAGGTGTAGGTCCTGGATTTTCTTTTAGAATATTTTGAATAGGTCTTCGACAAGAAGAAAATGAACACTTTGGCTCTATTTTCTATATAGTTCCATCTTTCGATTCTTCCAAATCCCTTTGAAAGGGTAATTCATTTTCTGTATTTATCTTCGTTTTTTTCCTTTCCATTATTTTATTTTTCATTATACTTTTGTGAATTATTGGCGTTTCGCCACTTCCTCCACTGCATTTTATTGTAATATTTTCATTTATCTCACTGTCACTTGAACTGGATTCAGATGATGAGATTTTTTAGTGGTTTCCTCAACATTTGTTCCATCATTTATCTAAAAATTCTCATAATCATGAGATGTAATTTCGTCGCAAGACTCACTTTCAGATAATTCATTTAGCAATTTTATAATTTCTTCATTAGAAAGACCCTTACGACGCGAAGCCATTGTTATACGTGTGCGAAACTCGAATGTCACTAACAGACTGTTTTCCTTTTCATGCGTTTAGCTTACACCTGCAAAATAGTATTCTTACTTCGTTTTAACTCATAATAGAGATATGAACATTCTACAACATTCCAAATACACAGATACAATAGCTTGAAATTACATAAAAGCTCATACATCTGTCTTGCAGGTGAATGCCAGATATTAACACCCCCTCCCCTCATCTTTTTCCCCTTACGAATAGTACGTGGAATGAGATTTCCTTATATTATTCTTTTGTTACTGAATAATGTAAAGTTGAAAACCATGTTGAAATAAAAGAAAATTCTGTCATTTGCAGATAAAAACTATTCATTGGATTTCAATTAAACTCGTATTTAGGCATTATAGTGAATATTTAGGAAAAGTCAAACAATTTCAAAATTTTATTTTGAAAAACAACACTGATACGAGCGAAAAGGCACGCCTTGGGTCACAATTGACCCGCCACTGTAATTCTAGTGTTAAACCAGTGTGCATTCTGGAGGTTTGCTGATTTCTTCTCACTTCACCCCTAGATGATGACCAGGGTTTGGTCGAAAGCGCTCGGAACTCGGGCGAATTATTTTATATTTATCATGTGTAAATTGGTTTTAATGCTTAAAACCTTTTAATTGTTTTTTACACCTATTTTAATAATAAAACTATGAATCATTTGATGTATTCATGTATTTTAATTAACATGTTAACGTGAATTTGACGTTCCTTTACATAAAGATTTTCTATTGATTTAATATTAGTATACGCGATTTACATTTGTATTTTATAAAATAAATCATAATTTAACCGAGATTAAATTTCAGAATTTCACTTTTATATGATTATTCTTCAAATTCAGTTTTCTATCAACCCTTTTTTATGATCTAATTCTATATATATAACTGTTTTACAGAATTTTTTACATATTTTAACTATAAAATATAAGTAGATTTCAATTACGTAATTTAAAAAGGCGCACATTTTGAACCTGTAAGGAAATTATAAAGATTAAAAAAATACGCAGCCAGAGGGTTAATTTAATACAGTTTTATGCTAGATTTGGAAAAATTGCAAAATGATTAAATTTCGCATATACGATGGAAAACTATATAATCAATAAAAATGACATTATCTTACTAACTTTTACAGAATATATATTAAGCTGAAATATTTTTAATTCGTGTTTCCTTACATTAATATCTAAATTTAAAAATCAAATATTTTATTCGGTATCCAATATTGCAAGATAATTTTTATGTGACCGCAAACAAATCTCCAAAGAAAATTGGAAATTCATTCCGCATCTGAATGTTGTTTCTCTGAATACAGCGATATTGGCTTTTATAAAACCTTATTTTACATAAAGATAATATTCATCAAATATATCTATCACTGTAAGTTAAAGTTTAAAAAATAAATTCAGTACCATAAGAATATCGAACAGCAAATATCAAAGGCACTATATGAATGCGAACTCTTGGCAGAAATAAACCACTTGAAATTTCTTTCATCGGCTTTCTTGTTTGTTCTATTAGAAAACATATTTTCAAAAAAGAATTTTCATCTTTGAATTTGAATTTCCAACCTCTATAAACACTCTAGTGAAAAATAGATTTTTTGCAAAGAAAACACCAATGTTTGAAGTAACAAAAAAATTAATAATAATAAAACAAAATAAAAGAGAAAGAAATCGTCTAAAGGCAATTCATGGACATACAAAAATATTTTACTAGGGGTCTCTGCCCCTGCAAGTTACGCTCGCCAACCACCCGTTCAGACAACGCAGAATCTAAACACATGCTAATCTGATCGGTTTTTAAAATATTAGAGACGTTAGAATTATACTGAAAAAAAGCTGTGCAGATCTCCCTGTAAACGGGTTTCCATTCAATTCCCTTTGATTGCGAAAATTTAAGGCGGAATCAGTTGCTGTTAAGACACCCAATATTTGTATTCGTGTTTTATTAAAGAGGATCAGTTAAACATTTGAAAAGAAGCTAAAGTAAAATGAATTAAGTGTACAGAGTCTTTGTCTCCCGGTATTTTAAAACAATTTCTATAACAATAGCCTAAGTCATGTGACAGTCATCAAGAGGTCCGGGCTGACCACTTCGCTTTTTATATTCCAAGAGCCCTTTTGGTACTTTAATGTTAGCCAGGCACATGTGATAAGTCGCCAAATAAAATTCTATCGCCATCATTTCATCTATTTTATAATAGTCCAAGTCATGTAACTGCCATAAATAAATACAATCTGATCCCTTCGTCAAATATCATCGGATTAATACATCATCAACGTTTTTCTCTTTCTTCTATCTGCAGAAGAATATTTTTGTCACTAATTTCAGCGTTTGTTTTAAATCATATATCCGATCGAACATGCATTCATTTATCAGAAGGGCTTTTGAGATAATCTTGGATCTCTATATATCCTCTTTCAGGATATTATAGATTTCATTTAACACCTGCACGAGACCTTAGGCATTATTGCATAAATTTGTCAAATAGATGTCATTTTCTCGTTCTATTAATGACGATTCACGTAGTTTGAAGGTTATTTTATATTAAGGAACAAATTATATAAGATGTTTATTATTTATCTTACAGAATAAAAGGTTCATATTTTCAATAATAGAAAAAATGGAATTTATAACTTTATATAGCGACAAAAACAAATTTAGGAGAAAATCAAATTTCTATTTTATCGATTGAAAAAGGATATATTTATCTTTAAGTTAAGTCACATATTCGAGGAATTCTTTAATCTGTAAATTACTTTTTCATTAACTATTTATTGAACTGTTATATTTTTAATTTGACTATTGCTTCAAAATGGAAAGCATGTCTATTGCCGATAACATTACCTATATGGCAAAATTTTAATCTTTTTATTTTAATCTTTGAGTTTATCTATTAAGCTTTTAGTTTATCTATTTATAAATTCAGCTTAATCTATTTTATCTCAAACAAGAAGATTAAAAAATACTACTAATAAAGCAATTTAACAAATTGCAACGACCATTTGGAAAATGATTTTTTCAAAGACAAAAATTTAAGACATAAAAAATCGCACGGAAATGATCATACATTACGTACGCCATGAATTAAACATTAATAGTGTTATTACACGTACAATTTGCAAGCGACAAAAACCGCCTGCGACTCGTACGTATTATCCACCTGAAACTTACGTATTATCCAAGCATGGCCATTGGCTGTTCAGGAAAAGGTTTTCAGATTTCCAAGAAATCTGACGACCCATTTTAAATTAAATTTCATTCTTAAACTTCTAAACATCCCACAATATTACTTTTTACACCGTCGTATAAAGAAAAAAAATTATTTTAAATGCAACTTGTATGAAAGCTGTATCTCAATTTGTTTCAGAGTTATTAAATTTTTTTTGTAGTTTTTTTTTTTTTTACTTTTTTGTCATAGTGGCAACTATCCATCTCTGTTGAAAGTACAGGTTAGTGTATAGACCAATCAGAAAACGAATAAAATGCGGATTAAACCAATAAAAAGCTTCAGATATGCTTTTGATTTCCTACCCTGACGAGGAAAATAACCATTTTTCCTAATGGTTAAAAAGTTATATTTAATAAAATAGTGTTAAACAGAACCCATTTAAAATGCCTTTTACAAATATAAAAATAAACACTTTTTGTTAGATATTCTTCTTCTTCAGGCTAAAGTACACGCAAAGTTTCAAATTTTACGTGCAACCCTATTATGGAATATTAACACGCTTCACTAAATACAATGTGAATGATTTAGCATTTGTTTCTTTAAATGTAACATTACAAAACTAAAATGCCAAATAAAATCATAAAAAAAAAAAAAAAAAAAAAAAAAAAAAAATACGAATTTGTCAGATTTGTAACTAAATTACGTGTCTGAATACTAAAATAATCAATTACAAAGGATGTTATAAAAAGTGAATTTAATCGCAATGGACTGCTAGTTTGAGGCTAGTACGAAGTACCAAAAATAGGTTTTGCTATAGCTGGTGCGGAATTAAAAACTACATTTCCAATGAAAAAAAAAAACACCTATTACGCTTCAATTAACCACCCTTTTATCTGCGTGCTGTGAACCAGGCAGTATACAAGGCATCATGATTCAGGTAATCCATGTAGAATTGCCTAGTAATGATAAATTAGAATTTTCTAATCTGATTTTTCTCATCTATTTCTTATTAAAGAACGTCCCCAAGTGTCGGTTCTGGTCCTTCCGAAATCTCTTGTCACGAGGATCAAGAACATTATAGAAAATATCCTCCTGAATACAATTCAAGTTTCACGAGATATGAGCCCTTTTCTGTTTCAGAAAAAGAGAAAGAAATGTAAAACAGCATTAGGTTCCTTCTAAAGCTATTCGAATCATTGTCTTATAAGTAACCATGATTGCGATTTTTGCGATAGTGTTTCATGAAAGTGTTGTCATGAAAGTGATATCCTAGTACTGAAGAAATGGCCAAACAGAAAAAAAAATTAAGGATCGAAAAACTAGTTTCTGCTATACACCCAGTCTTTCTTCCATCTGAATCGACAAATTAACTTCAGTCACTGTATGCTTACTAATTCCAAGAGAACAGGTACTTGATAAAAAAAATATATACAGGTGAATATTCTGAAACCCATCGAAGTATTTGCTTTGATGTTAATCCTATTACAATAGAAAAAATATAAAAAATACATCATTCGGATTATAACCTGCTCTCTTCACCTACTTTCAATGATATACGTGAGTATGCTTTCGAAGAGGTTTTAATCCGAAATATGGATCTAGTCTTCTCATCAATAAAACATGCATGGTTCACTCTTATTAAACACAGTTGCGATGGCTATCAAACAAATATGCCTTTCATTGTTTGTGCTGGCGTTGGAAAAACTTGTGTTTTCATCACTTTTACGGATAAAAACTCTATTATTGTTAATTATGACAAAAAAACTTTCTCCTGACAGCTTTTGAAGAAACCTCATGCTGTTTTTCCTTTCTTTATCTTATTCCAAAACAGAAAAGTGTTCATATCTAGCAAATTATTGAATTTTGGTGTATAGTTATTATACATTTCTTCATCCTCATGAGAAGAGCTTTCGAAGGATACCACGCTCCTCAAAATCTAGAAGCAGCACTTTAGGATGTTCCCTAGTTAGTGTTATATTAGAGCTAATGCTCACAAACATTAGTGAGTCAATATCGCATATCTTCATAGAAACACAAGAACATTTATGTTCAGACATGAATAAGTAATAACATTGTAATTTCTGAGAAGAATATTACATTCAATTTTCTGAAAAAAAAATCATATATTATACTCTAATAATGATTAAGAAATAATTCAACATTAAAAAAAATTGTATTTCAGAACTTATTTGTAATAAGATTTCACATACTATGTTTAATTTTAATCGTATATTTGCAAATATTTTACGCCGAAAATAAATTTTTTAAATAAACTGTAGTAAATATTTATTCATTTTTTCATAAAATAGAAATTACATTTTTAACGTTGACAATTAATTTTAACACAATTTTTTACCATCTTTGTGTATAGCTTTCTTTTAAAAAGAAACGAACAATGACTGAATATTATTCTTTCTTTATTTAAGATATTAGCTCTAAAACTAAATATACCTATCCTCGTTTCCAATTTAGGTGCAATTACTATGCATTGTCAACAATCCTCTTAGTGTCCTTATTAGGTGTAATATCATCATACGCAACCAGTGAGTACTCAGAATATAATCATCTTCTGTCAGAAGTAAATTATAATGGTAGTATTGTTAACACAGCCTCTGATAATACATATAATCTATACGAAAAGTATGAACATTAAATGGCATTATACATAGTGGACTCGAAATTTGACTAACCCTGTATTTTTCATGTGTACTTTCAAATACCATTAAGAGACACTTTAAAAAATCATTTAATACATGGAAAGACATTAACCCATTTATATTTGAATTTTCGTTTTCTCAAATTTGTAGGTAAAATCACTTTAAAATGTTGCAAATTGAACTAGAAAAATACTAAAAAAAATTACGCTAAAATATTTTTGTATTTATTTGATAAAATGTAAACGTCCTAAATATGGGAATATCTATATGTAGAAAAATGTATAATTATATGTTTTGTCTAAATTTATATAAATATAGCTTTTACATTGTATGTTATACAATATAATTAGTATTTGTATGAACTATTAAAAAAATATATTTATTTCTTTACTGAGACTGATAACATTACATGCATAATTAATAATAAATTAAGAATAATCTTATTTGGGGCTAAAAAATAATTTATTGCAAATAACTCTGTTACTGCTCTTTTATTACTATTGCATCTTGAAAAGGACTTTACATAATAACTGTCCTCCAAATTACTAACAGAAATATATACCCATTTGCGCTTAGCGCCCTATATTTTGTACATTACAAACATGCATAAAAAATTGGCTTGAACATATAATTTCGCGATTAAAAAAAAAATAAATATCTCAAAGAAGCCTACAAGCAAATATTATGACTTATTTATTTGCATCCTTGATAAAAAAAAATATAAATAAACTTGCTTTTTACATTTCGCGATCTTGAAAAATGAAAAATCTATAAACACCGAAAAAAGGCCTTCATTTAATAAAATAAATATCAATCTTATGATGCCATCTCTCGGTAATAGATAAAGAAATTTATAGACAACTAGCAGACTTCGCCCGTTGCGCTGGTCGGTTTTTCTAAAGAAACCTTGAATCTAACGCAATATATCTGTGAATCTGATCATGCGTTTTAAAGCAATATGAACATTTTCCAGGAATATCCAACCGAATTGCTGAAAACAATTTGAACGTCATTACGCTATTATATCTGTTATTGAGTCATGCAAAATTTATGCTGATAAGGACCAACTTCTTTAGTTGATGAATTAGTGTAGGATTCAGTACAGAACGATAAAACAATATGTAATATACTAAAACGTTCATAAAAAATTATGAATGCAAGTCTCATCATCATAATCCGTTAATTGGACTTATTGAAAAAGCTAATCATTCATAATAATTGGGTTAGCTTTATTCTAGAACTTTCAGACATGATTCTGTAAACCTGACGGGCAAGCAAATGATATGTGTTCTCTGAACATTCTCTGAAAAATTAACTAACCGATCAAGTCCATCAAAATCCACTTAGCGGAATCTTTTAAACTAAGTTCCATCAAAATATATTCAGCATAACTCAAGTTATAAGCGACCGGAATGAAATTTCTCTTTGCATTTGATATGTTCTGAGATATTTAATTATAGCTTTCATAATCCCGTTAACCTGATTATGGAACTCTCATGGATGTAGGGGTAGATATACACCGCATCACTTCTGGATTTTTTAAGAAACTCTGCTCAATTTCCATAACCATAGCATATCTACTCTCTAGTATATATCCTCTGTTTGTAGCATATATCCTCCAATTTTCTTTACTATACCATAGAGAAATTTTTCCGCATATCTCCTTAACTAAACAATTTAAAATGATATGATAAATGTTGAAAAAATCTCTGAAATGTAATCTAACTAATTTGCAACTGTCATTAAAATCCCTTCAGTAAAATTTGAAATCATTCATAATTAAGTTCACCTAATTTTATAACTCTCGTAGATATTACTAAGCAATTTAGAACGATGCACAGTGGGGCAAAATTCCAAAAAACTGGACAAAAGTCGAAAAATAAAGTTACTATTTAGGAAATTTTGACTATACAGATGGCTAGAATAATGTTTAGAGGGTCAGAATCTATACTTATAAAAAGGTTTTCGTTTTGCTTTGGCAACCTGTATCATTTCAAAAGTGACGCTTGGAGGATTATCATCTGAGGTGAACAAAAAGAGCAAAACAAAGGTTCTTCTAAACACGTGCTACATTTTTCCATATCATCCGATTTCAATGCTTTAAAATGGATTCACACGATGATAGTGTGTACTTTTTTTCTGACTATGTTACAAAAATTATATTAAGTACGTAAAATTTAATAATTTCACGATTATTTTTGATAATTTTTTTAAAAAATATATATTATTTTTTTGCTTTCAAACATCAAAAAGTTTATAAGTTCCAAGGTGTTCCACAGCGACATATAATGGAAACAATAGCCGGAACTATTTTCTAATGAATTATGAAAAATTAGCTGCCAAAAACTGCCATTCTGCATTTCGTGCAGGTTTTTGTAAAAATATCATTTTTCAGTCGCTTCGAAAGCTATGATATTTATTACATTTCACAGTAATTTAGCTGGGAAACATTTTTGAAATTTTTAGATTATTCAGTTTTGTGATAAATTATTATGTATTATATTACAAATAAGTATTATAATCATAAGCATAAAGGAATTTCATAGTAACAAAAAAAATGAAAAGAATTATTTATCATCGATACAATAGAAATACATTTTCTTATCTTTATAGCTAATAATTTTGTGTATTCTATCGTAATTTGAAGAATTATCTTATCAAATGCAATCTTTGCTAGATCATACTGCTGCACGTATTTTATTAATGCAAACGGAAATGATTAAGAATCTGACTTCCGAGAACATTAGCAATCTGAATTTTATTTTCAAGTGGGGATGTGCTAGTACATCTGGTCAAAGTACTTTTAAACAAAAATTTTGCGTTGATGATGGTAGAATTTCGGTTCAAATAGCTTTTTCACTTCTCTAGTCCAAGTAGAACCCAACTGTTGCGAATAATTTAGAAATCGTTATCTGGAAAAATTCGAGATCTTCATCTCTTCGATTTTTTAGACTCATCAGAATCCATTTTTTGCACGAAAATACGGAAGCTACTGTCAGTGAAATGGAATATATTGCAGATCAGAAGAGTAAACTTATTCCTTTTAAAACAATCACTGATAGAAAATAAGTAGGCGTTAATTAAAAACTAGCTTTAACGATGATTGATTGAAAATTTTTTATTGTCATTACTAGTAATTTCTAAACTCAACGCTGATACCTATATCAGGCAACTTCAAATCAGTTTAATAATCTTGATGACATTTTTAAACTAAAAGTGAATGAAAATCAATTACAATTCGGGACGTCCACGTCACATGCCTGTATAAGATCTTTTGAGTGTAGCTTGCATTTAGCATACAAACGGGATATAAAGAAATGGTAAGTGTGCACTCCTGAAGAGTAAAAAAAAAATTAAAATTGCAAAACAAAATTTAGAAAAAAGATTTCGTTTACAATTAGGACTTCTCGTCGATAAATCAAAGATCGGATTTGGAAGCAAAGATAATTACAATGCAGCTCGTCGATTCTTTGAAAACGCAACTATTTATGCTTCCATAAGGAGCGTATAGACGAATATTTGATCAAACGATTCCCCGTCATATTACAAGTAATTTCTTAACATTCATTTGGCCAATTTCGTAGATTATTGCTCACAAACAGCTTGTGAATTCATCGAATTGTATTCCTAGTTCTATATGCCAACTTCAGTGCACAAACTACTTATTCATGGCACAGAAATAATAGCGACCTCATTATTACCTGTTGGGCAAATGTCGGGAGATACTCAAGAATCGTGCAACAAATTGTTCAAAAGGTATGTAGAAGATTTCTCCCTAAAATGCAGTAGGACATAAACAATGGAAGATTTTTTTGCGGCTTTTAATGTTATCATATCTCTTCATTTCAAGCTTACGTAAATTACCATCGAAAAAACTAATATTCTTGCCCCTAGAGGCACAGAAACTTCTGTAAAATATTTCGACACCCCCCCCCCCCATTTCTGAAGAGTCTACTTAGTGAGTCCTACTGAAGAGTCCTTCTGTACTACAGATGATTCAGAAGATGAATGTTTGAATATTCTTTCGTATTATTTTAATAATATATAGAAATTAAACCTTGTAGTATTTTATTTTTCATTAATGTACTGAATTGTATTTCATAAATAATTATTCATAAATAATTTCGATTAAAAACATCTTAGATCCTTGAAAACACCTTGTAACGTATAGCCTCGAAACTTTTTAATTTCGAAACTAGAAATATTTTATTTAAATCTAATTGTTTTTATTTTTAATTCGCCATTTTTTTTAAATTTAATTTTTGAATCGTACTTAGTATCCTCAAAAGTACCTGCATACGAAATTTCATGGAAATGGAATAACTTTCAAAGCATTTTAATTTAAGTCCGCCATATTGGATCCGCCATTTTGTATTTTGCAATTTTAATTTTAGAATCGAGATCAGCATCCTGAAAAACACCTGTGTACGAAATTTCGTGGCATTTAAATTACTTTTTCATATTTTGGCTAGCTTTTCGGGATTTTGCCCTACTCTGCGATGGTTTTTATATTAAGCTATTTATAAACCAAATTTACTCTCTAACAGTGTAAGTTCTACAAAATTATCTTCAATAGAATCTGAGTTATAATCAATCGGAATGATATAGGAATTTGCGTTTTAGAGATGTAGTAAATAATGATGAGTAAATATGCAAGTGCTTATGTAATATAATACAATAATATGATAAGTAAATATGTAAGAAAAACTTTAAATATTGTCTGAACAAAGGACATGTTCTTGTATTAGAAAACTTCATTTTAAAAAACTTCTACATATGGCTAGTTCTGAAATTAAGTGGAAATTTCACTTTGGTAATTTGTAAAAAAAAAAAAAAAGTTCAAATTTTCGCGTTTAAGTTGTGTTTCCAACATTTTCTTAAGGTTTTAGAGATAAATAAATCATGATCCGAGGTCAAGGTTAATTTTTTTTTTTTTAATTAAATTTCATTTTTCATATAAACATGGAGGTGACACGTTATTCCATTGAGGTACACCTGTAATAGTAATGATGAATATAAGTTTTAAGTTAAGCGATATTAGTTTGTTTTATTGTTTAAGAGTTATAATATGTTATTTCAATGAAATACAGAAAGTCAAATAACACATCAAAACAAAAACTGGATTACAATATAGGTAAAGAACACTATTCTTGAGTAACATGTTAAAAAAGAACAAAGCTCAAATTTAATTTTTTATTAAATAATATTGCAGTTTTGAGGGATTAAATCAAAGATACGTTGTAACCGATTGTTCACTTTCCGCTGGATAAACCACACAAATTTGTTTGTCAGATCTTATGATTGCTTCTTGATTCTAACTAAAAACAATTTTGTTCTTGGATCCGGAACATCTTTGCATAAATTTAACATCCACGTAATCTTCTACTGAGGTCACATTTGCTAAATACAGATTAGCAAGACCTAACTGAAATCTTGTGTATACTGCGGTACTTATTTATTATTTTATTCTTTATTATTATTCATTATTAAGTCCAGAGGCTTTCTTTGACTTTTGAGACTTCTAATTTTTTTCGAATTTTTTCTCGATTTGAGTGGTTAATGCTGAACTGAATTCTAGGCATTTTCTAACTTTAGGAGAAACGTTTTCACCTTTCAATATTTTCTGTACCTTCTCTTTTAGACTGCTTAAATTTTTTCGTTTACTTATGATGCGTTGATATCTTTTTTATAATAATCTTTTTTCTTTTATATTTCAACTTTTCATAATATTTTTAAGCTCTTTTTCAACCAATTTTATTCTTTAGTATGATTTTGGTTTGTTTCTGTTAACAATTTCTCGACCAATTTTTACCCGATTGGTACCTGCTCTTCCTATCACATCTTTAACATTCGCAATAGGATTGTTTATAATTGCCGAGTCATAATCTGTTTCTGGTGTAGCAGAATTTAAAATAACTTGCTGTAATTTTTCAATATTTGCTTTCTTCTCTCGACTTTTCTTTGTCTTTTGTACCCAATTCTTTCTTCGTGCACATTTCTGTCGTTCACTCAATTGACAAATAGCTTTTATTTTTCCTTCTTTTTTCTTCTTGTAATACCTTTTGCGCTCTTTTTTCTTACATTCTTCATACAATTCTGGATTTTCTTTAATTTTATCCCATCCATAACCTTTCGATAAAGTGCATATTTTCTTAGCATATGCTGAAATTTAAATTCATATCCATCTGTATAAATTTCACCATTTATTCAGAATCCAATACGCATACTTCACGAATATATCTAAGACAATCTGAAATCGAAAATGAAAAATAATATTGCATTTGAATATATCTATCCTGTGTAAAACTGATATTGGCTTTGCATCAAACCGGATCCGATTTTTATCAAATGATCTATTTTAATTGGATGTTTCTATCACCGAGACTCTATATGCAGCGGTTTTCTATTACTGCAGAATATCGATGAGTAAATATGAAATATATCCTAAAGATGTTATGAGTGAATAAATAACGCACATAAATGATCTTGAGAAGTATTTCTACTTTTATTTTGCAATAAGCAGATAGACAGAAAAGATGATTTTTAGAAGGTATATCTATATAAAAATGACGATGAATTCGTAACAGGTTTTTGTGCCGTTATATTTGAGATTATATGCTGATATCTTTTCACTATTCTTTTATCGACTATATTTTTTATTAAAACATCGTGTTAGAACGTTGGAACATAGTATGTTGTTGTTACATTGTAGTTATTGTAACGCTACTGTGTCAAAAAGATATTTAAAAAACTTTCATCTCATAGCTCATTCACCGTTCTGCGTTTCACATATGCACAGAAAAGCAATTTTGACATAAGAAACAACATAGTACATGATATTATTTTCTAAATGGAAATCAGATTGTATTTGTAATACAATAATAGAAAAAAAAGTTAAAATTCTGTATTATATTACATTGTACTAATTAAAATAATATATGTAATATGGCAATGTGCAATAATGTTTTAAAATAATCCGAATTATTATTTTAAAAAATAAAAGTTAATAATTATATTATCATAAATTTGCACTATAGTTGTGTATAAAATCCATGAAACGATTTTATGAAACGACTGATTAAATGAATATATGTTAAATGCGGCATTTGTGGAGCACTGACGGTAATGTAATTTTAGTATATTCTTACAATCACTTAAAGCAGGTTTTTTCTTAAATAGGGTGTAAGTAGTATTTGCTAACATATTCAAGGAATGTATATTAAATGCGGTGTTTGTAGAACTTTGACAGTATAGTAAATTTTGTATGTTGTTACAGTCTTTTACAGCATCCTTTTTCTTGAAGTGGATGTATATAGCATTTTTAGTTATTTTACAATGCTGTATAAAATAATACGAATATATGTTAAATGCGTGGTTTGTCGAACATTGGCGTAATATAATTCTATGTTGTTACAGTTTTCTACAGCATACATTTTTTTTTAAAGAGTTTGCATATACGAATATGGTGTATCGATTTTATTATACGATAATATGTAAAATACGTTGTTTCAAAACGCGGATGGTAATGTAATTTAATATGTCTTGACAGATACCTGCCGCTTTCTTTTTTTGTGGGAGGAGGATGCATATCACACTTGTAGTTATCGTACAAGTCTGCACAAAAGAATTCGATTACACTACCGACTATAGACAGGAATGACTTAAAATTCATTTTAGTATCATTACGTTACTTTAAAATCTACGAAATTTGTATACGTTTTAAGGTTTACTGTGTCATGTTCTCCATTGAAAATACTGGATGCAAAATTCATAGATTTTGCTACAGAGAAGACAAAAAGATATAGATGAATCACACTTTATCTCCGATTACTGTTGGAAAACCTATTTTACATGGTGTTTATTTAACATATGATGACTCATGTATCTTTATCTGTATAACTGTATCTTCTATTAACTTTTAGAACACATTTTAAGCTCTCTTTACCAGGAACGAATTTAGCACAAATCTCCAGGAAAAGCTTCCGCCATAGTCACACACACACAAACACACACACACACACATATATATATATATATATATACAGGGTGTCCGAAAAGTCTAGAAACGGCCGAATAAATCGAGAAATACAAAGCAGATTAAAAAACGAAAATATACGTGTTAAATATTAAAAAATAAATAAATAAATAAAAATAAAAACTACTTAGTGATACCAAATTTGACCCCGCAACCGACCCTCCGTGGGTCAGAGGGGGTCCAACTTTGAAATCCGGAAAGATAACCCCCATTCTTTAGTGTAGATTCGGATTCTACGGGCAAAAATAAGTAACTTTTGTATTTAATTTTTTTTTTTTTCGGATCCTCGTTGATCATGGTGTAATCGAACATATTCGAGAGACATATATTTTGGTTTTCTCAACCTGGTTTTGCCATCTCGAAATTTTATTGGCCAGAACTTTTGTCGTCAAAATAGCCGTCTTTTGCGGGAATAGCGGTTCTCGAAAACCATCAGTGGTGGTTGTTTCGATGACGCTTTATATGCTTTTTCCAAAAAAAATTAATAGAAATATATTAAATTAGTACTCTATTTGCATATTTTTTTTAATCTAGTCAATCATTTCTAAATAATAATCTGCGTATTTTGATTTTTTAACGTGTAAATATACACCTTTCTTCCCGAACAAAAAAAGGATAATCTTCATCATTTTAGGGCGGGGTATGCAGATATTCTGCGTTTTGATGGCTACAGCTGTTTTTTTAAATATCATCAAATTCAGGAGGCTGATGCGGTTCTACAGTTTTAAAAATTATTACTATAGAATAACATATAGAACAAAATATTCAATAAACAACATATAAAATCTTTTTATGCTGGGTGAGTAAAGAATTGGGAAATTGCATAAATTTCAGTGGGGATGGAGTTATACGTTTTGATGATTGATCAGTTACTATAACTCCAAAATATCAAGTCGGGCAGAAATTTTTTCAGTAATTCTTATAAACGTAATAATTTATTGCAATTTAAAATATTTTTCAATTTAACAGTTTTTTCATAACTTTTAAATTAATAATTTTAAACAATTTAAAATTTTTGATCTTTTAAACTCTTTAAGCTCTCTTGATTATTTCCTGGAGAGATGCCGTTTTAATTTTCATACGGGAAGCAGGGTGTAGAAAATTGTTTAATTATTTACTTATTATTACAATAAAATATCCAATGTGAAAAAATACAGGTTGTCCGAAAAGTCTGGAAACGGTGGAATAACTCAAGAAATTCATATAAGATTGAAAAACGAAAAAATACGTGATAAATATTTTGTAAAAAGCTATTCCTTGATACCAAAGTTGACATCCCACCCTCACCACCTGGGGATCAGAGGCATTGCAACTTTGAATTCTTAAAGGATGATCCCCATTTTTTATTTCAGATTCAGATTCTACGGGGGAAAATGGGCAACTTTTGCTTTAACATTTTTTTTTTAAATTTTTGTAATCTAGCAAAATATGTCAGATACATATTTTGTTTTTTCAACCATGTTTTGCAATCACGAAGTGTGATGGGTCAAAGCTTTCATCGCCAAAGTGGTCGCCTTAGCTGGAATTGTGTTTGTCGAAAACTATCAATGGAGGTTGTTTCGATGACAAAAGTGCTTTATATGATTTTGCCATAAAAATTAACAGAAATATATTGAATTAGATTTTTATTTTTTATTTTATTTTATTTTATCCATTCAATCCATTCTAATCAATTGACCTGCGTTTTTTGATATTTTAATCAGTAAACATGCCGCTCCTCTTCCGAGCTGAAAAAAGATAATCTCCGTTATTTGGTAGAGGTGGCTTGGATATTCGTCATTTCGATAGCTTCTGCTTCTTATTTTTTTTTTTTTATATTCTAAATTGTTTTGAGGATATTGGTGTATGGAATATTTTTACTATTACGATATAGTAACATATAGGACAAAATAAAAAAAGTACATATATTTTTTTGTGTGCGGGCGGAGCAAAGAATGGGGAAGTAGTTTAAATTTCAGATAGGGTGGGATTGGAGGTTTAGATCATTGATTAGTTACTGCAACCAGGAAATAACAAGTATGGCAAAAAATTTCAATAGTTCTAATAAATGTAATTTTTTTTGTAAATTAGTATATTTTTTCAATTTAACATTTGGTTCATAAATTTAAACAATAGAAAAATATTGATACTTCTTAATTAAAAAAATAATTTAACTCTTTAATTCTGTCGGGATTTGTGAGGCACATATATTCATCGTCAAAAGGTGCATGTGGAATTTGTTTTGGGCACCATTAATAAATTAATAATAATATTTGACTTTTTTAATTAAATGATTTTTTGGTATATCACAAGTAAAGGGTACAGTTGAAAAAACACGACGTATTTCAAATGCAATTTGCGTACGCAATGCGGTCTCGAAAGGGTTAGGGTGTAATGAGTATTTGCTGGAGTAGACGACGTTTTAATTTTCTAAACAGAAGGATAATGTAGAAAGTTGTTTATTTATTATTAAAATAAAATATCTTATGTGACAAAAAATATAATCTAAAACATAATTGGCAGATCAAATTAAAAACAGATCAGTTTATTTTCTACATTTTTTTTTAAACACGAGAAGGGGCATTTATTAACATCTTTCATTCAGTTACTTCTACGTTCAATGTTAAATTTTTGTACAAATAAATTAAACCAATTGAACAATTTAAAAAGAAAAATCAAACAATATGATACATGAAACCCATTAAAAATTTTGGTTCGGTTAAAAAGAAATCTAAATAAATTTTAAACTTTTTTCGTTTTTAAATTGCAACTATTTGTATTATGCTTATGATGAGTGTGTACAAAATGATAAGACACATGTGACACAAGGGGGAAAAACTAAAGTCTAAGATTTATTTCGATTTAGTTTGAAAGAAGCCTAAGTTTATAAGGTAAATGAATTATCATATTGTTTAAATTTGGCTTTTATTTTTTAATGTTCATTTAACCCTTACCTGCGCAAAGTAATTCTGTTTATAAACTGATGAAATGATTGACTGACATCATAATTTATAAACGAGTTTATTGGAAAATATAAACTTGCTTATTTTCAAGTACGTTATAAATGGAAAATTTTAATTAAATGTTCTGGATGCCAGTAAAATAAAAAATTAGGTGTTCTTTTTTAAGGACACTGCTCACAAAAGGGTTAACGTATTTGTTACAAAATATTAAAATTAAACGTAGAACTAACCAAATGAAATACATGAATAAATATCACTTCTCGGGCTTAAAAAATGTAGGAAATAAACTGATTTGTTTTTAAGTTATTGTTTTTAAGTTATTTGTTAGTAAGTTATTGTCTCCAGTAATGGTTTTCGAGAAACACTTTTTCCGCAAAAGACGACAACGTTGACGTTAAAAGTTCTGGCAATCAGATTTCGAGATGTCAAAACCTGGTTGGGACATCCAAAATATGTATCTGTTTTATTTGCTTGATTACACCGTGATCAACGAAGATCCGAAAAAAAAAAGATAAATGCAAAAGTTACGCATTTTTGTCCGTAGAATCCGAATGTGCACTAAAAAGGGGTTTATCATTCAAGATTTCAAAGTGTGACCTCCTCTTAACCCAAGGAGGTTGGTGCGGGGGTCAAATTTGGTATCACTGAGTAGCTTTTTAAAAAATATTTAACACGTATATTTTCGTTTTTCAATGTGCTTTGTATTTCTCGATTTATTCGACCATTTCCAGACTTTTCGGAGGCCCTGTATATATTGATAAAACTTTTTTTGTTGGTATTTTTAAGCTGGTATTTACTGGGGTGGGAAAATGCATTGATGAATTTTAAAATGGATTTTTTTATGCTTTCTCTTGTATGAAACATACTCCATGTTTTATTAGATATGTTAATTTAAACACAACATTCTTTTAGACCTACGACATTCCCTTGGGAGAATGTTTTAAAAAAATTTAAATGTTTGTTTGTTTTTTGTTCACTTTATAAGGCACGCATTAGCACGTATTCATTAATTATAAAAATGGGTAGCACTGATTCAACACAATTTACTGTTGCGTTTATAGCGCCCCCTGGGCTGAAATGGGGTTAGAAAATGTAATTAAAGATAATTTTTTTTTCTGTTTCATCGTATGATAGCTATGTTGAAGTTAAAATTAAGTGGCACAGATCCAACACAATTTTCTTTTGTGTTTATAGCGTCCCCTGTCGGAAATAGGATATCTAGATTTAAATAGGATTGCTTTTTTAAATAAATATTCAGAATAAGTTTCTTGAGAGGTGATTTTTTTTGTTTTGGCAAAAAGAAAAATGTGTGATAGTATTTTTCTACGTTTTTTAGCTCCTCTGGTGGGAAATTGCAAAACTAAAAATTAAAAAAAATATATTTTTATGTTCTCTCGTATAACAACCATACTCCGAGATTAAATAAGATAATACAAATTCAACACATTCTTTTGCATGTAAAACCTATCTTGGTTGGAAATAAGGTAACTTAATTTACATAAGGTTTATTATTACATATATTTCTAAAAAAATTATGCGGCTTCAGTTATATATTTTGGTAAAAAAAAAAAAAAAAAAAAAAAAAAAAAAAATACTTGACAGTTTTTTTTTATACACTACTAGCACCACTGATCGGAAATTGCGAAAATAAAAATTTAAAACGGATTTATATGTTTTTTGATGTAGCAACCACACTCCAAGTTAAAATTTGTTAGGGTATTTTAAACTTCACTTTTTTAAAAGCCGGCAGTGCTCCCTAGCAAGGAATATATCATCCAAATTTAAAATAGTAAGTAATTAATAACACATCACTAAATTCCTCGCTTATTAAATGTTATAATTAAATTTTTATCCCTATCTTTATACATTTCTTATTTTATTCTGAATTCAATATGAATACGGCACGAATATCTATATCTATAATATAATCTACAATCGAAATTGAAAGACCATACTGTATTTGAATACATTTACAGTGTGTAAAACTGATATTAGTTTTGCATCAAACAGAAACCTATTTTTATTCAATATTTTTATCACCGAGACTCTAGATATAATAATTTTCGATTGCTTCAGATTATTTATGAGTAAATATGAAATACATCCGAATGATTTTGTGTGAGAATAAATAAGACATATAAAATTTCTTTGAACAATTTTTTGTGTTTGGCTTGTAATAAGTATCTTGAAATAATCATTTTCAGAATACATATCTGGAGGTTTTTCGAACGATATACATAAGCATTTGATGTACATAATTACTTACTACTAAACAAAACAATGCCTTTCTAAATTAATAGAAATATTTGTTTAAATGAAATAGGGAATAATATTTTAATTAATTTTATTTCTCTTATTTTTTATCTTTAACAGTAGATGCGCAATATTCTGAGTTTATGGCCGACTCATGCAAACTGGAGGCATTTTGAATAGATGAAAGTATTGTAAAAATATGAGGTATTACTTTTATACGTGCTTTTACATTTGCAGTTTTTTTTTTCTTGCTTTCAGAGAATGTGTATCTATATATGTTTATAAATGATTAAATATTGAAAATTCTACTAAGCTTTAGAATTTCAAGACTTTGTAGTTTTATAAATATGATTACAATGAATAAAAATGAATTGTTTTTATCTCTTATAATATTTTTATGTTGAAATATAATTTAAATAGTGTATGCTGTATGTTATAGTTTTCCCTACTTTTACACATTATATACGTTATTTTTCAATCAATATGCCATACTCCAAGAATAACAATCTACAATCGAAATTGAAAAACTCATATTTCAGTTGAATATATTTATTGTGTAAAGCATATATCGGATTTACATCAAACCGAAACCTTTCTTACGAAATGATATTTTTTTTCATTGGACATTTCTTCCGATGAGATTCCACTTACATCTCTAAATATGGTCGAAAAATTTAGAGAATATTTTCTATAGGATTTATGAATGTTATTGGTTTTGCTAATAACAGCAAATTAAATTTTAAAAAATGGATAAAATGTTCAAATCAACTCCAAGATATATTAAAAACATTCTTTAGCTTTAGTCTTCTAATGTGGATTACAACCGTTTTACCCAAAGAGAAATCAATCATTAAAAGTGAATCAAGTTAAAGCAGGCACACATACATCGGAATCATCTGCATATTTCCTTGAAAAAAAATAATAAGTAACGGTTAAAAAGTTCACGAATTTCTATATATCCATCTTAAATCTTGTAATGTGTCACACATGGTTTATTGCAATTTTAGAAAATGGCTTCATCTAAACATTTTCCTACTACAATTAATTGACTAATTCAAGAAGGACGGGACAAAGTACCTCTTCCGATACTAAAGAAGACATTTTTGTTATGGAAATTGCCAGGCAAAAAGATGCCTTCAAATGAGTTCTATTTGTCTTTTTTTTTACCTCTGTGTTGTTTTTACAGATCCACAAATTACATACATCACAATCCACTACATATTTCTTTGAAAAAAAAAAATTAATAAGTAACGAATATAAAGACCACGAATTTTAATATATCCCTCTTAAATCTCTAAATGTATCACACATGGGTTATTGCACTTTTGGAAAAAGGCTTAGTAATAAAAAATCCACATATTTATAGATTATTAAACAATCGCAACTATATTTGGATAAAATGTAGGGGGCTAATTAATTGAAAATAAAAATGTTATATATATCGTGTGAAAGCTCTTGTAACGCCCAACACAAAAATACATTTGTTTTCATTTTAGGTATTATATTTTTAGAGATACCGTCGAAAATGTACTGCAAAAATATGTTCCCTCCTCTATTTCCGAATATACTGAATCAAAAATTATAAAAGATTTAGGGACAGTTGAAGTTTGTTTAATTCTTGCAAGAAAACTATAGCGATAAGGTAATATAGATTTTGAGAAACTCGGATTTTTCCGTTTCTAACAAATTTCACTATTCAGGCGCTCAAAGCGAATTTGAGGAGCACCCGAGGTACCTATAATCACGGACGTATAAAAGGATTATTGGTAATGATTGCAAAAAATGTCGGTAATTAGACGAGATATTCACCTTTAAAGACGCGGAGGTTTTGGACATACATAAAGAATCTAGTGGTGCACTCTCTGCGCCATCGGCTTTTAAAACCTAGACAACAGCATTTAATGATATACTGTTCGTGTAATGTAATGCCCAGTAGTTGTATAAAAGACATAAATGTCCAATTGTTAAAAACAGACTAATTTAATTTACAAATAATCACGTAATTACTTTGGGATTCGCGACTACTTTATAAAGTACTATTATTCTTTTAGAAATTATTATTTTTTAAATATTATACTTACTAATTAATATATTTACAGTATCGAATACTATCTACCCAAGTAATTTTAGTAATTGACATACTTGTCTTTGTCTAGTTTCAAGATATCAATTGTAAATTTAAAAATTAATATTTAGTATTTTAAAAGAATAATTTTGTAATTTATGATTTTAAAAATTGGAAAAATTGTCATCTTGTCTTGGAGTGACTTTCATGAAAAGACCGTAAATTATGTATGAAAATGAAAAGAAAACCAAATTTTATTCAATAATTACCTTTACGCAAGCCATGTAAAAACAATTAAGATTTATGGCGTGGTAAAGTTAATTATTTTCAAGAAAGCAAAATTTTAAAATATTCTCTTATTTTAGGCACTGATAAAACTTTTTTAGAAGAAATAGTTCTTCAAAATCTACTTGTTTTAACTTTTACCTGATTCCTTGAAGTGGTGGTTGGAACTGTAGATTTCAGCGACTTTTCTTTGATTAATAAATTTTTTCTAACAACATCTGCCGTTTTTTGCAGCGTTTCGTAAATATAATTTTTATAATTACGATTACCTACTGGAATTTCATATGCACTAGCTATTATTACACGACTAGGCATTATTACATCATTTTACTTGTTATATGTCTATCTATAAATTTTAATCGGAAGCCAAAATTTTGAGCATGATCTCATTGATTAAATTAAGATAAACTGTTTTTCTAACACAGATATCCTTTTTCTGAAAAATATATAATGTAATGTAATTTTAAATTGTATCCACACTTATATATAATATCTTTCATTATGCATCCAATATGCTATTTCAAAAAATATGTTTGTGAAATTTTACAATCGAAATTGAAAAATCATACTGCATTTGAATATCTTCACAATGTCTAAAAAGATATTGGCTTTACGTCAAACCAAAACGGTTTTTACGTAATGTTTTCCTTTTTTTATTGGATATTTCTATCATCAATACTCCATTTACGAATATAGTCTTCTCCTTCATATTGCCCTTGAGTAGATATTAAATGATAATATTATATCCATAATATTAAGAATATCATACTCGAATAAATAAGACATATAAAGTTTATTTCATCAGTACATTTGTCCTTTATACTGTAATAAGTATTCAAAAATCGTTTTTAGAATGTATATCCGAAACATTTAATAAGAAAGTACGAAAAGTATTTTGTCTGAATTCTAATTAGTGTACATATGTGATACAATAATGAAAAAAATCCTCACAATTTAACTGTAATAGATTTTAAATCGAGATTCATCATTTTTAATATTATACATAATTAACTTTAATAAATCACGTGAGAGGGAGACATTTTGTTACAGTTTAACGGGACTCTGCCTTTTTGAAAACAAGCAAACAAAAATCGCTTTTAAAAAGTTTTGATCATATTTTCTATATATTGTAAAAAAAAATAACTAATGCTGCTTGCGCAATTGAACTTATTGTGTCCAATACTCTTTTTGCGCTTTTATTAAAAATATTTTTAAATATAAAAACATGAACTGGTAGTTTTATAGTGAAATGTATAATAAACACGCTGAAGCCGAAATTTGAGAAACGAAGAATATTTTTAGGCGTTATTTAATGTTTAAATCTCAGGATATTGTATTTACATAAGTTTTATACAGAAAAAAATATGTATACAAACAAATTAATCACTTTTGTCACTAGCTTTTGGTGTGTCTAATAACGTTTGTTTTTATTTGTCATTTTTTTTTTCAAAAAAAATTTTAACATAATTTTTTTAAACATTTTTTTTTACTTATAGTTTGAAACAACCGACACATATCTACTCAAGGGCAATATGAAAGAAAATGCTATATTCGTAAATAGCGTATTGATGATAGAAATATCCAATAAGAAAAGGAAAACATTACGTTAAATCCGTTTTGGTTTGGCATAAAGCCAATATCTTTTTAGACACTGTGAAGATATTCAAATGCAGTATCATTTTTCAATTTCGATTGTAGAATTTCACAAAGATATTTTTGGAAATCGCACATTGCATGCAGAATAAAGGGTATAATATACAAGTGTGGATACAATTTAAAATTACATTATATTATATATTTTTCAGACAAAGGATATTTGTATTAGAAAAACAGTTTATCTTAATTTAACCAATGTGATCATGCTTAAAATTTTGGCTCTTCCAAGTAAAATTTATTTCCTACGGGGACAGATTTAAAAATCCCAAATAATAACAGAAAAATCAAATGAAAATATATACATATATAAAAGAGTATGTCCAGATTGACTCATAATCAACGCACAGACCAAACAACTGAACGTAAAAACTTGAAAATTGGTGGAAAAATATTTCTTATGACGAAAACGAGCACTAAGAAAAGATTTTTTAATCTTCCACGCCTAAGGTAGGTAAAAGAGAGAACTTAAAACTTTAAAAACTTTAACTTAAAATCCTTAAGAATTCTATATTATAGATATGTGTCAAATGAAAACGCATTTTAATGCATTTTTCTACGCTGAATGGAATGATTTCAAGTAAATTCTTCTACGTGAACTAGTTCGTGAGATTTTTCATATTTGTCTAATTTGGCGATGTCTTTGATGCAAAAATCTAACATTGCATGTGATAATTCATCCACATTCATTCATATACTACATCCGTTACTATAGCAATGGACGAAATTCAGATTTAATCTTTTCATCATTAAATTATTTTAGTTAAACAATTAAAACGGCTATATCAGTTTTATATATATATATATACGGCTATATCTATTTTATTTAAAATACAAAGGAAAAGGTTTACCCTTATGTCAATGACCAAACTTTGATCTTATCTCCAATGGCCAGGGTACCCGGGTACCTGCTGTGATTTTAACTTACACAAGCGATAAAACACTCCTATTTCATGGAATTTAACTGACCCGAATATGGAGAATTGGAATTTGACGCATTTTTAGAAACATTAATTATTTCAGGGGGCAACATTCAATCAAAGATCACACATTAGAAATGTGGAAAACAATCTCAAATCCGTTATATCGAGCAAGTATAATTGTAAATCGATTCTGGGATATTGTTAGGTTTCTTCAGTTTGCCAACAAGAACACACGAGTTGAACGTCATCAAAATCATAAAGCTGCAGTAATATGCGATATATGGACTATGCTAATTCGCAACCTATTGAAAAAAAAAAAAAAAAAACCCGACGGAAAACTGACTGGATAACAGGCAGTTATTTCCGATCGAGAAAGAACAAGGTTCACATAATATTTTCTGTATAAATAGGCTAAAAATGGTTCAAAATATGGTGGGTATGTGGAAAAAAAATAATTATCCTCTCAACAGCCAACTATGCACTGAAAAAACAGGCACAGACCGTAAAATAAACCAAAGTGAAAGAGTTGTGAAGGACTTGGCTTGTCATTCATGGATCCTGAATGAAACATCACCATGGACACCTTTTTTGCTTCTATTTCTTCGGCCAAGCATTTATTATACTGGAAGTTCGCAATGGTTGTAACTTTGAAAAGAAATAAAACTCATATTCCCTGGGAAATGAGTTCATGTAAATCGAGGAAGTTTTATCTACAGAATTTATATTTCATGATGACAGAAGTATTATTTAATTATATGAAATTATTTAATTATATGAAATCAACGTTTGTACGGTTTAAAAAATAGTTTTCATTGGAAGACGTTAGAATTAAAATTTGATGATTTATCATTTGCTCTTGTTTAAAAGAAAAAAAATGGTACTTTTATGTTAGCCGTGCGTAAATCTCGACAATAGCATTTTAAAAATCGCCAACAGAAGTATTACATTTAGCGTATGTGAATATGAAACATTTCTTTGATGCAATAATAAAGTGTTTTGCTTAATGGTGTTATTTCCTATTATTTTTTCCCTTTTTAGCATTTTAAATGAAATTAGTGAAATATATTTATTTTAAAAGAAATAAGTAAAAGGTTTATATCTTTAATGAAAATTATGAAATCTGAATATTGTAGGGTTTTATAACGACATATCATTCTATGATTTTTACTACATAGCTATTGGGAAAGTTATAGAGAAAGGTAAACACAAATATGAAAGATATATCTAATATAAGTATATAAAATGCAAATTTGCGTTTCATTTCGATGTAATTCGAGTTCTGCTGGACGTGTTATCAAATGGCTAAAAATGTTAGATAATTATTTATGGATGGCTGGTACCTCTCTGAGAGAAGTTTGCTTGAGTGTTGTTTTTATCTAAAGCGGAAGCTTGGCATAGAATCCGAAAATCACATCAACATGTACAATATGTATAAAATGCAAATTTGTATTTAATTCCGATTGCTTATAGCTAGATTCTACCTAAGAAATTTTTGTAAGAATGGATACTGTTAGTTAGGTAATTTATTTGAAAACGTTTTAAACTAAAACGCATTATTTAACATTGCTTAGTTATAAACCTACGTAGAGAAAGTTCTAAAATTAGGTGAACCCGACTATAGAACGTTAACCTTTTAAATAAAGTTCTACTGAGGATTACGATTGAACTATTACTGTTTGATAATTTTTGGTCCATTGTTATCACTTTTAATTATCACTGTTAGATAACTTTACAGGAAGGGTTTAGTAGTACATAATACATATAGTTTTACCTTGTTTTGTTGTAGAATTATGGGCGAAAGTGCTATAATCAAGTGAACTCGATTATGAGAGAATAGCCTTTATAAAAATTTCTGCAGAAAGGAATTGCATTCTTATTTTTTCAGGGATGAATTTAGTATACAATACATATTCTTCTATAGTTCTTCCAAATCCTAACGTAAATTATCAACTAGATATATTTTGTTTGAGTCTAGGTTCGTTTAGAGAAACCGGCCAGCGTAGTAGGCGAAGGCTGCAAGTATATTTATACGTGAATATTATAAAAGAAAGAAAACATTAAAATATTTATTAGGTGGGAAAAGCATTTAATGATAAAAATTACTTTGCATTTAAAATAGTATATTTAAAACGCCTTGTTTAAAACGATTTAATTATTATGTCGTTATATAAGACCAGAGTGTAGTGTCTTAAGAATTTTATACAATCTGATTTATGAATGTATGATTGATCTTACATAATCAATCACAAAAACAGCCGCAATCTGTTGTGACAGTAGTAGATTCGCCCTTAAGAACCGAAACTTCCCTAAGACAAATGGGGATAAATAGAAACTGATTATAAAATCTAACCACTGGTCAAGATATTGTCATTTAATCTTCCATAATCGGGTAATCTTATATATATATATATATACTAGCAGAACTACCCGGCTTCGCCCGTGTCAATTATAAGAAGCCTTCCAGGTAAAATAAATTAACACGAAATGATACGGCAATCACAATAACTGAAATTTGTGCATTCCCATCCACAAATCGTTATAAAGACAATCAAAAAACATGGCGTTATTGTCTTGTAACCATAGTAAAATCCCTGAACTTGAATAACAGAATGCACGTTTTGTTTGGCGGGAATAAGAGAAAAATATGTGATTTTCCTGACAATAAGAAAAAAAGAAATTCCTCAAAATCGCGCAGCACTTAGTGAAATTCTCGTTTCTATGGTATTATCTACATTATAAAGTAAAAACACTATGTCAGTGCCCATAAATTGTGCCCCATAAATTGTAACCCATAAAATGTGCCTTTACTGCAATTTTTCTAACTTTTAAACATCACACAATTTCATTTTTTACAATGTCGAATAGAAAAAAGTTCTCTCAAATGAAATTTGTTTGAAAATTGTACCTCAGTTTTCTGATTTTAATGGATTTTAAAGTAATTTTTAAGCATGGATATTTTTAAAGTTGAGTGCAACCCGATTACGAAAGATGAACCTGTTTACACTTAATGAAATAGTATAAGGAAAAGACATGTCTATGAGTAACGCTGGTATCATATTTTCGGTGGCAACAACCTAAAACAACAAATTTCCTTTTTATTACAGTTTAACATCTAAACACTGTATATTCAATTGTTCCAACGTATTACAGAAAACAAAAGTACTTTCAGTGATATTTGTTTGTAATGTTTATCTGAATTTTCGAATTTTTTATGGGTTTTAAAATGATTTTTAAGCATGCATATTTTTTAAATATGCTTGCAACCCAAATACAAAAGATTAACTCAATTGTTCAAAAACATTGTAAATAATTCAGAATTTGTTTGCTTTCGCGTAATATTCAATAACTAAATTGGCAAACGAAATTAAAACTCCAAAAATAAAATAAAATAAAACACGAATTTAACAGATATCAAATCAAACTACTCAAAACAACCTGATAAGTATATAAAATTCAAATGGAAATTTCGTTCCGGGTGATATAACTTGAATTCTTCAGAACGGATTTCCATGCGACTTGACCTATTAGTTTTTTAGGGAATATTTTAGTGCGTAACATATTGTTTTCCGTTGCTTAGTCATAGAATTATAGGGGAAAGTTATATAATCATGTGAACCCAATTATGAAAGATTAGTCTTATAAGCTGAATGAAAAATGCAGAAATATTTTTATCTCTAAGTATATTGACGGGTTTATCTTCGGTAATGGGGCTCTGCGCTAGTTTATTCTTATTTTAGTGAGGGTGCCTCACACCTATTATGGCATGCACCTTTGTTTAATACAATATAGAATGACTTATGTTTTAAGCGACTACCTGGCATAAAACTTGATTACAAAATACTAACCTGCAAATGCTTAAGGTGCTTCTCCAGCTCCCTGCTCAACAACGCGAAACTTTCTGACATATTTTCTGACTCATTAAACGTAAAGGCTTAAAATTTGTAGGCCTGACTATTAAAGCGATTTGGAATTGAAATGAGTTTTTCCTTTTTTCATAAATAAATTACTTATCGAGTTATGAGCAATTGTGGTTGCGTGACGGCCGGTTTTTATCCTTTATTGCACTGTTGCGTCCGAAATTCAGTTCAAAAAATCAACTGAAAGATCTTATACCTTTACCAGCAAATGGAAACTATCTTTCGATTACACAGTTTCTAAATAAGAACTCCTGTCAATTTCATGCGTTTCCGAACAAAAATTAATTAAAAATTATGTCAGAAAATAGCTCCTTTGGATTTGAGAACAGCCTTAACTTTATGAACAGCCTTAACTTGAAGTTTATGAAAAATCTCACATTTTTAGTTTTAATTTTGGAACTCGCGAAATTTAAACTCAGAAAAAGGATGTTCTTTTTACACATTGTGGTAATTTTTTTAACTTTTAAAATTAAAATACATATTTTCTTTGCGCGCGTAACAGAAGTATACAATATCTTCACAATACGCGGGGAAATGCAAAAAAAAAAAAAAAAAAAAAATCTAAATGAGGTAGTAGTTACTAAAATTTAATTTGGAAAATTTGAAATTTTATTAAAATTAATTCTACAATGATTAGATGAAATGATGTCATTTTCCATAAAATTTAAATCAAGACATCTGCCAAGATTTTTTCTGAAAATATAAATAACCGCTCTCTTTTTGCTATAAATCAGAGAAAATGTTAGCACTGAATCTAAACCAATACAACACTTAGCGATAACGTATAGCAATAAGATATGGCTGTAGTATACAATCGAAGTAGTAAACAAAATATAGGAACCATATGTTTACAATGAGTTTGATTACGCGTTGAAAAGATTTGATAGAATGTGACGTCATATCTAGACTTTTTTTTTTCTTTTTCTTAACCCTTTGACGGTTATGAACGAGTTCAGCTCGCAATCGAATCTTGCTTCGTAATGCGCGCAAACGAGTTCCGCTCGTCGGCAAAATTTTGACCGTAATGGTTAGAAACGAGCCCTACTCGCGTAGTGAAAATTTTCCCCAACGCGCGCTGACGAGCTAACCTCGTTCACCGTTATTATTCTGCATTGATTATGTTACAAACGATTCCGACTCGCGAAATTTAGTTAGTTTTACTGCCTAAAGATGGCAGTACGGGTCCCATAAATTTCTTTTCATAATGAAGGGGGATGTTTTTTTTTTACCTTCTTCTTCTTATGCGTATTTTGGCGCGTGTTTTAGGGTGTTTGTAAAGTAAAATGGCTCAAAAGCGAAAGTTACATAATTATGATGATGATTATGATTGTGATACAGAAAGCTTATCAAGTTTCGAGTCTGATGAAGACTTTGTTCACAGTATATCAAGCTCAGAAGACGATTCAAGCGATGAGGAAGATTTTTCGTGTGTTCGACAGTGGTGTAAAATTAATTCAAGTTCTCCCGCTCCTAGCCAATTTAGTTTTACTGGCGATGTGGGCATGAAAGCTTCCGTGACAAATATTTCTGACCCACTAGAGTACTTCGAGCTGTTTTTTACTGATGAGATTGTAAATCATATTGTTACTGAAACCAACATTTTTGCTGATGAAAATGTAAATAAATTTAAGAGCAAAGAACATTCCCGAAGTCATCATTGGCGTGAAACTAATGCGAATGAATTGAGAGTATTTTTTGCAACATTAATTTTGCAAGGAATAATTACGAAACCAACTGTAAGAATGTATTGGTCAAAAAGAAAGTTAATTGAAACTCCTAGTTTTTCTAACCTCATAAGTTCGAGAAGGTTTGACCTTATTATGCAATTTATTCATTTTGATAGAAATGAAAACACTGATTCTTCTCATCCTCAGCCAAAACTAAAAAAAATATGGACAGTTTTAAATTACTTACAGAAAAAATTTTCGGAAGTTTATACACCCGAACAAGACATATGTATTGATGAAAGTCTATTGTTGTATAAAGGGAGACTTTCTTGGATCCAATACTTACCACTTAAAAGGGCCAGATTCGGTATCAAAACGTTTATGTTATGTGAATCTCATAGTGGATACGTGTGGTCTATTATAATTTATGTCGGTAAAGGCACAGATATATCTGAAGAAAATAAAGAATGTTCGTTTTCTACTCAGGTAGTTTTGGCATTGTCTAAGCCGCTATTAAACAAAGGATACTGCCTTACTATGGATAATTATTACAATTCTCCCGAGTTAGGGGAAATTTTATTGAAATCTAAAACTGATTTTTTTGGAACATTAAGACCTAACAGAAAAGATCTACCGAAGGAACTGAAAACAGAAAAGCTTAAAAAGGGAGACTTACTTGCCTATCAAAGAGGTAAGATGATGATAATGCGATGGAGAGATAAAAAATATGTTCATTTTATAAGCTCAATTCATAATCCTAAAATCGTAAAAGTCCCAAATAAATTGAAAAACGTGGAAATAGAGAAGCCTAAGATTGCTTTAGATTACAATAACACGATGGGCGGTGTAGATCGCATGGATCAGCAAATTGGATACTATGACGTAACTCGATCTCGTCAAAGGAAATATTACAAGAAAATATTTCGTTATTTATTGGACATAACAATTTTTAATGCTTTTCAGCTGTGGAAAAAAAAAGGGAACAAAAAATCAAATTTGGAATTCAGAATTGAGCTAGCTGAAAGAATTGTTGAAAAATATCACACTCACAGACATTTGAAATCAAAACCTGCTGAAACAGTTTCGAACACTTTAAGATTGTCAGCACGCCACTTTCCTGATTATATTCCACCTACAGAAGAAAAGAAAGAACTTACTAGACGATGTGTGATATGTTGCAACAAAAATGATGACAATGGTAAAAGAATTCGCCGTGAAACACGTACTTATTGCAAAGACTGTAATGCCCCATTATGTGCAATTCCATGTTTTAAAGTATATCACACACAAAAAGATTTTTAGGTTATTGAACTTAAATGCTTCATAAAGTTTTACATTAGTTGTATTTATTTAGTCCTTTCAATTTAATATTTGTCTAATATTTATAATTAACTATTATTATTTATATAATTGATTATAATTATGATCATTTATAAATTACTAATTAATAATAATCATTTATTAATTATTTTAAAGTGCGTAAAAACTGTTATTTATGTACTACAAATACTTTAAGTAATTTTTAAAACGCGTGAGGCGAGCTATCTACGGCATCGCCAGAGAAGGGTGACATTTTCCGAAGAACGGCTGGGGAAAACAGCTGCCACTTTCGACTACTGTTTACTTGTAATGCTGCGCGAATTAAGTAAACGAAAACTTCTCGTTTCCCTAACCGTCAAAGGGTTTCTTAAAATGTTTTCATGAAATTTGACTGTTTGTATTAAAATAGATATTTTAATTAAAAAAAACAAACATTCAAATTGAGGTGCTACGTTATTTTCCCGCTCTTATAGTTAAAGTTTTTATTTTATATACAAAGAAATGTAAATTTTTTGTTTAGAATGACGTCAGTATCAAACACGCAAAAATATAGCAAGAAAATCTGAATTTTTATTGGCAAATAGAAAAAAAAATACACGCGTTATCTTTATTTTTTTCACATTATTGTGTCATTTTTTAGGGTTTGGCAACAGGAAAGAAACGTTAGAATTAAAAAAGATTTAAAAAGAGATATTTCTATAATGTTAAATTATGGAAGTGGTAGAAAAAAAGGGATAAATAGTGGGCAAAGACATATTTCTATAATGTTAAATTATGGAAGTGGTAGAAAAAAAGGGATAAATAGTGGTCTGATAATTTTTTTTAAGTAGACAGTGACCTTTTCCACGTTCTAAAACGTATGTACATCGAGTTTCGTGCAAATCGGTCAAAAATTAAATATTTGTATAAAGGACATACACGCAGAGAACGGCTTTTATGTATACGAGTTGGAACCCGTCGAAATTCGACGAATTAAAATGTTTAGAATGGAACTGTTAAATCGAATTTATAATAAACCTATAAAAATAATCACAATAAAAAATTCATCTTGCATTGGTTATCTAACTCTTAAAACAAATAATGTTTTTAACCTAAAATTACCAAAATATTATTTCCAAAAACTTCAACTACTTAAATTATTGGAAAATTAAACTGTATTAGATACGTAATCAATATAAGTATTTATGTTGAAGTTATCGATTGAGGCTCTTAGGTTTGTTTTTACGGGATGAAAAATCAGAAAAAAGGACTTTGCTTTGTCACATCATAAAATTTTCCCCCATAAAAGCTAAACTGTACGTTATTTTCAAATTCTCAACATTTGCATACGCACCACTCCAATTCCACAATTTAAAAGTATTTAATTCGCAATACTTTATTAATGAATGTATTTCCAAACTTAAAGTCACGTTTGTCCGATACAACTTTTCATGTGAACATTCGCATAAAATTTAAGTTCTAATCTCAGTACCCGCGAAAATTTACCATTCAGATATTTGCCTTTAGATTCCATAGTATTGGCCATTTAGTATTGGTCAAATATTTAGTTTTTTCAAAGAAAATGATCGTTTTGTTTTAAATATGACATCATTTTTACTCACTGAATCATTTTGCCTAGCGTCTAAAATTCCGTATCAGCGTAATGTAAAAATATTGAAATATCTTCTTCAATCTTTTGATTTATGAAGAAGAATGTGTGTTTTTTTTTAATGGCTGACGTTCAAAAATTAGAAAAAAGTTACTTTTATTTGCAATGTGAAAATGGCATCAATAAGGATATAATCAATAAAAATAAATAAACCATGATTATTTTCCCTTTACTTTTAATAGAAATGGAGTTGCCACAATTACAAAATTGGTACGAAAAACTATAAAAAAATTAATATCTCAAAATAAAATTGAGATACAGTTTTCAAACAAATTGCATTCAAAAGAGCATATTTTTCGTTATACGGTGGTGTAAAAATTTAAAATGTGCGATGTTTAGAAGTTTAAAAATTTGCAGTAGAGAAAATTGCAAAACCGAAATTTTATTTCAAATTTCAAAGCGTTGCCATTCGCAGAATGACGTATGCGTTACGCACAGATATGTTTGTCCTTTATAATATAGATAGATAGGTGCAATATTTTTCCAAGTATTCGTAAACCATATCGAAATCAACAGTGAAATGCACCCATCACATATCAACAACCCGAAGTATCATAAAGTTGCAGTCGCAATTTATAGTCACTGTGGAAAGCCAAATCATGAATAACATTAGGTATTTTCCCATTAATATAAAACAACTTGCACTTTTCATCAAATAGTTTATTAGACTTTATATATAAGAGCATTATTACACCGGGTATCGAGTTCTACCCATATTCGGGTCATGTCACGTCTTAAAAATAGAATTAGAGATGTTAGAATATTAGAGGCAACATATCGAATTGTAGAAATACTCTCCCGGTGACATAGGATTATCATACAAGACAAAAAAGTTCTGTCCTCCAGGTCTGTGTAAGATGTATAAATATCAGCAAGAAGCTCAAAGGTACACTGACGTGTTCTACGTCAGTGTCAACGAAACTTAAGGGGTAAGTGAGGAGAAAGCGCGCTTAGCGTTCCGTAGGGTAGACAAAACTTTATATAGTAACTGAACTCTTTACTTAAAGCGGAAATTTTAAAAGTGAAAAAGGCTTAGACTCAGCAAAAAATTACAAAGAATCCTAGGATATCGAATAATAATTTTAATAAAAGATAAAAGAGGTATTGATAAACAATCAAAAGAAATAAGAATTTTATGTCTCAAAATATGAAAGAATAAAATAAATTAGTAGGTTTTAAAGAAGAGTGTTGCTTTTAACAGACTAATTTTTTTAGAATAAGAAATAAAAGCCTGTGCTCAATTAAAGGCATGGGATTAAAATATAATTGATATTTAAGATATTATTAAAAGACAGGAGAAAAAGGTAGATGTTATAAGAATTTGGAATAAATTAACTAAGGTAGATTAGCGAAAAAAATTTATTATTACACATATATATATTATATATTATAAATATTTTTCACTTAATGTTGCATATTAAAACAGAGAATATATTAGCGTGGTTTTATAGTTTCTGATTAATAGACGGGGACTGTAGAGATCAGCTCGTATAGTGCAGAGCACTCATTAAAATAATTTCAGCTCATAAGAAATATATTATTATTTTCCTGTTTTCAGAATTATTTGATTTGATTTTTGCAGAATAATTCGCATACAACAAATGCATTAACAAATCAGTATTTTGATTACACGTATGTATATATGCATACCATTATTTCTCATTGAAATTGTCCGAGATTAAATCTACTATAATGCAATTAGTCTCTTAAGTAAATGCAATATCACCAGATACAAATTATCTTTGTTTCAGAATACAGTCATGTTCTTGGAAAATTAAGGTTATACTGGTATTCTAATTACCACAATGCTTCCAATTTCCTTTAATGTGTATTATGAAGCTGCTATGTTTCAACAATGTCTAATCTTGGTTTAATTTCGATCTAATGAATGTATGGTTAACGCAAACGGCAGATTAAACAAAGAACTGAAAATTGGTCATCATTTTATCTACAGTACTTGAAACAACTTAAAAAAAAACTCTTCTAATGGTTTTAATAAAAAATATTGCATTTTAGTTACATTATAATTTATAATAAAAGTGTAATTTTTTTTATTGAAATTCATGATATAAGGTTAAAATAAATTTCTAGATTTCCATAATAATTTTCACTTTTAATAGTTAAAAATCTGTAATAAGAGTTAAAAAAAAATAAATGTGATAACGTGCAATACAGTTCTAAAAATACTATCCATTATTGTATTAAAAAATATATTTGATAAAATATTCAGGAATAAATATTGGTATATCAATGAAAATAATAATGAGATGAACTTTTATTAATCGACCTCCAAAGAAGAAGGTTATACAATTCGATTGCATAATTTTTATATGTCCATGCTTTACATTGAACGAATATTCCGATTTTATTTTTTTTTTCTTTAAGAAAGGTTTCTTCTGATGGTGGCACCTTAAAACTTTATAAATATTTAATTTACATACAACAAATGTATTAACATATTAGTTTTTGAATATACAGGGTGCCCCTGAACATTGTACTTAACTGTAAGGGGAGGTAAAGTATAAGGAAGCAATTACGGTATAGCAGTGTTGGGTCGGAAAGGAAAAGTGTTGACTTAAAAGAAGAGATGCCGGGTAAATGAAAACAAGCTATTTACTGACATAGCAGTTATAGTAAGTTCTCAAATAAAATATTTAATAAAGGTAAAGGTAAAAAATCTTATGGTTGCAGAAGGTATAAGATAATTTTCAGTTTATGTATACACTTTAGTAGAAAATTTATTTAATATCAGAAATTTTGATGAATTTGTTCTTTATTTGTCACTTTATGGAAGTTATTTTGCATTTGTGTCAAATACTAAAGTTACAAATTGTATCAGAAGAATAAAAGGGAGAATAATAAATATAAAAATTACTTTTTGTTTAAACATTCTTCCACTTTGCTGAATTACGACGTTTCCATATATATCATTTTTGTCTACTAAAATAAACTGTGACTATACGATCCATGGAAGATCTCGGTTGACAGTGCCTATCCCTGTTTTCTCTGCAGTGGGTCCCAAGGTACTATGTAGCATATGTCCCGGCCTGGCGGTTAGCCTAACGCGGGACCCTCGGTGTTTATTTCCTAAGCAAACTTGGTACTCATTTTATCCAACCCGAAGAGGTGACAGGCTGAGTGAACACTGCCCAGTCAGGAGTCGAATTCTCGACCTGTGGCTCGGAAGTCAGATGCTCTGATCACTAAGGCACTGGGCTTTCGATTTTTGTCTTCTAAATAGCAAAAATATTAAATAAAGTTTTACTCAAGCTGTATTTCATAAAATCTAATAGCAAAATTATAATATATATTTATATAAAATTACAGAAAAATAAATACTTTAAAAATCCAACTAATCATCAAGTGTAACAGAGAAAAATTACATGTCTATAACTCATATTTTTTTTATATGGTTTTGAAAAGAGTCTAAATTTTTATAAATTAAATGTTCTAGACTCTCTCTATCGGTCAGAATGCTTACAAAATACGTTTAAATGTGTGTCAGAGTAGGTTTTTCAGTGTAGGATTGTTCAATAGTTTGTTTTTATTTTCACTCTTTATTATATTGAACTGTTACAACCTCATATATATTTTAAAGTTATATACTAAACTTCATCAGTTTCACAAGATGACACAGTGCAGTGCCATATATTGACAAAAATTTTAACTTTTCTTAAAATTAAAGCATACAAGATGTAGAAACTTTCTTATAAAAACAGCAGTTTTTCATTTTACGAGCATTACATTTAATGAATTATTGAATATAAGTTCGATTTCTTTGTGATAATGTCTACTTTATTCATTTTCAAATTATCTTTAATATTTTAAGCAGGATTACCAAAGCCGACTATTTTTTTATTGTATTTCATGTGGTTCGTGCCACTTTTCCGATTTCTAAGTAATTTTCCGAACTTTCGTACCACTGTAAAATACACCTACCAAAATAATATATATTTTTAAATAGAGAAGCGATTCGAATATAAAAATTCTCGTCCGTAACAACCCTGTAAATACAATTACTCAGAATGCTCAATCGACATTTTAAAATATAAGAGAGGCTACGTTGTAGAAGCTATAGTTCAGTGCATCTTTTACATAAATTCAACACACAATAACATGAAAATAATCATGATAATGAATATGCAATAAATTCAACATGAAAATTAAATCGATACAGCTAATGTTTAAGCGTAACATTTCCAGAAACTATTAAATTTTAGATAAACTTACACAGACGAATGCTTTGTTAAGTTGGCATCTTTTAGACTTCATCCTTATTATAAGCAGAAGGTCAGGTGCAGAAGCGAAATTTAGATATGGTGTGATTTCCGCTGCATAAAGTTCACTGAAATAACTTTCATAACAAGCCTTTACTACGCTTAGTAAATTTGACTATGAACGATATGGCCAACTGTATGTCATAGTAGAAAATATATTTTAAAAAGCAGCTATTTCAGACATTCAGATGCCTGTATTTGTTTTTGTAATTTTTATAGTGCTTAATTCCAGCCTAAAAATATTTCGAAAAGTATTTTCGCTTCTTTAATGAGCTATATGTATATTTCTATGCTATACTATGCATTTTAGTTGATATCTACTATCAATTACATTTATCTACATTATACATGCACACACACACACACACACACACATAGAGGATGTATCATAACTCCCTCCGGTATTCAGAAAGTTTATTCTTTGAACAACGTCTACAAATACTCGTAGGGTGGTCCTTAAAAAATTAACTTTTAAATTTTTTATGGGACACCCTCCTATTTTGCTTTATGTATAACATAATGACTTCCACAAAAATTTCAAAATTTTAAAACATTTTTTAAGGGTCGCTACCAAAGTTTGAATATTTTAAAAAAAATAAAATTGGCATATTTTGTAATTTAATAATAAATTATTAATACAAATCCATAGTCATTGCCAAATTGAGTCATGCTATGATATTATATTGTAAAGAATGTCATTTGTTTCAAGTTTCAATATATTTACGCAATCTATTGTTCAAAGACAGGGAGAAGTATTTCATGTCTAAACTCTATTTCACCTCAACTTGGCAGCATTGTGAAAGGTAGAGAATCTAATATTCTGCCTTGAAAAATAGTTCCCTGTTAATTTTTTTAATCTTAAATAGCAAAAATGCGTAGGAATTTATAAGATAATGTTTATAAATTATAGAATTTGATTTTTTTATATTCGTAAAATGTCGTACTAAATGGCTATATTCGTATCAATAGCAGAGCATAAAACTTAAAAAAAAGACTTTTCGAAAAGAATTCCTTTGGCTGTTTACTGAGATTGCAAAATTTTAGAAGACATTTCAGGATCTTAAACTGTAGACAGATTACCCGTTATTGTTTAAAGTAAAGCTACTGACCATTTAACTATCTGTTTCAAAACTTCAATCAATAACAGGTGAGGCAATAGCTTCTGCTGTTAACGAAACATTGGAGTTGTGGGGATTACAAGCTATTAAAAATGTATGACATTTGATATAACCTTTGTTAATACCCGATTATCAGGAACTGCTTGTGCTCTTCTGGATTAGAATGTGAACAAAGAAATGATTTGGCTTGCCATCATCACATCTTTGAAATTATGCTTGAGGAAGTTGCTGTCTCTCGGAGTTTCAAGCGGACCAGACATACTGTTATTTAAACGATATAAAATTTTGTGGATGTCTACCTATTATGGCACATTTCAGACTCCCATGACTGACAATTTAATCAATGAAAAAAAATAACACATAATGCATCAGAAATTACAAAATGTGCTCAAAATTATTTTAATGATTTTTCAACCAAAGGACGATTACAAGGAAGTGATAGAGCTTGCCTTAATATTCTTAGGAGGAGTACCCGAAAGAGTTGTTTATATTAAAGCCCCAGGTGGATTGCATCGGGTTCCATGGATGGTGAAGGCCATATACTCGCATAAGATTTATTTATTTAGAGATTAGTTTAAACTCTCTAAGCAGGAAGAATCTGGAGTTCGTAAAGTTTGCTCGTTTGTGGTGAAAATATACATTCTCAGCTGGTATCAGGCCCAATGATCTATTGCTCATGAAGGATTTGTAAAAAGACGAAAATGTAAGTGAAATCATTTCTTTGCGTGCTTTGAAGAAGTTCCTAGACATTTCTGTACTTCACAGAACAGCTACGTGCTGTTGCATTCTTCGATAATAATGTATTTTTTGAAAGTAAAAGAAAAACGGTGCATGTTTTGAAAAATCAAGAAAATTATGAACCCTTGAAACGTACATGTGCTGATCCTGATGTCATTCTCCAAAATGACTTGCAAGATTTTCTAACAAGCAGCACTCTGAGGTTTTCTTTAAATTATGGATTTACCTTCAGACGTTTTTGAAACAGATGCGACTAATTGGAACGAAAATGAATCCTACAAGATATATAAGGCACCTAGCGACTTAAAGTCAAAGTTGTTAAAGATGTAGCCGAATGTCGGGTAGTACTCATGGAGGAATACAATAAACTTCATACAAAAGATAAAGAACAAAAACAGTATTTCAACGATGTGATGATGTCAATCCAAATCATTTCTTTTATTATATTTTGTTCCGGAAGAGCACAAGTTTCTCTTGATAATCCGGTATTAACAAAGAGGTTATATGGAAACTCATACATTTTACTTGCTCAGTACTCTCTACAACTTAAATATTTCGTTAACAGCAGAAGCTCTTGCCTCCCCTATTCCTGATTGATGTTTTGGATCAAAAAGTAACTGGTCAATACCTTTACCTTAAACGATAATGGGTAATTTATCAGTTTCAGATCATGAAATGTATTCTAAAATTTTGCAATCCCAGTGAACAGTCTTACGAAAGCTTGCCGAAAACTCTCTTTTTAAGTTTTGGACTCTGCTTGCTCGGCTTCTGATACGGATATGTCCATTTAGTACGACATTTTACGAATATAAAAAAAATCAAATTCTATAATTTATAAAAATTATCTTATATATTTTCACGCCTTTTAGTTATTTAAGATTAAAACATAACGGAGAACTATTTTTCAAGGCGGAATGTTAGATTCTCTACCTTTCACAATGCTGCCAATTTGCGGTGAAATAGAGTGTAGACATGAAATATTCATGTCTGTGTTTGGACAATAGACTGCGTAAATATGTTGAAACACGAAACAAATGACAGTCTTTACAGCCTAATATCATACCATGATTCAATTTGGCAATGACTATGGATTTGTATTAATAATATTTTATTAAATTACAAGATATGTCAATTTTTAATTTTTTTTTAAATATTCAAACTTTGGTAGCGACCCTTAAAAAATGTTTTGAACTCTTGAAATTTTTGTGGAAATCTTTATTTTATACATAGAACAAAATAGGAGGGTGCCCCATAGAAATTTTAAAAGTTAATTTTTTAAGGACCACCTTAGAATACAGCAGAAACACACATGCACATATCAACATAACTTAAACTAATTGTCTATATGGTGGTTTGAATCGGGATAGAAATTTTAAGAATAAACTTTCCGAATCCAGGAGTGAATTATGATGCAGTCTGCATATATATGTGTGTGTGCATAAATTCTATTATATACATAAATACAATTAATTCATAACATGTTGTTTCAATGGAGGAAGTTTTAAAATAAATGTACGCATACTACTGAAAAGTTTAGTTTTTTTCTCCATAAATTATTTATATTTTAAAAATTGAAAGTAATTTTATTGACTTTTTCATTTGTTATTTACAGAAAAAATATAAAATAAAGCTAAAATATATTTGTGATTTTAAGCTGAATCTAGAGCTACGACAACTTTTACTTGTTTCAAAAATATGTTCTTATAGAATTATTCTAGTTAGACTTAGAATTGTTTTTTAACTTTTTTTTCTTTAGAAATCTTTAACATCATTTATTTCTTTCCGCAAAAGTAAATTAATCATGCTGTATATCAGATCAAACTCTGTGAACAAATATATTGTGTTTATCTTGTTAGAAGGTTGGAGATTTTAATCTATTTTTAAATTACGGAAAAGGGATAGCATTTTTAATGCATGCGTTTATATATGGCGCTAAGTGCAATAAATTATCTATGACAGCATTTGTAAATCTAATCTTTGTTTCAATAACAAATTGAGATATTTCGTTTTCATTTGATTAGAAGGTTTTCGAATTTAATTTTCAGATGGCTTAAATAAATATTTTGCTTTTGGTACAATGATCTGATATATTTTGTAGATACACAGCAAATAAAATTTTAATGGTGTCTTAAAAATAATGTACAGAGATTAAATGTAATTTATATTCTTATATACAGGATAAGTACAAACCATCTTACTGAATAAAGTAAGATACAATCCAATTATCCCGTCAAATATGCAGGGTGTTTCACTTCAAGATCATTCCAGGTTTTCTTCCATAAATCAATGTTGTATGGAAAACTATACGACAAAGCTTGTTAATCATTTTCAAACGTTTAAATAAAACAGCACAATCCAATATTATTCAAAAACAAATAATTAATTGAATTTCGAAAAATATTTCTTTACGAAATAAATAAACTAAATTAAATTGGAAAAATCCTAATAACATTTATATATAACAAAATTCATAATTCATAATGGGTATATAAACAAATAAATATACGTTTATTGGCATCATTTTGTTTGTAATAATATAAGGTTTACCAATATCGAATTTATTTTGTAATAAGATCAATAATTAAGATTTTTATAATATTTTATATGTATGTAAATAGAGTAATTAAAACTCTCTAATACTTCAGACAGAATAACGCAATAAGGGGCAATAAAATGCAACATAGACGACAGTTTGTTCAACATTCGACAGTTTTGACAAGAAAAGAATGCATCAGTCACAAAAATTTGCGATGCTTTTAGCATAAAATTTATGATGACAGGGGCAAAATTTATGGGACCTCAACGTATGCGGTAGCGATCCCAAGCGACGTCATATCCCTAAAGTCATAAAAAAATTACTTATACGAAGAGGAAGCGAGGTAACACGAACCACATGTAAGAAATGAAAAGTACCAATGACGAGTGAGATGGAGCAGCGAATGGGAGATTTGGTAATGTTATCAAATAAGCTTTCCCACAAACGGGTACCAAGAAGAGATTTTTCTAAAAAATATTATTAAGTCTAAAAAAATTGCTCAACAGAAGGTACTGGTTCTCATAAGTCCTGAACTCTATGTAATTATGCCATTTTTCACCAGCCTGAAAATTCCTGCGCAACCTGACGTAGAATTGCCTTGATGAAAATATTCTGCTAGAAGTCCATTGCTTCTAACTCATGAAGACGAAGATCGTTAAAATGAAACTTTGCATAAACTGTTCAAGATCCAAAGAAATTCGTAATTCCAAGATGACCGGGATGATATAACTGTCGGAAGTTTTGCGAATTAGGTCGAAAAAAAATTTCTGGAAGGAGAGTCCTACATATGCATCAGTGTATACGAATACATGAACATTTCTCCTACCAGTTAGAGACTAATAGTGGACTCTCAACTAAGCATCGTCACTAACTTGGATTATATGCGATTGGCCAAAAGCCAATAACTAAAAAGAGTCTAAAAATAACTTTTGTGTTTCGTTGGACAATCCATTAATGAATTACCCGTACTGTAAAACAAGCCATGGATGATTATCAAACGCTGTTTGATAAAGTATTTTGGTGAGCTAAATCTTAATTATTTTCAGTCTATGGCCATTATTTTATCTTGTATATTATAATGTATATTTATTAACTTCAGTTACTAAGATCTTATAGCCAAAATTTTAAAGCATATCTAAAACGAATCATATTTCGTATTAAAGAATAATAATAAAAACAATGTTAAATGTGGAATTAATAAATTTTTTGGCTAAGTAGCCCATATTGTTTTATGGATTCGTGCTGTAAGCTTTTAATGAAAAATGATAGTTAAAATTAAAATTTACCTGTATGTTGTATAAAAAAAAAATATTATATTATGAAATTGAACAAGCTGACTATAATTGGAAAATAATATAATCAGAGAACAAGAGAACAAATATTTGGAACATGAATATTATATGTTTGTAAAAAAAAATTAATTGTATATATGTACTTTATGTCTTTTCTTTGAATTTTTCCTTTTCTTTTCTTTTCAGATGTTATTTAATTTTATGAGTCTTAAGAATTTAAATTTAGTAAATATTAAATTAGATATTCGTTTGAGCAACAATCTAATCCTAAATTACAATTTGGAACGTTAAACAAGTCGTTCCTGGGTTGTTGACAATTTTAATTTATTCCAAATCTCATCTCCTTCTATTTTATTAATTAACATTATCCCATATGTTCATTCACAACGCGGAACGGGATAATATTTTCTATCATTGTACCAATCGCTACACTTTCGTGTGACCTTGTATGGAGGTGTCAGTTCATCACCACAATCAAGTAACATTTTAATGAAATTTTCATAAGTATTACTATGTTCCTAAGAAATACAAGACATCACAAGATGTGCTGGAAATAGGCCTATTTTGCAGCATGTTTGGAAATGTAGTTAGTAGTACATACCTGTTAATTCTTTAAGTTAGGGTGCATTTTCCGAGACTTTCCGTTATGTAATCCTATTTCCCACAAACCTAAAGAATAAACATTTTAAATTGCTACTAAATTAAATATAATTCTCACACAGACCGAAAAAAAAAGAAAAAAAAACAGTCACTTAACAAACATAGATCAATTGTAAAAAATATATTGTGAACTTTAAAAGTTCATCGGTTACTTAAAAAGTGATTGTAAAAACATAGATGTTAAAAGTTTAAAATAAAAACATTTTATTAACTCCCGAGTAATTTCGGCTTTCATCCGCAACCTTCTTCAGGGATAACTTTTTTCAACTGTCATTCTATTCATCCAACTGCACCTGTTCGTTTGAGGTGGGGAAGTCTATTATTCTTCTGTTGTTTCGGAACGAGTGCTTCGGATTAAAAACAGATGCAGAAGAAATAATTTATTAATCAGAAATTAACTTTATATATATATATATATCAATATTTAACAATATATTGTGTATACTGCGTCGTTCCATACTTCATTGCTTTTTTTATATAATTTCAATGCATTCTCTGATTATGGATGTATAGTAATTACATGTTCGATATATAATTTCCGCTTCATCAAAATCTATTACTATATTCCTTTTATAATTTAAACAGGACACTTGTGTGGATTGGTGACAAAACTTGATATCAGAACGTCCACGCAATGGAAAATTTTTGCTGATTTAAAAAAAAAAAAATAGAAATGTTTGTATTATGCATCGGTTTGAAGGTAAAGCGTTGGTGTACATGAATTTGTAAGTTTCAATTTCAGAAGAATAAATCTATACTGAAAATGGGCTGGAAACTGACAGTATTAAAATTCATTTACAGTTGAGCATAAAAGTCCACTTATTGAGTTGCATGTTTTTTCTTTTACTTTTTTTTCATTAAATGAAATTATTATGCTTTGAAAATATCAAATTATTATTCTCTCCGTCATATCTACATAGTTAAGAGATTTTAGCTAAGGTATTAAATGCAATTTTAACTTTATTTGATATTTGATAATTAAATGTCACAAGAGTAACGGAAAACATTTTAAAGTTTTAATTTTATAAAAAGTACTTACAGTTTTTACCCAAAACTTCTGATTCTCTGATTTGGAGATATAAGACAGATTTTACATAAAATAATAATTTTTTATGTTATACATGGAATAGGAACTGGGATGTTGTCACAAGAGTAACAAATGTCTGTGTCACAAGAGTAACGCATAACACTTTTGTCCATAACTTGACATAAAACTGTTTGTTCAAATCTTCAAGCGACTGCATTTTCAGTTCTTATTTTGTATGATGCCGTAAATTAAAATTTAATGCTTTTTATCTAGACTTTTAACTGGTAGCCAATTTTCTGTAAATGCTTTCCAGTGGAAAAAATGAACAGAGGGAATGCATATTTCAATTCAAAATTATAACCATTTTACTGTTTTTTTTTATCATGGTTGTGCTAAGTAAAATTTAATGCTTTTTATCTAGACTTTTAACTGGTAGCCAATTTTCTGTAAATGCTTTCCTATGGAAAACATGAACAGAGGGAATGCTTATTTCAAAATTATAACCATTTTACTGTTTTTTTTAATCATGGTTGTGCTTTCCAATTTAAATAAAAGTCTAACTTTGCAATTATGTCAGGAATAATTCAATCTTCTTCCTCAATTAACTTAATTGGACAATTTTTTTCAAAACTTCTGATAATGATGCTGTAGACTTAATTTGTGCTGTTGTATAACGAAATGTGCGGAATGAATTTCGTCCTGGAACAGAAATTGTAATGAATACCGCTGACTTTGTCAAAATTGTTCATGGAAAAAATAAATAAGCATACTCCGTGTATCATATGGAGAAATAAAATAACAACAAAACGTTTTATTATTTGTGAGAGAAACTACCAACAGCGAAGAGCACTTAAAATTACAATTTGTTAAAGTCATAAAGAATGACACTTACTACAAGCCATACATATAACATGATTCATACAAAGAATTTACGTTTTACTAAATGAATAAGGATATAGGAGAAGTTGCAAACTATATTATTGATAATGAAGATAATAATTGATACTGTTCAATAGCACAAACTGGGGGGGGGGAGGGGGGGATTATAATGAGTAAAATATGATGATTTGAAGAAGCATGGTATTATTACTGAATTACTAGATGATGATTATCAAAACAAAGTACTTAGAGCTATGAAGCTCAGAAGTAAATCTCAAGTTTGAATCTGATGACTACATTATATGATACAAAAAATAAAAAATCAAACTGTAGTTGGCATTAATGGTCCGAGACAGATAAAAATCTTAAAATTTTTAAAACCCTAATTTTATCATTTTTAGCTCACAGGCTATCAAAGCCTGAGAGCTTATGTGCCCGCCGGTTCTGTATGTACGTACGTATGTACATACGTAACGCGATAACTCTTGATAGAAACCTCCTATTTGCTTCAAATTTTTTTCCTAGTTTCGTTCTGATAAGGCGCTTCCCTGATTAGTTTTGGGGGTTCATTGGTTAAGAATAAAGGGGGAAAAGGGGGGGGGGGGTTAGTCCAATCCCCCCCCCCCCTTAATTCAGATAAAGGGGTTTTTCATGCAGAATTATTCGATTTGCTCCGAAGTTGGTATACCGGTTTATTATGTTAATGAACTTTCCTGATTAGTTTTGGGGGTTCATTGGTTAAGGATAAAGTGGGAAAAGGGGGGTTAGTCCACCACCACCCCTTAATTGAGATAAATGGGTTTTTCATGCAGAATTATTCCACTTGCCCCGAAGTTGGTATACCGGTTTATTATGTTAAGGAACTTCCCTGATTAGTTTTGGGGGCTCATTGGTTAAAGATAAAGAGGGAAAGGAGGGGGGGGTTAGTCCACCCCCTTAATTTAGATAAATGGGTTTTTCATGCAGAATTATTCGATTTGCTCCAAATTTGGTATACCGGTTTATTATGTTAAGGAGCTTCCTTCATTAGTTTTGGGGGTTCATTGGTTAAGGATAAAGGGGGAAAAGGGGGGTTAGTCCACCTCCTTTAATTCAGATAAATTAATTTTTCATGCAGAATTATTCGATTACCGATTTTGTTATACCGGTTTATTATGTTAAGAAACTTTCCTGGTTAGTTTTGGGGGCTCATTGGTTCAGGATAAAGGGGTAAAAGGAGGGCTAGTCCACCCCCCCTTAATTTAGATAAATGGGTTTTTCATGCAGGATTATTCGATTTGCTCCAAATTTGGTATACAGGTTTATTATGTTAAGGAGCTTCCGAGATTAGTTTTGGGGGTTCATTGGTTAAAGATAAAGGGGGAAAAGGGGGGTTAGTCCACCCCCTTAATTCAGATAAATGTGTTTTTCATGCAGAATTATTCGATTTGCTCCGAAGTTGGTATACCGGTTTATTATGTTAATGAACTTCCCTGATTAGTTTTGGGGGATGTTTGGTTAAGGATAAAGGGGGAAAAGGGGGTTAGTCCCCCCCTTAATTCAGATAAATGCATTTTTCATGCAGGATTATTCGATTTGCTCCCAATTTGGTATACAGGTTTATTATGTTAAGGAGCTTCCCTGAGTAGTTTTGGGGATTCATTGGTTAAGGATAAAGGGGGCTAATCCCCCTTCACTTATTTTTTGAGGGGCATTATTCTTTAAAATAAGAGTATAATATACAATTAGTGCGAAGAGCCTGTGAGCTCAATGCCATCAGTTTAGTTGGGCACTTTTCTTTTTTATTTACATTATTTTTATATTACTTTAAACTTTAACCAACATAAAAAGTTATGTTTTATGAAAAATACATTTATTAGAACATAATTGAATGGTTTTATTTAGTATATAAAATGAATGTTTACAAAATTTACTTATGGACATAATGTCACATGTGTAACACTTAGAATTTTGCAAAATCAAACGTACCTAATTCATGTTTTATCAGATGAGTTGAAAGATTAATTCTTTTTAAATAATATATAATTACTCAGCTATATTTTGTAAATTATGTTTCTGTATTCTTATATGATTTACAGAATTTCTACGTCAAACACAATTTTTGTATATCGCATTTTATGTGGTCGCAAGAGTAACAAAACTTTAATTTATTATCTAGACAAGTAAAATGCTTTTTGATATAAATTGCATGTGGTTCATTTGAGTACAGAACGCTTATCTTTCAGTGTTTTGAACAAATTTATCCTAAATATGTTTTGAAATAAAAGAATTGGAAATATTTATGAAAATTTTCTCTGATGGTCACGACAGTAACAATCGATGTTCCCATATCTGCTCTATGTCCTTCGATTCTTTCCTTCTTTGAATTTCCTTTTTATCATCCTTATGTATTCCATTGCATCATTTTTGTCGGTTCTAAAAGGAATTCTATAAACACTACTTATGACATCCTACGGGATTATATCTATTTTAATACAGATTAATTCTTTTAATTTTCTTGGAGGGTAGGCTATTAAATTTATACCATGTTTAAATAAAAAATATCTCAAATTTTCGAACAAAACAGGGGTATAATTAAATCCTTTATATTTCATTTCATTATGATTTACTTTCAATAGTTCTGTCTTTAAAAGAACGAAAAGCATAGTGCCCCAAAAAGATTGAAAAGCGCTTTAATGGATTAGCTATAGGAGAAACGTACACAATGCAAATTGCAAACGTATTCAAATAAGGTATGAATAAATATTATATTGCTGAAATAGTCCTGCCAGCAATTTTCTATGTATTACACATTTAAATTTTTGGTATGGTGTGTGGGTCTTATAAGCACTGACAAGTACAGGGATAAAGAAAAAATTATCGAGTAAAAAATGGTCTAATCGATAGTCCGATCAAATGATAATATAGCATTTGGCTACTGTTGTCTTTTTCTAATTATTAAATAAAGTAATGAAAGCTTACTTTTTTAGCTCACAGGCTATCAAAGCCTGAGAGCTAATGTGCCGCCCGTTCTGTATGTATGTACGTATGTATGTATGTATGTATGTATGTATGTATGTATGTATGTACGTAACGCGATAACTCTTGATACAAACATCCGATTTGCTTCAAAATTTTTTTCTAGGTTCATTGTGATAAGGCGCTTCCCTGATTAGTTTTGGGAGTTCATTGGTTAAGGATAAAGGGGGAAAAACGGGGTTAGTCCAACCCCTTAATTCAGATAAATCAGTTTTTCATGCAGAATCATTCGATTTGCTCCGAATTTGGTATACCGGTTTATTATGTTAAGGAACTTCCCTGATTAGTTTTGGGGGTTCACTGGTTAAGGATAAAGGGGGAAAAGGGAGGTTAGCCCGCCCCTCTTAATTTAAATAAATGCGTTTTTCATGCAGAATGATTCGATTTGCTCCGAATTTGGTATACAGGTTTATTATGTTAAGGAACTTCCCTGATTAGTTTTGGGGGTTCAGTGATTAAGGATAAAGGGAGAAGGGGGGCTAGTCCACCCACCTTAATTTATATAAACGGGTTTTTCATGCAGAATTATTCGCTTTGCTCCAAATTTGGTATACCGGTTTATTATGTTAAGGAGCTTCTCTTATTCGTTTTGGGGATTCATTGGTTAAGGATAAAGGTGGGCTAGTCCACCCCCTTAATTTAGATAAATGGCTTTTTTGCAGGATTATTCGATTTGCTCCAAATTTGGTATACCGGTTTATTATGATAAGGAGCTTCCCTGATTAGATTTGGAGGTTCACTGGTTAAGTAAAAAGGGGGAAAACGGGGGCTAATTCCCCTTCACTTATTTTTTTGAGGGGCATTATTCTCTGAAATAAGGGCATAATATACAATTAGTGTGAATAGCCTGTGAGCTCAATGCCATCAGTTTAGCTGGGCACTTTTCTTTTTTATCTGTTTTTTTCTTAAAGAAAATTGTAAAATTTGTTTCCATTTAGAACAAAAAACAAATTAAACATAACGTTTATAAAGACAAATGTTTTGTTCATACTTTAAGAGAATGTTCATTGAAACACCTAAAATGTTTATTTTTAGCTCACAGGCTATCTAAGCCTGAGAGCTAATGTGCCCGCCCGTTCTGTACGTATGTACGTATGTATGTATGTATGTATGTACGTAACGTGATAACTCTTGATAGAAACATCCGATTTGCTTCAAAATTTTTTTCTAGGTTCATTGTGATAAGGCGCTTCCCTGATAGTTTTGGGAGTTCATTGGTTAAGGATAAAGGGGGGGGGAAACGGGGTTGGTCCAACACCTTAATTCAGATAAATGTGTTTTTCATGCAGAATCATTCGATTTGCTCCGAATTTGGTATACCGGTTTATTATGTTAAGGAACTTCCCTTATTAGTTTTGGGGTTCATTGGTTAAGGATAAAGGGGGAAAAGGGGGGTTAGTCCACCCCCTTAATTCAGATAAATGGGTTTTTCATGCAGAATCATTCTATTTGCTCCGAATTTGGTATACCGATTTATTATGTTAAGGAACTTCCCTGATTAGTTTTGAGGGTTCATTGGTTAAGGATAAAGGGGGGAAAGGATGGTTAGTCCACCCCTTTTAATTCAGATAAATGGGTTTTTCATGCAGAATGATTCGATTTGCTCCGAATTTGTTATACCGGTTTATTATGTTAAGGAACTTCCCTGATTAGTTTTAGGGGTTCACTGGTTAAGAATAAAGGGGGAAAAGGGAGGTTAGCCCGCCCCTCTTAATTTAGATAAATGCGTTTTTCATGCACAATGATTCGATTTTCTCCGAAGTTGGTATACCGGTTTATTATGTTAAGGAACTTCCCTGATTAGTTTTGGGGGTTCATTGGTTAAGGATAAAGGGAGAAGGGGAACTAGTCCACCCCCCCCCCCCTTAATTTATATAAACGGGTTTTTCATGCAGAATTTTTCGCTTTGCTCCAAATTTGGTATACCGGTTTATTATGTTAAGGAGCTTCCCTGATTCGTTTTGGGGATTCATTGGTTAAGGATAAAGGGGGGCTAGTCCACCCCCTTAATTTAGATAAATGTTTTTTTTGGCAGGATTATTGGACTTGCTCCAAATTTGGTATACCCGTTTTTTATGATAAGGAGCTTCACTGATTAGATTTGGAGGTTCACTGGTTAAGTATAAAGGGGGAAAGGGGGGCTAATTCCCCTTCACTAATTTTTTTGAGGGGCATTATTCTTTAAAATAAGAGTATAATATACAATTAGTGTGAATAGCCTGTGAGCTCAATGCCATCAGTTTAGCTGGGTACTTTTCTTTTTTATTTTATTATTCATTGTGATACATATTTTATTAATTACAGCGTTTTCTTTTACAATATATATCTGAAAGTTTTAGTATGGTGTTTCATAGTTTAAAAAAAATATTCATCGTGATACATATTTTATTAATTACAGCGTTTTCTTTTACAATATATATCTGAAAGTTTTAGTATGGTGTTTCATAGTTTAAAAAATATATCCACACAAATGCAATAAATATGAAATACCCAGCATCTAAGATTAGAAAAAAAAATTACAACAATATTTTTTAAATTCATGTATAGTATTCCACCAAAGTACTATTTATCAAAGTTACAATAAATGTATATAAATCTTGGCAATTTTTCTGTAGCAAATTTCATTTTTTGTGCGTTTTCAATATGTTGGCTGTACGCTTTTTAAGGGGTCTTCAAGACTCTTAAAATTGCAAAAAATTAAAAAAAGGCCCACATTCAACATTTCATATCCTAAAATGTATGACATTTAAAAACATAATTTTAATTGGGATGGAAGGTATGAGTATTTTCTTTTAATTCATGTTTTTAAAAAATTGCAAGATCCATAATTAGTATTTATAGGGGCTCCAAACGTGCAGACATTTGTCGAGCAGAAAATTGGTATGATAGCTTATACGAGGAGGATTGCAAAATAAATTTTGCAAATATAATTATTTTTTTGCCCAATTTTACATCATATTTTAATAATTACCCTGAAGCCAAAGAAATTTATATGTAAAGAATTTATATATTTTTAATACAAAGTTGCATTTAGCTAATACTAACTTTTGAAAATTTCAACAGTATAATCACCTAAAAAATATTTTTTTGAACAATAAAAATTAAATTTTTAGGTTCAGTTTATACAGACTAACATGAAACATATGTTTTGAAAATTTCATGAAAAAATATTCAGACGTTTTCGAGATATCATGCGCGTTATGTTCAAAAAAGGCCTTTGGAGAAAAATCACTTCAAATTTTCGTAAATGCCGCTTCAGCTATTGCGCGGATATAATTCTAAAAGCCATAACTTGTGTTCTAATGGGAATTTCAAAAAAATAGTTATATCAAAATGTTCAGAAAAGATAGGAGTTCTAAAGATAGGACATTTAAAAAAATAAAAATTTCGAAAATTTTGAAGCTTGAGTCATGACATCCCCTGAGCAATTAAATTTTGAAATATTATTTGAAATATTATCAAAGTTACTATAAGAATACTTTAATATTTTTCTTTATCATAAGCATAAAAGAAACTGCTTTCTTATAAGAATGAAATTTTATTCAAAGAAATACAAAAAATTATATCGACTTAAAATTACTGCACTGTAAAAAAAAATGGTAACTTTCCATGTAAAATCCAGGAACGTTTCGCCTTTTATCAGGTTTTCAGAATAATTTAGCTCTTTCCTGTGAAATTCTGGTTTTCTTATCTGAAACGTTCCTGAACAAAAGTTGGAAACAGCAAAACGCTGCGGCCGCCATTTTTTTTTTTTTTTTTCCTATAATCCGTTGCTCGCGCGCGAGTGTCGAAAACGAATTCCTTAAATGAATGTAAAAAAATCAATATGGAATGCAAATAAATCAATAGACGACATAATCCTTTACGTCTCTATTGTCAAGATAATTCAGATGAAAATACAATACCTCTGTGACATCACTGAGAGATTATCTCTCGTACTTGTCTGTGAAATCTTTAACGAGCAGACTGTGTAAAACAAAATACACCTATTATTTGGATCTGCATTAACCAGGGGACTATCAAATATGATTCTCACCTATTTTGATTAATTTAAAGTATGTTTTAGAGTTCTTATCTCTAATTATTCTTGTGAAAGGATTTCTTCAAATGGGCCTTAGATTTTCAGAAATTAGATGCCGAGTTTTAGCATACGTTTCAAATACCCATTAGTTTGCACCTCTCAACGTGTCTTTCGTGGTGTGGACGCAGAAAGCTTGCACGCCACCCGTACGGCCCGGGTTCGATGCTACCTCTTGACTTTTTTTTTTCTTTTTTAATTAATTTTATATTTTAACACTTTATTACAATTTGATTTAAATTTGACATATATTTGACACTTTGAATTGCTGCAAATTTGAATTTTTTTTTTATTTTCGGAAAAAATATACAATTACGTTTAGGTTTTTTTTTCATGAAAATTTATATGTATTTTATCTAACTTGTAAACTAACATAATCACTGACGAAAATCCAAAATATTTTATGTCTAGATTTTTTTTCTAATTATTATTTACATTTATATATTTTTATATTTTAAGCAAAGTTCAGAAACAATATATCACATATATATTTACTTTATTGAATTTTAACTGAAAATTTATTTTTTCGTGTAAATTATAAATAATAATTTTGATGTCAATTTCAAAATATTTTTTCATTCTAACAAATAATGATAATAAAGCGAAAATTGTCAACTGGAAATGTAAAAATCGTCTGCGGATACCGCATGCTGTGAAATGTCAGTAATGTCATAATGAAGGGAACGAACATCCAGAGTGAATTATGTCAGCCGGGTATCGGTCTGGATAGCCTAACAGGTAAGGCATTGGCACGGCACGCCAAGTATCCAGGTTCGATCCCTGGTCTGGACATTTTTCGCTCTTGTGCTACTCCAGCCTTGAATATGTCAGTAATGTTTTGCTGTCAACAGAAATATTCCTGGTATTTCGCAGGAAACTTACTGGCATTTCTGTAGAAAGTTTTTAACATATACAGTAAAGTACCAGTCATTTTCAAGAAATGTTTCTTGGAAATAATGGGCAACTCAGCTGCCCATTTTTTCCCAGGAACGTTGCGGAATTTTTTTTACAGTGTGAAGAGAAAGAAGAGACTGTTGTTAAAACAATCTCTCATATTCCACATAAAAAAAGACAATATATGTGCAGACTAGTTTGTTTTGTAAAATGTGTGCAATAAAATGAAGCCTGTGCTTGAAAATATTAATTGAATTTATTGTCTCTTCAGTAATCTAAAAATCTGAGGCTTGTGTAAAAGGAACAATTGTACAGTTCTAAAAACATAAGCAAAAAAAAGTATAAAATAAGTTTTCCCTCTTCTATTATATTTTTACGATTTTAAACTGAATAATCCACTAATATGTTTCTTTTCTTTAATACTGTAATAATGAGTTTAATGCAACGAATTTTTATAATTTTAGTAAATTCAGTGTCAAATTATTCTGCTGTGAAACACTTCGTAACTGTTTTTTAGAATATTTAAAGCTATACAAAAAGGAGTGTGTTTATGATTCCGTACACGTTGGAAGAGTTAATAGTCTTATAAAAAAATTGTAATTTTAAGTAAAAGTAAAATATTTCATTCTATTTTATTGTAAATAATTCAAGAGTTACAATAGTATACCTCGTTTCGTTTTTAAATATGACTTAATAAAAAAGAAAACTTTATTTCTGAATTATATTTTCAATTTTCGGATCAAAGGAAGATAAAATTTACTGAAAAAAATTTCGTGTTTCTTATTTCACCTATGCATTCAAGGATGAATTTTTTATTTCCATTTTCATAATCTTAAAATCAAAAACTTTTATAGCTTTAAGATTCACTGACAAATATACGATTGTTTTCATTTCTTTGAAGAAACAAATATCGCCCTCAAAAAGAAGTTTTTCCCTTTTATGTAAAGCCTATTTCTTGAATTCAAACTGTAAACTTATTTAAAATTTCAAAAGATTTAGGAAGAAAAACAAACAAAAATGATATTTTAGGAAGAAAACCCATATATTTAAATTACATATATTAAATTATATAATAAAATATATTAAATTATAATCAGAAAAAGTGATCACTATTAAACAGACTCATTTATAAATAATAATTACAAAACTGTGTTTTAGAGAATAGCCTTCTTATGATAAAAAAAATAAAACTTCTAGTAAAAGAAATTATTGTAACAATAACTTTTCTCAAATGTCCTGTTTTTACACAAGAGCGTTAAATGCTGCAGTTACTTGTGTTTTATCTTTTGTGATTATATATATATATATATATATATATATATATATATATGAAAAACTAACAAAAAATCGAAGACGCTTAAAATTCGAAATACTTAATCAACTTATGTAAATATTTTACTGATTTAGATTTGTGAAATAAAATAACAATTTATGTTATGTGTTTGAAACATTTTAAATACAGTAGAATATCATTACAAGGAATTCCACTTTAAAGAATTTTTCAGTTTAACAAAAAATATTTTTATTGTTAAAAAAATCCTGTTATCTTATGTTATTGTAAAAATATTCGCTTTAACAAATTTTTCAATATAGCAAATTTAATCAGAGCTCCCCAGACATTCGTTCTAATGCGATTTTACTGTATTGACTTTCTTCGTAAATTTTAAGTAAGTCATATGTAAAAATATAATTCGGTAGTTTTGAGAATTTATCGAAAGTACGATGAAAACTTCCAAAAAATGTGTTTTATTGCCTATATTATAGCAATCATTAAAAATATTTTAAAAAATAATAATATATAAAGTTTTGTGAATATTTTTATTATTCCCCGTATAAAAATTATATACAATTTTTGTTTCGGCCTGTAATAATAAGAATTTATCGAACCTACGACAAAAACTTCTCAAAATGTAGTTTATATCTTACAATATAGGAATGAATAAAAATATTTTAATAATAATAATAATTAAAACATTAAAGATATTATTTACAGCCCCAGAATACGAATTATTTGTAGTTCGTTTTTTGGCGTCTCTAAATTATGTTCGTCTCTTTGTTCGTATTAAAATGACTTAAAAAGGAGAGTGCAAATGCTTTAAAACTTATTAAAACTTCCCCTACTTCACGGAAAGAATGGCGAGCAGTGGAAGCTGAGGTTCTTCCTTGGGCTACTGAAACAAACAGTAGTAGACCTGATAACAGAAAATCGTGACCAGAAAAGCTTAAAAGTTTAATTCTGTAAATTTAAAACGTGCCGACAATTTAATGTTCCCACTTTTTAAATAATGCAACTGTTTTATTAGCAACATATTTTACTCAATGAAGGGAACTAGGTGGTTTAGAAGATCAAAGTATTACATATAATATCGTCCCATTTTGCGCATATTCTTAGCGTCAAAGCAATTCAAATTTTTTTTCTTTTTTTTTGAATCTTGGAATATTTTTTAAGCGTTCCATTTTTATGTGAAATAGTCTTTTATCTATAGAACGTTTACAATGACAAAGTTTCACCCACAACTAATCTGAAATTAAATGTTAAACCACTTATCACTAACACAATTTGCGCCCTTTTGCTGTTTAACATAAATCATCTGCTAAGTTTAAGACTGAATGAGTTTTGCCAGACTTTCGCTCACGGGAAAAAAATTATAAACATCTAGGGCGTGCCTCCGTGAAAACTTGTTCTTCCAGGAACCCCTCTTCTATTTCATGAAATTTCTGTAATTTTCTGCGCAGTTCAATATTTTTTAATTTTGTGTAGTTATACTGGTTTCCACTTTTTTCAAGCATTGTGCTTTTAATGTATAGGAATTTTATGAATCTTACAGTAAATATTGCAGCTCAAAAAGGAAGCAAAGCATTTATTATTTAATACAAAAAAATAAGGTTACCATTAAAAAGCTAACAATCGTAATTCGTCATATATCTCAAACATCCTATATGCTAAACATACCGAGAGCACAAAACATTGCGCAGATATTGTCGAGTTTACGCTAAGAAATACCAGCTACTGCTACTTCAACTATTCGCCGATAACGAAAAGAAGCACACTTGTTGTCCCTTATTGATATTCTCAAAGCAAATCCAAACATTTTTTTCTGTTTATAGAGAAAGTTTTTGTCGCTGGTATAGCTAGTCCCCCCTTTGATAAAATACTCTGCGACTTGCTGTTTTTCAGCGTTTTGAATTACAAAAGGGCAATAATCAACTTTGTACTGACATTTGTATTTTTTGTATGCGTATACAATTGTATTTTTGTATGCATATTTCTTTCCATCCTGTCTTTTTAAATCAGCTGGCAATATTTCATGGTATTCTATATAACACATTACTCTACAGTATATACTGAGCAAAACACGTTGAATAATAATTATTGTGCATTCACACTCGTACGTGAGCTCAAATATACGTTTGACTGGATAGGATATATTTGTATATAGAATTTATATTTCGTTTATTCACATTTATTTAGAACATATGTATATTTAAAAAAATATTAGAAAACTAACTTTTTTTTTAACGTCAATAGATATTGTAGAGGATTTTAACGAAACTGAATTCAAACTTGTACTCAAGGAATATTTTAATTATTTTAAATAGACTTAGAAAATAAAAAATAAATAAAAATCAGAAATTCTTTTACCAAACTTTCATAAATTTTATTGAATTATTTTGTATACTTAATTTATGCGTAATGTTTGTAGCGCATTTCTTATAGATGAAAAGAAAAGTGTTACATTATTTCAGATAAATTATTCATTGCAAACTTCCTACATTAATACGTCAAAGTGAAGTATTTCATTTCTTCTCATGCATAATTAAATTTAACACAACAAAAACCTAATCCACATCACCGCAAGTTTCACAATTATTGACTAAATAAGTTACAAACCTTGTAATAAAATATTTTCTCATTGAAAGAAAAATAAAATTCATTAAAAATTAACGAAATTAAAACAGAAGATTTTCAAAAAAAATTAAAAAATTAAAAAAAATAAATAAATAAATTTTTAAAACAGAAAAAAAATAGTCGTAAATTTATTAAGTTATTTTATCTTTCAGATATTTGAAATTTTTAATGCAATAAAGTAATATTGGGTTTCAGGTAGTTTTAAAGGAAAATATGTCTTTTAGAATGTATAGTGTATTTGGAAAATATTTAGAGGTCTATTTACAAAATTTCAATCCTTATAACTAAATTTACAAAATCTATGTAATATTTCTCTTTCTATAAAGGAACGTAGAAGAATTTGGAGCACTATTTTAATGTGTCACTTCATTTTTGCTACTTCTGAAAAATATCACTACGCGCGGTCATGGCAAAACAAAAAGCGTGTACATCGACAAACTAAATAAATCTTTCGAACAATTTCTTTTTGGAAAATCTTAAGTTTTATTTTAATTGGAAGAAATTGTCAAAAGTGATCCAAATTTAGCTAATTGGACCAAACAATATTAGTCTAATTCAGTGAGTAGAAAATATAACTAATTTTATTAAAATCAAAGTTTGCGATTAATGAAACAATCAAACAAAAGAACAGCCTTGAATTATAATGAAATCAAGTGCCTGAAACAAAGAGTAATATTTTTAAATCTAGGGGGCTCTGCCCCCTGCAGGCTACGCTCGCCAACCCCGTTGAGACACCGCAGAATCTAAAAACACGCTAATCTGATCGTTTTTAAAAATATTAGAGATGATTGACTTTTACTTTAAAAAGAAGTGTAAAATCTCCCTGTAAACGGGTTTCCATTCAATTTCCTTTGATTTCAAAGATTTAAGGCCGAATCAGTTGCTGTTAAAACATCCAGTGGTTGTTTTTGTGTTTGATTAAAGAGGGTCAGTTAAATATTTGAAAAGAAGCTAAAAAATGAATTAAGTGTACAGAGTCTTTGTCTCCCGGTATTTTAAAACAATTTTTATAACAATAGCCTAAGTCATGTGACTATCATCAACAGTTCCGGGCGAACCACTTCACTTTTTATATCCCTGATGCCATTTTGGTACTTTAATGTTAGCCAGGTACAGGTGATAAGTCGCCAAATATTATTCTTTCGCCATCATTTCATCTATTTTATAATAGTCCAAGTCATGTAACTGCCATAAATAAATAAATATACTCTGATCCCTTCGCTTTTCATATGAAAGTTTGGCCCAGATATCATATACGGCCCCATATTGGCGCGATTTTTTCCTACGCTAATTTGGGGAAAACATCAACAGCATAAACAACAATATCCGGCTTACCAAATCAAGCAAAATAACGATACTATGACGCCAGTTAAGTACCCGTTGCGTATATGACATTGGCGTCACAAAAAAATCGCGCAAATATGGGTCCGTATATGACATCTGTGCCGAAAGTTTTCCCTTTTGATTAAAAAATCAAATTTCTTTTTCGAATAAAACTACATAAAAGTACGCTAGCCGGGTGCAAATCTCGCCAATAGCTATTTTTCAACTGGCAAGTTAGCATTTTTTTTTTCGAGTGTTAAATTAAAACATTGCTTTGAAGTTGAAATTAAATGTCATCGTTTGTTACATCATTTAATATTTGGCCAGATGTCATATACGCACCGAGTTTGGCGTGATTTTTTAAACGAAAATATGGCAAAAACCTCGTTTTCGAATACCAGTTACGTATGAATTTTTGTTACTACTTATTTATCCCGGCGACCAAAAATCTATCGCCAAACTATAAGATTAAATGCCAACAATGGTTGATCGTAAATGTCACATTCACTTGACTTTAAGCAAGTTACACGTCTTTACGTCATCAAGTGATTTTTATTTCGACGTTTTATTTGTATATTTATTACTGTTACACTATTTTCTTTGTTCTTTCGTTATTTAAAATAAAAATTATGTCAATTTGTGTAATTTGGCGAGTGGTTTGGCGATTTATATAATTTGGCGAAATGGGTCGACGGAGTAACTAAGTAGTACCGAATTTTTTAATTATTTTATATTATTTTTAAAGGAAAATAACCAAAAAGTAATTAACTATAGAACAAAACAATTTATGTAATTTAAAAAAAGAAAATAAAGTAAATAAACATTTATCTATAATAATAAAAGAACAAATCGCTCTGTCTATCTGTGTGTTTGTTTGTGTGCGATGGCTAGCAAAATCTACTGAACGTACGAGGCTCAAAATTATTTTGAGGCTAGCCCAAAGTGTCCCATGTACCTTCAGAATTTTAAAATTTTAATTAACAGCTGAGTAATTAATTACCAACCGCGAATCACTTTCACCAAGCAGCCGAATTAAAAAAGTATTTCTTTCTTCAAAACCACAGATTGACTAGAATGAGACCCCGATGCGAGGGTAGCAATCCTAGCGTTAAGGTTGCCTACAATGGGACCCCGAGCGAGGTTAGATGTTTACAGAAGGAAAAAGGATATAATAGATTGAGAATCCGCATTCACCGGGTTCCTACATTTCAAAGTACACTAGGAGATTTTAAGGGACGTTATATTTTTTTATTATTGCTTTTATCGAGTTGAAATTAACACACCTATGAGTATTTTAAACGACGAATCCAAATATTCTTTGAAAAACAACAGCAATTAGCGAATATAAATTAATTAACGATTTACTAAATTTTTTGAGTGCTTTTTTATCTGGCAGCTGTTTGATAAATCATCAACAGGAGATTAACAGGAGACCACGTGTGTACCGTTTTCGCAGGCAACGAGATGCATTCTTCCGGCGGAATTGAAAATTATTTTAAAAAAAATAAAAATAATAATAATAATAACTTTTTTGATAATGAGTCTACCTGTATAAAAAAACGTTTAGATTTGTTAGATTTGTGTAAATGGGGAGGGGGGGGGGCAGGAACTACTTTTGATTAAATATCCCAGTTGCTCGACATGACAAATATTATTATGATAAACACTACCGTGCTTCGCCCGCTATCGCATAATGTGTATTTGTTGGATTTGTGTAAATGGAAAAGGGGGGGGGGGAGGAAACTACTTTTGATTAAATATCCCAGTTAGTCCGCATTACAGATATTATTATGACAAAGACTGGCGTGCTTCGCGCGCTATCGCATAATTTCAGTGCGTGCGCAGCTGATGTAAAATGAGATGCATTCTTCCAGCGAAATTGAAAAGCGTGCTTCGTCCGCTATCGCCTAATTTGTATTTGTTAGGTTTGTGTAAATGGAAAGGGGAGGGGGACTACTGAATTCGATACTATAAATCAAATACTCCGTAGGAATAGAGAATTCAACGAAAGTAAATACAAATACACATAAAATTAAAGAAATTGCAAACAAAATTTATCATTTAAACATGTAAAATATATTTTTTTATGTTTAGATAGGACTAAAGTATATAAATAAATTGATACAGAAAATTACATTAAAACATTCAAAAGCTTTCATGTAGATAGTAATCTGTTGTAAAATATAAAAAAAAAATAAAATAAAAAAGTGTCCAATGCCTGCATCCCTTGAAATTCATTATTTACTGTTCAAATTTATCTGGTCCTATCGTATCTGGTCCTATCGTATATCTGGTTCTATTTAAGCAAAACAAATTAGTCCAATTAAGGCAACTGCAAAAAAAAATTTTTTAACTGATAATCTCAAGACTCATAACGAAAACGAAAGCAAACAAATCTGCGTTGAAAATATCCGCAATAAACAAATGAATTTATATATGTATATGAAAACATAACAACTTACCTTAGTTTTAAAGTATTCTCTTTTGTTTACTATAAACAAATTCGATCAAAACTGTTAATTTTAGGGATTTTTAATAGCCTGAAAACTGCACATAGAAGATGTAATTTTTTAAATTATAAATGACGTCATTATTATGAGTTTGTTTTGAGCGGTAGATGTCGTCTCTTTCTGTAATTAGCGACAGAATTGCAGCGGTCTATTTAAAGCTACGGTTAAAATATGGCTACTCTCCCCTATCACATTTTCATCCACACAGAACCTTTGAAACCCCTTTCTTAAATTCCAAATTATTGCAAAATTAAGATGTTTCAAAAATATTTTCTACAGACACGAATTGAAATAATATGTATAAATGGTGCTCTTGAAATTTCTTTTAATATGTTAAAACATGTCGAAAGAATAAACTGTAATTTCACTGAACCGTATTTTCCAGCATTGAAGATTATGATAACGTAAACTTTCAGACAGCTGGCAGACTATGCGTAAAAATGGTACAAATGAAAAATATTCTAAATTTAATTTCATATAAGTTATGATTTTTTGTAACGAAGTTGCAAACATACAAGTGCATACTGCTCTTTTTCACATTCAATTCTAATGAGCACCTTCAAAAAAAAAAAATAAAAAATCCAAGAGTGAAAAAACATGCATCATGCATAGCTTATGAATTACTTTCCAACAGCACCAGTATGATGTTAAGAAATTTCATTGTTACAAATTGAAATGAGACATATTCATTAATAATTTATTAAATACATGATGCTGTTAAAAGGTTTTAGAAATTATTGTTTAAGAATGGTAACGTCTGTGAAATATTTTGTGGATCTATTTATAAGATAAATACATATTTATACAACCGCCTTACTAAAACTAAATTATAATTCATTTAAAAACTGTTTTCTTGGAATTATCATTCAAAGATGAAGCTGCATCTACATGCTTTTGTGCAGCCAGGTATGCAAATTTATAAAAATTTGATTTAGTGGAACACGTAACTCGTTGTTAAATCCATTTTCTGAAAATCCTGTACATGGCAGTTTATCTGCATAATTTTTAATAACCCTGTATCTATACGATTTGTACATGACACATAATGCAGATTAAAATTTATTCAGTTTGAAAATAAATAACACAACTAAAACAATATACAGAATACATTCGGTACACTTATATATTTTTTCTCACAAAAAATATTATAAGTTTCTCACTGTAATTTTAAATAAAAATACCCCAGTTCTAAGGAGAAAGTAATAATCTGGGGTATCCCATGTATACAGTGTGATGAAATATACATAGCAGAGATTGGCGGTACCATAGAGATATGGTTAAAAGAACACCAGAATGCTTTTACTTCAAGAAACGTAAACACAAAAATTGTAGCCCGCTCCATTCAAACAAATCACTTTCTAGATTTTCAGATGGCCAAGTGCCTTAAATGAAATTACAGAGTATACAAGATCCGTATTTTTCTGGAGGCACGGTTTACTAGATCTGCGAAATCTTCTCTTAATGAGGTTCCTGATGAATATGCCATTTTAATCTATTTCAAACAACCACCTCCGTTTTTAACACTTTGAGGCACATTCGCTCAATATTAAGTTCAATTTATGTCTTCTCTGAGAAATTTACGTTTATTTACGTTACTGACAAGAGACCTTACATAGATCCGAAAACGTTTAACATTAATTTTTGAAAAAAAAATTCTTTAAAACTGTTCAATTACTTTCTCTGTATTTATGTAATAGGTGTTTTAGTAATTTATGGACAGACGTATATATTTTTCTTCGTTTAAATAATAATAGATTTTTTTTTTCACTTAATACATTTTTTAGATTACCTACTGACACAAAAAAATTATATGAAAAATATACATTATGTATTTAAATAAAGTTTTTAAATTTATTAAAAGCGATACTTTTGTTTTACTAACATGAGATGAAAATGTATTTTAAAAATTAATTCATTAAATTGATTTTTAAAACTACAATAGATGAAGAGTTTTAAAATAAATTGTATTTAAAAGCACATTTTCTTCCCTATAATAAGAAAATTTCATTGTTTAGAAGTTTAAAAAAATACAAATGCGAAAATGGCAAACCACAAATTTAATTGTCAGGTGATGCAACCTCAAAGTGACATCAGCGTACGTTTCTCCTTTATAATATAAATAGTAAGTTTTCATAGATATTAGTAATAACGAAGGGGTTGATTAAATTAGGACATATACCATGTGAGGTATTCTAACATTATAAATAAAAATATTTTCAAAATAAACTCTTATATTGATAAACGTTTGTTAATGTTTTATGTATATAAAAGTTTTTTAAGAGTGCATTATTCATGAGTAAACATTTGAAATTTACCTTTATATACAACGGATTTCTTTTGAAAAAGAAATTACAAATCAGCTTTCCTTTATCTTGATGAGTGAATTTGAATAGAGTTTTTCTACAGGGTGTCTGTGAAAGAAGTGACAAAAAACAGGACACATATAGACGGAATCTATGTGTTTATTTCATCGTGATTTACATATGACCACTAAGGTTTCTAAAAGTGGAGTTGACGCATAGCCATCATTTTGTCAATAATTTTGTCTTATTGGGGCCGGCTCATCATTATTCTACCGCCACATATTGGTTTACCGTACTTAAAAGTTCCTACCGCTGTTCCACCTAACTGGCTAATACTAACCGGATTTAGCTTGTTTTATGGTGCCGGGCTAACAAATGACGGGGATGATGGGGGGGGGGGGGTATTATAGGAGTTATAATGCAACCGTGTTCTTTGACTACTCCATTTAAGATTTCTGCAAGGCGATAGAACCGGGTGAAAATACAAGTGTATTTTCTAAGTATCTGACAGATGTTGTGTGACTTGTGCCCTTACATTATTGAGACAACAGCACTGCCCACACTTCTGGTACTTTGCAACTTATGGAATGGTAAAATGAATTGTCTGTCATAGTCCGAACTACAAATGGCACATATCTACAGATGAACCAAAAGTTTGAGCAATTTATTACAGATAAATAAATCCCAATGCAATGAACATATTGATTTCAGATATGTCTTTTTCTCATAATCTCGTTTCCGTAAACCCTGCAAGTTATCTGCAAAATTAAAGCAATTATAGCGAAAGCTGTTTCGAAATTTATGTAGTATTGTTTTTTAGTTGCAAGATCCTATTTCGTCTACTGCAAGATCATAATTCTATTTTAGACGACAGTAAAAATAAGTTTGAAATTTTCAAAATGTATAACTATAGTGGCAACGAAACGCACAGTAGCTTTTACTTTTATTGCTCTTTCGTCATTTCTAAACATCGCATAAATGACATTTTTTCATATTAAAATAAGGGAAATATGCTTTTGAATGAAATTTATTCGAAAACTGTAGCTCCTTTTGGGGACATTTTCTGACATTTTAGGTAATCTTCCAGAATGATTTTTTTAATCTACCTCAATAATGAGCACTTGTTTTTTACAACAATGTAAAGTAGCTATAGACAGGGGCGTGTCGAATTTTCAGAACAGATTTGCGCTTTATTATTATTATTATTATTATTATTTAATTTTACAAGAATTTGGCTTTTTATACATAAATGAAAACGTACAAATAAATGTTTATTTAAAACAAAATATCAAATTACTATTGTAATAATTATATTATATACAAAGAAAAATTATCTTCATCATATATAGAAAAGAAATATAATCTGAATAAATAATATACAAAAGTTCATGTAACTCTATTAATAAAGCTTTCATTATATCAGTACCTTACTTATCGAATTCCAATAAACATTCTCTTTTTTGCGAAGTTCTTTTTATGTAAGACTCTATTGACTAAAAGTTCGTTAATTACGATTATATCTCTTTCTGCTATCATGCTTGACATTTGTATCATATATATATAAAATAATACTGAATCTACCTTTGTAATCTGAAACTATTCGATTAAAGAAATATCTGTAATAATTTGTATGCTCTTTATTTTCAAATAAAATAATATGAAAGGAAACGGTAAACGAAAAGATAGATGTTAAAAGAGAAAAAGAAATAATTGTTGCTCAATTGATAAAATATATCCAGTTGCAATTTATTATACGATTAGAATATTATTTCTAATATTCTATAATTTAGAATATTAGTTCTAAGATTAGTTATAAGACATTTTGCAGTTTCAGAATATATATGCTAAAATTAATTTCTAATAATTATCCTATAAAATTATCTTTCATGATTTTGTCAACTTAGTAGGTTTCATACAGTTCAATTATTTTGTTTATTTGTAGAAATTACGATTGAGGTCACATAAACCCCATCTTAGGAAATCAGGAATAAATGAAAGCTTTCTATCATTTATCGCATTTCAAGAGAAAGAAGGAGGTTTTTTAGCATGGACTGATTCACAACTAGCTCTGTCATGGCTGTCATCTCATCCTAGGTGTTGGAAACCTTATGTGGCCAATAGAACATCAGAAGTTTTAGATTCTGTTCCATCCGACTGTTGGAGATAAGTCCCAGGCAACGAAAAGCCAGCTGGCATTGCTTCTAGAGGCTTATCTCTTAAGGATCTTCCTGATTGTTTCATTTGGTGGGACGGCCCAAAGTGGTTTTCTTTAACCCTTAAAAGCCGGGTGTTGCTTTTCGGAAACATACCCAATCTAGGCTCTAAAATATTATTAGAATAATATTGAAGCTATAATGCCTAATGTTGCCAATAAAATACATTATAAAAATTTTATTAAATTGATTTTCAACATGTAGATGGCAACGCTTGTGCTGTTTAAGAATAAAGTTAGATTTATTTTTACAATTGTTGCTACTTGTTCTTTTTGTTTTGTTTGGAAGATTGCTAAATACTCTATTTTGTTCTGCAGTGAGCAAGTAAAATTTATTTCATATTATAGTTCCTAAAATTCTTGTGTGTTTAATATTACAGAATTTTATCAAGGAAAATTATTTTTTCAATTAAAAACCAGTATTGCCGATTAGTAACTATTTTTTTTTTTTTTTTTTTTTTTTTTTTTTTTTTTTTTTTTTTTTTTAGCCGTAAACGATACTTAAAGCAAAATGTTACTTTTTAAGTATTTTTCCTATAATTTATTTATAAAATGAAAGCCGAAAAGCATTATTACAATGATTTTTGAAAAATCAGGCATTTAAGGGTTAAGTCAAGCACATTGGCCTGAACAATCTTAAATAAAGACTAATTTAGATACTGTAAATAAAGAAGAAATGAACTCTAAATTTTGTTTTCCAGTAACTGTGGATCATTCTTTGATTGATTTACTTTTTGAAAAATATTCTTCTTTTACTAAAATGGTTGATATTTTAGCTTTTTGTATTGGGTTTGTGAAAAATTGCGAAAAAAAAGTTGGCAAAACGTTTGAATAAAGGTATTTTTTTTCCATAATCAATAATAGGAAGGAGGCATTCAGGTAGTTTGATTACTTCTTATATTTAGTAGCTATATTTGACAGATGAAATTAGTTGCATTACATCAGATAGAGCAGTTTCTAAAAAAAGTTCTCCTTTTTCACTTCGTCCTTTTATTAATTGTGATGGTTTACTTAGGTTGGGAGGTAGGCTGAGAAATTCACCCCTACAGTACAATGCAAAACACCCTATCATTTTGCAAACTCACCATAAATTAAATGTGTTAAATGTTAAATATTTTCATGTTATGCATTTTCATGCTGCGTTAAATTTATTAATGGGTATCATTAGACAGAGTTATTGGATAGTGCGTGCCAAGAAGATAATAAAAAAAAAGAAAAGTGCCCAGTTAAACTGATGGCATTCAGCTCACAGGCTATTCACATTAATTGTATATTATACTCTTATTTCAAAGAATAATGCCCCTCAAAAAATAAATGAAGGGGATTAGCCCCCGTTTCCCCCCTTTATGCTTAACCAATGAATCCCCAAAACCAAAGAGGAAAGATCCTTAACATAGTAATCTCTTATACTAAATTTGGAGCAAATCGAATAATTCCGCATGAAAAACTCATTTATCTAAATCAAAGGGGGTGGACTAGCTTCCATTTTCCCCCTTTAGCCTTAACCAATGAACCCCAAAACTAAACAGGGAAGCTCCTTAGCATAATAAACCGGTATACCAAATTTGGAGAAAATCGAGTAATTCGGCATGAAAAACCCGTTTATCTAAATTATGGGGGGTGGACTAGCCCCCTTTCCCTCCTTGTATCCTTAACCAATGAACCCCCAAAACTAATAAGGGAAGCTCCTTAACATAAGAAACCGTTATACCACATTTGGAGCAAATCGAATAATTCTGCATGAAAAACACATTTATCTAAATTAAGGTGGGTGGACTAGCTCCCATTTTCCCCCTTTATCCTAAACAATAAACCCCCAAAACTAATCAGGGAAGCGCCTTATCAAAATGAACCTAGAAAAAAATTGAAGCAAATCGAATATTTCTATCAATAGTTTTAGCGTTACGTACATACGCACATACCGAACCAACGGGCACATAAGTTCTCAGGCTTTGATAGCCTGTGAGCTAAAAATTGTATTCATAAGTGTATTACCTGCTGTACATATAGAGCAGCTTCATCCAAACAGTTAACGGGAGATCTTCCAGTTAACAGAGTGACTTCTAACAGGAGGTTTTCTTCATGTGGAATCGATTATGCAGGGTCTAGTATTATTGTAAAATATCGTGGTAGAACTACTAAATGGTAAGGTGCTTGTATCCAATATGGACACCCTAAGGAAAACTTATTTTTTTCACCCCCGTGTAAACGTCATAGGACTCCAAAAATATATGACCACTATCCCTGGACTGTTGACTATCATTTTTTAAAATTAGAGACCTTGTAATTATTCTGATTTAATTTTAATGATAAAAACAAAAAATGTTTACAAGTGTTCATATAAGGAACCATCTGTCCCTATTATGGACATGCATGTCCATATTAGGGACAGGTGGTTCCTTATCGACACACTACACAGGGTGTATAGAAGAGCCACTCTTCCAAGGGATTTTAGAGGAGATGGGATAAAAGAAATATATCTTAAAGTATTGCGGAAGAGGGGGGGTGGGTGCACAGTAAATATCTTCAGAACATGCACTATAAAAGAGGGGGGGGGGGGCATTTTCAGTTGTGGCTCTTCGAAGGCCCATGCAAATCACCCCAGTTACTACAAAACATTATGAAATAATATAGTTGGTTTTGCTTAGCTTTATTGCATCTGTCAGCGGAATTTACATCTGTTATTACTCAGTCCTCACAGGATGGACAAATAAAAGCTTCTTCATCATGGGCGGTAAGTCCCACACACTCCTCATGGTCATATCTGCCACATGTGGTGCATAGCCGCATGCCTGCAACAACATCAATACTGCAAAAGAAGCAGTACCAGCTCTCCTTTGCTGAGAAAGTCATACCGCTGGTACCTGCGATTTTGCCAACAAGTGCCCTACTGAGAGGGGGGGGGGGGGTTTCTTTTGATTTTTCTGCAACGGCTTTTTGGAGGATTTTTTTCTTGGGGGATTGTTCAGATGATATTAAACAGATATTTTACAAATTTGTGAATATTAAGATTCACTTGCTGTATTTCCAATGTGTACATGATGTGTCTATATTGTGAATCGGGTATAGCTTTACTAAATCTTGTAATAAATAAACAAAGAAAACATTTTTAAGCAATATATGCAATAGCAATCAAAAATATGTTTTATTAGCTTTCTAAAACACTTCACTTTTCAATATTTAAAGTAATTTTACCAAATCTAATAAGAATTTAAATTTACCTGTAATTACGATCAGCACACCAATAACCAACAAGTTTCCTTCCAAATGGCGAACAGCGCGCTTTTTTGCACTTTCCTGGCTTAATTATCCTTTCAACTGCTTTTCTTCACGGACATGTAGCGCCATCTCTCGATCCAAATTGTTACTTTTAATGATATTACGGGTGTCCATATTGATAGCACTGTCCATATTGGGTACAAGTACCTTATATTGTTTTATTTGTTTGTTTTGCAAATAAACCTCTACATTTAGAGTTGGCTAGTGATTTAACCTCTGAGGCAATTATTGCTTCATTAAACAGATTTTGCTCTCAAAGTGAAGCTCCTCAGCGTATTTATAGTGATAATGCCACAATATTTGTAGGTGATATAAGGCGATTCTCAGAATTAGATAAATTTATTTGTTCAGTTGAAAGAAATTTAAAAAAAAATGCTATTTTTTGTCTCAAAGAAATATTGAGTGGCATATGATTCCTCCAGTGAGTCCACACTTTGATGGACTATGGGAACCCGTTGTTCGTTCTGTAAAATTTCATATCAACATGTAATTTGAAAGACTAATTTATTTGAAGAAATGCATATGTATTTTTCACTCTAATTGAAGCTATCTTGAATTCTAGACCATTAGTAGCAATTGATAGTGATAACGAATCATAATATAAATAATTTGACTCCATCTCATTTTTTAACTGGTGATGTTATTATTTTCCCATCTGAACCTTTAAATGACGCAAATTTGTCTTTAAGGTTTCTTTGGGATATTGTTCAAAAATTGAAATTACATTTTTGGAAAAGTTGGAGTATTGATTATTTGAGCTCGTTGCAAAATAGAAAAAAATGGAGAGTACATACTGAAAATTAAAAAAAAAAATGATGTAGTGATCTTGAAAGGGGGTAATGTTCCTTCTTCTGTTTGGCTGTTGGGCAAAAGTATTGAGATTTGTCCGGGTAAGGATGGTATAGTCCATGTAGTGACTGTTATAACCGCTAGGGGTATCTTTATAAGACCTATTGTAAAACATTGTTTACTTCCTTTGCATAAAGAAAGACTTCTTGATGGGTGGGAGTATGTTCAGTGCAATTCATCTGACTGGGAATAAATTTATGATTTAGTTGTTCTGTTTGTTAGCAGATGGCAGCACCATGCATTCTGTGCTGTATTGAAAAGTCATAATTATGACGTCAGTCAGTTAGTTGTTTTTTGGGTTTCTGAAAGTGTCAGAAGTACATATAAGGTGCTCCTGTTGCATTTTTGTTTTGATTCTGTTTAATGTATCTGCACTCAGTATAGGCAGGGAATAAATTTTAAGTTATTCCTCTGATGAAAGTATATTAATTATAATTTTATTTTTAGCTAGTGAAATTAGATTTTGAAACCAGAAATTTTACAACTGTATATTTCATTGTGTTTGTAAAGTAAAGATCTGTGTTTTATGTGACTGTTCTAGTAAATAAGAAAATATCAAGAATGATTCATTTCTTTAAAATTTCTCTACAATGCTAGTAAAAATTTCACTAGTGATGCCTATTATTTAAATGAATGGTCTACTTTCTGTTTACTATGGAACTATTTATTATAAAACTACTTAGTATGGACGTTAGGCTGTTGTATTCTTAGTATTGAGAAATGAATTGGTTTTAATATAGTGTTCTTCATAGACAATGGCTATGGGAGGATTTCCTTCAAACTAGAGAGCAATAATATCAGGTAAAAATGTATTGCTCAGCGATCATACAACACTCATTCAGATGTATATATATATACATACATATATATATATATATATATATATATATATATATATATATATATATATATATATATATATATATATATATGTATCTCCTTATATTATAGATTAGAAAGTTGTTCCCAGAATTTATGTATTTATTATTTCATCGCTAAGTGAAATTTATTCACATACTAAGTACCATATTACATTTTTAAAATGTACCAGAAACTTTTCTGACTCCCTATATATATATATATATATATTGTCATGTGTAGATTATATTTATAATTATATATACAATAATTAAATCTATATATAAAAATCTTAATTGTGATCGAATTTCACATTTTAATGAAAAAATATTTCTGCTTTGAGAATAAAAAGAGTTACTATCATTTTTCGAGGTCGAAGTTTCGAGGGAAAATTCGTAAATATATTAATCTGAATTGGAAATTAAGAATTACATTTTTTTTTTCTTCAAAAAATGTAAGGATTTAAGATAAATGGCACAAAATACTGATTTTCTCATTCTTTATACTGCGCTTATAGTTGTTTTGTGTGTTGCTAGGTATCATTTAATAAGATATATCCGCATATTTGTATACATTTCATTAAAAGCGTGATTTATTATGTCGAAAGTTCTTTGTTTGTGTCTTATATGTTGCGTTAGAGACGAATTATTTTTAATTAGTGATTCCATGACGATTCCATGACAGTTTCCTATTTGAAGTCAGAACAATAAAGATATGCCGAGCAATGTAAATATGCGTAACAGAAGCAAATATGTGCATGGCCCATGTAAAATCCATCATTTAAAAAAAAAAAAAAAAAAAAAAAAAAAAAAAAAAAAAAAGTCGAATTTTGCAAATTCATTTTGCATATTTTTGTTTTCCTTTTTTTTTTTAAAGACTAATGATATAATTAAGACAATTTTAAGTTTAAATAATACTTTTCATATCATTATATTTTAAACACGAATTATCCAAATAAGTTATATATTTAAACTGAGTCGCTAAAGTCCAAATTTAACAACAATATGTACACGTATTTGATGCTACACTGCAGAAAAAACCATTGTAGATGTGCCAGCATAAACTGCTGGCGTCCGAATTGCCAGCATATTGTGCTTTTAATTTTACGCAACTACTGTATTTTTCATGTTCATATAGTCAAGAAACCAAAGAAATCTACAGCATATTCGACTGTTATCGAGTTTGGGCGCAAGATGAACAGTATTTTGTACTGTAAAAATGTCGTTTTTTCCCCAGTGTACAGTTAGCTAATGATTAATTTAAATTGAATTCGCAAATGCTGAATATGTGTAACCTACGCATGTCATCTCCAGAACTGTTTTATTACATTCATTTTCTCATCTGTAATGTGAACTCCAAGTTCGATGCGATTTTACAATTGACTAAGTGGAATACATTATTGATATTTTAGGAATCTTTGCAGCCAAAAATGTCATAAACATGTAATCCGATAACCCTTGGGGCAAAATGCCGATCTACTATTTTATAAGTATACTTTAGATAACGAGTGAGTTCTGTATTTTGCGTGCTACCTAATTGTCCTGAACCACTACCATTTGTGCGTGAATAAACTATCTATTCTGCCTTTCTTTATGTTTCACAAAGTGCATTTGTATTTACTGATAACTGGTTGTCATGTTTACTATTGCAATGCCATGTAATTAGATAACTATGGTTTTGGAGTAGCGATATAGTATGAAGCGGTAATAGATCGATTTAGCGGATTTAGAAAGGTACTCGCTTACGTGTAGTCAAGTTTCTCGTGATATTGTCGTAGTGTTTGCTCACTGGCAGTTTCTAGTTTTGACTAGTTCTGACTGAGGACCTGACTATCAGTTTTAGATAGAGTCAGTAGTTGTGAACTTTGGCTTATTTCGTAACAGTTTGGGTTTTCTACTTCAAATAAATAATTATTGGTACACATGTTATTCTATTTATTCTTTATCATATCTTCTAAAGTGAATTTTTTATGTTCTATTAAACAGCGAAGAGGACTTAGATATGTGAATTATTTAATGTTTAAAAATTATTACGTGCATGCATATTAAAATGCGGTTGAGGCAACTATAGTAATTTGGAATCAAAATAATTTATAGTTAATTTTTAATTAATAAAATACCACCAATTTAACAGCAATTTCCTATCAAATTTAAACATTTTTTTGTTATAGTAGTTACCAAAAATTAAAAATTCCTAATAAAATTCTTACCACAGCAATTACTTTTTGACTGAAAAATTTCCACGTGAAAACTGAAAATGAAACAAATAGTTTGACGAATTAAAAAAAAAGTTAATATTACGTCATATTGTAAATATAATGGACAAACAGCAGTGTATATATATAATGTCATAAATGTATCCCATATATATGCGTGTGTGTATGCGTGTATATTAGAATTTCCACAAAGGTTTAGGTCCCTAGTTTTTGTGCTTGCCGTTTATCTTTAATCATGAACAAAATTATCTAAATAACAAAATACTCGGAAACTACTCTTCATCAAAAGGTTTTAATCTCGGTCTCAATCCAGACCAAAGATTATATTTACTAAGTAAGTAGGTAATCTCTCGTCCGGATTAAATGAAAAAAAGTGTGAAAATTACGTAAATTAACACGCAATCGTTATTTTTTAGAATGATAACACATATGTTTTAGTTATATGCAAAATTTCATTTGAAAGAACGTTAGCTGATTTATTCAAAATGTGTTTTTCGTTAGATTTCTATATTAATAATTGTGCCATTAACATTAGTCATTGTTTTCAAACGACTTTCAGACATTTTATTGCTTTTATTTGATTTTAGAAATTAAATTAGTTTATCAAGCTCTTGTTTTTGTAATTATTTTTTAGTTCGTTCCATCATGTCCAGTTCAAAGACAGTTTGCCATTTTTTCTTTATTTCTTTGATTGCTCCAATGATGAATGGAAAAAACTGGTCATTTACAGCTGTATTCTTTTGCGTCTGTTATATAAATTTAAACATTTTTATATTGGGTTTTCATTTGATTCATATCTATAACACTTGGACTTCTTTATTTTAATTGTTTGTTTTATACTGTATGTTTAATTTTGAAATTTATTTTTCAAAACAAACATTCTTAAAATTCCGGGCAACGCCGAGTGCTTTAGCTAGTAATTTATTAAATTTGTGAAAGGACTACACCCTTCTCAGTTTTAATACTTAATATTATGAATTAATTTTACCGGCTCCACTGAAAACTTTCGGTGAAAACTTTTCCGTAAAAACTTTTAAACGTATGTAGCATTTGTAAACTCCAGTGTTAAGACTTCTCTTTAAGATAAAAGACATATTCGGGATGTCACAATCTTGCATATAAAAACTTTCAGAAAAGTGTCTTGATGAATTTGACGATGTTTTCAACAGTTTAAACTCGATATATTCAAAAAAGTTATTATTAAAAATAAAAAATAAAATCTTATATGGATCCAGAATTTGAAATAAATAAATAATTAAATAAAAATAAAATATTTTAAACTATTTCACGTAGATATTTGAATATTGAATAGAACAGAAATTTATATCTAACATTTCTTTTTTATTATTATGAAATATATTGATTTAAAAAGAAACATCCCGTCGACCACATTCTACAAACAACAGTCATCAAACAATAGGATTTAACTCCAAATATGCTTAAGCCCCACCAGTGGCCAAGAGGTTCTTATCTCGAAGCTGGGAGACGGGAGGTACTGGTTTCGAACCCAATCGCGCCCGTCGGCCTAATCGTTCGAAATTTTCGTGGTTTTCTTCGAACCTTGGATTTCCAAGCGTGAATACGGGTTAGGTTCCCTTAGAAAGACCCCCACAGAGGGCACCCCTCCCCTAGGGCCTATATCCCTCGTGTTGATAATTGGCCTACAGAAATAAAACCAACCAACCAACCAAATATGCTTAATGGTCATTTCACATTCTCTTGGTTTTTACGATTTAAGACCGAGCAGGTGTATCATGTTTACTGTAGATGTAGATCCTGTGTAGATCCCGTACATGGCAAGATTTCTGGTGGAAGGAATCCCGCCAAAATAAAAACAGCCAGGGGTGACTGCCGTCCTAAAATTTAATGCCATGTTTTTCATTTTTCATTTTGTATTTTACTTTTATATTTAATTTTTCAGGATGAACGTAATTAAAGACAATAAGACAGCCCACATGTTGAAACTGATTGTTCTTTTAAACATGTGCAATATATTTGGACTGATAGGCTTTAAGTAATTGAACTTATTGAATGTTAATAACAAATTCCCATTCTAGACCTGTAGACCTAAAATGTATCTTTATTTAGAATTACAAATTTTCACTCATAAAAAGAAATTTTGTCTTTTGGATACAATGTAATATTGCAGTTAATGGTTTTACATGAAAATCATAAAAAATCAATTAAAATGTCATTTACCATGTTTTTCAGTCGATCAACTTAAAATATCAATAATTCTCTTTTTTATTTACTTTCCTGATAATATGTAACAAATTCCTCAATATGTGAAGATATATACAGTGGGTGATCGGTTAACGAAATTAATCCGTTCCAAAACAGTGTTCGCTAACCGAATTGTTCATTAACCAATCATAGATTTAGTATATATTTGTATGGGAATTCAATTAATTGGTGCTTAAAAACAAATAATACATAAAGAATATTATAATTTTTTCATTTTTAATAAGGTTAATATACGTCCTTATTTAATATGGGCAGATCGTATTTTGATGTCTTAGTTCGTGTCGTAGCGTATTTAATAAAAATAAATAGCATACCTTATGTAAAATCTTTTAGGATTACATTCATGGACTACGGTATTAAATCGTGTATCAATTTGACCTCTCAAAAACCCCTTCGCTCTCTAAAAGATCGTATTTACTGCAGGGCACGATAAAGTTCAAGGGGGGACCAGAGCCTGTTAATAATCTGTGAACTCAATTTCAGGTAAAATAATTAATTTGCAATGAAAAAATTTCTTTAAAAAGGGACACAAAATATAAAAATTAATGTTTCTAATCTGTTCATTCTAATTTAGGAGTCCTAAAATGTACCATCCGAATTCCCGGTAGCCCATGAATTAATTAGGCCATACATATACATCTGTTAAACACAACATTACTTATTCTTGGCTTTGTTTTGTTAGGTGTTCGTTAACCGAATATGTGTTCGTTATCCGAACATAAAAATCTCACGCAAAAGTGTTCGTTAACCGATCTGTTCGTAAACCGATCACCCACTGTATATGTTTTCAATTTAGTGATGTTAAGTTAGCAGGTGAACAGAATGTTCATTAAACTAAAATACAGGTAGGGCTAATAGTATTAATTTAATTTTACCAACTTCCATTTCTAAAAATCGAGGAGTCTTTTATTAAATGTCGCGAAAATAACTTTCTTTAACGTTATAAAGACAAACAATCGAAAATAGTGATTGCACTTACATTCTCAAAGTTATGGATTTCTGGGTACGTAACATAACCGTCCTATAAATTCTAATATAATCTCTAAATCTGATAAACTAAAAAAAGCCTTGTACTTGAAGTAAAAGAACTTCATTAATTAGTTCAATTAGTTAACTTGCGTATAACTGAAAATTGAATGTTAATTGCAAAACATGATGTAATGTTTTTGTGTCGGCCAAAATTACTGAATTTATAAAGCGTTTTCACTTTAAGCCTGCGTTCGACTCTTTGTCGTCTGTACATGTTTTTACCCAGTTGGAAAGTTGCATCTCGCATGATTTCCTTATTAATCAGAGTGATTGGACAAATTAATAAAGGTATTTTATGAAATTATTTAAAAACCAAAAACCCTATAAAACCAAGGGGTAGATCTCGGCCATGTTCGTTAATAGGGAAAATCGGACCAAAAGGGGGAAATAGGGAGAGGGTTTAAATCAGTTTAAAATTATTTTTATTTCAAGTAAAAGGGTAAAAATTTTATGTATAACAATTTTATGATATCATTAAAAATGGTCTCACAGTGATACAAAATAGGGTTTTAAAAATAAAAAAATCATATCTTTGTCAATTCACAAAATATGAAATCCATTTAAATTTATTATAAATCTTCTTAATATTATCTACAACTTTTATATTGGCAAGTTTTTGACAGCACCAACTCGTACAGATAAATATATATATATGTCGAGTCATATCTGTCACTGACCGATAGGAGTGATGCATCAAGAGTCATCTAAACAGCTCACGCCTAACAACAAGCAAACTCATCAGTTAATGGAGCTAATTTAGCAAAAGGTGCCTCACAAGGGAAACCATTTTGTCAGCACTTTTCAGAACGTGGCATGATTAGCCACGTTGCACAATTCCCTTATGAGAAAGTAGCTTGCTCAGCAGATATATCTGGTTAAACACGTTTGCTGGCTCCTTGATATGGGGTATCGACAGACTGAACGCCCAGACATCCCTATATGGATAAAGCGTAGCCTTCTGAAGGCCTAGATCTAAGCCCTAGACGATGATCCAGCTCCTAGCTGATGATAGCGCCCCTGCCCTGCCGATGCAATCCCGATTAATTCTCTGGTTCCAACGGCCTGGATTTGCAAGCCCGTATGACGACGACTCCGACCGGACACCGGCTCCAGATGCCTGAATTCCTTGGTTCCCGATGCTGAATTCCATGGACCCAGCGAACGCGCTCTGAAGAAATTATTTTTTCCCCGTACTCAGAAGCACTAGTCCCAAAGAAGAACCTAGCTCACACGGACAATCTCTTTTTTTTTCTCCACCAAGACGACGCAAGGATTGAAAAAAGATGAAAATAGTTTGATCTACTTACTGAATAAGGATTGACGCAGAGAGAAAGAGAGAAAAGGAAAGAAGGAGTCCTTATCTCACCGAATCTTAAGTACGAGGTGCGATTTTTTTTCTTCGCTACGAGATGTCAGGTTCTGCTGTAATCGGGTGAGTAGTAATTTCATTTTCCCCCTTTCTTTATTTTTCTTGGCATAAAAATGATCTTAGCGAACATCAATCCTATTATGATTGCTTTAAAATCTTCTAGGGCAGACAAGATAAAGCTGTTACATTTATTAATTTTTAATGAAGACAAAAGTCAGGAAAAAAATAAGGGCTTTTGCGGGTTTTCCGTTTAAAATCGATGATGCAGATTTTGTTGAAAAATTAACCAAAACAATAGCAGATTTTTCGCAAATAGATTTAATTAGCATCGCGAATCTGCTACATATTGACATACATGGCACAGAGCAGGACATCGCGCGTAGAATTTTAGTAGCGCTTACAGATTTGGAAACTTTTAGCACCACTTTCCCCGCACCCACCGATTCGGAAATCGAATCAGAACCCAATGATAGGACAAGAGATGCTATGCGTCACCCGCCCGCTAGTGTGGCAGGAAATACTGGCAGTAGTACGTCCCTTACTGATAGAAATAATGTATCTTATACACCCCAAGCATACCATGCTTCTCCTAAACAATCTATTTCGTTTACGGACCGTGAGAATTTAATTCCACCCTTTCGCGGATCAAACACAGAAAATATCATTATTTGGTTCACACGTTTCGAAAATTTAGTGCAATCGTTCGACCTTACGGAAATACAAAAATTTATCTTTGTTGAACGTGCTTTAAAATATTTAGCACTATTACTTGTGCAAAGCGAACCCCATATTACCTCGTACGATAAGCTCAAAAAAGCACTGCATTTAGAATTTTCCTGCCATTCGCCTCCCGCACTGATGCATAAACTATTATCATCCCGCACGCGTAATCACAGAGAAAATTTAATACACTATTTTTTGCGCATGCGAGAAATTGCGAACAATGGCAATATTGACGACAACTCCCTAATGCATTATGTGATACAGGGAATAGATGACGCACACCAAAATAAAGCAATATTGTTCGGGTGTGCTGATTTAGCGCAATTTAAGGAAAAACTTTTGATATACGATGAAATTTGTCAATCCAACCGCGAGTCACGTCCCATACTCAGAATTTTACGACCAGTACACCACGCACACCACCGCCCAGACCCCAAAACAAAATTAATTGCTATAACTGCGGTTCAATTACCCATCTTACCGTTAATATTAATTACCAAAAATAAAGGCCCTAAATGTTTTAAAAGTTCATCATTCGGACATAAAAGCTATAATTGCGGAGAGCGACCCACGGAATGCAAGACGTCCACTCAAGGCACCCCTCCTCCCAAAATTCAAACAGTAGAGCGTGGTAAACCGCACAAGAACATGTAAAAAGTTGTGAAAATCGCAGACATTGCGGTAGAAGCCTTTTGGGATACAGGCAGTGAAATTTCAGCGATGAGATATGATTTTTACCGACTAACTGGTTCGCCCCCTCTAAGCGAAGACAATACCCACTTAGAAAGTTTTGGGAAATCCAGTGTAACACCACTAGGATCTTACCAAACAAATATACACATTGACAACACCCCATTTTCGACCAAAATCTACGTTATGGATTCATCAAACAGGTCCATTCCCGTCATTATTGGTAGAGATGTCCTGGCACAAGGTACCTTAATCTGTAATGAACACGGAATTTCCCTTGAAAAAACGCCACAAATCAAACGTATAAATTACATTGGCTTGAGCCACAAACAAAATCCCTTAAGACGGACACCATTAACTTAATGTTAACGAAAAATAATATAAATATCCCAAAGCATAACGAAACGCCTCCAGTAGTCATCAAATCCTTAGCTGAAAGTGAAAGTGAATCTAAGTTCAAAAATCCCCCCCCCCCACCCTCGAAATCTGCCTAAATGAAGAAACTAACATTCTGTTATCACGGGTATCTCTCGAAATATTCGAAACGGTAAAAACACCAAAATTAAAATCTTCCCCATTAAATGACACTTTTCTTGCAGGAGTGAAAAGAAATATCCCCAATGATACAACATTTCTCTCTGAATTTCTAAGACTCACAAGTGTACTAGCCATAATTATTATCTGTATATTGGCGCACTCTCTCGTATTTACGCCCGCACCGCAAGAAGAAATCACCCTCCAGATTGCCCTAATCTACGATTTCACGATCTCTGCCCTATTTTTCATGACTTCCATGATAAGACTCACTCCACCTCACGTTGCAAAAAGAAGAAAACGAAAGAAAAAAACAGGCTGCAGAAGATTCGTAACTGTCAACAAGATGCTAAGTGAAAAGAAGCCGTATATATCTACATTGGACATCCTTTTTTTACTTCTCTTTTTCAAGAAGTTCAACTTTACCGTCACATTTTTTTCATAAAGCATTATACGAAGAGTACAGAGGATTTCGAATGTTTTATTCTATTTTGCAAGAATGTAACGATAATACCTTTTAGTGTTACAAAAGATAACGTTGATTTCCGATATTCATACTGTGTTTCATCGTGGGTGAAAGAATATTGAAAAGACCTTCCTTACCAAGTGTGTGTTTTTTTTCTTCTCAATATTTCTACAAACAGTTTCAATTCATTTCCTTCAAGTGCAACTTTATATTCAGATTTTGTGTGTATATATTTTACTTCTCATCTTCCAAATTATTTTTCGGATAATACCAAGACTTTTCATTTAATAATCCGAAATATCAGGACCTTACAGTGAAAAACCTTGCGGTTATTTTTTTTTTCTTTTCTTGAAGTTCAGACTTTATGCAGAACGATGTTGTTTTCTCAACCCAAAACTGATCAGTGGTGACGTCAGCTCAACTACAGCTAACTTTTTCCATGCGTCACACTCTTTTTGTTTGTTTATTAACAATGCTCAGAGTGTATTTTTTTAATCTCAAACATGAGGAACAGACTCTCCTCTGGTTTTCATAAACAGTGCAGACATTTGTTTCCACGGACTTTCCATTTTGGAAAGAAAGAAAGAAAAAAAAAGACTATTTTTTCAGACTTTTAGTTCCAGGTTTTAACCATTTATTTTGATCATAAAGAAGTTACCAGGTACCAGATTGTCTGTTATTATTATTCATTTTTATTATATGTGTTACTTAGACATGTGGTAAGACTTTTTCAGAGGACTATTAATGTGTGACTATTTTATATGTAAAGATGTTTACCAAAGCACAGACGGATTATTTTTTTTCCTCTTTTTTGCTTACTGGATGAAAGTTATACTTTTTTTCAGTCAATTAGCCATTTCTTGAATGAGGTCAAGAAATAAGGATTTTTGAAGAGGAAAAAGACTCATAGAATTTATTTTTTTTGTGTAAAGAAATTTAACGTTCTCGCAGACATATTGAAAAAAAAGAGAAATCTCATTCTTTTTTGAGGACAGATAGGAAAAATTAGTTTTATTTCTCCTATTAAGATATAACGTGTTTTTTTTAATTGTTAAGTAAGACCCCTCATAAGAAGTATATTAGTTTTAGTTAAGATAGTTAAACAAAGTTATAGTTTCTTTTGTTGTGTTTTAAAGATGATGATGAATATTTTAAAGACTTATATTTTTAAAGATGTAAGCAGAAATTTATGTTTACTTAAATTTAAGGAAGACGAAATTTTTTTTTTAAAAACGACACAGAAGGCAAAGTCTTCGACGACGTGAAGAAAAGAACACAACATCAGGAAGTGATTTTTTTTAAATTTAAATTTTGAATTTTTTGAAGAAGCACGTGTGACTATAGTAAAGCTTAACGATGTTTTAATACACTTAATTTTTTTTTTTTTTGAAATTTTGATTATTTTATTTTTAAATTAGACAACTGAAAAATATGACTAATTAAGCGGTATCATTTTAGTTTTTATTTATGTAGTATATATTGAATTCTTAGTATTTACTGTTTTATATGTTTCATATTGTGTGTAGTGTTTTGTAATTTTTATATAGTGTTAGTGTTGTTATGCGTTACTTCTGGCGGTCAGAGGTTTTCCCGCGTCAAAATGGACGAGTGTCGAGTCAGAGACGGGATCTGTCACTGACCGATAGGAGTGATGCATCAAGAGTCATCTAAACAGCTCACGCCTAACAACAAGCAAACTCATCAGTTAATGGAGCTAAGTCAGCAAAAGTTGCCTCACAAGGGAAACCATTATGTCAGCACTTTTCAGAACGTCGCATGATTAGCCACGTTGCACAATTCCCTTGTGAGAAAGTAGCTTACTCAGCTGATATTTCTGGTTAAGTACTGTCCCAAACCCTTTGTGAGGACATACGACTTTGATTTACCCATGCTTACGGTCGTGCGTTTTGCCGACCGCGTCTGTGAATCTCCCCCACCAGCCTGTAAATAATACTTGTACACATTTATTTTATTAAATACGTTTGCTGGCTCCTTGATATATATATAGATATTGAAGAAAAAGAATCGTATTAACATGATTCTGATAAAACAAGCTCTTACAGAAAAATGAAATTAAAAATTCATCAAAAACGGTGAAATAAAATTGTAAGCTGGGTTTAACTCTAATCTTGATTTAGTTTTAGTTGGTGAAGTTAGTACTTAACTTCGAAATCTTTCTGTGCCTGTAGCCCGAGCCTTCAGGTTTTTTTTTTATTTTTATTTTATTTTTTATTTGTTGCATATGCTGCATAATCATGCTGTGAATCGAAAAATCAAAAATCAATAAATGCTATTAAAATCAAAGCAATTTTAAATCCTTTAGTAGTCGAATATATTTCAATGTAAAACAGTCAACGTGAATAAGATTTGAATTAATATATCTTTGATCTTTGGTAACTTTTCTTTTAAAACACCTGTATCTCTTTGTTTTCTTCTTTCGTCTCATGCATTATTAAGTATACTCCCACTATGTGCATTAAAATTTTTCCTTCATGAAAAAGAATCTCACTACGTCGAGTGAGAAACTTTTTAAATATTTTTATTAAATCAGATTTGCGAGCTGTGAGTATTTTTGCTCTTAAGATTATTAAATCATAATATGAAATCTTTCAAAAAAGTAGAAAAAGGTTGAATAAATAAGAAACATGAAATTTTTCCAAGAGTTTATTTATTCTTTAAACTAAAATTGCAAACACTGTTCAGAAATTTTTTCAATCTTCTTTGATAAACATGAATTTTACTTGAAAAAACAAATAAAAAACTAAATATTTTTCTTAAAGTTGAATTTATATTTCTTTATTTTTTATTTTATAGGAGATTGTTGAATGGAATAACTGTTATGTGAAATATCAAAAAAGGATATTTCATATATCGATTAAATATTTTTTTTTCAAAATTTTATATTTATATTATTAATTTCAACTATATTTATACAAAACCTTTTTTATTTAAAGGGTCTCAGGACTCATAAAATTGAAAAAAATGAAAAAAAAAGAGAAAAATTTCAGCATTTAATATCATAAAACGTATTTAATTTTAAGACACAATTCTAATTAGTAATGAAAGTTATAAGTATGTTTTTTTCATTTCAAGTATTTAAAATATTGCCAGATTCAGAATTAATATTTGCGAGGAACTCCAAACTGTCAGACATTTGACAAGCAGAGAATCAGCATAACAAGATTACGAAATAAATTTTGTAACTAAAATGAATGTTTTAATGCCTACTTATACTTTATATTGTAATAATTACCCTGAATTTAAATAAATTTGCATTTAAAGCATTTTTATACTTATTAACACAAAGTTGTATTTAGCTAATGCAAAATTTAGAAAATTTCAAGAATATAATCACCTAAAACATTGTTTTTTAAGAATAAAAATGAAATTGTAGGTTCAAATTATACAGATTAACAAGAAAGATGTGTTTTAAAAATTTTATGAAAATATATTCAGAAGTTTTTGAGATATCGTGCGCGTTATGCCCAAAAACTTCATTCGGAGAAAAATGACTTCAAAGTTTCGGAAACGCCGCTTCAGCTATTGAGCGGGTATAATTCTAAAAACCATAACTTCTGTTCTAATGGGAATTTTAAGGAAGTAATTATATAAAATATTCAGAAAAGATAGAAGTTTAGCATCTCAAAAAATTAAAATTTCGAACATTTTAAAGCTTTAAGAGTCCTGAGACACATTTACATTTAGTTACCTTTATACTTTCTTATATACTTACACCTTTTTACAATGGTGGCCACTGGAGTGAGGGCCACTCCCATTAAGTTTATAATGGCAAGAATGCCGTCATTAACGAGATTTCCGGGGGAATTTGTTAAGTGATGAGCTATTAGACACTTTTCAGCGTCACACAGCGGCAAACTATGTATTTAGCCTTCTTATATCGACAGTTGTGCGAGATAGGGAAAATAATGCTATTATAAAGTTGCAGAGCGTTCTCGAAATAGTAAGACATGATGCCTTATAATGTAAAAAGAACTTTATTAAACCCCGAAAAAATTAGCCATTTTCCGTCCAATAACAGCTTAAGTACTACACTAATTGAATGGTGAAGTGTGACAATAAGGAATAACAATATTTTCTAACAGAGTTAATATATAAAAGTAGAGTAGATGTTATTTAAAAAATAAAATTTAATTAAGTATCTTAATATAATTCACCATCACCACCAATGCATCATTCATTTTACATGTACGTATTCCGATAATGCATAAATTGAGCATACTTAACTGAATTTTCTTATTAAAATATTATGTACATTGCTTACATGTGTTTATGCCTTGCTGCATACATTTTATTGAGTAATTTAACCAATATAACTGGTGTTACATTACACAAATGTGTAATATTTCATCAGTTATATTAGTTTAAATTACACCATTATATAAGTTAAATTACTACATAAAACTGGAAAGAGAATGTTGTCGTCGATTTTAGGGAGTAACATTACATTATTATTTTACAGTTCATGCAATTAATGCAGTGTATAAACTGTTGATTTGTTGTTAGGCAGTTTCTTTTCATTGCTATTTATTTTCAAGGTTATTACTAAATGTAAGACTCTATTCCATACTAAATCGTTAGCGCTCTACAACTTTGTATTTGGCTTTTCGTATATGACGCGGTTTTCGAGATAGTAAATGTACCTCTGCAGTTAGCTGATAGGTGGTGATGTAAGCTCTCTCATCGTGTAGCACATAAATTCTTTACCATACATATATTACACATTTATGACTACATCTTTCGCCATTCTAACGTTAATTGCGGTCGACAGGACATTACTGGGCGCCACACCTGACATCTATACATCTTACCTTCTTACATCCATCTCATGCTTATCCATCTTGATTAAATAAATTTCAATACATGCATCTTACATTGAACCTAATTAATCTAAATTTAAAGAATTAATACATTAACTTCAGGCTTGTTTATATTCATACATTACTCATATGTTCATCATACATACTGACATACATATTTTAATATGTTTCTATTAACTTATGCCGTATAAATGCAACAACTTCTAATTCATTGTGCACATATACAGATTTCCATAAAGAAATCTACAATAGCTATATGATGTGTGTCAAGAATAAAATAGGAAACAAGCGCCCGAATCCAATTGTTCACTAAATGCTACAGATTCGTTTTAATCGTGATAGTGTAAACTTTAATTGAAAGTAGGGCCGCTATAGCAAGTTGATTAATACTCGTAACAAGAACTATCCAATGATACTACATTTGAAGACAGTCGGTTTTTAGATAGCTTTCATTACAAAAATCTACCTATTGGAGCCGTTCGGAGGAAAGCGATTTCAAAAAGTTTTGGTATATTTTCATCGATCATGACCCTAAGACCCTGAAACCACCCTCCGTTCAAAAAATCACCCTCCGTTATATATGTGTTGCATTCTAGCAACATTGGATTGGCTTTATCGTTGAAAATGCCGTACTGGCTGTCATAATAGTAGTTGTGGATCACATCCAGCGATAATGGCGTAAAAGAAGTGGTCAGGACAGATAATTCAAATCTGTTATATTAGTAGAACAAATTGTTGAAATGCAGTTGTCGAGTGAAAACAATGGAATACATCGTTCCGTGAAGTTTCCCCAGAAGAAATTTAAACAACTCATGATATCAGCTAAGCACTTTATTAGAACATTTTGCAAAAGGTGCAGTTTCCACCAAGATAATTAGCCGTCTCTCCGTAGCAGTAATTAGTTTTAAACAAAGTTCCAGATAATCGAATAAAAGGACGGTGACCAGGGGATGGATGTAAACTGGAAAATTCACTCAAATCTTTCAAAATCTGCTGAAACACGAGTATCAACTTTTTGTTCCTCACGTGTAAGAATAAAAATATGACGTAGGACCCGCTCTCAACCAATGAATAATTAAGAATGTCATGTCATATAAAGAATGCGGACAGACCACGCGGATGAATTTGAAGGAAAAAAGGATAACCTCAGAAATGCGCGGGAAAGTAAAAATGGAATCTAAAAGAATATTCTCGAAAGAAAAAAAGCTCGGGAATGGAACATTTAATTTAAGAATACTAAAAGCGTAATATTTAAGCGATTAAGACAAGTGAGACATTAAATTAAAGGGAATTTAACAGAGTTAACATTAGAGATTATCTACCCTATATATATAAAATCCTAATGAAACGAATTTATGAAACGAATATATGAAACGGCTGAAATGTGTATCGATTCTTTGAATCGACTGATTAAACAACTGATTATGTTTTATGGCAATTTCTCCTAAAATATGGAATACTATGCGATGAAATTAGCACCGAAAATCCGTATTGATCCACAGATCGCAAAACTGGTACTAGAATTTTTAAATTCGAATTAGTTTTCGAAATATAAATTTTTTCTAATCTTAAATACATTTTTCTAATGATGGCAACTCAAATTTTAATCATAACAGATATTTTTTTTTTCATAATTCAGAAAAGTTTACTATTTTAAATTAATTTGGCGACCAGTTTGGCCTCCTTTAAATCTATGCTAAGAACAATGCTTTTTTTGTATTTCGTTATCATTTTATTTAATACAAAATTTTCATTTAAAAATGAAACATTTAAATTGATGGCTTTCACTTCTTTCTTTTTTTAAAAAAACAAAACGAAAAGAAAAATATGAAGCACAGATGTCATATACGCACTGGGGTACATAATTGGAGCAAAAATGGCATTATTTTGATTAACATGGCTATTGTCGTTTATTTAATAATAAATGTTTATTTACTTTTATTTTTTTTAAATTTATATAAATTATTTTGTTCTATAGTTATTAATTATTTTTTTGCTATTTCCTTTTGAAAATGATAGAAAATAATTAAAAAATACGGTACAACATAGTTATTCCGTCAACCAATATCGCAAATTACATAAATCGCCAAACCACTCGCCAAATTGTACAGATTGACAAAATTTTTGTTTTAAATAACGAAAGAACAAATAAATTAGTATAACATTAATAAATATAAAAATAAAACGCCGAAATAAAAATCACTTGATGACGTAAACATGTGTAACTTGCTAAAAGTCAAGTGAATGTGACATTTTCGATCAACCGTTATTGGCATTTAATCTTATAGTTCGCGATAGATTTTTGGTCGACGGGATAACTAAATAATACCAAAAATACATACGTAACTGGTATTCGAAAACGAGGTTTTCGCCAAATTTTCGTAAAAAAAAAAATCATGCCAAACATGCGTTATGCATAAAGTATATGACATCTGGTGAAATATTAAATTATGTAACAAACCATGACATTTAATTTAAACTTCAAATCAATGTTTTAATTTACCACTCGAAGAATAAAAAAATTCTAAATGGCGAGTTGCAAAAAAGATATTGGCGAGATTTGCACATGGCTTTTTTTTCTTTCGGCGCAGATGTCATATACGGCCTCATATTGGCGCGATTTTTTTTTCTGACGCCAATGTTATACACGCAACGGGTACTTAACTGGCGCCAAAATATAGTTATTTTGCTTGATATGGTAAGCCGGATGTTGTTGTTTATGCTGTTGATGCGTTCCCCAAATTGGCGTTGGAAAAAAATCACGCCAATATGGGACGTTTATGACATTTGTGCCAAACCTTCATATGAAAGTAACTAAGTAAGTAAGCACCCATCCTGGGAACCCGCTTTTGGCTTATGGTTAAGTGTAACCCCAAGCCCATGGCAGGAAAAACTTTTACTACCTGCGGAACTCCTTCAATGATTTATTTTTTATTTTATTTTTTTTTAGTTCAAGGGATCAGACCGTACTTGTTTATGGCATTTGATGACTTGAACTATTATAATATAGACGATAGGATGTGGATAGAATAATATTTCGCGACTTATCACCTGTGCCTGGATAACATTCAAGTATCAAAATGGCACCTAGAGTATAAAAAACGAAGTGTTCCGCTGGGAACTGTTGATGATAGTCATATGATTTAGGCTATTGTTATAGAGATTGTTTTAAAATATCGGGAGACAAAGACTCTGAATACTTAATTCATTTTATTTTAGCTTCTTTTCAAATGTTTATCTGATCCTCTTTAATTAAAAACGAAAACAACTATTGGATGTCTTAACAGCAACTGATTCGCCCTTAATTTTTTTGCAATCAAAAGGAATTGAATGGAAACCCGTTTGCGGGAGATCTGCACAGCATTTTTTCAGTATAATTTAATCGTCTTTAATATTTTTAAAACCCATCAGATTAGCATGTTTTTAGATTTTTAGATTCTGCGGTGTCTGAACGGGGGTTGGCAAGCGTAGCTTGCAGGGGGCAGAGCCCCCTAGTTTAATAATAAAGATTTATTGAATATAAAGTAGTAATTTAGAATAAGATAAGGAAATCGCGGAATTAGATCTAATAATGTAATATATATATATATATATATATATATATATATATATATGATCTTTGTGACACTGTAAATCTCGTATTTATGAACTGATTTTTATGTAACTTCGTGTATACATATTGCATATCAATGCCTGGAGCGAGTTCGTTGGCCAGCTTCATCCGCCATCTTGTTTCAAAATGGCGGACATTTAAATTTTTTTAAAAAAATTAAAATTTGAAATGTGGTACCAAAAAAACCCAAATACCCAAGCTTGGCTGAGTTATAGCACTTTGAATTTCTAGCTTGTCTGACATTTTGAAACGACCTGATTTTTGTCACGCGATAACATGCGTATTTATGAATCGATTTGGATGTACCTTGGTGTATGCATAATACGTACCAATGTCTCGACCGAGTTCGTTGGCCAGCTTCATCCGCCATCTTGTTTCAAAATGGCTTCCATTTAATTTTTGTAACCTAAAATTTGAAGTGTGGTACCAAAAAACTGAAAATTGAAAAATATTTTTTGCTTATGTGTTTGACCTTAATACAAAGATTCCGGAGCAGTTTTTGTTTCGTCTATATCTTAAAAAATGACTGAGTTATAGCACTTTGAATTTCTAGCGTGACTGATATTTTGAAACGACCTGATATTTGTCACGTGATAACAGGCGTATTTTTGAACCGATTTGGATGTACCTTGGTGTATACATAATAAGTACCAATGTCTCGACTGAGTTCGTTCGCCAGCTTCATCCGCCATCTTGTTTCAAATTGGCGGCCATTTAATTTTTTTTAATTTAAAATTTAAAATGAGGTAGCAAAGAATTGGAAAATGAAAAAGATTTTTTTGTATGTGTTTGACCTTAATATAAAGATTCAGGAACAGTTTTTGTTTCGTCTATATCTAAAAAAATGGCTGAGTTATAGCATTTGAATTTCTATTGTGGCTGACATTTTGAAACGACCTGATTTTTGTCACGCGATAACATGCGTATTTATTAACTGATTTGGGTGTAACTTTGTGTGTACATTGTACATACCAATGTGTCGACCGTGTTCGTTAGCCAGCTTCAATCGCCTTCTTGTTCCAAAAGGCTAATCGCTCTTGTGAATCGAATCTAATAATATCGAATTAATATCGAATTTGTGAAATTGCTTAATTTCTGGATTTAAATTTCTTGGGATGACTTGAAAGCAGTTTAATTATATTCCGAACAATTATTGTTAGACTGTCCGAGTGTTAGGAAATTTTGTGGGCTTTGTAACTCTAGAAAGAATGCATAGAAATTTATGATGCTTGTGTAAGATCGACGCTGATTAAATTTTAATATAAATCGCCCAAAAGCACGATGTGTCCTTTTACGATTTTTCCTGAAAGTTGCATCTTTGCATCTCAGATGTTGAATTGCACAAAACAAAACATGTAATATTATCCCGGGTGTTTTATAAGTTCTGTGCAAAAGTAAAATGTGATAAAAAAATATCTATGGGAAGGAGAGACATGCGGTTTGCAGATAAATATTCAGATTGGTACGGGATTTTGTATGACACCAGAAAAAAATAGTTAAAAATCTCGACAATAGAGGACAGTACTGCAGATAATTCTATGAAATAATTCCATATTACTCACGAACGCAAGAGTTGAATACAAAAACATTACAAAATACTGAATGTACACTTTTTGTATCAAAACCTTGCATTGTCTGAGCAATATGAAATTATTCCATGTAATTATCTGCACTAGCACCCTCTATTATCGAGATTTTGAACTAATTATTTTTGTTGGTGTCATACAAAATCCCGTACCACGCTGAATCCGTTTCTGTAAATTACATGTCTTTGCCACCGATAAATTTATTTTTAACGTGTTTTACTTTCGAACCGAACTTTTGAAACACCCGGTATTTATGTATAATGATGTTGTTTTAATTTGGCTCTTATCACTCAGCAAACTACTTGAATATGGATTTTAACATCATAGCAGCATTTCAGATTGTAATGTGTAGGGATTCGTAAAACTTTACATTCAGGTTATTAATATAGATACGTAGATGTTAAACATATTTGAACTTTGAATACAGAACAAGGAGCGCTATTGCATTATATTTGTTTTATTATTTTTCTAAAAGTTTTGAGAATAATTCTATGTAAATATGAAGATATATGGCAACACGCGAATAATATTTAATGAAGATTTTATTTTCATGAATATTATGTTTTAATATTAAAAGCACTAACGTGATTTTAAAATTAAAGTCTTTAATATGGTGATTGAGAATTAATGAAATGAAACTTACAAGAGGATGAAACATACTAAACTAAGTATTTAGCGGTATATCAATTTTCCGTTTCTGAATCTGCAAGGTGCGGGTGAGAGATAATAACCTCAAAATCAGAGCCATTCTGCTGCTTTAGCAAAATTATAAAATGTTCAAGAAACGTTGTTAAACGTTGAATTTGTAAGTCTGGAAACTAAAAGATGTCTTCAAGAATTTACTTGAGAAAGATGATTGGCGATGGAAGAAAAGGGTGTGCGTAATTGTTCAGCATATGTCTTTCTTTTTCAATATGAATGAGCCACATATTAGTTTTCTCCTTGTCTCTTAATCTCTATAGGTGTGTGCGAAAAATGCTTATTCTATCTTAGTTCAAAAATTATATTTGTTATATATGTTGAATTTCATGAAATGCCTTTTAGAATAAAATAAAAATATATTTACCGTATTATGTGAAAAAAAAAAAAAACAATTGGTTCTTTTTCAGTAGAAAATAAAAAAGCAGAATGTCTTTTTTCAGTGTTATCCATACCTTGGATTACATCAAAATATTTGCATTTAGTAGGAATTAATTTTTACAATGAAAGCTACGGAAAATAAAAGTACATAAAACAGGAACATGAATGAAAAAAGAACTACCAATCAAGATCCGGATTTTCGTACTTCACCACACATGAATAATGAGAATTTCATTTAGACATTTCATATGTATTCCCTTTGCTGGCTTTTAATACATAATTCTGTAGGCAATTCAATTTTAGAAATTTGTGATACTTCCATTTCTAAAAATTTGCAGTAAAAATTTGAGAAATACAGTAATAGGTCCCTTTCAAAAAATTGTTCTAAAAAAAACTGTTAAAGTATAAAATAATTTATGAAAAGTAACATTTGTTTATCGGAATAAAACAATAGTATGTTACATTTAAAAAATGGTCTTTATATTTTCCTCTGTATTCTATATGTTCCAATCCGTAAAAAAGTGTTAAGTAAAATTTCTGATAGAAATCTACCTTTTTGATTTAGTATGTCAAATATTCCCTTCCTTAGGCGTAAGCTAAACCTGATGTGAGGCTGTGTCACTACTCAGGCGACTGAGGCTGTTTCATTAAAAAATTATGGGAATTATTATTTTAAAAAAATCATTTATTGCCAATTTAAAATTTTGGCACTGTAAAAGATATTAAACATAAGGAGCTATTTACATGTGGGAAGTTGAGATAGTATTAAGCACTTAAAATACAACTACGATATCAAAATCAAATTACGGCCATTTTAGAAAATAGTGTGTTAAAACATCTCCAGTCTTTTCCTTTTATCCAATAGAATATCAGATTTAATAACGTCACAAACGTAAGCTATTTAAATAGTTACTTTTTTTAAAATATTGCATGATGACGTATGTGTTTAAATAACCGTTTTTATGGCTAATTGACCGTTCATCTTTTTTTAGGTAAAATCATTAATCAGAAAACACAAAGTACAATGAATGGCTCACGCAATGCAGGAAAATGTTCCAGGGATAGATGAAAAACCGTTTACAATTCATCAGGCATTTCAAAAAAAAAAAAAAAAAAAGAAAAAAGAAAGAAAGAAAGAAAAAGAAATGATAGAATATTAGCTCCTCTCAGACGCTCGCACATGTTACTTCTATCAATGGTTCTAAGCTGGGTAACATCAGATATAAAAAGACAAATTTTATATTATAGAATCTGTTCTTTTAAGCGATCAAAAAGTCAGTATTATTTTCTTTTGTGCATAGTGTTTTGTAAATTACCAAAACATATCATTACACTATGGTAAATCAATGAATAAATAATGACTCAGTTATCTTTCCAGCAAGAATCTTCAGCAGTTCACGGGCCTGAAACAGGAGCGACTGAAGATTTTTTTGTACCCTGTAATTATTAGGATACACAAACCCTCAAAAACTACAATATTAAGTAAATAAAATGCATACGCAAATCCCCATAATCTCTTTATCGCAGGCAATTACAAATATGTCATGTAAGAAAGATGCTGGATCATTTTGGATTTCAAGATTCTTGAAATTCGGGATTTTTAATTAATATAATATCGCTTTCGAGAATTGATTGTATTTATTGCATGGTGAATGCTTAAATTTTAATTAAGAGAGTAATACTTTCTAAAATTACTCAATCTCAGTGCACTTTGCCTTAAAGGGATCAAAGTTTTGAATCAAAGAACTTCGTATAACAAGACCAATTGCATACAAACCAAACATAATTTGTTATACAGATCAATATTGTGCCAAACTAATGATTAATATGTATGTTTTAAATAAAGGCCTTTACCTTATTATTAAAAAAGCGAAAGATTCCATTTATTTTAACTAATTATGTTCCAAAGTAAGAAACTGAAACTAGACGATCTTGTTTCTTTTTTAAATAATGAATGTATTAATTAGATACATAATATGGTTTTAATAGTTATTAGTACTAATTTGAAAAAAAATGTAGATATTATAAATAAGATGAACGAAAATGTTGAGTAACTATTAGTAAATTTTAAGAAAATTGAATAATAATGTTATTATAAAATATTGTGTTTATAATTGTCAAACTCAGCGTAAAAATACGGAATACCTTGCAACCGATAATTTATATTAATTATATACAATATAAAATTATATAAAATATATTTTTTCAAATTCCAAAACAGGTGCATTTAATCACGTTATTCGTACTTAAAAATAAATCCACGCTGAAATATGCAGTATATGAAAGCTATACAAGAATGTTTTTAAACAAGCATTATGATTGTGAAATGATTTTTTTATTAGACATCATTCGCGTTTTCTTTTCTTTGAATATTGTTTTTCTACGCATGGCAATCATTAAACAAAATGTTGCTTTTGAATTGTTTTTAAAAAATATTGAAAAAAAATATATAATATGATTAGAATTTTGATATTTTTCAAGCAAGGGATTGTGGTCTGAGGAAGTGTAAAAAGGAACAAAACAATAATATTGACATAATTGTGGACATATTTAAGGCTGGAGTAGCACAGTTGAAGTCTATTGCAACAGAGCAAAACATGTCCAGACCAGGAATCGAACCTGGGTACTTGGCGTTCCGTGCCAATGGTTTACCTGCTAATCTATCCGGACTATACCTGGCTGACATAATTCTTTCTTATTTGTTGGAAATGGCTGCAAATTCCAGCGCTAGTTTCGTTCATCCGAGCTATAAATGTAGCACTGAAAGTGTGTTTTAACACGAAAACTCCTATATACCATGTAATTAGGTCATAATGAAGAAAACGAATATAGAATGAATATTTTTTCCAACTGGCGGGTAAAGCATTGGCACGGAACGCTAAGGATTCAAGGTCTAGACATTTTTTCGCTCTGTTGGAATAGACTTAAACTGTGCTACTCCAGCCTTAAATATGATTTAATCCAGTTGGAAAAAATATTCGTTCTTTTCATTATAACTGTGGACAGATTATCCTATACTTCAATATTTGAGATAATCTACATTTGAACATCTTTCAACGATTTTTATGTTCCATGACATGAGAAATTGTAAATAGAATTTAACATAATCAAAATTAAACACAATATTATCCGATTTGTCACATCTTGCAACGTATCATTGTTTATCATATATCAGGGATTGATCTTTTCAATAACTTTCGAAGCATTTCTGAAGTGATTGAAGTGAAATATTATTTAATTTTGTTTTTGCATATTTAGTATACCATACATTCTCTACATTCGTTTTTAGGTGCGTTCGTAATTATATAAATACGTAGCACCTATAGTCGTCGTTCAGTCCGTCCGTCTGTCCGTCCGCCTGTCCGTCCGTCTGTCCGTCCGTCTGTCTGTCCGCATGTAACAGAGCAAAAACTACCCAAGCGAATAGTCTGAAATTTCAAATATATGATTGTTGCAAAATTTTGTCGAGCCACTTCAAATTTTAGGAAAATCGGATGTATAGTTTAATTACATGGACAGTCAAAAGTTTTTCTTTACATTATGGCCAATGGGAAAAATTATTGCAAGTGCATTTTAATGATATTAGAGCCTTCCGAATGATCTGAAATTTTAAAGATATAACTGTTGCAAAATTTTGTCGAGCAATTTCAAATTTTAGGAAAATCGGATGTATAGTTTACTTACAGGGGGAGTCAAAAGTTTTTCTTTACATTACGGCCAATGGGAAAAATTATTGCAAGTGCATTTTAATGATATTACAGCCTTCCGAATGGTCTGAAATTTTAAATATATAAATGTTGCAAAATTTTGTTGAGCTATTTCAAATTTAAGGAAAATCGGATGTATAGTTTAATTACAGGGACAGTCAAAAGTGTTCCGTTACATTACGGGGAATGGGAAAAAATTATTGGAAGTGCATTTTGATGATTTATCAGACTATGCGCTTTATGAAGTGCAAAAAATTATACATTCAGTACAATATGGGGTGCAAAAAATAATTATAAAACTAGTTATAGTACGAATGCACTTCATTTGCCACGTTTGACGAGCAATTTCCAACTTGTTTTCTCTAATTTCAGCTATGGATTTTATCGTACAAGGGGTGTTTATAAAAACCCATTTGTGGTAATTAAAAAAAAAATGTTTATCTATTTTTATTCTATTTTGTTTCTTAATTAACAATTTTAATGAATCAAAGATAAAAATTATTTCAATTATATAATGTATTTCAAAGTTATTTAGTTATTTAAGCTATGAGGTATTCGCTACGGCTTTTGCCGGCATGACCTCAAATGATCACAAAAATGACGTTATTTCCTTGGGACAACCACAAATTCAACCTTCCTCCACGAGGAAAAAAGGCAGAACCCTATTTCAAAACCTTGGGGATTTTATTATGTCACTGCTTTTTTCCTTTACTTTTTTTCTTTTATTATACTAGGGGCCTCTTCACCCTACGAGCTACGCTCGCCAATCCCCTCTCAGACACCGCAAACTCTAACAGAACGCTAATTTGATCGGCTTTAAAAAAAAAATTCGGAAGAATGAATTATAATTGAAATAACAGTGGCGATCTCCCTGTTAACGGGTTGTTTTTTTCTTTGATTAAATCAGATAAGAGAAACATGTAAAAATAAGCTAATAACTATAAAATGAATTAAGTAAACAGGGTATTTATCTCTCGGTAATGTTATATATATATATATATATATATATATATATATATATATATATTAATGAAACATTTTAAATGTATCGCTTTAAATCTGACGTAATTTTCACTGCAGTTTTCTTTCTCGTTTTAATAATCACATGAAAATACTTTTCTTGTTAGAAAGGAAATGTTATTTGCGCTATCTTAGAATTCTCAACAAAGTTTTAAAAGATTATCTTAAAATATCAAATAAATATCTCGCTCAAATATATTTTTAAATTTCAACTGTTTGGCGATATTATAGATTGGCAATGTTGTGACGATTTGGACGCCATAACACACAGGGTCACGCGACAGTAAAATGATTAGTACAATAGAAACAGTTATCCCGATCTGCGTTGTGAAAAGATCTAATGGGATAATGTTATTTAATAAATTAGGAGAGAAGAAAATTTTGGAATAAAATTAATTTTGGCAATAACTCAAGGACGACTTATTTAACGTTGAAATGGAGATATCGAACTTGTAGGTTGCATAGAGAAACATCCATTTCTAATAATTCCAAAATATCAGATACCATAAATTACGAGTATTATCTAAAAGGGAACAAGGAAAGAATTAAAGGAAAGACTTACAAGTATGCACACATAAACAAACTTTATTTTCATTTATATAAAATTCATAACTCAAATATGACTTTTTATATCATAATAACCTTTTCAAATTATCTACTATTTTATCAGAATATAACATAGTTCCATTCTCATTAGAACAGCAAAGCTTTCATCAAAGTTATACTTTGTTACTTATTTTTATTTTTTTTTATCAATTTATGTTATCTTATACTTGCCCCCCTTTTTTTTGTTCACAGCACGATCCGATGATGAGGCTTTTGCCAAAATTTTAATCAAAATTTTATTTATGAAAAATAGCATTCCCGTTATCATTAAAATCTTTATCATAAACAATCATGATATTCAATGACATAAGATTATGTACTTTAGTGGAAATTTAGAAAATTAATTGCTTAATATTAAATGTACACATCATTAGAAAACATGAAAACAATAGCCACGAATATATTGAAATAAATATAAGGAATTTCTCACCCAAACAGACTTCGATCTTTTCTGTAATCATCCAAATCATACAGTTCACTCATAGTTCATGGAATCCTAAACACAAGTAAGTTCATCGGGCATAAAGTTCCTTTTATATATATATATATATATATAGTTCATGGGGATCTTTCACAAACCAATTTCACTTTCTTTCGGCACTCTGTGACGCATGAAAATTAGAGCTCCATCTCCACAATGTACACTTTCATAGGCGAAATCTGCTGATATGTCATATCTTCGTTGCATTCGCATCTCATCACTAACCACTGTACATCTCCAAATCAGGTGAATACTTCTGTAAGATTCTGCATCAGTTAATTTCCTGGACAAAGACTTGTCTGCTCTCAGCGATCTTTGTCAATAGATCATGACAAGGACAGGTCAACTCTCAGCATTAATTTTCATCATCATTTCCTTTTTTTCTGCATCAATCATTTTTTGTGACAAAGATTTGTCTGCTTTCAGCATTCATTTCAATCGCTAAATTTTGTATTGTCCTTAAAATTTGCTGCGAAAGAACTTGGTGTAAAATTTTGAAGTATCAAGTCACATCTTAACAAAAATTATAGAACCTCTTGAGGACGAGACACAAGACTTAATTCTCTTTTTTCCTTCCTTCTTCCCAGATTCCAATTTTTTTTGGGGGAGGGCTAAATTAACCCAGAGCTTTCGTTCTGATTGGAGGCTACTCCTGGTCCCTTATTGGTACTCTAGACATGCCTATCTATGGGCGTGCCAATTTATTTTTCACTGCATAGCATTAACTTAATTTTTGCCCCTTGCGCCAGGTTTCTCATGGGAATCACCACCCACGTTGAGTGTTGTAAAACCATCTTAATTGATAGAAAATTTATGGTTTCAACATCGTAAATTTTCTATTCTTTCGCTATACATTTACTGTCATGTCTGGCGTCAGCAATGTTCTCTTTATCTATAATTTCCTATTTTCTGTCTGGTCTTATTTGGGGAGTTTTATTTTATTACACTGTTTTTGCACATATAAATATTTACAATTCGAAATGTTTTATTTTCAATATTAATACAAAATAAATTCACAATTCATATTCCTTATTTTTTTCTAAACATACCAATACCAAACAACATATATATTTTTATTTTTTTCTACGCATTATATACTTATTCATTTTAATATACTTTAATTTTGGAGTATTTTTTATGTTATTTTAATTTATTGTATAAATTAATTACTAAAGAATTATTTTCCGAGAATTCAATTATTTTTAAATGTTATTGGATCGTGCGAAAATTATTTAATTAGTTAAATTAATAACAAGCCTTGTTGTGTAGATTTCTACACTACATTGCTTCTTCCCTCTTGTTTTTAAAAAATAATAATATGTGCACCACAAAAATACACTTATAATACATATATATATTACAAAATATCAATCAAACCTGATATATATAGTAAGTTCTTCAGATTGTTCATCATACCCTGTAAGTACACTTGAATAATATAATACAAAATATAAAATAGTATATATATTTTCTCTATTGCATAGGTGAGAAATATTTATTCCAATATAAGATGGCTATTTCAATATCAAAATACTGCAAAAATGCTATATTAATTTTAGTCAACAATGTCCACTAATTTTTTTTTTTTTTTTTTTTTTTTTTTTTTTTTTTTTTATGCTACGCATACTGAAATCTATAAAAATATGTACAATCATGCAGCTTGTAGGTAATAAAGTTTACTTCAAAATTTTGGCCATAAAATAAAAATATGCGCTATCTACATACCTACAGTGTGGATATTACGTAGAACTATGTTTTTACAAAAAAATTATAAACCAAAGTGCGTAAATATATATGTACATCGCTCTCTGCTTGAAAACATGCTTTTTTTTATCTAAGAATGCCTTTTCATCCCCGCATCATTTCTGCGGAATATCCACTTAAAATTTTCTCCTCGGAGAAAATGTGCCGAAAATCCCTTATAAAATCCCTGAGTGGTCTCCATGTGTCCTTGACAGTGATAATAATCTCGGAACAAGACGTACAGGTCAGTACTAACATGCCAAACAGGTTTGCTCGTTATCACGTCTGTGAACGTAGTAATCACTTTTTTTTTTCTCTGAATGGCTTTATAAAAGTGCGCGATTTGTTTGTATTGTGTTCATATAATATTGGATAATCTCTACACTGCATAAGGTAAGTGTCATTTATTTTAAAATCCGAAGATTTTAGTACTATCTAATAACTGTTATTATTTATATAGTTTATCATCCCTTATTCTTAAAAATGTCCTATAAACAATTCCCTTTTTTTTTTATCAGATATCATGTCGGACACTGCTCGCCATTTTCTCCCCATTATGAGCGTGTTTTCAGATTGTCTCTCACGTAACAATAATTTATTTTCATACTGTGATTGTTCTTAAATTTTAAAAATATTTTCCTTACCTACTATATTTTACTTTCATATGCCTTAATAGTCCATATGTGTTTTTTTTTTTGTTTTTTTTTGTTTCTTTATTTTTAGGAGTCTTAAATGTATCCTTTTTATTTTTCCTCGCAGTATTTATATTATAATATTTCGTAATTTTCTTCTGACACATGTGTATTTTTTATATATTTTGATTTTATTTCACAATTTATATTATGCTTTCTTCCGTGTGCACACAGTGTGGTTTTCGTGCGTCATTATATAAACTATGTTAATGAAAACAAATTTTTCTTTTTCGTAAAACGTATCCTTTCCAATGTGTTATTTTGTATATTTTTTGTGTTTGTGAAATGTTTTAATCCGAAACTCCTAACAAACTGTTTTGCTATATATATATATTTTATACGCTACTATGCGTCATATGACTCATGGTACTTTGCTTAACATCTTTTGAGTTAATTTTATGTTATTTATTTATTTTATACTACGATTTTCTAACACATGTGTGAAAGATGGTACCCTCTATTCACTCATATATTAGCGGTAAATATAGTGTTTAAATATGTCGTTCCGTGCTCAATTTTGCCGTTTTATATTTATTCAATTGTTCAATGGGTTCCCAAATTAATATGCATCCGTTTTAATTTATTATTTGTTTATATTTAGAAATTGTGAAATTTTTAATGTATGTTGTAATAATTCATCTATAATGGTTTTATTTTTGTTTTTGTTTATTCCCGAATATGTTTTCATTCTAGCACAATGAAGTTAATAAATTTTTATATATTTTTTTCGTTCCATTAAGGTTGTGTTGCAAATCTACCATATATAATTTTTGAATTTTAGGCATAATATGGTTTATTTATTATATTAATATATTAATTTAGGTATGTGTGTTTTAATATTTTGCTTCGATACTGAAAAATCCGTGTACACTCCCATGAAAATATCTTGCGCAATGTCATTCAATCGACCCGCAATCAAAATGACACTTTCCATGGAAAATTTAAATATTTCCATGCGATTATCACAGTTTTTTCAAACATTATTATATTCAAATTACTCTGTGGTTGTGAATTTTAAAGGTTTTATATACGACTTGTAGGTTTTGCCTTATACTGTTGTTTACAAACGGTGCGCTTTTTATTTTGAACCCTTCTGTGGTCATCCATTTTATTTATTTACCTAAATGAGTCTGTAATGTTTATTTTAATATATGTATTAATTTGTTTACTTATTTATGTATTATTTTTCAGATTTTTGTAATGTTTAATCTTTTATTTTCATAGATTTTTAGCAATTTTACACAATTACTCTTTGTTTACATTTTCCCAATTACTACTTTTTTTTTTTTTTTTTTTTTTTTTTTTTATTGGTAGCAATGTGTAGAAAATTTTTATTTTCTGATAAATGGTGTCTTAAATCGTTTTTCTTTACAAAGAGTGTGGTATGTTGTATAAATTATATACAATTTTATCCATTTTTGTGTCATAAATATGGTAATCAAAATAAATGCCATATTTAAAAGTGCTTCCGTGACATAACAATTTTAAATTATTTGCATAATTTATGTCCATGTGTGTTTCATAATGTTTCATTTTCGTGTCAAAGTCATAACATTTTGTGAATATTTTCAAATATGTCTAATGGAAAATACATTTTCCATCCAATGTTGCTAATTTCTACTTATTTATCTCCAAAGTGACCGTTTTTTATATTTTGTACAACAAAATTTTTCATTTTTCATTTTTTTTTTTTTTTTTTTTTAAATATGTCAATTTAATATATATATATATATATAGTTTTTAGTCCACTTTGAAGTAAGTATGTGGTTTGTCTATCACTAGCGATCAAAATATTTTTCCGACATGTTTTGAAATACGTCAAAACAATTTTGAAGTGTAAACAAATAAATTATATGTACCCTGTTTTCTGTTTTTCTATTTTTTTTTTTATTATTAATATTTTTTCCTAATTTTTATTTTCCAGGATAATCCTTATGTTCCGCTTCATTTTTACTCACTCAAAATATTTCTTTTCTAGCCATTGTAATTAATATGCCATTCAATATTAATTTTGTCATTCAATTATTCAGCTGTGTTGGCTACTCAAATTGCCCCTTCATTCCTATCGTGCGCCCCAGAAAGTTTTCCATCGCTGAAAGAATTCGCTGTTCTCCAGAAACGCCCATGTGAAACAACACGGCTGCTCGACTCAACGTAAAGCCCGCAGCCAGCTCACAACAACAGTATTTTTTATGCAGCCTAGAGTATGCCCTCTATAACTGGCGAATGTCGTAGTCTTCAATTCGTCTTCAATACCGGCTCGGTGAGAAAACATTTATTTATCTTTTTATTTATTTTTTTCCCTAGCGATCTGCTCCATTGCATATCTCATTTTGACCCTAACCGGTTCTCCGAAAGTGGTGAGTGGGTTTCGTTAGAAAATGAGTTTCATTTTCTCACTTCTTTGAGCTGCAAGATACGTGTTATTCCAATTCTCCTAAACACCTTCGCTCCGTTTTTGAGCTCTTGCTGAAGACAGCTAGTTTCAAGGTCGTCCCTTGCCCAAAACAAGTTTTGAGTAAAGCACTTGTTTCGATTTCACTTTTCCCCTGCATGTTCTTCCGTTGCTATGGGAACGCGTTTACTCCTGGCTTATTTTCTCTGGTAACCAGAAGAGAGAAAAGTGGGTGTAGTGTTAATTCCGCTGCCTCGTGGGAAAAGGGTTTTGATCCGCCTCATCCTTTCTCCTAGCTATATACATCTTCCTGCATCTTTTTCTATTTTTGAGATGCTCGTACATAGCGCCCCTCTTTTGCGTTTGATGCTGCCGCCGCATACCAATATTTACATTTTTTTTTATTTTAGTAATTTTTTTATGTCATGCTTACCTGTGTATAATGTGATAAATTCTGTTTGTGTATATTATATATTTTTTTGTGGAGGGATGTATGAAAGAAAAATTATCTGTTTTACTTGTTTGCAAAAATCATTCCTATTACTGTGACGAAATATTATATTGTTATTTTACTTATTTTGACTATTTACCTTTGATTTATTTTGGGTTAATATTTCAAAAGGACTTCCTTTATACCTCCAGAAGTTTTGCACAAAATATTTTTCTGACATGTGAATTTCTTGGGCAGTATTTGTCCAATTTCGTTGAATTTTATTTTATTGAGGGAAAACGAAATTTGAACACATTTATGCTTTACTACATGTTTATTAAAATTATTTATTATTATTATTATTACATTTTCTACCAAAAATTTCTACCGCATAACATTTTATTTTCATGGTATAAAATACACATCATGGCTCCATAAATTTTATTAAAAATTCAAATTTTGCTTCTTCATTCATAATAATTTTCCAATATTAACTATTTTATTAAAATAATATAATCTAAGCAAATATAAGTATATTTATTATTATTATTATTATTATTATTATTATTAATTCCGTGTTGCCGTTGAAAAAAAAAAATTTTTTTTTGTATTTTTGCTATGTTTTTGTTTAATCAGTTTGCACTGATTTAATTTTTTTTTTTTTTTTTTTTTTTTTTTTTTGCATATAGTATTATTTTATAAATTACCTGGTTATTTATTTATTTATTTTGTTTGCGATGTTAGGCGCGAACAATTTTGAGATGTGAATAGTGACGGGTTTTAATTCAGGCTTGTCCCTGTTTTTGATTAAGTAATTGTCGTTTCTAAAAATTCTTTCGACAAAATATGGTCCTGAAAATTTTTGGTGTAACGCTTTAGGTTTTATTAGAAGTTTTAAATAAACTTCATCACCTACTTGTAGCTGTTTATGTTTTAATTTTGTGTTTTTATTTAATTCTTCATCCGATTTTTCTTGGTTTTTCATGACCTCGTGTCTGATTTCGTACATATGTTTTAATTTATTTTGCACATAGGTGCTGTACGAGTCCATTTCGTGTGTTGTGAAATTTTTGAATGGCGTTTTTATTTCACGTGCAAAAAATAACATGCTTGGTGTAAAATCCGTTATTCGATTTTTTGTTGTATTGTGCATAAGCACAAAATATGGAAGTCTAATGTCCCATTCGTACGTTTTAGTACACATGGATGCGATGGAACTCTTTAAGTCCCTGTGGGTACGTTCAAGAATGCCCTGCGAGGATGGTTTATAAATGCTTGACGTAATTAACTCTATATTTAGATTTTCCATATAGTCTTTGAAGTCTTTTGACCTGAAATAGGGTCCATTATCACTCGCTAGAAATTTTGCCAATCCGTAGGCACTAAAATATTGATTTAAAGCCTTAATTATGACCTTAGTGTCTGTCGATCTGAGTTTGAATGCCTGTAGAAAACGTGTAGCTGTATCTATTACCGTTAAGATATATTTGTTCCTGTTTAATGACACAGGCAAAGGTCCCACAATATCAGTTGTTATTTTCTCCCCTGGGAGATAGTTTTTGTCCATTGTTTTCAATGGTATTTTGATTGTTTTATGTGTCTTAAAAGTATTGCACGTTGTACATTTTGTACAGAATGTTTTTATCTCCTGATACATTCTATACCAGAAAAATCTTTCTTTTATTATTCCATAAGTTTTTAGAAAAGCAAAATGCGGTGCATGTGCGCTTTTTATGATGTCATCTTTCAAGCTTTGCGGTGCAATGTACAATTCCTCGTTATTTGAATTTTGTGCTTTTTTCAAAATTAATATTCCATCTTTATTCAAACAATACTTTTCGTATTTTTTTACCTTTCTTTGTTGCTTTAAAGCTTCTATAATTTCTGTTAGTTTAGGGTCTTTCATCTGTTCCTTTTTTATATTATCCTCAGTTAAATTTTTATTCACCGTGAAAAGGTGTTTATTTAGATTATCTGCAATTGTTAAATTGTGTAAGCAACGAGTATTGAAATCTGCTGGATTGTTATTTCCAGAAATGTGAGATATCTCATAGTCGTAGTCTTGGAGTTTAAGTAACCATCTTGCAACAATCTCAGGCTGTTTTTCTAACTGTAAATGGTACGTTAGGGCTTTTGAATCGGTCAGTAATATAAATTTTTTTCCTAATAATATATTCCGAAAATATGTAATAGTTTCGTAGATCGCCAATAGCTCAATTTGCAAGCTTGGATATTTTTTTTCTGACTCTCTTAACTTTCTTCCTGTAAATTCTATTGGTATCTTTTATCACCTTGCTTTTGTGCCAATATACCTGATGTTGCGATCTTGGATCCATCTGTGATTACATAGAAAGTTTTTGTGTAATCCGGCGGGTGAATTGTAGGTTGCGTCATTATTATTTTTTGTATTTTTTCAAATGAATGTTGTGCTCTTTCATTCCATCTGAATTTTTGGTTGCTCCTCGTAAGATCTGTCAGAGGTGAAATAATTTCCGCATAATTTTGTATGGTCGATTTAAAATATGTGCATAGACCTATGAATGCTCTCACCAGTTTTTGAGATGTGGGTCTTGCAAAATTGGTAATTTTCTTTATATTTTTTTCTGAGGGTGCGTATCCCTTTTCGCTAATTTTATAGCCTAAAAATTCTATTTCCGGCATATATAGTTTTAGTTTTGTAGGTTCAATAGTCAAATTGAATTTTTCCAATCTTTTTAGTACTTCTTCAAGTATTTCGTGCATTTGTTCTATATTTTGAGCTCCAAGAAGGATATCATCGATTAAATATTCAATGTCATATTTTTCTTTAAGTCACTTAGAACTATGTCCATTAAGCGAGCAAATAAATTCGTCGAAAATTTTAATCCGAATGCTAAACGAGTCATTTGAAAGTGATTGTTTTCCGTAACGAAAGCCAATTTGTGCTTGTCTTCTTCCCTCAGCTTGATTTGAAAAAACGCTGAATGTAAATCTAACACCGTGTATATTTTCTTTCCTGACATGCTTTGTAAAATCTTTTTTGTATTTGGCACAGGATATGGGTCGCTCTCTACTATATCATTAAGCGATCTAAAATCTAAAGCTAATCTTACTTTGATTAAATTTTTGTCGTTAGTTTTTGATGTGGAATTTTTTTTTACGAAAATTACTGGAAATGCATAGCTGGAATTCGTAGGTTCGATAATACCCGCGTCTAATAGATCTCTTATTTCTTTTTCCGCACTCTTCTTTATATCGTGTGCTAATTTAAAAGGTTTGGTTTGGATCGGAAAATCATGCTGTAATTTTATTTTAGGTTTAATTACATCCGCCGCTCCTAGCGTTTTATAAGATTTACTGAATGCTGTCGCATGTCTCATTACAATATCCAAAACTTCCTTTTGCACCTTCGGTGGTAAATGATCTACTTTGAAATCCTCTCTTGACAATTCCTTTCTTCGCAATTCTCTAATTTGTGTTATATTTAAATTGTTAACTTCATAAATACTGTCAGTATTTGTTTCATTTTGTTCTTTAATAGAAAAATCAGTTGTAATCTTCCCCATTTCTTGATCCTTGTATAATTTTAAATATTTGTTGGAGAGATTCTGTACTATAATTCGAAATGAATTATTGTCGGATTCTTTACTTTTATGAACAGAATTCTGAATTGCGAATTTTTTATTATTGTATTTGGGTTGAAAAAAGAATTGTTGGTCTTTTTCTAAAACTCCGTCGAAAATTAAATTTACTAATTTCGATTCTTTAGGCCTTAGAGTAATTTTGTTTTCTACAAATGCTCTTATGTTATTTTTAGAATTATAATGATCATTAGAATTAATTTGTTTGGGTACAGTTTGAAAATTGTCATTTTGTTGTGTTTTTTGAATCCTGTTAGCTTCTGTAAATTGATTTTCATTGGAATTTAATTTAATTACCGTATTGTTAATTTTTAAAATGTTGTTTTCCAAGTCCATGATTATTTTGTTACTTTTTAAAAAATCATATCCTAAAATAATCTTGTAATCGCGGTCAAATTCTTCTTTTGTGACATAAAATGTCCCATTTAGGAAATTATTCTCATTTTTAAATTTAAATTTTACGCAGTTTTTGAACGGAATCGTTTTATTTGACAAAGTTGTAATTTTAATTGAATTGGCTAAATATTTAATTTTTATATCTGTCTGTTTTATTTTTTCAAAAATTTCTGGTGACAATAGGCTAATACTTGCTCCACTATCTACTAAACTGGGTATAATTAGTTCCTTTTTTATCTTAAAATTCCATATTGGTAATTCATTGTTTCTTCCTGAGTTGCAACTTGCTATCAATTTTTCTTTAACCTTAGAATTTTGATTTTCCTCAGCCTCAAACACGTTTTTTTTCTCATGTTCATGTTTCTTTTTTTTCAATTTTTTGTTAAATTTTGTTTTTATGTTATAACCCTGTTTTTCTTTTAATATGCGGGACCTACGGGTTTCTACTTGTGCTAAATTTTGAGGCCCCCTTATCGGTTTAAATGATGGTGTCCTCTTTTTCCTCTGGTATTTTGTCTACCCCGTCTCTGTTGATTTTGACTTGGGAAGGTAATAGTGGGCTGCGTTTCTTTATTTCTATCATTAGGTGGTTGAGAAAAATTGTTTTGCCCGTTTTGTATATTTGTGACGCCTTGGTGTTGCCCTGTATATTGAATTTGTGCATTATTCCCCTGTATAAAATCAGCATTTTGGATTGGGACAGTGTTTTGAAAATTGTAATTCCCTTGGTGCATTTGATTTTGACCTATCAGCTGTTGAGAATCATTATGCCAATTGGGCATCACATTGTACATATAATTTTGTCGAAGCTGATTGTAGTGCGGTCTTATGGGATTGAAATTTTGAGGATTTTGAAAATGCGGTATATAATTTTGTGGACTTCTTTGGAAATTTTTATAATTGTAATTTGTATGGTAGTTCCTTGGAAATCTTGGCCTAACATTCTATTGTTGTGCTCCCCTAGGTTGTACAAAATTTTCGCTTCTTTTATTAAAAAAACAATGTTGTGTTTGGTGATTTGATTTGTTGCATATGTGACAGAATTGTTGGGTGATGTGATTAATTTCCCCTTCGTTTTGTTTGTTTTCATGTGTCTCAAGCTTTAAATTATTTATCTGTTTCTTTAGGTCTTGTATTTCAGTTTTTTGCTCTTGGGACATATTGATTAGTGCCTCATACAATTTTTTTCACTAGTTTCTGTTAAGTTGTTCATTTCGCCTGCGCATTTTCCGTTGATTGCTAATTCGATGTCCTTGGCCCGTTTAAAAGCATCGTCGAATTTTGTTGGAGGATATTTTTTTAATTCAAAAGAAATATCCGGTCTCAACGCCTTAAGGTATTTTGTTAATTTCATCGTTTCAAGCAGTTCTTTTGCTCCATTTTTTTTTCGTGTCCCGATAAAGCTAAATATTTTTGTGCCTCAATATTGAATTTTTTAGTGAATTCCTCAATCGTTTGATTGGCTGTTTGTTTCGCGTTAATGAACTGTAATTGCGCTTTTGCGAAAGATTTTTCTTTTTGAAACTGCTTTATTGAATTTTCTTTGAATGTTTTGTAGTCGTTTGCCTTATGAAGTTCTGTTGTATTTTTCATAATTTCCCGTGCTTGCCCTTTAAATTTTGATTTTGCAAGTACTAATTTGATATCATCGGGAAATTGTGCCGCATCGGCTAATTCTTCAAATTCGTCAAAAAATTGTGTAATTTCTTGGTCTGGTTTATCTTCAAAATTTTGGAGAGAATTTATTAAGGTATCTACTCCTATCGTAAATGTTTCCTTTTCAGGAGAAGTTTGTCTCTTCCCTCTGCCGCCTGTCATGATTTTATTTTTATGTCTTATTTTCCTAGCGGCTGCAATTCCCAAATATATATTAGAATAATTTCTATTTTGTTTTGCTTCTATCCTAGTTTCTCAGAAATTTCCTACACTGCAAATTATTATTTTTTCAATTTTAGAATATAATTGTCTATCTCTATTTTCAAGATCATACTAATTTGTAAAATAATATTTTTGCATAAATTCTACTGAAATAACACTGAATATTCTGCATGCATGCACATAAATAAAACACAATATGAAAATTTTTCCAATATTTCTTTGCATAGATATTAATTATAATAATCATTCGTTATGCTCATACTAAATTATGTGCTGTGAACTGAACTACTCTTTTCCTTAGTTTTTCTTTTTGTTATACACATAAATAATTTTTTATATAACATACGAAAATAATTTTGTTAGTAATTGAAAAGAAAAATAAAAATAGAGGAAAATAATAATATATATATATATTTTCTTTTCTTTTCTTTTCTTTTTTTTTTTTTTTTTTATAAGTTAACTCATTGCAACCATTTAATTTTACGTTCTAAATTCCATTTCTAACACCTGGTATTAGCACCATTAAATTTTAGTATATTGTGACGATTTGGACGCCATAACACACAGGGTCACGCGACAGTAAAATGATTAGTAGAATAGAAACAGTTATCCCGTTCTGCGTTGTGAAAAGATCTAATGGGATAATGTTATTTAATAAATTAGGAGAGAAGAAAATTTTGGAATAAAATTAATTTTGGCAATAACTCAAGGACGACTTATTTAACGTTGAAATGGAGATATCGAACTTGTAGGTTGCATAGAGAAACATCCATTTCTAATAATTCCAAAATATCAGATACCATAAATTACGAGTATTATCTAAAAGGGAACAAGGAAAGAATTCAAGGAAAGACTTACAAGTATGCACACATAAACAAACTTTATTTTCATTTATATAAAATTCATAACTCAAATATGACTTTTTATATCATAATAACCTTTTCAAATTATCTACTATTTTATCAGAATATAACATAGTTCCATTCTCATTACAACAGCAAAGCTTTCATCAAAGTTATACTTTGTTACTTATTTTTTTTTTTTTTTTTTTTTTATCAATTTATGTTATCTTATACTTGCCCCCTTTTTTTTTGTTCACAGCACGATCCGATGATGAGGCTTTTGCCAAAATTTTAATCAAAATTTTATTTATGAAAAATAGCATTCCCGTTATCATTAAAATCTTTATCATAAACAATCATGATATTCAATGACATAAGATTATGTACTTTAGTGGAAATTTAGAAAATTAATTGCTTAATATTAAATGTACACATCATAAGAAAACATGAAAACAATAGCCACGAATATATTGAAATAAATATAAGGAATTTCTCACCCAAACAGACTTCGATCTTTTCTGTAATCATCCAAATCATACAGTTCACTCATAGTTCATGGAATCCTAAACACAAGTAAGTTCATCGGGCATAAAGTTCCTTTTATATATATATATATATATATAGTTCATGGGGATCTTTCACAAACCAATTTCACTTTCTTTCGGCACTCTGTGACGGATGAAAATTAGAGCTCCATCTCCACAATGTACACTTTCATAGGCGAAATCTGCTGATATGTCATATCTTCGTTGCATTCGCATCTCATCACTAACCACTGTACATCTCCAAATCAGGTGAATACTTCTGTAAGATTCTGCATCAGTTAATTTCCTGGACAAAGACTTGTCTGCTCTCAGCGATCTTTGTCAATAGATCATGACAAGGACAGGTCAACTCTCAGCATTAATTTTCATCATCATTTCCTTTTTTTCTGCATCAATCATTTTTTTGTGACAAAGATTTGTCTGCTTTCAGCATTCATTTCAATCGCTAAATTTTGTATTGTCCTTAAAATTTGCTGCGAAAGAACTTGGTGTAAAATTTTGAAGTATCAAGTCACATCTTAACAAAAATTATAGAACCTCTTGAGGACGAGACACAAGACTTAATCCTCTTTTTTCCTTCCTTCTTCCCAGATTCCAATTTTTTTTTGGGGGAGGGCTAAATTAACCCAGAACTTTCGTTCTGATTGGAGGCTACTCCTGGTCCCTTATTGGTAATCTAGACATGCCTATCTATGGGCGTGCCAATTTATTTTTCACTGCATAGCATTAACTTAATTTTTGCCCCTTGCGCCAGGTTTCTCATGGGAATCACCACCCACGTTGAGTGTTGTAAAACCATCTTAATTGATAGAAAATTTATGGTTTCAACATCGTAAATTTTCTATTCTTTCGCTATACATTTACTGTCATGTCTGGCGTCAGCAATGTTCTCTTTATCTATAATTTCCTATTTTCTGTCTGGTCTTATTTGGGGAGTTTTATTTTATTACACTGTTTTTGCACATATAAATATTTACAATTCAAAATGTTTTATTTTCAATATTAATACAAAATAAATTCACAATTCATATTCCTTATTTTTTTCTAAACATACCAATACCAAACAACATATATATTTTTATTTTTTTCTACGCATTATATACTTATTCATTTTAATATACTTTAATTTTGGAGTATTTTTTATGTTATTTTAATTTATTGTATAAATTAATTACTAAAGAATTATTTTCCGAGAATTCAATTATTTTTAAATGTTATTGGATCGTGCGAAAATTATTTAATTAGTTAAATTAATAACAAGCCTTGTTGTGTAGATTTCTACACTACAGGCAATTTTAAATATGACGTAATTTCCTCCATGTACACTTTTAACGCATATTAATGGATTTATTATTTTACGATTTTCTTTCTCTTTTAAAATTCACGTGTAAATATAGTTTTTATGACGTAATTATAAATATCTACCTGCTTTTAATACGTAATCATTTAATTCTCATTTGAAAGTTTTATTCGGTTTATAATAGTCGCGTGTAAACAATTTTTAATTTGAAGGAAATATTATTCATTGCGCTGTTTTAAAATTTGGCAATAATTTAAAATAATAACCTTTTCAAAAAGTTGTAAAAAATGCCTCTGAAAATGCTGAAAAATTGAATTTAAAACAGAAATAAACCCCCCAAAAATGAGTCAAATTAAAAAAAATAAATGCAGTCTGCACACCAGACGTTTGATATATAAAATTATCTAAAAATGATTAAATTCCCATGTATAGTTTTTGATCCTATAAAACATTTTTAACGGAACGATTTTTATCAACAACATTAAATATCTCTTTAAAAAATTCTTCGATTTGAAAACTGTCTGCATCAGCGTGTTTATCAAACATTTCTCTATAACACCATCATTTTCAAATTATTGCATGCAATATTTTTCTTAATATTAACGAAGAAAGACCTCCGGTCACAAAAAATTCAAAACCGGCGGCGGTGGTAGCGTTAGTTACTTTTTTTCTATAATAGAGAGATTCTTAAATGTCCGTCAAATGAAGCAATGTTAAAAAACGCCTATTTCTATATATAACTTCCTTTGTCTGTTTTTTTTTTCATAATTTTATAATATCAATTTTAAGAAATTACGCTTGTATGTTGTGTAACACAATTTTTTTGTATCTTGAATATCATTCCTATTTTTAACAATGTTTGTTTTCACGCTGAAAAAAAATAAATTTTGAGTGAAGGAGGCATCCCTTTTTGAAAGGTTTATTTTTCGTCTAAGCTGTATATACATTTTTCTAATACCATCCTATTATAAAACGGAATTAAAAGAAGACTACTTCACATTTATATTGGTGTTAGGACAGCTTCTTTGTAATGATGGATATTCGTGTTAAAGCAGAAAAAGAACAATTTCTAGTGTTCAGCCTAAGTTCAGATGCTCATATGAGTTATTTGACTTTAAACTTACAGAAAATTTTGAGAATAATCATCAATATTTTGAGAATAATCATCTGCCAAAGATTCTAATGTATGTTACTTAATGCTTTCGTACAAAGATAATTTTAATAATTAATAAATTTACTATTAATAATTTTTCATCAAATATCAGTTCTGTTTAATTTCTTCTATTATCCTTTAATTTTGACGATCAGTGTAGCTAAATGGCACAATTTATCATAGGCCAGGTTTGTGTACAAGAAACGACTTTTTCATAATTAATATTGTTTCGGATGTGCGATTATAATCACGAGGATCATCCAGAAAAAAGATTTTGCGGCTCGTTAAAAGTAAAAATACATGATTGCCTACCAAATAATACAGCAATGCTTCAACTACTTTTCAACATAAGATTCATTGGAACTGTAACATTTGTCATAGCGTGGGATACATTTTTGTAGTCTAGTGTCATAAAAGTGAACGCCTGGGAATGGAGCCAGCTTTTCACACTTGTAACCCACATCAGCACCCGTAGCGATTCTGTTGAGGTACCCGTTGTCCTTATTGTGATAACGCTGCAGAAAAGTCAATGCTGGCCCTTGCGTTTGGTTTTGTGTTTGGATGTACAAATGTACAGTTCTCTGGCACTTACCTGGCGCACAAATTCAGGAAAACAGGTTTTTAGTGATAATTCCATGAATCGTCGAGCTTTTCTGAATTTTTTTTCAGTGATACCACGATGAGGTGAACGGGAACCTAAATAGGATCGTTGTGCATAATGAGACGTTGGTTGACAACAAAGCTTGTTTTATTCACATGTTTGATTCCCTTGCTTGTTTTATTCTATGACTCTAGACTACAAAAACTTGTCACAGGCTATAGCAAGAGTTATTATTCCGGTTGTTCTCATGTTGAGAAGTAGCTGAAATACTAATCTATCTTTTGCGATAAACATTTCAATATAATTATGCTCTGTTTCTTTTTAAGGGCCATGAGGAACTTACTTTCTGAACGACCCTCGTATTAGGTATTCAGTTAAAAAAGTAATGGAAGTTAATTAAGTTTTCTCATAAAATCATAAACTTGGTAGTGTACTTCTACATCCTTGATGGATTTCAGCGAAATTTTTTCTAACGTTTTCAACATACTTTTGTACTTTTGTGTCATTTATTTACTCTTTAGTCATGGCTTTTTTAATAAATGTTTTATATATGAATTAACCACCAAAGAATATGATCATTTTGAAATCCCTCCAACATGCCCATTTTCTAGAGGTAATGTTAATATGAACGCTTAATTAAGGACAATAAAGGAAGCAGTTTACTTCTGACAATATAATTTACCTGTACGATATATTAAAAATGAAAGTGATTGTAGATTCTATTATATATTGTACTATCATTGAAATAATACGTGTCAAAAGCACAATAAACTTGTTATAAAAAACTTCTTTATGTGACCGCTTTTAAATATTTATCTGGAAGAAAAATAATTCTCTTCACAATACAAATCTTTGCAATTCAAGTTCAATTCAAGTACAATACACTCTGTTTCATAACGATATTTTTAACAATATTAACAATATTTTTATTTGCTTTCATTTAAAACTTCGTTACATCTACCGTTAAATTTTTCAAACGACTAAAGTTTGAATGTTTCATATAAATTTAAAATGAAGCGTATTAACATTCAAGAATAAAATTTTATTTTTGGATTTTTAAAATTGAAACAATTTGTAATTTCATAGAAGAAATAAAATGGTTTTTTTATTTATTTCATATCCAACGCTATAGATAATGAGCATAATAAATATAACTGATATTCACTGGTTCAAAAAAAGTAGTAATTTTTAAAATTTTACAATGCATTGCAGCGTAATTCGTTCAATGGTTGCTCTTAGATACATTGACAATATTCTTTTAAATATTTGAATAAGAGATTTAAAACATGTTTTTTTTTTTTTTTTTTTTTTTTTTTTTTTTTTTTTTTAATTGAAATTAGAGCATCTGGATTGAAATATTGGATATTTGTGTACCAGAAAAGAACAACTTTTGAATGCGATTTTTAAAGTGATTCTTCATAAAAATCTCAGTTTCCTATTTTTGAATTTACGGAGTAATTGGAATTTAGATTTTAATTGAGGTTTTAACGCATCATATGCAATGGAATGCAACTTATCAACTGAGAATAATTTAGCAATGTTTAATATCGATTACGATACATATTTATCTTTTTTCTTAAAAAATTGTAGTGCTAGTTGTATTTTAAATTAAATGTAGAAAAGTTCTCTTTTTTGTCCTAATTCAAAATAAATTGTGATTTCTCATTTACGATTTTCATTATTTATACATTTGAGGAAGTGAGTTTCAAAACTCGCCTTATCCAAATTTTAGAAAATCGTACTTTCTCTATCAATCTATTCTATTGGTATACCCCCCCCGCTCCCCCCCCCCCCAAAAAAAAAAAAAAAATCACAACACAACAATCTGGAAGAAAAAAATTTATTCTCAATTTCTGGTATTAAAAAATCTTGGTCTACAAATAAATTCAATGGAGGCATTTAGAAATTTTCGCAATTTCCCAAAGCTTGATTTTCTGGATTAGGCGAGTTTTGAATTCCCGTCTACATATATGTACTGTACAGTGTACATATATATTTATATGTTGTATAAAACTAGTAAATCTGCAGATAAGGAGCCTCAACGTCCTCTTTACATGTCATTGTTTTTTAACACTCATTGCGTAATATTCAACTTCCTACAAATCGCTTTTTAAAGTTTTCAAATTACATAAATATTTATAAGAATACAAAATAATTTGTAAAGTTTCAGAAATTAAAAGTGTTAAACAAGTGGTTATACATTAATGTTCTGAAATTCTGATGAGCTACTTATTCTGGTAACTTTTTAAAACAAAAATTGCATTTCTTCAGGGGGGGAACAACCGTAGTCTATTTAAATTTACATTCGTAATTTTTTATTGCTTGTGCAGATGGTTATAGTATATCATAGTTTTTTTTTTTTACGCTGTGATTTATAAGGATAAGCATAAGTTTTTTTTTATATAAATTCATAAAATTTAAATTTAAAACAAAATCTTCATGTTAACCGTACGCAGACAATAAATCTTGAAGTGACGCAAAAATGTAACCCTAAAATCTGCTACATTCCGCACAAAACAACGACGTGCTTAAAAAAAAAAAAAAAAAAAAAATAAATAAATAATAATAATAATAATAATAATAATATTTTTAGTAATACATTTTTTAATTCATAATACAATGAAATGCTACCTTAGAATGCTTAAATATAAGCAGATCATTTTCATTTTACAGAAAAGATGCACGGATGAAGTCAAAGAATTCGGTCCCTGTTCCACGTGCTTGTTTTGTTTGGGCCGAATGAGGGCATTTAAATCTGAGCGATAACGCACATCATATTGCAAACTGTTTTTACGGCATACTGCATCTCCATCTATCTCTTTACTCGTGAATAATAGTTAATTTTATTTTCCCCAAGATCTTTTTATTCCAGCATCTTTGATTTCGATAAATTACATCTAATTCACCTGCTATGCGTACTTACTCAAAACTTTTCATCTTGTTATATTAAGAAATACTCGAGAGATTTCTTTTTATTTCCAATATGCCGCCATATTAATTTTTCTATTCTTAATTTTTTTTTTTTTTTTCATTTTCCTGTTTCACGACAAAATATTTCAATTGAAAATTGCTTAAGAGAAAATATTATTCCGCGTTTTAGTTTCTTGGCAACAATTAAAGAAATATTGGTAAGTGTTATAGAAAAATGTCACATTATTCTCTATGAAAATAATGAACTTTTATATTTTTAAGCTAAATATTTGAATAAAATAAATGAAATATTGCCTATTTTTATTTCTGGGCTAAAATCCATCTATATACAAAGATACAAATGCAATTCATCTGTTTTGACGCTGACTTTACTCAAACATTATACACGCAATTATACTAATATTGTTAGGACCAAATACGTTGCTAGGCAACAGATGAAAAAAAAGGAAAAAATGAAACATGTATTATGTGAAATTGATAAAACAAAACGCTTTATATTATTGGAAAACATGCACAAAATTCCCCCCAAAATTATAAACCTAATTAAAAAATCTCGCAAATATATTGACAAAATTTCAAACTAATTGGAACTAGTAAATCTGCAGATCAGGAGCCTCAACGTCATCTTTGCAAGTCATTGTTTTTTAACACTCATTGCGTAATATTCAATTTCCTAGAAATCGCTTTTGAAAGTTTTCAAATTACATAAATATTTATAAGCATACAAGATACTTCGTAAAGTTCAGAAATTAAAAGTGTTAAACAAGTGGTTATACATTGATGTTCTGAAATTCTGATGAGCTACTTATTCTGGTAACTGTTTAAATCAAAAAAATGCATTTCTTCAGGGGTGCTCTGCCCCCCTGAACCTCCCGTAGTCTATTTAAATTTACATTCGTAATTTTTTATTGATTGTGCGGATGGTTATAGTATATCTTAGATTTTTTTTTTTTTTTTTTTTTTTTTTTTTACGCTGTGATTTATAAGGATAAGCATAAGTTTTTTTTATAAATTAATAAAATTTAAATTTAAAATAAAATATTCATGTTAACCGTACATAGACAATAAATTTTGAAGTGGCGCCAAAAATGTAACCATAAAATCCGCTACATTCGACGCAACACAACGACGTGCTTTATGAAAAAAAAAAAAAACAGAATAATATTTTTAGTAATACAGTTTTTAATTCATAATACAATGAAATGCTACCTTAGAATGCTTAAATATAAGCAGATCATTTTCATTTTACAGAAAAGATGCACGGATGAAGTCAAAGAATTCGGTCCCTGTTCCACGTGCTTGTTTTGTTTGGGCCGAATGAGGGCATTTAAATCTGAGCGATAACGCACATCATATTGCAAACTGTTTTTACGGCATACTGCATCTCCATCTATCTCTTTACTCGTGAATAATAGTTAATTTTATTTTTCCCAAGATCTTTTTATTCCAGCATCTGTGATTTCGATAAATTACATCTAATTCACCTGCTATGCGTACTTACTCAAAACTTTTCATCTTGTTATATTAAGAAATACTCGAGAGTTTTCTTTTTATTTCCAATATGCCGCCATATTAATTTTTCTATTCTTAATTTTTTTTTTTCATTTTCCTGTTTCACGACAAAATATTTCAATTGAAAATTGCTTAAGAGAAAATATTATTCCGCGTTTTAGTTTCTTGGCAACAATTAAAGAAATATTGGTAAGTGTTATAGAAAAATGTCACATTATTCTCTATGAAAATAATGAACTTTTGTATTTTTAAGCTAAATATTTGAATAAAATAAATGAAATATTGCCTATTTTTATTTCTGGGCTAAAATCCATCTATATACAAAGATACAAATGCAATTCATCTGTTTTGACGCTGACTTTACTCAAACATTATACACGCAATTATACTAATATTGTTAGGACCAAATACGTTGCTAGGCAACAGATGAAAAAAAAGGAAAAAAGGAAACATGCATTATGTCAAATTGATAAAACAAAACGCTTTATATTATTGGGAAACATGCACAAAATTCCCCCCAAAATTATAAACCTAATTAAAAAAATCTCGCAAATATATTGACAAAATTTCAAACTAATTGGAACTAGTAAATCTGCAGATCAGGAGCCTCAACGTCATTTTTGCAAGTCATTGTTTTTTAACACTCATTGCGTAATATTCAATTTCCTAGAAATCGCTTTTGAAAGTTTTCAAATTACATAAATATTTATAAACATACAAGATACTTCGTAAAGTTCAGAAATTAAAAGTGTTAAACAAGTGGTTATACATTGATGTTCTGAAATTCTGATGACCTACTTATTCTGGTAACTGTTTAAATAAAAAAAATGCATTTCTTCAGGGGTGCTCTGCCCCCCTGAACCTCCCGTAGTCTATTTAAATTTACATTCGTAATTTTTTATTGATTGTGCGGATGGTTATAGTATATCTTAGATTTTTTTTTTTTTACGCTGTGATTTATAAGGATAAGCATAAGTTTTTTTTTATAAATTAATAAAATTTAAATTTAAAATAAAATATTCATGTTAACCGTACGCAGACAATAAATTTTGAAGTGACGCCAAAAATGTAACCATAAAATCCGCTACATTCGACACAACACAACGACGTGCTTTATGGGAAAAAAAAAAAAAAAAAAAAAAAAAAAAAAAAAAACAGAATAATATTTTTAGTAATACAGTTTTTAATTCATAATACAATGTAATGCTACCTTAGAATGCTTATTGCTTAAATATAAGCAGATCATTTTCATTTTACAGAAAAAATGCACTTATGAAGTCAAAGAATTCGGTCAATGTTCCACGTGCTTGTTTTGTTTGGGCCCAATGAGGGCATTTAAATCTAAGCGATAACGCACATCGTATTGCAAACTGTTTTTACGGCATACTGCATCTCCATCTATCTCTTTCCTCCGTGAATAATAGTTAATTTTATTTTACCCAAGATCTTTTTATTCCAGCATCTTTGTTTTCGATAAATGACGTCTAATTCACCTGCTATGCATACTTAATCAAAACTTTTCATCTTGTTATATTAAGAAAAACTCCAGAGTTTTCTTTTTATTTCCAATATGCCGCCATATTCATTTTTCTATTCTTAATTTTTTTTTTATTTTCCTGTTTCACGACAAAACATTTCAATTGAAAATTGTTTAAAAGAAAATATTATTCCGGGTTTTGATTTTCTTGGCAACAATTAAAGAAATATTGGTAAATGTTATGGAAAAATGTTACGTTATTCTCTATGAAAATAATGAACTTTTGTATTTTTAAGCAAAATTTTTGAATAAAGTAAATAAAATAAATGAAATATTGCCTATTTTTATTTTTGGGATAAAATCCATCTATATGCAAAGATACAAATTATCTTTATCAAAATATCAAAATTGAATTCATCCGTTTTGACGTTGGCTTTACTCAAACATTATACACGCAATTATACTAATATTATTAGGACCAAATACGTTGCTAGGCAACAGATGAAAGAAAAGGAAAAAAATGAAATATGCATTATCTCAAATTGACAAAACAAAATCCTTTATATTATTGGAAAACTTTATATTACTAGGGGGCTCTGCCCCCTACGAGCTACGCTCGTCAACCCCCGTTCAGACACCGCAGACTCTAACAGCACGCTAATTTGACCGCCTTTAAAAAGATTTCGGAAGATTGAATTATAATTTGAATCTGACAATTATAATCTGACGTAATTTTCACCAAACTTTTCTTTCTCTTTTTAATATTCACGTCAAAATACTTTTGTTAGAAATGAAATATTGTGATCATCTTAAAATGTCAAGTAAATGTCTCGCGCAATTTTTAAATTAAAACTGTTTTGCAATATTATTTTTTGTTCATTTTACGTAATAAGTGTAATATGACGTAAATTCGCTTATTTAGGACTTCTAACGCATGTTACTGAATTTATTATTTTACAATATTATTTCTCATTTAAAATTCGCGTGTAACTATAGTTTTTATGACGTAATTTTCAATGAGTTCCTGCTTTTTATATTTTTTGTTTATAATAGTCACGTGTAAAATAAATTTTTAATTTGAAGCAAACATTATTGGTTGCGCTTTTTATACAGTTGGCAACAGTTTAAATTAATACAATTTTCTAAAATTTGTAAAAAATATCTCTCGAAATGCTGAAAATTTGAATTTAAAATAGAAATAAAACCTCGAAAAATTATTCAAATTAAAAAACTAACTGCAATCTGCACACCGGGAAATTCTGACGCATAAAATGATCTAAAAATGATTAAATTCCTATGTACAGTTTTTGCTCCTATAAAACTTTTTTAATGGAACGATTTTGTCCAACTTTGGCATTAAATATCTCTTAAAATAATTCTTCGATTTGAAAACTGTCTGCATCAGCGTGTTTATCAAACATTTTTCTATAATTCTACCGATTTTCATATTTTTGTATGCAACAGTTTTTTAAATATTAACGAAGAAAGACCTCCGGTCACAAAAAATTCAAAACCGGCGGCGGCGGCGGCGGCGGTGACAGCGGTAGTTACTTTTTTTTAGAATAGAGAGATTATAAAATTCCCCCCTCCTTTATATTATATTATATATTCCTTTATATTATATATTCCTTTATATTATTATAAAATTCCCCCCAATATTATAAACCTAATTAAAAAATCTCGCAAATATATTGACAAAATTTCAAACTAATTGGAATAATTTAATAATCTTATTTAAAAATTTCAGCATCAAAAATTTACCATTTAAATCCATTTTTCATATGAACCATTTCTTTCAACAAATCAACATCTGAAAATTGTCAGACTTGCCATAGAAAAGCATTATAGAACAAAATAAAATGTTCTATATTTCCCGAACGAATGGACCAAATTTAACCAAAAACTATACAGCTAAGTCCGGGTAACTCATCAACATGTCCAATTAATTTCAAGCTGATCGGATGCTTTTTGCGGCAGTTATTGCGGAACAGACAGACAAACAGACTAACAGACTAACAGACTAACAGAGAGAAACCAAAACTTTTCGTGTCTCCACAGTAAGCCTACACTGACGTTTCGGCAATTAACACAAAATCAAAACATAAATCATTTAAGCTATCCGAAGACAAATGAGATTCAGAACATTCAATCAGAAATGGAGATTAAATCCGAAAACAGATCGAAGAAAAATCTATAACAAACTCGAAAAGCAGAGCAAGCAAGAAAATCATAACACTTAAAATAACCGAAGGTAGAATGCATGGCTAACGACATACATGCTGGGTCAACCAGACCTGCCGAGACCAGAATAAAACTACCAGCGAGAAAAATATTGCTTAGTGCCGATCGATACACAATTAGTAAACCACTAGTTGAGGACCTGTAAATATTCTTTTTTCTTTTCAGGTAAAGAAATATAAGTGATTTTCTAATTATGTGTTGTGTTTTAGAGATCAACCACTTTTGCCGAATAATGATCAATATTGATTAATTATAAATTTAAAGGAAATTGCGCTCTACTTTTTTCACATTTATTGAAATAAGAGTTCAAAACCACTGTGAAACAAGCAGCAGATTCCTATTTCAATTCAGTCAATTATTATAGATGTTCAAATTTAACGTCAATTATGTTTGAACTCAATTTACTCCAAATCGAAATTTTGTCACCTGTACCCCATGGCTTCTGATGCCCTCAATTAATCGACACTTTTATCGAAATGAGAATACAGCGCTTTCCGATAGTTCTTATTTTTTACTTAGTTCAAAGTCAAATGCTTTAAATTACTCATATAGTACGGGTGCTACGGTTGAGAAAACTGCAAATCGTGATAAGAATATACCGATTGGTGAGTATCTACTTTATATTAATACAATGTATTTCAGAGGGGGAGGCATCGCGTAAAGTCGTGGGAATTCAAAATGGCGGCTGTTATTCAAAATGGCTTCATTTTCTGATTTTTCTTGCTATCCATAATATAAATATATGTTTCAGGTCGATTTCAATGTTTTTAACATCAAAAATTTCATTTTTAATACTTTCCGCCATAGTTGAATGAGTTTATCAATTCAATTTGTCTGTTTGTTTGTCTGTCTGTCTGCTTGTCATTCCACGCTATAACTCGCTTAAATATCGCTACTTCCTTAAATTCACTGAGATTTCCATGTAATTTATATATGTTATTGAAGTTTATAATAACATGTTCCGAATAAAAATGAAGTGCATAAGTTTTATAGTCCGTTTACAGGACACTCAATAGAATTCCATTACGTTATTGTCTACTAATCCGGGTGCTACGGTTGAGAAAACTGCAAATCGTGATAAGAATATACCGATTGGTGAGTTCCTACTTTATATTAATACAATCCATATGAGAGGGAGAGGCATCACGTAAAATCGTAGGAATTCAAGATGGCGGCTGTTATTCAAAATGGCGTCATTTTCTCAATTTTCATACTATCTATCATACAAATGTGTGTTTGAGGTCGATTTCGATGTTTTTAACGTCAAAAATTTCGTTTTTAATACTTTCCGCCGTATTTGAATGAGTTTATGAATTCAGTTTGTATGTTTGTTTGTCTGTCTGTCTGCTTGCAATGCCATGCTCTAACTCGCTTAAATATGGCTACTTGCTTAAATTCACTCAGATTGCCATGTAATTTATATATGTTATTGAAGCTTAAAATAAAATGTTCCGAATAAAAATTCAAGTGTATAGGTTTTATAGTCCGTTTACAGGGCCCTAAAAAGAATTCCATTATGTTATTGTCTATGGGGGGGGGGATCATTTGCAACGTGTTTTAATCATGTTATACTCTCTGAAACACATTCAAATTGGCACACATCAGTGAGGTGCACTACACGATACTTACAACAGAATAAAGTGTGCATAGTATTTATCGTTTATTTACTGTGACACACCAAAAAATAATACGTACGTTTGTAACTCGTGTATAAATTCTATAAAGATCATCAGTTAAATCAACTATTATTAGTGGAGCTGTTAGGTATGAAAAAACTGCATTTTGTGATAAAAATATCCCGAATGATCAGTAACTACTTCATGTTAATACAATGCATATAAGAAGTTGAGGCATCTTGCAAATTCATAGGAATTCAGATGGCGGCTGTTATTCAAAATTGCTTGCATTTTTATTCCTATACATCATATAAAAGTGTCTATAATTTCAATTTCGATATTTTTAAACCGCAAAAATTCCCTTTTTAATATCAGAAATACGCTTAAAATGAAAATAGGACAGTTATTAAAGTGCTTTTGTATTTTATAGTGAGGAAAATGAAAGGAATAAGTAAATAAAAAAATGCATTTTTATTAATACTTTAATTATACAAGGTATTAAAAATATTGCATGTCACATTTAAAGTTAGAGAATATAAAAACTTCTCTTTGTATCATTATATTTCTCACATTCGTTTTTGAAGTTGCACAATAATGTGCAAGAAAGTCTAACCTTTCTACAGCCATACTTATTTTTACAGATTTTGCACATACATTTTACACCAAACACACTTTTATACGATGAATAGTATGAAAATTACATGAATTCTAGAAAATGACGCCATTTTGAATAACAGTCGCAATCTTGAATTCCTACGACTTGACGCGATCCCTGCCCCTCTTATATGGATTGTATTAATATAAAGTAGATACTCACCAATCAGTATATTCTTCTCACGATATGCAGTTTTCTCAACCGTAGAACCAGCATTAATAGACAATAACGTAATGGAAATCTTTTGAGGGTCCTGTAAACGGACTATAAAACCTATGCACTTCATTTTTATTCGGAACATGTTATTGTAAACTTCAATAACATATATAAATTACATGGCAATCTGAGTGAATTTAAGCAAGTAGCGATATTTAAGTGAGTTAGAGCATGGAATGACAAGCAGACAGACAGACAAATATACAGACGAACTGAATTCATAAACTTATTTAACTAAGATGGAAAGTATTAAAAACGAAATTTTTGACATTAAAAACATCGAAATCGACCTGAAGCACGCATTTATATGAAGCATAGTAAGAATTTCAGAAAATGACACCATTTTGAATAACAGCCGCCATCTTGAATTCCTACGACTTTACGTGATGCTTCTCCCTCTCATATGGATTGTATTAATATAAAGTAGATACTCACAATCGGTATATTCTTCTCACGATTTTCAGTTTTCTCAACCGTAGCAACCGGATTAATAGACAGTAATGTAATGGAATTCTTCTGAGGGCCCTGTGGACTATAAAACCAATACACTTCATTTTTATTCGGAACATGTTATTGTAAACTTCAATAACATATATAAATTACATGACAATCTGAGTGAATTTAAGCGAGTATCATTATTTAATCGAATTAGAGCTTGTAAGGGCAAAGATGCAGACAGACAAACAAACAGACAAACTGAATTCATAAACTCGTTCAACTATGACGTAAAATATTAAAAACAAAATTTTTGACGTTAAAAACATCGAAATCGACCTGAAAGACACATTTATATGACAGATACTAAGAAAAATCAGAAAATGACGCCATTTTGAATTACAGCCGCCATCTTGAATTCCCACAACTTTACGCGATGCCTCCCCCTCTGAAATGCATTGTATTAATATATAGTAGGTACTGACCAATCGGTATATTCTTATCACGATTTGCAGTTTTCACCTTATTTTGGTCGTGTAGCAGTCGGACTAATAGGATAACCTTGTTCAATAGCGTTATATATATATATGTTTTCTTTAAAAAAGATTTCAGAATATATATGATAAAGGAAAACTTTCTTTACTTACATTTGCAGATAACTATTTTACATTTCATATTTCTTGTTCTAAATAATTGAATAAAATAATGTTTTCATATTTATGTCGTAACATTCAACAAACAAGTTATTTATTAGCATATCCCTTGATTTTTTAAAAAATATTTCAACATAAGTATATTAGGTTAATCAAATTTTGTAACAATTTCGATTTCTATATTTAATTACCACATATTATTTTTAAAGAAATGAAAGCAATTCTCTAATGGTGTCACATTGCTCCTCATCCTACTTTTTTCTAAATAATTAGAGTTGTAATCTCACAACAATCGCAAGCCAATTTACATGAAGTATGGCATATGTAGAAATTTTAGAAAATGGAATTAATAATCTATTATCACTCTTTAAAAAGAAAATTCACTGAATTTTCGTATTAGCGGACTTTTCTTGACTTGTTTAATTTTAAGAGGTCGGGATGTTTAAGTCGGACAGAAAAAGTTTTAATACTTTGATTAATCCATATTACAATTTAGAATAAGTGTACCATAATAGAGAACGTGACGTGATCATGTGAAACGGACAGTGATGATTTTGAAAAATGAGTTATATTCAAATAGTGTCAACACCGTTGATGAAATTTAAATTATTTAAAATTAAATAATAGGCATCAATGAGAAACACCTATTATTAGGATATACTTCAATCAAAAAGCCGTTTTGTTTTCATGTTTTGTTTTAACTCTTGCTTTTGAAAATTCCAAGTATTACATTCATGGATATTTTGTCTTAAAAACGTTTTTGAAATATTAATTCATTATTAATTATACTATTTGTCATGCAACCCACTTCTTTCCAACTTTTTTAAATTTAAGTAATTTGAAGTGAAGAGACCAACCTATCAATCTGAGGTGAATTTAAGTGAAGCAAGAAAGAAGCAGTCAGTTGGGGTTTATTTTATGTGTAGGGTACCGGTAGTGCATCCGAGTAAAAATTGGATTCGTTTTCATAAGTAGAAGGAGTTGTGTTGTGGAAGAATTATGCTGTTGATGAGTAATAACAAAAGTGTATATATATATATTTTCCCTCTAAAGTTTAAATAATTTGTACATAGCATTTTGTGTTTAAAAAACTTCGTATATAAAATTTCAAGAGAGATTTGTTCCTCATCGGCTGTCATGATACTACACTATTTCTTTTTTTTAATTTTGATTCGAAATATATAATTTTAGCATGGTACGAAAATGATTTTATTAACTTCCGAAAGTTAGTTGTCACTACAATTAAGGTACGAACACGAGAATTCATCTATTTTACAACTTAAAAATATACAATAGTGCACTCTCTTTTCTCCAACAAAGACATACAGCACAATGCTAGGGGTTGGCAGCTTCATCCAGCAGAAGAGTCATCACACATACACGTGAATATTAAGCCTAACAGTTAAATACCTGCCCGAGGTCTCACGATTTTCACTGATGGCTCTAGCACCACGACTGGCGTTGGCGCAGCTTTCTGTGCAATGGAAGGCATGGTGAAGGTACGTCAGTGGGTCTGCAGACTGGAGGATAATAACTCCGTGTATCAAGCGGAACTGTGCGCCATACTTAAAGCATTAGAAAGTGTTGAAGCAAACCCAGGCAGACGTATTCCAATCTTAATTCTCCGGTCTGCAAGCTATACACGTACACAGAACAAAAGACCCTCTTGTATTACAAATTAATAAAAATCTAAAATCACTCATTCACCGTCCCTCGCTGGGTCATGTCTCTGCTCATAAAGGTATATTTGGCAACGAGCTGGCTGATGATCTAGCGAAACAAGCTACACAAGAACCTACCATAGACACACATCTCCCAGTGTCCAATCATACGTCAAGAGGATCCTGAGATCCAGGATACTGATGCCATGATAGGAGTACAGGGACACATCAACAAAGGGCATACACACACAGGAACTAATTTCTAAAGTTTCTTTTCAAATTTACAGCCTCACGCCGTACAAGACCAGCTTTCTACACGGGCCATGGGCCCCTCAAGAACTACCTAGAGAGATTTAAGTGCGCCTCTTCTAACCTGTGTGGATTCGGTGAGGTGGACACTGCATGCCATGTCTACTTCCACTGTGAACTCACACGACACTGGCATTTAAAACGCCCAGCATCTCCACCAGAAGGCTGGCTCCATAATATACTTACACGCACCCTCTTACTAAACAAACTAGAACACATCCATAAACACATTTTTGAAATTTCAATACTAAATACCTAGCCGGGGCATGCAACAGTTTCAGCTGCCCCTTGTCGCCAGGCAATTTTGTCGCACATCCATCCGCCTCTTGTCGCGTAGTGGATCTGTTCCCTGGCGGAACGAAACTTGTTTTGTAATTTTTTTTCGCCTTTCTTCTCTTACCTGCTCCCTGTTGCCTTAGGTATTTTTTTCACCTGGCAGGTCCGGCCCTGACACGGGATTTTATATACATACCGCCCACTGTCGCGATTCTGGCGTCTTCAGCTCTGGCTGAAAACTGTATTTTTAAGAGCTTAATAAAGGCGACCGAGATGGACACTAAGCTCTACAGACTTGGTTTCCTTGTCTGAGCTGTCCCTCTTAGGCAATCAAAGTTAGTTGTCAAGATATCAACAAACATGCGAATTTAGTAAATTCACCTTCAATGAGGAATGGGAATTATGGTCAGTACTCGCAGGTTCATTGCATTTCAGTACTTCTTTTTCGAAATGGAAACCTTCGCCTTATTTACTGACAGAAATTTCGCGATCAGAAGATTACCGTTACTTCTGTTCACGAATAATTTTGTTATCATTATTTTCATAGTTTTAGCCACAAAATTGCCTAATCTTCAAAATATATTTGTCAATTTTGCCTGAAAAACAATTAATTCGAACTTAGTCTGTTATTTCAGATAAAGAAAGGAAAAGTTTTTGAAGTGTTATATGCAATATGTCAAATCTAATAATATAAAGTAAATGCAAACTATACATATTCAAATTTTTAAATTTCAAAAATTATACAGTATAAATATGCATAGGGCGGCATAAAATCATGTCAAATTAACAGTATTATAAATAAAAATCATAATCGGGAATGTTTGGGGCAAAAATCTTTATCCTCTGATATTTAGAATAATGCATACAGAACTAAATATATTTTTTGCCTACGACGCATAAGTAAAGATGTTTTATATATTTCAGTAAAAATGCTGAAGTATACCCCCTTTTAACACTTTTGAAAATCGGTAAAATATTTGCTTAACAATGTTTAAATAAATTTTCATGGTGCATATTATGCTCTTACCTAAACCTTCTGCTTGGACATGACAAAATTATCCAAAATTTTCGATACCCATTTACCCCCGTTAAGATTTGAATTTCAAAAAAATTTTTTGGTGGATCGCTAATATTGGTAAAGAATACACATCGAAGGGTTGGAATTTCTAGCTTCAAAAGTTTTCTTTGCGCATTGAGTAATCAGCTCAAAGAATTTGCCTCATATAAAATATAAAAATATATTAAATAAAAAAAAACCTCATATGTCTACGTTATGTGAATATTATCTCGAAAGTAAAACATCAGCATTTTTAAAAACTTATATCTATCTGAGACTTGAAATTAATAATATGTAAGTTAATTTATATTTTTTAGAAAGCACATTTCCTAAGAGAGGATTGTTTTATTATCCCTTTATAGATTATTTCTAGTTAATGTACCACTTTTTAGATTAAGGGGACGAGGGACCTTAGAAAACCTTAAAAATCAATTCTTTATTTTTTGTAAATTTCACTTTAAATATTATTCAAGGGTATGGCATGCATTTATCAAAAAAAAAAAAAAAAAAAAAAAAAAAAAAAAAAAAAATAATAATAATAATTTTGAGAAAAAAATGGTGTTTTACTATCCTTTTTTTTTGTAAAAAATTATAATAAATCAATCTTAAAAAAAAAAAAAAATTAAATTTTTACGGAAAAATTTCAAAAAATTTTGATTTTTTTTCATACTTTTATATTTAAATATGTAAAATTCGATGCACAGTTTTATTTATATATATAAACAAAACTTTTATAAAAAAATATTGGGGGATTTTCATTGATATGGAATGCGCAGGGGGCATTTCGAATATTTCTACGGCGTGACGACGCATAAAATGCCATTTTTTTCCCAAAAATAATTTTTTTTAAATTTTTTTTGTGATAAATGCATGACATAATGCATATAATGTACCCTTCAGTAATATTTAAAGTGAAATTTACAAAAAAAAGGAAAAAAATTGAAAAATTTTGAAATTTTAAAATTTTTTCGATTTTTTTTTTTTTTTTTTTTTTAATCTTTATATTTAAATATATAAAATTCGATACACAGTTTTATTTGCATATCTAAACTAAACTTTTATAAAAAATAATGGGGATTTTCAATGATATGGAATGCGCAGGGGGCATTTCGGAGATTTCTAAAACGACGCGTAAAATTCCAGCTTTTTCTCAAAAATAACATTAAAAAAATCTTTTTTATAATAAATGCATGCCATATTGCTTATAAGGTACATTTGAGTAATATTTAAAGTGAAATTTACAAAAAAAAAAAAAAAATGTTTTTAAGGTCCCTCGTCCCCTTAACAAGATTTAAAATATTAACTCATTTTTTTCATAGCGTTTGAAACATATTTGACCGCTTAATTTAACAAAAGATTACATACGCAACAGCAGAAAACATACAGGACAGATAATTTAATCTGTTATATAACATTCAGATTTCTAATATACATTTCTACTTCTCAAATCTTATGAATTGTCTTTCCAGACATCTTCTGAAACTTGGCAAAATAATTTTGTAAAATATTTTCGTCTGTGTCTTATCTCAGACTTTACTGTCTAGGGAAATCTTTTCGGAAAAATGTCAAATTGTTCAGAATGCTTTTGATGCACAAAAAAAAAAAATAAATAAATAAATTAGGCAAAAACATAAAAGCGTCTTTTTTTTCCCCTGAAGTAAGATGTCTCGTTGCATAAATTAGAAATGCCTGTTCAGTTATTTTTGACAGTGAAATGTTAATATATCTGAGCATATTCTATAGTTTTTTGAGAAATATAATTTTCTTATTATTTTATTAAATAAATTGTGTTGAATTTGAAATGATTTTTCTTTGCATTCTGTATGGTTTTCATAGTGCGTTGTATCTAGCAAAATAAAGAAATTTACATTTTGTCTCATTTCATAATTGATATATCATTTTATTACAATATTATGGGTTGCATAAGGGAATAAAAACTAAAAAAAAAGAACAAAAAAAAACATGTTTTAATTAACGGATACATTGTGCATTTAATCCGCTTACGCCTAACTTGCGTGATAGTTCGTACCTACTATTGTTATACTATGTCATATTGCATATATTGAACAGAAATTATTGATAAATGTCCAGCGAGAATTAACCGTCTTTTTTATACTTATATTTGGTACCATTTGACGATACAGTGGGTGATCCGTTAACGAACTGCTCGGTTTTCGAACAGATCGGTAAACGAACACTTTCGCTAGAGATTTTTATGTTCGTTTAACGAACATCTCACAAAACAAAGCTAACAAGAAGCAATGCTGTGTTTCAGATTTGCCAATCTGTATTCAATTTCATGTATTGTCGACTAAGAAAACATTTTAACAGTTGTATACGTATGACTTAATTAATTCATGGGCTACTGGATGTTCGGGTCCTACATTTTAGGGTCCCCAAATTAGAATTAAAAGATTAGGAATATTAATTTGTATATAATGTTTACGTTTTTAAAGAAATATTTTTAATTGCAAATTATTTTTTTTAATGGAAATTTAGTTCACAAATTATTAACAGGCTCTAGGCTCCACTTGAGCTTTATCAGGCCCTGCAATAAACACAATCTTTTCGAGAACTAAAGGAGTTTTTCAAAAGGTCAAAGTGGCAAATTGATATGATTTAATGCTGTAGTCAATGAATGAAATCCTCAAAGTTTTTAGAATAGTTTTTCAATTTTTTTTAATTACGCCACAACATGGACAAAGCCATCAAAAATCGTTCTGTCCATGTTAAATAAGGACGTATATTAACACTATTATAAAGGGAAGATTTATATTCTATTCTATGTATTATTTAGGTTTTTAAGAACGAATTAATTCATTCCCCATACAAATCTACACTAAATCTATGATTGGTTAACGAACAATTCGGTTAGCGGACACTGTTTTGGAACGGATTAAGTTCGTTAACCGATCAACTACTGTATTTCGCAAATATTATAAAATACTTTAAAAGTGAGTGAGCTTGCATGTCGGTAGTGTGTGATTGCTACAGTGTCGTACACAAAAAGGGGTCCATGCTACCACTACTTACATATGGACATTTTTGACTTATTTAATTCCAAAATTCAAAGGTTAGTATAAGGCTTATTTTACTATACGAAAAAGTGGTAGTCATACCAGCTTCCAGCTTGTGTAGCTTGCGAGATTCACTAGCTTGCGTGTCAGCATCGGCGTAGGAACGTTTGTATATATCTATGTACGGAAGAATACTTTTGTACTCAGTGGTATTCCACAATGGATCGCATTTAACATATTTTCTCTGCATTAACATTACGATAAAATTGTCTTGCCATGCGACATCTTGCAAACGATTTTGATAACACATATTTCTTTAGTTTAGAAAATAGACGCAACAAAGTTTTTTGCTTACAATATACATGCCGCAAAACTTTATATTTTACTGAGTACATAAATAAATAGCTTTGTGAGATATATAATTATAACAGGAAAATCTTTCAAAGAATGTTTCAATTAAGCTAACTATTAAAATATTTTATTAAAGCGCGTCGATTTTAACGTTAGCCGCATATTTAATTTATTTTAATGCGAAAGGTATTACTGAAATCTCAATGGAAGTTTAATTTCACCTTGACACAGTGTTTTTTAAGAGGAAATTCATGGTAACGTAGGATTGGAATTAATAGAGTTTGTAAGAATGTTATGAGACAATTTTAATATTGATTACATATAAACAGAAAACGCGGTGTCATCTTAAAATATTATTCAAAAATATAATGAAAAATTAAATTTTTCTCTGGAAGGCAAATCAAAATGATAATTCAACCAGCTCATTAATGCAATGAAATAGAAGATGCGTTGATTAAGAACCAAACCTGTTCTTTCTGCAGCTTTCCGTTTTGTATTTTATATTAATCTTCACCATACATGGCGTATATTACTACTGCAAAAATATTCCCGTACAAAACATTGATTCTTTTGTAATCCGTTATTAAAAAATACACACAATAACCACAGCACAGTTTTGGAACTAATGTCAGCATAACTTTCCATTTACACGTAGTGCAAATCCAAGCAAAATGCTTATTACAGCGTCTATATTGCACAGGAGTTTTTGAACCACGCTATCTTAGAAAACAATTTACAATTCATTCAGGAAGTTAACTGAACATCCAAACAAGAATTTTTAAATTGATCAGCTAGGGATAAAGTTCCTACTTCCTAATTAGTATTCCATTCAGTTATTTTATTCATTATTAGGTTACTAATGTATAACCTAGCATATCACTAATATTTATAGCTTTATAAAACATAATTATATAATACAATAATGAACGTGAGGAGAATATGAGCATAATGGGAACATAACGATTCACGCTATCTTAGAAAGCAATTTACAGTTCATTCAGGAACAAAAGCGAGCATCCAAACAAGAATTTCTGAATTGTTCCACCAGGAATCAAGTTCCTACTTTCAAATTAAGTATTCCATTCAGCTATTTTTTTTCATTACTTGATCACTAATGTGTAACCTAGAAGATCACTAATATTTATAGTCTTATTAGTACATCATGACATTAAAAAAATGTGAGTGATACATGCGGGTACCGAAGAAGACCAATTTTAATCTAATGTGATTTTTAATAAAATAGTTATACGTACAGTAAGCAATCTTTTGTGGAAAGTGAACAAATCTTGGTATAATTAAAAATCAAGAATCTACAATTTCAGGTATTTTTTTATATCACAGTTAATAATTGATATGGCCATATATCTTAGATAAGTAATTCAGATAAGTAAATAAAAATACATTAGGGTTAAAGTATCGTGATGGAACTTAAATAGGTTCATTTTAAATTTCTTGTTAGGCATTTTCTCTTGATAAATATCCTGTTACAACTATTCGGATTTACCAATCCCAAAGAAATCTTCTATCTGATACACGTTCATGCGTCAAAAAGTATACTATTTTTAATGTCAAAAACCGTTGTAAGTTTTCGTAAAAACTCAAACAAATTTTACTTCACCCTTTCTTATCATATAAATAAAAACATACATTTATTTTACTTAAATAGGTGTCACAAATAAAAATTAAAATATGTTGACATGTTTCGGTTTAATAGTAAAAACCGTAATCATATGTGTTTTGATTATGTGTGTATTATGATTACGGTTTTTACTATTAAACCGAAACATGTCAACATATTTTAATTTTTATTTGTGACACCTATTTAAGTAAAATAAATGTATGTTTTTATTTATACTATTTTTAGCTATGGATTTTCGAAACAGAAAATCAGAAACTTAAAAAAAAATGAATACTAGTTAACAGATTTGTTATTTATTTTTTATTACACGTCAAGTATTTTGTTAATAAATGATTCAAAACGATTGAGGTAGATGGAGGAAAGAAATTCCGTAATGAAGTCTAATCAAATAGTGATATATAGAAAGACTTGAAAAATTATACTTATTACAAATATGCAAATTAGCAATCCATTGAAAAATTAGGTGACTCAGTATGTTTTTTCATGAACAGCTATAAGACAGTAATGAAAATGGGACAAAATTTGCTATCACAGCTCGATCTTCAAGCAAATTTTCTACAAAACTCAGTCAATTTCTTTACATCTAAATATAAAATTTAGTCGAAAAATATTCATAAATTCTTCGGTTACTGTATAAAAGCAAGCACATTGCACAAATATAGCTATTATATTGTCACCTTCTGTAGGAGGGGGGGGGGGGGATATCCCCATTTCCGAAGATACAAAGCAAAGCGCATCTTAATTTGCTATTTTAGAGCCACCTCCAGCCCGATTTTCTCGAAAACTTTATACAAACTTCGGCCTACGACAATACATCAAAATTTAAATCTCCTTTCGAAAAATTTCCTAAATTCATCACTTAAACTGTACAAAATCGAGAGAATATCACAAAAGTCGCTATTACTCTTATTAGTCCAGGCAATAGAGGACCGTACAGATGCTCTGCCTAGCAAAATTCATGGTAATTCTGGAAAAAGGCTTACTATATGTTTTTTGGGTCGCTGAATCCGAATTTTTAACTTCCCTCCAAAATTTCCCCCGGCAACCCCCCACCCCCCCTTCAAAATTTGGTAAAATTCCCCCAAAAAAGGTTTTTATTAAAAAAAAGTCAGGGAAAAAGTTTAAGGAAAAAGTTTTAGGGAAAAGTATCTAGAAATTAAGAAAGTAGACAAAATTTGCAACAAATTAGATACATGACATTATGACTTAGGATGAATGGGAAGGGGCGATCTGCCTCGGAACATGCGCGCGGTGCTGCATGAACTAAGTTGCGCAATTCCACTTAACCACTCACACGTTTACATTCGCACTCCCATCTCCCCTTCGAACTTTCTCTATGAGGTTTACCTCAAGTTTTTTGGGTAGATGAATCCGAATTTTTAACTTCCCCCAAAATCCCCCCCTCAACCCCCCTCCAAATAGTTGTTTTTAACTTAAATTTCTTATTGTTTTAGGGGAAAAGCATTACGAAATTCAGAAAGTAGACAAAATTTGCAACAAATAGGATAGATGACATTATGACGTAGGATGAACGGGGAGGGGTAGGACTGCCTCTGAACATGCACTGCGGCACTACGTGCACTAAGTTATGAAGTCCAGGCAATAGGGGATTTTACTTGGCAAAATTAATACTAGTTCTGGATTTCAACTCACTTTATGTTTTTTGGGTCGCTGAATCTGAATTTGTCACTTCCCACCAAAATTTTACCCGGCAATCCCCCCCAAAATTGATTTTTTGAAAAAATTTGGTTTTTGAGAAAAGCACCCGGGGAATGTTCCGAGGCAGCCCCCTCTCTCCCCGTTTATCCTATGTCATAATGTCATATATCCTATTTGTTGCAAATTTTGTCTAGTTTCTGAATTTCGTAATGCTTTTCCCCTAAAACAATAAGAAATTTAAGTTAGTAACAACTATTTTTGGTGGTTTTCGGGAGGGGGGGGGGTAGGGGGTTGGGGGTAAGTTAAAATTTTGGATTCATAGACCCAAAAGACTTAAAGTAAACCTTATAAGGAAAGTTCGAAGGGGGGATGGGAGGGCGAATGTAAACTTGTGAGTGGTTAAGTGGAATTGCGAAACTTAGTCCACGCGGCACCGCGCGCATGTTCCGAGGCAGACCCCCCCCTTCCCCTTCATCCTAAGTCATAATGTTATATATCTAATTCGTTACAAATTTTGTCTACTTTCTGATTTTCTAGTTACTTTTCCCCTAAAACAATAAAAAATTTGATTTTTAAAAAATAAAAACCCTTTTTGGGGGGAGGGGGGCTTTTTAACAAAGTTTGGGTGGGTTGCAGGGGGAAATTTTGGTGGGAATTTACAAATTCGGATTCAGCGACCCAAAAAACATAAAGTAAGCTGATTTCCAGAACTACCATTAATTTTGCTAGGTAAAATTCCCTATTGCCTGGACTATATGGGGGAATATCCCAATTTTCAACGACTGGGACCTGACGTCGAAAGTCCTAAACATATGAAGTTTGTTTCAATTATATCTGGTCGGGTTTCATTCTGGGGTTATTACCATAACTCCATACACTTTCTGATGATACAAAAGAAAAGCCGCTATCATAAAGCCTCCTTACTGGTGAATATCTCCAATTTTAATTTGGACTAAACCGCCATAGACTAACAAGAGGTATATATGAATTTTGGTTCATTTCTATGCATAACTTCATATACTTTTCGATGTCACAAAGAGGCACACAGACACACGGACAGATAGACATTTTATACATTTTTTTTCGGAATCACTGATGCCTAAATTGTGTAAATCCATAGATAACGGAAGTGGAAAAAAATGTCTAAATCAATCCTTTATTCCATTATCGATAGAAGAAAGTAACAATGATTAAATCCTTATTTTAATAATTATAACAGCATTTTTATTCAAATTTCAATATACGCTAACCAATATTGCACTGTTTCTAAGTATAATTTAGGTTTTATTTTAATCAGATTTTCAGTGCAGTAAATGGCAAATGTAATGATAGAATAAGAAAAAAAATAAAGTTTTATTGAAAACTTCTACGCTCGAGATAAAATAAAAATTAAGATATTGCCACATAACATAATGCTTGAAGAATATTATTAACAAGTAACGTTCTCAATAATAAAAAACAGCGTTATTCCAAACAGTTGTAATCTGCGTTCTTAGAACTGTAGGGACTTATGATTTTTACGATCGCTTTTAAACACTAGTTAAAAAGTCTTCATGAATTCGGTCTGGCTGTGCTCTAATTCTTGTAGATATACTCGGTTTGCTCTAAAATTTTAATATGTCATTGATATTTACTATGGCATGGTTACTAATGAAATTGAAGGTTATAGCATTTATCGTTTATTTATAGGCCAGGCAGATGCATTGTGTTACATTACGGTCCATGGGAAAGAAAAAAAAAACATTCGAAGTGCATTTTGATAATATTGCATTGATATGAATTTATGAAGTGTATTAATATATACATTCGCTTTTAAACACTAGTTAAAAAGTCTTCATGAATTCGGTTTTTCTGGCCGTCTGGTTGTGCTCTAATTTTTGTAGATATACTCCGTTTGCTCTAAAATTTTGATATGTCATTGACATTTACTATAGCATGGTTACTAATGAAATTTAAGGTTATAGCATTTATCGTTTATTTATAGGACAGGCAAATGCACTGTGTTACATTACGGTCTGTGTGGAAAAAAAAAACATTTGAAGTGCATTTTGATAATATTGCATTGATATGAATTTATGAAGTGTATTAATATATACATTCTCTGGAATATGGGGTGCCAAGCATGGTGTTATTATTAATTTACAGGGCCACACATGAGAAGCACAAGTAACAACGAAGTTAAACTGTTTGAAGCGTATTTTAATTATGTTACAATATTTCAAAATGCTGAAATTGATATACATTACTGATGTTTACTAAAGCAAGATAAGTAGAATAAGATTTGCATATCATTTATCGTTCATTTGTACGGATACACAAAAGATTTCTGATAAAGTACTGTACCCGAATACTGTATATTAGTAATAAGTGCTGGAAATGCCTTTTCAGTTATTACATGCGTTTTTAAGTTTAATTAAATTTTGCATATTGCGGGGTATGTATAATGGCATAGATCATATACAGTATATACTGGGCTAAGCAACAGAATTCTTAAGCATTTCAGAATAAGAGCGTGAATTGCTTAAAGTTTTTTTTTTATTGAGTTATGTATTTTACAGCTGAACTAGAATTAGCATACTAATATGTTTGTAGAATATAAATAAAATCATATACAGAGATATAGAAATATCTTGATAAATGACCGCTTAAGGATGATAATTCTAAAAGTGTGTTTTCAGTAGTTTTTAGCGTGTTTTTTTTTTTTTTTTTTTTTTTTTTTTTTTGCCGAAATTGAATTTTATCTTAATACATGGCGTGTATAAAAATTTGTAGTTAATATACAGGGTTGTACAAAAATATTCAAATATATTTCCAGAAAAAAATGAAGTACATTTCAGGCTATGGACGGAAGTTGTTAAATGCTGTTTTTCAAATATGTTATACATTTTATTTAAAGATTACATATGCACCTTACTTATCTTATTAAACGGCTAAGAATTGCTTAAATATGCTGGTTGTGTTGGGGAGAGTTTCATAATCTATGCTTGACGCATGATTTTTCTCTCTTGTTTTTTTTCTTTTTGTACTGCGCATATTAGATGCTCACCCTCTACAGAATAATTTTTTTCCTTACTTTAAGCAGATAACTTAAAACTTTGTTTTCTTGAAATAGATATCTAAATATCGATTATGGATATATTCTCTCAAAATTTTATCGGATATAAGAATCTCTATTTGCGGATACGCTATGTTTTTCTTATCACAGAAGTCTGATTAAATGAAAGCCATATCTCTAAAATCAAATGCGGATATCAGAAACTACTATAATTTATGAGAAGACAGTCATCAAAGACAAATGCATAAAGTACGTTTATTTCAGTATCTCCTAATATATTATAAAACAGATATAGCCAATATGGTTACAGAATTTTAAATATCGTTTATTGAAACGCAGATTGTATTGTAGATAACCTTATAAAGTAATTTCAACATATAGTTTTTGTTTTCATAGTCTAAATAAAATACATCTCTTAGGTTTTCAGATGTATTGACTAAAATATTTCATAATACTTAGTATATATATTATAAAATGTAAAATACAGCGTGGTTGCGGCAACAAATTCTAATAAACAAAATTAGGCCACATAATATATTATGCTTTTGAAGGCTTTGGGATTTAATTCCGTTACAAATTTGGAAACAAGAGTCATGTAGCTAAGATTTGTTGTTTTTCAGTTAAAAGATGATAATCGCACACTGACGAATAATCTTCAGTCATTAAAATTAATCTTTCTCTATATATACGTTTCCAAGAAATAAAATCGTGCTTGGCATACTCTAAACGATTTGGGCAAAGCGTATTTAATAGCAGTTACAGGGCTGCCACAGGCGACGTTTTTTTTTTTTTTTTAAATTCTATTCCCCACCACTTTTTCAAAACAAAAATCTTTTACAAACTTTTTGACAACATTTGCAAGAGAAAAGTGCTACAAAATGTATTCTTTAAAAATAGTAGTGCGTACAGAATATAAAAATAATCACCTGTTGTAGCCCTGCAGTTGATGCAAATGTCAAAATTTACCCACTAAACGAAATTTGTACTAAATGGTACACAAATATTACTTGGGAAATATATTGGGAACACTTTCAATATAATCGAAGCATCGTGTCTCCTTCTGTTTTAGAAAACAGCAAATATTGGGAACACTTTCAATATAATCGAAGCATCGTGTCTCCTTCTGTTTTAGAAAACAGCAAATATTCTTCAGATACATTTTATCATCAATCTCATAGAGCATACAGTTTTTTGCGGAAAACCTGTGTTTTATTACGCTACAATTTATTGCGTTGTACCTCTTCTGCTACTGCAAACAATACAGTTTGTCTCAAATGTATATGTACAAATTTAATCCTACATAAATCGTAAACGAAATTAAATAACAAAAACCTGATTTTTGTAGGCTGAACAGCAAGTTTCAAAGTTTTATGTGGTGCTAGAAGAGCTCTACATGAACGCCTTTCACTTCATGAATAACGCCGAGACTTTCCGTACACTCTTGACTTGTACTTTCTCGGCCAGTGTATTTTTTATGAAGCAAACTACTTGTTTCCATAAATCTCTTCTGCCACGCGCGTATTGAAGGTCTGCACGTTGAGTGATGTCCGTATTTTGTTCTGAAATTCCTTCGGAGTTGTGTATATGAGATTGTCTCTATGAACCAGGCGACAGACAGGTCCATTTCTGTGGCCTAGATAACACCATTTATGGATCTTACTGGGTCGTACCTAAAAGCAAAAACATTCTTTTTAGTACAAATAAAATTGTATGCGTTGCTGTTATACGCATACAAAACCGTACTTTGCTATCTTATTTCGTTTAGGTTTTATGGAGAATCAAATTTGTAATTATAAATTTAGATATGTCAGACACCTGGTGCTTTTATCTTTTGCAGGCGATTTCTGCCTTATGTTCCAATTTTTCATTTTGAAGGCTTGAGACAATATTATACTTCATCAAGGAATTTTTTTTTAATTTCTACTTATAAAATGAAAATGTCGTCTCATCTCGTTCATTAGCTGCAGCTACACATGTATCCAAACAAAGAAATATATTTTTTCAACCCCATAGCATAATTGATTTTATATATGTGGAATTTTATGTTCTATATGAAACAAATTACCTCGCTACACTGCAAAAAATATGTGTTTGCGTTTATTATCATTTTTTAGAACGAAAAAATAAATAATCTTAAAAATACTGTTAACCGAGAAACTTGTTCGAATAATTAAAAAAAAAAAAAAATTGCAGATCCGCTAACTTAATAAGCATATTTTCGGTCCGTATTTAACAAATATTTTGGTTATTAGTTTAATGAGAAAAGATTAAGTAATAAAATTGTTTGAATTAGAAATTTTTTAGGTTTTGTTTCAAATAAGAATATATATATATATATCTCTATCTATCTATATATATATATATATATATCACATTTTTCGACGAATTTTTCCGTGAAATTAGAATTCTTTCTTTAGCATAATTTTGTTTAAAAAAAGAACTTCTTCAGTTATTGCTATAAAGTTTTTTGTTATTTAATACTGTTATATGCTTGAAGCGAAAACCGCACAACGTAAAGCCGTTAGATTTTTATCTTTAAAAATGAGTTTTAAATTTCAAATTTGTTGAAGAAAAAAACAGAATCAGAGCTTTCAAGTTAATTTGCGTGTTGTGCATATTTAAAACTTGTTTCGATAGAAATATTTTTTCATGTTCTTCGGATCGTTTCGCATAAAATGGAAAAATCTCATCTTATTATTATTATTTTTTTAAATAACGAGTAAAGAGTAATATTTCCCATTACATAAAGACTTCAATACACAGCTTATTAGTGTTTATATATATGTATAATATACAAGTAAATGTATAGCATATTAAATATATTTTATAGACATCTTATTAGAATGTGAAAAAAGATTGAAAATCAATGATAAATAAAACTATTTTAATAATTTTTTGCATGGAAGTTGTTAAAAGGTGAAAGAAGGGTTTTATTAATATTTAAATTTGACACTTTTATTAATATGCATTCAAAGGCAGCTGAAAATTAGATTTTTTTTTGCTTTCATGTTTACTACTTGTAACTTTAAAAAACATATAAATATCTTTAAAAAATATCTTCTTTACCATCTTGAATATGTTTTTGAAAGTTAAAAGTAATGTATTAGCCAGTTCATAAATATTTCATATAACGTCCATACAGTCCTTATCTTTTGAATTCAATTTATGTTCTCAAAATTAAAGCTTTTTGTAATAAAAACCTTTACCTTATCGTAAACTGAATTTTTAATCCATCAGCTACTATTTGTCATTTTTAGTATCGTTCTTAAATTACTACAATGTGTTAAGAAATTATAAAATCACCGTTGATTGTATTACATATTAAAGACGAAGCAATCAGAAAAATATATATATAAATCATGTATACATAATATTATACGAAACATAATTATTATACAATTTTCAACTCAAGAAAGAAGTAGAATAACTTATTTTTTTTTTTTTTTTTTTTTTTGCTGATTTATGAAAGTTACATTAAGGGAGTATTAAAAAGTCATATGATCAAAAAATATAAGTTTGCCTATTACTTATTTTATTTTAGAATATGCAAAAACTCAACAGCAGATTGTACTTACGATACATACAAAGATGCTACATGCAAGACAGTTATCAGAAAAAAATTCAAAAGATGTTGTAAATCTAAAATAGAAATTACTGTTTTGATGAAACACTCTAACCCCGTGAAATATTTTAATAATTTTATGCTAAAAGAAGATAATATGGCAGGAAGAACACATGACAGTCGAGTTAGTTTCCACCTATTAATGACAAATCCTTGATTAAAAAAAAAAATAACTAACATTATTTTATTTTTAATCTATTAAACCGTCACATCCCATGAGGGGAAAAACATTTTGCTTTTTGGAATAAGGCTCCAACAAACAGATGAAATTAAGATATACTACTGAATTACTTTGAAAAGAATTTCTTATTGTAGATTTTATGATTATCTTACAAAGCCATAAAAAAGGAAAATGTTACACATTGTAGATGTTTAAGGTGAAAATTTTGTATATACCAAAATCTGTAAAGTTTTATACCTTGCGGTAATCCGTAAAAATAAGGAAATAGTACAAGTAATCTGTGTGCCAATGCAATTTACAAATTTTTTTATATGTTTATTTAGAGAAAATTACAATTTAGCGAGATATTTAGTTGTAATATATATCAAAGACATTGTCAAATATGTTTTTGAAAAGGAATAAAATATTTAAATTAAATAAGACTTACATTTACGTTCCATTAATATTCGGGCATCCTAAAATGGTCATTTCCTTATCTTAAAGTGTTGTAGACGTGGTGATGTACTAAAAACAGTGAACTATTTCCCGCGTCTTCTCATATTTATTTTTCTGTGGGCAGACGATTTTCAAGCAGATGGTCTGTTACAGATTATTTGTTTTTCTATACAAGAGATTTGAAACATGAATGCGCAGTAATTTTTTGAAAGTATCGTTAATTAAAATTTTGTATTTGTAGAAATGTCCAATGTATTTAACCTTTTCGTTTTATCCGTACCAAATAATTCAAGTTAAAATGTATAGTAAAGTTCCTTTTTTCTAAATAATTATAATAATAATATTCATAATTAGAGTTTGTTAGATAAAACATTGTTTAAATTTTTAAAAGGTGTAAAAATAAATTTAATGGTAATAACGACCACCCCCCCTTTTTTTTGTTTTGCACAAATTTTGTATATTTCTTTTATTTTCGGAAAATGCTAACTTTATTTAAAAAGTCTCAAAGAAGTAGAATTTATGACTTTGATACAAATTATAAAATATTCTAAACCAAGAAATGCATAGATGACTAAACTCTGAAGACTCTTTCTACGTGCTCATTAAAAAGTGCAGATTTAACTGTAATAGAAAATTTTTAGTTTGAAACGACAGAAGTGTTTCGAATAATCCTGGTCGGTAAAAAAAGAAAGAAATAAATAAATTTCCTTCCAGCAAACTAAATATGTAAAGTGTATAAATTTAATATTCCTAATTCTAAATATATTATCCAAATGCTAGATAAAATTGAAATCATGAAAAAGTATACATTCACTGTCTTAGATATCAAATTGATAAAATATAGCCTAAAAATTTAGTTTATTAATGCTTGTATCGTGCACTTTATATATTATGCCCCCCCCCCTCCCCTTTAGTGACAGAATTTACCATTTGCTATCCACTAATATATTTTCATTCCGTATGCCGCTGTAACTCGTGACTGTTTAAAATATTTCTCTTCATTTTCAATGATTTTTGAAGTTCATATTTTTGTCCCACTGTGACACAATATGGTGTTTTTTTTGTCACATATGTGACGTGACGATCGTTACATAGCAGTGACATAACAGTGACGTCACAATTTTTTTTAATTGCCAGAAAAATATAATTTTACAGTAAATAACATGTTTTAAAGACTTTTCGTAATTTTTTAAAGTTTTCTAAGAAGTTCACATCTCAGTCACAATGTGACATCACTGAGAGGTGGCATTTTGGTCACAGATGTGACGTGACCACAGTGACTTACAGTGACGTCACAACGACGTCACCGTGACCATGCATGCTATGAGGGCAGTTAGGGTAATACCTATTTTCTACATTTGGTGTTTGTAGAATTTCCTTTTGAGTACTCACGTGTTCAGAAATTAGTATTTTGTGACTGTTGCTTAAGGTTTGCACTCTAGTGTAGTAAAGATTATCTAAAACTGGCTCAGACAGGTCCTGATTACTGCCGGGATAGACTTTGAACAGTAAATTTAAATAAAATCTTATTATTATTTAAATTCTTAATCAAGAAAGATGTCTGGAATAATTAAGTGGAAAATAGCTATTCGTTTTTACTTGTAAAAACTTGCCAGCCTGTGGTTCCCATATATTGTGAGTATATAGATTTTTTCCATTATCCATGCAAAAGGCATGGCATAAATGAGGCAAAATGAAATTATTCCAGCGTTAATTTGGTCTTGAGCCGACGTAAAGAAACACCGGCTGCTATCTTGTGGGTACAAGCTGTGTTATTTTAGGTAGCTGAGTTATTTTGAGTTATTTTCGGTAGACAGTACACTATCACTTTCATCTTTCTTAGTCATAGCTCCATTTCAGTGGGCGGTAAAAAATTAAAGGTATTTTATTTTGGATTTGTAGAGATAAATTTGATTGATCTTATGTTATATACTATGTTAATCTATCAACAAGTTTTTAAATATGTTGAGAATGATTTTCCATGTTACTCTCTTCTCTGCTAGTTTTGGCATTTTAGGTAGATTTCGTATGAAATGCTACCTTTTGGGATCTCTCTTATAATGGAATTTCGGAAAAAGTTTTGCAGATTTACACCGATCATGACCCCCTAGAACCCAAAACCACTCCCAATAAAAAACTTTATATATATATATATATGTATGTATATATATATATAAACCTATCTATATATATATCACTTTTTTATGGACACGATAACTTCCATAACTATGCGCAAATGTTTTCCAAACTGATACATAAAATCAAGGGACTTATAATCTCGGTCAAGTTCATTAGTGACCAAAATCGGACCAAAATCGGGTGTGGAAATTGTGAGGGATTTTGTGAAAAACGAAGTTTAAAGTTATTATTGCTTCTAAATATTGGGCCAAAAATTTATGTATGACAGTTTTTAGATAAAACTAAAAGTAGGCTGAAGAGGCGAAAAAAATAGCGTTTTGGGCAGAAAAAAATTCATAACTTCTTCAGTTCTCAAGATATAAAATCCAAATAACTTTATTATAAATTGTCTTAATATTTTCTACAACATTCATACTGACAACTTTTCTTGCCGCAAAAAATAAATTAAAAATAATAACGAAAACAAAAAAAAGAAGGGGGGGTTGAAGAAGAAAAAAATCCATAACTTCGTCAATTCACACGATACCAAAGCCGTACAAATTTATTATATATCTTCTTTATATTATCTACAACTTTTATATTTACGAATTTTGATAGGGCCAATTCTTACAGCAAAACAAATTAAAAATGCATAAAAGTTGAAGAAAAAAATATCGTATTGAGAATATACTCAAATCCAAACTTCTTATTTTCTGACTCATAATTCAATTCATTCACACATCCATTTCGTAAATTCTCTTATTCAAAAACTATATAATGAGCTGTAATGGCCGATTTTTTGGTAGATGCAGAATATATTTTTTGAAAAAAATGTCAAAGTGCGCATTTTGAAACAAATTTTTCGAAGCGATTGTGTTGGAAATGGAAAATATGGTCCTACTGAGAAAATAATTGTTTATAAATCAATTTCTAATTAATTGAACGAAAAAAAAAAAAGGTCGCTTATAAGTCTTAAAAAATCACGTCAGCAAGTTTAATGTTTTTCCTTTAAAAAATTAATCTGAAAATGTGTCCGAAAAGTTGTTCAAAATGGAGAAGTACATTTTTTAATACTGCCTTCACATTATTGTGGTAAAATCAGCTCTTATATAAAATGAAATTAAGAACTCGTCAAAAGCGGCAGATAAAATTGTTAAAGTAGATTTATCTCTAATCATGATTTAGCTTCCGTTGGTGAAATTAGTTCTTAACTTCGAAATCTACCTAGGGATTTTTTTCAATTCTGAATGAGAGCCTTCTTGATGTCCTCTGGAGAAATAACTAAATGGTTGTTTTTTTCTAAAGAATATATTTAGTTACCTTCAGTCATAGATATAAAATCATTATATATTTTTATATTACTTTTTATGGCACAGGGTACTTATTTATTGAATGACCTATTTAATAAAGTACATTAACATTCATAGCGAACAATTTCGCTCGACAATAAATGATTATATTAGAAGATTAGAATGAACTTATATTATTTTTAAGGGTGATAGTAGAAAGCAGAAACGCAATGTAATCTTCTCTTGCATTTATTCAAATATTGAAAAATTTATTTCTCTAGTTTATAATAAAGCAATTTTCGTCCTAGCGTTAGCTAGGATATATACAATGCGAGTACAAATGATGGATCCGATTTAAAGAACTCATACTTTCGAAAGCACTGCACATATTCTAATACGTGATACATGAATTTAAAGAGAGATGTACCACAATTTTTCAGTTACAAAAGTTCGATGTGTGACTCTCTTATTACACGACATTCGTCTAATATGTAATCCAGTTCGTTACAAACATTTTTAGCATCAGTGAATGGTTCCAAATGCTGCACGAATGCGGACAGTAAGTTTCTGTTTTCGGCATTAGGGGTACATAAACAATGTCTTTGACACTGCCAGGACATAAAGAACTCATTTTTGCAGCATTCAGAACTAAGCCTGAGAGATGGCAGATTGTTGCTACAAAATGTATGGAACAAACTGGACTACAGATTGGACGTATGGCGTGTAAGAAGAAGCTCACACGTCAAACATTTGTAACTGAAAAAACTTCGTATATTTCTCTTTAAATTCATGCATCACTCATTGTAATATGTACAGTAGTTTCGAAAATATGATTTTTTAAAATCGAGTCAATAATTTGTACTCACCCTGAATTTAAACATATTTAATAAAATGAAGAATAAAAAGTTTTTTTTTTTTATTAATCATTTTACCAATGCTTATATATTGTAAACATATATAGTTTATATAAATTCTCGTTTTGAAAATAAGGATTATTTTATTACTAGCAAACCCTGCAGCTTTGCAAGCGTAATAGTTGATATATGCCAAGTGATATTTGCATGACTATTTTTAATTAGAAGAACACTTTTTGGAATAATTCAAAAATTACAAATTAAGCCACAGTTTGACTAAACTTCATTATAAAACTGCAATGGATAGAAATGAGATTTTAATTAATAAGAAGAACTAAAATTAATTTTAAATAAATGATAATTTAGAAAGTATTTTGAGACTTTTATGCTCATTTCATACGCTCATTTCAGTATTCATTTGAAGTTTTGAATTTTTTAGAAACCATCTTAACACGTTTACGCCTTAAAATTAACCATCATGTCAAATTCCAAGTTTCTTGTCTAACAGTGTAACTCCTCTCTGGTGTTAGTTGCACCAACATAAAATGCCGAAAAATAGTTGAAATAGAATGTCTCGAAAAATATTGAAACAGAGATTGTCACCATTAATTTTCCAACATTAACCTTGATATCGGTTAGTATTTCCTAATATTCTATAGAAAACGGAATTTACATGTTTTTAAAGGCTTTCTTGTTGTTCCTGATAACCAGGTGGTAGTGACACCGGTATAAAATATAGCCCGTACAGGATCAGCGACTATCACTCTTGATTCGCAACCAATAACTTCTGCAATTGGCTTATTATTTTCTGAGATTTCATAGAAATCGTAATTTAGGAGGCTTTTAGAATAATTTTCACTCCTTCCCTTTACTTCACCCCTTTTAAATTTCGATTTTATTTTCGACTGTTCTTAGAGGGCATTTATATTTTGTAAGTAACTACCGGGCTATATTTCAAGTTTCTAGTCTCTTCAGTACCGCTACAATCCTTATTTAGAAAGTTTTTTGCTCCTGCAACTCTCTAAGTGTTGTGGCACCGACATAAAATATAGCTTATGTTTGAGCAGATTTTATCACCATCAATTTGCAACCATTATGTTGGAAATCGGCTACATATTTCATACGATTGCATAAAAATCGTAATTTAGAACGCTTATACAACGCTTTTTTGCTCACTTCATCCTTTTAAATTTCGAAATTTCTTTCGACAATTCTTTGAAAGCATTTGCATCTTTGAAGTAATTACCATTCCAGATTTAAAATGTTAGACCCCCTCAGTAATACAAAAAAACCCAATTTAGAACAATTTTTGCTCCTGCAATCCCCAGGTGGTAGTGACAACAACATAAAATACACGCTATGTTGGAGCGTATACTGTCAGCATCTATTTGAAACCATTACTTCTGAAATCGGTTTATACTTCCTGAGATTGCGTAGAAATTGCAGTTTAGAACGTTTTTAGAACGCTTCTCAGTAATTTTCACACCTTTTAATAATCAAATTTTTAAAAAACTGTTCTCAGAGAACATTTACATGTCATAAGGAATGCAAATGTCATGATGACCATGCAAAATGTCAAGAGGCTAGCCCCATCAGTATTACAAAAATCGCAATTTTAATGTTTTTTAAATTGCAACCACAAGGTGGTAGTGACGCCGACATGAAATAGATCCTGTATTGGAGCAAGAGCTATCATCATCAATTTCCAACCATTACTTTTGAAATCGGATGGGTACTTTCTGAGATTGCGTTTATATCGCCTCGTTTCTTAGAACGTTTTTGTCCATTTCCACCCCTTTTTAAATTTCGAGCTATTTAGGAAATGTTCTTAGAGAGCAAAATTTTTTGGAGGCATTTCGAAAATTTCTAGGACGACGCGTAAAATTCCATTTTTTTTTCAAAAATAATAATTGTTTTGTGATAAATGAATTCATATATATAAACTAAACTTTTGTAAAAAAAAAAATATTGGGGATTTTCATTGATATGGAACGCGCAGGGGGCATTTCGAAAATTTCTAAGACGACGCGTAAAATTCCCTTTTATTCTCAAAAATAATATTTTTTTTGGTGATAAATGCATGCCATAATGCATATAATGTACCCTTGAATAATATTTAAAGTGAAATTTACAAAAAGTAAAATATGATTTTTAAGGTTTTTAAGGTCCCTTGTCCACTTAATAAATATTTTTTCAAAGAATGGTTTGAAAAGCGAAAGAACAAATAAATTAGTATAACAATATAACTATTAGTACAACAAATAAAACGTCGAAATAAAAATAACTTGATTACGTAAATACGTGTAACTTGCTTAAAGTAAAGTTAACGTGACATTTATGATCAACCATTATTTTCATTTAATCTTATAGCTTGGCGATAGATTTTTGGCCGACGGGATAACTAAGTAGTACCAAATATTGTCATATATCATTATAAGTTTATGCAAAATTTATTCGATACTGTTTTCATAATTTTTCTATTAGTTGGCACGTTTAAATGCACACTTTGTAATATAAAAAACTTCAGAAATAACATTTTAGAACACAAATATAATGTCCGTCGTATTTCTAATACGATACATACAAATTTAATAAGTTAAAAAACTGTTCTTCTTTATTTGTTTATTTAATCTTGCGTTTTACGAGTAGAGAAATCTCGACAGTTTCATCCAAAAACAACTCAAAATGCTTTTAAAATGTTTCATAATTGATAGTGCTTTTAAATTATATATTTTGTTTTCAAGAATAATATAGAATTCCTAATTCAACAGAACTTTATATCCACTATTTGTTTTGTAACATGTGATGATCTTATACGGGTTATTGTCTAAAGGCTGTTACAGACATTTCAAATTTGGTGTACATAGCTTCCACGACACATTTTAAATTAAAAGATTTGTAAACTTCATGTTGAATAGCTAGAAGAATCCATCCATTTTACATATATTTATTTTACGGTAAACTGTGTAATGTAGCCCTAAAGAAATTCTATATAAAAAAATCACTTATCTAGTGCCTGTCATTTTGTCACCTTGAATCAGTGAATTTTTGAATAAAATTGTAATGCGCGTATAAATTAACACATTACAAATAATATGTGAAAATAACATATAGAGTATTATATTTTTAGGTGCGTTTGTAATTATATAAATACGAAGCACCTATAGTCGTCTGTCCGTCCGTCCGCATATAACAGAGCAAAAATTAACCAACCGAATGACCTGAAATTTTAAATATATAACTTTTGTAAAATTTTGTCGTCCCATTTCAAATTTTATGAAAATCGGATGTATAGTTTAATTACAGGGACAGTCAAATTTTTTCCGATACATTACGGCCAATGGGAAAAAATTATTGCAAGTGCATTTCAATGATGTTACAGCCTCCCGAATGGCCTGGAATTTTAAATATATAATTATTGCAAATTTTTGTCGAGTCATTTTAAATTTTATCAAAATCGGATGTATAGTTTAATTACAGGGACTGTCAAAAGTTTTCCGTTACACGACGGCCAATAGGAAAACATTATTGCAAGTGCATTTTAATGATGTTACAGACAATGCACTTATAAAATACAAAAAATATATATACAGTACAATATGGGGTGCAAAAATTATTTATAAAACTAGTTATAGTATGAACGCACCTCATCTGCAACGTTTGACGAGCAATTTCCAACCTGTTTAATTTTTAATGGCCTTTGTTGTTGAAATGCACTTTACAATGAGAGACCATTAGTTTAGTGATTCGATTCTTTTAATGTGAATGTATAGGATGACGATAATTATGATGATAACAGGTTTGAGGAAAAACAAATAAACATATGTATAAAGGAACATTTTCAGTATACAAAGCTCATGGATTGGTTTCAGAATAGAGTAGCCATTGTTATATTCTTTTTTTCATGTATTGACATTTTCACTTATCTTCAGGAAAGAATACTATTGAAAAAAGACATCAACCACGTTTTTTAAATAGGTATATATGAAAATAACAATAAATAATTATATTTGTATAGTGTTAGATTATGAAAGAATTTTTAATCTACATATATAAATCGCCTTGTATGTTTCTGTCTTTTTCTCGGTGCGTATGTCTTTGTGCATTGACGATACCCATGAAAGTATGTCAGACGTGGTGGTCTGTAAATTTTGTTACACAAATCTACATATCTCTTTTCATACATCCCATACCTCTTTTCATATACATTTTTAAAATATGTGTATATGAAAATAACAATAAATAAATGCAAATATGTTGTTAGTTTATTATAGAAACTATTTATTATTGTAATCTACATAATGTAAATGAATTGAATGTTTCTCTCTCACTCTAATTTTGTGTGTCTGTGTGTTGGCGATGTCCACGAAAACAGGTCTGTAAAGTTTGTTAGACAGACTTTTAATGCAAAAAACCTACAGATTTTGATATTTTGATTAACCTTTTTAGGTGCGTCCGTTATTATATAAATACGTAGCAACTATAGTCGTCGCTCGATCCGTCTGTCTGCATATAACAGAGCAAAAACTATCCAACTGAATGGTCTGAAATTTTAAATATATGATTGTTGCAAACATTAGTCGAGTCATTTCAAATGTTATGAAAATCGGATGTATAACCCTTACAAAAATGTCTTGTAGAATTCTAGAAATAAAATTTATAGAAAAAGTATTATTGAATCCTATTGAATTATGGCCCGATTTTCTTTAAGCAAGTTTCACCAAAAGCTGTTGAAATATCTCTAGAAGTTCAATAGAAATGTTTATAGAATTTCTATAAAATATTTGAGTACATTCTATAAAAGAGTTTGAACATATTCGAATAGCGCTAACACGCAACTGTTTTCATGTGGACACCCTCCCAAGTACTAACCACGCACACTGCTGTTTGGCTTTCATGATCAGACGTGAAAAAGTACTTTCAGCGCACTCTGCTGCCGCATGCAGCGATTGGGCTCTCATTACACTATTTCAAGTTTGTTTCTTTTGTGATTTGCGTTTCCAATCATTAAATTTGCATATAAATTATTCTATTGTATAGAAATCATATATATTTTATAAGCTGATTTATTTTCAACTGTGTAAATTATGAAAACCGAAATCATTTGTAGCTTAGAAATCCAGATTTAAGAGAAAAAAAAAACTACATAAAAATGAAGAATTTATTTGTTTAATCATTTAGTTATTTATTTCGTTGGTGGTAATGTTGCTACAACATTTACAATTTAAAAAAAATGAGCTTCACAGTGTTAAGATATTCATTTAAGATTTCTGTTAAATTTTAATTAATCGGACGCGGGATGATAAAAATAACTCTTATTTTTTAATACAGACTTGAAAAAATATTTAAAAGTCTAAAATTATTATTTGTCAAACTTGAAACGTAGTTATTTAAATATTTTTATACCTCAGATTAAAATATTTGAATAAAAATTACAATTAGTGAATAAAGTTTATTATTTTAGATGAATTACAATTAGTGAATAAAGTTTATTAAATTAGATTAATACTTTAAGTGATTAACAGCAATTTAATAAGTGGTTATAAAATTAAAAGACAAATTAATGAATCAGAAGTAATTCTAATTTAAATCAGTGTAGTTCGATTGACATATTATTACATTAACAATCCAATCACAATGTATTAGAATTACGAATTAAATTATAATAGTATTAAATCTATGGAGTACTATTATATTAAACTGATGTATTACAAAATCAATTATTATTATTTTTTTTTTAAAATAAATGTACAGATAAATTTTAAAAGACCAAAAAATATATTTTTTTATTAAAATAATCTTTAGAATAATTAGCTATAGAATTTTTATACGTTTTATAGTGCTTTATAGAAAACTTGTTGATAGAAAACCTTTTCTAATGAATTCTATTTGAACACTGTCTTTAGAAAAAGTATACTATAGAACTCTTCAAAACTCCATAGAAACAGTATTTATAGAACGGCTATTCTACAGAACTTGTAAAGAATTATATAGAGTTATATACAGCTCTACGAACTATATTCGTAAGGGAGTTTAATTACAGGTTCAGTCAAAAGTTATTCGTTACATTACGGTCAATGGGAAAAAAAGTATTTCAAGTGCAATTTAATGATGTTACAGCCTTCCGAACTGAATGAAATAGATATGCACTAATGAAGTGCACTAAAATATGCATTCAGTACAATATACGATGCAAAAAAATATTTATCAAACTAGTTATAGTATGAACGCACGACATTTGCCACGTTTGACAGGGAATTTCCAACTTGTTTTATTTTCTAGGCGATTTTTAACTTTTTTCTCTTATTTTGCGGCAAAATTTTGACTGTTGTAAAAGAAATCGAATTGCTATCCTTTCATCCAACATATTAATTTTTATCCTCTTGTCAATAAGCTTGTTTCGAGTGTGAACATCAATTTGTGGAATTTGGGAATTTTCTGAAAATGTAACTTTTCTGTTAGAAAATGGAAATTCCTTATTATTAAACAATTTCTGTATGAAATTTCTTTATTGAACCTTTAATTTCTTATCGCAGTACAGACAAGGTGCTCGGAAAATGATCATTTGCTTTTTTTCATAAATATGAAATAGATTTCTTTGTGCAAAATTTTAAATAAATGAATCAGTTCTCAATATATTTTTTGTCTATATGGGAAATGATGAAATAATAGTTCTCCAATTTCGTAAAAGATGATAGGAAAGGGAAATGTGATCCACTGAGAAGTTATACTTTGATATGTGGTAAGTAATGTTTGATTTATTGAAAGATTTTTACTTTCGTTTATTTCGTTGAGGTTATTTAATGTATAGAAACAAAAATTTAAATGGCTGCACAGCAGGATTTTTCATTTTTTTTTCTTTCTGATGTTTTTCTTTTTGAGATAACTTTTGTAAGTGATGCATTTTTGAATTCATTTTTTATTGATTTAAAGATAGAAAATATTTTTTCTAGATGAGTTTTTGATTAGGTTTTTATAATTTTTTTTCTTTAGATTGTCGCGTATTTAACGAATGCCATATATACTCGTGTGTTAAGCGTATCCTGTTTTTCTTCGGAAAAAAGAAACAAATTATATCTCGAGTGTAATACGCACCATATATTTTTAAAGGCCAGAAATCTAGTAATTTGAGAAAAAAAAAACTATCGATGTGGGATACCAAAAATTATGTAGTTACGTGAATTATTTGAAGATTTAAAATGTAATTTTTGTCAAGTTTTTTGCTTATAATTTGCGGAGTTCTTAATATAGAAAAATGTTCTTTTCAGAAAATATGACAAACAACATTGTACACAATACTCTGCAATCAAAATTAAAAAATAATAAAAAATTGGATGAAACATGCGAAGGTTTCCTAAAGAGTTTCACTGCGCATATCAAATGCAATCAAAATATAATGTGCATAATGTATTAGCTAAGTGTATAGGGCAGCTTTTGTGAAAGTCTCAAAAACTTAGCTTGAAAATTCTGAAAATTATCGTCGATAGAAGAAGCTCGAAATCCGTTGTTCCCAAAAGGAAGCAGAAAGATGAGGGGTTGTATCCAACTATAGTAGTACGTGCAATATTGTGTACGCTGTCTTTCCACTAAGCAACAGATATTCGGATACGGCTCCTCATCGTTTTGCTTCCTTTTGGGAACAATGAACTTCTATCGACGATGATTTTCAGAATTTTCAAGCCATGTTTTTGAAACTTTCACAAATGTTGCTCTATACACTTACCTAATACATCATGTACATTATATTTTGATTGCATTCGCGCATGCACAGTGAAACATCATTTAGTAAACCTGCTCATTTTTCATCCAATTTTCATTATTATTTAATTCTGATAGCAGGGTGTTGTGTACAGTGTTGTTTGTAATATTTACTGAAAAGAATATTCTTTATATTCAGAACTCTGATTATTATAAGCAAAAAACGTGGCAAAATTACCGACTGATTTTATAAAAACCTTAATTTCTCTACTAGTATACAGGCTATCCTCATAAAAATGAACACAGATTATAACAATAAGCCTCTTAATCATGTTCTAGAATTTTAAAGCTTTTGCTACATTCGTTTTTACTGGCTTATGCAAAAGATATGCGTTCTTTTTCAATTTGTTGACGGTGTCCTATAGGGTTTTGGGAAAAAATCTTCGTGGAAATATATGACCTATACTATTCTGTTTACACACCTGCACTGTAAAAAAAAATCTGTCAAGTTACTAAAGTTTTTCTAGGAAACTGGGATTCCAAGAGCTTTTTATGTAACGGCAACAAGAGAAATTCCTGTAACAGACGCTGTTACAGGAATTTTTGTTGTTGCTGTTACATGAAAAGTTCTTGGAATCCCAGTTTGTTAGAAAAACTTTAGTAACTTTACAGAGTTTTTTTTTACAGTGTGGAGTTTCGGGATAATCCCTCATGTATTTTTCTAGATATTTAACAAAACGTCTAAAATCACAAGTGACCAATCATTTGCCATATAGTGTAGAAATTAATATATTGCAGAGTTACATTAAACATTAACTTACATATTATTAATTTATCATGATACTTAAAGTTTAATACTCTTAGTTATTCCGCATTTCCGACTAGATTGAGCTTTTCCTTTTGATAGAAATGTGTTAAGTGGTGCTAGGCAACGTTTCTCGACATGTCTCAATTGATAGAGAAAGTGTATCAACAATTAATAAATTTGAACTTTTACTAAAGAAATATGTTTCTGTTACTCAATATTTGAAAAACTCTTATTTAAAATATTCCAAAAAAAAAAAATTAAAATAACTTTGGTATAAAAATTGAATTAATGGAAGCGCTTATAAACATAACACTATTATTTTTTTCAAAGTTTCTACACAAAAGAATGACCTTTATTTAAGAAATGCACTTTAGTTCATTCTTTAATTTAAAAAAAAACGCCCCCAAAACAAATTACATGTTTTTATTTTCCACCAACGCATTTCGAGATTCAGAATCAATTTTTATTTTAATTTCAATTACAGAGAAACTAAAATTCTTTGTAACTTGCAAATTCAATAAAAACAAAAGTTGTGCTACAATTTTTTCGAATGAAACAATTTTTTTCTTTCATATAAGGCCAAATTTTGAACTTTTTAATTTACAAAAGAAGCCAGAGAAAAATAAAGAAATGATTTAAGGAAGGAAATTTCAATGAATGAATTGATTTATGCCAGGTTCATTAACTTTTTTATAATATTTGGAAAGTATTTTGATTATGGCGAATATATAATTTTTTTAGTTTGAATAAAAAAACGTGCCACACCAAGCTATTTTATCATATAATTCTCACTAACTCTCTTATGGATGCAAGCCATTAAACTGGAAAGTGTGTTTAGTTTCCCAATATGAAATAAGGGTCGTCTACGAGAATGTTGTTTAATTTTTGAAATAAGAATAGTCTACATATTAAAAAAAAAATCCCAACAGTAATTTTGAAAATGTCGATACTCACTTTTGAAATATTATTTGGGTTGATCTATTAAAACAATGACTGAAATTTCATACTGTAATTTAGACTATTACTTGTTTTTGAATTTTCTTTTTATGTTTTATAGAAAAAAATAGTTATATTGTAAAATACAATAACAAACTACATAGTATGAACATTAAAAAGTTCACAATTAACTTAAAAGGTAACAAATAATAACAATACAGATGTAATAAGTTTTAAAATATACATTTTATTTAAATTTTCGAGTACTTTCCGTCTGCAAGCCAACAGCCATCTTCAGGGGGAATTCTTTCATTAATTGCCGCCCCCTCATTCAAATATGTCAGTTAGTTTCAAATGGGAGAGCCTGTTATTCTTAGGATAGCTGGTAGTAGAAGTAGTAGTGCGTCGGATTAAACTTGCGTAGAATAAAATATTTAACTGCCGTTCAATTTATTTTAATATGTCACTTTATCAATATACATTTTATTTTATTGACAATAAAAAAGTGTTAATTTTGTACGGTAAAATCAATTTTGCAAAAGAAGTTCTCCACAATTTTGTAGACCGTGTTCCGTATTTTTGCGTGGTCATTTCGTTTTTATAGTATCTCGTAGATATCTCTCGATTATACGTGAAAAACTAACAAATGATTTAAAAAATATATAATAAAAATTAAAAATCCATAAGAAATATTCATATTCTTCTAGAACTTTCATTAAAAAATACCTCGTTTGTTTTCAACATATTGTCTATAGAGAATTTGCTTTTTTTTTTTTTTCTTTAAGAAACTTGTAAATCCTTTAACCCTTTAACCTGCAACAACATGTGAGACACGTGGTCTTGTATTCTGGCCAAAATTGATTGTCACGGGCCTGGCTTGTAGCACATTTGTCGGGTCAAATGTAAATATTACGAGCATGGCACCTGGTCCAATGATCGAGCCAAATGTAAATTATTCTTACCACTAAAATGTTATAGTAAATAATTTCTTATTTAATCGTCGAAATCTCATGATTAAACAAGGCTAAAATCTCTATTAAATTTTATTGGTAGGAAAAAGCGTGAAAGTTGGCAGCTATGGATTTGCCGAACCGTGCAATGGCTCGAATGCTTCGTGATCTTGTTTACGTTTGGACCCAGGCTGTTGAAACGTAAATCATAGGTTAAGGGGTTAACGCGGATTCAAAAAATATCATGCAAGACCGCCCAGAAACAATATTTTGAAATACTTCTAAAGTAGTACAGTTTGTTGGCCCATAATGCCACTTTGTTGAAACCGCTGGGAAATGGTTAGATGTGGGAGGTAGGGTCGGAAAATGATATGAAAATAGTAGGGGTATTGATCCCTCTAATTTTGAGCATATCTCAAAAGGATTCTGAGCACCGAATAGTTGGACAAATATCAGGCCTCCTGTTGGCTAATATTACTCTAAGGCGATCATATCTTACTATGTAATAACGTTAAAAGTTAATTAGCCAATAATTAGATAACGTCGGCTCAACTATTTTTTTTTTGTTTTGTTTTAGTTTAAACCGTTTCTTAAGAAGAGTTTACGCAGGTATGGTTTAGCCCTTGCAGGTATCACCGGTCAGAGGTGTCGATTTGCTTTCCTGGTCTTCATAAAGTTAAACAAGTAAAAATTAAATTTAAAAAATAAAAAACCCGGCTGCGTAAAAAGCGAACTAATTAATTATTTCTCTTCAATGCGAAACTATTTTTATATTACTTACGTATTTTTTTATTTACATGTATTGATGGCTTTTAAGTTGTGTTTAATTGTTAGTTTCTATCTATAAACACTCTTTTGATGAGGCCTATAGATGTCTATGAAGGTTAGAGTTGCAGTAAAGCTAGAGATCCTACCTGCACAACTTTCAGGTTGGTTGTGTAATATTTAAACAGAGCTTCTGACTGTAAAATAGTCAATGAAACATCGTCTTCCTTTTAAAAGACCTATCCAATGATATGCCACTCAATAGGGTGCGTAATATGTTTTGTCTCTACCGCCATTTTGTATTTTACGGCCGCCATTTTGAATTTATAAAAACAAAACCTACACTATAGCCATCGTACGGTTAAGACAAATCGATAGAGACGTTATTCAATAAAATCCATTTACTCGTTGGGATGTTTCGAGGGTATAAAGAAATCCACATACCTAGATACGCGTGAAACACATAACCCTTATTGGCAGTCGGGTAAAAAGATAAAACTGTGCTAAGTGACAAACATTATTTTATATCTTTTAAAATAACACTCGAATGAAATGTTTCTTAATAAGATACGCTGATTTCACACAAATATTTTTCATATATATTTTTAGATAAAAAAAATTAATTATGGTGACTATTCAAAAATGCATAATTAAAATTTATTTTATCATGCATTTATTTTACAACTCATTTAACTTACATTAATATAGGTATTATAAAAAATATCCATGTTGCCTAGAATATGACTATATGTCCTTACAAGTCACTGCAATCTTTGGAGATGGGGATAAATTGTACTTTTCGTAGAAGTAAATGATTTTATAAATTTCTATAATAGTTACTTAATGAACATGTATAGGAAGATATAATTTATAAAGTTGTTTTAAAAAAAATAGATACCATTTCTAATCGTATAAAAATGTATTGTACAAATTTACTGTTACAATTTTCGAACAATATTGAGTAAAGAGTATATTCTGCTGTCCTTTACAAAGTAAAGTCGTCGTTATAATTTTATAAGATAAAATTCTGACAAAAATTGTTTTACCTTCCATATATATTCTGTCTTTCAGAAGTAAAGTATTAATTTATTATTCCTTGGAATTTTTTTTAATAAACATATTAACATGAAATTAACATGACGTTTAAATAATCTGCATAAATTTTTTTTATGATGAAAATTTCTAAGATAGTATAGGTAATAAACTTGTTATTCAATTTCAGTATGAAGATAACATCTTAAGCTTGTTTTTTTAATACAGATTAAAAAAGACTTAATTTCCAGTCTAATGTCTATTTTTGTTTTGTTTTTCAGCAACAAGTTGGAAAAAAATATATGTGTTGTTATCTTGTTTTGGACCACTTTACGTGTCCACGTTTATTTGAAAAATAAAACGAAACATTACTTGTTTATTTTCACGACAAGAAAAGCAGAAACCGTGTTTTTGAGACGTCAGATTAACAGTATGCGACGAAAAATTAGTACCCCAAATACTGCAGCGATTTCGCAATGTTCGTCGATTTCCCTGTAAATCGATCCGTAGCGATTTCGAAATAATTCGATATGGTGAAATGTGTATTCGTGAAGCTAATAAAGCATTCATAGAGGAGTCTAGAAATCGTAGAAAGGCTATAGAAACACCTATTGCATAACAAATAAATACGTTTTAAGAAATTCTTTGAATATTTTTTTAATTTAACTTGCGGTTTTAAGGGAACATATTCTATTTTTAAGGAATCAAGCACATCATTTACTATAGAAGGTAAATTTATTGTGTATAAGAAGATGAAGAGTATGAAGTTCTAAACCCAGAATAACGATGTGGTTTGAAAAAAAGTCCTTCCGGCCAGTGCCGGGAGGAAGAGGTAGCTTTCATAATCCTTATTTTAAAAAAGCCAACTTATATCATGCAAACACACGAAGCTCAATTTAGTGGAAACCGAATATAGGAGATTCAATACTAATTTTTAACAATACAATGAATGAGAATTTCGCGAAATTAGTCAGCTTTATCCAAGCTGCTTTTCTTTAAAGTAACTTATATTTGGCTGCACAAATTCGGCAATTTCTTAAAGTGCCTGTCATTTTAAGACAACATGGTGGATGAGGCTAAGCAGTGAACTTGGTCGAGACCTTAGTAATTGCTGTGCACATGCTCACTCACATCGGAATCGGTTAATATATAGGAGTGCTGTTCCATGCAAAAAATCAGATTTTTCAAAATGTCACCCACAATAGAAATTGAAACTGCTATATCTGAGCCATTTTTTAAGGTAAAGACAAACAAAAAATGCTCCTGAATCCTTATATCAAGATCAAATACTTAAGAAAGAAACCTTTTTCAATTTCAAATTTATATATATATATTTTTTTATTTAATGGCCGCCATTTTGAAACAAGATGGCTGATGAATCTGGCCAGCGAACTTGGTCAAGGAGTTGATGTATACTATCCACATGCTTTCTTACATCGAAATAGGCGAATACGTGTGTTATCGCGTGACAAATACAAGATCGTTTCAAAATGTTAGCCATGCTAGAAATTCAAAGTGCTATAAATCAACCATTTTTTAAGATATCAACAAAAGAACAAATTTTCAGAAACAAAAACTGCTCCGGAATCTTTGTATCAATGCCAAACACATAAAAAAAATCTTTTTCATTTTCCAATTTTTTAATACCTCATTTTGAATTTTAAATTTAATTTTTTTTAAATGGCAACCCTTTTGAAACAAGATGGCGAATGAAGCTGGCCAACGAACTCGGTCGAGACATTGGTATGTACTATGTACAGACCAAGTTACATCCAGATAGGTTCATAAATACGCCTGTTATCGCGTGACAAAAATCAGGTCGTTTTAAAATGTCAGCCACAAGAGAAATTCAAAATGCTATTACTCAGTCATTTTTTTAGATATAGACGAAAGAAAAACTGTTCCATACAAAAAAAATCTTTTTCATTTTCCAATTTTTTGGTATCTCATTTAATTTTTTTTATTTTTTAATTTTTTTCAATGGCCGCCATTTTGAAACAAGATGGCGGATGAAGCTGGCCAACGAACTCGGTCGAGATATTTGTATGTACTATGTACACACCAAGGTACATCCAAGTCGGTTCATAAATACGCCTGTTATTACGTGAGAAAAATCAGGACGTTTCAAAATGTCAGCCACGCTAGAAATTCAAAATGCTATAACTCAGCCATTTCTTAAGATATAGACGAAACAAAAACTGTTCCCGAATCTTTTTATCAAGGTCAAACACATATGAAAATATTTTTTCAATTTTCAATTTTTGGTACCACATTTCAAATTTAAATTTTTCTAAAAAATTTAAATTGCCGCCATTTTTAAACAAGATGGCGGGTGAAGCTGGCCAACGAACCCGGTCGAGACATTGGTATGTACTATGTATAAACGAAGTTACATCCAAATCGGTTCATAGATACGACTTTTATCGCGCGACAAAATTCAGGACGTTTCAAAATGTCAGCCACGCTTGAAATTCAAAATGCTATAACTCAGCCATTTTTTAAGATATAGATGAAACAAAAACTGCTCCGAAATCTTTGTATAAAGGTCAAATACATAAGAAAAAAATATTTTTCCATTTTCAATTTTTTGGTACCACATTTCAAATTTTAAATTTTTAAAAAAAATTTAAATGGCCGCCATTTTGAAACAAAATGGCGGATGAAGCTGGCCAACGAACTCGGTCGAGAGATTGGTATGTACTATGTACACACCGAATTACATCCAAATCGGTTCATAAATACGCCTTTTATCGCGTGACAAAATTCAGGACGTTTCAAAATGTCAGCCACGCTAGAAATTCAAAATGCTATAACTCAGCCATTTTTTAAGATATAGACGAAACAAAAACTGCTCTGGAATCTTTGTATAAAGGTCAAATACATAAGAAAAAAATATTTTTTCATTTTGAATTTTTTGGTACCACATTTCAAGTTTTAAATTTTTTTTAAAATTTTAAATGGCCGCCATTTTGAAACAAAATGGCGGATGAAGCTGGCCAACGAACTCGGTCGAGACATTCGTATGTACTATGTACACACCGAATTACATCGAAATCGGTTCATAATTACGGGAGTTACAGTGTGACATAGGTCAGATATATATATATATATATATATATATATATATATATATATATATATATATATCAATTTTGAACGGAGGGTGGTTTCGGGGTCTGGGGGTCATGATCGATGAAAATATACCAAAATTTTTTGAAATCTCTTTCCTCCGAACGGCTGCAATAGGTAGCTTTTTTGTAAAGAAAGCTACCTAATATAAACAAATAATGGGAGATGGAATCACACAGGTATGCAAGCTATTTTGGAGAATATTATGATATTAAATAAATTTTTCTTAATTAATCATTCTTTTCAAACTTTAATAAATTGATTTTTTAATGTGACATTATTATGAGATTGGGTGTCTTATATAAAGCCCATTTCTTTGTGGTCAGCACGTCGCTACCTTGCAACCAGTTCAGAGTACCACTCCGGGCTGAAGAAGGTTCTCTCAATCTTTCATACAAACTGGGTCGAAAAGATGAGTAACACATTTGCTTGGGAACTAAACACTGAATGTTCCACGTTAGGGTGACCACCTCAACGGGACACATACTGTTATGCACCTCAAGCCACATAGCCAAGAATTAGATGTGGGGCATGATCCTTAATGGGCTCTGGTGTCGCATATTTAGGTTTTTAGGTTTCTTATATTATCAGGTACCTTATAGTGCTAAATTTGATGAAAAGTCGAAAGAATTTTTTTTTTCATATACATTTTTAATTTTAATAACGATGCCAATTTCACTGATCTAAGCGTATTGCTTTTCTCCGAATAGGTCCCTTTTAAGGGGACTGTTGTTCATTCAAATTTGGAAATTTCAACGATATTTTTTTTCTGCACGTAGATAGGAAGGTTCTTTGTTCCTCTGTAAGCTCCAAATTTTTATATATTTTCCAGTCATAAGTTTTAAACAAGTAAACAATACTTTTCGGAACATATTTAAACTTTAACACACATTTTAAAATGATCATAATTATCTTTAAAATATTTTAAGCTTACAGAGGGATAAACAACCTTCCTATCTTCGTGCTGAAAAAAGAAATTTGTTGGAATTTCCAAATTTGAAAGTATAAAAAGTGTAAGTATTTTCCCCATAGGATAACACGGGATTCCACTTTTTTTTTTTCCTGATCAGATAAGCCCCCTTAACCCGCTGAACTCGTGAAGTAACTCATCGATGAGTGAGAGACGTCTTTGGAGTTCAAAAGGTTTAACACTATCATCGCGGCAATGGTGCGCCTTTGTCCCACCCTATGCGCTAAGAGCCTGAGCCGCTCCCCGTAGCGCTAAAATTGAAACAATACACAGATTCATTTAAAATTTGTTTATTTTACTTTGAAAAATATTAATCAATAACAATTCTCACTCTAATGATTTATTTACATACGACACAACCTCCTTGTTGGTGTATGTAATTCCCTGTCGGCACCTTTCCTATCTGAGTCGATATCGTCAGCAACCTCTTCTTCCAATAAATTAAGAAGCTGTCTCATCAATCGAAAGAAATTTTCGTTTACTCATTTTAATTTTGGTCAAAAAGTGTAACAAATATGCATAACCTACGAGAAACGTTAATAAAAGTGAAAGCACTACAAATTGTGCTGCTGGCGGCACCTTGTTAAAGTATTGCAAAGACAAGATATTAGGGTCTGCTATAAGCTAAAATGTCGATAAAATAAGTCGCGGGACACGCTTCAATAATAAAAAAAATCTTTAGTAGAGAACAAGTTATCTCATCCATCGCGCAGAGCGAATATACCTGGATGACGAGTTATCTCTTCCCTCGCGATGGTAATGTAGGGAGAATATTTTAATGCCGGAGGAATGACGAGCCGATGTAGATTAGACCATTTAGAAAAAAAAAATTCTTTGAAAACGTGTTACTTTTCTAAAAGAAAACATAGGTTTTCAGTGAATGCTTTATTAAAATGACGTCATTTTAATGAGTGAAAAAATTTTCTGCTTGAAAATTCAGCCTCAGACTTCAGAAATGGTGGGGTGAAAAATCTCTGCAAATGATGCCATTTTGATGCAATTTTAGAAAAATATAGCGTCTTTATTTTTATAAATGGATATTGCTTTTCAAAAAGATGTCAGTTAACTTTTGAGTACCTTGGGAGTATTTTATGGTCTAACATCATGCATTCAAATTAAGAATTTATTTTCTATTAACGAATAAATAGAATGGATAACGTTATAATGAATGAAGATAAAGTTATTCCAACTAACAATATTCGCGTGACGTCGCAGTTGGATTTTTATTGCTCTGTAACCAAAAAGTTGGGGGTGTTTAAATGTTTTTCCTGAAATTTAACTAAAAAGAAAAGAATGCGACAAAAAATCTATGTATCTGAATATTTTCCATTACCTCCATTTTATCTGCATCAATAGACGAAACTCAATTGCCTCATGTTAAAGATAATTAATTTAAATATTAAAATTAAATATTACAGTTAAAAATAAAATATAAACATGAAATATTATTTAAAATAGCCAGCTCATATGCTCATGAGGCTCATATGCAAATGAGTAGATAAAATATAATTATTAAAATTGTTTCATTAGAAAGCTAAGGTCAGATGACGAAAAGAAAATATCCTTTTTTTTTAATAATGTAGATGTTTATTTTATATCCAACGTAAATAATAAAAAAAAATACAAAGAAAATATCACGTACCTTGTTTGCATCTGCAATTAATAGCTTTGGGATGTATTTCATATTTATGCACCGAAAAACAGATGTAATGGATTATTTTTATAGCTGGAATATCAAAATACAATGAAAAAAAAAACATTTCGCGAGATATTTTACCGTTTGATAATTTCAAACTTTTTAAGCGTTAATTTTAGAACCATAGATTTAGGTACAAAAATAATTGAAAAATTGTTCTCCGTGAAATCAAAAGCCATTTATATAAATTTATTTGTTTCTGTAAAAATTACAAAACATATTTTTTTTTTTCGGACCCTTATTTTAAGAATACGTTTGCGTGCTGGAATAAGTAAAACGATAAAAAAGTCATTTTTGTCCGGGTTTTCTGCTTTTGATGGCACTAAATACCAAAATAAAATATTTTATTTAATTTTATATAATATAGAAAATTTAAAATATTTTTCTTCATTAAATGTAAATGAACTTACGTAAGAATTGTTTTTTATTTTAAAGTTACGAAATGTAAACTTGTTTTCTCACCCTGGGACTTACATGTTATATTAAAAATACATTCACCGTGATGCAACATGTAAATGAATAAAAATGCCATTTTTGCCGACCATAACTTTCCGAGTGCACCGAGTATGTATCTTACTATTTTTCAATGCTTTGCGGCAAAAAAAAAAACACATAAGAACATATTTCGGCAACATTTGAAAATTTCTTGACACTGAAATTCTGCTCTAAAACTAATGGTTTACAAATAGGTTGTTAAATAATGATAAAGGGATATAGTGAATGTTTACAGACTGTTTAGGGTAATGGAATTCTAATGTACACACACAAAAATATCCCTGTAAAATTACGGGCAGAGGTCGGCAGCAGAGACTCAAGTCATACCCCGTAAAAAAAAAAAAAAATCTTATTCAGTTACCAATCCATAGTTTTGCTAACTATTTGGCTAGAACTGTAAAAATATGTGGATTGCCCTTAATTTTCTAAGTATGTAAGGGATAAGGCCGCTTATTTAAATGGATCAGACCGTTTTTCATCAAATAAGGCTGTTATCCATGAAAATTGAAGAGCAAACGCTCAGAAATGTACACTTTTTTTCTGAGAGTGTATTTTTATATTGATATATATATAGTAAATGCAAATACATTTGCATTCAAAAATATTATTTGTTTTACATATGTTATTCATAAAACTATGTATTCCGAAATAGATATTTATTCTAAAACCATTTTTTTTTTATATCCGTTCTTATATAGAGAGAAGAAAAATATCACGTTCTTTTTTTTCATCCTCACATAATACCTTTAGGATGCATTTTATATTTATTCGCAGAAAGTTTGCGGAATGGAATATTTTTATAGCTTGAATGCCAATGACAGAAATTTTCGGAGAAAAAAAAATCTACGAAAAACACATGTGTTTGCAGTAAAGTTAAAATCTGTTTTATACGTAGTGAGTACATTCGAATAGAGTATGATTTTCAATTTCAGTTGTAGGCAGCCATAAAGTTATTTATGGAAGATGGTATATTTGAAAGCGACAGATACGTGAAATTTATAAAGCTGAAAAATTACATTACATATATATTACAAAAATATATTTACATAACCGATTCTCACGTAAGTTATGGAATGTTCGGTCCTATTTCTTAAACTACATATTCCCGAAAACTGAAATTAAAGTAAATATTGAAGAAGAATCTCAAAATTGATATTTATATTGTAAAGTGTATAAAGCTGTTGCATCTATGATCTAATAAAAGTAAAAGACAAATTTTATTAAATGTAAATATGAGTGTCAATACATATTTTACGAAAAAGCTTTGGATGATAATACCATGTATATTGCTACGTATCTAAGATTCATTACTTTTAAAAGGGTATTTACTTGAGTAATTTTGATTGAAAATTTTCATTTTGAAAACTGAATTTCTCTCAAAGTAAAATTATTTTTACTTTACAAAATATTATTCAATCCTTACTCACAAAAATATTTTGTAAATTTATATATGGTCATTGTATTCATTTTTACGAGGTATATAAATATTTTTGACTTTCTAATCAAGTATAAGCCAGTTTCAAAATAAACTTTTAATTTAAAATATGTTACCGTTTAAATAGTTTATTCAATTTTTTGGGGGGATATAGCTGTTTTTCTAAATCAGATAATAATAAAAATTAAACAAATAGTACAATTAGTTCAGATATATAAATGTATATAATAATGTTTAATTAATTTATAAAATCGTATGCCATATCGTCCCAATTTAACTCCCAATTATTGAGCATGAAAAAGATCTGTATTTTTTTTATTCCGAAAAGAGAAGTTGAAATAATAACTATGGTCAAAATAAGTTTTATTAAATTTACTCGATTTATTTTACGAATAAAAATATAAATCAAATAGAGAAAAATAATTAAGGCTTAACGGCTCATTTAAAATTTGAAAAATATTTTATATAGATATTAATTACAAGTTTTATATTTTAGAAACTATTTTGTCAAGTACACTGTAAAAAAAAATTTGTAAAGTTACTAAAGTTTTTCTAGGAAACTGGGATTCCAGGAACTTTTTATGTAACGGCAACAACAAAAATTCCTGTAACAGACGCTGTTACAGGAATTTTTGTTGTTGCCGTTACATAAAAAGTTCCTGGAATCCCAGTTTCCTAGAAAAACTTTAGTAACTTTACAGATTTTTTTTTTACAGTGTATCATTAATAAGCGAGATTAAAAAAAATAATAATAAGCACGAAGTTTTTAGCATAATCTTACAGTAAAATAATGAAAGCGCAATTAAAACATTTGTTAGACTCTTCTGGTAGTACTATGTATACTAAAATTTTTTTAAATTATACTCGTATATTTAACTAAAAACGACACATTTAATGTTATGAACAACGCGAGCATAATGTAGGCTCAGGACTTAAAGTTAGTGCTTTACATATATCAAGAAAAGGAGAGCAGGACATGTTGGCCATTAGGGCACGTTGGCCCTTCCGCTATTTATGGGTCTGGTAGATGACACTGATTAGCAAAGCGGTGTGTCTCTTATTAGGTCTTCAATCACCAATAACAACGTCAGCAGCGAAGAAGAAATCAAACAAAAGCTACAAAAAATTTCTAATTTTTCACTCATGTAAGTTATTTAATCCCTTATAAATAAACTTTTCAGATTCGTGTCTAAGATCATTTCCTACTTACTCATTTAAAAAACATATTAAAAGATAAAACGATGAAAAACCAAAATGGTAATATGGGCAAGTTGACCATTTTATTCCGGGACATGTTGGCAAAGTGGGCCGATTTACCCAACAATTCATGAGTTTCTTTTCTAAGATCAAGAGCCTTTAAATGTCAATAAAATTGCACAATTATGTGTGTCAGGACTGTATTAATTAATAGGCAAATAAGACTGGTGTCCAACCCATAAATAGGAGGGGCCAAGCTTTATAAAGATAAATTAAAAATAATTATAATAATATTAAAATTTCATAAAAATATAATTTTTATACAACATGTTTCTTCTATTTCGCAAATAGCTAACTAATAAACGGTGTAAAGTAAAAGGACTCAATGATTAGTTGCTTCTTGAAAGATAGGAAGGTTAAAAATGTTCATTTCCAAAAACATTTAAACATATTGCATTAGTTTATTCTATTTTATATCATTATAAAAAAAAAAAAGTATGTGCAGTATTTAAGATTTCTTTAAAAAGAACTTGCATTAATATGGAAGCCAATTTAAATTTTGACTATGACCTAACTCGAAATACAGCCTCATAGCTACTGTCTCATCTCTAACTGCCAAGATGGTTGTTATAATTATGTTTAAAAAAAAAAAAACAGACGAGGAAAGGTTCCAGACGAAACAATGAAAATTGTTTTTCTCATAGTAAAATTAACAAGTTGGAAATTGCTAGCCAAACGTGGCAAATGAGGTGCTTTCGTACTATAACTAGTTTTATAACTATTTTTGTTCGCATACTGTACTGGATGTATATTTTAGTTCACTTCAATAAGTGCATATCCATATCCATTTCATTCTGTTCGAAAGGCTGTAATATCACTGAAATGCACTTGAAATATTTTTTTCCCAGTGGCCGTCATGTAAATGGAAAATTTTGACTGTTCCTGTCATTAAACTAAATATCAGATTTTCATAAAATTTGAAATGACTCGACAAAATTTTGCAACAATTATACAGGGTGTCCGGTCTCAACGGTGTCCAATGGCTAATTCCTAAACCGTTAGCCATAGACATATAGTTCCAATTGCAAAAATGTTTCAAATGAGGTAAAGAAGTATTTTTAAAGCGATTTGGGTCAAGAAAAACATTTTTTTTAAAAATTACGAAATTTAAATTTTTATACGGTCCCCAGGTCCTATAAGTGATATTTAGTAAAAATATCCTATTTCACTGATAAGTAAGACAAAAAAAGTCCCATTCCTCTGCGATTAAAACTGACCGAGTAACAGACCGAGTAAAGTTACTGACCCCTATATGACATATACTGACCCCTTTTTTGCTGCAAAATAGGGGTCAGTCACAAATTTACTAGAAATAAAAATAATCGTCAGATATAAAATTTAATATTAAACATTGATAGTAAATTAACATTACAAATATATTTTGAGATTTTTGTTCATTCTCACATATTAAAACATTTTTTTTCCAACCACATTTTGCATTTATGCTGTATCTCGTAATTTGATTGGTCAGAGTTTCAGCATCAAAGTGACAATTCTTGACGGGAATCGTGCTTGACGAAAGCCATCAGAGGATAGAGTTTCGACAAAAAAAGTGATTCGTATGAGGTCCAGGAGAATTAGAAAAACTAAACTATCTTAGAATTAATAGAATTATATTAAAATAGTTTTCTATTTGGATTTTTTTTTATATACAATCAATCAATTCTAAATATTAACTTACGTTATTTGAACTTTTAATGTGTAAATATCGTCTCCACGCTCGAACAAAAAAAAAAAAATGGTAATCTGTATCATCTACAACAGAAGAGGGGATGGGGGATATTCTTCTGCGACAAGCTATCTTAAAAAAAAAAAAAAAAAAAAAAAAAAAAAAAAAAAAAAAAAAAAAAAAAAAAATACTTCCATGGGATTAACAATAGTGAACGGGTGTTTTCGCGTGAGTTGGGGGAAGAGAAAGTAGTAGAATTTTTAGGGGGGTTGATGTGGTAGACTGGTTAGTTATTTCTTGCATAATAAAATAAAATATAGGGAAAAATACAGACATAATTTTACACAGTATGTATTGGCCGAGCAAAAGTTGGGGGGGGGGAGTATAAAATTTAGGGAGGATTGAGATGATTAGTAACTTAATATAACTATAAAGTAACGGCTAACTACAAAGACAAAGTAGAAAATTTTCCTAACATTTTAATAAAGTTATTAATTTTAATAATTTTAAATTTAATATACTTTTTTATATTTTTTAATTTAAGAGTATGTCTATATATTTTTAATTTAATCAGTAATTTATACTTAAATAAAATTATAATTGAAATCTATAATTACTTATATAAATTATAAATTTGAATATTTTTTAATGATTTTAAATTTGATAATTTTTAAAATTATTATCTCTTTATGCTCTAATAATTAAGTGTTATAATTAAGACAATAGGAAATAAAATTTTTAACGGGTGTGGAGTTTTAGAAGATGCATTATTTAATTAGACAAAGAGAGTAGAATAGTAAAAACATATATATAAACCTCTATAGATTTTTAACTTTGCGTGCAGGTGAAGCAAAAGTGGGGAAGTAGAAATTTAAGGGGTCGATTAATTTAGATGAAGTCTTCAAAAAAAAAAAAAAAAAAAAAAAGCAAAGCGAAAATCTACTGATGTGCAAAGAATTATCACGCTGTAAAACTTGGGAAAAAAAGGTCCGTCTTCTTTATTGCTTCAATAATTAATAAGTAATCCATGATCTAAATTCCACCTGAAATTGCAATTTAAACTTTACCCTCACTGGCTCTCATACACACAAAGTTTATAATCCTGAAAACTACATTTTTTATGCAGCAATATCTGTTGTAGTAATGAACACTAAACAGCCGTATCAATTCCCCCTGAAATCTCCACTGCAAATTTTGTTACATCTCCCCCCCCCCCCCCACCTCCATCCTTCCCGTCCCAAGCACAGACACAAGAAAGCTCAATTTTTAAGTAATTTGTTTGTACCATCTTAATGTTTTTTTTTTTTTTTTTATTTATTTTTTTTTTGTATGCCTACATTTTTATACATAACTTTTGAATGGCTGCTCTGAATATGTTAAGGAAATTAATATGTCCATATTTGAAAATGATCCTCGTATCACTTTTATTTTCTTTTACAATAAACATCAATTATTTGAATTATATGATTCAACCTGTGCGATCACTTCAATGATTTAAATAAACATAACAAAATTGTTACAATATTTTAATATTTTGTTCTAATAGAGCACAGATTTATCCATTAAAGGTCGGACATCATATAACCGCCCACATTCTCTCTTTTTAATTAACTTTTCTTTTTTTAAGATTTTGTTTCATTTGTTATTTTATTGTAACGATAAAAATAATAATTATTATTGTAACGCGCGCCTCCCGTTTCAAAAATAGACTTTACCGGCAATCACGTGACCGGCTTGCGTGAGCTCTGCCGAATAAGAATATGCTGTGAGTTCGTTAGAGGTCTGTTCTGTTTTGAGTTGTGGAAACATGTAGAAAGTTATTTGCGCTTTTATTATTTTATGTGTACGTGTGATGTTCTATTTGTTATGTGCCGTCTCACCAAGAAGAAATAAAAAAATATTTAAAAAGCTACCCCGAGAAAGTGTTATTTTGAAGTTATGTGAAATTTCTGTGTGATTTTAATCTGAGCTAGCCCGATTATTAGTATTATTTTTACATTACCCCTTCTGAAAATTCCACTGTCTCTCCCCTCAGCAAATATTCATTAGCTCAGTTATTTTTTTTTATTATTTTATAATTAAAAATTAGGGAAAAAATATTGTTAAATCAAAACATATATTAAATTATTGAGGACGTCAGTTTCGAAACCGACCTTATCCGAAATTTAAAAAATCGTGTTTCTCTATCAATCTATTCTATTGGTATAACTGTACCAATCAAACACTACAATCTCCAAATTTTCAATGAATACCAATGGGCGCATTTAAAGGTTTTACGCGATTTCCCAAAATTTGATTTTCTCGATAAGGCGAGTTTTGAAACTTACTTCTTCAATTATTTTAACCAATCTGAAAGTTAATTACTAAAAATTAACACTACCGTAATATTTATACGGGGGAAGCACCTTCTGTTAAATCGCTTTAAAAATGCTTCTTTATATTATTTAAAACCTTTTTGTAATTGGAACTATATGTCTTTGACTAACGGTTTAGGAATTAGCCATTGCACATCGCTTGGAGTGGACGCCCTTTTTAATACTTTAAGCACTTCGCGTACGACCCCTGAAAGCTTGGTCCAACTCATCTGTTTTCAGTTACAGAAAAGTGGTTTAAGTCATAAAATTGAAAATGTCATAACTCGGTCAATTTTAGCGTTAGATGAATGGGACTTTTTTGCCGTACTTGTTAGAGGAATAGGAAAAGTTTACTAAATATCACTTATAGGACCGGGGGACCGTATAAAAATTTAAATTTCTTAATTTTTAAATAAATGTTTTTCTTGACCCAAATCGCTTTAAAAATACTTCTTTATCTCATTTAAAACATTTTTGTAATAGGAACTATATGTCTATGACTAACGGTTTACGAATTAGCCATTGGACACCGTTGAGACCGGACACCCTGTATATTTAAAATTTCAGACAATTCGAAAGGCTGTAACATAATTAAAATGCACTTGCAACAATTTATTCCCATTGCCGTAATGTAACGGAAAATTTTTGACTGTCCCTGTAATTAAACTGTAATTCCAATTTTAAAACATTTGAAATGATTCGACAAAATTTTGCCACAATTTATATATTTAAAATTTCAGACCATTCGGTTGGGTAGTTTTTGCTCTATTATATGCGGACAGACGGACAAACGGACTGAACGACGACTGTAGGTGCTACGTGTATTTGTATAATTACGAACGCACCTAAAAACGACATCTGTTAAAACATATAGAATTCCACAAAAAGCTTGGGTAGTTGCTTCAGCAACTACCAATAGATTTTTTTCTATAAAAAAAAGTACAGCACGCCGGAGAAAAGAATGGCACGGCAGGCAAAAAAAAATGGCACGGAGGCGAAGAAAAAAAACACGGAGATAAAGAAAAAAAAGGTCAGAGGCCAAGAAAAAAAAAGCAGGTTGAAGATGAAAAAATATATCAAAAGTCATAAAAAGGGCATTGGAGATAAAACAGCATAAATAATGCTAAAAAATAAGTTTGATATACAAATTAATCTGAACAATATTACAAATGCCCTTACAATATTCCAAAAACGTACTTATTACCACTCTTCTTAAAAAAAATCTATTTACTCGGCCCGTTGCAACCATTTTTTTTCCCTTTAAGTATTACTACTTTTAAGTATTTTTTATTCAATTCAAGGATAATAATAGATTAAAACCAATATTATCACAAACATACTTATGAAAAAAAGAAAGAAAGTAACCGACCCGTGGAAAATCGTCTTATCTGACACTATAAGATTCGTTTAAAGAAATTTATGAATTTTTTCAACGATCATTTGACAAAATTGGCGCTTTTGTTACGCTTTGAAGAAATCCATTGGTTTTTCCCTTGTTTAAAATCGATTGACGAAATTGTATTTTTCCGCGACCGACTGACAAACTCGCAAAATTTGCTGTTACCCACTGAAAAAAAAAAAATGCTATTTTTTTCCGTGATTTTTTTTTTATAAAACTAGGGGGCTAGCGAGCTACGCTCGCCAACCCCCGTCCAGACACCGCAGACTCTAAATGCACGCTAATGTGATCGGCTTTAAAAAGATTTCGAAAGATTGAATTATAATTTAAAAAACAGTGGCGATCTCCCTATAAACAGATTTCTACTCACTTCTCTTTGATTGGGGAAATTTTAACGCCAAATCCGCTGCGGTACTACTTGATTATCCCGTCAAATAATTTCGCCAAATTATATAAATCGCCAAACCCCTCGCCAAATTATACAAATTGACATAATTTTTATTTTAAATAACGAAAGAACAAATAAATTAGTACAACATTAATAAAAATACAAATAAAACGTCGAAATAAAAATAACTTGATGACGTAGACACGTGTAACAACATTTCAAAATAAGCTAGTATAAAAGGAATTAAGTAAACAGAATCTTTGTCTCCCGGTATTTTTTAACAAAGCGAAAAGAAAGTCCTTTTAAATGAGACATTTTAAATTAATCGTTTTTAATCTGACGTAATTTTGACCAAATTATTCCTTCTCTTTTTAATATTCACGTGAAAATGCTTGTGTTAGAAATGAAATATTATTTGCGCTTTCCTAAGAAAAATAGTTGAAAAGTATCCGCTCAAAATATCAAACAAATGTCTAGCGCAATTTCTAAATTTAAACCGTTTTGCAATATTATTTTGTGTTCGTTTTATGTAATAACTGTAATGTGGCGTAAATATGACGTAATTTCTCCTATTTAAGACTTCTAATGCATGTTAATAAATTTATTTTACAAATTCCTTTCTCTCTTAAAATTCACGTGTAATTATAGTTTTATGACGTAATTTTTAATAAGTTCCTGCTTTTTGTACATAATTATTTAATTCTAATTCCAATGTTTTTTTCTGTTTATAATAGTCACGTGTAAATAAATTTTTAATTTATTACTCGTATAAATATTTTTTTTTAAGCAAACATTATTTTTTCCGCTGTTTATACAGTTGGCAACAGTTTAAATTAATATCACTTTCTAAAATCTGTAAAAAATATCTCATGAAATGCTGAAAATTTGAATTTAAAATAGAAGTAAAACCTCAAAAAATGAGTCAAAATAAAAAAATTAATGCAATCTGCACTCCGGCAAATTCTAACGCATAAAATGATCTAAAAATGATTACACTGCCATGTATAGTTTTTGCTGCTATAAAACTTTTTTAGTGAAACGATTTTGTCCAACTTTAGCATTAAATATCTCTTAAAATAATTCTTCGATTTGAAAACTGTCTGCATCAGCGTGTTTATCAAACATTTCTGTATAACACCACCGATTTTCATATTTTTGTATGCATTATTTTTCTTAATATTAACGAAGAAAGACCTCCGGTCACAAAAAATTCAAAACAGGCGGCGGCGGCGGTGACAGCGGTAGTTACTTTTTTTTAGAATAGAGAGATACACAAAATTTTCCAAATTCACATTTTTTTTTTAATTGATTGACGGAATTGATTTTTTCCTCGAACGATTGACAGAACTCGCAATGTTTTTTCGTTACCAACACTGTTAAAAATTTTGCAGTATTCTGTCAGGTCATTCGAACGTTTTTTTTAAAAAAACGGTTTCATAACCATAATTTAACTGTATTCTGACCTTAAAATGACCAATAATATGGTCAGAATAGTGTTAAATTACGGTTGTTTTAACCGTTTTCGGAAAAAAATGGTCAAATGACCTGCCAGAATGCTGCAAATTTTTAACAGTGAACTAAAAGAATCTGTTATTTTCTTTCTGCGATTTTTTCGTGAAATTCGCGACATTTTCCCTTGATCCTTAATTGAAATTCGTGACTTTTTTCAGCAACAGATTGTCAAAATTCGCGACTGTTTTTACGCGATCATTTAACGAAATTCGCGATTCTTTTGTGAAACCGATTATTGAAACTTGTGTTTTTATTTTCAGCGACCAACTGAAGAAAATATCATTTTTCTCCCTTGGATCTTTAACGAAATTCAAGTTAGTTTTCCACCATCATTTGAAGAAGTACACGTGATTTTTCGAAATTCTGCAAAAGAAAAATAAAACATACTTCCTCCAAAATTAAAATATTTTGCGGAAAAATCAAATGCGGAAAAGATGCTTTGGAAGGAATAAAAGGAGGGTGACACCAAACAGCATTTTTAACAAAGTGAGATTACTCTTTTGTGCGCGATCGTGCAGTTCCACACGCTATTGCAAACCTTGCCCTTCAATAAAATTCCTCCTCCCTCCAACTCCCATCTCTTAAAATGGCGCCTCTGGTTCAGAGGATTGTAATCCGTGATGTAAGTTTTCGCAAAAATACGAGTGTGACGTGGTTAAAGTCGATTATGAGGGTTTTAGGTTGAAAAAAAAAAAAAAAAAAAAAAAAAAAAAAAAAAAAACAAGGATTATTTAAATATCCAAATTTTCGGACATGTTGATCAATTTTGTTTTTAAGTTTGCGAAACTGAGTGCCTTGGAATATACGGAAAATTCGAAACAATATCACCTCTCGCTCATAGGAAATCGCTACGGCGCTCTCTAAAAATCCTCAGCGAGTTAAAAAAAACAAAATTGCTGTTATTTTTCTTCACGCTCCTTTGAAGAAATTCATGGTTTTTTTTTCTTTGTTTAAAATCGATTGACGGAATTTTCCACTACGTCTGACAAAACTCTAAATGTTTTTCCGTTACCAGCTGAAAAAAAATTGCTATTCTCTTTCCGTGATTTTTTCATGAAATGCGCGACATTTTCCAAATTCACATTTTTTTTCTTTTTTTTAAAATCGATCGGCGAAATTGATTTTTTCCGCGACTAACTGACAGAACTCGCGATGTTTTTCCGTTACTAACTAAAAAAAATCGGCTATTTTCTTTCCGTGATTTTTTCATGGAATTCGCGATATTTTCTCTTGATCTTCATTCAAATTCGTGAATTTTTTCAGCAACAGATTGTCAAAATTTGCAACTGTTTTTACGTCATCAGTTAACGAATTTTGTAATTCGTTTGCGAAACAGATTATTAAAAATTGTGATTTTGTTTCAGCGACCAATTGAAGAAAATCACAATTTTTTTTCTTAGATCTTTAACGAAATTAAAGTTAGTTTCCACCATCATTTGAAGAAGTACACGAATTGATTTTGCTGAAATCCGATCACCGAAGACTCATCACTGAAAATTTGGTGATTTTGTTCCGAAATTTTGCAAAAAAAAAAAAATAAAAAATCGCAAACTTCCTCAAAATTAAAATGTTTCGCGGAAGAATCACAGTCTCGGAAAGTAGTAAAGGCGGGGGGTGGGGGGGGGGGGGTGACACCACATAATATTTTTTAAATGTGAGATTAATATTTTGTGCGCGATCGTGCAGTCCCACACGATATTGCAAACCTTGCCCCTCAATAAAAATCCACCTCCCTCCAACTCCCCCCTCTCCGCTCCTCTGGATCAGAGGATGTTAATTCGTGATGTAAGTATTCGCAGAAATAGGAGTGTGATGTGGTTAAAGTCGATTATGAGGGGTTTATTTTGGAAAAAAAAAAAAAAAAAAAAAAAAAAAAAAAACGAGGATTATTTTATTGTGCAAATTTTTTGGACTGATGATCGAATTTTTTTTTTTTTTTTTTTCGGAACTAAGTGCCTTGGATATGCGGAAATTTTGAAACAAAATCACCCCTCGCTCTCAGGAAATCGCAGCGGCTCTCTCAGAAAATCGCCATCGAATATAAAAAATTAGCACGGCGAACCGAAAAAATAGCAAAGATGACTCACCAGACACGGATATAGGAAATGAAAAGGAAGCTTCAGTCCAATCAAAATCTTCAGTAGTACCAGAACCTCTAATCACTTCTACAACCCAAGTATCGTAATATACAACAGGTAATACTGTATATCTAATGTGCTGTCATCTGTAGCAGAAGTCACTGTTCCAATGAGAAATAATGTGAAACCTTGGACTAAAGTTGAAAAAAAAAATCTTTTATTATCGTTTTATATACCAAACTAAAAGCAAATTTGATATTTTATGTGTTTTTCCATTTCCGCTGGTAATCCAAAAATAACATCAACATAGAGGGCCAAACTATCCCGTTCGATTGGCCGGGTTGGCCCAGTGAGTTGATGTCCTGCTGACCTTCATATAGAAACTATTAATTAATATTTTTTAAATATTAATTAATTCTATTCTATTATATTAAATGTAAAGTAATATTAATTAAAATTATTAATTAATATTTCCCACATTTGGTGATGTTTTAAGATGTACTGATTGTACAAAATAAAATAAAATAATAATAATTTTAATAAAATAAAAATATAAAAATATATTAAAGAAAAAGCAGCCAACATGTTCAGATAGCAATACATTTTATGCCCAATGCAGAACGAAACGGAAGAATGTGATATCAAAAATCCCTCATAGCTCACGTGTAATGTAAATTCAGGTAATATGGCCACCTTAAGGATAATTGTTTTTTAGCGATAGCAGAAACTGATTAAAAAAAAAAATTAGGAAAATTGTCTAAAAGAGCAGAATCTTTTTAGTACTGGAAAAAAAAACCCAATTAGAATTAAAATTAATCAAGATTTAAACCTGCAGAAATAATAAAAAAAAACCTAGCTGATGAAGATGGGATGGGAATGTAAGTTGAATGTCAAGTAAAATAATAAAACTTTGTAAAAAATCACCATAAAATAAAAACAATACATATTACGCGTTTCGAGATAAAAATATAACAGTTCGTCACGAGCTACAGTAAACACGTGTCCGTAAGCGGACAAGGTCAAAAATGAGCTGAAAGGTAGAGAATGTTGCAACGAATGCGTCAGATGGCGCTAGCTGAAAGGAGAACATGCAGAAGAGAAAAGTGTTGCCAAAAAGATAGAAGAGAAATTGATAGGGAAAAATGGAAATAAAAGAAATAAACAAAATTAAAATAAAATAAAATAAGTAAATTAAAAAATATAAATAATAATAATAAATAAAGAAATATAAAAGAATAAAACAAGAAAAAAACCAAAAGATCATTTTTTTTAACAACAAAATAAAAAGAAAAGGAACAAGAGAAGAGGGAAAAGAATTACAAAAGTAATTTCCACGCTGGAGATAGGAAAAGAGATGATGGAAGATCATTCACAAGATTAGCAGAATTTTTAGAAATAAAATATACTTCATGAAAATCCAAGTGAGAGGGAGAGGCAGGGGTAGAAAAAATTTTGGCCATGGAGAAATTGAAAAAATGACTTGAAGACCAAGAGTGAGAAGAAATCGAAGATTTAGAGATTTCTTGATTTGGAATTTGCAGGGGTCAGACAACCCTAAAAACATCTCTCTAATCTAAAAAAAAAAAGGAACTTACGCTGTCACCGCCGCCACCGCCTTTCAAATCGAAGAATTATTTTAAGAGATATTTAATGCTAAAGTTGGACAAAGTCGTTCCATTAAAAAAGTTTTACAGGAGCAAAAACTATACATCGGAATTTAATCATTTTTAGATAATTTTATACTTTATAATTTCCAGGTGCGCAGAATGCGTTTATTTTTTAAATTTGATTAATTTTTTGAGGTTATATTTCTATTTTAAATTCAAATTTTCAGCATTTCTAGAAATATTTTTTACATATTTTAGAAAGTGATAATAATTTAAACTGTTGCCAACTGTATAAACAGCGCAAAAAATAATGCTTGATTCAAATTAAAAAAAATATTTATACAGGTAAATAAATTAAAAATTTACTTACACGTGACTATTATAAACAGAAAAAAACATTTGGAATTAGAATTAAATAATTATGTACAAAGCAGGAACTTATTAAAAATTACGTCATAAAAACTATATTTACTCGTAAATTTTAAGAGAGAAAGGAAATTGTAAAATCATTAACGTGCGTTAGAAGTCTTAAACAGGAGAAATTACGTCATATTTACGTCACATTACAGTTATTACATAAAATGAACAGAAAATAATATTGCAAAACTGTTTTAATTTAGAAATTGCGCTAGACATTTATTTGATATTTTGAGAGGATACTTTTCAACTATTTTTGTTAGGAAAGCGCAAATAATATTTCATTTCTAACAAAAGTATTTTCAAGTGAAAATTAAAAAGGGAAAGAATAGTCTGGTCAAAATTACGCCAAATTAAAAACGATTAATTTAAAATGTCTTATTTAAAAGAACTTTCTTTTTGCTTTGTTAAAAAATACCGGGATACAGAGACTCTGTTTACTTAATTTCTTTTATATTAACTTATTTTGAAATGTTTAACTTATTTTGCTTAATCAGAGACGAAAACAGCGATTGTATCTTTGGTACTACTTAGTCATCCCGTCGACCAAAAATCTATCATTCGATAAACTATAAGATTAAATGCCAATAATGGTTGATCGTAAATGTCACATTAATTTGACTTTAAGCAAGTTACACGTGTCTACGTCATCAAGTTATTTTTATTTCGACGTTTTATTTGTATTTTTATTAATGTTGCACTAATTTATTTGTTCTTTCGTTATTTAAAATAAAAATTATGTCAATTTCTATAATTTGGCGAGTAGTTTAGCGATTTATATAATTTGGCGAAATTAGTCGACGTGAGAATCAAGTAGTACCGCAGTGGATTTCGCTTTAAAATTCGACAATCAAAGAGAAATGAATAGAAATCCGCTTATAGGGAGATCGCTACTGTTTTTTAAATTATAATTCAATCGTCCGAAACATTTTTAAAGCCGATCAAATTAGCCTTCTTTTAGAGTCTGCAGTGTCTGAACGGGGGTTGACGAGCGTAGCTCGTAGGGGGCAGAGCCCCCTAGTAAATAAGAAATTACACAATTTTCTAAATCTCAGTGTTCAACGTATTTAATTTAAAAAAGCTGCGTATTTATTTATAATTTTAAGGGTTTCTTTTAATATTATTATAATCTCGTAACATATATATTAAATAATATTATTATCTTTTAATAATATTAAATGTATGGGGCATTCTCACAATCTTTTAACTTTCATGTCCCTGAATAATAATTTTTTATTTAATACACTTTTTTGTGTTTTCTTTATTTCATATACTTAGGAACATCCCATTGCATGATTACTCAACAATATTAACGAGATAAATAAGTTTTGGACGATGTTGGGGTCCAAACACATGGAAAACTCATCTACCGTCCCATGTCCCTGATGCTGATTTTAAAGTTTGGAGCTGTCTGGATAAAATTGTTTCAATAAAAATGATTCGATGTAATTTTTTTCTGAAAATGGAACTATTGTTTTATATAAATACTAGGGGGCTCTGCCCCCTGAATGTAACGCTCGCCAACCCCCGTTCAGACACCGCAGAATCTGAAAATCTAAAAATCTAATGGGTTTTAAAAATATTAGAGAACATTAAATTATACTGAAAAATCTGTGCAGATCTCCCTGTAAACGGGTTTCCATTCAGTTCCCTTTGATTGAAAAGATTTAACGGAGAATCAGTTACTGTTAAGACATCCAATGGTTGTTTTCGTTTTTGATTAAAGAAGATCAGTTAAACATTTGAAAAAAAACTAAAATAAAATGAATTAAGCATTCAGAGTCTTTGTCAACCGATATTTTAAAACAATCTCTATAACAATAGCCTAAATCATGTGACTATCATCAGCAGTTCCGGGCGGAACATTTTGCTTTTTATACTCTAGGTGCCATTTTGATACTTTAATGTTATCCAGGCACAGGTGATAAGTCGCCAAATATTATTCTATCCCCATCATTTCATCTATATTATAATAGTTCAAGTCATCAAATGCCATAAACAAATACGATCTGATCCCTTCGCCTTTCATATGAAAGTTTGGAACAAATGTCATATATATATGTCATATTGGCGCAATTTTTTTCCAACGCTAATTTGGGGAACGCATCAACAGCATAAACAACAACATCCGGCTTACCATATCAAGCAAAATAACGATACTTTGGCGCCAGTTAAGTACCCGTTGCGTATATGACATTGGCGTCAGAAAAAAATCGCGCCAATATGGGGCCGTATATGACATCTGTGCCGAAAGCAAAAAAAAAGCCGGGTGCAAATCTCGGCAATATCTTTTTTTCAACTCGCCAATTAGCATATTTTTTATTGTTCGAGTGATAAATTAAAACATTGATTTGAAGTTGAAATTAAATGTCATGGTTTGTTACATAATCTAATATTTCGCCAGATGTCATATACGCATGTTTGGCATGATTTTTTTTTTTTTTTTTTTTTTTTTTTTTTTTTTTTTTACGAAAATTTGGCGAAAGCCTCGTTTTAAAATACCAGTTACATATGTATTTTTCGTACTACTTAGTTATCCCGTCGACAAAAAATCTATCGCGAACTATAAGATTAAATGCCAATAATGCTTGATCGTAAATGTCACATTCACTTGACTTTTAGCAAGTTACACGTGTTTACGTCATCAAGTGATTTTTATTTCGACGTTTTATTTTTATATTTATTAATGTTTTACTAATTTATTTGTTCTTTCGTTATTTAAAATAAAAATTTTGTCAATCTGTACAATTTGGCGAGTGGTTTGGCGATTTATATAATTTGCAAAATTGGGTGACGGAATAACTACTACATTGTACCGTATTTTCTAATTATTTTCTATTATTTTCAAAAGGAAATAGCAAAAAAATAATTAATTACTATAGAACAAAATAATTTATATAAGTTTAAAAAAGAAATAAAAGTAAATATACATTTATTATTAAATAAACAACAATAGCCGGGTTACCATGTCTATCAAAATAATGCCATTTGTGCACCAATTAGGTACCCCGGTGCGTATATGACATCTGTGTCTAATATTTGTATTTTCGTTTTGTTTAAAAAAAAAAGTGAAAGCCATCAATTTAAATGTTTCATTTTTAAATGAAAGTTTTGTATTTAATAAAATGATAACGAAATACAAAAAAACATTGTTCTTAGCATAGATTTAAAGGCGGCCCAACTGTCGCCAAATTAATTTAAAATAGTAACCTTTTCTGAATTATGAAAAAAAAAATTCTGTTGTGATTAAAATTTGAGTTGCCATCATTAGAAAAAATGTATTTAAAATTAGAAAAAAATTAATATTTCGAAAACTAAATCGAATTTAAAAATTCTAATACCAGTTTTGAGATTTGTGGATCAACACGGATTTTTGTTGTTAATTTCATCGCAAAGTATTCCATATTTTAGGAGAAATCACCGTGAAACAAAGTTGTTTAATCAGTCGGTTCAAAGAATCAATACATTTCAGGCGTTTCATATATTCGTTTCATAAATTCGTTTCATTAGGATTTTATATATATAGGGTAGATGTAGCTAAAAATTAACCTGCACACATTTTTAGGGTTGACATTATTTTTTGAACTCTGTCCCTGGGTTTTAGATTTCTAACCATCCCTCTTCTAAAATTATACAGAAAATCACTTCAGATGCAGCGACAGAATTTTTTTCAAGTTTTTGCTCATGCAGAAGTATGCTAGAGAAAGAATATCTAAAATTCTTTGACAGAAAATTTACTGCATAATATAAATCAGCATTTAAATATCAGTTTCAAGCACCGTGGCTTTATTGGTAGTCTTACCGTCCCCAAGGTTTATTCCCGCACTTTTCGAGGTAAATAAATAATAATAATAAAATAATTTAATTCAATGTTAACAACTGTTTCGAAAAATCAATGAACATTGTGGCTATCACTTAGTCTTAACATGATTTTCCTAAAAATAGGTGAAAATTTTCCTTACCGTTCCATCCTTACCGTCTCTTTTTTTACCATTTCGTCCCGTTTTTTTACCATTTCGTCCCTTTTTTTACCTTACCGTCCCTTCTTTAACACCCCTTTCAGACAATGTTATACAAAAATTCTGTATTAAAAGTACTAAATTTGTATTATTTCTTATTTGAATGTCCTGTGGGTACTATGCAAATTCATTATAAGTAAAAATTTAGAAGAAAATAAAAAGTTATAGGGGCAAAATGGTAAGGAAAATTAAACTCGCAAGTTTAACCTAAACCTCCGTTAAATACATTTTTTTTTCTTTATATCGAATCATTAAGGCATTCGTCTATCAGATTAAAATGTTATTTTAGCAAGTTTAATTTTGCCAGATTTTTTTCCCCAAAAGTCAAAAGTTTGTGAGAATGCCCCATATATTATTAATATACTATATTATTAATATCTTTTAATTTTACAAATAAAATAAAGTTTTATGTTTAACAATTTATTGCAATAAATGAATAAATATATGTAGTAATTCTTCTTAATTTTAAAACAATTGATGTAAAACAAAATACTACATTTTATAAATTTGATTGTCCAATTTATTTAATTAAAAAAATTTCGTATTTTTGTTGCAATTTTAAGGGCTTCTTTTATCTATTCTAATAAAAGATAAATAAATAAAAATAAATCTTCATTTACAATTATCTCATTTACAATTATAAAAACCCTCTCTAGATGGCGCCAAAAATATGCTTGCCTGGCAATATTTATTAGAAATTTGGAATAGACACAATAAAACCTGCTTACACGGAAACGCAAAAGACCAGTGAAAGATACTGTTTTATACAGGTTATTTAAATTTTATAAAGTATAATTGCATTTTTTGGGGAGGGGGCATTAGACCGAGATTTTGCTTTCGCTTTTGCCAGGATTCTGTTAGAAACATTCTTTAAGCTATGTGTAAATAAATTTTCTAGATAGTACCTTTTTTTAAAAATCTATAGAGTAGTATTTGCTTACATTTTAATTATATTTCTTTAAGTAGTATTTACCGTTAAATATCAGTTTTTCTTTCACCGATTTCTCACACAGTAAGCTTTTTTTTTTTTTTTTTTTTTTTTTTTTTTTTTTACAGTATCACAGTTTATGATGCATTTGTAACAGTTTTCCATTTAAATATTTAAAATTAGATTTTAAAATATTGAAAACATAATTAAATTTTAATAGAATTCACCAATTGATTTTGAATAAAAAAGTTTAAGGTATAAAACAAATAAAAATCGAAACCTTAACCCGTGACATTACACAATTTTTTACCCGATTCCCGTTCGCTCGCCTGAAATTAGCAACAACATAATTAACCCAATAGTGCCTGAATTTTTTTTTCAACTCAATATAGTACTTAATTAGTAAATGGTGTAAAATGAACGTAAAAAAAAAAAAAAAAAAAAAAAAAATCTTTGAAAAAATATTTATTTAACATATAACAATCTAAACGCCCCAATTTTGGGACACTAGGCACGAAAGGGTAGGGGTTTTCTCCATTAATGTCTAAGCATTATATCGATGTCTTATGCCATTTAATTTGTTTAAAAAAGGTTATATATCATTCGGGTTATTATATGACTATAAAAATTTCTTTATTATTACTATAAGGGGGGGGGGGGGGGAGGCTGGACTTCGCTAAAAAACAGACCACCTTCGTCCTCACCAATAGCTATTGGCAAAGTAAACATTTATATTTAAAAAAATATAATAATCAATAATTACTAATAAAGTATATATACCGTATATACTCGCATATACGCCGACCCACTAACTTTTGAATGCAAATTCTGCAAAAAATCAAAAACTCGCGTATGTCGACCCCTAACTTTTTACTTCAATTTCGCACAAAATCAAGCCTAAGATTTCACTTACTAATGCGAAAAACTAGTAAGCACACAAAAACAAATCATTGAAAATTTTTTAATAATACATTATTGATATTTGTATATTTTATATATTATTTTATTATTTATACACAAAAAAATAAGACTTTTGCAGTATTCGAAGGTGTTTTTTTTTTTTTTTTTTTTTTTTTTTGGCATTTGTAATTGACTCGCGTATAAATCTACCCCCAATTTACTTGCAGAAAATTGTCAAAAATTCTTCGTTTTGCACACGAGTATATATTATACAGTATAACTTTGATTATCCGACCCTCGTATAACCAAAACTATCCGTAAACCGATGCCGATATCATGATATCCTGGATTTTTTTCCAACTTTTTTTTTTTTTTTTTTTTTTTTTTTTTTTTTTTTTTTTTTATAACTTTCACATGCTTTGTGTATGCAAGCATTCCTTTCCAAACCACGAGTAGAGATAGGCATTTTGGTTCCCTTTTCTTCGAATTGCATTGAAATTAGCTTGAGCTCCCGCCAGATCCGATCATGGTGCAATTGTACTCCCCCCCCTCCTTTGTACACGTCACTGTTCTAAACAAATAAAATTATTTCCATGTATAATTTAAATTTAGATATTTATTAAGCAGTTTAATAGTCCTAATAGCAGTTCGATGACGATGTTACATATTAAATTAGATGATCATTGATAAATTCTCGATTATCCAGAAATTTCGATTATCCGCTGTCGGTTCGGTCCCAATTATATCGGACAATCGAGGTTTTACTGTACATATTTTATTAACCTTATGATGTCAAATTCTAAACTAGTACAAAACTTAACGGATTGATATAAATTTTTACTAAGCCAATAGCTAAGGGTGAGGAGATGTGGGTTAGTGATGGGCGATTCTCGAGAATTCGACAATCGAGAAAAATAGTCATCGTAAAAAATCACAATCGATACAGCCATCGATTAATTCATAGAATCTACAATCGAGATGTTTTACAATCGATTATAACGAGAAAAGCTAAAAACAGTTATTGGAAAACTTAGCTATTATTCTGGCCAACAATTTCATAGTAGTGATAGGGCTTGGTGATGGGCGATTCTCGAAAATTTACCAATCGAAAAAAATCGTTATCGTAAAATACACAATCGATACAGTCATCGATTACTTTCGAGAATCTACAAAGGAGATGTTCTAGAATCGATTATTGAAAACATTGTTTTTACATATATATAAGGCAGATTTTATTAAATATAGGGTAACTGAAAACAGATGGAATAAAAAAACAACAAACCAAAGGGAAACTATAAAGGAGCCATAAGACTGGAAAAGTCTTGTAAGGGTGCCCCCTGGTTGAAAAAAGCTGAAAAAAAAAACGCGAGTAGCTATGAAGCGGTAAGGGGAGTTTAAGTATCAAAAATTAGAATTTTTCGGCAATTAGCACCAAAATGGCCAAAGAAATAAGAATCAAAAGCACCCCCTAGTGGCAGAAATATGAACTAAAGGATGATAAAAGGGATCAAAATTTTTTATTGATTTTTCTACGTCATTTGAGATTGGATCTTTAATTTCCCCATTTTTACAAAGTCTTCGACTGGAATACAATAAACGAACTCCCGCGGGGAGCAAAGTAGGAGGGAGGGGCAAGGAAAGTGCATAATATGAATAAGTGGTCACAAGACTTTCCAACGATATGGCACATGAGGGGTGTCGGCTAAATTTAGTAAAGTGCCCCCGCTCGGGGGCAAAGTAAGGGGAGGGGCGCGGGCGATATATAAAATGAAATAGTAGTCACAGAGCTTTCCAATGATATATCACATGAGGGGTGTCAGCAAAAGATAGAAAAGAGTCCCAACTCCCAGGATTCCAATTATCGCACCCCCCCCCCCGAAATATACCATGCCCATCCTTCTCTTTGAAATTTTCATATATTAAAAATTATTTATCGGAGGGCTCCGTAAAAAAAATCGGATCTAAAATGTTTAAAAACTCTACGATTTCAAAAAAGTTCGAAAAGTGCCTCTCTCGGGGCGCCAAACTAAAGAAGGAAGAAGAAAGGTTCATAATATGAAAGAGTAACTTTGCGATGATAACCGAAAACTTTCCGATGATAGATCAAATGACTGGTCCAAAAAAAGTTTGAAATCTACCCCTCCCACGTGGGTTCCCTCTTTTATCCTAGAATATACCCGGAAATCACGCAGCCGCACTTTTAAAATTTTATATTTAATAAATAATATTTATCGGAGAGCTCCATAAAAAAATCACATTTAATGATATTTAATGTAGAAATCTCTACAATTAAAAAAAAAAAAGTCACCCCCGCACCGCTCCCTTCCCCCCCTCGAACCCCTTCCAGAATTCAACTCTGGGAGGAGAAAGGTTCATAATATGAAAGAGTGGTGAAAGGACTTTCCGATGATATGTCAAGTAGAGGTTTGGTAAAAGTTTGAAAATTATCCCCCCCCCCCTTTGTGCACCCTCGCGCACCCCAGAATTCATTCACCTTCCTCTTTGAACTTTTTTAATTTAATAAATAGTATTTATCTGAGTCTCCAGGTATGGGGCAGCTTGGCAGAGCTAAAAAAAGAGAAACATTGAAAATGCGGGGCAAAATGACACTAAATTTAACAGTAAAGTTTGAAACTAGGACTATACAGAACTGAATACATAAACCACTATACTTCATAACCCACATCGGTTAATAGCAATAAAATGATAAGTGCCAGTTAAACTGATGGCATTGAGCTCACAGGTTATTAACACTAACTGTATATTATACACTTATTTCAAAGAATAATGTCCCTCCAAAAATAAATGAAGGGAAATATCCCTCGTTTGCCCCTTTTATACTTAACCAATGAACCTCCAAATCTAATCAGGGAAACTCCTTAACTATAATAAATCAGTATATCAAATTTGAAGCAAATCAGATAATTCTGCATGAAAAAAGAAACATATCGCTAAATTAAGGGTGGGATAGACCAGATAACCCCTTCAACCCTTTTATACTTAACTAATGAACCTTCAAATCTAATCAGGAAAGCTCCTTATCAGAACAAACATAGAAAAAAAAAAATTAAAGTAAATTGAATAATTCTCCATGAAAATCCATTTATCTAAATTAAGGGGAGGGGACTTTCCCCCTTTTCGCCCTTGTATACTTAACAATGAACCTCCAAATCTAATGAAGGAAGCGCCATATCGGAATAAATCGGTATATTAAATTTGAAGCAAATCCAATAATTCTGCATGAAAAACCCTTTTATCTAAATTAAGGGGAGACTAGCCCCTCCCCTTTATACTTAACCCATAAACCTCCAAATCTAATCAAGGCAGCTTCTTAACATAATAATCCGGTATCCCAAATTTGGAGCAAAGCGAATAATTCTGCATGAAAAACCCATTTATCTAAATTAAGGAGGGGGTCTACCCCCCTTTCCCCCCCTTTATACTTAACTAATGAACCTCCAAGTTTAATCAGGGAAGCTGCTTAACATAATAAACCGGTATACCAAATTTGGAACAAATCGAGTAATTCTGCATGAAAAACCCATTTATCTAAATTAAGTGGGGGACCAGACCCCCTTCTCCCCCTTTATCCTTAACCAACGAACTTCCAAGTTTAATCAGGGAAGCTCCTTAACATAATAAACCGGTATGCCAAATTTGGAGCAAATCAAATAATTCTGCATGAAAAGCCCATTTATCTAAATTAAGGGGGGACCAGCCCCCCTTCTCCCCCTTTATACTTAACCCGTAAACCTCCAAATCTAATCAAGGCAACTTCTTAACGTAATAAACCGGTATACCAAATTTGGAACAAATCGAATAATTCTGCATGAAAAACCCATTTATCTAAATTAAGGGGGGGGGGGCGGACTAGCCCCCCTTCTCCCCCTTTATCCTTAACCAATGAACTTCCAAGTTTAATCAGGGAAACTCCTTAACATAATAAACCGGTATACCAAATTATGAGCAAATCAAATAATTCTGCATGAAAAGCCCATTTATCTAAATTAGGGGGGCCTAGCCCCCTTCTCCCCCTTTATACTTAACCCGTAAACCTCCAAATCTAATCAAGGCAACTTCTTAACATAATGAACCGGTATACCAAATTTGTAGCAAATTGAATAATTCTGCATGAAAAACCCATTTATCTAAATTAAGGAGGGGGTCTATCCCCCTTTCCCCCCTTCATACTTAACTAATGAACCTCCAAGTTTAATCAGGGAAGCTCCTTAACATAATAAACCGGTATACGAAATTTGGAGCAAATCGAAGAATTCTGCATGAAAAACCTATTTATCTAAATTATGGAGTGGGGGGGGGGACCAGCCCCCCTTCTCTCCCTTTATCCTTAACCAATGAACCGTCAAAACTAAACAGCGGAACGCCTTATCAGAATGATCATAAAAAAAAATTGAAGCAAATCGTACATTTTAATCAAGAGTTATCGCGTTACGTACATACATACGTACGTACAGTACATGCATACACACAGAACCGACGGGTACATTAGCTCTCAGGCTTAGATAGCCTGTGAGCTAAAAAGAGATTGGATAAGCAGATGGACTCCTTTGAGAAATTATGACTTAAACCAGAAATGCGGTAAGTTTGACTCTGAAAGCTTCATTTCCATCTCGCATTTCGGCAAATCTCATCTCGATAATTTTTCCAGCATTTCGACGCTTCCAGATGGGAATATGCTCGATGGTTGGTTCTCTCGCGGTTTTAAACCTTTCGGGATGGGAAGTCTCTCGAGAGTTTCCTCTCGCCCTTTTCAACCTTTCCCGATGGGAAGCCTCTCGCTTGTTACTCTCGTCCTTTTCGAAATCTCCCAATGAAAAGCCTTTCGAGGATTTCTCTCGCGCTTTTCAACATTTCGCTATGAGAAGCTTTTCGAGGATTTCTCTCGTCCTCGGCAGAGAAGAAAAGTAAGAAAATTTATCGAGAGTACCAAGGGAGGAGATAGAGAAAAAGGCATGACAATGAGCTGTGAAATGAAGCCCTAATTTTCAAAGTTTCTCTTATTTTAGCCCTACCAAGATGTCACATACCTGGAACCCTCCGATAAAAATTATTTATTAAATATAAAATTTTCAAAGATAAAGGTGGGTCGGGTGATTTCGAGGGAGGAGGACGTGAGAGTGGACTCATGGGGTGCAATTTTAAAAATTTTACCGAACCCTTCCTGTGGCATATAATCGAAAAGCCCTTTGACCACTCTTTCATACTATGAACCTTTCTTCGCCCAAAGGGGGGTGGGAAGGGGCGAACAAATTTTTAAAACCGTAGCCGATTTCTATAATAAATTTAAATATCACTTTAAATATGGGTTTTTTATGCAGTCTTCCGGTAAATATTATTTATTGAACATAAAAATTTTAAAGTGGCGGCTGTGTGAATTCCGGGGTGAAAGAGTGGGCCCACGGGGGTAGAGAGGGGGAGCAATTTTAAAACTTTTTTTGGACCAGTCATGTGATATGTCATCAGTAAGCTCTCGGATGACTCTTTCATATTATGAGACTTTCTTCCTCCCCTCCTCAATTTGGCCCCCACTGCGAGGGTAGTTTTTTCCGCTTTTATCATTTTAGATCGGATTTTTTTATGGAAAAATATTATTTATATCCTCCGCTAAATATTATTTATAATATATGAAATTTCAGGACACTTTTCCAAATTTAGCCAAGACCCCTCATGTGACATATCGTTAGAAAGGTTTGTGACTACTTATTAGTGCTATGCACTTCCGGTGGCCGCCCCCCCCCCACTTTGCCCTCCCGGAGGACACTTTTTCAAATTTAGTCAGTACCCCTCTTATGAGATATCGTTGAAAAGGTCTGTGACTACTTATTGATGTTATGCACTTCCGGTGACAGTCCCCCCCACTCTTTGCCCCCCCCTCCCCCTGGGGGACACTTTTTCAAATTTAGTCAAGACCCCTCGTGTGAGATATCGTTGGAAAGGTCTGTGACTACTTATTGATGTTATGTACCTACGGTGTCCCCACCACCACTTCCCCCCCCGGGGGCACTTTTCCAAATTTAGTCACTACCCCTCTTATGAGATATCGTTGAAAAGGTCTGTGACTACTTATTGATGTTATGCACTTCCGGTGACAGTCCCCCCCACTCTTTCCCCCCCCCTGGGGGACACTTTTTCAAATTTAGTCAAGACCCCTCGTGTGAGATATCGTTGGAAAGGTCTGTGACTACTTATTGATGTTATGTACCTACGGTGTCCCCACCACCACTTCCCCCCCGGGGGCACTTTTCCAAATTTAGCCAAGACCCCTCATGTGAGATATCGTTGAAAAGGTCTGTGACTACTTATTGATGTTATGCACCTCCGGTGACAGTCTCCCCAATTTGCCCCTCCCGGGGGACACTTTTTCAAATTTAGCCAAGACCCCTCATGTGAGATATCGTTGGAAAGGTCTGTGACTACTTATTGATGTTATGCTCCTCCGGTGTCCATCCCCCCATTTTGAACCCCCCCCCCGGGGGACACTTTTCCAAATTTAGCCAAGACACCATATGTGAGATATCGTTGGAAAGGTCTGTGACTACTTATTGATGTAATGCACCTCCGGTGACCGCCCCGCCCCCACTTTTCCCCCACGGGGGTGTTTTTCTAAATTTAGCCGAGACCCCTCATGTGACATATTGTTGGAAAGGCTTATGACCACTTACTCATGTTATCCACCTCCCGCACCCCTCCCCCCCTTTCCCTCCACGGGGAGGGCATTTTTATAAATTCAGATCCAGACTTCTCATGTGTATATATATGGTTGGAAAGGCCTAAAGACCTGCGACGACTTAATCATATTATGCGGCTGCTGTGCCCCTCCGCTCGCTTTGACCCCTCCCCCAAGAGATCTGGTGCGACGTTCATTCGTTTCGATATTATATTTTTTACAAGATTTTGTAGTGCGTGCACACCACACCCGCCTGCTATCATATATCAGTGCCGTATATAGCGCGTAACCTGTTCGTGATTTCATATTACAAGATTACGTATAAATTAGGGGCCTCAATTAAAGGAGGGGCCCGCTAGCGGTCGAAGTCACGTAGTCTTTATTAACATTGACTCATTCCAGTTCACCCGCAGACTATTCTTGATAAATGTATGACGTATATAATACATAATATATGATTTATAAAAGAAATTTGCAAACTGTAGTCATCGAGAAAAAAATTATACAATCGAAAAATATCGAGATGTCCATACAATCGAGAAAATCGAGAAAAACATCTCGTTATCGCCCATCACTAATGTGGGTGTCTTGTTCTTGAACCGAGCTCAGCCCCTACCCCCTCCACCCATAGTAATAACAAAGAATAGCCAAATAATAATCCGAATAATAATTTTATAGTCAAATAATAATCCGGAATGGTATGTAACCATTTTGTAACAAAATAAATGGCATGAAACATATATTTAAAGCATAGACAGTAAACGGAGAAAACCCCTACCCATTCGTGCCTAGCGTCCCAAAATTGGGACGATATATAAAGGTTCAAATTCAAACAAAAATATAGAAATATGAAAAAATGCAAAAATACGTATTCTAAAACAATGTTTCGTCTTATAAATAATACGACTTATAAAATGATTGATAAAAAAATAAAAGAAATATCTTACATTTTCTTACGCGCCATTTTATTTCAAGAAAATCCAACTTTGCGCTACAACAAACATTTATTTCACCTTTTTTTTCTTAAAAATGCGCTGCCATTTATGGATAAATATTAAAAACAAATACTAAGGATATATTTTCCAAAGTTTTGAAAGGATATCATAATTCCATTTGTAATGGGAATTTTTTTAAGAAAACGTCCCAAAATTAGGACGCCAGGCACAAATGGGTTTTAAAGAAAGAACACCATTTCAAAACGTTCTTGATGTCAAATGAACTTTCAAATATTTGATACATACACAGGGGTATGGAAACTAATCGCGACACGCAAAGACATTCTAGCAAATTCTGAATTCTAAATTTTACTTTCTGTTAGTTATTTCTATTTAAAATTTTGATGAGCCGCCCACCCTCACAAGATTGAAGTCAGTTCCCCTAGAAGTGTCGAGCGCTGGTAATTTGCATAGTCTATACGCCCCTCTGTGAAGACATTGGTACAAATTCCCGGTTCATTTAAGAATATTATTAAGGTCAAAGCCGGTCGAATAAGCTACTTTATAAAATATTATGGTTTTGTTTTTTTAACTAAAGAAACACAAAAATAGATTTTACTGTTTCCTTTCTGTCATTCTGTAATCAGTTTTGCATTCCGTATCAAATATGTTTATTTTAAATCTAAATAGATACCATTAAAAAATAGTTTTCAATATCCAAAAGAAAAAAAAACTATTTTTTTTAATAAAATAGAACCTTAATGAATTTCGAGCAATCTAATTTATTTTTTTTATCTAACAATAAAAAAGAAAATATAATTCTGGTTCGAATTTAAAAAAAAGTACCAAATTAAACCCATATCAAGATAACAATTCTTTTGGAGGAAAAATATCCTTTCATGTTTTCAGATAAATCACAAAATCTACTTGATTTTTCATTGTGCATTTTGTTATTTAAAACATCTTTAAAATTCTATTTGTAGAAGAGAATAAAAACATTCTAAAAGCACTTTTTAAACCATTTGTTACTTCACTCTATAAAAGCATAAAAATGATGCCTTTTATATTAATTGAAGCACTTTTTCATCCGATACCTTTCAGCAGAAAATAAATCTTGGAAAATTAAGATTTTCTTTAATCAGCGCTGTATTAAAAATGCAATTATATTTCTATAATTTTATTATATCTATAGAAAAATAATCAACAATTGGTTAATAATTTAAGTATGCATTATACTAATTAATTCATTAAAACAATATTGATTTTATTTAAATTTTAAATTTTTTTAGGAAGATAAATTTTCTAAGTAATTAAAGTATAAAATTTTTTTAATTATTTGTTTAAATTTCTAAATTATGGAATAAAATTATGATATTGTACATAATTTAAATATTAAAATTTCGTTTTGTACAAATTTTGAATATGCGCATATAATGTCCAAAATTAATAGAAAAGTAATTGTATCAATAGTAAAGTTTAAAATTAATATATAGATGCAATAAATTGTTAATGATCGTTGTATCAATGGTAAAAATGTCTGTTGTGGACTGGTCTGGAGACTTTGGATTTTGATGTATATATGTATGCATATGAAATACAACAGTCATCTCATGACACAGATTACTATGTAAATAAAGATTATATTTTTAAACTACTAGGGGACTCTTCACCCTACGAGCTACGCTCGCCAACCCCCGTTCAGATGCCCCAGATTCTAAAAGCACGCTAATTTCATCGGTTTTAAAAAACATGAATTATAATTTAAAAAAAACAGTGGTAATCTCCCTGTAAACGGGTTTTCATTCTCTTTCCTTTGATGGGAGACTTTTAAAGCGAAATCAGCCGCTGTTTAGAGATACAATTGCTGTTTTCATCTTTGATTAAAAAAAATTAGTTAAAAATTTGAATATAAGTTAATGTAAAATGAATTAAGTAAACAGTGTCTTTGTCTCTCGGTATTTTTTTAACCATTCTATAAGAAAGATCTTTTAAGTAAGACATTCGAAATGTATCGTTTTAAATCTGACGTAATTTTCACCAAAGTTTTCGTTCTCTTTTTAATATTCACATGAAACTTGCTTTTGTTGTAAGGAAGGAAGTATTATTTGCGCTGTCTTGGAAATCACGATAGTAGTTGAAAGATTATCTCAAAATACGAAATAAATGTCTCGCACAAATATATTTTTTAATTTAAACTGTTTTGCCAATTGTTAATTATTTGGCATTTTAAAATATGACGTAATTTCCCCCATTTACGACATTTAACCAGGTCTGCGGAAGTGGAGTCGGAGTCGGGCTTATTTTTGAGCGAAAGAGACTGAGTCGTCCATTTTAAAAACAGGTCTGCGTTGTCGGAGTCGGAGTCGTCCCATTTTTAAGCGAAAGAGTAGGAGTCGGAGTCGGAGTCGATTCTTTTTCCCAACTACTACGCGATTGGCGCAGCATGTCCCATATGGGACCTTGTGCCATTTAAGCCCAACCAACCAACCAACCAACTCACGACTCCGCAGCCCTACTTTTAACGCATAATAGACACTATCAGTGTGATGTCACAGTTGGGATTCGCAACTCGCAACTCAACTCCGCGTATCAACCGCAAATTGTATCCAAACAAATCCATAAAACCCAGATTGTATTAGAGATAACTATACCATCAAAACCGCTTGCAATTTAAAGCCAGATATCGCATAAATCATCCGGTCCAAATAAGACAAGCACGTGGAACCGGGGCTGAATTTATTGAACTCGCAGGGGTTTTCAAATAGAGTTGGAAGTGTTTGTGCCGAATTATGACGCGTTTTAACCAGTTTCATGGCTGCATTTTTAACTTCACGCCAAATCAACACATTTCATCTCTGACTTTCTCTGAACTCTGTTTTTTGTTTGGATCCAATTTGCGGCCGCTATGTAAAGTTGAGTTGCCTGTGACGCCACCACTGATGGGATCTATAATGAATTTATTATTTAAAACTTTTCTTTCTCTTTTAATATTCACGTGTAACTATAGTTTTTATGACTTAATTTTCAACATTTTTCTGCTTTTTAACATGTAATCACTTAATTCTAATGTGAAAGTTTTTTTTCTGTTTATAATAGCCACGTGTAAATAAATTTTTAATTTGAAGGAAATATTATCCTTTGCGCTGTTTTTAAAATTCGCAATAGTTTAAAATAATACCCTTTTCTTAAATATGTGGAAAATATCAGCCGAAATGCTGAAATTTTAAATTTAAAGTGGAAATAAATCCTCAAAAAATGAGCCAAAAAAATGCAGTTTGCACGAAGGGAACTTCTAAAGTATAAAATGGTTTTAAAATGTTTAAATTCCTATGTATAGGTTTTGCTCCTATAAAACTTTTTTAATAGAACGATTTTGACCAACTTTAATATTGAATATCTATTAAAATAAGTATTGGATTTAAAAACTGTCTGCATCAGCGTGTTTATCAATCATTTCTCTATAATATCGCCGATTTTCATATTTTTGTATGAAACAGTTTTCTTAATATTAACGAAAAAGAATGGTCACAAAAAGTATGGATTCTGATGTACCGGGAGGTATCCGGAAGATCTACGTAGATTTTCATTGTTCCATTTCAAATCGTTACTTATATATATATATATACATATATATATATATATATAGAGAGAGAGAGAGAGAGAGAAAGAAGGATATTTACAAAATTACTATAAGCAAATGTCAGTTGTCAACAAACTGTCGGGAATCACACCTGAAATATTTTAGATGATCAATCATATTCGAACAGAGTGGCAACATTTTTCAACTGCCCGTTATGAATGAAACCCAAGCGTTCATGAGAATTATATGAACTTTTACTAACATGCGATATCTTGCAGTGATTCATCTCTTGAGGAAATGGGTAGCTTGCCACAGAGAGCTTTTCACAATAGTCAGAATGGTGCAAAATTTCACAGGATATTGTAGAAATAGAGAACGTTTTGAAAAGTTTTGTACAATTAACCCGTAAGCACATGTGCCGGGATAGATCTCACCCCTATCACATAATTACTTCGAAAAAAAAAGAAAAAAAAAAGAGAGAGAAATTTTCAGGACGCTTCTAACCTGCCTTGTACCTTTCAAGGCCAAGGTCGTGAATGAGTAGACGAAGGGTTGCTGTTTCTTTTTTCGCTAGAAGGCGGGAAAAATTCTTCTAGAGAGTGAATAATTCCGCGTGTGTCCGGACGTTTCATTTCGATAACATAGTAGATAACACACACTAAGACAATTTTAATGACAGAGTAACATAAAAGCTACTTGTATACATTTATAAGGATAGTAAATGTAATTTTTTTTAATGTTGCGAAATAATTCAGGTTTTAAGGTTTAAAATAAATCGTTTGCAAATTAATAGTAAAATCTCAAACAAAAGACGTAATTTTTACAGCTTCAAAATCTGTAAATATGTATAAAATTTCGCACATTTATGAAATTTGAAATGTTCCATGCGCATTCTTAATTGTCAGATTATATTAAACTTTTCACTGTGCAGCCCTCATATAATAATAAGTAAAATTTAGCATACATAGTTCAATTTAAGAAAATTTTTTTTTATGTTAAAGTATGCTACATAATACAAAAACTATCGTTATTTTGCACGAAAAAGTAAAGTATTCTTATAAAATATTTTTTTTCGTTTTACATATTGATTGAACTTTTACAATTTATGCTATATTTCATTATAATAACCAAAAAGTACATGATCAAAAAAAAAAAAAAAAAAAAAAAAAAGTTATGTTATATTCAAAAGAAATGCGGATGGGTCATTTTAAAATATAACAATTATTTGGTGTTTTAAAAATTTTAAATTTTAATAATTTAAAAACTTCTTATTATATTAGCACTAAATTTTGAATTTATCTAATTGAACTTACCATTAATAAGTCTATCAATTTTTAAATGAATCTGTTGAAAATTAAAAGATTTGGTTATTAAAGTTCACTGTCCCATTAACAGTGATTTAAAGGTATCCGGGGCTAAAAATTCTCAAAAAATGTAATTTTTTTTATTGGCTTAAAAATATGCTGAGTTTATAGCGTTAAATACCGCGAAACACATGCTTTTATCTTCATTAGATCCAGATATATAACACCTTTTTCCTTGAGAAGCGATGCGTCAGCTGCCCTCTGGCGAGAATTTTAACTTCATTTTTCTCAGAATGACTTTTTTCACGACTTTTGTCAAATTTAAAAGGATATATCTAAAGTTCCTGGCAAGATATATATATGAAATTTTCAAAAGAGCTTTTATGCTATATTTCCAACAAATTGCCTTCGGGATTTTCAATTTTGAGTTATAGTTGTGAAAATATGCTAATTAATGCAAAACCCATACAAAAAAACTTCATTTTTTTTACTTAATTTTTTTTTATAAAATTCATAATCAATATTTTATGAAATCCTGAAGACAAATTAAAATGACACATTTTCTGTACACACACAAAAAAAAATGTAAACCGAGTAAGTACTTCCAGAGTTCTATCAAAAATTAAATATGTTTAAAATTTTAAAATTTATTTTTTTTTATATAATTTAAAATTTTCAGATTTTTTTTTTAAATGCAATATTCTTTTTATATTAAAACATATTTCAGAAAAAAATATCATAACAAAATCTCCATAAATAAAAAAAAAAAATAGAATTTTGAGCCTCGGACCTCCTATTAAAGTCCACTGTAACTTTAACAGTGATTTAAAGTCTTGGTGATACACGTAATGTGGAAAGTAGTAGACGTCAGATCATTTAAACCGGTTAGCAGCTATAGGTCAGGAGATGTACTGCCACGGATTATATAACAAAACTTTTCTGTAAATTTAAATAGTGTGACAGTTATTTCGGTTGAGTTTCCTAAGTTATTGATTACGCTGAATTGTGCTTAAATGTTTGCTTGATACGGGGAGCAGTACAATTTGTATAATATTTATAGAAAATATTTCTGTTGTAAGTTGAAATTTTCGAATTTAGTGGTTCATTCTGCACAAGCGTGAATTTGTGTTAATAAAGAAGTGGTTAAGTTGGATGTTAAGATTCGTTCAGTGAAAACGTTTTTACCAGTTTTACTTTGTCAATTGCTTAAGGCTTCATTCAGAAAGGAAAACTGCTTTCTGTCGTGGTAAAGCCATAAATTGTGGTTTTCAACAAAAGTAAGGGATAATCAACAATGGGTTCAACAATAAAAAGGAGATGAGGAGGTTAGATCGAACTTCTCCCTTTTGCAGGATGTTGCAGGGCATGAGAATAATGAATTTAAGATCGTTAAAGGATTTAAAACATTATCATACTATGTGATCCGACTCCACTGAAATTTTGGAAGCAGAAAGCACGAGCTCACATTTTAATGTATTTATTCGATGACAACACAAGACAGACTACAAAAAACATAGAACGAAAAAGTAAGTAAAAAAAAACCATGCGTCTGGAAAACGCAGAATGGCCTCACCTCACTTTCAAACATACTGGGGCCCCATGGCTTTTAAGGCATCAATTACATAATATCAATTTTTTTTTTCAGAATACAACAGAAGTTATTTATACAGAATATCACTTAAATAGAACATAATACATACCTTACAGTTATACAGAAGTTATTAAATATAATACTTACACATAAGAGAAAAACTTGATTAACTTTAACCTTTATACAATAACAGATAATAATGGAATAAAAAATTACTCTTTTAAATTTTCACTTATTAATAGCGCAAGTTTATGAATAGGTCTGATCATTTCACCATGAGCAGTTCTTAATCTTACAACACGAACTCTTTCACGACTGCCCTGGTAAACTTGCAAAACTCGACCTATTTTCCATTTTAATGGGGGTAAATTTTCTTCTTTTATAATAACCAAATCATTAATTTGCATATTTGGATAATTTTTTCTCCATTTGTCTCGTATTTGTAATTGAGTTAGGTAGTACTTTTGCCACTTTTTCCAAAAGGATTGTGATAATTGCGTAACCAGTTTGTAACGTTCTTTAAAGGTAATCCTTTCAGACCGTATGTCAGGCTCCGGTAATGCTTTTAGTTCAGTTCCTATTATGAAATGTCCAGGAGTAAGGGCTGACAAATCCGTAGGATCGTACGTGACTGGAATTAATGGACGAAAATTCATTACCGCTTCAATTTCGGTTAAATATGTATTGAATTCTTCATAGCTCAGAATTTGTTGACCGATCACCCTTTTCATATGATATTTCATTGTTTTTACGGCGGCCTCCCAAAGTCCACCGAAATAAGGTGCGGAAGGAGCGTTTGTTCTCCACTGGATACCTTCATCAGCAAGATATTGTCAACAGTTTGAGATACCCATGCTTTCAATATGTGTCGCACTCCAAAATAGTTTTTTCCAAAATCGCTGAAAAACTCTTCGGGTCTTCCTCTGCGTGCAACAAATCTTTTTAACGTAGAAATAAAAGAGTTCGCAGTTAAATCATATACGGATTCCAGGTGCACAGCTTTGGTAATAAAGCAAACAAAGACGCACACATATATTTTTGTAGGACGCATACCTCTGCCACGTCTAGCACTAACATGAAAAGGACCTGCGTAATCAGTTCCGGTTTTCGAAAACAGTTTGCCTGGATTCACTCTTGAATAAGGTAAATCTGCCATCACTTGCTTTGAAAGTTCTGCGCGATGGCGTATGCAAATAACACAACTTCGGATTATTCAAGGAATAGCGACACGGGCTCTAATAATCCAGTACTTTTGCCGCAAGAATGAATGGGTCAACTGCAGTACACAATATAGGTATTTCAAATGAAAGTAGGTGATTAAAAGCTTAGTAATAATGTGGTCTTTTGGTAGGAGAATCGGATGTTCCACAGTGTCGCTCAAATTCGGATGCTTTATTCGGCCACCTATTCTAATTAGTCCTTCACTGTCCAAAAATAAGCTCAACTGCCTTAACTTATTCGATGGTTGAAGACAATTCTGCCTTTTTAACTGTTCTATCTCATTATAGAACTCGCTACTTTGAACTGATCGCATAATTGCGTTATGAGCTTTATTTAATTCTTTCACTTCTAGATATGGTGTCAAAACTTTTGATTTTCTACAGTTGCCAACAAACCTTAAACACCAAGCAACCACTCTGAGCAATTTATTCCAACTAGAAAATCTACTCCAAAGTTCCTCAACTATATTCGATTTGACAACCATACTTTTGACCAAAACTGCCATCTCCTCCTTTTCTATAAAACTCCTATCCACCTGTTTCACTTTTAACTGTTTAGGCCAATTTTCTTCACTTTCCCGTAACCAATTCGGTCCGTAAAACCACTTTTCGTTGCCAATTAAACTTACGACAGATACCCCTCTAGTTATTAAATCTGCTGGGTTATCCTCAGACCTGCAGTGAAACCAACATTTCGTGTCCGTTTTCTCTTGTACTTCCATAACTCTATTGGATACAAACTGTTTCCAACGCTTCGCACATCCCTTGACCCAATACAAAGCTATCTCCGAATCTGTCCAATATACCGTTTTAGTTATCAGATCGTCAAAAATACTACAAATATATTTTCCAATTCGAGCACCAATCAAAACTGCCATTAACTTCAATCGGGGCAACGTGAGTTTCTTCAGAGGAGCGACTCTATTTTTTGACATGACAAATGATACTTTTACTCTACCAAATTCATCCCAATAAGGAAAATAAGCAACAGCTCCATAAGCAATTGGCGACGCATCACAAAACACGTGCAATTCAATACCCGTAACTTTATCATTAATATGCCCTAACAAACAATTCCTACCAATTTGTATTTCCTCTAGCCCCTCAATTTCCGAAGACCACGCTAACCACTTCTCCTTCAGATCATCAGGCAACTCTTGATCACAATCAATACCTCTTTCCCAAATTTCCTGCAACAAGCGCTTTATGCTCACAATAAAGGGACCGGCAACACCAATCGGATCAAAAATCATTGCAGCCACTCTTAACATACCTCGTTTTGTATTTTTTATTGACCCCAAGCTATCTGTCAACATTCTAACCTCTAACGATAAAACATCATCCTCAGGATTCCAGTTCAACCCTAATACCTTCAACTGACCCTTTTTACCAACGTTTAATCCATTTTGTTCCCATAATTTTTCCAAATCAGAAGAGTTTGACCTTAATTTTTGCAAGTTGAAACTACCTTCCTCAAAATTGAAACAGCATCATGAGATAAATTATATGCCTCATCTATACTTTTAGCACCGGAAAATAAGTCGTCGACATATAAAAATGTATTTAACATATGCACCGACATAGGTTTACTCATTTCATACTTTCGAATGTGATACTTAATAGTTCCCCTCAGAATAAAAGATGAAATTTTACACCCGAATGGCAATCTATTCATATGCATAATTTTATAATCTGTTTCATTATTGTCGGCAAACCAAAGAAATTTTAAGAATTTGCGATCTTCTTCCGCTATTTTTATCATTAAAAATGCCTTTTCAATATCACCGTTAAATGCGATCTTAAATTTTCTAAAATTCAATATAATATCTAGTACATTTGGATTTAATCTCGGGCAAGTTTCCAAACAGTCATTTAATGACAGATTTTCTTTCGATTTAGAGCTACAATTACACACAACGCGAACTTTAGTCGTCTCTTTATTTGTATTTACAACAGCTCGATGTGGCATAAAATACTCATTATCATCCCTGCCACATTCTTCAATTATTTCCTTACTCATCTGTCCATTTATTATTTGTTTATACTCCTTCGCGATCCACTCACTCTTATCAAAACATTTCCTTAAATCATCAAATATCTTTTTAGCTAACGTGAAATTACTCTGCAACGCAACGGGCGAGTCTTTCCATAATAATCGTGTATCATAATGACCGTCATTAAACTTTAGATTATTTTCAAACTGTTCAATAAGACTTTTCTCAGTAATAGATAATTCATCCTTATCTCTTATACCCAAATTCTCTAAATCCCATAACATCTGAACATGTGTTCCCAAACTTAAATTAGCAGATACTATATTTAAACAACTAGATTTATTATCCGTCTGCTGACAGCCTTGAAGAGTATATCCAAATATCGTCGGTACACAAGTAAGCGTTTTATTTACTTTCTGAAAGCCACAGATCTTAATAATGTTCCAAAACATATTCCCTCCAATTAGAATGCTTATTGACTGATCAGTATTTTTACATTGATCAGCTAAAATTATCCCATTGCCTTTCAAAACATCCTGAATTTCTACATCTGGTACGCTGACTGGAGCCGCAGTTATTGTATCAGTAATTAATGTTTCTATCTCAATAATTTGCTGACTGTCAGTTCTGCTTGTTAATTTCAATTTAACAACGTCATAAATTTTTTCTTTCGCTTTTTCAGAACCAAAGCAATAAACTGATAATATTTCTTTTCGAATTGGTTTTAACTTTAAAAAATTCGCTAGGGATCACGTGAACCACGAGTGCTTCGAACCATTATCCATTAAAAGGCGGGCGATTTTAACATATTTTGTTTCATCAATGGGACTAACAATCACTGAGTATGCTAATAACAAAATATTTGACTTTGAAAGAGAAGAATTACATTGCATAGTAACAGAGCTATCCGATTCAGTATTACTATTATCTACATTCGGTGGTTCCTTTTGAACTGTATTCTTACTACACAAAATATAATTATGAAATTTGCTTTTACAGTATTTGCATTCAAATTTTAATCTACACGAGCGGCTATAATGAGCTTTAGAAAAGCATTTGAAGCATCTATTTTCTGATCGTAATTTGTTTTTCCTATCTTCTACCGTTTTATACTCAAAAAATTCATGCTCCGCACTGTCACAAAACACACAGCTCTTCTTTACGTTTGACACATAATTCCCTGTTGCGGTTGGTCGTGTCTGATCGAATCTTCTATTATTAAACTTTCTAAAATTGCCTTTGTATTCATTATTACTACTCTCATATTTTATCTTGAAAGGATCAGATTTTGATGGAACTAAATACTTTTTTTCTCTCGATTGAATTTCGGTTTCTAGATAAGTATGTATATCCTCAAATGTATAGTTATCGGATATATTCTATTAAACTCTAGAATGAGGTCTTTTGGAATCCTATCTAAAATTATGGGTGCTAACAAACTGCTAAAACGTTTCCTTTCTAACGCCCAAGGCTTCTAAATTTCTAATTTGATTCTCAATTCTATCAATTAATTTTCTTAAGCCAATCGTATCTTGCGAATTATGAACAGCAGGAATTCTCAATAAACCGTTCATGTGTATTTGTATTAATGTATTTGTATTACCAAACCTATTCTTAAGAATGTTGAGTGCCGCGTCATAATTTTGTTCTGTAATTGCTAGCCCAGCAATCGAACTCGCAGCCTGACCATTTAAATAAGATTTCAGATAATTCAATTTATCTATTTTCGTAAGATTAGGATTTTTATCAATAGCAGATTCAAATTGACCATAAAATTCCAACCAATAAGCAGAATCACCATAAAATGGTTTAATATTTAATTTTGGCAATTTAACAGTTATTTCATTTATTGAGGGTTTCTGTTCAATTACTTCGGGACCTTTCAATTTTCCAATTTGAATTTTTATTCTCTGTTTCCACAAGCAAATATTTTCATAATGCTCAATTGTGTTCGCTACCTCACTTTCAGTATCTTTAGCGGGAAGCAAAGCTTCAATTTCTTTATTTAATTCATTTAACGCATTTTCCTTATCAACAATTAACATTAATTTCTCATTTAAAATATCTACACTAACAGAATCTATTTCTTTAAACAATTCTTCGATGCTGTTTAACAATTTTGTGGTCGCGGTTCTAACTGCTTTCCGTTTACTCTTACTTTTTTCTAGATTAGACATTTTGCTAAATTCAACAATACTACTTAAAAAACAACAATTAAACAGTAAATAAATAAATAGAAATGCTTAATTCATCTTTAAAAGTTAAAGTTAAACTTACACTAAGTGCAAAATTACTTAAATGATGACACAGTATTTAAAAATTTTAAAATATTTTAATACCTTAGTATACTTTCAACTATAAAACATAGTCTTCTTCGGAGGAATATAACAAATACAACAGTTATTGATTGAACGCCTAATTTTCAAAATCCACGTAGATGGTGACGAAAGCAGTGAAAGTGGAAGTTAATTTATAGATCCGGAAACATTTGGAAAATAAAATAAAATAAAACATAGATATACATCTTCCACTTCCCTATATCCATGTTTTATTTTATTTTATTTTCCCAATGTTTCCGGATCTATAAATTAACTTCCACTTTCACTGCTTTCGTCACCATCTACGTGGATTTTGAAAATTATGCGTTCAATCAATAACTGTTGTGTTTCTTATATTCCTCCGAAGAAGACTATGTTTTATAGTTGAAAATATACTAAGGTATTAAAATAATCTAACATTTTTAAGTACTGTGTCATCTTTTAAGTAATTTTGCACTTAGTGTAAGTTTAACTTTAGCAATTACACAATAAACAGATTTTCTTTCAACATACAACATAAAATACAATAAACAAAAATCGACAAAATAACAAATTTTCCTTCTCTACTACACAGCTTTCAAACGACAGTACCATTTCTCAAAGTTAAATTACCCCAAAACCTAAACATCTCTATACGAAGTCAAATAAAAACTTTATTATCCCTACTTATTTTTCACAAACATTACTACAATATCAAAATCGAAACGAAACTAACACTCACCTCTGTTATCCACAAAATGTTTCGCCATGAATTACGTAATACTAGCGCTGAATACATCTCTTTTTTAAAATCCCGAACGCATTTTCTTTAAAATCACTATACTTTCAACTTCCACAAACAGCAGGAAACTAACACTAACACAACAATACCCCATGCCCTGACACCATGATCCGACTCCGCTGAAAGTTTGGAAGCAGAAAGCACGAGCTCACATTTTAATGTATTTATTCGATGACAACACAAGACAGACTAAAAAAACATAGAACGAAAAAGTAAGTAAAAAAAAAAAACAAGCGTGTGGAAAACGCAGAATAGCGCCACCTCTCTTTCAAACAATATGTATAAAATAATATATAAAACATTCACATTTCACTGACATACAGTACGTACATAAAACTCAAGTATGTATTTTAAAGGTTTATGATATTGATCAAAATGACTTCTACTACTTCACAGTCCTGGAAAATCTTCACAACCAGAAGTATCTTTCTTAACATGTTTAGTTGGACAAATACGGCATCGCTTTTCGGGACGTTTCTTTCTATTTTTGCATGGAATCTGAACAAGTTTATGGAGAGATTTAGTTTCGGCTCCTTTACTACTACGAGCAGAAAACATTTCTTTATAACTGTCACTATACTCTATAAATATTTCTTCGGAACATTTGATAATAAAATCTTTGAACCTAACATATATAGGTGTACGTAATGGTCAGTGATCCCTTAAATGAGAGGACGTACTAGGAGTGAAGAGGTTAAGAGCATATTTTTGTAAAAGGAGTTGATTACCGGCGAGATAGAGGAATTAGTTTGGATTCTTTTAAAAGATAACTCTATAAATGAATCGAGATGAGAATAGCCTCAAAATCAAGTATTACGTCTGTTTTAGTGGAATTGGAAGAATGTTGTCTTTGTAAGAGTGCGAATGATAAATATAAGGATTTTTTAATGAAATTGGTGGAGTATTTTCAGATAATTTAGGTCTAACTCTTGAAGCTTGGCTTGAAATTAATACGGGTTATGCTGTGCCTGTATCTAGCAAACAGTATAGATGCGACAAATTAAAGCAGAAAATCGTTCATTATCATATAAAAAAAAATGGTAGCTGCGGTTATTAAAATACCAGTCGAGCCTCCTTTTGTGTCACTGGCTATATTATGTCGTAAGAATAAAAGGGAAAACGAAGATGTTCTAGACATATATTGTTGGTTTAGAAATCGTTTCCTAATACATTGAAAAAATGAACAAATAGATTTTTAATATATATATATAGATATATATATATATATATAATATGGTCTCTTAATCTCGAAAATGTGGCATATTTGCTCGGAATGTAATAACAAAAAATTACAATTAAACGATTTTTTCTGATGGCGGTGAGGGTGGATTTAGATGAATTTTATTTTAATTAAATATTATTTATTTTAGGAATTTTTAGAAATTACTTTATTATTTAATGGTTGAAAAACGATTCGCAAATAAATGAGCATGAACGTTTATTTTTGGGTCTTTAAAAGTTATCCAAAAAATTGTAATGCATTCAATATTCTGACAACTACAGCTAAATAAGCGACGAGCTAGAATTCTTTCTTTCTTTTTTTTCTTTTTTTATGCATTAGTTTGTCAGGTTTTAGGTCATTTAATTGCATTAACAAATAGTTCAAAATTGATCGTGGAATAACAAATTACGTTTTGTACATGAAACTGTAAAAAAAGATGGAATTGCAAGCTTGAAAAATGAGAAAATATTTATTATTTCATCCGGATTCATTTTACTATAAATATGTGGTTGAACAAACTTTCCTGTAAATGTGTTCTAATGTTTATTCGCAGAAAAAAATTCCCTATAAAAACCTATTTACTGGATTATAAAAGCTGTACTAAAAATGCAGACATTAAACCTTCTGGTTTGGTTAACATGTGTTAATTACACCACTTTAAATTATTTTCTAAAATTGCACAATTCAAAAATATTTTTCTAATTACTATCTCAACTTTTGTGAATATTTCACTTCTGGTGAAATCCAGATTACTTAGAGAATGCCTTAAACCTTTACATACTGAATAATGAATTCATGAAAATTTTATCTTCATAAGCATTTTTGGTGAATTTTTGAAACATCATAGAAGATTTACATAATTATTTAACAAATTTTAGAACGATTTTAAAAGGATTGAAGGATTTTGAAGAATTAATTAAATTTGAATTTATAGGGATTTTGTGCAATATTTATAACTCCACTGAATTCTTTTATTTTAATATATAATTTTTTCTATTTTGTAGATTTAGGAAATGTAGAAATATAATGTTCTTACAATAGAAATATAGAAATATTTCTGAATTAATCCCCCCCCCCCCGCCAACGCCAAAAGCGAAAAATATGCAAAGGCAATATAAATCATCATTTTAAAAATATTTTTGTTTTGTGTAACCATTAATGCTCTTAGAACAAGATAAAGTAATGCATCTATAACTCATTCTAAACTGTATTACTACTAATCGATGTATTAAATGAATTTTATAACATGTTATTTTAATGGTTCTTATAATTACCGTCTGTAGATAATTGGGTTTACATGTATGCATGTTTATTCTCGCATGTGGATATCCAATCCCCCCCCCCTCTTTTTAAACCCCTAGTGGGTCTCTGCCCCTACGAGCTACGCTCGCAAATCCCCGTTCAGACACCGCAGACTCTAAAAGCACGCTAATTTCATCGGTTTTAAAAAGATTTCGGAAAATTGAATTATAATTTAAAAAACAGTGGCAATCTCCCTAAACACGGGTTTCTGTTAATTTCTCGTTGATTGGGAATTTTAACCCCAAATGAGCTGCTGTTAAAAGATTCAATGTCTGTTTTCGTCTTTGATTAAATAAAATCAGTTAAACATTTCAAAATAAGCTAATATAAAATGAATTTAGTAAAGAGAGTCTTTGTCTCCCGGTATTTTTTAACAAAGCGAAAAGAAAGTTCTTTTAAATAAGACATTTTAAATGTATCGTTTTTAATCTGACATAATTTTGACCAAACTATTCTTCCTGTTTCTAATATTCACGTGAAAATGCTTTTGTTAGAAATGAAATATTATTTGCGCTGTCCTATGGAAAAGAGTTGAAAAGATCATCTCAAAATATCCAATAAATATCAAATAAATCACGGGATTTCCTTGACGAGTGGTCAAAGCACCACGCTGTTAATCACTTGCGAGCGTAGCATATTGTGGGTTCGAATCCCGCTGGTTCCACTGCACACACTCTTTGTGTGGAAATCCCAAGATGTATTCCTCTTGTGTTGTAATATTTCCTAGTGCTATCTTCTCTTTGACTTATAAGCGGGCTCTCATGTCAAGCACATAAATTATATGTTTGTTGTTCAAAAAAAAAAAAAAAAATAAATGTCTCGCACAATTTCTAAATTTAAACTGTTTTGCGATATTTTTTTGTTGTTCATTTTATGTAATAACTGTAATGTGGTGTAAATGCGACGTAATTTCTCCTATTTAAGACTTCTAACGCATGTTAATGAATTTATAATTTTACAATATCCTTTCTCTTTTAAAATTTACGTGTAAATATAGTTTTTATGACGTAATTTTTAATAAGTTCCTGCTTTTTATAAGTAATTATTTAATTCTAATTTGAAAGGTTATTTTCTGTTTATAATAGTCACGTGCAAATAAATTTTTAATTTGAAGCAAATATTACTGTTCGCGAAGTTTATACAGTTCTCAAAAGTTTAAATTAATACCATTTTCTAAAATATGTAAAATATATCTCTCGAAATGCTAAAAAATTTAATTTAAAATAGAAATAAAACCTCAAAAATTGAGTCCAAAAAAAAAAAAAAATACAGTCTGCACACCGGGAACTTCAAACGTATAAAATTATCAAAAAATAATTACATTCCCATGCTCGTATAAAAATTTTTAAAGGAACGATTTTGACCAAATTTAGCATTAAATATCTCATAAATAACTCTTCGATTTGAAAACTGTCTGCATCAGCGTGTTTTACAAACATTTCTCTATTATACCACCGATTATCATATTTTTGTATGCAGTATTTTTATTAATATTAACGACGAAAAACCACCGATCACAAAAAATTCAAAACCGGCGGCGGCGGCGGCGGTGGCGGTGACAGCGGTAGTTACTTTTTTGTAGAATAGAGAGATTCGTTTTCGCCCTCAAATTGAAAGGTTTTCGAACTGTCTTTGAATTTTTTCACGACGGGTGTGTCATACATGCTGAGTTTATTTTCTCTGTGGCATAGACAAGAAATACTCTGACTAGATTTTCTGCTTTTGAAAGTTCCAAAACTTGTGGTGAAGGAGATTCACCCGTAGGCACGCAAGTACAAAAAAGTTTGCGATAACTCTCGAAATGATAGATTAACAGAAAAAAAAGAAAATTCCGTACTTCCTTATAATAAAACCGACTAACCAGTTACCCCCACAACAGGACCGAGCCAAGACATGCTCCGGGGTCTTTCTTGTCTGAGCCACACAGTAGTTCGTATCACTCTAGTCTCTTTGCGACTTCGCATTTGATCATGATCTTACTTAGTTGTTTTTACTAATTTTACTAATTTTTTAAAATGAAATTAATTCCTTGATATCCGATGATGAAATTTTAGAAACTTTGAAACAGTCATCGGATGACACTTTTTAAACATTATTTGTGTTTTTAAACACAATGTTTTAAAGAATTTATTTATAATAAAATACTTTTTTTTACCTCATGATTACAATATGTTGTATTGTTTTTAAAATGTATGCAATTTTTTCCTTATTGGAAAGCTTTCAGATTTACTTTTTTTAATCATACAGAAAAATCTCGATTTTCAATATTTTATGTCTCGATTTGATTCCAGTTAATGAACTGTTATAACTGAGGAACATTGTAATGGTGGGATCATTAACTAAAAACTCCTATATTTATAATTATCACTTTTATTATTATTAAATTTAGAGTAAAAATATGTATATCTTATCTAATTTTGACATAAATAAATCTATTTTTAGAAGCAATAGAAATTTAAGTATTCGTAAACCCCTGTTAATTACATGAAGCTTAAAACTTCTTGAACTTCTTATGAAAGAAAATATCATTATTAATGACCTAAGTTCGTGTCTTTAATCCTACTGATATTTGTAATACTTCTTTTTCATAAAATTTGCTCGTCTTCAAAAGATAAATTAGTGTTGTGCCCAGCAATTATTCATAAGACATAATTTATTTAGTGTCAGAAATCCTTTAATAATTCAACTAATGTAACTGATTTAAGAAGTTCCGGTAGCTATTTAATAATATTTTCTTTTTCTTAGCATTTTAGGGAACATTCAGAATTTTTTCCTTTTTGTCTCTGCAAATTCATATTTCGCTTGGTTAGTATTTTCTTACTAACTACAAAAAACTGCTTTTGTTTTTACTTTAGAATTTATACTATATTCGAGAAAAATTAACTTATCGCTTAAAACAATTTAATACGCATATTTTATTTATGAATACATACATGATTTTCACGTTTTTCACTTTTAAAACTATTTTTTAAAACTTTACACTGAATTATATCATATACTTTACTTAGAAATTTATTATAGAATAATTTTGTGAATTAAATAAATAAATAAAACAATGATTTGGAAAGTAGTTTATTTTAATATACTATATATAAAATCTTAAATATTTTAAACCAATTTGTGTTAATGTACACCTAAGTTGTTTGTATGAATGGTATTCTCGTTTCTATTTATCTATACTAATATAAACGAAAAAATCGCTCTGAGTGTGTATGTGTGTGTGTCTGTCTGCGATGGCTAGCAAAATCTACGGCATGTACGAGGCTCAAAAGTTTTGTGAGGATAATCAAAGGCCTCTCCTGGTTTACCTGAGCTTCAGAATTTTAAATTTTTTATAATTAGTTCTGAAATTAATTTAAAATCCCAAATTAAAAGAATTTTAAACTATTCATAATTCAACAAAAGCACAGAAATTTATGAAACCACAGAATAAATTCTCATTTAGGTGTTCGCAGTCAATGAGATGCGTTTTTTGAGCGGGACTCAAAATTACTTCAAAGCAACACGTGACTAAAGAGACTAGGCAATTTTCCAGCTCTGTAGATTTTAGGTAGATTTCGTAAGAAATACTACCTACTGCAGTCGTTACCATGGTGCGACTTTTGAAAAATTCCTTCATAACTTTTCATTATAGGACCCCAGGAACCCAAAACCACCCCACCTAAAAAGTTTATATATATATATATATATATATATATATATATATATATGTATGTATGTACTAAATTTTGTCCGCACGATAAAAGTCGCAATAATGCACGGATCGTCTTCAAACTCGCCAACAACTTTGAGATGGTTGATATCTCGGCGGGGATTGAAAATGGGCAAAATCGGCCCAAGGGAATGGAAATGGGGAGGGCTCAAAATTTTGAATACCGTCTTAACATGATTCTGATAAAACCAGCTCTTACACAACAATGACAGGTATAAATAAATATTTTTCGTTAAGCAGTTGCCAACAATTAAAAAAAACCCAATAAAATTTTCACCACAACAATTGTTTTTCTATTGCAAGATTTCACGTGAAAAATTAACTTAAATAAATAATTTGACGAATTGAAAACAAATTGAATATTACGTCATTAGTTTTCTAGTGCAAGATTTCCGCATGAAAACTCAAAATGAAATAAATAGTTTGACAAATAAAATATATATATATATATATATATATTGCGTCATATTGGAAATATAATGGACCTCAGCAGGTGAATATGTAATGTCATGTGAGTTTGAAGAAACGTATTAAAACATGATAAAAACCCGACTATGGAAATATTAACATATTTTAACATTTTGAGGTTCTCTGAATTTGCTTTATCCATTTTTAAACCTATTCCATATACATGCGTGTGTGTATTCGTGTATATTAGAATTTTCACAAAATGTTTAGCTCCCTAGAGCTCATTCTTAGTGAAGGAACTGGGTTTATCTCTAATCTTGATTTAAGTTTTGTTGGTGAATTTAGTACTTAACTTCGAAATCTACCTCCGCCTGTAGGCCCGAGCCGGCAGGGATTTTTTTAAAATATTGCATTTATCAATTTGAAATTAACACATTTATGCGTATTTTTTATCCAAATATATAATTTTCTATGAAATCCAGCTGCAACTAATGAATATACATTAATTAACAGTTTTAAATTATCGTGCGATTTTATCTGAAATCATTTGAGCATAGACAGCTGTCTGAGAAATCGATTTTTTAAAGGAAAATAAAGCAATCACTTTTTTCACGAGAGACATATTTTGCATTTATTATATTTGTGGGCACAGGAAGAGGAGGGGATAAGTACTTCCGATAATATAGCAATTAGACCACATGAAAAAGGTTTGTTTTGAACAGTAAACTGTAGTGCGGCAACTAGCATGGAAATTGGAACTAACAGATTTTGCAGAGCGTGGGCAGCACGACTGATTTAATGGGCCGCTGCCGCTGGGCACATGTTTAGATGTTTCAGATGTTCATATTAAACACATCGCGACCCCTGGCGGTGGAAGGTGGAATTAAAGGATTTTTAGCAGATTTCTTAAATTCTTATTTGATACCACCACCCCCTCAAGTAATATATCTACGAAAAATTTTAATAACGGAGTATCCTTTGGATATAGGTTTGTTTAGAACTCAGTTCGCCAGATGACGGTAGAAATTGGAACTAACAGAGTTTGCAGCGCATGCGCAGCAGAATGAGTAATATAAATTTAAGGTTCATTTAAGAATATTAAGAGTATTATTATTACAGAATATTAAAAATATTAAGAATGTTATTAGCCCGGCCAACGTCGGGCATGTCATCTAGTTTTATATAGATTATTTTAATGTATATATGATATACATATATGAAATGTACCCTGCAAATTTTAAATATTATTTAACGCTTTATTGGACAATTTTATTCATTAGTTTATTAATAGTATATTAAAGAGATAAATGCCAAACTACTAGTTGGATTTTTAAAATTAATATAAAATATAATTTAAAGAAGACACAACAAAATGTTATAAACGATATCATTAAAAGGATAATTAAAACAAAAAAATATTTAAACACTAAATAAATTCACAATTACACGGACAAGCTTAAAATGTTACGTAATTTTAGCACAATAAATATGAATAAGATTGCTGTTTTATCTAGAAGAATTCTTTAAATAAAATGATGATACGAAGATTATGCGAAAATGCCTTCATTTACATTTATTACTATTTATAATATTCAAACAAAATAATTAGGTTTGACAAAAATAGATAGAAATATTCGCATGTTAGACTATTTTTAAAAATACTATTAATTTAAGCACTCATAAACCCTTGTTAATTATATCCAACTAAGCCCTTTAAAAATTCATGAAGTACTTATTAAAGGCAGTAGTATTATTAATCACCCAAGTTTATATCGTTAATCTTACCGAACGCTATAATATTTCTTTTGGAGAAAAATCATTCGTCTTTAAAAAACATTTTTGTATACTTATAGACAATTATTCTTAAGATTTATCATTAATTAAATGTTGGAAATATCAAAATTTTCAACTTATGTAACAGATTAAAAAAGTTCAAGTATCTATTAAATATTCCTTTATATTCTTTTGCGTCCTTTTAACATTTTATTAAGTATAGAGGATTTATGAGTCTCTAAAAAACGGGAAGATAAATCACGCGGGCATAGATTATGAAGCACTTTCCAACACTCCTTGAAAGCTTTAACAAAACTTCGTTATTTCGGGAAATAAGTTAAATAAAATAACTAAGTAAAATTTAACATTAGCAGTTACCATCTATAGCCAAATATGTATTACGATTCTTCTGAACAGTCCTGTATTTGATCTGTTTGTTGATGCATATACTATATAAAGGGAAACTATATTTTAGCAAGAAAACGCATAACAGCATGAAATTTCTCTTTCAGCAATTTTGCTAATAGATGGAAAAATGCTTCAATACAGCCCTGTAGTTTACCTAGTACCTTTATTACACGCCACTATTTAGCTAAAATTTAGTTCAAACTAAAACACTCTTAAAACTATTGAAATTACATTTCCAGAATTTATCATCCATAGACGGTATGTATCCAGTTCTTTGCGTGACACGGTATTTCATTTTATCTATATTCTACAATTTCTTAATAAACGAAATGCAGTGCAGCTTAAAAATGCATAACTCATTTTAAAACCACCTTTAAGCAATTTGCACTTATACCGAGTAACCCTTACGAATTCTTTTTTGTAGCCCTGTATATAAATTAAAATTTTATACACACCATATATTATGCATATATATAGTGAAACATACAAGTCCATATTCTAATTAAAAATTCATTTCCGGCAATCACCGCTAATGTTCAGTACTTCTCATACAATATAGTATCTGAAACCTTTTGTGTGCCGCTGTAAATGCTATGCACTTCAATTATACATTAAATAACTTATAGTAAACACCTGCGACGTATATCAATTTTATTATATATGAAACAGTTTAACATAATTTAAATACTCCGCAAATAATTCCCCTTATATCACTATGTAACGGGATTATTTTGTGTGGCCCTATAAATGAATAATAACTATTCTTTGCACTGCATATTCTACAGATTGAATATAGTAGTGCCATAACTTCATAAATGCATATCAATTTTATTATGTTTGTATGCGTGTGACATAATTAAAAATTACTTGAAAGGATTTTTTCCTATTGGCCGTAATGTAACGGAATACTTTTGAATGTCCCTTTAAATGAATTAAACATTAGGGTGAAACGAAAAGCATACGAAAAAAATCTTTTTTTCGAAATTACTTTCGGCAAGGGGTGCAAAAGTTGCCTTTTATGTACTCTAGTTTACACCTTTTTTTTTTTTTTTTTTGAAATCCATTCATATCTTCCAGTGCCCCAAGTTGCCCAAAAATAGATAAAAATTGATTTTTTTATGAAACATTATATATATAAATTTAATTAGTTTTGGCGCTTGGTGCGAAAGTTGTATTTTATGTACATTAGTTTACATGATTTTTTTAATTGAAATATGTTCATACTTATGGTGCCCCAAGCGCCCCCAAAACATTTAAAAAAATGAAAATTTTATGAACATTTATAATTGTTATTTATTTATCTATTTTTAATTTCATTTAGCGTCTGGTGAGAAAGTTGTGTATTGGGTGTACTGCATAATTGTGTAATTTAGATAATTTTTTATCTAAATCCATTCATATCTTCTGGTGTCCCAGATATAGTTAAAAATTGTCATTTTTAAGAAAATCTGTTCAAAAGTTTTAATTTAGGAAAATCGTTTACAAATCTGGCAAAGTGCTTAGTTAATAAAGAATAAACTTATGAATAATAATAATTTTATAATAATACATGAAGTATACATTTAAAAATAAAAGCATTAGATCATACAAATTACAAAAATTGACCTTATGTAGAAAATGTTTTACTTCTTTGATTTTGAAGATTTACATATTTCTGAAGATTGTAATAATTTTTGGTGTTAAAATGTTTCATACGGTATCTTTATGTTATTCTATTCAGTATGAAATCTTGTCTCATTTTTGTGCAGATATGCTTTCTGATACCTCAGACATTAGGGGAATGCATCATTCAACCACGTGGGTACGGCAGGGATAGTTTGACCATTCCTCCGTTTACCTACTTTGCCTCAATTTATTCGCAAGTCACATTCATCAAAAGAGGTGGCTCAAAACGTTCAACTCGTTTCTCAGTTAATAACTCCATTATAATCCTTTGTTTTGAAGTTTATTTTTGGTTCATCAAAAATCCTTATTTCTGGTGTTCCTCGATTGTCATTTCTAGCACAAATTAGATTTCGTATTGCTGAAGACCTGATATCCTCTCTGTTATCTGAGAGCTTTGACAACAACAAATTTTCGGGATGATAAAAGAAGCTATATCGTTCAATAACATTGTCTACTATCTTTCTTAGATTGGGTTCAAAATATCTAGAAAACAGAATAAGTTTCCAAATATGCCACATTCATTTTATTATGAAGGGCTTTGTTTTGAACCATACAGGGACATATACCTCCAAAATATATGTTGTAAGAATAATGAGATTCTTAAATGGATTTTCTGTAGCCACATATAACTTTAAAATTCTACTTGCAGTTATTAGCCATTTTGAGTGAACAACGGGACCAGGTTTACCAGGTTTTTTTTTAATGCCGAGTCTGAACCACATTCACCAGGCTATATTGCTATGCAAATATCATATAACTATTGCTGATCATTGCTGAGAAACATTCTATGTTATCTGGCATATTCTCCATACTTATTGAAGAAAAAAATGCAGGTAGCTCCTCGCAGGTTTTGATTGCTGTACCAATTGGACCACAAAAAGCTGTAGCACCATGTAAAGAACTTAGTAAATGTCGTAAAGGCTCACTTATATCCTTTATATAAAGCAAACAAATGACTACTGTAGGAGCCTATTGATTTCAGATCCATCGGGGTAATAACTCATCTTTGTGCCCAATATTTACATTTGTTCTGCCGCTTCCAATTGATGTAAGCCTATATAATTGCATGTTATTTGATACAAAAAAATATTACTTTTTTTATGGCTTTAGCTTCTCCTGTTTCAACTGTAAAGTGTCCAATATACTGAGAGTAAACTTCATTTACAAGAGTATAACGTTCTTCCTTTGTGGATTTTGTGTAAAACATCCGCCCTGCATCACTTGCACTTTTGTGTAGTCTTTTCTATATAGTATAAAAAAATAGTTTTATTAATTTAATAATAAACGATAAGCAATTTTTCATTTTTTATATAGAGTACTTTTTACGCTATACAAATGATTCTTTAACTTTTACTTTTACTTGTATTTTTTTGTTCAAAATTTCCATAAAAATCGATTTTCGGAAAATATATAAGTGCCTTGGGATATCGGAAGAAATTTATCGAATCCTAAAATTTTTGCATGTTGCTAAAAAGACAACTTTAGTACCCCGCGCCAAAAGTAATTTAATGAATATATATATATATATATATATATATATATATATATATATATATATATATGTATATAATTTTTCATACAAATTTCAATTTTTAACTACATTTGGGCAATTGGGGCCCCAGAAGATATAAAAGTATTTCAAAAGAAAAAATATGTGAACTAATATACATAAAAGGCAACATTTGCACCCCGCGTCAAAAACAATAAAAAAATTTAAAAAACCAAAAAACAATTGTACTTTTTCATAAAAAATTCAATTTTTATCTATTTTTGGGGGCGTTTGGGGCACCGGAAGATATAAATGGATTTTAATTAAAAAACACATATAAGCTAATATACATAAAAGACAAATTTGCACCCCGCGCCGATTCAATTATCCGAATTTCGATTTTTCGATCCACCCTATTAAAGATGCTACAAACTTCATTTGAAATAGGGATTGTGATATAATAAAAGTCAATAACATCCGAAAATTTCAGGGCAGCCCGAGTATATTTACGAGGGTTAGTGCGCGGATAGACGACCAGACGGACAGACAAACCGAAGTCATAAGAACTTTTCTACTTTGTTCGAAAGTGTTAAAAAGAATTAAAAAAATAACTTATATATATCAGTTGATATTGATTTTGAAAATTTTATTTATCTACAAAGGCCATATTTACCGTTTAAGAAGTGTTAAAAATCATAAATTATTTCTCCATATTTTATATATTTCTTTATTTATAATTTAAAGAAAAATCTTAACAATATATATTTTTCTCTACAATAATGTAATCCATGCATCTTACTTAATAAATATTGTTATATATTATAGAGGAAATGTAAAAAAAAAAAAAAAAAAAAAAAAAAGAAAAAAAAATGGAAACAGTTTCTTTTAATTTATTGTGCCATCAAATGTGATATAGAAACAAACAAATACAAATATACAATATATGATATCATTACGAAAAATATTTGACACCACTGAATTTCAATTATTAGTTTGCCCGTTATCGAGCATGGTGCATCATATTTCATGCGTACCAAATATATATGTATGTAAGTCTATATAAGCAGACAAAATACACAGTATAAAATGAACTGAATTATATATCTTGAAGTATTGTATGCATTATACCGCTCACCAGAAAAAAAAAATTACATTTAAATATACTACTTTTCGGAGGTCAGGCAAGAGAACAGTAGCCCTTTTTTCACTGTTTCATAAACTTTATAGTATATAAATCTAAATAAAGATTTAAAGGCGTCAATAAAGTGATATATAAAATATTAAAATACTTAAAGCAGTTCTCAAAACTGCGAAACTTTCATATTTTTGACTCATTTTTACTTTCGTCTATCTTTACAAGAAGAAAGTATTGCATTCCACAAAACTTGTGACTTCCGGTTTTCGACGGATTTATACGTTTTAGAATGTCCCGATCACGATTTGATGGTTTTTAGAAAATGTCTGTCTCTGAGACTGTCTGTCACTCTGTCACTCTGTGAGTCTGTATGTGACAAAACTCTTGTGGAGGCTCTATCTCACAAACTAATGCACGGAATTTCACAAAACTATTGATTCAGTTAGACCTTGATATAAATTGGTCCTGATTAGTTTTTGGTGAAAATCGCCCAATAGGTGGCGGTGCTATGAGACATTTTTCACGATTTCTGCAATAGCTATAGCTCAGGAACTACGGCACGGATTTTCATAAAACTTCAGATTCAGTTAGTATATGATATCCTTAGGTGCTGATTACAATTTGGTGAAAATTGCCCAACAGGTGGCGCTGCTATGATCCACTATTCATGATTATCGCAATAGATCTAACTCAAGAAAAAATGCACGAATTTTCATCAAACATTAGATTCTGTTAGTCCGATATAAATTAGTGCTGTTTAATTTTTTGTGTAAATCGCCCTACAGCTGGCGCTGCTGTGCTGCATTTTTTGCAATAGCTCAATCTCAAGAACTAATGCATGTATTTTCATCAAGCTTCAGATTCAGTTACTTCCTGCTATAAAATGGTCCTAATTAGGTTTTGGTGTAAATTGCCCAACAAGTGGCACTGCTATGCAGAATTTTTTTTATAATTTCAGCAATAGCTTTATCTAAAAAACTAATGCGCAGAGTTTCATCAAACTTCACATTCAGTTAGAAGTTGTCAAAGTTGTTGATAATTAGATTTTAGTGCAAATCATCTAACAGGTGGTGCTGATATGCTGCAATTTTCAGGAAGTAATAAAATGTATGAGATAGAAGAAGGTTTTGGGATTGCCACATCTGACTAGTTGAATATTCGATTTAAAAATATTTTGATTTAACTTAAGGAAAAAATTATATTTTGTTAGAATTTCCCAAAATACAAAGTTTATGCAATTTGTTTTCGTTGCTCGAGTTAAAATTGCCCACTGAATATATTTATTTCTCTTTGAAAATTAATATTAATTTTACGTAAGATAATTTAAACTACGGATATTTAATGTTTGAAGAAAAATAATACGTAAATTTAGCTGAGAAAAAGGAAAATTCTTCCTCAAAGAAGATTTCCCGTTTTTTATCCAATAAGGTTACAAGTTAGCATGAAATTTCAAAGATTTAACAACAAAAAATATAGCATGGATAAGAAGTGTTTTCAAAAATTTGTATTTAACTAAGAAAGAAAATTTTATTTTATCGACAGATCATAAAGTTTTGTTTCTTACTTAAACAATTGCGTTGAAAATATTCTGGAAGAAACATTTTTTTTTTCAGAGTAATCGACAATATTTGCAAGAAAAGTATTTAAAGAATGCATTGTAAAGTTTGATAAGAAACGAAATATTGATTCTTTTAGAATTTAATTTTTAAGCTCCTTTTTAAAAAATAGTTTGTTTAATTACATTTTTAAATTTTGTAAACAAAATTCTCTTTATTCGAATGTAGAAAAAAATTGGTGACTGTTTTAACTTAAACGAACCTGATTTTTCAGATGTGAGAGTTTTTTTTCCAAACAGAAAATTCCATTTATCGAATAAATTTACATTATTCCTATTTGGATAGGGTATTTTTTTATTGCTATTTTATATGAAAACCTGCAGATTTCCTTCGATATTATTTGAAAGTATACATACTCATACAAATTATACATGTGATAGGATAAAGTGGAGACAGATGTCGCAGTTTTACTTCTCTTCTTGTAAAATGTACAATATAGCAAAAAACAACAAACTAAGTACCAAAAAATCATTAATCAAATTTTTTAGAGCCTAAATTCTACGTTAAACAAGTTAAAACCCTTTTTATAAAATAGGCATACTTATTTTGTTTAAGCAAATCACATTTTTATTTGCTCAAACTACTTAAAATGAAAATAATTAACAGTAAACTTACAAAAATTATATATATTACTAAATTGTGAAAAGTTTAACGGAAATGCAAAAGTGTAAGCTCAAAAAATAAAGCTTAAGACAAAAATGAAATTGAAAAGAAAAACATTTGAATTTAAATGATTGGATAGCATAATTATTGGAAACAATAAACAGCATTATTACAAAAAATATATAAATCATTTCTTTACATCGAGAACAAACTTTGGAGTTTACTCTTAATGTAAGTGTGAATTCTATTCTATTAGGCCGTAATCTTTTTATTTTTGGCCTTTCTTCTCATTCTTTGATTTCGTATTTCCATTCGCACACAATCACCGCACTTCATTTCGCAAGAGTAAAGTGAGCATGTCTCATGTAGCCACCGATTGCATTTCATGCCCTGAATTCAGTCCGCTTTAGACTTGGTTTCTCTATAGGACTCCGGACACTCAGTACATTGAGAGTCAACAAATTCCAATCCAATAGTGCCATCAGAATCCATAAGAAGAACACTTTCGTCCCTGTCGGGAGATGAATCATATTGAGTTTCTTCATCAAGTGAGATGTTTTCAAGTTGAACTTTCCCTTGCATTCCTTTATTACACACTTTACTTCCGCTAAGCTGTCGTTCTTAGACGCGTTCTAGTTTATTTTGCTTTTTATTTCCTTCTTCTTTTTCTTGTTTATAAAATATGTGCTTGCAATATTTGCAGTCTTTTGCCTTCTCTTACTTGGCTGTATAGGTCTTTTGACCACTGGAATATAAGATATTTTGTTTAACAGCTTAGATGGTGAAAATTGTAGAGTGCCTACGTTTTCCTTATTCACACAAAGGGAACCAACATTGTTTCTCAGAATATTTTGATAAGTAGCAGATATCGTTTAATTAACTCATTTGTGCCTGAATTTTGGTTTTCTCAAATGTTTGGTAAAATCAATTTAAAATATTGCAAAATGAACTGGAAAAATACTAAAAAAAATTACGCTTAATTTTTTTTTGTATTTATTTAACAAAATGTAAAAAAACTACATATGAGTATTTCTAGTAGAATAATATGCATAATTATATGTTTTGTCCATATTTATATTTAAAAAGTTTTTAAATTGTATATTATGTACGATAATTAGTATTTTTATGAACTACAAAAAATATATATATTTATTTCTTTACGGAGTCTAATAACGTTATAACTATTATTAATAATAAAATAAGAATAATCGTATTGCTGACTCAAAAACAATTTATTTCATAAATATCTTCAATAGGAGATTACATAAATAACTCGCTCCTAAATGTCTAACAAAAATATGTGCCCATTTGTGCCTAGAATCCTATATTTTGGGCGGTACAAAAAGGCATAAAAAATAGGCTTGAACATTTAATTTCGCAATTTAAAAAAATACGTATTTCAAAAAAATCTAGAAGCTAAGATTATGACTTGCGTTTTTGGATTATTGATAGTGAAAATACAAATATACTTACTTTTTACATTTCGCCATCTTGAAAAATTAAAATTTTTTAAACACCGAAAAAAGTCTCCATTTAAGCAAATAAATATCTACCTTATGCTGTCATCTCTCGGTTATAGATAAAGACATTTATAGACAATTATTACATATAACTTTCATGTTATAAAGGAGAAGAAAAATATACTTACACGTTAAAATTTGAAACGTCCCAAAAATGTAACGCTAGGCACAAATGGGTTAATATCGTTATAGCTTGTTAAAAAGGGAATTAATTTGCAGATGTTATTCTTAAAAGTCAAAGAGATTAAGCAAATATTAGCTAAATAGTGAAATGGGCTGAATATGCGTTCATTTATGGGTAAGTTCTACTAAAATTGTAATAATGAATTTAATGAATCGAAAAAAAAAATATTTTGCGGCATCTGACCCTCATCTCGATGCGGCATCTGTGTCATAGTGGAGAGATGCCACACCGCCATTTTGTGTCATGTTAACGACGCAGGAGAAAGACAAGTACATGTCTGTATTCTACGAGGATCTAGTCAACAGTTACAATTGGTTTTGGGATGAAATCTCTGCTTAGCTGGCTGAAAATGTGTAATAAAACTTATTAGAATAATTTTAGCAGATTTAAAGCATAAAAACTGGCATAAATATTTAAATATTAACAATTAATTGGTGGAAACGCATAAACACAGAACATAGCACAGAGGCACACAAAAAACTTCTTAATTTCATCTATGGAGCGCTAGTATCGCTCACACAATCTCTGCGGCATCTGTCCAACCGCGACGTCTGTCCCCACTTTACCCTATGCATTTAGTTATGTAAAACTAGAGAAATGCATTATTTAGCATAAAAAAATTCGATAATCCGAAACATGAATATTTTTCAAAAATCCACCTTCTAATATTGTATTCTAAAGGTCACAAAGCATCTTATAATTGTGTAAAAAGTGCAATATTCACAATCCTTTTATAATTATAACAATACAAAAAAGATAGAATTTGTCGAATTTTCATAGAGTTCTCTTTTATAGGGTGACATGGGGTGAGATCCCTTGTTGGACAAGATGTCGTGTCACCTGGTTTTCATATGCGCGGGCGCTGTAGTGAAACGCCTCTCTCGTAAACTTTGAAGAAACTATTACTCATTGAGCCTATTTTACATGACACCGTTTATTCGTTAGCTACTTACACATAAAAAAAAACCTCTGAATTTAGACAAGTTACTAATTTACGTTATATAAAAATCATAATTTTATGGAATTTTAATATTACTATGATTAGTTTTATTTTCTGTTGATATATCTTGGCACCTCCGATTTATGGACCTAGACATTAGTCTCATTTACCCTTTAGTTAAAACAGTTCTGACATGCAGCACACATAATTATGCGCATGTATTATCTTTCAGAGGCTCATGAACGTAGGAAACAAACTCATGGATTGCCGGGTATGTCGGCCCACTGAGCCAATATGTTCTCGAATTAAACGAGCCAACTTGCCCCATATTGCTATTTTAGCTTTTGTCGTTGTATCTGTTAATATATTTTTAAATGAATAGATGGGAAATGAGCTTGGACAGAAATCCGAAAAGATTATTTATAAGTGCAATAAATAAATAAATAAATAAATAAATAAAATAAAAAGAAAGCAAACATTCTTGTGAAAGTTTGAAGAAGTGGAAACTTGAAATGGTTTTTGTTTGATTGCTCCTTCGCTGCTGACGTTGTTGTAGAAAAAAGACCTGATAAGAGACACATAACTTACCTAGTAATGCTATCTACAATATAGTTTGAAAAAAAAATAGCGGATGAACCAACATGCCCCGGTCTCCCCTACTTTATATGTCAAAAGCAATGACTTTATATCTTGAGTCTTCATTACGCTCGAGGTGTTCATAAACATTAAATGGGTCGTTTTTAGTCAATTATATAATTACAATAATTTTGAGTATATATTTTGCCAGAAGAGTAAAAAAAAATGTTTAAATTGAGTTTTCGTTATATTAATGTAAGATAATGTTAAAAACTCTTCTTTTTATTATGTTAATCTCCCTTATTTATAATACTTGACAAAACTGCTTTTAAAATATAAATATGGTAATTAGTATCCATATGAAACTTTTTTTTTAAATTTTAAATGAGCCTTAATTTTCGGTATTTTATTTATATTTTTCATTCGTAAATTAAATCGAGTAAAATTAATATCACTTATTTTGAGTATTAACATCGTTTACCTTGGTATTTCCGAATATAGATATACAGATCTGTTTCATTTTTAATAATTGGGAGTTAAATTAATGCGATAGTTCATAAAGTGTTATAAATTAGTCGAACCTTATTATATAGTTATTATTATTATTTAATGTAGGAAAACATATTATATCCCCAAAACAAATTGAATAAATTGTTTAAACTGTAAAATATTTTACACTAAAAATTTCTTTTGAAACTGTCTTACATTTGATCAGAGCGTAAAAAAAGAACATATTTCTCGTAAAAATGAGTGGAATGACAATGTATGAAATTATAAAATATTTCAATAGGGATCGAATAATCTTTTGTAATGTAATAATAATTTTACTTTGGGAGAAATTCAGTTTTGCAATTTTTCAATGAAATTTACTCAAGAAAATATCCATTTAAAAGGAAGGAGTCTTGGGTACCTAGCAAATACACGGGACCACCCATATCTTTTTCGTAAAATATGTGACACTCATATTTACATTTTTTTAAACGTATATTTTACTTTTATTAGATCATAGATGGAAAATCCTTATACATTTTACTATTAAAATATCAATTTTGAGACTCTACTTCAATATTTACATTAATTTCAGTTTTTGAGAAGTATGTAGTTTAACAAATGTGACCGAAGATTCAATAACTTACATGATAATGAGTTGTGTAAATATTTTTGTATTATATATGTAATATAAATTTTTATTCACCTTTATGAATTTTACATATTTTTCGCTTTCAAATATGCCATCTTCCATAAATATCTTTATGGCTGTCTACAATTGAAATTGAAAATCATACTCTATTCGAATAAAGTCACTATGTGTAAAATAGATATTACCTTTACAGCAAACAGATGTATTTTCCATTGATTTTTTTTCACCGAAAATTTCTGTCATTCACATTTAAGTTATAAAAATATTCCATTCCTCAAACTTTCTGCAAATAAATATAAAATACATCCTAAAGATATTATGTGAGGATGGAAATAAAGAACGTGATATTTTCATTTTTTTTTCAATATATATAAGAACGAATATTTTTAAAAATAGTTTTAGAATACATTTTTCAGAATACATAGTTTCATGAATAACACACATAAATCAAACAATATGTTTTAATAAAAATGAATTTCCAGTTACTTTATAGAAATATAATAATAATGTAAAGTCCATCGCACTAAACATTCTGTAAACTTTCGCTAAATATTTTATCATTATTCAACACCCAATTCCTAAACCTTTAGTAATAGGGACAATTTACAACTTCAAAACATGTTTAAATGTTGCCCTTTATCATATTAAAATTCCCTGAAACATGCGTTTTGGTGTTTTTGGCCCCAAATCATTGAAAACTTGTTTGTTTGTTTGTTTTATTGGACAGATACATTAGACCTGTGTGCTTGACAACAAGGCCCGCTTATAAGTCATCGTCGATATACAGCGACGAGATAGCACAATGAAATTTACATCACAGAGAATTTTTACATCGGGGAGCTCCACAAAGAGTGTGCAATGGAGCCAGCGGGAGTCGAACCCGACAAGCCTCCTACACTCTAAAGCGATTAGCAGCGTGGAGTTTTAACCACTCGGCCACGGAGGCCCCCATTGAAAACTTCTAAAATGCATAAACTGTAAAAAAAAATACTGCCGGTTTTCCGTTAGGAATCGTAAAAATAGTTGCTCTTATCGTAACGGAATAATTTCCGACCCAGCTCGGAATAAAATCCGTAAAAATAAGGAAATAAACAGTAAAACGGTATTTTACGGATTTTATTCCGATCTTACGGATTTTATTCCGATTTAACGGATTTTATTCCGAGCTGGGTTGGAAATTATTCCGGTACGATAAGAGCAACTATTTTTCCGATTCCTACCGGAAAACGGGCATTATTTTTTTTTACAGTGTACGGGAAAGTAGCCGAATTTTGGCCACTTTATTTATTTTCAAGTGCAACTCACTTCATTTTTGGATAATCTGCAAATTATCACTTCATGTGGTCAATCTATTCATCTATTAACTATCATCTATTCATCTATTAACAATTTTTTTTTGAAAATTTTAAGTTTTATTTTAATTTGAAAAAACTGTCAAAAGTAGTCCAAATTCAGCGACTGGTCGCCCAAGTGTAAAACCTAAAATGTAAAACCTAAATTGCTGAGCATTTTTGAATGATTGAAACAAGTTAAAAAAATGAAATTAAAGTTTAAAATATAGAAATAGTATAGTCGGATTTCACAGCTCGCGGTCAGTGGCATATAGCGGAAAGCGTTGTAAAACAACAGAAGAGTCAAGTGTTTCCGCGCACACGATGAGATCTATGGAAAACTCTCAACTATTCTGTAAGAGCCCAAGCAAAAAGGAAAAAAAAGGGTGGGAGGGAAGAAGGAGAATTAATAAAATGAGAGCCAAACTTTAGAAAATTCGGAAGTACTAGGCATATCATTAGCCATGCTGTTAGAATTCTTCCATATATGGGGAAATTTCCGTAACTAGCATTCCTTAACTAAAAACGTAAACTAGCATTTCTGAATTATAAAAGTTTCGGTTAATTGAAAATTGTGATTATTAGACAAACAGTGGTTAGCAATAAGAGATCTTCTGATATCGCAATTTCTAACATTATTTTTATGCTCCCCCAAGCGGACCATAAAAGGTGGCTTCGTTTAACAAAGTACATTTCATTCGTAAGGTATCCTGTAGATTCTCTGATATAAAAGGAAACCTGTCTATCGGGGAAAGAGATATTTGACTCTATTGAATGTCTAAGATGTCGGCACAAAGTTCAATCCTACCATTTTTAATAAATTCATGATATTTTCTGGTGTGATTATTGAAACTATTTGTAATCAAGCAGTTTTTTTTTTATGTTCTGATAAATTAATTACGATTCGGTTTGTAAGAGATTTTTGTCACATGGTTAATTATTATTTTTTGCTTTACTGTTGCGTCGAGAAATTCGATTCAAAACGGAATGAGACAAATAGGATTTCGTGAGATGAATGAAACCCTAAAAATGACTTAAAAATGTGTCAGAATAAATGATTTGATTTTTAGAATAGTCTTAAGAATCAATTCGTAGAACAAATAGAAAGTATTGAGTAAATTTATCCATCCGCCTTGTTTGATTTATTTTACTTTTCTTGCTGTTTGATAATATAATGATACGAAAGTTATAAAAATGCATTTATTTCGAATTGTTAACATTCAAAGAAAATATGACTGTCCAAATTAAAAATATATATATAGATATTTGCGAAAAAATTATGCGTTTAAGTATTGTAAAAGCATTGTTAATTGTATGCATCTAATCTAATTACAAAATTATGAGCTTTTTATTAAGGAAAATATCATTATTAATAAGCTAGTTATATGCCTTTAACCCCTACGCGACGGGAGCCTTTTACGAAATGTTTATTACTTTGCTACCGGTTTTAAAAAACAGAAGTTTGTTCCTATTCAAATCGGGAAAATGCTCGGATTAGATAAGGCAAATTTTACAGTAAAATTTTACTGGTGAGGATAAACGAGGATCCTTAGGCCTATTTCCGGCACGTATACGTGTCGCTCGTCCCCAAGGGGTTAATCCGAGAAAGAAAAAACATGTATTATTATTTTTATTTAATTCTCATCTTTAAAATGCATAGTATTGTTGGGTTAAACATTTACTCTTAAGAATTATATTGAATCCTTCCACTAAAGGTTGGAACATATAAGATCCAATAGAATGTTTTTTATTCTATACATACACTTTTCGAAAAATAATCCCTAAAATACCAGAATGTTTGGATATTTAAAAAACAGTCGTTAGTTTTGGTCCATAATCGAAGCGTTATCTTAATATGAAAAATCTCTTAAGTTATTAACTTATGTTGCAGATTTAAGAAATTCGGAAAACTGTCAGACACTTCTTTTCTTTGTCTATCATTTTAGAAAATATACGGATTTTTTTATCATTTTGTGCTTAAAATTAAGGTGATTTTCTAGATATTATTAATTTTAAAATTAATATTGATGACATTAAACTGATATCATTCTTTGCTATAAAAAAGCGGCGTACCAAGAAATTGTTGTCTGAATGGAAAGAAATTTTATATCTCCGAAATTAACGTTGATATCAATGGGTAATTAAAAAAATAAAGAAAAAGGATAAATACATTATGAGAAAAATTACTAATGAATGGCGATTAAGTATCCTGTTGGGACACCTCTAACTTAAATATTAGGATGCGATATGGATGGGCATTGATGCATACAGGTCCCGTATGGAGTCCTGTGCAATTTCATTCTACAGTCTCTGTAATCGCGACTCAACTTCAGCCAAACTCTTAGGTTGCCCAAACTGCCGTCCCATGTGATACCAGAGATACTCGATTGGTAACAAATCTGCGGTTCGGTCAGGTAAATGTACTTTGTTAAACGAAGCCACCTTTTATGGTCCGCTTGGGGGAGGTGGAAATATGGTGGATACATTCCTGTGACATCCTTGCTGTGTGTGGTTGAACATTATTCTGCAGAAAAACGCTTTCTAGAAGCCCTGCCATGAGTAGAAACACATGTGGGTCAAGGATATCCCGTACGAACCTCTGGGCTTTCAACATGCCATCGATCATATTAGATTTGAAAAAAAATTGTCGTATGTGATGGCACACCACACCATCATACTAAGTGTGGGAGCGGTGTGCCGATGTAAACCAAATGCAGGATTCAGGCGTTCGCCACGGGACCTTGAAACACGTACACGGTTGTCATCACTACCCAAATTGAATTTCGATTTATCACTGAAGACAACCTGATTCCACTCGGATGCTTTCCAATCCCGTCGATTGCGACACCACTGCAAACGGAGGCGACGGTGGGTGGGTATCATTGATAGCCCATGTAATGGGCGCCGCGTACCAAATTTCCTACAGCAAGACACTTTGCAACGGTATGGACATACACACGGGCCTGTAGTAAATGTGCTACCTGCTTTTGTATAGTAGTTAGTGATGAAGTTGGAGCTATATCTGCGGGAAGGATGATGTGATGGCCTTCTCTGATATTGGTCTGGCGAGGTCGTCCTGAGCATGGATGATGTGACGGTCTTCTCTGCTATTGGTATGGCGAGGGCGTGCTGAGCCTGGACGATGTGTATGCGACCTGCCTCTTATCCACAACTCCCAAATACCACCACAGTGGAGTCAGAACGGAGTCTACTCGACCAGCTGACAACCCAGCTTCCATCACCCCTATGCTTCTTCCCTTCTCTATCTCTGAAAGGCTCATACAGACTATCTCTGTATTGTCTTTGATGGCGGTGTAGTGGTGTATCCTTCATGAAAAGGATCCCTCTGCAACAGAGTAAGTACAGGTAAAATGATTCTGCGTGCAGTTTTTATACATTATAGAGATCAAAGTTCCACGCTTTCTGTTGGCATTACGTAATGCGTAATCACATTGTATTGTTAATCATTTGCATATCTGCGAGAAACGTGCCAACTTGCCAAGATGCGTTACCATCCGACTGTTACTTCTTTGTGTACCAATTTTTATGGCAATGAGTCCATATTTTATTCAACATTTTGAACAACTATCGGAAGAGTTACGTATAAATTCGTTTACAGTACATTTATTTTGATTTAGCTGTGTATGTCTTTTTATGAATGACGTCTTTTTCATATCGTTATTTATTGTATAAGTTCATTAAAAATTTAAAAAATAATTATCAGTATTTATATATTTTTTTAGTTTTTGACATTTATACTTATTTTTTATATTCAGTATAGATTATGAGAAATTGATTTGGAGAACTGCAGAAACGAGAAATGTAGTAGTTATGAGGAATTATTTTCTGTAGACCAGTTTTATCCTTCCAAAAACAGAAAGAGCCGTTTTAGCGTCAGAAACTATTACGTTGTATGTTGGGAGAAATGGATTTTAGATAAAAAATGGTATGAATATGTGTAAAGATTGAGTACTAACCCTTTACCAGAATCATCTGTGGACAAGATATGTACAGTTATCCAATCTGAAGTTTTACAACGGAAAATTCTAAAATTTCAGCACCGGGCGATGAGGTAGCCTTCCGAACAACTGTGTGACGAAGAACACCGAAAGAGATAAACTGTCAAAGGATATCCACTATACTGTATAGTGTATAACGCACCGATTTGATACAAAACAATTAACCGAAATTTACTGTTTCGAGTGAAACGCAGGTTCCGGAAATGAAAGATATATAAATAGCACAGGCAATCATAATAATTAAGATTTTTAATTAATGAATGAGATCTATATTTATAAACAACTGATTTTTGCTACCACATTACATGTAAAGTAACAGTTATACTTCACAATAAATTCTATATTAGTTTTAGCTTTAATTTCCATGGAGGTCTCTTTCCAAATGAGGTGGTTCTTGCTATACGACGAATATACCAGAGACGGTGATGAAACTTAAAATTTTAGTTGCGCGAATTTATGTACTGGAGCACGTTATATGCCGAAGTAACATTATTATTATTATTATTACGAGTTGAAACTCGTCGAAATTCGACGAACTAAAATGTTTAGAAAGAAACTGTTGGATCAATTTTATGATAAACCTAAAAAATAATTACAATAAAAAAAATCAACTTACATTGGGTGTCTAATCCTTAAAACAAATAATATTTTTAACCTAAAATTACCAAAATGTTATTTCCAAAAACTTCAACTGCTTAAATTAGTGAAAAATTAAACTCTATTAGAATACGTAATCAAGATGAATAATTATGATGAAGTTATCGATTGAGGCTCTTACGTTTGTTTTTACGGGATGAAAAATTAGTAAAAAGGATTTTGCCTTGTTACATCATAAAATTGTCCCCCATAAAATCTAAACTGTACGTTATTTTCACATTCTCAAAATTTACATACGCACCACTCAAGTTTACAATTTAAAAGTAATTTTAACGCACAATAGATTATTAATGAATATATTCCCAAACTTAAAGTCATGTTTGTCCCATACAACTTTGCACGTGAACATTCTCACAAACTTTAAGTTCCAATCTCAGTATCCGCGAATAAAAAATTCAAAAATTTGCCTTTAGTTGCCGTAGTATTGGCCATTTTGTATTGGTCAAATATTTAGTTTTATCAAAGAAAATGGTCGTTTTGTTTTAAATATGACATTATTACTGAATGATTTTGCCTTCCGTTTCAAATTCAGTATCAGTCTAATAAAAAAATATTCAAATGTAACTGATTTATGAAGAAGAATGAGTGTTTTATTTTAATGGCTGACGTCATTTTCTGTTCAAAAATTATAAAAAATATCACTTTTATTTGTAATGTGAAAATGTCATCAATAAGGATATAATCAATAAAAATAAATAAACCATGGCTATTTTCTCTTTACTTTTAATAGAAATGTGTACTTCAGTTGCCACAATTACAAAATTGGTACTAAAAACTATAAAAAAATTTAATATCTCAAAAACAAATTGAGATACAGCTTACAAACATATTGCATTTAAAACTACATTTATTCCCCTATATTACGGTGTAAAAATTGAAACTGCGCGATGTTTATAAGTTTAAAAATTTGCAGTAGCGAAAATTGCAAAGCCGAAATTTCATTTCAAATTTCAGAGTGCTGCCATTCGCAGAATGACGTATGCATTATGCACAGATATGTTTGGCCTTTATAATATAGAGATACTGGATTTCCTAAAAAGGACTGACTGATTTTAAAATTCAATAACTTGCAAACTGTGACAGATATTTAAAAAAGTCTTGCAGGAGGTATGATGTATGTATGAAGTTATGTATGAAGTCAAAAAAATTTTTTACAGTGATTTTCGATTTTAATTCGAATTACAAACAATAGATGGCATTGCGATCAATAGACGCTAAATTCAGGCTCGCTTTTTGGTACTTCGGGAGCAACTCAATATATTTTTATCTCCTTTTTCTTCATGGAAGAAGAGAAATGCCACAAAATCGAGCCTGTATTTGGCGCTTATTGCTTACAGTGCCATCTATTTTTTTTAATTTGAACTAAAATCAAAAATCACTGTAAAAAATCTTTTGACCTTATGCATAATCCTTTTGCAAGAATTTTTTAAACATCTGTCACCGTTTGCAAGTTATTGTATTTTAAAATCAATCAGTCCTTTTTAGGACACCCGGTAGCTTAATATAAAATTCAGACAAAATGAAAAATGAAAAATTTTTAATCGATTGATATTCGAACTTTTATTTTTTTAAATATTATGCTTTCTAACAAACATGTAAAACCAAAAAAATTAAAATTGTCTCCCAGCAGTACTAAATTTAATGCAGTTGTTTATCTATTATATGGGTTGTTGTTTAACACAAAGGACAAACATACAGATCAGGAATTCTCGCATCGAGTATATGAAGAGTACCAAACTTAACATATCTCTAAAACGGATAGTTTTTGAAAAAAGAAATGCGAAACAAAAACGATAACATCACCCATGGAGAACCAAAAATATTCTTTATTAAACCTTATGAAACTGCGCAATGGATAATAAATAAATAGGAAACTAAAAACTAAAAACTAATAAAAATACCGCACATGATTTTATTTTATTTTATGCCTAAGTGGAGCAAGATCACCAGATCACTAGGATCTGGTGTAGACCTTATTTGCTCCACCCGGTAAGTTCCCCAACATGCGGGGATTCACTACACATAGTTCCAGTCCTCGGACAAAAGGCACATACCAACGAGGGGGGGGGGATTACATTAACACATAGATATTCATAAAAACTAGCCGCTGGAGCACAAAGGTCCTACGCGATAGGCAGCGGTGGGTTGATCCTGGAGATAAAAGTCCATTAATCAAAAAAGAAAATTTGAGGATTGTATCATGATTCTGGACCACATCGTCCAGATGTTATATGCGCCGGAGACCTGCTCCTGCACGACAAGGGGCGCTAGGACTGCCAGGAGCTCGACAAAGGCTCTAACGCGAAAAAGGCGAGTCTCAGGAATGCAGATGCAGACAGCTAGGAAGTAAGATTGGTCAGGTCCATAAGGAAATGAAATATTTCTGCCAAATGGCGGAGTAGTCTTGGGCGAGATAAGGTGTTTTTGAGCCAAGTATCTGGGCGGGGATTAGAGTACCTAAGGTGCCAGGCCTCCGTGAGTGTGCAGAATAAATAATAATGATCTGGGGACCCAAACGCCCCACACTCGCAGAGGTCCGTGCCAGAGCGTTACAAATAGGGGGTAATTTAAAAGCATGTTAGACATGCGTAGAAACAATTTTGTTCCTGAATATTACAATGTGTATTTCACCCACGGCTGAAGTAATGTAATATAAACTGCTATAGAGTGACGCGTGTGACGTCATTGTTTTTTTTTTTTTCCATTTTTCAAAAAAACTATGCGTCGTCACTGTATGGCTCTTTTAGCAATTTTATGCTCTCAGATTTTCGTTCTGCACAGTTTGTCGGCTTGTATTCAAACACCCTGTGTAGCATTTATAATTTAGCCAATTAAAATATAAATTAATCGATGTTTTAATGGTAACGCCGCTTAAATTATAACATACTAAATTCTACCAAATAAGTATTTTAATTTAACTTAAAGAAAAAATTATATTTTAATGGAATTTCCCACAATGCAATGTTTATGAATTGTTTTTTCGTTGCACGAGTTAAAATTGTCTGCTGAATAGATTGATTTCTCTGTGAAAATGAATATTACATTGACGTAAGATAATTTAAACTACGAATATTTAATATTTCAAGAAAAATAATGGGGAAATTTATCTGAGTTAAAAAATTATTCCAGAAAGGAAACTTTCAGAAATTTTATCCAATAAATTTACAAGTTAGCAAAGAAATTTCAAAGATATAAATTAACAACAAAAAATATAACATGGATAAAAAATTTATTCAAAAATTTGTATTAAACTAACAAAGAAAAATGCATTTTATCGACAGAAAATAAAGTTTTGTTTTATACTGTAGAAATTATTTTCAAATTATTCTGGTAGAAACATTTCATATTTTCCCCCGAGTAATCGGAAAATTTTCCAAGTTAAGTATTTAAAGAATGTGTTGTAAAGTTTCTTTCTTTCTTTCTTTCATTTTTTTTAAAGCAAAATACTGATTCTTTTAGAATTTTATTTTTATGCGTTGTATAATTACTTTTTTTAATTTTCTAAGCAAAATTCGATTTTTTCGAATGTAGAAAAAATTGGTCTTTTACCTTAAATGAACCTGATTTTTACTTTCTTCTATCTTCAATAGAAGAAAGTATTGTAATCGAAATTTTTTTCGACTTCCGGTTTTCGACGGATTTACATGTTTTAGGGGACAGAGATCCCAAAAAACATGTTCATAGAAAATGTCTGTCTGTCCGTGTGTCCGTGTGTCCGTGTGTCTGTCGCCATTGTACCATCAAAAAGTGTATGAAGTTATGCATAGAATTGAACCAAATTTTTATGTTAAGTTTTTGGCTATGGAAAGCAGGTCCCCCCTGAATTTGGAAAAAAAATCACCGGTAGGGGGCGCTGTAATAGCGATTTTTGTGCGATTTTGAATGTTGTACCATCCAAAAGTATATGAAGTTATGCATAGAATTCAACCAAATTTTTATGTTAAGTTTTTGGATATGGCAGGTAGGTCCTCCCTGAATTTGGAAAAAATTCGCCGATAGGGGGCGCTGTAACAGCGATTTTTGTGCGATTTTGAATATTGTACCATCCAAAATTATATGAAGTTATGCATAGAATTGAACCAAATTTTTATTTTAAGTTTTTGGATAGGGCAGGTAGGTCCTCAATGAATTTGGAAAAAATTCGCCGATAGGGGGCGCTGTAACAGCGATTTTTGTGCGATTTTGAATATTGTACCATCCAAAAGTATATGAAGTTATGCATAGAATTGAACCAAATTTTTATTTTAAGTTTTTGGATATGGCAAGTAGGTTCTCCCTGAATTTGGAAAAACATTGCCGGTAGGGGGCGCTGTAATACCGATTTTTGTGCGATTTTGAATGTTGTACCATGCAAAAGTATATGAAGTTATGCATAGAATTCAACCAAATTTTTATGTTACGTTTTTGGATATGGCAGGTAGGTCCTCCCTGAATTTGGAAAAAATTCGCCGATAGGGCGCGCTGTAACAGCGATTTTTGTGCGATTTTGAATATTGTACCATCCAAAATTATATGAAGTTATGCATAGAATTGAACCAAATTTTTATTTTAAGTTTTTGGATAGGGCAGGTAGGTCCTCAATGAATTTGGAAAAAATTCGCCGATAGGGGGCGCTGTAACAGCGATTTTTGTGCGATTTTGAATATTGTACCATCCAAAAGTATATGAAGTTATGCATAGAATTGAACCAAATTTTTATTTTAAGTTTTTGGATATGGCAAGTAGGTCCTCCCTGAATTTGGAAAAACATTGCCGGTAGGGGGCGCTGTAATACCGATTTTTGTGCGATTTTGAATATTTTACCATCCAAAAGTATATGAAGTTATGCATAGAATTGAAAAAAAAATTATTTTAAGTTTTTGGATATGGCAGGTAGGTCCTCCCTGAATTTGGAAAAAATTCGCCGGTAGGGGGGGCTGTCACAGCGATTTTTTTGCGATTTTGAATATTGTACTATCCAAAAGTGTATGAAGTTATGCATAGAATTGAACCAAATTTTTAATTTAAGTTTTTGGATTTTGCAGACAGATCCTCCCTGAATTTGGAAAACATTCGCCGGTAGGGGGCTCTGTAACAGCGATTTTGAATATTGTACCATCCAAAAGTGTATGAAGTTATGCATAGAATTGAACCAAATTTTTATTTTAAGTTTATGGATATGACAAGCAGCACCTCCCTGAATTTGGAAAAAAATTGCCACTAGGGGGCGCTGTAATAGTGATTTTGCATATTGTACCATCGAAAAGTGTATGAAGTTATGCATAGAATTGAACCAAATTTTTATTTTAAGTTTTTGGATTTTGCAGACAGATCCTCCCTGAATTTGGAAAACATTCGCCGGTAGGGGGCGCTGTAACAGCGATTTTGAATATTGTACCATCCAAAAGTGTATGAAGTTATACATAGAATTGAACCAAATTTTTATTTTAAGTTTATGGATATGACAAGCAGCACCTCCCTGAATTTGGAAAAAAAATGCCACTAGGGGGCGCTGTAATAGTGATTTTGCATATTGTACCATCGAAAAGTGTATGAAGTTATGCATAGAATTGAACCAAATTTTTATTTTAAGTTCTTGGCTATGGCAAGCAGGCCTTCTTTAATTTGGAAAAAAAATTGCGGGTAGGGGGCGCTGTAATAGCTATTTTTCTGCCATTTTGAATATTATACCATCGAAAAGTGTATGAAGCTATGCAGAGAATTGAGCCAAATTTTTTGTGTTTCTTTTTGTTCATGGCTTGAAGGTCCTCCTGAATTTGGAAAAATTCCGCTGGAAGGGTGCGCTATAATTACGATGTCTGTACCATTTTCTTTATTGTACAATCGAAAATTGTATAAAATTATGCATACAATTGAAGCAAATTTTTTGTGCATGTTTTTGGCTTTGGCCAACAGGTCCCCCTTGAATTTGGAAATATCGCGCGGTAATGGTGCTCTGTGATGGCGATTTTTGTATACTTTTCTTTATTTTTCGTAGTTCTATTGTCCATCGGCACCTCGTGCAAAGGCGGGAACTCACTTCCTGATAAGCCAGCTATCCAAAAACATCTGATAACAACAGAATAAGGGAAAACTATTAACTTTAACAAATATCAAGATATAGATTAACTCGTTTTTAGTTCATTTAATTGACTGAAGCCGAAATTTAAGATGAAAATCAAAGTTGGTATAGTAATGAACTAATAATATTGAAGTATTAACATGTGTAACTAGTTTTCGAAATATTAAGATGTATTAGATAGAAGAAAGTTTTGGGATTGGCACATCCAACTAGTTCATATATATGAGATTTTTTCCAAACTGAAAAAAATTCCGTAAACCGAATAATATTGCAATCTTCATATTTGGATAGAATACTTTTTATTATTATTTTCTAAGGAGATCTGCAGATTTCCTTCGATATTATTTAAAAGTATATTTACTCATACTAATTATCCTACTGATATACATTTATTTACGTAAAAATGGAGAAATCCATTATTTAGATTTTAAAAATTGGAGAATCCGAACATTGAATATTTTCCAAAACTCCATCTTCTAATATTGTATATTTAAGCTCATGACAATTGCAAAATTGTGTAAAAAGTACAATATTCTCACTCTTTTATTTAATTATAAGAATACAAAATATATAGAATATTTTGAATTTTCATACAGTTGTCTTTTATCTACTACTTTATACTTTCTTCTATCTTTACAAGAAGAAAGAATTAGATTCCTGAAAATTTTCGACTTTCGGTTTTCGATGGATTTATTCGTTTTAGAAGCTCTTGAATACGATTTGATGGTTTTTAGAAAATGTCTGTCTGCCACTCTGTATATGTGTGTCTCTGTGTAAGTCTGTATATGGCAAAAAGTTTATGGGAATATGGAAAGAATATGTGTGTTATCTCAAGAATTAATGCCCATAATTTCACAAAACTTTAGATTCGGTTAGACCTTGATATAAACTGGTTCTGATTACTTTTTGTTGTAAATCGTCCAACAAGCGGCGCTGCTATGCTGCCTTTTTCACGACTACCACAATAGATATATCTCAAGAACTAATGCTTGGATTTTCATAAAACTTCAGATTCAGATAGTCCTTGATATAATTTATTGCTGATTACTTTGTGGTGCAAATCGCCTAACAGGTGGCGCTGCTATGCTGCATTATTCATGATTATCGCAATAGCAGTATCTCAAGAACTAATGAGCGAATTTTCATCAAACTTCAGATTCAGTTAGTCCCTGGTGTAAATTGATCCTAATTAGTTTTTGGTGTAAATAGTACATAAGTTGGCCCTGCTATGCATTTTTTTTTTTTTTTTTTTACGATTTCAGCAATAGCTCTATCTCAAAAAATAATGTACGGATTTATATCAAACTTCAGATTCAGTTAGAAGTTGACATACGTGGTTAATTATTAAATTTTTGTGTAAATCACCTAAACGGTGGCGCTGAAAATGTTACATCTTTCAGGAAGTATTAACAAGTGTGAGATAAAAGAAAGTATTGGGATTGCAGCATCCGTCTACTTTCGTTTTGAAATAATTAAATATTCTTCCATTTTTTGCAAACTTCTCCAGCATTAGATAGTGTAACTTGTAAATGGTTATAATTTACGTTTAACGTTAACTAACCAAACTAATTCGAAACTAATCACAAATTCTTTTTTTTTTTGTGATATTTATATAATACTTGTAGTTATTGATTATGCACGGAATATTGAATATTTTAAGTGCAATAATGTATGCAACTAAAACATTCAACATTCCCACAGTAATTAGTAATTGCAAGCATATATCTATATCTTCACCGATGCTGTTTTTTTTTTCATCTCATGTTTGCCACAGAAGATTGTGGCTCATGAGGATATCTCCTCGTGTGCAGCGAATCCGCAGCCTTGAAAACATATGAAACTGAGAAGGGACACACTGAGTATCGTTCGGGTGGTTTAGTTGGTAGAACGTTTGTGTGCTATGCTATCTACCTGGGTTCGAGTCCCGGATTTGATACTGTTTCACTCTAATGGCTTTACGCATAGTTAGCAATTCCAAAATTCATGCAACTAATGTGTTATGTTAGTTATTCCAAAATACAAATTGATTCAAACAGTTTGTTAAAATTAAAATGGGAAATTAAAATTTGACACATTTGTTATGAAAATGTAAAAAAAAATGTATTTTGAAAGTTTATTTCTATTTAACTGAAAAAGTAAATGAAGCTCTGTGTGTAAAAAAAAGAGTATGATAATGAACAAAATATTAATTTTTAAATAGTGGCGTAAAAAAAAAACAGCTAAACTATCAACTTCTTTAATACTTAAAAATAAACAGCAAATATACCATTATATTATAAATATTTTATTATTGTTATAAATAATATATATAAATATTATATTATTAGAAATATACCATAATTAAAGTCAGTGAGTTTCGTCAGAGAATGGCACATGCTACTAACACAAAAACTGAAACAAGGCTAAATTGTCCCCCCATAAGCAACAGCGAAGAAAATTTTTAACACTTACACATTTTCCTCGAAAATTACCGTTAGAAGTCTTTTTACGATTATGACAAACAATCTTTAGTATGACTCTTCAAGATACTCGCAATATTAGCTCTAACTAAAAACAAAAACCAGTATGATTTACTTATAATTTGTTTCTAAGAAATACTGTCATAAAAAATTAAGAAATCTTCATCAGGTATTCAGAGAAAATCTGTTTGGTAAAAGTGTCAGAGAATAGCTAAATTTTTATTACATGGAATAGCTTGAATGAAAAACGAAAATTCCATTTTCCCTTATTAATATAGTTTTATGCATAAAGTAATATACTAGCCTCTAGGTGAATCAATGACGGACCATTAATAACAAACTGGACATCTCATACCACTAGAGAAGCCATTTTTAAGAAAACACTCTTAATGTTGCATTTGAAACAAAAATGACAAAAACTCATAACACTGCATTTGAAACGAAATATAAAGCTAGTGAAAGGAGTTTTTCCTTTATAAAAAATCTTTAATATCAGTCATTATTGCTTCAAAAATACATATCAAAGCTGTTTTTCAAAGAATATTATGATCGAAATTTGCAACCTAAGATTATTCTTAATAAACACAAAATCATAATATAAACATTTCTTTTTTTTTATCTTTAAATTATAATAAATATTAAAAATATATATATCGTCTAATATCTAATTTTATTGTCATTTTTAAGCAGAAAATCATAAATTTATGTCTTTCAAACAGTTTTATAATATCGCAAATATCAATAAAGTTTTCCATTTTATAAATGCAAAAATAAGTTACACAGACAATTAACAACATTGTTATATTAAATAATAATTATACCCGCGGGAAAGCCCGAACTACACCCTGCTAAAATTAGCTCTGTGTTCAACTCAATATGAGAAAATTCTATAAGAGAATTCTGTGTACCCTGATTGGTTGAATTCTGTATTCGAGAGCCTTCTATGGAATATTATAGCTTGCATAATGTGGCTCGACTCCTATTTGGAATTTCAAGTAAATTCCTTCAGATGCTTTGTATGAAATAATTTTTGTCTGCGCATGCGCAAAGGATAACCAAAATCATTTTGCATAATTTAACAGTCAACTCTATGGAGCAACAAATCTAGTCAAATATCGTAAAAATTCAGAAAGATATCGTCGTTAGAGCGAGCAAATTTTTAGTTGTTCTCTAAAAGCAGCTGAATGATAAGGGATTTTCCACAACTTGTAATTTTGAATTTAATTTCTTTTTCATTTTTTATTGATGTTTTAGTTCTTCTCTGATAACCACCAGAACGAGCCTATACCATGATCAAAAGAAGTATCAAAATCGAAGCATTTTTTCCAAATCTACTCTTTGATACTCACTAAATACTAACGTTTTCTGAAAGTCAGTTAATAAAAACTGACAATTTGTGTAAAGTCCCTATCATTCAGCTGCTTTTAGAGAACAACTAAAAATTTGCTCACTCTAACGCCGATATCTTTCTGAATTTTTACGATATTTGACTAGATTTTTTAATAAGTTGCTCCATAGAGTTGACTATTAAATTATGTAAAATGATCCTTGTTATCGTTTGCGCATTGGAAGATAAAAATTATTTCATACAACTGCTCATATTTCCTAAAATATTTAATATATTTATATTCCAATTACACTATAATGTTTCTACGATATTTTGTCAATTTTTCTGAAATTGACGTTAAATTTGGTTGAAAACCCTGTATGTTATAAGCAAAAAACATGCTAGAATTTTTTAATTTTTTTAAAAATGAATCGCTATTTATCTATTAATATACGTGCTATTCTTAAACAAAAGAATACACATATTGCACAATGTCTGTTTATTTATATTCGGTAGCGATAGATCATTTCGTGCATTTTATTTTACAGGGTGATCCCAAGTATTTTTTTCCTTTGATTTTTTGTTGGCCCCCTAATTGTCCCCCTTATCAAATCGACATTGCTAAATATGAGGCCATACCTGTTTTTTTTAATTCTGAAATTCCAGAAGAATCTGACAAGTATATTTCTAAATATTCGACAAAATGTCTAAAAGTGAAAATTGCCGGTCATTAATGGTAATATAATGCATATCTATTTGGGGCTATTTTTTATATTTTACATAATTAGCTTCACGAAATGTTCAGATAAATGTTATTTTGCACAAAAATCTCAATTTTCAAATATAAAATTAAAAAAATAAAACCAAACATTTTATTCAACAATATATGCATTGTTGACAGAGTAAACTTAATAGAACTTTAGAAATTGGTAAATCGAATGCTATCGACAACTATCCATCCTATAACCTCTTCAAACACAGTCCAAAACAAAAATCGAGAGATTGTTAGTTTTAGCACAGTTGGTGAAAGAGTATTTCCGAATACAATAAAATATGTTACAGAATTAAAGAAATATTGGAGAATATTTTAACAAAGCGTTATATTTTATATGAATTGTACATCCTATTCTTTACTAAAAACATTTTTTTATTTATCTACGAAAGAAAAAGAGAGTTAAATGGAATAATTAGATAAATTAAATGTTTATTTACATAAATGTTATTTTTATTACGTAAAACCTTTCAATATGACAGTTTACATGAAAGAAAACATGAAAGTTTAATAATTATTTTCTTTGGTAAAGCGAAAGAGAAGAGTTTGAAATGATTTTTTTTTCTTACATAAAAATCTCACTCTCTCTTTTTTTTTTAATAGACCAACATTTTATTTTTTTCCGCTTCAAATATTAAATTAAAAAAGTATCATGCAAAAGATTTTACACAAAAAGTAACGATCTAAGCTAATGTATCAAAGTGATGTCCTTGTTAGTGATTTGGGCTTATAAGCTAATGAAAATACCTCAACTGCCACGATGTTACTAATAACAAAACATAAAGTATTTGTAGTAGTCAGAGAAAATGAAAAGCGTAGTAAATTAAATGTTAACTAATTATCATAACATCAGTTCGGAAAATACACTGCTCAAAAAAATTAGGTGAGCAAACAAAAAAGTGCAGAGAACAGTGCGAGACAGCAATGCATGGGCATAAAATTGAGAGTAACTTGTATATCAATGCGCAATACAGGAAAAAAGATGCAAAAAAAATCAAAAGGGAGCTTTATTTCATTGAAACGAGGGGTTGAACATGAAAAGATGGTTTAGGGCAACAATTTGGTTACATGTAAATGACAAAAAAAGTACTGTTTATGAATGATGCAAGGTATTTAATAAGGCGTATGGTCCCTTCGAATAGATAAAACTGTCGTATACCTGTTTTCAATGGATTCGATGACATTATCGATAAGTTTTGGGGAGTACTGTTCCATTCCTCAAGAATTGTAATCTCCAAGTTCCGGAAAATAAAAGGAGGCCTCAGACTTTCTGCACTGCGTCTTCTGAATGTGTTCCACACATGCTCGATCTAATTTAGGTCAGGAAAGCACTTTGGCTATTCCATATGCAGTATTGTTTCAACATTAAGAATGTTCTCCACAAGACGAGGTATATGCGGTTTGGAATTATCATGCATGGGGAAAAAAAAGAAATCACTAATTGCTGCAACATAAAATACGACATGAGGTCTCATAATCTCGTATGTATAACTTCGTATCATCAAAGTGCCATTCCTAACGATATGCAGGCCTGTATGTCCAACTATGCTGATTCAAGCCCATAGCATCAACACACTTTGTCTGTAATGTGATCTTTCACGAAAGAATGTGGGATTATTTTGAGTGCCCCTTTCTTTCCATGCCAAAACACATCGAATGTCACATACAGACTGAATTAGGACTCGTCTGTAAACAGATTTTTAGCCCAGCAACGTTGCCTCCAAACTGGATGTTCAGTTCCCCAACTTCTTTTGACCGCACAGTTGCTTGAAGCGCACGGAGTGCAGACCATTGTCTTACGTGTATAGAAACCATCTAGATGAAGCCTATTTCGGACTGTTTGATTGGACACCTTACGTCCTGTGGCCAAGAATAGACGTGTTTGTAGATGAGTATCATTGTCCGTTCCGTCTTGACGATCTGTTAACTAGATATAACGGTCATCAGTTTCTGTGGCAGCACATGGCCGATCTTGCCCTTGTCCATGTGTTTTTGAGTCGATTCCACGGCCTTGCATTGACACTTCTTGCGACTTCAACAGCATCCGCTACACTTCGTCGTGTTTTCACAGATTCAACTGTTTCGATAACACGCCAAGCCATGAATTCCGGTAAATAACACTGTTGTGACATTTTCAAGGAACCTTTTTTCAAAACACAAGCTGCACATTTGAATTTTATAACTGAGACAGTGAAACAGACGTTTCTGCAAAATCCCGATTTCTTCACTTATCTCCTTTTTCTAGTTTTTGATATCGTAAACTTTGTTTTGTATGTGAAGTTTTCTTTATCTGCTTTCTACTGCGCTTTAAATTATGGATATTTTATTTTATGTTACTTATCGGTGTAAATATTTGCGCAATTTTGTTAAAACCATGTGCTTCCCTAAATGTTTTCAGCAGTGTAGATTTTTTTATGTGCATTTGAAGAACTCAAGTCAATTTATTATATTTAGAATAAAAATTGAGAATTAAAGTCCTGCAATGACAACAGTGAGAAGTATGGAGCATTAGTGATCAAATTATAAATGAGAACAAAAAAGTTATATAAATCAAATATATGCAATATTTCAATTCAGTTGATGTAAAAGACACGAGTTATTATAATATTGGATGATGTTATGATTAGAAAAATATTAGGTTAGTTCATGAGGAAAGCTTATATTAGGTTGTAAACTGTTGTATGATGCGAGAAAGAATAGCTACTTCTCCATAATGTTATTATTGTAATGTAGCACTTCTAAAGTTTTATAAATGAAATATATGTAAAGCCTCAACCCGGTTGATGTAAAAGACACGAGTCACACACTCAGAAATGATTACTCAGATTTCACGAAAGGTTCTTTCTTTTTGTCGAGACCGATTTCTGGGAAATGCTCCGAGCGAATATGTCGTTAAATAGATGACATTACTTTCTTCAGTTTCTTGACGATATAAATTTCGTCAAAAGTGGGCTGGTAGTACTATCTAATGAAGAGTTTGGAAGCTCCTGTATTCTCACTCAGCACACACGTAGATATTTCGTTTATTTAGAACGGTTTACATCTAGAATACATACATTTACAGTCGTGGAAAAAAAAATAACCCCCCCCCCCTACTAACTCCTCAACAAATTATCGTAGAAGAAAGTGACTGATACCGAACGATTGGAAATAAAGTCTACTTTTAAATGATGTATATAAAATTTATTTCGGGGCCATCTAAATATTAAAACGAATCCAAACTTAATTTTTTTCAATGACAATACCTAATTTCAACAAGATATTTCAAATCATCGCTTCAAACTATGCCTAGTCACCGAATTTCAAGTCATTTGAATGATAAGTTTTTGAATTATAAACATTCAAAATTTAGTGCTTCTATTGTTAAATTACGTTTTCATATTTTCATTTATATTTCCAGAAATTATGCTCGTAATGTGCTAATTTTTTGTATAGCAGTAATACTAATATACCCAAACATAAATACACTGAATTTGCAATTTTTATAATTTTATGATATGAATTATGAATTATGAAATTAATATTCGAAAAAATTATAAATTATAACCTATAATTTTTTTTATGGATTTAGATTTATTAAGTCTGGCTTTATGGAATTCCAAAATTTCACATTTTTTTTTTCCAAATAGTTTTCAAAATATGCTTAAAAAATGGGAAAATGATTGTTTAAGGGGCCGTCTACAATAGAACTGACTTGAAATTTCTTCTGCTGCCCTGTAATCAAGCAGGCTTCATTCACCTCTTAAGGTGCCTTGATCAAGATGGGGGCTCTCTCAGTTAACAATCGAGTTCCGAACTTATGGTACGAATTACATAAAAATTTGTTTTTAGGCTAACTGAAGGGTGTAAAGTTCATTTATGTTGTCAGAATTGTGTACTGCTATTGAAAAAACAAAGTTATTGTTCGTTTTAATATGTAGATGACCCCCTAAGCAAATTTTATCTATATCAAGTAGACTCAATATTAAAAGTAGACTTTATTTCCAATCGTTCGGTACTAGGAACTTTCTTCTACAATAATTTGTTGAGGAGTTAGTAGGGGGTGTTTACTTTTTATTTTGCTCGACTGCACATCAAAATGATGTTCATTCAAAGCACGTAAGATTGATGGTTGAACACATTATCTACCCTATCTATATTATAAAGGACAAACATATCTGTGCGTAACGCATACGTCATTTTGCGAATGGCAACACTTTGAAATTTGAATTAAAATTTCGGTTTTGCAATTATATCTACGGCAAATTTTTAAACTTTTAAACATCGTATATTTTAAATTTTAACATCATCGTATAAGGAAAAAAATGCTCTTTTAAATGCAATACGTTTGAAAGCTGTATCTCAATTTATTTTTGAGATATTAATTTTTTTGTAGTTTTTAATACAAATTTTGTAATTGTGGCAACTGAAGTACTCCATTTATATTGAAAGTAAAGGGAACATAGTCATGGTTTATTATTTTTATTGATTATATCCTTATTGATGCCATTTTCACAATACAAATTAAAGTAACTTTTTTATAATTTTTGAACAGAAAATGATGTCAGACATTAAAAAAAAAAAAAAAAAAAAAAAAAAAAAAAAACACGCATTCTTCTTCATAAATCAGTTACATTTCAATATTTTTAAATTACGCTGATACTGAGTTTGAGACGCTAGGCAAAATGATTCAGTGAGTAAAAATTATTTCAAATAAAACGATCATTTTTTTTTTTTTGATAAAACTAAATATTTGATCAATACTATGACAACTAAAGGCAAATTTCTGAATTTTTTTTTTCGCGGGTACTGAGATTATAACTTAAAGTTTGTGCGAATGTTTACATGAAAAGTTGTATCGGACAAACGTAACTTTAAGTTTAGAAATACATTCATTAATAATCTATTGCGCGTTAAAATACTTTCAAATTGTGAATTTGAGTGGTGCGTATGTAAATTATGGGAATTAAAAATAACGTACAATTTAGATTTCATGGGTGAAAATTTTATGATGTGATAAAGCGAAATCCTTTTTACTGATTTTTTATCCCATAAAAACAAACATAAAAGTCTCAATCGATAAATTCATCATAATTACTCATCTTGATTACGTATTCTAATAGAGTTTAATTTTTCAATAATTTAAGCAGTTGAAGTTTGCGGAAATAATATTTTAGTAATTTTAGGTTAAAAATATTATTTGCTTTAAGAGTGCGACAACCAATGTTAGATGATTTTGGTATTGTAATTATTTTTGTAGGTTTATTATAAATTCGATCTGACAGTTCCTTTTTAACATTTTAGTTCGTCGAATTTCGACGGGTTGCAACTCGTATATATATCTATATTATAAAGGACAAACATATCTGTGCGTAACGCATACGTCATTTTGCGAATGGCAACACTTTGAAATTTGAATTAAAATTTCGGTTTTGCAATTATATCTACGGCAAATTTTTAAACTTCTAAACATCGTATATTTTAAATTTTAACACCATCGTATAAGGAAAAAAATGCTCTTTTAAATGCAATTTGTTTGAAAGCGGTATCTCAATTTATTTTTGAGATATTAATTTTTTTGTAGTTTTTAATACAAATTTTGTAATTGTGGCAACTGAAGTACTCCATTTATATTGAAAGTAAAGGGAACATAGTCATGGTTTATTATTTTTATTGATTATATCCTTATTGATGCCATTTTCACAATACAAATTAAAGTAACTTTTTTATAATTTTATGAACAGAAAATGATGTCAGACATTAAAAAAAAAAAAAAAAAAAAAAAAAAAAAAAAAAAAAAAAAAACACGCATTCTTCTTCATAAATCAGTTACATTTCAATATTTTTAAATTACGCTGATACTGAGTTTGAGACGCTAGGCAAAATGATTCAGTGAGTAAAAATTATTTCAAATAAAACGATATATATTTTTTTTTTTTGATAAAACTAAATATTTGATCAATACTTGAACAACTAAAGGCAAATTTCTGAATTTTTTTTTTCACGGGTACTGAGATTATAACTTAAAGTTTGTGCGAATGTTTACATGAAAAGTTGTATCGGGCAAACGTAACTTTAAGTTTAGAAATACATTCATTAATAATCTATTGCGCGTTAAAATACTTTCAAATTGTGAATTTGAGTGGTGCGTATGTAAATTATGGGAATTGAAAATAACGTACAATTTAGATTTCATGGGGGAAAATTTTATGATGTGACAAAGCAAAATCCTTTTTACTGATTTTTTATCCCATAAAAACAAACATAAAAGTCTCAATCGATAAATTCTTCATAATTACTCAACTTGATTACGTATTCTAATAGAGTTTAATTTTTCAATAATTTAAGCAGTTGAAGTTTGCGGAAATAATATTTTAGTAATTTTAGGTTAAAAATATTATTTGCTTTAAGAGTGCGACAACCAATGTTAAATGATTTTGGTATTGTAATTATTTTTGTAGGTTTATTATAAATTCGATCTGACAGTTCCTTTTTAACATTTTAGTTCGTCGAATTTCGACGGGTTGCAACTCGTATATATAAAATCCTAATGAAACGAATTTATGAAACGAATATATGAAACGGCTGAAATGTGTATGGATTCTTTGAATCGACTGATTAAACAATTGATTATGTTTCACGGCGATTTCTCTTAAAATATGGAATACTTTGCGATGAAATTAACAGCAAAAATCCTTATTGATCCACAGATCTCAAAACTGGTATTAGAATTTTTAAATTCGAATTAGTTTTCAAAATATTAATTTTTTTTCTAATTTTAAATACATTTTTTCTAATGATGGCAACTCATATTTTAATCATAAAAGATATTTTTTTTCATAATTCAGCAAAGTTTACTATTTTAAATTAATTTGGCGACCAGTTTGGCCTCCTTTAAATCTATGCTAAAAACAATGCTTTTATTGTATTTTGTTATCATTTTATTTAATACAAAACTTTCCTTCAAAAATGAAACATTTAAATTGATGGCTTTCACTACTTTCTTAAAAAAAAAAAAAAAAAAAAAAAAAAAAAACTAAAAGAAAAATATTAGGCACATACGTCATATACGCACTGGGGTACTTAATTGGCGCAAAAGTTTCATTGACATGGCTATTGTCGTTTATTTAATACTAAATGTTTATTTACTTTTATTTTGTTTAAATTTATATAAATTATTTTGTTCTATAGTTATTAATTATTTTTTTGCAAATAAACTTTTGAAAATAATAGAAAATAATTAAAATATACGGTACAACATAGTTATTCCCTCAACCAATTTCGCAAATTATATAAATCGCCAAACCACTCGCCAAATTGTACAGATTGACAAAATTTTTATTTTAAATAACGAAAGAACAAATAAATTAGTATAACATTAATAAATATAAAAATAAAACGTCGAAATAAAAATCACTTGATGACGTAAACATGTGTAACTTGCTAAACGCCATGTGAATGTGACATTTTCGATCAACCGTTATTGGCATTTAATCTTATAGTTCGCGATAGATTTTTGGTTGACGGGATAACTAAGTAGTACCAAAAATACATATGTAACTGGTATTCGAAAACGAGGTTTTCGCCAAATTTTCGTAAAAAAAAAGCCATGCCAAACATGCGGTGCGTATATGACATCTGGCGAAATATTAAATTATGTAACAAACCCTGACATTTAATTTCAACTTCAAATCAATGTTTTAATTTACCACTCGAAGAATTAAAAAATTCTAACTGTCGAGTTGCAAAAAATATATTGGCGAGATTTCAACCGGCTTTTTTTTCTTTTGGCACAGATGTCATATACTGTCCCATATTGGCGCGATTTTTTTCTAACGCCAATGTCATATACGCAACGGGTACTTAACTGGCGCCAAAGTATCGTTATTTTGCTTGATATGGTAAGCCGGATGTTGTTGTTTATGCTGTTGATGCGTTCCCCAAATTGGCGTTGGAAAAAAAATCGCGCCAATATGGATATGACATTTGTGCCAAACCTTGATATGAAAGGCGAAGGGATCAGACCGTATTTGTTTATGGCATTTGATGACTTGAACTATTATAATATAGATGAAATGATGGGGATAGAATAATATTTGGTGACTTATCACCTGTGCATGGATACCATTAAAGTATCAAAATGGCACCTAGAGTATAAAAAACGAAGTGTTCCTCCGGGAACTGTTGATGATAGTCACATGATTTAGGCTATTGTTATAGAGACTGTTTTAAAATATTGGGAGACAAAGACTCTGAATACTTAATTCATTTTATTTTAGTTTCTTTTCAAATGTTTAACTGATCCTCTTTAATAAAAAACGAAAACAACGATTGGATGTCTTAACAGCAACTGATTCGCCCTTAAATTTTTGCAATCAAAGGGAATTAAATGGAAAACCCTTTACAGGGAGATCTGCACAGTTTTTTTCAGTATAATTTAATCGTCTCTAATATTTTTAAAACCCATCAGATTAGCATGTTTTTTGATTTTTAGATACTGCGGTGTCTGAACGGGGGTTGGCGAGCGTAGCTGGCAGAGCCCCCTAGTATTCATTTAACATTCATATCCCAACAATCTATGCACCACCGTAATATGCAAGTGGACTTAACGTTCATTCTAAAATATAAACTGGATTGTCAAAGAAACAACGTCAACATGACGTTCATATACCAATACTTTATGGAGGTAGATACAGCGCCCACTATCAAGAGCGCTAAAAGAGTTAAATATCTTACTTCCGATACAATTTTTCGTGTGGCAACATGAACTTTCTGTTGTTTTGTAAACACGCCAGATGCGACGCCAGTGTGTTATGCAGATGTTTATGCATTTTTTGGCTGGTTTAATTTAGACTATCGAAGTTCAACTTGGTTTTTAATTTTATAAATTTTTAGTTGTATCAATATGCAGATTCAAATTTGTTTATTCAAATCAGTTAGCATTTACAACAACCACTGAATCTAATAATAGAAGTGATGTTTGCTTTACTTTAGGTGCATGATGCAGTTTGAGATTTGGATTAAATATCGAGCAGATTATATGCAAGTAAGTCCTTTGATTTATCTTTTTCAGGCTTTTATTTGTTATTCCATTTTGGTGCTTTTAGTAGCATTTTCGATATTTAACCTTATCTTTAAAAAACTACAAACAAATTTTTTAAGCATATAATTAGTTTTTGATTACCTTCTCAAATTTTATGATTTTCTCTATCCCTATCATATAATTGAGAGATCATAGTGATCTCTGTACTTGATTGACATGGTTACTCATCGGTTTTACATTTTAAATGTTAATATAAAATTTTATTTTGCATAAGTATAGTACGTTCACTTTTTGGGGTCAACAGTCTGTTTTGCCAAAAAACAAAAAACAAAAAACAAACAAACAAAAAAAAAAAAAAAAAAAAGAGAGAGAGAGAGAGAGGGAGAATCTTTATTATCAATAAAAACTTTCAAATTGTGAATTTGTCTTGAATAAAAGAAAATAATGCTAACAAATTAGATCCAATGAAAAGAAGGATAAGTTAACAGTTTGCCTAATAATAATAAATATATATATATTTTAACAACGAAAATAACTTATCACTTTATTATGTTGTTAAATTACGTTATTAAAAATTTATTGTTTCATAAAAAAAGTTTCTTAATCTCAAAAGTTTATTTTCATATATTTAATTTTATCTATCAATGTATTTTAAGTTAAATCTGCATGTCTTGTTAGCGATGGAATGATTATTTACTTTTTTTGAAAAAGTTTTGATACCAAAATAATGGAGGTTTCTCCAATTGAAATACATATTTATAAAATTTTACTTAAATTGATATTTAGGTGCATTTTTTTACAAGTATATCTACTATAATTTTTTTCTTATAGCATAGGTCATGAGTTTAAATGTAATTATTTATTAAATTAAAAATTTACTTTTTTTTTTCAAAAAGCATTTACTTATTATTTTTACTATTTTTGAAAATGGGATTAATTACCCAAAAACGAAATGTTTCCTGTTGAAGATTCTTTAATTTGAGTCTATATGTTTTAGCGTATAATAAAGTTTTAGAATCAATGAATTCAATAAATTCAGTGTTCAAAATAGTATATTAAAAGTAATGAGAAACTATAGTAGGTCCTAGCTTTGAGATTGTTTGATTTGTAATATGCTATTTTTGGAACTTACAATATAGCGAGCAATGTAATTAAAAAAAAATAAACTAGTTTGTAGGGAGCTTCAATGTTATTTTTGATGTTACGTCCAGAAACATTATCTCAATCAATACAAAGTATACCAGTGGATATGAGCATCTGGTGGATCAGCTGGTGCCGGGATAGATCTTCAAATTTGAATGCTCTCCGAAAATCACAGGCGTGTAGTTTTATTATATAACAAGTAACTACCATTAGTGATCTTCTGCAAGCAACTGGAATGTGTCAGGTGCCCTTGGAAGGTATGCTGCTTTTGCAAGGATTGTGGATTCAGCAACGAATATTTCAAAAATGAAGATTGAGAAAAATCTGTGAGTACGTTAGGACACCCATTGTTATGCCAAAAGAGGAGATAATAAAGTAAGTTTATTAAAGTAACCTCGATAATAATACTGGCTCTCCCTACAAACTAGTTTTTTAATTACATTACTCGCTAAATTATATTTTCCAAAACTAGTATGTTACGCTACAAACTGTGAGAACACAATATTACACAATAAAAAAAGCAAGTACAAAAATTATTTAGCTGAAAATATTTTTAAATGCCCATGTAATACTAAAATAAAATTGTAAATATAATGTGAAATAAACATTTATATATTTCAGTCTGGGGCATAAATGAAATCTGCCGCTAAGTAAAAAAAAAAAATAGTGTGGGCCAACCTTACGTATACTCCCACCTTGTTTCTTACCAGAGCAATCACACTATTTGGTTTGATTTTAAAAGGTAAAAAAAGGAAGGGGGGGTGGGGAGATTTGATGTTTTTATATAATAAAAGTTTTTAGTGTTTTGTTTAAGATGCAAAGAAGGTTTGTTGTTTATATTCATGTGTGACTAACTAACGAACGTTCCCAGGTGAAAGTTCTGGATTTGGACGAGAGTGGTATCAAAAGAAAGGTCTCGTCATGTACATCAAAAAGTCCAATGGAACTACCCGTCGGAATCCAACCGTTTTCGAGATATCCTCACTTGAAGTGTGAATAAGTAAATAAATAAATTGGCAGGCCGGCATATAAATAGTTCGCAAGTTAAAAGTTTCTTTGCATTGTTTTAATCCTCTACCACTCCCTTTTCCCGAGCTACGAGCAAAATCCTTTACACCCACACATTGCCGGTTATTTCCCCTCTCTTAGACAGGCACTTCGCATTCTACGAAGTTTTCGCTTACGGCCGCATTCGGATAGTTTTTTCATCTGTTTTTTCTATTTCCAGCACCTTGCTTTACGCAAATTTTTCGGCAAATGTGCGGCGTGACGTAATGGATAAACTGTATGTATATTTAGTGTATAAAATAGAATGTTTTTCTTAAGCTGGCGGTTATGTTAGATGCATAACAGCTCTGTTATTCTTATGGAAATGGGTGGTTTAACGTAACGATGTTTCTACTATTATGTTTGTTAACAAGTTTTTAATTTTTAACAGATTTTACGTTTTGACATCAAAGTAATGATACTTATTCTTGTGATTTTAAGTAAAATTATGAAATGTTCAAGACGTCGTCATCTTTTAAACTGCTGGTACTAACTGTTCACACTGCGCATACTCTGCTCTGGTCCGAATCTGATTTAATCTTGCCGAAATTTCTCATAAATAAATAAATAATAAATAGATTACAACGGATATGCAAAGTGCACCCTCTGAGTTTGATAGAAAGAATATGTCTTTCCAACAAACTTCAACTTTTATCTATAAACTATGATGTTATTATCTACAAGGCAGCATATGAAAAAAAAAAACATTCGTATGACTATAATATAATCTGGTTAAATGGGTTATAATATAAACTAGGTTAAATGCCTGTCTTGGTAAAGTATCGTACAGATAAAATTTACGATACTAATAAATCTATAAAAGTCATCGAAATTACGATTTATAGTTGTGTAGGACAACACGAAGGGATAACAACGAAAATTTACAGCTGACCCTTGACCAGAAAGGACCACACAGATGTAATAAAGTAAAAAATATAATTGGGATCAGCAAAACTCAACCTATACGATTGCACCACATAAATTCAGTATAATCCAATGATATTCGCCTGTAAAGATGGGTGGTAACTCTATATGCAAATTTTATAGGTATATGGTATAATTTTATGTTTGCATATGTAATGTAAAACAGGACATTGTCCGATTTTGCTTTCTGTGTATGTAAGAGACAGACTTCACTTTCAGATTTGTCTTCGATGCAGTTGGCAGTAAAAAAAATAAGATGCTGCTGTAGTCCTTATAATATATTAACACTTGGTTTTTGCATCGTATAACATAAAAATATATATATAACAGAAATTTAGCCTAATGAGGGCTTAAAAAATGTTGTCCTGTATGATTAAATAGTGCTTCAACCATTGGATTTTTTATCTGAGATGATGAGTGGGGTTCCACCCGTCCTGCTGCAATTCTACATGCTGCCCGGGGCAGTATTCCAGGTAGAAAAAAATATGATTTATTCCATTGTGTATCAGTAATATTAATTACATATAAAAAGACACGGTCTATGGTGATTTCACGTATTATAAAATTAATTAAATAATTAAAATGGGTCTAAAAAAATGTAAATGTGCAACAGTATTACTATTGAGATTTATAACCCACAATATGTAAATAGCCTTTTTTAATTGTAAATATTCTCATATAATAAAATGTAAATCAAGATTGAATATGAGTGATCTTTTCTTTGTTTTAATTCTTAATTAATATTTTTCTCTTATAGAAGTTGGAATGTTAAACACAATCCATTTATCTGTATGATTTTCTAAAGAAAAATATTAGATAAAAAAAGTTACAGGCTTAGAAGTTAGGCGATCTCCAAAAAAAGCAACACAGTGTATTGATTAATTATAATTTTGAATATTTAATATATTAAATTTTCTTTAGATTTCTCTGAAGGAAACATTTAATTATATCGCTTACCTAGAGTCATTGGTGCTATCATCACTGTACGAATATTAAGACTCTTAAAAATTAATCTCCTCAGTCAAATTAATATTAATCAACATCATTTTCTGTGTTGCAATGCACATAAATTATGGATACATTTTAGCAAGTATATATCATTCCAGCAGAGTTGGTGACATAAATTGCGATGAGGAAATTGAAAATATTGTGTGCTAAACTGTGTGGTAGTGTCGATGAACGAAAAAATGTGTGAAACATAAATGTTTCCAACACCAACTGCATACGATAATGGGCACGTTTTCACACTTGTTGCAAGTGTTATTTCGTATGTTAAAACTTGTTTGTTTCGTTGTCCGAAATACTGAGTCACTATGAGCTTTCTGAAAAGCGTATCGTCGCATATCATCAAACGTGGGGGAAGAAAACTGGTTGAAAACCAAAGAGTGCAATTGTATTACGTTTTCTCTTGTGATGAGGTCAATATTTCCGCAGAGGTTTTCATGAGTGTTGCAGAATTCCACTATTATCTTTACCATAGATTTATAATCGTGGAAAAAACAAACGTCTAACGGCTGTAGGTATTTTGTGGTGTTAACAGCAATAATTAAAAAATCAGCATTATCCCCCATTTTTTCCTTACCGAATTTTGTATCTGTTTGGCCAGCCCAGGAGTCCAAGAGCAGGAGTATTTTCTGATTTTGAAAACATACCTTTAATTTCTTAAAATATAAGCCACTTAAATGTTTTGAGGTTTTCCCCGATTTTGAACATGCTATCTCCACATTTGGACGAAATTAGTTGTCGATGTTCTTCTGTACTCTGGGCCCGAACACCCCATTGGTTTCCTGAAGTACTATAAGTAACGGGCCAACAAATTTCTCACTGGCATTGATGGTCATTTGTATGGTGTATGAGTGAGTTGTTTTGTTTTTACTACTGACCGATGCCTCGATATTTTTTTAACCTTGCATGTGTAGGGTTCGTTTTGAAACAATGCCGTATTGATAACCACTTTGATCAGTATTAAGGATGCACGTGTAATCACATTTACCCTGCTTAAGTTTTGCCGAAATCCTTTTCGGAAATTGTCAATGACAGGCTGCAGAGATATTTCGGGGAAAACATGCCTCTTTGTGACCACATGGGTCACCTTGCGACTTCTAATTTTATTTTCCTTCTTGGAATTGTGAATGAACTTTGAACTCGCTTTGAAGTTTGTAAATTCAAGCTCCAGTGCTTTTTCCATTGCCCATATTCGCAAGTATCTATCATGTACAATGACCTTTAACAGAGTCCGGTGAACGAAAAATTTTGATATCATATGTTTTTTAACCATTTCTATCTTTTGTTGTGTTGTTCCCTGATTTTGCAGATACTTCCTCCAACGCTCTATAACCCAGAACTGTTTTGCTTTTCTGGAGTAATACTGTGCAACCTTCAATTTATTCTTTGAAGATTTGTCATAGGCCTGCACTGCCTTTTCCATAATTTCCAGAGATACTTCCTCATCACATTTTAACTTTTTTGATGCAGGTTCCGTAACTTCAAAATCGATGTCATTGTCCAATTCATTTTATTCGGCGGAACTTTGTATCACAATATCCAAATCATTAAACATTTCATCTTTAATTAAGCCTTGTATGACCTTGAAGATCCTATGGCTAATCACTTCCTACTGAGGCATGGAATCTCTTGCCGTAGGTTGCCCAAATTCAAGCAACAGCTTATTAGCAAGTAATTTTGCTACAATGGATGTATCGGCGATAGCATTACGGCCTGAAGACTCACCGACGACATCTTCAGAACTGGGCCAGACTTCGCATGTCATAGGGGTGCGTGCCTTTTCCCCTGAACCAGCACGCCTGGAACGCGTGCCACAGGTACTTCTAAAATTCTCCATGGTTGAGCGCCTAGGGATCCGCCACTCTAGGCTCTGCCCATGCCCTCTTTTCGATCCGTAGATCCAGGCGAGGAATCAGGTCCTGTTATTCCAGTACTAACCTGCGTTTACTCCAGTTTTTTTCCTCATTCATTGTGCACTTTCCATATTCGTTGTAGTCTATTTTTTATTTATATATTTAGGAGAAAAATTCTGCAAGATTAAATCAGATTCGGACCAGAGCAGAGTAAGCGCAGTGTGAACAGTCAGTACCAGCAGTTTAAAAGATGACGACGTCTTGAACATTTCATAATTTTACTTAAAATCACAAGAATAAGTATCATTACTTTGATGTCAAAACGTAAAATCTGCTAAAAATTAAAAACTTGTTAACAAACATAATAGTAGAAACATCGTTACGTTAAACCACACATTTCCATAAGAATAACAGAGCTGTTATGCATCTAACATAACCGCCAGCTTAAGAAAAACATTCTATTTTATACACTATATATATATATACAGTTTATCCTTCCGTCACGCCACACATTTGCCGAAAAATTTGCATAAAACAAGGTGCTGGAAATAGCAAAAACAGATGGAAAAACTCTCCGAATGCAGCCGTACGCGAAAACTTCGTAGAATGCGAAGTGCCTGTCTAAAAGAGGGGAAATAACCGGCAATGTGTGGATGTAAAGGATTTTGCTCGTAGCTCGGGAAAAGGTATTGGTAGAGGATTAAAACAATACAAAGAAACTTTTAACTTGCGAGAATTTATATGCCTGCCTGCCAATTTATTTATTTACTTATTCACACTTCAAGTGAGGATATCTCGAAAACGGTTGGATTCCGACGGGTAGTTCTATTGGACTTTTTGATGTACATGACGAGACCTTTCTTTTGATACCACTCTCGTCCAAATCCACAACTTGCACCTGCGAACGTTCCCTAGTAAGTGTTTTTGAAACTAAAATAACAACAAAAAAAAAAAAAAAACATTTAAAAATATAAATCGTTTATGTTGTTTTAAAATAATAAAAAGTATTTTTTCCTTATATTTTCTTATGTTAATTATATTTACTATCATCAGAGCAGTTACAAAATACAGTTGGTAAGATTTAAAATTTATTTATTACAGTTTAGCTATTATTGCTAATAATTTGTGCTTTGTACCAATAATTTTGATACTTTAAAATATTTTTTTAAATCGTAAACTTTTCATGTATAATATTTTTTTGTAATTTAAAAAAACAAGATGGTAGAAGAGTCTGGGTATACGCATACTGTTCCATATTACATATATATATATATGTACACATTACATAGATATGATGTATATAAATGTACATATTACATAGATGTGATGTATATAAATGTACATATTACATAGATATGTGTAGCGTATATACATATATATTACATAGATATGATATATATATACATACATATTACGTCTAGGACATGATCTATATGGAGATAGACATCCATTTTAGTCGAATTATATGTCAGATTATTATGTCGGATCTGGATGTCCAACAAACGCTATATGGATGTATTCGGAGAGACATCTGATTGTAATATCTACGTAGATACTATGTAATATGGAATTCCTTGGATGAATTATGGACATGGTATATGGATGTACTTTACATTATATGGATGTCATATTTACCCATTTGTGCTGTGTGGGTTTATTGTCAGGGGGAAGAAAAAATTCACATCTCGTTTTCTTCGGGGAGATTCGAAACCGCGGCCATTGGCGTGGCAGACAGTGGCTCTTCCAACCTCGCTATTTGGGGACTTGTATAGATGTGCTTTTAGATTGATGTAATGAATTCTGCTGCATATTTATATTTTTATAAGGTAGATTATAATTTTATCGGTGCTGCTATAATTTTTGAAAGTTTCTAGTAAGGCTAATTTATTATTATGGTTTTATCATGGTCGATGAATAATTATAATATGGCTTGATTAAATAATTTATTAGTGCAATTTTCTTTGCTCAATGAATAGTTAGAATATGGTCTGGTTAATTTGTTGCTCACAAATAACGAATTGTGAAGTGCATATTGCGTGAAATTTTATCACTTTGAGTAGGCGGATAAGATTATAACACTTTACTGTTTATAAAGGGGGGAGAGATCAATTATGTTTATTTTTAATTTGATTGAAAACAGAATATACCTCTTAAATAAATTTAAAAGAAAAAAGATTTCCTGGATGTTTGAAATTTTATCGATCAAATTTTCTTTTTGAATGGTTTTGAAGAACACGGGAAATTTATTCTTTTCGAATTAAAACTTAACGAAGAACAACATATAAATAAATAAATAAAAATAATAATAAGCATTCCTAAAATTTTTAACAGCTAAAAAAATAACTAATGGAGAAACAATAACTATCTATATTTCAGTATTTTCTAAAAAGCACTAAAAAGTGGTTTTTTAAAATAAATTATTACAGAACTAAAATAAACAAGCAAATTTCTACTTTCTAAAATCGCAGAATTTGAGGAGATACAGCATCTGTTTCCTTAAAAAGCATTGAGCCTGACCATGATTGAGGCAAAATTTTCTGAAATATTTGAGAGTTTACATTTCGTTAAAAGTCACGTGGTGTTGATAGGAAATGATCGTCAAAAACGACGAAATACAGCTTAAGGATTGCTGACTCGTCAAAAGTGATAGTTTTATTTCTGAGAATGCATTATCACAGTGGATGATGTTATGAATAGAAATAAATTCGGTTAGCTTTTTAGAAAAGCTTATATTAGATGACAAACTGTTGTAGATAGCAAGGAAGAAAAAGTACTTATTCATAATAATATTATTGTAATTTCGGCATATTGTAAAGTCATCGTTTTCCTATTTTCTAAGATTACACTAGTCTTCATCACAGGGCTACAGAGATAGGTGACTGGTTTTATAAACAATGAGATCGCCAGTAGCTCATAGACTGGAACAGAATCACCTGTTAAACCTCATAGAAAATTTTTGTGTAACGACTAAAATGCCGACATCAACATGCCAGAAATTTAGTTAACTCACGTGACTTCTACTGAGAGACTGTCATTAACTGGATATGTCATACCTGTAGAACCTTTTTACACTAAATTTCTTGCAAAGAAAGGTGTATAAAAAGACGGTTTATCACTGTATTAACGACACATGTCCAAGATATGACAAATTTTTCGTCCATTGTGCTTATATATATATGAGGACGTGAGTTTCAAAACTCGTCTTATCCGAAATTTAAACAATAGTGTTTTCTCTATCAATCTATTCTATCGGTGAACCTGCATGGAAAAACACTACAATGTGAAAAAAATCTAGTTTTATTGTATGTTTCTGGCATTGCAAAATCTTGGTTTACAATGAAAACTAATGGACACAGTCAGAGGTTTTTCGCGATTTTCCAAAATTTGATTTTCTGGATAATGCTAGATTTGAAACTGAAGTCCTCATATATGTATAAAACTAGGTTTTATGCATGAAAAACAATCATTTATCATAATATAACATACACCATGTCTCTTTTACATATCTATATTTTTACCCCTTTAAATTATAAACTATTTAACTTTAATTTACCCTTTGTATTTTCATATATTTTATTATTTCGAAATATTTTTTAAATATATTATATCCTTTATCTGTTGAACATTTTAAAAACTTATTACCTACATATGAAGTTCAATATATTTTAAAAATATTAACTACTCAATTTCTTATATTGTTTACCACAATTTATTCCTTTTTAATCCTCGTATTCGTTTATATCTAGATTTACAATAATAACTTTATTGCTTGGAATTTCTTTTTAACTTATTTGTTCTCCTTTTTGGATGATTGTTGCTCTAGCTTTTCACTTTTTTATTTAACGCTAGATGGCAGAACCAGCACCCACTTTTTTATTTTTTATTAATATTATTTTATGTATGCCAGGCTTCAACATTACCTAAATGTTTTGCTTGGCGTTGTCCATATTTTTACATCGCAATTATTTTCTGCGCTGGTCAGTTGTGTGTATTATTTTTAAAAGTGTTTTACATATTATATGTTGATGTTTTTTTTTTTTTTTTTTTTTTTTTTTTTTTTTTTTTTTTTGCATCTTTTAATATTTCCACTTTTTTTATATGGAAAGAGTTCTTTATGTGGAAAGAATGTTGGGAATATCTTAATTACGCCACTTTTAGGCTTAATGCAGACAATATTTGAAAAAATGACATAGCTATGAAAAACATTATTATGAATAAAACTTACGAAGATACTCTGACTAATCCATAAGATATTCATGGTTTCTCTTTTTTTTATTTTCATTTTACTGACATTAATTTTTATATTATCATTTTCTTTAAAATCACACGTGAATTTATTTTAATTAGATATATATATATATATATATATATATATATATTGGAAAAAATAGGCTCTAATTGTTTTAGTATGTAAGCTTATATCCACTTTTTCCTCTTTATACAGGGTAAATCAAAATGAATATAGCGATTACAAACAGCTATAACTATTTAATTGAAAATAATTTATCGATAAGTTTGACACAGAATCTAGACGGAACTTCAAAATTTTGTATATGTCATAGATGTTCTATGTGACATCCCTTGGTCACACAGACAACATCTAGGAGGTAATCCATTTCACGCCATACATTCTGAAGCATTTGTTCAGTCAACGACACAAGCGCATTACAAATGCGTACTTTGAGTTCTTCAATTCTTTTGGACATGGGAGGCACAAAATCGCAGGGTGTTAAGTTCGGAGATCTCGGTGGGGCTAAGAGCAGAAGACATCGTCGGCATCTCCACTTCGACGATCCAATGCTTCGGAAGATGTTGGTTTAAAAGTGTGCGAACCTCCGTACTCCAGTGTGAGGGTGCTCCATCTTCCTACGCTGTGATAACAGAATGACATTTGTTAAATTCTAACACGCAGAATGCTTTCTGCACGCGACTCGTCATTTTTACTAATGGGATGCCTGCAATGAACAGGTTTCTTGTGGTTGCGAAGTTTCAACTTGCCCATACGTAGGCTCCCGCCTCACTGCACCTGCGCCTTACGTAAAGAAATTTTGAAGTTCCGTTTACATTCTGTGTTAATCTTATCGATAAATTATTTTCCATAAAATAGTTATAGCCGTTTGTAATCGCTATATTCATTTTGACTTACCCTGTATATTAATAATAATTTTATTTTATAAATTATTTTATAAAAGTATTTAAAACTTAATTAACGAAATTGAACAAAACAACAACTGAATAAGTTTTAAAAAGATGCCAGTTCAGGAAAAAACAAAAGTATGACAGAGAATCCTAAGTGGAAATTAATAAATAAGTAATAAAAAGGTAGGATGAGCGGATCCTATTTCGCGGTGAAGTGCCGAGATGGACCCCGACACCTCGAAATAGCCTGGAGAACTTTTGCCGGTGTATATGAACAGCATAGGTCGTGAATATACAACGGTTTTCCGAGGTCGGCGCCATCCCAAAGACCTAACAAAGCTATACTCACCATCAGAGCTTCAGAATCAGCCAGGACTCCTTACCGTTTCTTCACATGACTGAAACTAGAAGAAAAAGACTGAGAAAAATTAGTAAACTGCATAATTTCATTCAAATCAGTGCCCCAAATGACCGGAATACCCTAAATTTGACTGTTACATTAAATTTTCATCAATTTCTTCTCAAAATAATTTTAAAATCTTCGAAAACTGTCAAAATAGAATTCTTGAAGTTCGCTCAAATGACCCTCTACCGTACTGCTTCAAATCCACTGGCGTAAAGGCGACGGTAGGGATGCCGATGATAAAATAATCTTCAAAAATTCAAGAAAATGAGCATCGTGGAGTCCAGGGCAAGTCAAAAGCCCGCGAAAAAGCTCAAGGGACCCCGCCAAAATATGGTCAAAGGTTCTAGAACATTCGAAAATTTGAATGGCATAACTGCCAATAACGGTCGAATTTTTAAATAAAATACACGTGTCGTAAATACCAAAAATATCTACTTTCTCGGCTTTTGGCTAGATCCACTGTCAGTAAATGACAAAGACCAACTTTTGCTACATTTTGATCTTAGCCAAAAGGCCGACAAGCGATCTGTGTTTATCTACAATCTGTGTTAATCTTATCGATAAATTATTTTACATTAAATAATTATAGCCGTTTGTAATCGCTATATTCATTTTGACTTACCCTGTATATTGATAATCATTTTATTTTATAAATTATTTTATAAAAGTATTTATTTTCTTTTAATATTAGTAATTAATGTTTTCTAATATTTCAAAGAGCTGTCTATATTGGAGGAAAGCTTTTATAATGTGAAATGTAACCTTTTACGCGTTGTTTGAAAATTAACCATCACATTTCAATATTTGACTAAAAAACTTAAGAAATAATGTATTTATTTTTTTAAAAGTTAAGATGCATAACACGTAATTTAACTAGAAGTAGGTAGTTTTTCTTTTCCCAGAAAACTTCACTTTACTAAGTCACTTTACAACTGCTTTTGGAAAAAAAAAAAAAATATATATATATATATATTATTTTAGTCGTTTATTTTTTCTTAAACAAAAGAGATATTGAATAACCGAAAAACATCAAAGCATTAGTTTTATAAACAATTAAAAAGTCATCTATGCTGTCGGAGAAAGAATGCTAATTTTAGCAATAGATTAGTTGCATAATATTCCTTATTTTAAGCAAAAAACTTTACATTCTAAGAGGAAATACTTCATTAAAAATCTTCAAGACTTTTTTTTTATTGAAAGAATAATGGAAATCTTAAAATACGACCCGATGTTTCTTAAATAAAATAAAACTGAAGTTTTTAAATTTGAAAAATTATCTTCATTAGCGGATATCTACAGAATAAAAAGCGCGTTAATAAAAATTTCATTATGCAGCGAGATAATTTTATTCTTATTTGTTTTCTGCTGAAAATATCAAATCATCGGAATGATAATTAGTAAATAAGGTATTTGACAGAGATACCTGAATATTGAATTGTTAGGTGCGTTCGTAATTATATAAATACGTAGCACCTATAGTCGTCCCCTGGTTCGTGCGTCTGTCCGCATATAACATAGCAAAAAACAAACCAACAAAATGTTTAAAATTTAATATATATAATCGTTTCAGAGTTTTGTCTGGTCATAGGAAATTTTATCAAAATCGAATAAAAATTTCAAAAGATATTAATGAAAGTTTTCTTCATTCTGTTAAATCTTATCATACGTATTAGTTTAATAATATATTATGATGAATTATGGTTCTAGGTTGCCATGGTGATTTTTCTGTTATTTCCTATCATACGTAATTGATTCAATGATATTCCTTGATAGGTAATTCAAGGTTGCCTTGGTGATTATGTCCTATTTAAGATGTTAGCAATATTATTTCCGTATTACTGAATATAATATATACAATCGTAATAAATTTTGCATTTATGCATTTTGGCAAAAAGTGCAAGAGCTATTGCATCAAGATCTGAATATCTAAGATAGGGTAACTAGTTAGGGTAACTCCAGGATAGGTGGCAAGAATTTTTAAAGATTGTAATTAAAATTCTTATTATACAAATAGAAGAAATATTTATTCATATTTTAAATTATTGTACATATACTCATCCTATTTTGGGCAAAAATTTGTTAAAAACTGAAAACAAAAATTGGGAAACAAAACTGAAATTAAAATGGCAGATGGTCATCAAATGCAAGAATAAAAAAAGTGAAGATAAAATAGCAAAAATTAACACATTTCATGTAGTCTATACTAATATCATAAAGAGGTAAAATTTGTTTATTTGTAGGAGGTAAGCTCTGGAACTACCGGACCGATTCCAAAAGTAATAGTATCAAAATGATGGCGTTAGTCTAACTTAAAACATAGGCTATATCTTATGTCCGTGCCACTGGCCAAAATGGGGTGCAGGAGCAAAAAACGTTCTAAAAATGCAATTTTTGTGTTACTGAAGGGCCTAGAAACATGAAATTTGGAATGGTAGTTACGTATAAGATATTAATGATCTCTAAGGACCCTTCTTAAATAAATTGAAATTAAAAAGGGGTGAAAAAGCGCGAAAAGCGTTCTAAAAAACGTTCTAAATGGCGAGTTTTATGCAATTTCAGGAAGTACCAAACCGATTTAAAAAATAATGGTGTCAAAATGATGGAGACAACCCTTGCTCCAACATAGGCTACATTTTATGTCGGTGCAACTACCACTAAAGGGGTTGCAGAGGAAAAAACGTTCGAAATTGCGATTTGCATGGAATTTGGCATGGTAATTACTTATTAGATATAAATTATCTCTAAGATCTTTTCTTAAAAAATTCGAAATTTAAAAGGGGTGAAAATGCGCAAAAAGCGTTCTAAAAAACGTTCTAAATGGCAATTTTTACGCAATCTCAAGAAGTACCAAACCAATTTCAAAAATAATGGTGTCAACATGATAGTGACAACTGTTGCACCAATATAGGTACATTTTTTGTCGGTGCCACTACCCCTAAAGGGGGAGCAGTATAAAAAAAGACGTTCGAAATACAATTTAAGTGTTACTGAAGGGCCCAGATACATGGAATTCGGAATGGTAGTTACCTATAAGATATAAATGATCTCTAAGGACATTCCTTAAAAAACTGAAATGAAAAAGGGGTGAAAATGCGCGAAAAGAGTTCTGAAAATGTTCTAAATGGCGATTTCTACACAATTTCATGAAAGTACCCAGCCTATTTCAAAAGTAATGGTTGGAAATTGATGATGACAGCCCTTGCTCCAACATAGGCTCTATTTCATGTTGGTGTCACTGCCACCTAGGGGTTGCAGAAGGAAAAAACGTTCTAAATTGCGATTTTTGTATTACTGAAGGGCCTTGAATCCTGAAATTAGGCAGAGCAGTTATTTATAAGATACAAATGATCTCTAAGAACATTTCCTACAAAATCGAAATTTAAAAGACGTGAAAATGAGCAAAAAGCGTTTTAAAAAACTTTCTGAATTGCGATTTCTACACAATCTCAGGAAGTACCGAATAGATTTAAAAAACAATGGTGTAAAAACGATGGTGACACAGCCCTCTCTCCAACATAGGCTGTATTTCATGTCGGTGCCACTGCCCCAAAGGGGGTGAAGGAGCGAAAAACGATCTAAATTGAGTTTTTTATACTAGTGCAGGGGCTAGCAACTTGAATCTAGACATGGTAGTCACTTATAAGTCATAAATGATCTCTAAGAGCATTTCCTAAATAATTCGAAATTTAAAAGGAGTGAAAATGGACGAAAAACGTTCTAAAAAAATTCTAAATTGCGATTTCTACGCAATCTCAGAAAGTACACAACCGATTTCAAAAGTAATGGTTGGAAATTGATGATGGCAGCCCTTGATTCAATATAGGATCTATTTCATGTCTGCATCACTACCACTTTGCGGATGCATTTTAAAAAAACTTTCTAAATTGTGGTTTTGTGATACTGAAGGGGCTAGCAACTTGAAATTTGGAATGATAAATACTTATGAGATATAATTAGAAGAGTTCCTTAAGAATTTGAAATTTAAAAGGGGTGAAAATGAACGAAAACCGTTCTGAAAACGTTCTAAATAGCGATTTCTATGCAATCTAAGGAAATATAAACCGATTTCAGAAGTAATGGTTTCAAATTCATGGTGACAGTCCCCGCTCCAACATAGCTTATATTTTACGTTGTTGTCACTACTACCTGAGGGTTACAGGAGCAATAAATGCTCTAAATTGCGTTTTTTGTGTTACTGAGGGGGTCTAACATTTTAAATTTGGAATGGTAATTACATCAAAGATGCAAATGCTTTTCTAAGAATTGTCGAAAGAAAATTTCAAATTTAAAAGGATAAAGTTAGAGAAAAGCTTTCTATAAACGTTCTAAATTACGATTTTTATGCAATCGTATGAAATACGAAACCGATTTCAAACATAATGGTTGCAAATTGATGGTGATAGAACATGCTCAAACGTAAGCTATATTTTATGTCGAGGGTTGCAGGAGCAAAAAACTTTTTAAATTACGATTTCTGCGGCATTGAAGAGGCTAGAAACTTTAAATATAGCTCGGTAGTTACTTATAAAATATAAATGTCCTCTAAGAACAGTAGAAAATAAATTCGAAATTAAAAAGTGGTGAAGCGAAGGGAAGGAGCGAAAAGCATTCTAAAAGACTCCTAAATTACGATATCTATGGAATCTCAGGAAATAATAAAACGATTGCAGAAGTTATTGGTTGCGAATCAAGAGTGATAGTCCCTAATCCTATACAGGCTATATTTTATGCCGGTATCACTACCACCTGGTTGTCAGGAACAACAAGAAAGCCTATAAAAACATCTAAATTCAGTTTTCTATAGAATATTAGGAAATGCCAACCGATTGCAAGGTTAATGTTGGCAAATTAATGGTGGCAGTCTCTGTTTCAACATTTTTCGAGACATTCTATTTCAACTGTATTTCGACATTTTATGTTGGTGCCACTTACACCAGAGTGGTGGTAGACTGTTAGCAAGAAGCCTGGAATTTGACATGATGTTAATTTTAATATATAAATGCGCTAAGATGGTTTCTAAAAAATTCAAAACTTCAAATGAATACTGAAATGAACGTATGAAATACGCTTAAAAGTCTCAAAATACTTTCTAAATTATCATTTAATTGGAATTAGTTTTAGTTCTTCTTATTAATTAAAATCTCATTTGTGTCTAATTCACATTTATAATGAAGTTCAGTCAAACTCTGGCTTAATTTGTAATTTTTAAATTATTTCAAAAGGTGTTCTTCTAATAAAAAATAGTCATGTAAATATCACTTGGCATATTTCAACTATTACGCGAGCAATGCCGCGGGGTTTGCAAATTAATCATAAAAAAACATATAGCAATTTGTACAGATGTAATGATATCACGGAAAATGAGTGAATAAAATTCGAATAAACAAAATTTAAAGTATAATTTCAATCCTTCATTTTTCTAACATTTTAACACATTGTTGGCAAAGGTCTTGATAGTTTGTACACATTTCATGGAACCATTTCAGGCACCTTATATATTGTATCCAGTCATCCGTTTTGATTGTAACTATTCTTCTCCACAACCAACACAGTGATTCTTGTCCAATTCTATAACACCGGAATCTGTAGAATCCGATAATTTCAAATGTATTTTATCTTCTTCGCTGCTGGAAGTGTCATGTTTTTGTTTTTTTCTCGCGTTTGCTTTAGATTTTTCCACGGTTTGAAGTTTATTTATCAACTGTATCAATTTCTGGGATGAATGTTTCCGACGGTTTTAACTGTTTTCTGAAAATAAAAATGCATCGTTAGGCCCTACTATATTATTATTGAAATATTTGAACGTATCTCATTTGCTACGTTTGACGTGCAATTTCCACTTGTTTTAATATTTAATTTCATTTATTTTTGCATTTGTTTACTGTCAAACTAACTGAGTGAAAAAGTGTCCATACCGGGACTCGAACCCGCACAATGAAAAAGTCCAAGGATGCTTTACGAACTGAGGTTCTTAGATAACACCTAGCTTAACATCTCTCACTTGTAGGTATTTTTTAAGTAGCTAAGTTTACAGAGCATGTGTGATATATGCAAATGACCCGGGTTCTTGTCCCGTCTTGGGATGTTTTTCCCTCTATGGATTTTACATCTAATTAGCAAAAGCAAAACATTATGCAATTAAACAAAATTCAGTTTTTTGGGAGTATTTCATAACTACAAAATTATAGATTAATGTTATACATCTTTTTTGATTTTTTGACAGTGGCATTCATCGATCTACTCCCTTATACAACTCTTCAACTGTAATTCTTGAAAGTACATACATTATTCATTCCCTTTCATATCTATCTTCAACAATATTGACAAAGGCACCATTTTTAGTTTATGTCCAATAATCACTTCACAGTAGATAGGGATATAATTTTAAAAATGCTAGTGTTTGATTTTTAATATAGTACGTAATCACATTCGTTAATATTCACCGTTTTTTAATGTTCATATTTGTTGGGTATTTTTCCAATAATCACCTCATAATTAATATAAATGCAGAAAAAAATTCCAATGTTCTCTTTCTAATGGGTTATTTCCTCAGTAATCTTGAATACTAATTTAAAAATAATAGAAATATCATTTAACTGAGAGCGCCAAAATCAGGAATTTAGCCTTTTCTAACAAAGTACAATTATATATTATTAGTTTTTTCTTTATAATTTATTTTGTATGTTTATAACATATGTTATTGAATGCTTAAAAAAAAATATATGTTTAAGAACCTATAATTGATTTTTACATATATACGTAGAGAATAAATCCACTAACTATATTCCGAAATTCCTTTAAAAGATTATCTATAGTCAATGTTTCAACTAAATATATTGACGCTATCCATTTTATAAATTTCTAAGAGAATTTGAAATGAAATATAGTACATTGCAGAAATGTCTTTGATAAGTACCTTTAGATAAATTTTAATAGTTTCTTAAATCAATATTTGCTTTTTCAGGCATGGATTACATTTAATCAGGCCTTTTTCATAGAGAAAACATAGCATATTCGAAGAAAGAATTGAACAAGAATGATACATTTGATAAAATATCTTTAAATGTATCCATAACAGATATTTTGGGATCAATATTTTAAGAGCATGGAATTTCAAGTCGTACGTTTTACAGAAAACTAAAAAGTAAAATTAAAGTAACAATAAATATTTGATATGTATATGGTAAGTACCTATTTACACAATTCTAAAAAAAATTCTTTTGCAAGTATTATATGTGTATGATCGACAATTCTTAATAAATACTATAATGATAAACAAGAATAACATTTTAATATGTTACCATCAGCTGACACACTACGTAATAGAGTATAAACAGATTTCATCCTTGTTTGCCTTATATTTATACGCGCTTAATACTTATCAGAGAACATAAGGCCACAACTGTCATAAAATAAAATGTAATGCAATCATTATAAGACACATTTTTTGAAACGTTTAAGTGCGATTTTTGTATAATGCTGGCAGTGATATAATTTTGGTGTATTGTGATAGTTACCAACAACATGTTTCTATTGAATTTGGGGCCGATAGACTCATAATTATTTTAGAGTCGCACACAAAATATTCGAATCACTTCTAACAATGGACAGCAACTAAATAAAAAGCTTCCTATTAGTATGTCATTTTGACAGTTGAAGTGACACGACATTTGTAATTAACATTGAGGTTCAATGGAAATTTATTTTTCCATTTAAAATATTAGGTTTAACATTTATAGTAGAACAACTCTAAAGAAATCAAACGCATTACAATTTTTTAATTGCTTTTATTCAACTTACGATTTTTCACGTATATATCAATATAAATATTGCTTTATATTTGGACTCAAATAAATCTCACTTTTCTTAAGAGAATTTCAATCAAATCATCAGAATAAACTTTCCTCGTGGTCAGACATATCCTTTCATTAATCAAATTGCATTATTTTTTCTTTATTACGCTTGTATAACTTCTGGTGGGAAATTTCATAACTAAAATTTCAAATGCATTATTTTGTTTTTTATCATATGGCAACCACATTTGAAGTTAAAATTTGAAGGGATGATTGAACATTTTTTAAGCTAAAAAAGCCATCTAGTGAGAAGTCGATTAATTAAATTTAAATAAATTTAGTTTTTTTTTCTTCAATATAAACTGTCGCACGGATGTTACAAACAGGTATGACAGATGCAGCGCAATACGACTTTCCATCAACAACACCCAATGGCGGCAAATGGGGGTAACTAAGTTAAGACAATTTTTTTTCTGTTTTTCTTTATGAATCCGTACTCAAGTAAAAATTAATTCTGATAGACTAAATAAATATTTTTTTTTGTTTATAGCGCACCTGCTGGAAAGTATAGTAACTAGATTGGTATAAAATTAACGTTTGATATTCTTTTAAGATTTAAAATTCCATAACTACAATTTTTAAGTAGATTTTCTTATTTAGTTTTGCTCATATGACAGCTATACTTAAAGACAAAATAAGATGAGATACACTCAAACCAACTTTCTTTTTCACCAATTACACTTTTTGGCGAAACATAGATTTGCAAATAATGCAAAATTGATTTTCCTGTTTTATTGTATGATATAATACCCCAGTTTAGAATAGATAGGGCTGATATAACACAGTTCGTTGTATATCGCGCTCTAGCACGAAACACGTGATCCGAAATTGAAATAAAATTATTTTACTGTATGTGTCCTTACTCACGTGAGAAAATACTATTATATATATATATATTTAAATATGATTTTCTTTTGTATTATTTAATCTTTAGAATAATTTTTCATTTAGCGTCATTTAGCGGCTAATAAATTTGTGTTTTGAGAAAAATATTCTCATGATAATTTTTTTAAGCTGATAGCGCCACTGCTGCAAAATTGCATTAATTAACTAAAGTTTTAAATCATATTTTATATGTTTTCTTCAAAAAATACGTCTAAAAATGTATGTAGGAGAATATTTTCCCATTAGCCCATTTCATTTGATACAATAGAAGTTAAGCAATTGCCAGCACTTTAAATATAATTCCTTAAATATTTTTTAATTAAAATTAAAATATAAAAACTAAAAGATTTTCAAAATATCCAAGGCGGGCTCATCTACAAATAAGCAGCTAAAAATAATTATTGATACTAAATACGAAAAAACATAAGAATTTTGACATTTCTTTTCGGACCTTTGGTCTTGCAAGTTATGTTAAAAATACTTTCGCCACGTTTTAACAAGTAAAATAATAAAAAATACATTTTTGCACGATCGTAACTTACCGAGTATGCATTTTATGAATTTTCAGTGATTTGGGGGCAGCAAACACGAAGATGCATGTTTCGTTGACTTTTGATATGATAAAGAACAACATTTGAAAATGTTTTGAAGTTGGAAGTTGCCTCTAAAACAAATGGTTTAAGAATTGATAGTTGAACAATGATATAAATTGACAATAAATATGACCAATAGTGAAAGTTTGCAGAAAGTTTAGTATGATCGAGTTTTTCTGTATTTTTATATTAATATAAATTATATACAAATTAATTTTCATTGAAACATATTATTTGTTTTATGTGTATTATTTATGAAACTATGTATTGTGAACTAAGTATTTATTATAAAACCATTTTTAAAAAATATGCTTTCTTATATACATAGAAAAGAAAACAATGATGATATCACGTTCTTTATTTCCATCCTCACATAATACCTTTAAGATGTGCTTTATATTTATTCGGAGAAAGTTTGCAGAATGGAATATTTTTATAGCTTGAATATGAATGACAGAAATTTTTGTTGAAAAAAAAAATCCATGGAAAATACATCTGTTTGCTGTAAAGGTAATATCTGTTTTACACATAGTGAGTATATTCGAATAGAGTATGATTTTCAATTTCAGTAGTAGACAGACATAAAGATATTTGTGGAAGATGGCATATTTGAAAACGAAAAATAAGTGAAATTCATAAAGATGAATAAAAATTTAAATTACATATATGATACTGAAATATACTATTTACACAATGGATGTCAGTTATTAAATGTTCGATCTTATTTGTTAAACTATATATACTTGAAAACTGTAAATAAAGTAAATATTGAAGAAATATATGAAAACTGATATTTTAATAGTAAAGTGTATAAAGTCTTAGCATATATGATCTAATAACTGGAAAATATACATTTTTTTAAAAATGTAAATATGAATGACAATACATATTTTACAAAAATGATTATCCCATGTATTATGATCCCATGTATTTTGCTAAATGTCAAAGATACCAAACTTTTAAATGGATATTTACTCGAGTAATTTTCATTGAAAAATTACAATTTTAAAACTGAATTTCTGCTAAGATAAAATCATTATTGTGTTAGAAAATATTATTCCATCCTTACTCCGAGAAAAATTTTATAATGTCATGTAGCGTGATTATTTTTACGTGAAATATACAGATTTTTTTTTTTTACTTTCTGATCAAATGTAAATTAGTTAAGAAAAAAAAAAAAACTTTTTCTTTAAAATATATTCTAGTTTAAACATTTTATTAATTTTGTTTCGGAATATGAATGTTTTCCTAAATTAAATTACAAAAATGAAACAAAAATGACTATTAATTTAGATTTATAACAAAGTTAAATTAATTTATAACACCGTATGCAATATCGCACTGATTAAACCCCCTATTACTGAGCATGAAAAATTATGTATATTTTTATGCAGAAAAATTGTGTTAAACATATTAATAATGGTTAAGTATACTTATACGTACTCGAATTATTTTACCAATAAAAAATATAAATAAAATGCAGAAGACTAACTAAGGTATCTCGTTTTTTTGTTTTCTAGAATGGGAGAACGTTACCTCTTGGGAGTGAATAAACCCGCGCGTCTACGTACGTTTCATTTGGATAACACAGTAGATAACACACATTCAAATATGATTTTTTCCTTAAAAATTAGTAGAACTGATGCACTTTACAATATACAGCAGTAGATAAAGCTTTAAAACGAATTTAGCGAAAAATATAATGGTATACAAAATGGGGTACGATTTATCTCATCCGTGTGCTAACGTTATAAATATAGTACGCGCATATGGTACGGGTTAACAGTGATTTAAATTGTTGGTGATAGATGTATTATGGAAAGACGATCTATTAAGACGTCAGATCATTTTAATTGGAAAGTAGCTGTAGATCAGGAGGTGCAGCGCCACAAATTATACTGCAAAAGCCTAAATTATTGACCTGAATTAACTGAATTATTGATTATGCTGAATTGTGATTAAATGATTACTTGATACGTGGGAAGTTCAATTCGCATATTATTTATCGAAAAGGTTTCTCTTATAAGAAGTTGAAATTTTCGAATTTAGTAATTAATTTTGCAAAGTTGTCAGTTTGTGTTAATAAAAGAGTGGTTAATTGAGATATTTAGATTCGTTCAGTGAAAGCTTTTTTGCCAATTTTACGTTGCTGAAGGTTTAAGAGCGCATTTGTATAAAGGGTTGATTGCATGCAAGATAGTGGAATTAGTTTGGATTTTGTAAGAGAATTCTAGCAGTGAATCGAGATGAGAATAGTCGCAAAATCAAGTCTTTCTTCTGTTTTGGTGGAATTGGAAGAATATTGTCTTTGAGAGATTGAGAATGATAAATATAAGGATTTTTTTTAATGAAATTGCTGAAGTATGATCAGATAATCTAGGGTTAACTTATGTTGCTTGGCATTAGTAACACGTTTTTGCCGTGACTGTCTCTATCAAACGCCATAGTAAAGCAAAATATAGATACCTCATATTAAAGCAGAAAAAAATCATTATCATATAAAACAAAATGATAGCTGCCGATATTAAAATGCCAGTCAAGCCTTCTTTTGCGTCACTGGTTATATTATGTCATAAGAATAATTATAAAAATGAACACGGTCCAGACATCTAAGGATGGTAGGGGCATTTTTTCCTAATACATACAATAAAATATCAAAAATATTCTTATGTTTTATTTTTTATTTTTATATGGTCTCGTCCCAAAGGCAGAGAGGTCGATTTAGAGGTTTTTTAATTTTGATAAAATATTACTAATTTTAGGATTTTTTAATAATTGCTTTATAATTTAATGCTTGAAATATAATTTATATCTAAATATTTATGAACATTTATTTTTAGGATTTTAAGAAATTATCCTAAAAAATGCAATACATTAATTATTCATACAATGAAGCCTAAACAATCGACGTACTAGATTTCTTTCTTTCGTTTTTTAGTATTAATTGATCCAGTTTTCCGTCATTTTTATTTCACTGACAACTAATTGAAAATTGGTTTTGGAATATTAAGTTACTTTTTTATGAAACAGTAAAAAAGAAAAATTGATGGCATTGCAAGCTTGAAAAATAAGAAAATATTTATTATCTCGTCCTGCTTAATTTTTTTTTTATAAATATTGGATTAAATAAACTTTACTGTGAATTTGTTCTAGTGCACATTCGCCGAATAATATGCCATGTAAAAACTCGAGTACTGTAACACAAAAGTTGTATTAAAAATGCAGACATTAAACCTTCTGTCTTAGCTAATCAATAGTAATAACAACATTTAATATTTTTCGAAAATTTCTAAATTCAAAAATATTCAGGAAATTACGATCTCGACTTTTGTGAAATATTTCACATTCAGGGAAATTCCGAATAGTTATTGAATGACCTAACATGTACACCCGTTTATTCTCATGCGTGGATTTCCCCCTATCTTTTTAAAACATGCATTTATTATTTAGGTTTTGGAACTGTCTTCGCATTGGTTCACGACGGGTATGTAATATATGCTGAGTTTATATAGTGTGTGACTCAGACAAGAAAAATAAATTTCCTGCTTTGTATGATTCTTAAGCTTGTGGGGAAGGAAATTACTCCGTAGGCTGAGCTAATTCTTGGAATGACCGATTAACCAAAGAAAAGAAAATGCCGGACTTCACTAAAATAAAATCGACTGACAATTTACCCTGGCAACAGGACCGAGCAAAGACAGGTTCCAGGGTGTTTTATTGTCTGCACACACAGTAGCTCCCCTCACTCCAGAACTCTTTTATAATTCTCATTTGATCCTGATCTTATTTGGATGTTTCTACTCATTTTGAAAAAAAAATACAGATGACTATTTCCCTTATCCCTGATGAGAAAAATTTAGAAACTCTGATACAGTTGTCGAATGACACTTTTTTAAACATCAATTGTGTCTCTCAACACTTTTTTAAAGCATTTATTTCTTATAAAACTAGGGAACTCGCCCCCCTACGAGCCACGCTCGCCAACCCCTGTTCAGACATCGCAGTCTCTAAAAGCACACTAATTTGATCGGTTTTAAAAATATTTTGGAAGATTGAATTATAATTTAAAAAACAGTGGCGATCTCCCTATAAACGGGTTTCTATTCATTTCTCTTTGTTTGGTGAATTTTAAAGAAAAATCAGTTGTTGTTAAAAGATACAATGACTGTTTTCGTCTTTGATTAAATAAAATCAGTTAAACATTACAAAATAAGCTAATATAAATTGAATTATGTAAACAGAGTCTTTGTCTCCCGGTATTTTTTAACAAAGCGAAAAGAAAGTTCTTTTAAATAAGACATTTTAAATGTATCGTTTTAAATCTGACGTAATTTTCACCAAATTTTTCTTTCTCTTTTTAATATTCACGTGAAAATACTTTTGTTATAAATGAAATATTATGTGAGATGTCCTAACAAAAATAGTTGAAAAGATCAAATAACTGTCGCGCGCAATTTTTAAATTTAAACTGTTTTGCAATATTATTTTTTGTTCATTTTACGTAATAAGTTTAATGTGACTTAAATGCGACGTAATTTCTCCTATTTAAGACTTCTATCGCATGTTGATGAATTTAATATTTTACAATATCTTTTCTCTTTTAAAATTCACGCGTAAATATTGTTTTTATGAAGTAATTTTCAATAAGTTCCTGCTTTTTACACGTAATTATTTAATTCTAATTTGAAAGTTTTTTTTTTCTGTTTATAATAGTCACGTGTAAATAATTTTTATTTTGAAGCCAACGTTATTGTTTGCGCTGTTTATACAGTTGGCAACAATTTAAATTAATACCATTCTCTAAAATGAGTAAAAAATATCTCTCGAAGGCTGAAAATTTGAATTTAAAATAGAAATAAAACCTAAAAAAATGAGTCAAATTAAAAAAATAAATACAGTCTGCACACCGCGAAATTCTAATGTATAAAATGATATAAAAAATGAAAAAATTCCCAGGTATAATTTTTGCTCCTATAAAACTTTTTTAATGGAACGATTTTGTCCAACTTTAGCATTAAATATCTCTTAAAATAATTCTTCGATTTGAAAACTGTCTGCATCAGCGTATTTATCAAACATTTCTCTATAATACCGCCGATTTTCATATTTTTGTGTGCAATATTTTTCTTAATATTAACGGAGAAATACCTCCGGTCACAAAAAAATCAAAACGGGTGGCGGCGGTGACAGCGTAAGTTACTTTTTTTTAGAATAGAGAGATGCTTTTTTTCCCTCATAATCACAATACTTTGTGTTGTGTTTAAAATGTATGCAATTTTGTTCTAATTAAAAAGCTTCCAGATTTATTTATTTATTTATTTATTTTTTTAACAGACAAAAAACCGCAATATTCGATATTTTATGCTTCAATTCGAATCCATTTATGGCACTCTCATAACTGAGGCTGTCATAGGTGGATCATTAATGGTAGGATCATTAACATGTTCACGCCGGCGCGGCGGGTCACATTCGACAGTCTTAAAGTTGTCAAGTCTCGGCTTTTTACACACCAGTATTATTTTAGAGAAAATGTTGTTCCTTTAAATCGCCCAATTGTTGTAGTTAAATAAAACAACATTTTCTGTATTAAAATACTGGTAGCCACAAAGTCGGAGACTTGGTAGCTCTGAGAGAGTCGAGTGTGACCCACCGCGCCGGCGTGAACGTGTTAAATAAATATGCCTATAATTATACCTGCCTATAATAAATATGCCAATAAGTTTTACCATTGTTATGATTAAAACAAGAGTAAAAATATGTATGTCTAATCTAACTTTGACAAGGATAAATCTATTTTTAGAAACAATGTTAATTTAAGTATTCCGAAACCCCTGTTGATTACATGCAACTTAAAAATTCATGAATTTCTTATCAAAGAAAATGCAATTATTAATGAGCCAGGTTCGTGTCTTTAATCGTACGGATAATTATAATATTTCTTTTGCATAAAATTTGCTCGCCTTCAAAAGATATATTAGTGTTGTGCCCAGCAATTTTTCATAAAACATAATTTATTTAATGTCAGGAATCCTTTAATCATTTAGCTTATGTAACTGATTTAAGAAGTTCAGGTAGCTCTCAAATAATATTTTCTTTCTGATGGCATTTAAGGGAAGGTTCAGAATTTTTCTGCTTTGCCTTTGTAAATTCATATTTGTATTTTTTTGCAAAATATAATTGCTTTTTTTTATCCTTAGAAATTATACAATATTCGCGAAAAATAAGCTTATCGCTTAACAAATTTAATGCATATACTTTATTTATGAATATTTGTATTGTATTTTGTTTACCGTTTCCTGCGTTTCACATTTTGCACGTAAAAATTATTTTTTAAAACTTTATAAATAAAAAATATGAATTAATTCAGCGTAAATTTATTATAGATTAATTTTGTCCATTAGAGTATTAAATACAACGAAGACTTTGAAAGCAGTTAATTATAATATACTATACAAAAATTCTGAAATATTTTAAAGAATATTGTGTTTATGTATACATAGTATTGTTTGTTTATAATGTATTGTAGTTTGTATTTATTGTTTATATTATTTTTATGTGTATATAATATACATATATGGTATTTACCTTCCGAAATTCAAATATTATTCAACGTTTTACTGGACATTTATTTTATTCATTAATTTATTTATTATTGGTATATTAAAAACATTAGTGCCAATAAGTACTATATATCTTTTTTTTTAAATTAAATATACGATCCAATGTAAAATGGACAAATCAAAATGTTATAAACGATATCATTTAAAGGATAATTAAAACAAAAGATTATATAAACACCAAATAAATACACAATTTTAACTTTCAAATGAAATTGTTACAGAAATTTTGCATAATAAATTTTTACAAGATTGCTATTTTATCTGGAAAAATGCTTTAAATAATATAATAATACGAAATATATGTGAAAATGTCTTGATTGTCATTCATTACTATTTTTAATATTCAAACAAAATAATTACATATATGTCTAATCACGCTTTGACAAAAATATATAGAAATATTCTCGTGTTAGATTATTTTTAAAAATAATATTAATTTAAGCACTCGTGAACCCTTGTTAATTATATCCAACTAAGCTCTTTAAAAATTCATGAAGTACTTATTATAGAAAATAGCACTATTAATCACAAAAGTTTATGTCTTTAATCCTATTGGAGGGTATAATATTTCTTTTGGGTAAAAATCGGTCGTCTTTAAAAGACATTTCAGTGTACTTCCAGACAATTATTCTTAAGGCTTATAATTAATTTAATGTCGGAAATCTTTGAATTTTTCAACTTATGTAACAGATTCAAAAAGTTTAAGTATCTGTTAAATATTCCTTTATATTCGTTTCCGCCTTCTTAACATTTTAGAAAGTATAAGGAATTATTTTCAGTCTCTTAAAAAAAAAAAAAAAAAAAAAAAAAAAGTTCTAAAAATTAAATTACATGTTTCAGTCCACAGTGACTTTGAATATTTTATTTATCCACAAAAGTCACGTTTGCCGTTTAAGAAGTGGTAAAAATAATATATTATATATTTATATTTATTTATAATTTGAAGACAAAATCTGTGAATATCTGAGATATATATATATTTTTGTCAACAGTAATGTAATTCATGCATCGTACTTAATAAATACTGTTATATATTATAGAAGTAAATGTAAAGGAGATTTTGGAAATAGTTTCTTTTAAGTTATTTAACCATAGCATGTGATATAGAAGCAATGAAATACAATAAATACAATAAAGTATTTCATTACAAAACATATTTGACCCACTGAATTTCATTAATTGCTTTACACGTTATTGGGCATGTTGCATCAGATTTCATGCGTACCGAAAAAATATATATGTAAGTTTACATAAGCAGAAATAATAAAAACATTCAATAAACTGTAATTATATATCTTAAAGTATTATTTGGATAATACCGCTCACCTGGAAGAAAAGTGACATAAAAAATTTATACGTTTGAGAGGAGAGGCAAAAGAAGATTAGCATTTTCTTTACTGAAACATAAAACTTATAGAATATAGATCTAAATGAAGATTTAAAAGCGTAAAAAAAAGCAAACTTCAAAGATTAAAATCCTTAAAACAGCTCCCAGTACGTATTATTACGTACGTATTATACACCCCGCTCAAAAAGGTGAAACTTTCTTTCACAAATAAAATCATATGACAAAACGCAATTTTTCACCTTGATTCAACATGAAATGTATAATGTGAACTTTAAAAAGTTCACAGTCTTACGTAAAAGACGACTAAAGTAATGAAAAAGATGTTGCAAGTTTAAAATATACATTTTATTTAAAACTTCATAGTACTTTTAAGCTGTCGATGCTCGTAATCAGAGAATATTTTAATAACTAAATGTTGTATATTTATACAAATACGTCCCTTTGTTCTGAATTATTTATTTACTTATTTTATTTGAATTTGTTATCGGCTCTCTCATTTTCAAAAAAAAAAAAGGTGACGTATTTGTATAAATAAACAACATTTAGTTATTAAAATATTCTCTGATGATGAGTTTGGAAAACATGAAAGTACTAAGAAATTTAAATAAAATGTATATTTTAAACTTGTAACATCTTTTTCATTACTTTATTCGCATTTTAAGTAAGACCGGGGACTTTTTAATGTTCATATTATATATTTTATCGTTCTTTCACATTTTCTGACTTATTTTTTAACACTGTTTCCTGTTATTAAAAAACAATGGAGGACGTTAAATAGTATTTATGTAAAAATGTGTAGAAACCAGTGCATACAGCTGTTTCGCAACTTCTAAAAATCGATCATCAGTGAAAAATTTAAAAAATCGTGCTTGAAACATAGAAATTTGAGAGAGATGCCGACCTCACAGCTCGCGGTCAAATGTGAAACAGCGAAGAGGTTTGAAAAACAACAGCGGAGTCAATTTATCACGAGTACACGAGGAGATCAATTAAAAGCACTCAGCCATTTTAGACAAGGTCAAGTAGAAAGGAGAAAAAGGTGGTCAATGACGAGATTGAATTTAAAAAAAGGGTGCTAATCTTTAGAAAAATTGGATGCACTGGACATATCATTAATCAAGCGGTTAGAATCCTTCCATATTTGATAATCTTCCCAAATATCTAAAACGTAAACTGATGAGCATTTCGGAATTATTGAAACTTCAGAAAATTTAAAATTGTGATTATTAGACAAACAGTGGTTAGCAATAGCGGAAAATTTGATGTCACAATTTTTAACATTATTTTTATACTCCACAGAATGGACACTAAAAGTTAGCTTCGTTTAACAAATGTACAGTCGTGGGAAAAAAAGTAAACACCCCCTACTAACTCCTCAACAAACTATCGTAGAAGAAAGTTACTGGTACCGAATGATTGGAAATAAAGTCTACTTTTAAATGATATAGATAAAATTTGCTTAAGGGGCCATATACATATTAAAACGAACCGTAACTTTGTTTTTTTCAATAGCAGTACACAATTCTGACCTCAGAAATGAACTCTACACTCTTCAATTAGCCTAAAAACAAATTTTTATGCAATTTGTACCATAATGTTCTGAGAAATTAATTATTTTAAAACGAGCGTATTTTAAGGGCTGTATCCAAATTGAAGTCTGGAACTCGGTTGTTAACCGAGAGAATCTTGATCAAGGCAACTTAAGAAGTCAATGAAGCCTGCTAGATTACAGAACAGCAGAAGAAATTTCAAAATATCTAATCACTTCTATTATAGACGGCCCCTTAAACCATCATTTTGCCGTTTTTTTAAGCATAATTTGAAAACTACTTGGAAGAAAAATGTGAAATTTTGGATTTCCATAAAGCAGGACTTAATAAAGCTAAATCCATTAAAAAAATTGTAGGTTGCAATTCATAATTTTTTCGAATATCAATTTCATAATTCATAATTTATATCATAAAATTATCACAATTGCAAATTCAGCGTATTTATGTTTGGGTATATTAGCATTATTGCTACACAAAAAATTAGCACATTAGGAGCATAATTTCAGGTGATATAAATAAAAATATGTAAATGTAATTTAAGATTAGAAGCACAAAATTTTGAATGTTTATAATTCAAAAACTTATCATTCAAATGACTTGAAATTCAGTTTCTAGGCATAATTTGAACAGAAGATTTGAAATATCTCGTTAAAATTAGGTATTGTCATTGAAAAAAATGAATTTTGGATTCTTTTTAACATTAGATGGCCGCCTAAGCAAATTTTATATTCATCATTTAAAAGTAGACTTTATTTCCAATCGTACGGTACCAGTAACTTTCTCTTACGATAATTTGATGAGGAGTTAGTAGGGGGTGTTTACTTTTTTTTTCCACGACTGTACATTTTATTCACAATGTATCCCGTAGATACCCCGATGTGAAAACTGTCTATCGGATGTTTGAGATATTTGAGGCTATTCGATGTTTAAGATGCCTGCAAAATTTCCAGTCCTCCCATTTTCAATAAATTCATGACGCTTGCTGATTTGATTATGGAAGTTATTTTTTAATCAAACGGTTTTTTTTTCTAAAATTTAATTACTTTTTTGAATTATAAACGATTGTTGCTGCACAGCCATTTTTTTTCTGTCGCGTAGATTGAAAACGCCAACTTGGCAGTATTTTATGCAAAATGGAAAACATAATTCGATTAAATAATTTCTAATAAGAGCACTGCCATTAAGAAACATTAAAAAAATGACTTAAAAATGTGGCAGAAAGTAGACCGTTTGGATTTTAGAATAGTTTTCAGAACCAATTCATAGAGTAGATAGAAAGGATTGAGGTAAAAGATATCTTGATTTGCGTTTATTTTGAATGTTTAAAACCTAAAGAAAAAAAAACTATAGTAAAAAGCAAAAAAATGTAAAGCATATATGCCTTGCACAAATTTGAAAGGGATATATATTTTTTCAGAAAATTAATTATATATTTAAGTATTGAAAAACTGTTGTTAATTGTATGCTGTTAATCTCATTACGAAATCAATATCGTTTTATGGTAGTTTTCGGCTAGCCAGGAGCTAGTGTTATATATACATTATATTATTACATATATACATACGTATTATTATATATATATATATATATATATATATATATATATATATATATATACATTATATTATTACATATATACATACGTATTATTACAAATATATATATATATTAAATAAGTATAATGAATACCTGCCGGATAAAAACATACATATTATTAACTCTTACAAATACGATAAACCATTAGGCAGAGTTGTATTTAACTACAACAGTTACTCTAAGAATTTGCAGAGCTATATCTAGAAAAGTATTTGTCATTGTAATAATGTTGAATATAATAAATACGTTAATTCAAATTACGGACATATTCTTACCGGAGATCTTGCTATAGTGGCAGACACAAATCTCAGAAATTACATGAGGTATGGTACAAAATACAGATTGAGGAGAGTTGTGAGTAGAGGATTAGCTATAAAACGTTTGTCAAATAATATAGATATCTTCATTCAAAAATTAATATATAAATATGGTTAACCAAAAAGCGTTTTTGAGGAATGGAGGCACTATATTTTAAAAGAATTTCAGGGCTTTTACCATAAAGATCTTGAGGGTGTCTCGGGAGAATCTTACAAAGATTTGATTAAAGCAGTAAAAAAATCTACAGGATGATTTTATCATTACGTATGCGGATAAAGCTAACACCAACTATGCTATAATATGTAAAAAATTATACGGAGATATTCTAAGGGAAACCTACAATAATGAGGGAAATTATCAACTACTAAAAACTACTAAACAAGTTACTGTAAACAGAGTGAAGGCGTTCTATAAAAAAATAAAATCAAAGCAAAATAGTGTGGAATTTCCTTATCTTGTAATGATTCCAAAATTCCATAAAACCCCAATTACTTTTAGAACCGTAACTTGTGGGTTTTGTTCTTACCTGTAATGTGTAAATAAAAAACTTTTGAATATATTACAAAAGATTTTCGATCAGGTTATAAATGAATATTCTTCGATAGTAATAAAAAATAGCTATGAACTTATAAAAAGTTTAAAAAAGCTGAAAAACATTACAGGATTGTATACATATGATTTCGAGGATTTGTATAATAGCATAAATTTAGATGATTTGAAGTACAGAGTTATGGATTTTTTCAAGAAATCTAAAGAGAAGGATATCAGTATTGAAATATTCACCGATTTATTTCAATTTGTTGTTTACGAAAATTACCTGTTTGAAGGGAAACAAATATATAAACAAGTAAGAGGTATTCCAATGGGGGGCAGTTGTAGCTCCATCCTTGCAGATATTTATCTGTTTACATATGAAGCTGGATTATTGTTGAAAAAAGACTTAAAGATATACAGATATATAGATGATGTTTTGGTGGTTGAGCTGAATAATAATAAAGAAATTCATCAATTTAAATGTTATCCAGACACTTTGAATTTAAAGAGTGCTTCGGATGATCGGGGAAGTGTCAACTACTTGGATGTTAATTTGGAGATTATAAACGGAATTTTAGTATATAGTATTTATGATAAAAGAAATTATTTTGATTTTGATACAATAAAAATATTAAACTTTAATAGTAACGTGCATGTTTCAATTTTTAGAAATATATATTTAAATGGTTTAAATCGTATTGCAAATTTGTGCTCAAATGTTGATAAATTGGTTGGTGAAATTTTTAACCTTTACATAAACGCCAGTAAACAAAATTACCCAATACATTTTCTGAATGATTTAACTTTCAATTTTATCAGGAAAAAAAGGTATCGAAATAAAACATTGGAATTGTTCGATGATTGTGATTTATCGATACGTGATTCCTATTGAAAATAGCTTAGCGGTGAGGATAATCACGGACTTCATTTGACGGCTTTTGAATTAGTTTGTGGTTTTCATTTTTTCCAATCTCTATTTGTTTGGTCTTGGCAAGTGTGGGGGAATGTTGTGCACGTAAAACATGTTTAACCCCGCAGTACAAGTCATAAGCCTTGGCCACTTGTCTTCATGTTTGGTTTTTTCTTAGTTACTCTTGGTTTTGTTAATATAGTATATATATATATATATAGTATATATATATATGTTAATTATAGTATATATATATATATATATATATATATACTATATATATATATATGTATATAGACATATATGTACATATATGTCTGTATATAACACACCGCCCGGCTAACCGAAAAGTACCCTTTTTATTAAAGAAAATACTATTATTAATAAGCTAGTTGTATTTGTTTAATCCGAGAAAAAGGGATGCTATTATTATTTTTTTTAATTCTCATCTTTAAAATACATAACTTTACAGGGTTAAATATTTAGTCTTGATACTTATATCTAACCCTTTGACTAGGTTGGACATATACGTTCCAGTAGATTAATTTTTATTCTATTGGTACATTTTTTGAAAATAATCTCTGTAGTACAGGTATGCTTGATATTAGAATATAGTCTTCAGTATTGACCGATAACTAACCTCGGATATGTGTAATGGTTAAATACTAACCGTTTATCAGAGACATCTATTTACAAGATATGTACAGTACAGTAATGCGATCTGAAATTCTATGATGGGAAATTCTAAAGTTTTTGTACTAGCCCAATTGGAATGGGAATTGGGGTAACCTTGGACACAACGGTGAGACGAAGAACACCGAAAGAGAGCATTGTTAAAGGATATGCACTACTGTATATTTCTATGCACAAAGAGCCGTTTGATTCATCGAAATTTACTAATTCGCGTTTTACGCAGTTTACAAAATTGAAATAATAAGAAAAATAACACAAACTATCATAATAATTAAGATTTTGAAATAATAAATACACAGAAGAGCCAAAACATTCTGACCACCTATCGAATAACGCATGTCTCGCCTTTGACCAGCAAAAAAGCTACAACCTGCCTTGGCATGGATGACACAAGTCCTTGGGAGATAGCCGAAGACAGATTGCACGTAGCAGATGTTCAAGCAGCTGTCACGCAATTCCGAAATATTACAACATTGTTGTTTTTGAGCTCTGAGCTGTCGTTCCACGGCATCTCACATCTGCTCTATCGTATTAAGTTTCGTTGAGTTAGACTGCCAGGACATTAACTGGAATTCTGTATTATGTTCTTGCAACCACTCCAGCACAATTCGAGATTTGTGACTTGGAGAATGAATGGTCGTGCTCGACGACTTCATTTTCAGTTGAAAAGACATGGAGGTCGGAGATACCATATAAGGATACAACTGTTCCGCAACGGTGTTCAAGTAGCTTGCAGCCTTCATCGTCTGTTTCACAACAATCTCAGGTCCTGGAGACGCCCATGAGAACGTTCCCTAAAGTATAATAACATCTCCACCGAACTGTGCATGACCTGCTGCTTAAGGGGGAGCAGCAGTTCGGCTGAAAGAAGGCGTACCTTAACACTGCTGTCGACGTGTTAAAGAATGAATCATGATTCATCTGACTAGGCAATTCTCTGCCAATGATCTATGGACCAGTCACGATATCCCCGGGGTCTAGTGTAGGAGTAGTTGGCAATGATGTTTTGTCAACAGAGTCACATGAGTGGGACGTTTGCTGAGTAGACTCGTATCCATCAGTCTCAGCTAAAATGTGTGCCCAGAAACAATTCTCCTTGGACCCCTACTGTATTGGGCTGTCAGCCGAGCCAGTGTCTGTAGCCGATTTTGCTTTACCAATCGAGACAGTCTCCGACGACATCTTTTCTTGATAACGCGTGGACGACCAATGCCATGGCGTGTGCTGATGATTTCACCACTATTTATCAACTTAGCATAAATACTAACAAAGATATGTCGCGAACAACCCATGAGTCATGCAGTTTTGGAGATACTCGATATGTGCCATCGGACCATTAAATTCTGCCCTCTATCAAAGTTGCTTAGATCAGCGGATTTTCCCGTCACTGGCTGAAGTAAGCGCAAAAATGATTCCCCAGACTCCCTAGCAATAGTTAAGTACCATTCCTACCTGATTACGTGCCCTCCACACCATCCAGACGAGTTCATTACAAAATGTGGGGAAGGTCATAATGTTTTGGATCTTCGGTGTATGTTTTTTATTTACAAGCAGATGTTTTTCGCTACCACATTACATGTAAAGTAACTGCTATACTTTGCAATAAATTCTATATATTTTTTACTTTGTTTTTCATGAAGGTCTATTTGGAAATAAGGTGATGCTCGTTTGACTGCGAATATGCTTTAAAAGATGAAAATGAAATCTAAAAGTTTGGGGCGCGAACTTATGCATTGGAGTGCCTTATATGCCAGAGTAATATTATTATTATTATTATTATTATTATTATATACCGTAAGATAGAGGTCAGACAAAAATAAAAATTAAAAATTTTTAATTGATAAAAAATTAAAAGTTCAGAAACTTCTAAAACCTCCCAAGCAAGTAAAACAAGAATTTTAAAAGTATCTCAAGTAGTTCTAAATTCAATGCTGTAGTAATGGAGTGACTTATCAACTCCTGAACATGGGTGTTTAGCTGAAAAACAGTCGCATTAATCTCATAATTAAACAAAGAATATTCGTGCTTTTATAATAGTCCATTTATTTATTTGATCAAATATTTCATGTATATTCTACCATGCTTAATATTTTCAACATCTAAATGTATGTATTTTTGAGTTCATAGAAACATTATATTATTTGTATGAAATTGTTCAGGATTATAATGATAAAAATTTTGCTGTTATTTAACACAAATATCAAAATTTGCATAACGGCAGTCTTCACTTGGAGTTTAAGAAAAGTGACAAACATAACATGACTCTAAAACGGATAATTTAAAAAAAATAATAATCCGAAGAAAAAACAATAGCGTCACGTATTGAAGCACCAAAAATAATCTTTATCGAAATTTATGAAACTGCAAAATGTATAAGAAATAAATAGACAAATAAAAGATTAAAAGATAAATATACCCCACAGGATTGCATATAGGGTATAATTTAAAAACATGGTAGATGTGTGCAGAAGCATTTTTTGTGAATATTACGATATATACTTTATCCTCGGCAACGTAATGGAATACAAACTGTTATAGAGTGACGCATGTGATGTCATACTTTTTCTTTTCCAAAAACTATGTGTTGTCACGGTATGGTTCTTTCAACACAATTTATGCACTCAAATTTTGGTTTTGCACATTTTGTCGGCTGGTATTTATACACTCCGTACACAGTATTTACATTTTAGTCAATTAAAATATAAAGAAACCGATATTTAAAAAATACCGCACCACATAAATTATGATATACTAAATTTGATTAAAAAATGATTTTAACTTAACGTAAGGGAAAATGATATTTAATTCGAATCCACTGCAAGGCAAAATTTATGGATTTTTGTTTCGTTGCTTGAGTTAAAATTGTCCACTGAATAGATTTGTTTCTCTGTGAAAATAAATATCAAATTAACGTAAAATAATTTGATATACGAGTATTTAATGTTTAAAGAAAAATAACAGGGGAATTTTGCTGAGAAAAAAATATTCTTCCTGAAAGAAAACTTTCAGAAATTTTATCGAATAAGTTTGCAAGTTAGCAAAGAAATTTCAAAGATATAAATTAACAACACAAAATGTAAGAAGAATAAAAAGTGAATTCATAAATTTGTATTAAACTAAGAAAGAAAAATGCATTTTATCGAAAGATTATAATATTTTGCTCCATACTGAAGCAATTGTGTTCAAATTATTCTGGTAGAAACATTTATTTTTTCATTTCTTTTTTCAAAGTATTCCGAAATTTTTGCAAGTAAAGTATTTAAAGAATGCGTTGTAATTTTGTTTAAGAAGCAAACTATTGATTTTAATTTACTCTTTAAAAATTTATTTTTTATTTTTTACTTTCTTTTTAAAAAATACTTTGTGTAATTACATTTTTAAATTTCTAAGCAAAATTATTTTTTTAAATATAGAAAGAAAAATTGGTCACTATTATCTATTAAACGAACCTGCTTTTCAAGATATGTGAGTTTTTTTCGAAACTGAAAAAATTCCGTAAATCGAATACATTCGCAAACTTCATATTTGAAAAGAGTAATTTTTTTATTATTATATTCTAAGAAAACCTGCAGATTTCCATCGATATCATTTGAAAGTATATTTACCCATACAAATTATCTGCATGATATAAATTTTAATTACGTAAAAATTTACAAATCCATTATTTATCTTTAAAAATTTGAGAATCCGAAATTTGAATATTTTTCCAAAATCAACCTTTTAATAATATTATTTAAGGTCTCAAAAAATTGTCAAAATGTGTAAAAATTACAATATTCGCAATCATTTTATAATTATAACAGTACAAATAATTTAACGAATATTTATAGAGTTGGCTTTTATATATATAAATATTCTAAATAATTAAAGATATGTTTTTCAAACGTCTTTCGCATTAGATTATGTATCTTTTTAGTGGTTTTATTTTACGTTTTTAGTTATCTATCCAAACTAATTAAAAACGAATCAATAATGCTTAATTTATTTTAGTTATACATATATAATAATTGTAGTTATTGTTTGCGCTCGGAATATTGAATATTTTTAATTCAAAAATTTATGTAACTAAAATATTCAATATTCCGAGGGTAATTCCTAACTACAAGCATTATATATGTTTATGTTCACCGATGATGTTATTTTTTCATGTCATGTTTTCCACAGAAGATTGGAGCTCATGAAGATATTCCACCTTGCGCTGTGAATACTCAGTGTTGCCAACATATGAATGTGATAGGTTACACGCTAGGTATCGTCGAGTTGAATCGGTAGCATATTGGAGCGTTATACTAATAGCCCATATTCGAGTACAAACTTGATACTGTTTTAAATTTAAAAAGCAACGTTAAAAACGCCAGACTATTTTCGGTAGCGTTTAGAGTACCGTCCTCAGTGCAAAGAATAAAGGAAGCTTGCTCATTTAAATAGAGGAGAAGATGATTCAACTGAGAAGTTCATTAACCAATGGGGAAACAGAAAAACCTGGGTAATAATCAATTGGAGAATAGCAGCACTTGCTCTCTGAAATAATTATATGCGTCCTGTTCGCGACCATATCTTCTATATCTTATAATTCTGGCTTTTGTCCGTTTTCTTATGTAGCCTGACCTATCCAAAAGTTGTAAACACTCATAACTTTGAGTGTTTTCTTCGGTTTCATTAGCTGGTTTGTTTAAATCTATCTCTTGAATTTCTTGATTATCAAGAGAATTGACTGCAGAAACATATTTTTTGTCACATTTTGCTTTAGAGTATGTGTACATTGTAGCAAATTCCGCAAGATATAAGTGATTTAATTCATGCGGCCTTTGTGCATAATGGCCTAATATAGATTTGACTCCGATATCTGTTGAATCATCCGATAATTGTTTCAAATCTGTAGGAGATTTTATCATGAAAACACTAGAATTCGGGTGTGAGGTCGGAATGTAAATGGAATCGCGACTACATACAGACAATGGCAGCCTCAAAACACCGTAAGCTGCTTCTTGTGCTGATATTTCTGTTCCATTTAGAAAGACATTTGCATATTTACGGAGTTTTTGTTTTATTGTAGCATTCCCTCCTTTCATGTCTTCGGAAGCATCTTTTAGCAATTTTGACATTCCTTCGTATGATTTGTTAATATAAGCAACACAATACTTGGCACATGCATACGGATCCAAAATATATTGAATGTCCATATTCGCGCGCCATGCTTCTATCATTTTGATATTGTACGCATTAATGAACATTGCATTTACATTTCGTTTAAGAAAAACGGTGGGTCTCTTTAAGGATGATCTGATAGCAAGCACATATTCAGACTCAGAGATGTTCAAATTCTGTAAAAATTCCGTAAAAGACATATCACCAGTGTAATTTCTACCAAGATCTTTGCAATTCATGTATGTTTTGATTTCTTTATTTTATTTATTATTTTTTTTTTGTATTTTGTCCAAATCTCTTTATCTGTATCTAAAGACAATGGAAGGAAGATTTCGGTTGAATTCATTGGAGGATGGGGAATGCCGAATCTACATAGGCTAAGATGTGTTATTATCCCACCCTCCGCGCTGTTGAGTATTTGGCGATTTTTATCGCTCTGGTAACCCCGGCGTTTGGCGTCTAGTAACTTATTATGGCAACCCCCTTTTTTACGACGCGAGAGCGTGAACGTTCATTTCCTGCCGGGTGTCGTTGCTGACGGTTGCTTGAGTCTTGTACCAGATACTCTTTGATATCGTGTTCTATGGCTGTCTTTTTATTTTTATGTTAAATTTATTGGATGTATTTCATTGACTATAGTTTCTGTAGTCTGTTTAAACGCTCTTGCTGAAGTAATTAAGAAATATGAGTAAATTTTGACATGAAAGGGAGGTTTGTTTATAGCGTGTCAATGCGCATTAAGCCTATTTTGGAAAATGACGGCGGTGTTACATTTTGTGATGTAGGTTTCAAGAAAGCAGATGTCTGTTAAGGTATGTTGATAATTTTATGTATATTTTGTTGCTTTAAGAGTTTTTTACATTTTGAGATTGCTACAAAACGAGAACTACTGAATTTTAAGAATGCTATATCACGAAAAAATTCGGCGATGTTTTTTTTTTCGGTAAATGAGCGCGAAGCGCTCATAGTACTATTGCTGATTGCCACTTCAGCAAGTTTCGTTTTTTAGGTATATTTTGCTGTTTTAAGAGTTTTTTACATTTTGAGTTTGCTACAAGACGAGAACTGCTGAATTTTGAGAATGCTATATCGCGAGAAATGCTGAATTCGGCGATGTTTTTTTTCCGTTAAATGTGCGCGAAGCGCTCATACAAGGATTACTGATTGCCAGTTTAGCGAATTTTGTTTATTATTTACATTTTATTTTCGTTGAGCCAAACATGCGTATAAACGGGTGCTTGGCGACATTTACTAATTGGCGGAAAAGGGGTTTTCTCGCCAAAAAAAAATCCAAGATGGCGGAGGGTGGGATACTAACACATCTGTTCCTCTACATATTTTGGTACCACTTTTCGAATTTTTTAGACACGTTTTAGAATGGCGATGATTTTGAAAATTTACAAATTCATTCAAATTTTCGTTATTCACGTAAATTTTCTGGCATGTAATAAACTGATCAATAAATTCCGTGCTATTTGACCAAGTTGAATTTTCTTCCGGATCGAATACAGGGGCATTTTTCTGCCAAACGAGCATGTGAACATGAGATGATCCTCTGTGTTGGAATTCAACTCTATAGTAATAATCCAAAATAGTTTTACTTCACTAACAGGATCGGAGTTGGATCTCACAAGGAGAGGGCCAACCTTGTTAATCACAGATTTTGATTATTTCAATATATGTTGTAGGGTAGAGACCCCTTAGTGGCAGGTTCAACGGATTTTATCCAACGGTCCTTAGTTCTTGGGAAACCGGGGGGTCTAATAATAGTACACAACTTAAATACTTACTTTGCAACCGCAGTGACAGGTCGGTCGTAGCTCAGTTGGTATGGCGTTTGCCGGCTGATCCGCAGGCCCGGGTTCAATACCTAAATCCGCCACATTTGTTTTTCTCATTTTTTGTTTTATAAATATACTTATAAGTATAATTAATTATTTCATTGACAATTAAAATTTATAATATTGTATATCAATTATAATTTTAACCTATTTAATATTTTACTTTTAACGAAATAGTCGTATAAAACATCATAAAACTGTTAATTTTTTAAAAATCACTTTTAAAATGTATTTCATATATTCTTTATCGATGCAATGATATTGAGCAATTGTGTCATTTCGTGATTTTAAAGAAACATCATTTAGGCATTGCTTTAACAAAGGAAGTCAATGCGATAATACTATTATTCTGTTTTTAAAGTAACAAGCGTAATTATATTAAAAATTAGTATCAGAATTAAATTACAAGCGATTTTTTGCTCATAAAAGATTTTTAAATTTGTAATACGTATGCTTGCGCTTTCAATTATTTTGCTTTCACCTTTATATTTTTTCTGCTTTTATTTATATTTTATTTGAATATTCTTTTATTTTATCATAACTAGATGGCACCACAACAGATTTTGTCCCGATTTTGGAATTTTTATCATTCAATAATAGATCCAATTTCTTTTTCAAGCTCTTTAAAGGATGAGAAATAATAGTTTAAAAATAAAAAAAATGATAAATTTAAGTTTGTTAACATTATAATTAAACGAAAGATATTAAAATTTGTAATTGAAATTATTAAATTATAATTATAAGTAAATTTATAAAACAAAAAATGAGAAAAACAAATGTAGCGCGTTCGGGTACCGAACCCGGGCCCGCAGATCAGCCAGCGAACGCCTTACCAACTGAGCTATCATTGTGGTTGCAATGCAAGTATTTAGGTTGTGTTTTATTATTAGACCCCCCACCCCGGTTTCTCAAGAACTAGGGAGCGTTGGATAAAATCCGTTGAACCTGACACTAAGTGGTCTCTACCGTACAACATATATTAAAATAATCAAAATCTGTGATTAACAAGGTTGGCCCTCTCCTTGTCAGTATCAAGTTGAGAAACATTCTAAATCGATAATCAAAATTTCTGCACAAGTAATAGGGTCATTACGGATAAGGTCTGCTATTGAATTAAAATCTAGGTTGTATGCATCTTCATGTGAAATAGTTTCCTGACGCAAATTCTTTGCCAAAATTACAATTAATTCGAGCCACTTTGTCTCTGCAGCAGAAAATGTCAAGAACAAAGACGGTGTTCCAAGCTGTCTTATCATGGCGTTTAAATTTTTTTGTTTATCTTCCCAATATGCTGGTGATGATCGTAGATTTTTTAGAACTTTATAGCCATCATCGTATTGAATAAGTCTATCAACGTTCTGCGCCTTTTTCAAATCGGCCGCTGTAATATTAGTTCCATATTTATTTGTTTTTTTACGTAAGTAAATGTTAATTTCTGAAGCAATTCTCTTATTTTGCAATAATTTATATGCGTATAATATTTTGTTTGGCTTGCATGCTCTTCTGTCGTATCTTTTTGCTTCAGAGTTAGCAATATCTGAATAATTGACATGGATAGCATCTTCAAATACCCTTGCAGTTCCACAGTAAATAGATGGAATAGATAATTCTTCGACTTTTTCGTGAAGTAATAACGACATTGGGGATCTACCCTCTCCAGGCGCAAATTTAATTTCCATATTATTATCTGCTTCTATTATTAAAGTTTCCAATAAACCTGAGTTATGTGGCTCATCATCTTCAAAATCAGAATCATCAGAATGCAAAAAGTCTTGAATAGCACTATCTATTTCCTTTTCACTCACTTTTATTTGATTTGCAATCTGCTCTTCCAAAATGAAATCTATAGTTTCAGTTTCCAGATGATTTGCCCATTCGTCAGAAAGTACCACGCCTTCTTCTTTATACAAGTCAGTATTTGCTAAATATTTAGCGGCTGCGTAAACTTTTGCTGGACGAATTGTTTTGAACATATAAGGACGATTATATTTCAATCTTCTCATTAACATTAATTGGATAGTCGAAGTTTCGTTGAATTTTCGAGGTAGAACTGTGATTGTATCATTTAAGGTATTTAATATATTTATAACATTTCCATGAAGACCTATTTGTCGATCAATACCAAGACGTCGAAGTTGCATAAATGGCAAGCGCAATGCAACCAATCGTTCTTCTAGGGGTGTCAGATCAGTCAATTCAGGTGGAATAGGTGGAAATTCAAATCCATTTCCCACCCATAATTTGGGTATTTTGTTTAATTTGATTTGATTCCAGCAGGTGTTGCAGAAACAGTATGGGGATTGGAATTCTTCAGAAAAAAGATTTGTTGACGATATATTCTTTAATATTCGCTTGTAAGGTATTCAAATAACGGTACGATACTGATTGTCTGAACCTTAATCTTCCACAACATGAACATATGTGAGTGGGACCTTCACTAATCATATTGTTAAAATTTTCCAATAAATTACTCCAGTTAGATCTTAATATAGAGCTTTCTTTGACGATCTTCTACACGTTCATTTTCGCGATATTCTTCTCCCCTTCGCAAATTCTCCATTCGATTACGATTCTGTGTCTTTTCCTTATCGCGATATTCATTATTTTGTCTTAAATTTTGTACTCTGCTCTGAGTTTTTTCCTTTTCCTTTTCACGATATTCATCATTTCCCCTGAAATTTTCTATTCTAGTACGATTCTCTTTCTTTTCATTTTCGCGATATTTATCATTTTGTCTTAAATTTTGTACTCTGCTCTGAGTTTTTTCCTTTTCCTTTTCACGATATTCATCATTTTGTCTTAAATTTTTTACTCTGCTTTGAGTTTTTCCTTTTCATTTTCGCGATATTCATCATTTTGTCTTAAATTTTGTACTCTGCTCAGACATTTTTCATTTTCTTTTTCCGGGTATTCATCATTTTGTCTTAAATTTTTTACTCTGCTATGAATTTTTTCATTTTCTTTTTCGCGATATTCATCATTTTGTCTTAAATTTTGTACTCTACTATGAGTTTGTTCATTTTCTTTTTCGCGATATTTATCATTTTCCCTACGGCGTCTTTTAATTGCTTCAGCTTTTGATCTCGGACTTTTAGATTTAGTTTTTGGCATTTCACTTCATAAAATCTAATTTTGGCGGCATAGGTAAATATTGAAAATTTAATTAACAAGTTCGTGTTACGTGATAGATTATATCCTTTATTTTTCAGCTTGATAAAATTTAAAATCGTATTTTGTATAAGAACGTACATTTAAACATGTTTACACTAAACACATAACAATATTAAGTGGACCAAGTACATCATTTTTATTATATTAAAGTCTACGAGTAGTTTCCTATACGCATATATTCTTCAGTGAAATCATTGTTTAATAAATTATTCGACACATTTTGAACACATTATTTTATAACTTTAAATAGAACATTGCAAATTCTTCAATCAAAATATATATGCAACATCACTACTTCACAACTTTCTTGAACAAAATAAACACTTGAACATTATTTAGAATATATTTAAAAAGTTTAACATTCTTTCCATGCATAAATTTAGTGCATTACTTTACGTGGCAACTCTCACTTCAGTTTACATTTTCAAACAAACTGCATGTTCACCGCAATAATAAAAAGTTTAAATAGTACATATTATTACTATTATCTTTGTATATAAAATAGTGCTGAAATTTGCAGCGTTGTACTTACGAGAATTTGAAACTTGAAATAGTAACCACGAAAACGGCAATATAAAGAGTTTCACACAATTAAAATATTTCAAACATCGAACTATTGAACGAATAATAAACGACAAAAATATTTATCTGTTCTGAAACATCTGTTGCCACAAATAAAAAAGTAACGTTTTGAAGGTTTTTTAAAAGAAAAAAAGATTAAACCGCATCGCAGACGATTTTTAATAAATTATTTTATGAATCATGACCAAAACACTCAAGTCTTTCATAATTTCAAATTTTTCAATTTGAAATACGGCAGACGACAATTAAGTAATAGTTCAATCTGAATCCAGTAAATGCTTGGCATTTCAAGAAGCTGAAATCATTTTTTTTTTTATCATACAATTGACAAATATTCTATGTATTGTTTAGATTTATTGTTCAGAAAGATTTTATGAATAACAGAACTCACTCTTCTTGAGCAAAACGGTAAAAAAAAAAAAAAAAAAAAAAAAAAAAAAAAAAAAAGTAGCGTTTGCTAGTTATAATACAAACCAATATAGTTCGAATGAAAAAAAAGAAACTCCAAAACTAATCAGTGAAGCGCCTTATCAGAATAAACTTGTATACGAAATTTGAAGCAAACCGGATAATTCTGCATGAAAAACCCATTTTGTTAAATTAATGGAGATGGGGTGCTAGGCCCCACCACGTTTCCTCTCTTTATACTTAATCAACGAACCTCCAAATCTAATCAGGGAAACTCCTTATCAGAGTAAACCGGTGTACCGAATTTGAAGCCAATCGGATAATTATAGAAGAAAACCCATATAGCTATATTAAAGGGGGATCTCCCCCATTTTGCCCCTTTGAACTTAACTAATGAACCCCCAAATCTAATCAGAGAGTCGCCTTATCAGAATAAACTAGTATACGAAATTTGAACCAAATCGGATAATTCTGCATGAAAAATCCATTTATCTAAATTAAGGGGCGGTTAATCCCCCGCTCCTCGTCTTATACTTAACCAATTAACCTTCAAATCTAATCACGGAAATGCCTAATCAAAATAAACCCCTAAAACAAATTTGAAGCAAATCGAATAACTCTGCATGAAAAACTCATTTATCTAAATTAAAGGGGGGGATTAGCCCCTGTTACACCTTTTATACTTAAAAACCAATGAGCCTCTAAATCTAATTCGCGAAAGAACTTTATCTAAATTAAGAGGGGTAGCCCCCCGTAACCCCCTTTTACGTTTAACCAATGAACTCCAAATCTAATTAGAGAAACGGCTCATCAGAATCAACTGGCGTACCAAATATGAAGAAAATCGGAGAATTCTGCATGATATACCCATTTATCTAAATTAAGGCGAGGGAAGTTTAGTCTCCGTTCCTCTCTTTATACTTAACCAATGACCCTTTAAATATAACCAGGGAAACACCTTATCAGAATAAACCGGTGTACCAAATTTGAAGCAAACCGGATAATTATTCATGAAAAAGCCATTTATCTAAATTAAGGAGGGGTAATCCCCCGTTCCCTCCTTTAATACTTAACCAATTAACCTCCAAATCTAATCAGGGAAACCCCTTTTAAAAATAAACCACTCTATTAGATTTGAAGTAAATCGGATAATTGTGCATAAAAAAACCCATTTATCTAAATTAAAGGGAATTAGTCACTGTTACACCTTTTATACTTAACCAATAAACGTCAAAATCTAATCAGGGAAACCCCTTTTCATAATGAACCGGTAAACCAAATATGAAGCATTTCGAAGAATTCTGCATGAAAAAACAATTTTACGAAGTTAAGGGGATTAGGTCCACATTCCCCCTTTATACTTAACCAATTACCTTCAAAATCAATCAGGCAAGCTCCCTATCAGGGTAAACCGGTGTACCAAATTTCTAGCAAATCGGATAATTCTGCCGAAAAAAAAAACCCATTTATCTAAATCAAGAGGGATACCACCCATTCTCCCTTTATACTTAATCATTGAACCCCCAAAAATCATCAGCGAAGCGCCTTATCAGAATGAAGCTATTTACAAAATTTGATTAAAATCGGATAATTCCACCTGAAAAACCCATTTACGTAAATTAAGGGGGGATTTTCCACCAGTTTCCCCTTTTATACTTAACCAATGCAAACCCAAAACTAATCAGGAAAACGCCTTATCAGAATGACCCTATTAACAAAATTTGATGCAAATATGATATTTCTACCTGAAAAACCCATTTATTTAATTTTAAGGGTTATTTGCCCCCCGTTTCTCCCTTTACACATAACCAATGCCCCTTCAAAACAAATCAGGAAAGCGCCTTATCAGAATGAACCTATTTACAAAATTTGATACAAATTGGATAATTCAACCAGAAAAACCTATTTATTTAAATTTAAGGGGGGGGCGGTCACCCCCCGTTTTCCCCTTTATACTTAACCAATAAACCCCTAAAACTAATCAGGGAAGTGCCCTATCAGAATGAACCCATTTACAAAATTTGATGCAAATCTGATAATTCTACCTGAAAAATCCATTTATTTAATTTTAAGGAGGATTTGCCCCCGTTTCCCCCTTTATACTTAACCAATGCCCCTTCAAAACAAATCAGGAAAGCGCCTTATCAGAATGAACCTATTTACAAAATTTGATACAAATTGGATAATTCTCCCAGTAAAACCTATTTATTTAAATTTAAGGGAGGGGGTCACCCCCCCCCCCGTTTTTCCCTTTATACTTAACCAATGAACCCAGTGCCCTATCAGAATGAACCCATTTACAAAATTTGATGCAAATCGGATAATTCTACCTGAAAAATCCATTTATTTAATTTTAAGTGGGAATCGCCCCCGTTTTCCCTTTTATACTTAACCAATGCCCCTTCAAAACAAATCAGGAAAGCGCCTTATCAGAATGAACCTATTTACAAAATTTGATACAAATTGGATAATTCTCCCAGTAAAACCTATTTATTTAAATTTAAGGGTGGTGTCACCCCCCCCCCCCCGTTTCCCCCCTTTATACTTAACCAATGAACCCCGAAAACTAATCAGGAAAGTGCTCTATCAGAGTTAACCCATTTACAAAATTTGATGCAAATCGGATAATTCTACCTGAAAAACATACTTATTTATATTTAAAGGGTGGGGATTTGCCCACGCCCCCCCCCCACCCTTTATACTTAACCAATGCATCTCAAAACTAAGAAGGGAATCACCTTATCAAAAATAAAGCTATTTACAAAATTTGATGCCAATCAGATAATTCTACTTGAAAACACATTTATTTAAATTTAAGGGGGATTTGCCCACGTTTCCCCCCTTTGTACCCATAACCAATGCACCCCCAAAATTAATCAGAGAAGCGTTTTATCAGAATATACCTATTTACAAAGTTTTATGCAAATCGAATAATACTACCTGAAAAACACATTTATTTAAATTTAAGGGGGAATTTGCCCCCCGTTCCCCCTTTACACTTAACCAATGCACCCCTAAAACTAATCAAAGAAGCGGCTTATTAGAATGAACTTATTTACAAAATTTGATACAAATCGAATAATTTTACCTGAAAAACCCATTTCCTCAAATTTAAGAGGGGGGTGACCCTCCGTTTCCCCTTTTATACTTAACCAATGAATCCCCAAAACTAATCAGGGAAGCGCCTTATCACAATGAACCTATTTACAAAATTTGATGGAAATTGGATAATTCTGATGAAAATCCATTTATTTAAATTTAAGGGGGAGATTTGCCCGCCGTTTCCCCCCTTTATACTTAAACAATGCACCCCAAAACTAATCAGGGAAGCGCCTTTTCAGAATAAACTTATTTACAAAATTTTATGCAAATCGAATAATTCTACCTGAAAAACCCATTTATTCAAATTTAAGGGGGGGGTCAACCCCCCCCCCCCCGTTTCCCCCTTTATACTTAACCAATGAACCCCCAAAACTAATCAGGGAAGCGCCTTATCAGGATGAACCTATTTACCAAATTTGATGCTAATCGGATATTTGTATCAAGGGTTATCGCGTTACGTACGTACGTACATACAGAACTTGCGGGCACATTAACTCTCAGGCTTTGATAGCCTGTGAGCTAAAAATATATAAATCGTCTAATACCTTTATTTTTGTTTTTAAATAGAAAATCATTGCTTTGCAGCTTTTATACTGCTTTATAGTATGTTTTATAATTTTTTATAATTTTTATATTTTTTCAATTTATAAATGTAAAACTAATTATACAGATAATTAATAACATTCTTGTGTTAAATATTAATTTTATATTTCTACATACTAGTCTTTAAAATTACTGTAGCGCATATTTCATTATCTCTATTATAAAAATTTCCCCATTCCCCTTTTCTTTAATGAAATCATGCTTTATTATATTCTTAATTAGTTTTCTGCGATATCGTTTCTTCTCAGAAAGTCGAACAACTTTTAAGAGCCTTTTATAAATGCATAAAATAAAATTTCTTTCATAGCAGAATAAAATCAATTTCCTTAATGTTTTATCATGTATTCTCAAAGAACGACAAAATGATTGTTCATATATACATATATAAATGTATATATGCAAAGAAGAGTGAAAAGAAAATACATATGCTTCTAGAAACAACTTTTCAAAATGAAGTACCCTTTTTTAAATATTGATTAGGTTTAATGAGTTAGCATATTTATAAATATATTTTCAATTCAACGTATATTTACGATAAAACGACCTTTGATGGACCATACACCAGTAATGGACCATTTAATATTTCGACGGCGCTAGAGGCAAAACATGCACCATTCAAACTGAATGAAAATAAGTAAGTTCTAAAATGGCTTGGTGTGGTTTGTTAAAATTTTAAGAAAGACAAACGAAGAAAGTGAGTTGTTACTTCTAAAAAATGTAAGGAACATGTAAACATATTGGTAGTGTCAAAATAAGTCTATTATGTCAGCTTGCGGGGTGTTCCATTACTGTTGCCACTTTTGATGAATCGATGTTATTTTTAATACTTTAACGCCATGTGTTTGCATTAATCGAAGTAATTTTACCGAGTACATTTATTTCTACCGCACATTTGAACAGAATTATTCGAGTACAAACTTATAATAGACTTTTCCTATTGTTAATGTTCACATTACGCGTAACCCTCCCAACTCGTGACATACTTTTGTACACAAATGGCATATTTTGGTTAATGTTTATCTCAAAAGCATTTGTCAATCTATATAATGAAATTCTGGTAGTTAAAGAAAACATTTGACATGCCGTTTGGTTTATATGCATTTGCTTACATTGAGAGCGGTCTCGCAATAATATCGTTTACTTACATTATATATGCCTAAACACGCGTACCGAGTTTGTGAAGTTGACCATAGCCGCGACCACATGCTCTTTATCTTTGTAATCCGACATTTTGTACAGGTGACTCTTAAGATTCCAAAAAGAGTACTTTTCATCCCGTTCGAAATTTTATGTGATTCATTTTTACGTTTTATGGCTCATGTAGGATGTCTAGAAATAAGACGTCACCACTGAACGTCGTTGACATGGCTATTTCCGCCGATTTCTAATATTGAGACAGACATTTATTTTGATGATTACCACAGAACACTTGCGAAAGAAAGTCAAGTTGGATGATTTATGGTTTTTCTTCGGGGAAAGCAAATAAACGCTTATGGTGACCATCGGCACGACGTGACGCTTCTCACTGTTCAAATTGCATATAAGGTAGCGCGGCGCGGATGTCCAGTCAAATTTTTAACTTCTTTATGTCTGTTTTAGCTTTCACAACCCCTCCCAAACCATGCGGGCGGTCGTGCGCACTATTTGCCCTCCAACTGCGTCATGTGATAAATCAATAATTAAAAATTTCTGCGAAAAAAAAAGGTTTTGCCCGCCACGAGCACGATGTTCTACGTAGTGTCAAGACATTTCTAGAGAAATAGTTTGAAGTAAAAACACGTTTTACCTAGATTTTAAATATTTCTGTTTTTAATTTTAATTTCTAAATGATACGCTTTTAAAAATATCTTATTTTTATGCTTAAACAATCGGCGGATCACTGTAATTGTCACTTTGTTTTGTATAACATTCTCGAAAATTACCTCACCTCCAGCTTTTTGTTAGCCCATGAGCTAGGACAATGATAGTGACATGGGTTTTATCTGATAGAAAAGAGTAACTTACCTTTTTCAGTGCCGATGACCTGAGATCGTACAATGATCACCGGAAATCATAACAAAAGCCAGTCGAAACGTCAGCGAAAAAGACGCAAATGGCTCCAGAACGTCACTGAATTTTTTAAAAAAGAAAACTGTTTTGAGCCTTTCTTGATCCAAACAGAGTTTTCAAAACTGACGATACAAACTATGTCTTTGACCTGAGATATCCCGAGTTTTGGCGGAAAATTACACCAAGAGTGCCTATGAAACTGGCCATCAAGCTGACTTTACGTTTTCCATAAATGTCAAGTTTGTATTTTTGATTTCTGGAAACTCAGTGGAACATATTCTCATCTAAATGTTTAAAAGAATTACTTCTCAAGTGATCCACAGCGCTCCGTGATCATGGGGAATTTGTAAGTGCTGCAAAAACGTAAATGATAAAAACTGTCTTCGCTTAAAAAAGAAAAAAGAACGATGTTTAACCGTCGATAACTTTGTTTGTGGACGGGAACAAAACGCATTTTAATCGTCAAACAAGAGAACGTTATAAATTGCCATTGATAATTTTGACAGATTTATACCGAAATGCTATCCACATTCTTCAAACCTGTGACGATACTGATTTTCATCGGTTAAAAACTAATTGTTACAATGACCTTATTATCTGGCACGAAAAACATGCGCATGAAGTTATAAATCGCTCTTTCCTGAAAATCTTGCTAGAAACTATATGGCCATGGCAATAAAAAGAGTTTAAGTGCAGTCGGAATCCCTATACCTGCCATTTTAAATTAATGTACATTTTCTTATAAACTATTTAAGATATTGACTTGGAAATTTTTTATGCATAAAATAGACAATTCTTAATAATCTGAAGTTAAATTAATAATTAATTAAAGCTTAGATATTTTTTTTTTTTAAAAATCTGAAGTAGAAACCACATTCAAATTTCAAAAAACATGCAAATTTTTCAAAGATATTGACAATAATAAAAAAAGTTCTTTTGTGAGTTTAAACAATTCACTTCAGATTAAACCGAGATATGTATAGAATATTCAAGTAAAATTTCAAAGCATAATGCATAATAGTTTTTTTTTTAAAAAGGTACATGGAAATTTAAAAAAACAACATTTTGATTAAATCAAGTTTAAAGTAAATAAACGCACTAGTAGTAACGTAGATAAAGAAACAGAATTACTAAATATTTCCCAACATCTGGTTACCGTAGAAACAAAAGTAATATATCAGTAGAAAGAGAAGAAATAGTAGATTCAAAATATTAAAAAATCGAAAAATCGAATTATTTTATATTTTGACCTTCCAACTGACCTTAAACGCAACAGGACTTATTTCCAAGGGATTCAATACGTTGTAGGCAACTCATAGTGCAAGGATCATATCATTAACAACGTTTCAAATATTACTATTTTTACCGCGAAATGTATAAATCTTCGATTGCAGACTACTATCAAGTGTTTGGTGAAAATGTAGTGAAGATAGCCGGAAATACCCAACAACCGCCAAGTGACGCTTTGAAAGTTTTACGCCGTTATGGTAAGCATCTGGAGAAAAAAGAAAATACTCAAACCAGGTTTGCGGAAACGGCAATGGACTTAATGGTAGAAGATTACCCTCACGCAGAGGACATCACGACATTCAAACTGAATGCGAGCTGCAGTAACAAGAACATTGAAAATATTCTTTTGAATCAGAAAGTTGTTCGGAACTACCCTAAAACTACCGACGGAGATAGTTTTTCAAAGCCCAAAAATTTATACCGTAATCCTTAACTTGAAGATCACTCTCAGTGGTTAAATTAATTCCTTGAAAGTCTGCAGAGACCGGGAATAGGAGGTTCTATAGAATGCTTTTCATCCTGGCATCGCAATGATGTCACATCTGCAAAGTATAGAGCATATAGAAAACAGATAAAAAAAATTAATTTTCCGAGGAGAAATTTGAAACATAAGGATGCATATCAAGTTCATAGATTTAGTACTACAGAGGGGAATTTCCAGTTTGACGGTTGATGAACCATGAGAAAAGTAAATACATGTACAAATAGGTGGTAAAAAGGTACATTCTTGTTTCAATGTGTTAATGACTACACAAAGTGCAAAGTTGATTGGTTTGTTTGTATATCAGAGAGGACTGTTAAGCTTGTCTGAAAGGATGAATGCACGCATGGAGGAGATAAAGCACGGCGTAAATAATGTGATTGGAAAAAGATCCTGAATTAGACCTCTCTTATTCCTTTCTTCCTCTCCCTTCCATGTGTTAAAAATTCATGTTAAAACTCACAAAGTAAACAATTATTTTTAAGGTATAACCTCTTAAAAAATAAATTATTTAATACTTTTAAAAGTGTGTTAGCTAAATATAGTAAATGATTAAATCCTCCCTGCTTCTCAAATATCCTTTCTCACTGACTCTTACTTTAACCGCTAAAATATTTCCGTTAGAAAAGAAATATAAATATAAATGAAACGGTTTTTTCTGTCATCTACTTCCCGCATTTGTACTTTGCCATCGACCTTGATTCCTGGCATTTGCGCGGACCTCTTTTCACGACATAAATATAAAGAAGAAAGAAATATATTTTGTACCTCGCTTTCAGATAAAACTATCGAGGACTTTTTAATTCTCTTTCACAAGTGTACAAATGCCCAAAAACATAACCCTCATTTCAGTAACACCCGCAAACTTTTTCACCTGCCCGTCTTACAATGTAACGGATATTTTCACTAAAGTCTGTAACACACTTTTAATATGGCATCTGTCACTTTTTCTTTGCGCGGCTAGCCCATTCCTACAAAATTCCTTTATGAGACATCCTAACAGCCACTACGTTCTGTAGGAATCAGCCGTTGAAAGTGAATCATTTTCTCGCCAAAACCTCGTATGATCCCGCTCATAGTCACCAAACTTTTGTGAGTTAGCATTTTTCATCCGCTAAGTGGCGCTAACATGTAACGGTATTTTACGTCACTTTGCTCTCTGACTCCTGGCTATGTGTTGCTTAGCGCAGCACTACGGCGCATGTGTGTTTTTTAAATACGCTTCTCGATGTACTTACGGCCTCCAAAATATGCAATTAAGACGCAATATTTGCATATGAGTTGGAATTTTGTACGTGTCCTTTTTATTATGCTTAGGAATTTTGTTTCCTTTTATTAGCTATGTAAAAAAATAACGTTATACAGAAGGACTAAAAATAATTCTCATGTCTTGCCATTAAAAATCTGTTACAGACCTCTACAGGAATTGTAAAAGAATTCACATTCAAACATGTTGCTCAGCAAATAATAGAACACGGTACCTGGCAAAAGACAATTGCTCAAAGAAACTATTAAAGTTACACGTCTACAATGACCATTTGCAGTGGTTGATTTGAAGCGCTCAGTGTGAATTGAAGAATCACAAATTTACCCTTTTGATAAACGACATTCACGTTTTGTATTCACTGAAAGCCATATAAAGCATTCCAAATGCAGTGTGTGGTGGTTGTAGACTCTAAAAAAATGTGTAATTCTACAGATGCAAAGTTACAGAAATCTGTATGCTTACTAAAATTTTATCTGTACACTATAAAAAAAAATAAATCCACAAAACTGGTTTTGTGTAAAGCTACAAAAATCTGTAGCTTTATAAAATAATCTACTAAAATTACAGTAATCTTACTAAAATTTTATCTGTAACCCCGGTTGCAGTTACATAAAATGTTCTAGGCATCCGAGTTTCCTAAAAAATTTTTAGTAATCGTACAGATGTTTCGTTTTACATTGCAAAAGTATATCTGTTACATGAATTTTTGTTGTTGAGGTTACATAAAAAGTTCTAGGAATCCCAGTTTCCTGGAAACATTTTAGTAACTTTACAGACATTTTTTACAGTGTAGATCAAACGTATGTGGCTCTATGATGGTTTCAAAGTGTATTGCGTACTTCATGTTGGTCCACAGTTTGAGATCACTATTAATATAATGCTAGGCATTTTCAGTCGTGGCCGTAAGTTTAGGACCACCACTGAAAATTAAGATCCAGACAATAAATTGAATACTTACTCGTTAGTAAAATTAAAAACTCCGTTTATTACATGAATATTACATTTCTACGCATATAAATCACATACATTAATCACAAATTTTACAGAAAAATCAATATTTTGTTGGTCCACTGTTAGCTTTTATTAGGGACTGCAAACGTTTTGGCATAGTCTCAACCAGATTGCAGTATGCAGATGATATTTCTTTCACCCAAACTTCCGTAATTACTTTTTATAGTTCCTTAGCACTTTTTGGCTCTTTTTCAGAGACCTTGTGCTTTAGGAGAGTCCATACGTTTTCAATAGGATTCATATCGGGACTGTTTCCGGGCAAGTCAAGGATTTGAATTTTGAACTAAGTAACAATTTTAGAGCGATGACATGGTGCACCATCATACATAAAAAATGTGCATTTATGAACGAACATGTGTAATTCTAACTTCTCATTCAACAAATCCACGTATTTTTTGCCTTTCATAGTCGTTCCTGGTGGTAGGAAGAATCATGCAGCCGTTCCGTTCACTGACATTCCACGAGTATTTAAAAGTCTGTAAAGTGTAACGTTCATCGAATCGCTTTTCAGGAGGTCTACGGTCATAGTACTTGCGTGTAGAGAACTGCTGTATGGTAGATTCGTCTGAAATAAAACCCGTTGCTTCTGACGACATTTGACATGTTTCTTCGCAAGGTCCAAGCGCTTAGTTCTCATGGCCACTGTTAACCTCGGTTTTTACGCAGGTTTATGGAGATTTTAATTGAAAGTCGTCGAACAAACGCCGACATAGTATTGTATGATTGACATCTGCACCTTTTGCAAGCAGTATTAACCGTATCTTGCTTGCGGAACTCATTGGAGAACGAATTGCTATTCTCCTAATGACATGGGCATTCCTAGGTGTGGTTTTACGAGGTCGACCACACCTTTCGGCATCAACATAAGTGCCTGTTTCTTTAAATTTCTTCATCATCCTATGAACTGCATTCTTATAACGACTTACTAGTTCACTAATTAATCGTTCAGAATATCCTTCATAATGAAGAATAACAATTTGTGCACGCTGAGCTTCTGAAACTGACAATTTTCGGCCATTTTCATAGGTTTTTAACATTTTCATAGGTTTAGTTGTAAAACAACCAACAATTACGTCTGCGACGTTTATTAATCAGTACTCCACTGCCAGACGTAAATGACGCCATCTGACGCAATCGATTTGATTTATGACTATATCAGTGATTTAAATTGTAAAAACGCTAGTTTCTGCACGGTGGTCCTAAACTTTTGGCGACGACTGTATTTGAATATTTTTATCGAATATTTTATTTCCCTCCTCTGAATAATAACTTTCACGATGAATATGCTATGGACGTCCCTTCCCATTATCCAAGGTAACAGTAGTCTTGTTACTTGTAGTCTGTTGAAAGTTCTGCAGACACACGGGATAAGTTAACGAACACTGAAAGTGATTATAGCTCATAGACTAACGCAGAATCAAGTGATTAACATCATAGAAATCTTGGTATAGCGACTAAAACTGCGATCTCCGTAATGCTCACAGTTTAGTTACTTCACGTGACTTTTACTGAGCGAGTGGTGTCAACTGCTTGTGCCATACCTGTACAAACTTGTACTCTCTATTCTTTGACGAATAAAGACCATTTTAAAGGCGGTTTTTCACTGTATTAGTCAGATATATGTCCATGTTATTCCAAATCTTTTTGTCCGTTGTGCTTATATATACATATGTCAACAACAACAAAAAAATAGGTTGTATGCTTAGAGGAAAATTATTTATTATACTATATCTTACATCATGACCACTCATTAATGGCTGTAATTTTACCCAGTTAAATTATTAACTATTTAATATTGTATCATGTACATTTTTATCTCTACATTTATTTCTTCTAAATATTTGATTATGATTATTTTATCCTTTACCTAATGAATTTTTTATGAATTTTTTACCTACATCTATCGTTCAATATTTTAACTATTAATTTCAAATATTATTTACTACCACATAATAGATCTTTAATCCACATATCCATTTATATCTAGATTTAATAATAACTTCATTCATTATAATTTCTTTTCAGCTTACATGCTCTTCTTTTTAAAAGATTTTTGCTCTAGTATTTTACTTTCTTTGTTTAACGCTAGATGATTGCACCAAGTACCCATATTTTTTATTATTATTATTCTCTGTCTGCTATTCTTCAACACTAAGTAGAGTTTTTGTCTGGCGTGGCTCATATTCTTATGTCAATTAATCCTTAGCACATTTTCTACTCTGGTTTTTTTAACCCTTTTCTTGATAAAGCAGCTTATGGAGCTAATTGATGATGAGGATAACATTGTCACTTTTTGTCTTAATTTTGGCAAATTGTGACGAAATGACATATCTATGAATAACCTTACTATGAATTATTCTTCTGAATCTCCTCTGGCGAAGCCATAAGATATTCACGGTTTCTATTAAGCGTTCAATTTTTTGTCTTTTAAATTTATTGTGATTAATTTTTATCTTATGTTTTTCTTTTAGTTTTTCAAATGTTATTTTTTTAAATTATATATATATACTAGCAAACCCCGCGACTTTGCTCGCGTAGTAGTTGAAATATGCCAAGTGATATTCATATGTCTAAATAAGAGAAATTATAATTTTTGGAATAATTCAGAAATTACTATTTAAAGCACAGTTGACTAAACCTCACTAATTAACCTGACTAAACATATCTACTAATTACACTTCAATAGGCAGAAATGAGACTGAAATTAATAAAAAGAACTGAAAATAAATAAATGATAGCTTAAAAAATATTTTGAAGCTTTTATGCTCATTTCATACGCTCATTTCAGTATTCATTTGAAGTTTTGAATAAATCGTTCTTAGTACGCATTTACATCTAAAAATTAACCATCATCTCAAATTTCAATCTTCTTGTCTATCGGTGACATCTCTGGTGGTAGTTCCACTAACATAAAACCTATGACCATTCACCTATGTTGAAATAGAAGGTGTCACCATTAATTTGCCAACATTAATTTTGAAATCAGTTTGGTATTTCCTAATATTCCATAGAAATTGTAATTCAGAAAGCTTTTCAAAGCTTTTTTTAGAATATTTGTTGTTCCTCATGCCAACCCGATGTCGTAGTGGCACTGGCATAAAATATAAAATCTGTGGAATCAGATACTGTCACCATTAATTCGAAACCATTAATTTTGTAATCGGATTACTATTACCTTAGACTGCATAGAAATCGTAGGTTAGGACTTTTTTACTACTTTTTCCGCCCCTGTCCCTTCGCTTCACCTCCTTTAAATTGCGAATTTATTTTAGACAGTTCTTAGAGGGAATTTATATTTTATACGTAACAACCATGTCATATTTAAAGTTTCTAGACTTTTCAGTATCACAGAAATCGCAAATTTGAACATTTTTGCTCATGTAACCGCCCAGGTGGTAGTGCCACCAACATTTAATAGAGCCTATGTTGAAACAAAGGCTGTTACCATCATTTTCTAACCACTACTTTTGAAATCGGTTTGATACTATCTGAGTTTGAGTAGAAATTGCCATTTAGAACACTTTTCGCGCATTATCACCCTTCGTAAAAATCGATTTTTTAAAGAAATGTTCTTAAAGATAATTCATGTCTTATAGCTACAATTCCAAATTTCATGTTTCTAGGCCCTTCAGTAGCACAAAAATCACACTTTTAGAACGTTTTTTGCTCCTGCAACCCCTTTGGGGTAATAGCATCGACATAAAATATAGACTATATCGGAGAAAGGGCCGTCACCATCATTTTGACACCATTATTTATTAAATCAGTTCGTTACTTCCTGGGATTGCGTAGGAATCGCCATTTAGAACGTTTTTTCGAACTGTTTTTGCTCATTTTCACACTTTTTAAATTTCAAATGATTTAAGAAATGTTCTTAGAGATCATGTATACCTTATACGTAACTTCCATTCCAAATTTCAAGTTTCTAGGCACTTCAGTAACACAAACATCGCCTTTTTAGAACGTTTTTTGCTCCTGCACCCCTCTGGGGTAGTGGAACCAACATAACATATAGCCTGTGTTGGAGAAAGGCTGTCACCATCTTTTTTGACAGTATTATTTATTAAATCGGTTCGTTACTTCCTGGGATTGTGTAGAAATCGCCATTTAGTAGGTTTTTTGGAACACTTTTTGCCTATTTTCATCCATTTAAATTTCGAATATTTTAAGAAATGTTCATAGGGATAATTTATATCTTATAACTACCATTCCAAATTTCATGTATCTAGACCCTTCAGTAATACAAAAATCGTATTTCTAGAACGTTTTTTGCTCCTGCACCCACTTTGGGTTAGTGGCATGGACATATGATATAGTTTATCTTCGAAAGGGGGTTCATGCAATCATATTGATACCATTACTTTTAAAATCTGCTTGGTAGTTCCAGAGATTATTTCGAACAAACACACAAACGAACAATTTTTACTGCTTTATAATATTAGCATAGATTGAAAAAAATGGGCTCTAATTTCTTATTTTATAAGCTGGCATCCATTTTTAACTCTTTATATATTTACTAGGGGACTCTGCCCCCTGCAAGCTACGCTCGCCAACCCCCGTTCAGACAATGCAGAATCTAAAAGCACGCTAATCTGATCGCTTTTAAAAAGATTAGAGAAGATTGAATTATATTGAAAAACCTGTAGCGATCTCCCTGTAAACGGGTTTCCATTCCCTTTTAATATAAAAATGTAAGGCAGAATCAGTTACTTTTAAGGCATCCAATGGTTGTTTTCGTGTTTGATTCACAGTCTGTTGCCTGTTATATCTAAAATCGATCACCAAACTATAAGATTAAATGCCAATAATGTTTGATCGTAAATGTCACATTCACTTGACTTTAAGGAAGTTACACGTGTTTACGCCATCAAGTGATTTTTATTTCGACGTTTTATTTGTATTTCTATTAATGTTATACTGTTTTATTTGTTCTTTTGTTATTTAAAATAAAAATTATGCCAATTTGTATAATTTGGCGAGTGGTTTCACGATTTATATAATTTGGCGAAATTGGTCGACGGTAGAAGTTGTACAATTAAAACATTTACTAATAAATGAGCAGCAATAGCCGGGTTACCATGTCACGCAAAATAACACCATTTTGGCACCAATTAAATACAGCGTTGCGTATATGACATATGTGCCTAATGTTTTTCTTTTCGTTTCGTTTAAAAAAAAGAAAAAAGTGAAAGCCATTTATTTTAAATTTTTCAGTTTTAAATGAGAGTCTTGTATTAAATAAAATGATAATGAAATACAAATTGAAGTATGAATAAATGTAACATGATACATTTCTTAGCATATATTTAAGGGAGGCCAAACTGGTCGCCAAATTAGTTTAAAATAATAACCTTTTCTTAAATACGAAAAAAAAATATGTGTTATGATTAAAATTTGAGTTGCCATCATTAGAGAAAAGTATATAAAATTAGAAAAAAATTCATATTTGAAAACTAATTCGAATTTAAAAATTCTAATACCAGTTTTGAGATCTGCAGATCAATATGGATTTTTGGTGTTAGTTTCATCGCAAAGTATTCCGTATTTTAGGAGACATCACCGAGAAACATAATCAGTTGTTTACTCAGTCGTTTCATAGAATTAATTCATAAATTCGTTACATTTCAGTCGTTTGATGAAATCCGTTTCATAAATTCGTTACATTTCAGTCGTTTCATGAAATCCGTTTCATAAATTCGTTTCATTAGGGTTTTATATATATAGGGTAGATAATAATTTTATTTTATAAAATTTAAAATTATTAGTTTTCTTTTAATAATAGTATTTAAAGTTTTCTATTATTTCAATGGGCTATATACAGAGAAATAAAGATATTATAACAAGAAATATAACATTTTCCTCGTCATTTTAAAATGTCACGATCAAATTCCAAAAGTTGACTAAAAAAATAATGTATTTTAAAAAAACTTTAAGATGCATAACAATTAATTTAACTGGAAATAACTAGTTTCTTTTTCCAGAAACTTCATATTACTTAGCTAATTTGAAATTTAAAACTTGTTTAAAAAAATGTAAATCTTTTATTTTTGTCGTTTTTGTTCGTAAACAAAAGAGATATTAAATAACGCGAAAACTTCAAAGCATTAGTTTTATAAACAATTAAAAAATCATTTACGCCATCGGAGAAAGAATGCTAATTTTAGTAATAAATTATTTGAATAATATTCCTTATTTGAAACAAAAACTATACATTCTAAGAGAAAATATTTTATTAAAAATTTTAAATACTTTTTTTAATTGAAAAAATAATGGAAATCTTAAAATAAGACTCGATGTTTCTTAAATAAAATAAAACTGAATTTTCTTAACTTGAAGAATTGTCTTCACTTCCAGATATTTATACACTGTTAGAGAAATTAATGCAAGATTGTGAAGCAATAAAAAGCGCAATAATAAAAAATCATTGTGCAGTAAGATAATTTTATTCTTATTTGTTTCTTTTGAAAATGTCAAATAATGAGAATGATCAAGGTTTAATACAATAATTGCACTAACTTTCGAATTTGCTAACTAGTCGTCAAATTAACTGAGTGCAGAGTGTCCAAGTCGCCAGTCGGACTCGGGTCAATGGAATAGAACACATATTCTTTACAAACTGAGCTCTTCAGACGATACATATCCTGGCAAGTCCTACTCCTAGCTATTGTCTGAGTACCTTTATTGGTAAAGCATTTGTTCGCTATGCCACTGACCCGGGTTCGAGTCACGTCTTGGACATTTTTTCACTCTGGTTGTTTTTCGCTTAGCTAGCAAATACAAAAATTCACGCACTTAAAAAAAAAAAAAACAATATTTCGGGCGTATTCCATCAGTACAAATTTATAGATTTGTCTCTTTTTTCTATTTTTTCTATTCTGTATTTATTTTCATCATTTTAGACTGGATGTCGCCACTGCATACCATATTGTTGTTGTTTTTTTTTTTTTTTTCGAATTTTCTTTTAGTCTATTTTTATCTGATACATGACGCCATTGCATTCTCCATCGTTAATTCGTTGTAACTTTTATTTTGTTTTTGTCCTATAGATGGTCCTGAATATAGATGGTATATATGTCCCTGGTATAGATTTGTCCTGAATATTCTCTGTTTTATGATTTGTTGAAGTTATAATCAATTAGAAACCTAACGATCTTTTCAAATTCAAGACGGCTTGGCTTTGTTCTTTAAAACTAATAGCAATGGCAATGTAACAACTCATCCTTGAAGATAGTCATAGTTGATGACCGAAACGTCGATTGTTCTAATTTTATTTTAATGATTGTTTAGTTTATACCTTTACAACATTTTGTATACACCATTTAGTAAATTAATGATTTTTTATTTTAACCTTAATATTGAACTCTTCATGGTGTAATGTCTAACTCTTTTATTATAGATTATTGTTATTCATCTTTCTTTTTTATGAATGTCAGCATTCATCGTTTTAGCCCCTTTTTACATTTCTTGAACAGTCATTTTTTGAAATTACATTCAGCGTTATTTCCCCTTAATATCTGTCCTCGGCCATATTTCCCAAAGTCACCATTTTTATTTTATGCCCAACAATTACTTCACAATAGCCACGTATATAATTAAAAATGCTAAAGTCCTATTTTTAATATAATAACCATGTTCGTCAATATTCACCCGTTTGTTAATGTCGATATTTTTTTGAAATTCTTCTAATAACCACCTCAAAATTGATATAAATACAATAAAAAATTCTAATGTTCTTTTTTTACTGGCTTCTGAAAGGAGGTTATTTTCTTAGCAATTTTCAATACTAATTTAAAAATAATAGAAAAATCATTAAATCCGGAGAGCAAAATCAGGTGTTCAGTCTTCCTCTAACAAAGTGTAACTATATATTATCAATAATTCTTTATAATTTATTTTGTATGTTTTATAACATTTGTTACTGAATGCACTAAAAGATATTTCTTTAAAAACCTATAATTTTATTTATATATATACATCGTGAATAAATCCACTTACTATAGTTCGAAATTCCTTTAAAAGATTATCTATAGTCAGTGTTTCAACTAAATATATTGACTTTATCCATTTTATAAATTTATAAGAGTCTTTGAAATAAAATGTAGTACATTGTACAAATGTCTTTGAAAAGTTTCTTTAGATAAATTCTAATAGTTTCTTAAATCAATATTTGCTTTTTCAGGCATGGATTACATTTAATCAAGCTTTTATCATAGAGAAAATGTAGCATATTCGAAGAAAAAACTGAACAAGAATTTTATATTTGATAAAAATTTTATAAAAAGTTCCATAACCGATATTTTGAGATCAAAATTTTAAGGGCAGGGAAATTTAATTTGTACATTTTACTGAAAACTAAAAACTAAAGTTAAAGTAACAATACATATTAAGTACTTATTATGCCTAGTCTTATAAAAATCCTTATGCAAACTTTGCATAATTATGAACCTTTTAGACGCCAATGTTCCATAAATGGAATATCACTTTTAAAATTCTGCGAGAAATACAATTTTATTCGAATTGCTCTATAAAATTTATTGTGAAAAAGAAAGTGTGGATTGATTTTTTGGCGTAGATATTGCGTTGATAAAATAAATAGTGTGTACGGGAGAAAATCAAAATTTCGGTCTTTTTTTAGACTTTTCATCAGACAAAATTCGAGAATTCATATAAAATTCAAAATTTAACAAATGTTTTTTATAACTAAGTGAGAGTAATTAAAAATGTGCATTTTATTCATACAACATAAGTTCTAACAAATAAAAAATATTTTTGTTGTTTTTTTTTATAAAACAATTTTGCATGTTCCAAAAATAGAACATTGGCATGTAAAGGTATCTTTTTTAACATGATGAAGTTCTTTGATTACAGTGTACATAAGTATTGATAAAAAATTTCCGAATACGAGAATTTTAGTAAGTGTCAATTAAAAATGTTTACGACTTTGATCTACTTTCTATTTCCTTGCACACCTCCCTTCCTGCCCCCCTCCCCCCCAATCTTTCACACATGTTCTCTGGTCTGAAGTAGATTGCCACTGAAAAATAGGTGTGTTTGTTGATAGTCAGACGTTGTTTATTATTATGATTCAAATTGAGAGCCAAGATAGGATTGGAGAGGTAATTTTGGAAAATAAGGAATTCTTATTCTTTTTCTTCCCTCTGTAACTGTTTTTCAGTTAATTAGGATACGTCGCACAGATGAGATGTCTCATTCAAAACCATTTTGTACATCAGAAGACACACTTGAATACTTTTTTGAATTATCGGGTGATTCTGATGAAGAAAGCATTGATCTGATTGCATTTGTAAATTACCTCCAGAAGAAAGTGAATGTTTTATAGATGAGGAAAATATAAATGAAGACATTTTTCAATCTATTCTGCCAGCAGATGCTTATGGTGAAATTGAAATATCTCTAGAAAAGTAGATGACATTGAAATTTCTAATGAAGACGGATTTGATCCTGAACTACTTTCAACGTCAAAGATAAGACTGAATTGAAGCGAAAATTTATGTAGAAAGTGAAAAATATCTAACATCGCTGCGAAAAAAATTCAAAATTTAAAAAAATTCTAAAAACTAAAAACATTGCAAATATTTCTGAAATGCTTCCTGCGTTGGTTACTTTATCTCTAAGTTGAAATATTTCATAAGTTCTTTCTAATAGAATATATGCCGCGTGTAGCAAATATGACAACATTTTATGAATTTTAAAAAGGAGAAGTCATAGCTGTAGATGAAAATAACATATGTCAATATTTTGGATTATTGTTGTTTAGTGGATGTCATCAAGTACTCGGAGAAAATTTATATTGGAGCACTCAAGAAGATCTATTGCGGTCCCAACTGATTCTACAGTAATAACTAGAAATAAATTTAGAAATCTAAAAAAAAAATCTTGTTATAGATAATAGCACCTTGAAATTAGGAGATTATTTATTTCTCCTTCTATTTTTGACACTTTCATTTATCTGATTATTGTGCTGTGAATTATAGTACAGGCATTATTATTATTTTCTTATGCTGTTTTTATATTTTTTTTTACTATTCTGAAAAATAATTGTATTTTTTTATACAGTAATTCCTGATCATCATCTAAAGAATGTATGCATTTTTAGTTTAGTGGCAAAGCTTTTCCTGTGAAAACTTCCTACAGCTTCTTATCAATTTTTGCTGGAATCTTGAACACAATGAAGGCTCGACGGGCAAAGCCCGGCTATTTTTCTGATTAACCTGTGTTATTCTTGAATAACTTTTATAACTTAAAATGTAGTTATTACAAAAATGGGCATAGAAATAGAAATTTTAATTTAAATATCGCTAATCTTATTTTAAAAAAACATGTGAAAAAGCTATGTGTTTCCCGTCAATGTTCCATTTTTGGAACATGTTATTTATCCTATACAAATTTTTTTTTGAAAAACAAATTACTTATGTTGCTTATGTTTGAGTTTTAATGTGATTTTTACCAATAAATAGTTTGTGTTACCTTTCAATCATAGTGCGGCGTTTAAAAGGTTACATTCCCTCCCGAGATTCATTTGACGAGGATTTTTTAAAAAGAGATTAATAATAATTGTTCAGGGGGCCTATCAGAGTGCAATAAAACCTCGGGAAATTGTGATGGGATCAAGAGCATTCAGTGAAACGTTTGGTTATATAAAAGCTGTTCAATGCTCCTAAACAAATGTGCAGTTTGTGGCAGATCTAAGATATTGCTAAAAAGAACAAAGGGACATGTGAAAAACATTAACAAATAGGCTTGACTTTATCAGCACTTTATCACAGTGGCTTTACCGCAGTTAAACTTGTTTTAATGTTTCAAAATATGCATAGTTCAGAGCCCTACTTCTTTTAAATGTTTAGTAGAACATAACATAATAAATAAATATTATACAAACAAATATATTAACATAACATAAATAATTATATAATAAATAAATATTAGTCTGTCCTTTTATTATATTATCAACGTTTGTTACATTCATATTTTTTAGTCCAGGCTTTAGGTGCTCAAAAAGGACAAATAGGGGAAAGTTTTGGTGTAGTTTTGATATTTGGTGCCTTTATGTTTTTGGGGTCTCTGAACACGAATCTGAAGTTTGCCAACAAAATTTATCCCGGGAAACCCGTTTTTTTTTGGCAAAAAAAAAAAAAAAAAACGGGAAAAATGGGATTTCTTTAGTTTTTTCAAAATAACTTTAAAATTATGCATTTTACGCAAAAGTCCTCAATACATAAATTAAAGAAGATAAAATTTCCTACATTTTCTTCATTAGAAGTTTTTTTCTCTGATCAATGGTTTAGCCGTGACAACGCCGCAAATATGGGTGTGAAAATCAAAAAATTCTAAAAAAAAACGGGAATTACAGCTGTATACGTAGATTTAATATGAAAACTGACCATTTTACGCAAGCTTTGACCATTAATGATACTAAATATAATATTATTTATTACATTTCATGGATCTGAGGTTCATTGTTTCCTTCATAACTAAAAAATAAAAGTATTAACTATAAATGATACTAAAGATTATGTGATTGACTACATTTTACAATGAAGTTTCTGATAATAAATACAACGACTCATTATGAATCATTATTTAATTATAAATAAATATGGACATTAGTAAGTACATTTACTTAAAAAACAAAAAAAATATTATTTCCGCTTTCTTTTACTTGAGGGTCTCTGCTTTTCCCTGACATCTACAACATAGAAAATAGACGTATGGAATTAGTGGGTGTTTTTATTATTACCAATAGTATAAAATATTTTTTTAATAAAAAAGATTTGATACCTTGTGGTATGTTTTTTCTTCTTCTATTGGGTTCACTGGTTCATTGGGTGGGCAATCCATTGCCAGTTCGGTTTCAAAGAGCTCGTCCTCCTCGTCTGGACACACCACTGCGTTGTTTTAATTCCTCTCGCAGTTGAAGCAAATGTTGGAGCAAGAAACCCCTGCCTTCTTGTACCCACAATTTCGTTGGCAGTTCCTTCTACATTTACAGGATACAAGCTTCAACAAAGCAGGGGGAGCAGGAGGTAGAACAGTGAACACAGGCTCAAGGCTAGTATTTGTTCTCTTCCATCCACTCTCTTCATCATTTTTTTCAACCCCCATTCATTGTTGGACCTGGTGATATACTCTTAAAGAGTGCTGTTGTGCTGTAGTTGCAGATGGTGGTAATGCAGCAATGTTCGAATTGTATCTAAAGGCAGACTTTTTGTACGAAATATACCTTAGGTGGTTTAGCGAAGGCACATTTGTCCCACTATAACCATACAGTGAGACAAGGAAACATTGCTCAGCAGCTGCAATCATCTCTTGAGTGGCGTTTGACTCGTAGAATACTTTAACGACTTCGGCAAGATGTGGATTCTTCACAAGAGTTTTAAGAAATTTATTTTCCTTTGCATAAACAGTGCTGACGTTGTATCGCAGCCGCTCATAGCATGTAGGAAGAGGATGTTTTTCGCAACAGTTAGACTCACAGCATTAGTTGGAGAAAATGTCACTGGAGAAATGGTGTCTTTTTCCGGTTTTAAAAAGAAAACGTTTTCATCCGTGCAGATACCTATCAAAATGACCATAAAATTTACATTCTCCCCGACTACACTTACCGTCTCATTTGATGGAGCCAAGGACAAAGCAGTTTTAATAATCAAGGTGTCTACATCTTCTTTTGCTTGCTTGCATGTATTATTTGCTGATGAGAACTTGTCAATGAACATAGACATTAACCGACCTTTGTTTTTTGGGTTAATAAGAAACTTTTCTTTGGAAATGGTTGGTATCATAGTTTCGTCAAACAATATGTCAGTTGAAGCATGCTTTCTTGGTTGTCTCATACGCTGAGCAGTTTTTGTGCCACCTTGTACATCATCAGGGTAGCCAAATACAACTATTGCCTGTGGTTAATATTTTGACAGTACATGTTGAACATATTTGCCGCAGATTGAAGAAACAGACTGATTCTTAGGCCAAACTACTCTATGTAATAAAAAAAATCAATGACGAATTGAACCTTGCCGCTGAACCGCTTGTTCGTAAGGTGTTTTAATGCCTTGTAGAGTGTAGATTTGCTACCTTTTCGTAAGCCATTGTCAAACAGGGACAAGAATAAGAACATAGATCGTGCGTCAGAAACTCTTCAAGATCTTCATCAGAATGCTTTGCAACCGAAATTCGTTGGAACAAAGATGTAGGATTGACAAGAACCAACTCGTTGTCTAATTGTATTACACTGGTCATTACAGCAAAAAGGTTTACTCTGTCGCTCCGTTTAAATTTGACAGTTCCAAAGTCCTAAAGTTACTAAACTAATGAGTAAAAAGTCGCTTATGGAAAGTGAGAGGAATATGTCCTCCTGATAAGCTAGTGTCCTGTCTCACATACACATCTAGCTGGGGCGAAGCCACTAGGGAGGGGGTGGGGGTAGAGTATGACATTGAACGTGGGCCGCAGGATGTGGGTGTGGGCGCTTGACCAACGTTATTTGACACCATCTTCAACCAAGGGGGAGAATGCACATGGGATTCATACAGCTGTGTTTCAAGGACAAAGATCGCCGTAACTTTCCTCTGTGTCAAATGATGAGATCCCCCCCCCCCCTCCCCAATGGTGTGTTTAGGTTAAAAGCGAAACTTTAAGAACTAGATCGTGTCAATTTTTATCAGCAAAAATCTGTTTTAATTATTCTATTTTTGTTTTTTTAAAGTCAAATTAGGAAATGCTTTATTATTTTATTATTATCTTGTTATATTAGTAAATGAAGATTTTGATCACAGGTATGCTCATGTTTTATTTTTTAGTTATGAAGGAAACAATGAACCTCAGATACATAAAATGTAGCAAATAATATTATGTTTAGTATCATTAATGGTCAAAGTTTGCGTAAAATGGTCAGTTTTCATGTTAAATCTACGTACACTGCCGTAATTCCCGTTTTTTCAGAATTTTTTGATTTTCACACCCATATTGGCGGCGTTGTCACGGCTAAACCATTGATCAGAGAAAAAAACTTCTAATGAAGAAAATGTAGGAAATTTTATCTTCTTTAATTTATGTATTGAAGACTTTTGCGTAAAATGCATAATTTTGGAGTTATTTTGAAAAAACTAAGAAAATCCCGTTTTTTTCCCGTTTTTTGCCAAAAAAGGGTTTCCCGGGATATATTTTGTTGGAAACTTCAGATTCGTATTCAGTGACCCAAAAAACATAAAGGCACCAAATATCAAAATTACACCAAAACTTTCCCCTATTTTCTACCAAATGACTGGACTATTTGTAATTTCCTAATATTAAGTAAGTTAACAACTAGTATGTGTAAAATATTAAAGTTATTTTTATTCCTCCCATTATGTTTTATACTGATTCACAAAAATTATTGTTTGCATCTAATTTCCATAAGGCATCTTACATACATATGAGTAAGATGTGGAAACGCAATTGTTTACAAAAACAAAATTTGTGATGCTTTCTATAACATCTTCAAAATAAAATAAGTTTTTAAATCATATATAAGAGTCTGAAATTTAACAAGAAATCAATGAATAACAAATATAAACAGCAGGCGATTTTTAAAACAATTAAGTCAAAAACTACGGCACCTTCACTCAATCTACCCTATAATACGTAATCACATTCGTTAATATTCACCGTTTGTTAATTCCCATATTTGTTTTAGTATTTTTCCAATAGTCTCCTCAAAATTAATGTAAATACAATAAGAAATTCTAATGTTCTTTTTCCAATGGTGTTCTGAAATGAGATTATTTTTTTAGCAACTTTGAATACTAATTTAAAAATAATAGAAAATTCATTAAATGGAGAGTGCAAAAATCAGAGCTTGAGCATTTCCCTAACAAAATATAATTATATATTGTCAATAATTTTTTACAATTTATTTTGTATGTTTTATAACATTTGTTACTGAATAGACTAAAAGATATTTCTTTAAAAACCTATAATTTATATATATATATATATATATATATATATAATTATATATATATATATAATTTATATATATATATATATATAATTTATATATATATATATGTGTATATATAATTTATATATACACATATATATATATATATGTGTGTGTGTGTGTGTATGTACATCGTGCATAAATCCAATTACCATACTTCGGAACTCCTTTAAAAGATTATCTATAGTCAGTGTTTCAACTAAATATATTGACTTTATCCGTTTTATAAATTTATAAGATGCATTGAAATAAAATGCAGTACATTGTAGAAATGTCTTTGAAAAGTACCTTCAGGTAAATTATAATAGTTTCTTAAATCAATATTTTCTTTTTAAGGCATGGATTGCATTTAATCAATGCTTTGGATGGCAAATAAAGGGATTGGGGTGGTTCCGCTTACAGTAGTGCAAGAATTCTTTACAGCATGTAATTTAAACTATAATTAATCACATAAAATTAAACTGTAATAACGTTGCAGATAATTACAAATTTGCCCACCTTTTCCAGAAACAGCCACATAGAATATTCTAAAATAATTTCAGTTTGCCGAGAAATTATTAGCACGTATCTGTTACGACGTCTTATAATAAATTTAGCTTAATTTTCTATTTAAACTGCGTACATTATAATATTCTTAAAGTAAGAAAGTACGATATTTTACCTACAGATAATACTATTAGATATCTAATAAATTAATCAGGCATCAGTAATTAGAAATCTGCGCAGGAATATGACTTGAAACAGGTTGCAATATAATTCTTGACGAATGATACAATATTCGACGATATATAGTTTAATTCCAGATATTGTAAAACCATATTTTGTATTTTGTAATTCTCATTTTCATTAAAGGGGCAAACTTACATTTGTTCGGAACGAACACAAATGTACTTTATGGTAGAAAAACACAATGTTTCCATTAACTATCACATTGTAAGCTTTTTTTTCTTACACATCGTGTAATACTAAACGAAAGAAATTTTTCATCAGAAATTACATAAAATGCTTTCTATTCCGTTACTAAATATAAAAGCATCAGAAACGTAATAACGTAGAAATTGGGAAATAATGGAAGAATCATAATTTCAAATATTTGAGAGATTGAGAGATTTTATATTTTACATAGATAAAATATAATAAGAAATTAAACATTTTCTTTATTAATCTACAAGAATTAATACTGAATACTTAAAATGTATTCAATGAGAAATTGAAGTTAAACAGAAATATACTTCTTTTCCGTTTAATTTAAGAAAATTTCATCCGTCAGAAATGTTCTAAAGAAATTGACATTTTTCGAAAAATATTTATGTAGTCAGTAAAGTACGAACATATCTCTGAAAGTCTCGGATAAGTCACAGGTGCGTAAGTTCTAAAACTTTTTTTCCATAATTCAGAGGACGTCTTCTAAGACAGTTCATAAGATTTTAGAAATAGTAAAACGTATTTTGGAATTTTTAATATTACTTTTCACATAATTTTTTTTGCTTTGTATGTTTTCTGTTTTTGTTTATAAAATTTTGCGAAAAATAATGTGACATGTACCTTGGAAATGTGAGAACAAAAGCAGAAGTTTCAAAATGTACTATCTTAAAATTTATTTTCAAAATTGTATGACCAAGATTTATAAATAAATTAATTTACGTTACAGAAAGATTGTAGTTTAACTTTATACAACCTATTTTTGTTTAGAATGAAAGAAAACTGATTTATTTCGGAATTCAATGAGTGCTTGTTAAAATAACCTAAGTCTATTAGTTATCATTTTTCATTTTAAGATAGTTTGAATGATTTTTTCATGTATATTAACGCTGTAAAATGCATTCCTGTATTTTACAACAAAAGGTATGGCACCCAGGGTGCCAATACAGTCCCTGTAAGATTTAGAAGCTGGTGTCTTCAAAAATGCTGTAAAATTTCTCAAGTCTGAGTAAAATAGCGTTGCTATTAGCTTCGTGGATTACGTGACAGAAAGCATTCAATTTTACTTCACTTCTTGCCCGAATTCGATTTCCCAGCATAAGTGCTTGGAAAATTAGAACAGATAGTGCAGTGAAAATAAAAACGTATTTTTACAGCGAACCGTTTTGTGCAGAAAGAAATCAATTTTGGGATTTTCCTAAGTCTGTTTGGGAGGTAGTAATTTAAAATTTTTGTGCTATTTCTTAAAATACATTCAAATTAAAAACTTAAAATTTTTTCACATTTAAAATCCTGTCAATAAGTTAATATTTTGTTTTAAAAATTTTATTGTTTACTTATACTTCGCCATAATTTTTTGCCTTAAAAAATAAGCTATTATATTTTCTTTTGACTTTACAAATTTCATTATAAAAAATAATCATATGAGACAAAATGTCATTAAATTATTATTATATATCCTTATTTTTATGTATGTATATTTCGTTTCTTTAATTTAAAAAAAAAAAAAAAAAAAAAGTTTTTTCTGAGATCTTTGGTATGAAAACCTTATTTAAAGTAGGGAAAAAGTAAGTCAAAATTTAAAATCAACATATGTATATTTAAATGTGTCATCCGATTTTTTTTAAAACGGGAAGATATATGGAAAAAAGCAGAAAAGTAATAAATAAAAGTTAAAATCATTGAACAAGATTAAAGGAATTTATATATACCGAAAATAGTGAAACTTCAACTGTAACCGGTTTCGCAGGGCTGATTAATGTCTGGAAAAACTTCCACTAGTAAATTTGAATAGAAATTTTGTCCTTGTTTAAATGCCTTATTAACGGAGAATTTTAGTCATAATTACGTCGAAAAATAGATATTCAATTTTACTGGTAGAGCTTTAATTTGGCGGTAGTCAAACAATAAGTTTCTCAATATGTGACAACATAATCAACTTTCTGTCAGTGTCAGTGAAATACATTATAATACCGAGACAATTTTCCACCAGTAAAACGAAATATAAATTTTTACCATATATGCAAGAGAAATTCTGCATGAATATGCCGCTTCGATAAAGCATAATTTTATATTGATATTTAATGGTGAATTTTGCGTAGGTGGTAATCCGAAACTGCTGACCCAATATAAGAATAAAACAGCCATCTTGTGGCTACCGCCTCCAGTACTTCACTCGCAACTGTAGGTACTACATCAGGGTTGCCAAATTGGCCTCCACTCTGTTAATCTTACAAAATATAGGGCAAATCTTTAAATATTTTAGACAGTAAAATTGTATTTACAGTATATTGAATAGCAGTTTATTAGGTTCTACAGAGTTTATAGCTTTACCGTACTGTAAAATTTTTCAAATTATTTATTGAATGAGACGTGTTTTTACTCGTTTTGCTATATGACACATTAAGGAACGTTTGTACGTGAGAAACTACATAAGGGTGTAAGTAAATGTGAGTGCTTTGAACAACTTTAATATAAAAAATATTCGTAACTATCTGACCCTCCTGGCGTTGCCCAGTCCTGTTATAATAACATTAAACAAAACTCAACTTTTTATGATTTTATATCTTCGAAAAACTTTTCGAAGCCGTAGAGTGTTTCGAATGATCTTATTTCACAGGACCGCAATGCTCTCGGCACCGTCTACTTTGTTAAAAACACTTTCCGAACGAGCCCGTTAAACCTGTACCCGCTGCCTGAGGCAGCGTATACCAAGAGTGCTCTGCACTCTCCGGAGGTAATAATAATAAAAAAAATTGAATGAGCCGAATCCCGTTGTAATCGGAGACATAGAAACCGAGATAAGAATGAAACCCCTGGAGATGCAAGGTGTAGATAAAATATGTAAAATAATCGTAAGCTAAGATTACTGAACCAATTTTCGTTGAATTAAAGCACATAGAAACAGAGAAAAGTATGCGCCGTTATTGTTCGAAAATGGAGGTATCTGAGTTCTAAGATAAACTTTCATTCTACAGGTATATGCTGCATAGCAATTTAAGTTGAATGAACCAATTTCAGTTGGAATCGGGCCCATAGAACACGAGTAAAGAATACGACCACTAGTGGTGGAAGGTGCCCCCCCCTCCCCTAAAAATTTAACGAAATACACTTTAACATTCACATGACAATTAATTTGCGGATGAAATCGTACCCTCTAAGGTAAACCATTTAGCTTCAACAATAAAGCGTTTTTTAATTTACATTTGTAGTGAGTAAACTTAAGTATGTGTCGAGAAAGAAAATTAACATTCGAAAAAGGTAGTAGTTGTGATACAAGGGAATTTTTTAGTTGTTTATAAAGTAGCTGGAGTAAGCACTAGATACATGTTAGTGAAAATAGCAAAATGATCGGATCATTTTTAAAGGCGCTGCATCAATGGCCCAAAGAAGGCAATTAGCATTCAAAATTGGTGGTAGCTGAAGTCTGACAAATTTTTATGGTTCATTTAACAGTCAGTGCTCCTAAGGAATTCTAAAGAAATAAAAAACTAGTGAAATGGACTAAGGAAAGTATAATAGGTGTCCAAAAAGAGGCCAACGGATAGTTGAAAGAGGCCCTAAGATGGAAATATCTTAAACGCTCCTAATACTTGGCGCTTTAAATCTTCAGTTAGTCGAAATTACGTATTGAATCTGAATTAATCATTAGAATACAATTTTAAAGAAATGCGCAAAAATGAGGCCTTAATAAAAGGCTCTACGGCTACAATAAAAATTTGAGGGGTAGCAGGAGAACCTAAGAAATAGTTAAAAAAAGCTAGTGAATTGGAGAATTTTTAAGAGAGCTATAATAGGAGGCGCAAAAGGGGCAACTGATAGTTGAGAGCAGGTCCCTAAGATGAAAACATATTAAAAAGTCCTAGTACGTAAGTCGAAATTAAGCATAGAGTATGAGATAATCATTACGATAAAATTTTAAAGAAATGCGCACAAAATGGGGGTAAAGGCTTAAAAAGGGGACCCGAGCTCCAATAAAAGTATGTGAGTGCTATAACGGGAAGAGGAATCCAAGACATAAATTTAATTTTAAGCATTCAGAAGGTGACACAATTAGGGGGTGAAAATGCACGCCGCACATAAACTTCAAGTGTCCCAGACCTGGCCCTATGGTGCTAGAGTCTTAACTGGAATGTAGAAACGGGGAATACTAAATGGATAAAAGGCCTCAAGATCGAAGATCGGATTAAAATGGTTGAAATTTATTAAGAATTCAGGACACAAAAAACTCAAAGGACCCTATATCGGGCCCCATAAGGGCCAGGGTCTTAACTGGGGAAATAACTAAATCGACAAAGGGCCCTCGAAACGAAGAAGGTAGGATGAAAAGGGGGCAAGTTATTTGCAATTTAGAAATTAAAACTTAAAGGAGCTCACAGGGCCTGTATCTTAAAGAATTAAAAATGTGAGCCTCAGTTGCTTCAGGACCTGCCTTGACCTATCAACACCCAAATTTTCAGGTTTCTATGTGTGGTACTTTCATCTAGTCATCGCACATGCACACAGATGCAGAGCAAAACTTTCTTTTCTTAGTATAAATAGCTAAATGACAAACAACAGGCCTTAAAAACTGGAATCATAAAATAAATGGGCATGGGCATATAGTCGTTTTCTTATGACTCTAGTGAAAGCCTATATTGTAAATATATATGCACCATGACATATATATTAAGTTTTAAAATCAGAATATGCACGTTTTTTATGATAATAAATAAAGATGGCGGCTTAATAGAATAGACGATAGAATAGATATTTATTAGATATAGAATAAATAGAATAAAATAGACGAAGGTAAAAAATTAGAAATTCCTCATGACCTTTCATATTCTATTTGTTATAATACAACCTTAGGTAATTCAAAAATATTTTACTAGTCTTTAATGAGTTATTAATACCTATTATAAAATCTACGAATGCTATTAAGTTTAACAAATATGACAGTCTCTACCAGAAATTTTGTGAAGGTTATTACTTTTTCATGTGCCACATTCTTACACACTAAGATAAATTGGAAAGAAATAACATAACTTGCTATGACATAAAGGCGAAGATATATAGTATCATTACATGGTATCATACATAGTATCATTACATGGTCTCCTATAGATGTAACCTAAGTGTTCCAACATCTTCCTTTTATTCAAATTTTAATTGGCTTGTTCAATTTTTCCTCAAATATCAGGATTCAGATACAAATATCAAAAACTCTTTGCGATCATACCAGCAATTCGTATATATTTTTCCTGTGTGTGTAGTTAATATTTTTTGACTAAATCCGCTTAACTCAGTTACATTTGTGCTTTATAGTATCTCCGTTTGTTTATCAGTTACGTTGGCTAATGCGGATATTTTAAAACCTTTCGTAATTATGTCCACGGCCAGTTGGCGTGTTTTAGCTAATATGATTTGGTGCAATGGAGTGCTTTTGTGTGAAGCCGTTAATGATATACTCATTTATATTAAACCATATTATTTCTAATATGTTTTCTGTTTCAAGATAACATCAGCAGTAGACTCGATTACTTAAGATTAGAAAATCTATCAGTATTCTCATACATTCGCTTTGAAGAACAATCGGGTTTCATACTAATTAATGTAAATTTTTGAAAACCACTTATAATAGATTATTTCTTTTGTTGAAAATATTAACCACTTTTATTCATTGGCGTGAAATCTTATTAAAAGTTATTGTTTTTTTTATATATATATACCAATCTCTGTCACATTTTGTATTTATTTGCTCCCCTTTGCTGATATAAGATAGCATTTTTAGTGCACTTGTATTAGTTGGACACATGCGATAAATTGCCAAATATTTTTCACATACCATAAACATATTGCATTTATTTAATTTAAAACATCAACATTTTACTCATTTTATTTAATATATAAAGCTTTAAGTAATTTCATTTAAAATACTAAAAAGAAAAAAAAAATATCCCCCAAACAAAAACCTTTTATTTTGATATCAAAGAATTGTTTACATTTAGAACACAAAAAATATCAAATTTCCTATTGTTAAAAAAACGGCGAGATTTGCGACTACCATAAAAATACCTAGTCTTCATAACTGCGTATATCACTGACGTCGGTATGTACAACACTTCATGTTAAATGACTTCTAAGATATTCGCCGCAACAACAATGGAGCCTATAATAGTTAATATTATATAGCAGAAATATTAATGGCAATTTCAGAATCATTTATAAATAACTGTATAATGTATTTTAATATAGATATGGATAGAAAAGTATGGGATTAGAATATATTTCCCATATTCATTCAGACATACAACCAACAATTTATCTACCATATTTCAATAGCTCAGCTAAAACCTGTTAATCGGATATTATGTGTTTAATAAAGGTATATTAAATTATTGCTTTGTATTATTTTCGTTTGCTTTAAAATTATTTATTAATTTTAATGATGTTTTGTATAATAAATATACAGTGTGTCCACGTATAACCTGACTGACCTTTATTTTCGCAACCGTTGGTCCTAGATGCATACTTCCAATTACAAAAGTGGTCAAAATAAGGTGCAGAGTTAAGATTTAAAAAGTTTGAAGCGAAAAAACAATTTAACGAAAAATTACAGAATCTAAATTTTTATACGGTCCCCCGATCCTATAACTTATATTTAGTAAAATTTAACTGTTACACTGACAAGTAAGGCAAAGAAAGTCCCGTTATTCTACGATTAAAATTGACCGAGTAATAGCTGTTTAAAGTTGGGGCATATTTTTTGCTGAAATTTAGGGGTCATTCACAAATTTAGTAGAAATATAATTTCGTTAGATATATTAAAGAAATGGTTGGGAGTAAAATTAGTTTTGCAATATAAATTTGAAATCTTTCATCATTGTGATATATTTCTGCAAAGTACTGAACATATAAGAGGCTAAAAATAACAGAATTTTTGTTAAGTAAAAGTATGAAAAACAACAGCCTCAATTCTTTACAAAAATGATACATATTTAAAAATGCTGTTAGATTACACCGTCTTTCAAATTTTGGGTTGTGCCATGTTTTTTAGCTTTTGAAAATTGATTCACGTGTATTTTTTAGCTCTGAATCCGAAAATGACATTCATTTTAAACCATCACGTCAGGATTTTTCTCAAATCGCAAATTTCAAATTTAAAATTGATCCCCCTTCTCCTCCCAATCGCATCGGACCCCTGTGCTGTTTAGCTGTAAGAAACTCAGTATAAGCCACAAAATTGGATAAATTATTGAATTAAATAAAATCAAACTGAATAAAAATGTCTTACATCTATTTTATAGTTTCATATTTTTCGCTATTTTTACCCTTGAAACTTACGATTTGCGAAAAACCCTGACATGATAGTTAAAAGTGAAGGTAATTTTTTTATTTAGTGTTAAAAAAAAGCATAAAACTTAAATATAAAAGTTAAAAAACACAACCATCGCAGGTTTATGTTATCTAATCTAAAACCATTTCTTAAACTTGTTGACGGTAATCTATCCGAATTTTTTTGTGTTATCCTCGAATATAAGTATTTATAAGATGCTAAGCATCAAAAATCATAATAATATTACATTGTAATCGGATTTAAGTCAGTATGTAAAATTTTAACTTCGATCGGACATTTGAAAGTCAGTTAAACTACGAGTACGAAATTTTAAACAGGAAAGGCGATCGTTGCAAGTTAAATAAAACCTCATGAAAATAACATAATTTTTGTTAAAAGAAATCATAGCCTCAAATCCTTAGAAAATACAACATATGTTAAAATGCAATTATTTTAACTAATCTGAAACTTAACTAATAACGTTAACTCAATCGTAATAGTGATACGATTTCTTTCAAACCTCAGATACCTTGAAATAAGTTTAAGTACTTTATATAAGACCCCTGAAAGCACGGTCGAAATCATCGGTTTTGATATGCAAAAAAGTGGTATAAGTCATGCATTTCAAAGTTTTATAAATCGGTCAATTTTAATGTTAGATGAATGGGACTCTTTCTGTCTTACTTGTTAGTGTCACAGTAAATTTTTACTAAATATCACTTATAGGACCGGGGGATCGTATAAAAATTTAAATTTCGTAATTTTTTAATAAATGTGTTTCCTGACCCAAATCACTTTAAAAATAATTCTTTACATTATTTAAACCATTTTTGTAATTGGAAGTATGCATCTAGGACCAACGGTTGCGAAAATAAAGGTCGGTCAGGTTATACGTGGACACACTGTATATTATGACGCACTTTTAATTAAATGAGAAATTTCTTATGAGACGAATTACTTTTATTTGAACACACAACACAACGATGAGACATCAATTTATACGTAGACACAGGTGATATTTCACAACCATAATTTCACATCTTTAAATATAGAAAATATCACGGTTAGGTGTATTATATTTTAGAGGTCAGCGGATGTGACCTTTTCGCTCCTTGTCTAACTCATAACTGCGGGATAAATGTGATTCCGTGCCAGGAACCAACGCCCTTAGAGCCCTGTGGCTACTCAGAAAAGCTGCCAAAAATATACGTTACAATATTAAATTACTTTTTTGAACGCGATTGGTCATTGACAATAGTAAATGATTGTCGATTAACTTAATTATGCTAACAATTCATTGGCTTAAAGTTGTGAGTTATTTTTGAGAAGTGCTGCAAAATTCATGTATGAAGAACATGGTTTGCGAGTGATTACCATCACCCTTCAGTAATTTTTGACCCACAGTGGACGAATATCTAGTTTTTCTTTACTTTAATGGAATGAGATACTGGGATTTCAAACTGTAGTTATCCCAGAATTTAAATAATATTTTTAAATTTAACTCACCTCTAAAACAATGATTTTTTTAATGGTCTTTCTAAAAATGTAACTTTAATACAGTTTTATTCAAAAAAATAATCGTGATTAAAAATTCCCTCCTTGAATGATGAAAAGCGAAGCGGTCAACCCGTATTTGTTGATGACAGTTAAAGGACTTAGGCTTATATATATTTGCTAGTCAGGCCGAAATATCGGAGCATGGAGACGCGTAAATTTAAAAGATATTATTAAAAAAATGTCTCATTTTCTAGATTACTATTTTATAGTATAAAAGTAAGTTTGAAATAACACTAGTTGATACTTCATTTTAAAGTGTTTAATCCAGTCGTCAGTTGCCTTGGGTGATGCACAAATGCTACTCTGTCAGCATATGCTCTCATACTTCTAATTTGGTAAAGCCTTTCCTTAGCGGAAATCGTTTACATTAGAACTTCCTCTAAATTACAAACTACAATAAAAGTGACATAAGTTGTTTTATGTGACAACTCCTTAGATGTAAGTTTACAGCAGTTTTTGACAAAGTTAAACTATGGTATTTGTGTATGGTGGCAAGGTATGAAACATTTAAAGGTAACTAACTTCGTGAGAATGAGGCTGTTTCTTCTTTCCAGTATTTACAAATAGGTTTGATAAAAAATTCTTCCTGTTAGAAATGGCACAAGATACTCAACAAAATGAACTACTATAGCCTGTGGCATGCTTTGGCCGCCGCTTTGATTTAAGAAGTACTTCTTGATTATATTCTTTAGCTTGTTTGGTTTTGAGAAAAAGACATATGGCATCTTCAAATAATTCAAGTTAGACGAAAGCAGTATATATTTGCATCGTTGCATAAGGGGTGAAAGGTAGTTTAAAACTTGACTCACGCAAAATGAGTTAAGAGTCTTTCGGAACTGTGCTGCTGATCGTCGTTTTGTATGAATGCGTTTCTTAATGTGAAACTTTTTTTAAAAGATGTAAATTTCCAACTGAACGAAATTTTTTTTACCCAGCTAACCTTATTGATTATAGCATCTGGTCGGGTTAGCTGTGTGAAAAAGTTCCACCAGATTCGTCCGGAATAGCTCAGATGGCAGAGCATTGGCGACTTCAGCCAAGAGATCCCTGGTTCGAATCCTTGTCCGGACATTTTTCGCCCAGTTGGAAATTTGCATCTGATATGATTTATTTACCTATTAGGTTTTGTGTTAAAATTAATCGAGTGTAATTTTTAAAAACCTCTAAGAATTTTTTTGTCCGCGAAGAACCAAAATGACTTTTATAGAATGTCTCTTATAAAGAGGGATGTCTTGTACGCGATGTAACTACATAATACACCCAAGGATTTAAACAAATAAGACTCTAAAAGGTTCAATGCTATCTATTTTACCTTCGCGACATGTTTGTTTAAGGTCATCCGTAAGACGATATCCTATCATTGAAAATTCGTCAATAATGAGAAATAACACTGGATCATGCTGAGATGAATATTTATTGTTTTCTGTTTAAATTAGTGAACTATTTAAAACACGTTGGTCCTTTAAGCGCTGAGTGAATTGCCTTGTCTTTGATATTAAATGCAGCAGTACCTGTTAGTGCCAAAAGAATGATAGCTTCTGATCTTAATTGCTCTATGATTATGTTACTAACTTCTTTGATTATCGTGCATTTTCCAGCTCTTCCAATTCCAATAATAAAAGTTGACTTAGGGAAATTTGTAACTTTTGTTTGCAAAGACAAAAGCTGTTCTGTGCATAACTGAAATATCTTTTGCTGCTAATCTGTAAATCTGATGCCAGAATTATCAAAATTTTCCTGCAGCGTAATTTGTTGTTCTTTAGAATAATTCAGAAATGTTAAAAGTTAAGAGAAACCTTTGATTAAGAGAATCTACGATAAAGATAAAAAATTACCACCGGATGTATTTGAGCTATTTTGATTTGTTTAATGTAGCTCCGATCTTTTTGAGAATCAGAAATTGGAGCTTGGTCCATCGAGTTAGAGGCAGAAAAAGTCTGAGCTCCTTCTTGCTTGTCTGGCACAGCCCACACTTATTTAATATGGTAACAGGTAAACGTTTGTAACACGTAAGTAACACACACACATAGGTAGTCTGCTATACTCCTCTATGAAACTTGATACCTTTATACATCTGAGTTGTTATATTGTTATTCTGCAAATACTCGGAAGGCAATTCTTATGCGACTTTTACACATAGAATTACGCTGAATAAGTCTTTACATTTGAATTGCTTTCTTTTAATCGGTATTTTCGAAACTTCTGTGTACAACGATACACATATAAAAATATGTATATTTTTTTAAATGTACACTAAATCTAGTCAACCGATAAAAAAAAATATCAGGGATTGATTTTTTTCTTTTAGTAAACATAATTTATCACGAATTATTTTTCATTGATATATCCATTTTCCCGATCATAAGCATAAAACTATATTGTCATATACATTAACGTCGAAATTCTCGCTAAGCTTCTCGCCATTTGGCGAGATATTGCCAAATTTGGCGACCAAAAATATGTTGCCATAAATTAAGCCTATTTGACTGTAACTGACTAATTTGGCAAAATTTCCATTGAAATTCATTACTGATGATTCTTTTCGCATTCTAGCTTCGTGTTTTCCAGTAAAATTAGCAAAATCTTAAAAACAAGAAATAGAGGAGCTACCTTTTCCAAGTAGTACAGGAATTTTTTATTTTGTAATATACATATTTCCGTTTTCTACTGTACATCTTGACAAAAAATGCTTATCAGATTCACTTCAGAATGTTCACTTGCATTTCACTTGCAACACATTTTCTTACGATGAATTTAAAAAAAAAATGAGTAATCTTCAGTAATTGGGACCGCTACCAAATTATTATATTTGTGCATCAAGCAGCGCTCGGTAAATTATGAAATAGTCTACAAACCCAATTACGAAAATTTCTCAATAGGAAAATACATTCGTCTGAATATAAACATACTTATACAAAATTCAAAATGAATAACATCGATTTGGAAGCTTACGGAGAATGAAAAGTTCAATATATATATATATTACGAAACTATTTAATGGGTGTAGTTGAAATATCACGTCGTGCTTTTTACGACATATTACTGGATTCGTACCACATTTTAATCAGCCGTTGGTGATGTTGTATAGCAATCCTACCACTTAGCACAAGCATTGCTAATGGAGGTGTCAACTCTGTGAAAATTTAGCAGCTGTAGAGCGATGTTAATATTTGTAGATTCCAATCAAACACTTATTATTTCATGATGAAGACAAGGCAGGTTAGGCCACGTGAGTGGTGAAAAAAGGCGTATAAAGAAATATGGGGTTTTCTCAATTAAACACATGGAAACGTAGTCATAGGAAACTGTTTATTCCATCAGAACATAACAACACTAAACAATTCCCACAAGATAAGAAATCAGAGCATTCCTCTCGAGCATAAACTAGTTACTCATGCGAAATAGATGTTAATTCACGAAATGATTATTCTACATGGCTTAGGACACCGGGTAACAGGTTATGTAAACAATCAAACAGCTCAAAAATCTTGTTCTGAGCTCATGCTCGAAGTATTTGTTAGGATGCGCGTAGGAAATCCGATTGAAATGGAAACTTCAGGCTAACCCAACCAAAAACACGAACGAGCTTCGAAGTGAAACTGGGATCCGAGTATCAGCCAATGGAGAGCGATCAAGAAACGTCACAGGAAAGAATCCCGGCACCGCTACTGGAAGGATTTTGATGTGAAAAGGCTGACGCCTAGCGGGCGGGAAAATGAGATGAAATAGAATAAAAATGTAAAAATGGCTTTGATAAACATTCGAAAAATAAGTAACTGCGTTCAGAACTTTACAGTTTGGCAGACGATAAAAATTAATGAAGGGATTAAAAGTTTAGATTACGTTTTGGAATAAATCTGTTATTAAGATACGCGTTTTAAAATTATAGGAATTTAACTAGAAATAAATAATAGAGCGTATTAAAAAAAAGGGAAATAATGAATATGCCGACAATTTAGAATAATTTAAATGAATAGTAAAAGTAAAATTTTTTATATAACAATATCCCCCCTCCCAAAAAACCGGTGAACTGGTAGCTCCGTGACCCACAAGTTCATTGGGGGAAAAGCATGAACTCGGATTACAATAGTGTTACACGGTAGTCTGAAATTTTTCTCCAATTCTGTCAAAAACCAAATCAATAAGTTACTGCTTAAACGCGAAACTGTGGGAATTTTTTTTTAATTACAAAGATAATATAAATATTTCCCTATAATGGAGTAAATTATATTCTAAATAATTTCCTCTTGTTTTACTAACAACTTATTACTTACAATATTAACAGATATTGACAATATTAGAATTGTTTAGGAGTTTTCTTAGGAATTTACATTCTTTCCACATCACGATTAAACATTAATCTCTATAACTTAAACTCCATAACGTAGAAATTTTCCATACAATTCACAAGTTATATAAATAAAAGGAAAAACATGAATATAATAAATTTAAAATGTATGTACAAAAATTTCAACTGAGTATCAATCTCCTACTGTTTTTTAACTGGGATGATTATATTGTCCTGATACTATGCTATAGTCCATTGAAATTCAATTATTGCTCATTTTTGACACAAGAAAAACTGTCAAAAAAATTTAGTGTCATATGCATTCTATAGTATTGTATTGTTATGATAATAGCTGTACCATACTATTACCACTTTTTCATAAATTCTCTAGTAAGTATTTTACTTTCATTATGTTCAGATGTTATCACAATATTTAATTTATGAGTATTGTCAGATATCTCATGTACTGACTTCATTAATTCATGACACTTATTTTTCTTTATTACATCTCTTTTATCTCAATATTCAATAATAAATTATCTATACTTTCTATCATACAAGATCTAGCAATAGTAAATTGAATTCAATAATAACAATAACTCAAATTTTCATCAATAATTTCAAAGTCATATTTTAATTCATCACTTCAGTAAATAATAATAAGAGATTATTGCACTCAATGATATTGGCTGGGTAAAAATTACATAGCATAAAAAGTAATCTCCTATCAATACTAGATTCAATAAGAAATGAAATTATACCAAGTCAAAATAAAAATAAAAATAAAAAAATAAATTCTTAAATTCTCCAGCAATATCATCGAAACAAAATCTTAACAGGTGTTTTTCGTTATGTGTCGAAATATTTCGTTCATTTCCTACATGGTGACGCAATCAGTAAAAAATAAATAAATAAGGAAGCAAGATAAAAACAAGTTGGGTTTGAAATCCAGGACACTTGCATAATCAACAATTATTCGCATAAATTCCATAATGTTTTAGTATTAATAATTATAGTTCAATGATTTTTTTAATCCAGTTAACATTTATTCATAGTTTACATATAACTTTAAATTTATTTAATATTCTAATCTAATTCAATTCAATATAAGAAATGTTCAACTCAAATCAACTCATTTACGACCGCGTAAACAACTAATTCAAGTAAAACTTCAGCAGCAATGTTCTCGTGGATCCTTCGAGAACACACTGTTATATAGAAAAGCTTTGATTGATTAATTATAATTTATTTAGTTACTTTTTATTAATTTATGACTATTTAATATTAGGCCAGGGCTTTAACATTAGTTTGTTGTGAATTCTCATGGGATAATTTTAATTGATCTGGTGAAAAGTAGGGGCGCAATTTAGATACATGGACAACGTCCGTATTTCTATTTTGACTTTGCCTATCAATTTGAACATTTACAGGAGATAATTTGTTAAGAATTTGATAGGGACCAGTAGAAATTTGTGAGAGCTTTCTAGTATTGGGGTAATTAAACTCTTCATAAATTACAAGATCTCCTACCTCAAACTTTGGCTCTACATAATTTCAGTCATAATATTTTTTACTCTTCAAATGAAATTCATTAGTAAGCGCTTTAGCAATTTTAAGGGCTTCATTCACAGGAGAGTAGTAATCTTGCTTTAGGGGGAAATCATAAGGTAATTGACCAAAAAGAAATAAGCAGGGGGGAATTTGGTTATGGAATGGGGCGTGTTATTGTATTCACTAACTACTTCTGTCAAAAGTTTTGTCCAAGGGATTTTAGAGGTAGTAGAATTAACTTTACACTTTAATCTAGTAACTATTGATTGATTCACTCTTTTGCATTTCCCATTCGTTTGTGGGTGATGTGCTAATGTTAAACTTTGCTTAATATTGTGATTTCGAAGAAATTGTTTAAATCTAGATGAAGTGAAAGCTGCATTCCTATCACTCAACACTTTTTGGGGAACCTGTACATTGAAAATTTTGTTGAAAGAGAATAATTGTTTAGGACATTGAATATTGAAAACTTGTTTTAGGCAATTAGTATAGGTTTCAGTAGTAACACTTTTTGATGGAAAAGCCCAGACATATCTAGTCGCGTGGTCTATTATGATGTGTAGATATTTTTGGTGGAGTTATAGTAATCGAATCCTCCCACAGTATCAATAGAAAGACATTCAAAAGGTTGATCTGTGGTTGGCATAGCTTGTAGTAAGCCAAATTTTCTCTGTCTGAGTTTTTTATTTTTCTGACAAATGTCACAATGTTTGACAAAATTAGTTATATCCTGAGTCATGTCAGGCCAATAATAATTAGGGGAAATTAATTTTAACATTTTATGGATACCAGGATGACCAAATTTTTCATGAGCAACATTTAATATTTTTCTCCTTAAAGACATGGGGACTACTATTTTTCGAAATCCTTTCTTTCTAACTATTATAATCCCATTTTCATTTTGATAGTTTTTGGCACATACATTATGTTTCTCCAGCATCTCTATAAGTTCTTTTATGTCTAGAAGACAAGTTAAGGGTTGAAAATAATGTAAAACAGGGTTTCTTGACAACATGTCAGCTTCGACATTTGTGGATCCCTTTTCGTACACAGTATTATAATCAAACATGCTTATCTTCAAAGACCATCTAAATAATCTACCTCTCAAATGCTTAGTATTTTTTATCCAAACAAGAGATGCATGATCAGTGTGAATGGTGAATTTTACACCATGGAAGTAATGATAAAATTTATCTAAGGTGTCAATGACGGCAAGACATTCTAATTCAGTTAGAAAGTAATTATGTTCATAACTTCTCAATCCTCTAGAATAATAAGCAATTGGATGTAAAAACCCATTATTATCTGGTTGTTTAATAACTGCACCTACTGCCACCTGTGAGGCATCAACAAACATATGAAGTGGTAATGCAGGGTCATAAATTCTTAAGACAGGTTTGACAATTAAGGCATCCTTTAATTTCTGAAAAAGAATCTTGGCAATTTGAATTCCATTCCCACAAAGTATTTTTCCTAAGTAATCTGTTAAGGGGGTGTCTGATTTTGGCATAATTATCTATAAATTTATGGTAAACATTAATTGATCCCAAAAATCTTTGGAGTTCTTTTACATTAGAAGGGGGTTTTAATTTTTTATGACATCAATATTAGCATTAGCTGGAGTTACAGTACCATTTTTGATTTCATATCCTAAGAAATTAATTTTACTTTGAACAAAATTGCATTTAGATGATTTAAGTTTAATATTTTCAAGTCTACATAATTCAAATATTTGGTTTAGATGTTGCAGGAGTTCTTCTAAAGAGGAGGAAAAACAATTATGTCATCAAAATAATAACAAGCAAAATCAATTCTATATTTAGTGAGAATTTTTCTAAGAGTCCTATTGAAAATTGGGGGACACACTTTGACACCGAATGGAAGTACATTCCACTCAAAATTCCAAAATTGGTTGCAAAAGCCAATTTTTCAGTATCTGCTGGGTGAATGGGGATGTACCAGTAGTCAGAGGCTAAGTCCAAAGTGGAAAAATACTGAGCACGACTTAATTTATCAAGAATTCCATCTATACGTGGTAAAGGTACAGCATCATTTTTCATTATTGCATTTCATTTACGATAATCTACACACATGCTACTTTTCTTACCCTCATCGCGTTTCATAAGTAAAGTAACAGGGACAGAATAAGGACTATAACTCTCTTTAATTAAACCAGCAGCTAATAATGATTGAACTTGATTTGAAATTTCTTTTTCATCCACTGCAGAAGTGCGATACGGCCTCATAGATATGGGTAGGTCAGAATTAAGAAAAACGCGTTGCGGCTCAATATTAATTTTTCCAACATCATATTTATTTTTGGAAAATATGTCTAAATAATCCCTTATATTATCCTTTAACGTTTCATTTTTATAGCATTTACCTCCCCATGTAATTTAGAAACATTAGAATTAATTTGATCAAAGGACTGAGGAATCATGACATTTCCGTAATCGGGTTGCACTCTCTGGTAATTTTCATTGACATTAAAATGAAGTAACTTTAATTTATCAAAGGATATGCTTTGAGATCGATTTAATACAAGGTTTCCTTGTAATACTTCACATTTATTACAATCTATAACCAAGTTAAACTTAGAACACTCTGGCAATCCTAGTATGGCATAATTTAAATCTGTTTTACATAACAAAATTTTAATACATTTTTGCACATTACCTATTTTAAACAACACATTACAAGATTGGTTTATTTCAACAGTTCCTTTGGCTTGGCCAATAATATTAGGTGGAATAGTTATAACTTTAACATTTAACAACTCAACAAATTTTAAAGGTAAAATTGATATTGAAGAACCAGAGTCGATTACGCAAGGTAACTCCTTATTATTTACATATCCATTAGTGATTAAATGTCATATATTATGACTAGGTTGTTGTTGTTCACTAGGAGGAGGAACATAAGATTGCATAGGTTCAACATTAAAAATACAAGTCCTCTCCCAGTGGAACGCATCCTGTATACCCCTGTTCTTACACATTCGACATGTTCGACTAGGATACTTATTTTGAAAATGAGTAGTAGGTAATCTAGGGCTAAAAAATATAGAATTTTGAGCATTAAGAGGGTTTTGTCGCCGAAAATTAGAATTTGTTCTTTGAAAATTCTGGTTTGGGCGAACCCAATGTCTAGGAGCCTGGTTATTAAACTTGAAAGATCCATGAGTTTGAGAATTATTCGTAACATTATGGTTGTTTACATGAGAGGTGGGAATGACTACTAGTTGTTTAGCCATTCTGTACCAATCTATGGTGCCCTTTGGAGGGTTAGTAATCATATAATTCTGATATTCTGGCTTCAAACCATCCGTCAAACCATGGACTATGATGGTTTCACATAAATGAAGTTGTCTACCAATCTCAATCTTTTTCTGAAATAACTCTCTAATTCAATAAGATCATTTAGCTTCATAGAAGCAAAATCAGAAAATATAGGAACTTGTACTTTTATAAACTTTTCTGAAAGAATTTCAACTATCTTACTGAAAGTAGTACACTCTAGACATTCATTAATGAACACTTTTAAAGCTTCTCCTTTCAAAAATTTAGAGATATTTTGCATTTTCCATTTTTCGCCTTTTTTATCAGAATTGCATGCTTGATCAAAATGTTTCATCCAGGATTGTATATCCATATCTGACCCTGGGTCAAAAGAGTAGGTATTTACTTCACTTTCACTCATTTTATCACTAGAGTTTTTAACAAATCCCGATCGCATTAACATAAAAGAGGGACAACTCATTAATACATGGATTCATTGTATAATCATAATAAATACTGTAAATAAACTTTAAATAAAATAACAAATGTAAATATTTTCTTTTCTAATAAATAATTACAGTAATACATCAAATGTAAATAAGGAAATATGGCGAAATATAAAATAAACAAATAAATAAATAATAAATCTTTCAAAATTTACGACCTTGGGTTCTTTACTGACATCGTAGTTTTCTTTCTTTCCAATAACTTTTATTAAAAGAAAACAAAATGATTTTCTTCTATATAGACCCACATTCAGGGTAAAATGCAGAATATCAAATCGTGGTTACCAGGTGTCATTGAAGGCTTCGATTGATTTCACAATCCCAGGGACACTTTTTATTGAAGGTCTCATAAGGTGGTGTAGAGCAGGTAAACATTATTCTTTGCCGGCTTCTTATTACGAAACAATTTAATGGGTGTAGTTGAAATATCACGTCGTGCTTTTTACGACATATTACTGGATTCGTACCACATTTTAATCAGCCGTTCGTGATGTTGTATAACAATCCTACCACTTAGCACAAGCATTGCTAGTGGAGGTGTCAACTCTGTGAAAATTTAGCAGCTGTAGAGCGATGTTAATATTTGTAGATTCCAATCAAACACTTATTATTTCATGATGAAGACAAGGCAGGTTAGGCCGCGTGAGTGGTGAAAAAAGGCGTATGAAGAAATATGGTGTTTTCCCCATTAAACACATGGAAACGTAGTCATAGGAAACTGTTTATTCCATCAGAACATAACAACACTAAACAATTCCCACAAGATGAGAAATCAGAGCATTCCTCTCGAGCATAAACTAGTTACTCATGCGAAATAGATGTTAATTCACGAAATGATTATTCTACATGGCTTAGGACACCGGGTAACATGTTATATAAACAATCAAACAGCACACAAATCTTGTTCTGAGCTCATGCTCGAAGTATTTATTAGGATGCGCGTAGGAAATCCGATTGAAATGGAAACTTCAGGCTAACCCAACCAAAAACACGAACGAGCTTCGAAGTGAAACTGGGATCCGAGTATCAGCCAATGGAGAGCGATCAAGAAACGTCACAGGAAAGAATCCCGGCACCGCTACTGGAAGGATTTTGATGCGAAAAGGCTGACGCCTTGCGGGCGGGAAAATGAGATGAAATAGAATAAAAATGTAAAAATGGCTTTGATAAACATTCAAAAAATAAGTAACTGCGTTCAGAACTTTACAGTTTGGCAGACGATAAAAATTAATGATGGGATTAAAAGTTTAGATTACTTTTTGGAATAAATCTATTATTAAGATACGCGTTTTAAAATTATAGGATGGGTTGGGTTGGGTTGATTTTGACGGCCAATTATCTACACGAGGGATATAGGCCCTAGGGGGAGTGCCTTCCGTGGAGGTCTTTCTAAGGGAACGTAATCCGTATTAACGCATGGAAATCCACGGTTCGAAGAAAACCACGAAAACTCCGAACGATTAGGCTGACGGGCGCGACTGGTATCGAACCCAGCACCTCCCGTCTACCAGCTTCGAGAGCAGAACCTCTCAGCCACTGGTGGGGCTCAAAAAAATTATAGGAATTTAACTAGAAATAAATAATAGAGCCTATTAAAAAAAAGGAAATAATGAATATGCCAGCAATTTAGAATAATTTAAATGAATAGTAAAAGTAAAATTTTTTATATAACATATATATACATATAGTTGCCGTTAAGTACGTAGAAAATAAAACTTCTGAAAGGGGAAGGTCAATCTATCTCTCAGGTCACTAATGCATCAACATTGACTTAAACATTTGACTCCATAATGATCCATATGAGGTTAAATTGCATAATTTACAGAATTGGAGCAAATGTTTTAACTGTTAACGGGATGAATCTGGTCGAATTTCGACGGAAGAAATTATTTAAAAACGAATTCATACATAACTTATTATTTAAGTTAGTAGTCTCTTAAAACAAATATTATTTTTAACTTAAAATTACCAAAATACTAATTCCATGCACTTCAACTGTTCAAAATATTAAAAAATTAAACTGTATTATTATGCCTAATTAAGATAAGTAATTTTGATGAAATTACCTATTGAGGCTGTTATGTTTAAAATGACCGATTGAAAATCAGAAAAATGATTTCACCAAGTCAATCATGGAATTGTTTTTCTCGAAAATATAAACTTAACGTTATTTTCACCTTCTCAAAATTTACCTACACATCTCTCATATTTTCATTCACCAAAACTAAGGAAGTCTGGACATTCACCATTTCAAAAACGTTGCAGTGCAGAATAAGTGATTAATACATACCGTAATTTCCGTCGTATAATCTGCGGATCAAACAATTCTGTTTGGACCCAGAAATTTTATATAGTAATTCAAGCCAAATATTTACCGCGATCTAAAAAGTTACATTTTATTTAAAACATTTTCTGTGTCAAAAAATAATTGTTTGATCCGCGGATTACACGCGGGAAATTACGGTATATTTCTAAACTTGAAATCAAGTTTGTCGACTATTACTTTGCATGTGAACATTCGCACTCTTGACATGTTATTCTAATTACCGTATCGGCGAGTAAAATTACAGAAATTTATATCTTTTAGAGGCGTTCGTAGCAAAATATTTACATTTATCAGAGCAAATGATCGTTTTCATTTAAATAAGGTGTCATTTTGCCTAATTGAAGCATTTCACTAATCGTCTCAAACTCAATGAATGAAAATGAATTGAATTATAACAGCTTTTTGCGGAAAACATGAGTATTTTTTTTAAAGCGTGACGTCATTTTCTATTCAGTTTTTTCAGAAAGTTTATTTTGAATTTTTTGAGAAAATGGCATCAATAAAGATAAGCAAACCTTATTATATTCCCTTTCTTTACAACAATAGAAGTAATCCAATTGCTACCATTTGAAACAAATTCATAGAATTTTTTTAAGTTTTAAGTACAAAAATAGGAATATTAAAAAAAAAATGGCTAGTGCTGGCAAATCTACAAAGAAACAGATTTCATAGAAAAAAAAGAATTATTAAAATTGATTCAGAAAAAGGTAGGAGACTAAAAAAAAAAAAAGCTTTATCTTTCAAATATATAGAATTAAACTCGCAATGTTATGTCTACGGGAAAATCTGAACCGACATTTCAGCCTAATCATTTCATTAGGGTTGACGAATATTAATGATTTTGAATACGCGCCGAGGTTTTGGCACTATGGACGTCCAGCTCATTTTTTGTGTCGATGCACCAAATATTTTGGATGCTATAGTGTTAACAAAAGTGTAATTTCTGCAGGGAAGCCGGAGCTGTGCTCTGAAAGTTATTTAATTAATTAATTAATTATAGCAGCTATAAACTAAGAAATAAATGAAAATGCAAAAAGAAGGAGACAATAAATCTTATGAATACAAAAAAATTACCCATCAACACCCCCACACCCCAATCCCTCCAAAAAAGTCAAAGATGCAACTAGATTCACAGTGACTCCGTGTGTCATGGCCAAGCAGATTATCATGCGTCATTCTTGAATAATGAATACCGTTTATACTGACCTACTCAAGGTATTCAAATATTATTATCGTTAATTATTCAAGATATGCGGTCTTTACGCATTGATTCAATAAGATTTTATCGAAAATGTCCTGTAAGCGTTACACGTCGCTAATAAAAATGAAAGATTATAATTTGAAGTAAAAAAGTTCAACAGAACTAAGATTTCTAATTTAAGGGGACAAGGGAGCTTAAAATAATTTTTTTTATTTTTTGTAAATTTTGCCTTAAATATTATTCAAAGGTACATTATATGCATTATGCCATGCATTTATCACAAAAAAATTTAAAAAAAAAATTTATTTTTGAGAAAAAAATGGAATTTTACGCGTCGTCTTAGAAATCTTCGAAATGCCCCCTGCGTCTTCCATATCAATGAAAATCCCCAATACTTTTTATAAAAGTTTGGTTTATATATATAAACAAAATAGAGCATCGAATTTTATATATTTCAATTTAAAGGTAAAAAAAAAAAAAATTGAAAAATTTTGAAATTTTTTCGAAAAAATTTCAAAATTTCAAAGTTTTTCAATTTTTTCTTTATTTTTTGTAAATTTCATCCTAAATATTATTTAAAGGTACATTATATGCATTATGGCATGCATTTATCACAAAAAAAAATGTAAAAAGAATTTTATTTTTGAGAAAAAAATGGAATTTTACGCATTGTCTTGGAAATCTTCGAAATGCCCCCTGCGCGTCCCATATCAATGAAAATCCCCAATATTTTTTATAAAAGTTCGATTTATATATATAAATAAAATAGAGCATCAAGTTTTATATATTTGAATTTTAAAGTTAAAAGAAAATGAAAAATTGAAAATTTTTTCGAAAAAATTTCAAAATTTTTAATTTTTTTTTTTTTTACCTTTAAATTCAAATATTTAAAATTCGATGCTCTATTTTATTTATATATATAAAACAAACTTTTATAAAAAATATTGGGGATTTTCATTGATATGGAGAACGCAGGGGGCATTTCGAAGATTTCTAAGACGACGCGTAAAATTCCATTTTTTCTCAAAAATAATTTTTTTTTAATTTTTTTTTTTTTTTGTGCTAAATACATGCCATAATGCATATAATGTACCCTTGAATAATATTTAGGTGAAATTTACAAAAAATAAAAAAAATTATTTTTAAGGATTTTAAGGTCCCTTGTCCCCTTAACGAGCATATTATTCATATCCAATTTTTTTTTTTTTTTTGGTGGGGGGGAGGGGGGGATATATTACATAAAATGAAATTATTATTACAATTTTTATTTTGCAATGTATCATGAAGGTTTCTTTTCAAGACTACGGCGATTAGACATAAAAATAAAAATTTAATTCTGTAATTTCAGACTTTTGTTGTACAACTTTATACTCTGAAATATACAATACATATATTATAATTATCTTTTAGATAATTAAAAGGAAAATTTCTTTAAAAATATTATCTTGATAGGTTTTTTTTTTCTATTTTCCAATAACCAATTAGCATTTTCATACTTATTACACATATTTTGTTCGAAATAAAAGATTAAAAAAAAAAACTCATGGATTTAATTATTACATTCGTTATAAAAGCAAATATGATCTTCTATACTTTTATTTTCCTTTGAAACATCATTAATGAAAACAAATGAAATATTTCACTTTATAATAAGAAAATCTCGCTTAATTAAATATATATATATATACTTATTAATCATTACTCTTTATACATTACTGCTCAACATATTAAATTGCCTGAGGTTTTTTAGGAGGTTTTTTTTTTATCTTGCTGTATATAGATTTTCTGTCCACAATTTAGATCACTGCAAGGCAATTCTAGATTGAGTAATTTCAAAATAGTATTATGTTCTTAATTAAAAGACGGAATCTTTCATCGGTCTACAAACTCAATTACTCTTCAAAAATAATATCGTACCTAAGAGTAAGTATGTGTTTGACGGAACCAACAATGTATTCTTCATAGATATTTTGAACTGCCAGAGATTTAAAAGATTGGAAAAATTTTAATATCAAATACTTAATTTAACCCATTTGTGCCTGAATTTTGGTTTCCTCAAATATGTTGGTAGGATCACTTTAAAATGTCCAAAATGAACTGAAAACATACTTAAAAAATTAAGCTAATTCTTTTTTTGTATTTATTTGATAAAATGTAAGCGTACTAAATATGGGAATATTCATAATATTTATAATAATATAATATGCATTATTATAGGTTTTGTCTAAATTTATGTAAAATAACTTTTTAAATTTTATATTTATACTATAATTAGCATTTTTATGAACTACTAAAAAATTATTTATTTCTTTACAGAGGCAAATAACATTATAAGTATTAATAATAATAAACTAAGAGTAATCGTATTCGAGGCTGAAAGACAATTTATTTCCTAATCATCTTGGAAAGGACTTTACATAAACAACTGGCCCTCAACTATCCCCTAAATGGCTAATAAAAATATATAACCATTCGTGCCGAGTTCCCTATATTTTGTAAGTTACAAAAATGCATAAAACTCAGGCTTGAACATATGATTTCACAATTAAAAAAATACACATTTAAAGAAGTCTACAAGCTAAGATTATCACTTATTTATTTCTATCGTTGATAGAAAAAATACAAATAAACTATCTTTTCACATTTCGCCGTGTTGAAAAATGAAAAATCTATATAAACACCGAAAAAAAGCCTTCTTTTAAGTAAATATATATCTATCTTATGCTGTCATTTCTCGAAAACTGATAAAGACATTTATAGATAATTATTTTATACAATTAAAAATATATATATATACAAATTTATTAAGGAAAAAGAAGAACGGTATTTAAGAAGAAAATTATACAAATTTATTAAAATTCGAAGCGTCCAAATATTCGGACGCTAGGCATAAGTGGGTTAATTCAATATCGTATATAAAATTTGCCAAAAAAAAATTATTTTTGCTTTCTCCTATTTAATAATAAATAAATAAATAAATAAATGTGTGTATTGCTGAATTTAGATTAAAATGCATGACACGAAATATCTGATTTGTGTTGATTTTGTGTGATCTGATTCTGATACGCCATATGGTATATTTCGTATTATTTAGAGCAGTAATACTGAACAGTGTTGCCAGATTGTGTAAATATTTTATTGCAACAATTTACAATTTTTTCGACTACTAAACAATCATCTATTTTTAAAATTAGGTAATGTCCGCCATTAAATAAAGCGAAGGTTACAATCTAGACTAATAATAGAAGTTATATTTGTGTGTGAGTGTGAGTGTGTATGTTGGCGATAACTAGGGATATATGCATCACGTACACGTCTGAATATTCGGTTGAGAATAAACGAATGCTGGTCCGAAAGCATCTGAGGCAGCGATATTTTCCTTATTTGCTAAATAGCCAATATATTAATTTAAAACTAAAGGTTTTGTATTAGATTTAATGAGACCTGTTTTTCCCTCGCGCGATTGTACGTTCTAGTAGGCATGTTCTAGACGGGTTCGATGGAGGCGGAAGTCAGTTTCAAAACGCGGCAAGCGGCAACCACCTACGAAATTCAGTGAAATCAGTATAATATTTTTAATCGACTCCTGTCCCTGGGGTTTATCAGTTATATACACTGGTTTCCAAAAATTAAGGAAAAATCACAAAAAAGTGTGATAACTTCAAACATTAACCTATCCGTGTGAAATTTGGATATGTTGTTAACTAAAGGATGCAGATTAAAATTACAGAATGCAAATTTGTAGCGCTGCAATGGGATTGCGTCATCTGTGCGGAGCATAAGAATGCATGCTAGAGAGTATGACTGCTGGTGTCGCTGTGATTATCAGATAAGAAATCTGAGATAGCCAATTCATCAGTATGACCTCGAGGTATCATTTTTCCGCATAACTGCGATAAAGAGCGATCGGAAGATTGGATGTAAGCCAAAGTCAGCCAGAGATGGTCAGATGGCGAAATCTGAGTTCTTCTATTGTTCATAGGCTTTGGAAACAATTTCGAACCACTGGTTCGGCCTCCAGAAGGTTTAGACAAAGACAGGCAAGAGCTACTACAAGCACCGATGACCGATATTTGTAGTTGTGTGTACGAAGGAATAGAACAGCAACCCCCTCTCATCTTAGAGCCTCCTTTTTTGCAGCCACTGGAAGGTTGGTATCAACGTCTACTGTGCGTAGAAAGCTTCATGAGGAGGTGATCTTTACGCGATGCGACCAGATATGGGTCTGCCACTCACCTCATGCCACTGGGAGGGAACGTTTAAGGTGGATACGTCAATATGTGCACTTGAGGGCTGATCAATGGAGGCGTGTTCTCTTGACAAATGAGTTCCAGTTTAGACTCCAAAGCGATAGTATGCATTGTCTAATTTGGAGAGAACAGGAAACACGCTATCATCCATCAAACATTCGTAAAAAAGATTCGTATGGAGGAGGCAGTGTCTGTATTTGGGATGGTATCTCTTTGGTCGGACGTACATGCCTCCATGTCTTTACACGTGGAACTATGAATACTCACGTCTATAGCGATGACATTCTTGATGCTTATGTGCACCCTTATGCCGGTGCAATAGGTAATGATTTCCTGTTACAGGACGATAACGCTAGACCGCATAGGTCTCACATCGTAAAAGATTATCTTCAGCACCAAACAATTCAGCGCATGGAATGGCCAGAGGGATCACTAGAGTTGAATCCCATTGAGCATCTTTGGGATGTTTTAGGAAGATGTGTTGCTGCTCTCAATCTCCCTCCCCGGACCCTTGCCACGCTTACAATTTCTTTACAAGAGCAATGACTCGCACTTCCGAGCGAACTTGTTGATCGCATAATTGACAGTATCACACATCACTCTATGTGCTTGCTTGCCTCTATGGGTAATCATTTTCCATATTAAAGGTACTTTTCCTATACCAATCTAACACATTTCTTTATTTTTATAATTGCATAAATTTCTGAAACAACACACTCGTCTGGTAATTTCTTTTAATGTTATGTTATACCTTTCTATGTGTTGTACATTGTGTCTGAGTTTTATTAAAATCTACTTGTAACATTTTGAGTAATCGCTACTTTTACTGTTTTTCCTTAAGTTTTGGAAACCAGTGTATATGAATGTATGAATGAATATATGAATACATATGAATTTTATAGATTATTTTTCTATAAGGACTGTTTTCTAAAAATCTGCACAAACTTTGCCGTTATGCAAAATAGCAAAGGAATACGAAGCAGGCGAAGTCTGCGCATGAAGTGTTTCGTTATCGTATACAAAAGCACTCCAGTTAATCCAGAGTTCATTTAATAATCGGTATTTTCCGAGAGGAGTATCTGCGTACGTGTGTGCACAAGTTTTACGAAAGCAATGTTCATCAAGAGGACAAGTTCATCGTTAGCCATTTTGTTGCCAAAAATATCCCCAAACAAACTATATAGGATATTCTACAACGTTACTAGCAGGGCCTCGTGGCCGAAAGACAACCCGGAATGGGTAGGAAGGCCTAAAAACTCATCAAGCCGAAGTTACAATAGTTGAAACGGCTGTTTGACAAAATAGACTTAATCCATTCCTCGGCTGCCAAATTCATTTTTTTACCGACTTCAAAAAGGAGGAGGTTATCAATTCGACGCGTATGTATGTTTTTTTTTTTTTTTTATGTATGTTCACCGATTGCTCCGGAACTTTTTGTCCGATTTATGTGATTTTTGTTTTAATTGAAAGAAGATACTCTCGAATTGGTACCACTTCCGTTTCATCGAAATTGGTTGAGTAGTTTTTTAGTAATTCAACAAAAACCAATAAAATGAAGGATTTCACCCAAATTATCTTTCATTGTTGTAACCGGTTTCTCAATCATAAGCATAAAACTATGTATTCATATACGTTAGCGCCAAGTTCTCGCAAAACTTGGCGCAGTTACGTTAATTATCGCCAAATTTGGCGACCAAAATAAGTCGCCATAAATGAAGCCAACTTGGCTGTAACTGACTAATTTGGCGATATTCCCATTCAAATTCAGTAATGGATCTTCCCCAATCTGTTTCTTCGTATTTTCTAATCGACAGTCATATTTAAAATACTCAATTGGCAATCGCATTCTAAATAGTAATTTAATATACATTAATTAAATATACACCATTATTTCAAATGCTAAATAATACAGAAGCAAACTAACTTAATACAAAACAATAATTTAGTATACAATATTTTAGTTTAATTAAACACATAACATCAGACTGGCGGCACATAATATATATATATATATATAATATTGGTACTTCTTAGTTATCCCGTCGACCAAATTACTGTCGCCATATTGTAAGATTAAATGCCAATAATGGTTTGCCATTAATTAATTAATTGTAAGATTAAATGCCAATAATGGCCAATAAAACGATTAATTCGGCGTTTTATTTGTATTTTTATTAATGTTTTACTAATTTATTTGTTCTTTCGTTATTTAAAATAAAAATTATGTCAATTTGTATAATTTGGCGAGTGGTTTGGCGATTTATATAATTTTGCGAAATTGATCGACGGGATATCTAAGAAGTACCATAATATTATATACATACCTATATTATATTATATTAAACAGTTATATGTATGAATGCTTTTTGATTGCCATTAATATTTCCACTAGATAACATTAATGATAACTTTCCTGTATAGGGGCCTTGAAGAGAAAATGAAAATTTCACGCATATTTTCTGACAACCTATTATCTGTCTAGGTACTACTTAGTTATCCCGTCGACCAATTTCGCCAGATTATATAAATCGCCAAACCACTCACCAAATTATACAAATTGACATAATTTTTATTTTAAATAACGAAAGAACAAATAAATTAGTATAACATTAATAAAAATACAAATAAAACGTCGAAATAAAAATCACTTGATGACGTAAACACGTGTATCTTGCTTAAAGTCAAGTGAATGTGACATTTACGATCAACCATTATTGGCATTTAATCTTATAGTTTGGCGATAGATTTTAAGTCGACGGGATAACTAAGTAGTACCACTGTCTCATATATACAAGCAAGTTTTTTAATATTTATAAATTTATTTATTGTAAACAACCATTTGTCTACTTTTATATGCAAACAGAAGTTGAGCCAAGATCCCTATGCTGTTAAAGTACAAGATAAACAACATAGAAAGAAATAAAAGGAGTTACTCTAATTAGTATTACAGACGGCATTGTTATGGTGCGGTGTATTTACATGGCACAGAACTTAAACATCAGTTGGCATAAGCATAATGGCAAAAGCAAGTCAGTGAGTTACGCAGTCATGAAAACATTTGAATTGTATCAAGAAATGAGAGCAAGTAAATTTGAATCAAGTTGCCCGATAAAAGCAAAAAGTGTGAGATACTGTAACAGCAAACATGGTTTAAAGGAAATGCGAATATCATAAGTTGCTTCCGAAAGTTCTATAAGTTTTGCAGTACTATACTCGCTAAAATACGTCAGTTATTATGCAGACCAATGACACTTTAATCAAGACTATTAAATGAGCATGACGATGAATTTCTAATCTTCCGTAATCGAGCCCACAGTTAAGGCTAGCGTGAAACAAAAAAAAAAAATATTAGCAGCAATTGGTTTAATGTAAATGTGGGTATCATAAAATATTTAATTCGCAAAACGCTTCAATGCACCAAATCATATTAGCTCAGAAACAACAATTGGCAGTGGACGCAATAATGGTAGATTACTTAATAGTTTTAAAATCTCCACTGCCCAACGTATTGCAAATGATGATGCAATAAGAAGCATAAATGCCTAAGTGAGTTAAGCTGATTTTGTCAAGAAAGATTACAAACAAAAATAAACAAAATGCCGTCATGATGCAATGAGTCCTCAATTTCTCTATCAGAATCTTTAGATTTGGCGAAAGATTAAGCAAATAATTTAAATTATGAATAAAAGTACCATGCTGAAATGCTTAGCATACATTTAAGCACATTGGCATTACGTATACATACATACATTACATATTGGCACATGCATAATATATCCATACAAGAAAACATTAATGCCACCAAAAAATAAATTGTTTTTAAATTCTTGAAACCTCAAATGAATTATATATAAATTCTCTTTTGACACCATAGAAATTTCATCAATGACCAGCCACTTGAGGGAACGCCATTCAACACTTTCCCCCTGTAGTCTTTTCACGATCTTTCTTTGATAAGATATTCGGTTGTCATGTACCCTAACGGCTCCTGGTGCATGTAAACTCCGTCGATAGGTGTGAAGACCTCGAATTTACCTATGAATTATACCTCTGAGGTGCCTTGCCAGATAAAGGTCTCGTCATCTGATTAACCTTCTAAATTACGAGATCAACATGAGTAGCAATGCGCAGGTGCTAAACAACAAGATATAAATGTTAAGTAACTGGCATAAAAAGTTCATAATTAAGAAATAGGCACTGCCGATAGTAAAACGATCTAGGTATTCATCAGGTTTATTACCGCTACGTGGCGATTAAGTGGTCCCCTACGCCGATGCCAGGTATCAAACCCGTTCATCTAGGGCAACCCGGAAGATAAGGGCCTGGTCGTCGGTTAGAAAGTATGAAAAATAAGTCATTGGGTCTCTCTTCTGTATTTCATAGAGCATTTTTAGTAAGCCGAAGAACTTTTTATTGTCAGTTTCCAAAGTTCGATATTTTTTCATGCGAGCAGCATCTCTTGTCGTTCTACCCATGTCCAAATAGAGAAACAAAAATATTTAATTAAAAAATAAAGCTATTAAATCTGAAGAAGAATAAATGTAATATATATATAAAGAATTTTCACAAAAAACATGTGTTATTAATGTACACACAAATCTGGACAAAAGTATCTACTTATCAAAATAACATCTTTAAAAGTTTCTTTAAAAGTCCGTAATTTCCTCCAAAAGAATCATGCAAAAATTGTAACTCAAAAAAAAAAAAAAAAAAAAAAAAAAAAAAAAAAAAAAAAACTAAAAAGTGAAAAATAAACTTTTTTACCAAAAATAAAACCGACTTCAAAAACTACTACAAAGTAAAAAATAATTTTTTTACATAATTGTTAATAAGAAATTAAATTAAGAGCATTGTATTTACCATGCGTATTATTATATTTATGTACATTAATTTGATTTTTTGGAGTCGATGCCAGCCAAGCCAAGTTCAAAATTAAAATTGTTTATCCAAAACAACTCGTAACAAGATTCAGCAAAACCGTTTAGGAAAAAAAAAACCATTCTCAATCAATTCTGACACCATCCTGCATTTGAAAATCTGTGTTTGGCTACGATTTTTTTACATAATAGCCTGTATAAACGCATTAATTTTAAAATAACCCTTAATTTAGCACACATAATTACAACTAATCTCACTTGAAAATACACGTTTATAAAATGAGATGAAATGTTTCAAAAATGGTAAAATTCAAATTTTTTAACTAAATAACAAATCGTAAAAAAAACTCGTAGATACTTGGATGTGTATCTGTTGGATAATTATACTTAACTTCGTTTGGCTGGCACCGACTCCAAAAAATCAAATTAATGTACATAAATATAATAATACGCATGGTAAATACAATGCTCTTAATTTAATTTCTTATTAACAATTATGTAAAAAAATTATTTTTTACTTTGTAGTAGTTTTTGAAGTCGGTTTTATTTTTGGTAAAAAAGTTTATTCACACGGTTATCTACATTAGAAAATCACCAAGAAACTCAGCATCAAATATCCCAACAAAAAGGTCTTACCAAAACGAACAGAAAGGCAAATGGTTGTCGTGAAAACGAAGAGTGGTCGCTTGTTTAAAAAATTCTCAATTCAAAATTCAAAATAGTTCTCGGCCACTTCCGCCACCAAAACAACACTTTTTTAGAGCAGTCCGACAACCCGACTAACGTTCCCCTAATTCGGCCAGTTGAGTGGTTCTGAGCACATCTTTAGCTGGAAAATAAAATGCTAAATGCTGGAAAATAGATAACATTCAGAAATTAATCAATCGAATCAAGTACCGTCTTAAAGTTATGGACCTAGATTTTGTACAACGTCTAGCAAGTACCATAAACAACAAAATGGATAATATCCGACAAAAGGTCTTAATTTAAACCCAATATTAGTTTTACAGAGTAATGTGATTATTAAAGATACGTTTTAGTATCCATTTGTGTTAATTGCCTTCGTTTTTCATATCTTTCCAGACAAGAAAAGTTTGTGCGGTTTTCTAGGAAACAGTCCTTATGAATATTTGTATTGATTATTTCAAATTTAAACCACGATTTTTACCTACCGTCCTAGGACAGGTATTTACACTAGTACAAGATAATATAGAGTGTTTCTACGATCATGGAACAAACTCGGAGTGAAAGTAATGTACACATAAAGAAGAACTTTTGGTATAGTAATGCGGTGTTGGGAATGACAAGTTAAGACGATAAACAAGAAATGCGGAGGAAATGAAGACAAGCGTTTTATAGACATATCAGTTTCAGTAAGTACTCAAATGTGCAATCAAGAACGTTGATAATACCTAGAAAGTGATTGTCGTATACTTTCAAAGGTCGCAAATGTTTCATCTATGAGACACCAGTGGACTATGATGAGGACCTCATTGGAAGACTTTCAGTAGTTACTGCAAATGTTCCTAAAACACTTGGAATCTGCGTAAAAATAAAACAATCATTTTTTAGATGCTGCCAGTGGAACATTTGAGTGCTTACTGTCATTTTTATGTCAACGAAACGCTCGTTTTCACTTCCTCCTCATTTCTTGTTTTTCGCCAAAATTTTTCATTTCCGACTCCACATTGCCATACCAGAATTGTTTCTTTATGTGTACATTACCTTCCCTCCAAGTTTGTACCATGATCGTAGAAACGCCCTTGTGCATGTATTCATTCACATGAATAAAGTTTTAATTTCACCAGTACCATTTTAATAAACATAATATTTTTTTTCAGTAGTATTAATATTGACAGTAATCTATTGTAAGTCTATAAAAAATCATTTTATGCCCTTTAAAGCACAATTCTTTTAACGAAAATCATAAACATAAATTGAATCTTAAGAAAAAAATAGTTATTTCTTTTTATATATAAGTTTTATCTTTACAAAGAAGCTGGAAATTTTTTCGAAATAGTATTTGAAATTTTTCGATCAAAAGAAATAAATACGTTGAGAAATAAGTTATTGAAACTCTTGTTTCCGCCAGCGTTACTTTCAGAAACAATTTCATGTTATCATTTCAAAAATCATAAAAAATAATGCATTCATAGTTTGTAAATTCAGTTTAAGAAATCTTTAAAATCTTTTTTTCCAATGTTAACACCTTTCAATCATCGTATGGTAACTCAATTTCTGATGTGCAATTTGAAAATATATTTAAACATGTATGACACGAATGCAGAAGAGAATAACACAGATGTTTTAAAATGAAGCTGTTTAAAAGAAATTTTAAAAGACTGAAAATCAATTTATGCATATGCTCCAATGTATCGTAAGTCTAGCAAAAAAAATTAAATTTTATGTCATTTTAAGACAATATACAGTAGAACCTCGATTTTTTTCGAAGTAATTGGGATCAGCCATCTATCAAAATCGAAATTTTCGGATAATTGAGAATGCTTCAATTTTAAGATTAAGAAGAAATATATGTAATATTTCTTATTATGTAACATATGCTTAATAAAAATAAAGCAAAAGCAAAATAGAAATAAGAATAAATTACCTGAATTTTAATTTTGAAATTAAGTACATTTTACATATATCACAAGAGTTTGGAAATAATGTTTTGTTTGTCGCAGTTTCGATTGACTTTGCTCTGAAGCTCTATCACGGAGTTATTTAATGTTATTAGTTCACCAGTATCATAGTCTTTATGCTGCTCCAACAATGCCAAACCTTTTGCAAAACATCCAAAAGTTTCAGAATTGCTAATTTGTTCGTTTTCTTCGTTCCATTCCGCAGCTTCCTCAAGTTAAATTCAAAGGAACCCCAAGAACGGAGATCGAAAATATATGTACTGGTGGTTTGGAAAGGACAACTTGCACACAAGGAATATGATAGTTAAAAAAAAAGAAAAACGCTCCCTAAATGAATTTTCCACACAAGGAATGTTACAGTTAAAAAAAAAAAAAGCTTTACAAATTTATTTCCGTTAACCGAGAATTTCGGTTAAAAGAATTTCGGATAAAAGATTTTCTACTGTATTACATTTCGGTTTACAAAATGGCATTATCTACATCGTAAAATATAAACATGTCCGTGCTCAACGCACATGTCCGTGCTCAACGCTGACGCCATTTTACGACTGACAACGCTTGACGATGAAAATTCGGTTTTGGAATTTTCGTTACTGGATTTTTTTTTTATTTCGAAACATCGCACATTTTCAATTTTTACATCGTAATGTAGGAAATCTACTTTCAAAATGCAATTTGTTTTTAAAACTTTACCGTAATTGGCTGAATTATTATGGCTTTTAAAGTAATTTTAAGCGTATTTTTTTTTTTATCTACCTGCATCCCGTGCAGGATCAATTACGAAATAACCCATTTGCAATTAAAACAATATGAATAATTTAGCATTGGTCTCGGGATAATTTTACAAAACAAAATTAAAACTTTATCAATCTATTATATTAAAAAAGAGACTACCTGTTTGTATTTCTAGAGCTATTCCATCTGGAATCTGGATCGTCGAGCGATCAAATTAAAGCAAGTTATCCGCTCTGATCCAAGGATATTAAAAGCGGTCGTTTTAGGAGAGGGAGAGAAAAAATAAAACTGAAATTCCAAAACAATATTCTGTTGGAATATTTTATACTTAATAAGATGACTTAACCGCAATTCAGCACTTCTTGTGTGTTTAAAAATAATGTTTAAATTAATGCTGTTAACTAATCTAAACCAAATACATTATTTGTTTAATAATTAAATTTTCTGAAAAATTCTGAGAATTTTTTGCAGAGGATCAGTGAGCAATTTAATTCCAAATATCTAATGTAGTGTATCCCACTCGCATTCTAAAAATATAGAAAATTTTATTTTTTAAATAAGTGAAGAAATAATATTAAAACACATATATAAAATTCCACTTCCTTGTATTATTTTTCATTGCATGATCTGATTCTTCTTCAGATGCGTACGTTAAACATCCAAAACAATAAATATCTGTTTTTCACACTTAAACACTGAAACGTACATGGAATTAACTAATTAGTTTAAGAAATGACATGTAACTGGCACTCAATGAGAAATAAATATATTTCTTCTTATTAAGCCATGTTTTTTTTCTTTATTAATTTCACGGCTTAATTTGCGCCGGAGTCCACCGGAGCCCAGCTCCGATACTTCTCTGTTTTTAGTAAATATTTAAATATTGGTCGGAATCCACCAGAGCTTATAAACGAACTATTCCCTTTTTTGTGTTAACACTATTTTCGAATAATAATCTTTACCATATTTAATCGAAGAATTCTACAATTGATTAACACTAAAACTAGGCAAAGATTACCATTCGGAAAGAGTGATAACTAAAAAGTGGAATAGTTGGCAGCTAAGTATATGCTGATAGATATTTTTAATTTTTTTATTTTGCTAAAGAAAAAAAAAATGCTTTAAATTTTGCAAATAATGTACGAAATATAAATAGGTAGATTGGAGTGACAGGGGGGGGGGAGGGGCTAGGTAGAAACGGTAGAGTTGTAGTACCGGTACCACACAATATTAGTGTTCCGGTACTTTTATTTCTTAGAAAATAAGCACTGATTTCTATTAATATATTTCGTAAACAGAAATATAAAACGTCACTACCTATAAAACAAAGTTGCAAGCGCACTATAATTAATGGAACATTTTGTTTTTTAATTAACCGTATATATAATACACACACAGATATATAAAAATCAACTTGCCTTATTTTTCGTTGTAAGATCGATTTTTCCTCAGGCGTGTGTATCACGCACTCTAAACAGCAAATCTCTATTTTTCATACTTGACACTGATACTTACATGTAAAAATTAATTTACATTAACAAATTATATTTAAAAGTGACATATAACTGACACTCAATGATATACACAAATATTTCGTCTTCGTAATATATGCTTTTTTTTCTTTTTTTTTTAATTTATACAAATGCATTTGATAAGCAGAAATATAAAACGTCACTATCCATAAATCACAATTGCAAACGCATTATAATTAATGAGAAAATTCAAATTTGGTTCATTTATCTTATACTTTTTCAATTTTAAATAAGCTTGAATAATTAATATTACTCTTAAAATTTAAAATTTACTGCGATTTTGTTTTCGGATTTTGCATCATTATTTTCATTTTGAAGTTGATAAATGACTGTAACTCCTTTATTTCTTAAAATAATAGTATTCTTTTTAATACAAAAATTAGCGTTAAAATTAATGGCTTAGCGGTACTTTAGTCAGAGGTATATCATATATTTATTATCATCATATGTTTAATAGTACTAGGGGATCGTACCCGGGCTTACCAGGTTACAGAATATAGGGTAAAAATGTTTTTTTTTTTTTTGTATCTCTCTATTCTAAAAAAAGGTAACTACCGCTGTCACCGCCGCCGCCGCCGCCGCCGCCGGTTTTGATTTTTTTGTGACCGGAGGCCTTTCTTCGTTAATATTAACAAAAATAATGCATACGAAAATATGAAAATCGGTGGTTTTATACAGAAATGTTTGATAAACACGCTGATGTAGACAGTTTTCAAATCGAAGAATTATTTTAAGAGATATTTAATGCCAAAGTTGGACAAAATCGTTCCATTAAAAAAGTTTTATAGGAGCTAAAACTGTACATAGGAATTTAATCATTTTTAGATCATTTTATGCGTCAGAATTTCCCGGTGTGCAGATTGCAGTTAGTTTTTTAATTTGAATAATTTTTCGAGGTATTATTTCTATTTTAAATTCAAATTTTCAGCATTTCGAGAGATATTTTTTACAAATTTTAGAAAATTGTATTAATTTAAACTGTTGCCAACTGTATAAAAAGCGCAACCAATAATGTTTGCTTCAAATTAAAAATTTATTTTACACGTGACTATTATAAACAAAAAATATAAAAAGCAGGAACTCATTGAAAATTACGTCATAAAAACTATAGTTACACGTGAATTTTAAATGAGAAAGAATATTGTAAAATAATAAATTCAGTAACATGCGTTAGAAGTCCTAAATAGGAGAATTTACGTCATATTACACTTATTACGTAAAATGAACAAAAAATAATATTGCAAAACAGTTTTAATTTAAAAATTGCGCGAGACATTTACTTGACATTTTAAGATGATCATAATATTTCATTTCTAACAAAAGTATTTTGACGTGAATATTAAAAAGAGAAAGAAAAGTTTGGTGAAAATTACGTCAGATTATAATTGTCAGATTCAAATTATAATTCAATCTTCCGAAATCTTTTTAAAGGCAGTCAAATTAGCGTGCATTTAGAGCCTGCGGTGTCTGGACGGGGGTTGGCGAGCGTAGCTCGTAGGGGGCCGAGCCCCCTAGTATACTATATATATATATATATATATATATATATATATATATATATATATATTTTTTTTTTTTTTTTTTTTTCATGCATTATATTTTTTAGATTGCCCACCAGCAATAAAAAAAAAAAAAAAAATATTTTTCATGCGAAAAATAGGAATTATCTAATAAAATAAAGCTTTAAAAATTATCAAAAGTGATATTTTCGTATTAACGACATATTATAGTTATTAGCCCAAGGTTTTGCTGCTTACGGCATCCTTTTATATTCTGATAATTTCAGAGATTTAAACGCATACTTCTATTACATGTCTGTTAAGTTTGAGTTTTATTTATATTATTTTACTTATTTATTCATAGAGGAAATTTTAATTTATTTGTATGGAATATTAGCCGTAAGAAAAAGATGAAACTTTATGTTATTTTACGGATAAACGGACTAATCTTTCTTAATCGAGCTCCACGCGAAAGAGATAAATTTAAAAATATTTCATGCTTGAAAATTGTTTTTAAAGGTATTGACAACCATTCAATGGGATGCACTTTGCTAATAAATTCCATTTGAATTTTTTTTCCCTATTTGGCTGTCTAAAATTTTAAATTGTTCGATTACATTTATGTTAATTCTATGTCTTTTAATATTATTCTTTTATTTATTTATAGATAAAGTGTTAAAATCGTTATGGAAAATTAGTCAGAAATAAATGCTGAACAATTTTTGTTGCTTTATGTGCAAAATGTTTATTATTATTATATATTGAAACCGGCACGTGATAAGATAATTACAAAAAATCATGCTTGAAAATTATAATAAATCTAATGATTCACATGTCTTCATTTGTTTGTTTATAATAGCTCCATCTTTTGTCAGAATTCATTCATTTATATTTCTTCCAAATTCAGAAAATGTTATTACACACGAATTCATCAAATTGAATCCTTTCAGCTCTTTGATACGAATAAAGAAAATTCGGAAAAAATAAACCGCACAAATATTCTTTCAAATACATTTTTGTAAAAATACATTGTTGTATCGTTTGTAAAGTAAGTTAGCAACAAACTAAAAATTATTTAAGTGATAAATAAAAACGAAACAAAATCAAATTTCACCGGGTTTTATAACAGACAATATTCTTGGCATAACAGGTATTTTAATTTCATTTTTTTTTTCAGTTTTTATGAGAAAATGGCAACAAAAAGATACAGTTATCTATTATTTTCCACGGAGGAAAGATATAGATTGAGATGCAGTATACCGTAAGAATGGTTTGCAATATGAAGGCGGATATCACTCAAATGTCATTTGCCCCCATTCGGCTCAGCCACATACAGGCTCTGTGGATCCGCTAGTATTTTGACCTAATTTTGACAGGTTTTAACCGTTTTCAGGTTTGCACTATCGGTATCAGACCAGCAACTACACTTCATATCCATCTATCTCTTTCTTCCGTGATTATTTTCCACGGAGGAAAGATATATATTGAGATGCAGTAAGGTGGCTGGGGCTGACACCAAAAAAGTTGTCCTAAAATCAGCTACAGTCGGCCCAAACACAAGCCCGTTCTTTCACTAAAAAAGAAAAAAAAACTCTTATAGTCCAGGCAATAGAGACCGAATAGGGACTCTACCTAGCAAAATTAATGGTAGTACTGGAAATCGGCTTTCTAGATGTTTTTTGGGTCGCTGAATCCGAATTTGTAACTTCCCACCAAAATTTCCCCCGGCAACCCCCCAAATTTTGGTAAAAAGCCCCCCCCCAAAAAGGTGTTTATTAAAAAATTCCATTTTTTTTTATTGTTTTAGGGAAAAAGTAGCTAGAAATTCAGAAAGTAGACAAAATTTGCAACAAGTTAGATATATGAAATTATGACTTAGGATGAAGGGGAAGGGGGGTCTGCCTCGGAACATGCGCCGCAGTGCTGCGTGGACTAAGTTGCGCAATTTCACTTAACCACTCACACGTTTACATTAGCCCTCCAATCTTCCCTCCGAACTTTCTCTATAAGATTTCCTTTAAGTTTTTTGGGTCGCTGAATCCGAATTTTTAACTTACCCCCAAAATTCCCCCCCTCCCCCGAACCCCCCCCCCCCACCCAAATAGTTGTTTTTAACTTAAATTTCTTATTGTTTTAGGAGAAAAGCATTACGAAATTCAGAAACTACACAAAATTTGCAACAAATAGGATATATGACATTATGATGTAGGATAAACGGGGAGAGAGGGGGCTGCCTCGGAACAATCCCCGCGCGCTTTTCTCAAAAAACAAATTTTTTCAAAAAACCAATTTTTTGGGGGGTTGCTGGGAGAAATTTTGGTGGGAAGTTACAAATTCGGATTTAGCGACCCAAAAAACATAAAGTGAGTCGAAATCCAGAACTAGTATTAATTTTGTCAGATAAAATCCCCTATTGTCTGGACTTCATAATTTAGTGCACGTAGCGCCGCAGTGCATGTTCAGAGGCAGCCCTCACCCTCCCCCCCCCCGCCCCGTTCATCCTAATTCATAATGTCATATATCCTATTTGTTGCAAATTTTGTCTAGTTTCTGAATTTCGTAATACTTTTCCCCTAAAACAATAAGAAATATAAGTTAGAAACAAGTATTTGAGGGGGTTTTCGGAGGGGAATTTTGGGGGAAAAGTTAAAAATTTGGATTCAGTGACCCAAAAATCTTAAAGTAAACCTTATAGAGAAAGTTCGGAGGGGAGATGGGAGGGCGAATGTAAACGTGTGAGTGATTAAGTGGAATTGCGCAACTTAGTTTACGCAGCACCGCGCTCATGTTCCGAGGCAAATCCCCCCTTCCCCTTCATCCTAAGTTATAATGTCATATATCTAATTTGTTGGAAATTTTGTCTACTTTCTGAATTTCTAGATACTTTTTCCCTAAAATAATAAAAAAATGGAATTTTTTAATAAAAACCTTTTTTGGGGTGTTTTTACCAAAATTTGGGGAGGTTGCCGGGAGAAATTTTGGTGGGAAGTTACAAATTCGGATTCAGCGACCCAAAAAACATCTAAAAAGCCGATTTCCAGTACTACCATTAATTTTGCTAGGTAAAATTCCCTATTGCCTGGACTATTTGTAATACAGTTTTAAATTCATAATTCAATAGAATGGCGCTTTAGAATGCTTAAAAATAAGCATGTCACTTTCATTTAGAGAAAAATACGCACGGGTGATGTCAAAGAATTCGGTCCCTGTTCGAGGTGCTTGTTTTATTTGGGCCGAGTGAGAGCATTTAAATTTCAGCGATAACGCTCATCATATTGCAAACCTTTTTTACGGCATACTGCATCTCCAAGTATTTATTTCCTCCATGGTTACTTTCCTTTTACTTTCAACAGAAAAAAGGACTTCTGTTGCCTCGATTACGAAAAAAGTATTAAAAACTACAAAACAAATTAATATTTTCAAATTAAATTGAGATACAGCGTTCAAACAAATTGCATTTAAAAGCACATTTTTAACCCTACACGACGGTGTAAATATGAAGATGTGCTATGTTTATAAGTTTACAAATTTGCAGTATCCAAAATTGCAAAACGACAATTCATTTCAAATTTCAAAGTGTTACCATTCGCAAAATGTCGTCAGCGTTACGCACAGATATGTTTGTCCTTTATTATATAGATATGCAGTCGGTTATTAACGAAATACATAATGTGTTGAGATTTATGTTTCTTCAATTAACCCTTCACTGCACGATTTTTTCTATTTTTATGAAAAAAACATATTTGAAATCTATATACCGCTCTAATAATGGGAAAAATAGTACAAAAAATTAAATTTCAAATTTTTAGCTAAAATTTGATATTTTATGGCGTGTACCCTATGTACACAATTAGGGTTTTAAAGTATTGTATTGCTATATTTTACAACTAAATGAGCTTAAATTAATTAATTTTATGTTCTTAATACTCTGCAACTGTTTTTATATTAATATTTTTAACTATTCAGTAAAAATAATGAAAGTAAATTTTACCTTAATAGCTTGATCGATTTTTTGTTTTTTGTTTCCAAAGAACAAATTACATTCTCTTGTCAAATGCAGCCATCTGATATGAACAAAATAAGTATCATTCTATTCTTTGGAATGTTCTTGATGAATGTTCTTGACACAGAAGATATTGGTTAAATGCATGGCACATAATAAGAAATACAGTGTTTGTATGTATGTGGCAGATGTAGCACGTCGTGCAGTGAAGGGTTAAAATCATTTATTTCCTTCACTTAGTGCCCGTAAAAGAATGCAATTATATTTATATCTATACATACAGTTGTAATTTTATACATGCAAAAAAATTTAAAATTAGGAAAATAATGAAATTAGAGCAAATGAAAAAAGAAGGAAATTGAAAATTTTGATATGTAAATTGGATTGAAGTATCTGTAGCCCTTCATAGTGAACAAACGTTTTTACAGTAAAACGTAAAAGCAAATTAGTTTCATCACCCCACAGTAATATAAACAAAGATAATTCTTTTTAAACTTTCATATTTCTTCCTTCTTAAAATTAAAAATATACGCTGTGATAGAAACGTTTCTGCGATTTTCGCGACTTTTGCAGTTTAAGTAAAGATTTTATAAATATTATATCGAGGAAATTTTATATTTTGATGTAATGCAATAGGCCGAATTTGTATAAAACTTTGGAGAAAATCACCTTGACTGTGACGCATTGATGATGAATTGTCTTCTATGCTCGGGACGGTCGCGAAATCCGTTGAAAATAAAATCATAAGAATCATACTGAATCACACAATTGTGCAATCTAGGTTACATATTTTAATAAGTAAAATTTTCTTTGACATATTGCCCATCAATTAGATTTCATTACGATTTTTTCCTACAACTCAAGATGGCTTTGAAACATTTAATGACAAAAATAAATAAATAAATAAACTTGAAGCGTAATAAAATAAAAAATAAATAAAAGTTTTGTTTTGTATTCTTTTTCCCTTAAATCTAAATTGCAAAATTAAAAAAAAAAATGTTTGAAGTATGACATAGAAGAAAGTTTTGCGATTTGTACGAATAGTTTTTTGTGTCAAATATAATTAAATCCTTAGACGTGCTCAAAATACCCACCATCACATGTTATGTTTCGGAATGTAGCCACATTAAGTACGGTGTAAAGTACAAATTTCTTATGCTCTTCCAGCTCTTTGCAAAAAAATTATCGCATATTGTACATAACATAGTAAGCCTGCAGAAAATTTCATTATCGTTATTGGTAATGCTTAAAACAAACGTAAGGCTTAGGGTTGGATTGGACACCCTTTATTATCATCTAAGTAAATTCGTAATATTTTCACACATAAAAAAATGATGTATATGCTCTACATTCCTATACATTGATGAACAATTGTGCATGAATTGTAAGGATTTCTTGGGGATGGTTAAGGTTAATATACAATAGATTTTACTCAAAATAATTAAATGATATTTGAATAATAATTGAAAATTGGAACTCATATTTATCGGAAAGTTTTAAATGAATTTATAAATTATCCATTAGAGGCAAACGTTTTTCAATAACGTTTTTAGCAAGTGAAAACTTACATTATCTGATACAAAAATGTTTATGTAAAAGCACAAATCAAATAGCAAATTACATCTAATTTTCATTTATCAAATAAATAACAGGACTTTCATTTTTTTTCACTATCTATGTTTTTATATGACTTCTGTTTTACTATTACAAAGGAAACTGTATGCAGAACTTTCTGATTTTATTAATGGGGTAGCTTTAGATGAAAAAGATATCTCGTATCTCTTAGTTTCATTTTATAATGTGAATCATGGCAATAGACTGAGATATAATCGAAATTAGCGAACTTTCGGTCGAGGAATTTCTTTCACAACAAGAACTCCGAAGAAAAAGACTGTTAATCGGAATTCGATAAGTAAAGTACAGATAAATTGAAAGATTTATTACCACAGAGAAATTACCCTTTGTATATTATTCATTAATTTAATATTTATGATTTATACGTGTAGGAATTAAATTTGTGATCATATAGCGTTTAAATCTGATCCCGTGATTCCCAATTTCAAAATCCTCTTGATCTCGGATTACATCTTATCATCAAAACCCCCCGGATTATTTTACAAGAAATTCTACTGTGTTCGAGATCCATGACAGTCCGGCGGTATGCAGAAATCTATCAATTCATCATCCCAAAAATTTAAGTACACGCCCCAAATTTTCACTTGCAGTTGAAGAGCTCAGATGATAAAGGTTGTATGTTACAAAATTAAGTTAATTTATATGATTGGAGATAATAATTGATCCTCTAACAACTATTAAATTTCTTATTAAAATACCAATTAAAGACTTTAAAATAGCAATTAAAGTATTTCTGCAAGAATATTAAAAAACAGAAAACCAACGTTTAAAAATGCACAAATAATATATGAAAAGGCAGCAAACAGCTGTTTCGAATCTACTAGCGAGATACTTCTATCAGTGCAAGATAGAGCAAGACACAGCGTGCTAGAAAAAGCAAGGCTGGGCAAAATGACAGAGATGCGCCGGCTTATATACCCGATACGGGTAGCGAATGCGCCCAAAACAACCAATGAGACAGAAGCAGATGAAACAACTGGTCGTGCAAGTAGCGACATCTACCGGAGAACGAGAGAAAAAGAAACCAAAAAATGGGGAATTAAATTAATGCTTTCCAAATACTTGAAAAATCAGGAGTACTAGATAAGTCATTGATTAAAGAGTGAGAATTTTTAATGATGTGGTAAGCTTCCCAAAAATCAAGATCAATGTTAGAAGAACATTCTGGATAATGATAGCTGAGGAAAAATTGAACCTATGTTGAAAAGTCCAAACAATGTTAAGCTATAGAAGAACGTTTAAGGTACTGATTTTTAACATAACCGTCATGCTCTTTAAAACGAAACCTAAGAGCACGTTTAGTTTGGCCAATATAAGAAAGTCCACAATTGCAAGAGATTTGGTAAGTACCCCAGTTATCTAGGCGATCAATGGGTTGTTTGAGATTTGAAAAAGAGATTTTATTAACAGGAGGAAAAATAACATTAAAATCAAACCTTCCTAATATTTTAGAAACTTGCTGACTGATTTTAGGAAAAAATGTCAACACAACTGAAGTATTAGAGTTGGAATTAGAATGCTTTTCAGAATGGATGGATTTCGTCAATTTCTTATAAATAGAATCTATAATGTTAGAGGAATAACCACGATCAATAGCAACAGCTTAGAGGCTTATTAAGTTCAGCCCTAAGTAACTGAGGAGTGGAAAAAATATTGGTAGTCCGAAAAACGAAAGTTTTGAAAGCAGCGAATTTCTGGTTAGGAGAATGTGAAGAAAACCTGTGAGGTGGGAGAAAGACAGCAGGTTTACGAAAGACTGTAGTCTGAAAGTCAATTTAACAACGAATAACAAGGACATCCATTAAAGAAAGACAGTTATTTGTGTCAGTTTCAGAGGTAAATTGATTGCTGGGATCAATGTAATTCATAATAGAGAGAATATGATTAATATCCAAATTCATTTCAGCCAGGACATAAACATCATCAACATAACGAACGTAGAACAAAAATTTTAAAATTTCAAAAAGTTTGACCTCAAAATAGTGCATATAAATATCGCATAAAATAGGACTAAGAGGGTTATCCATAGTCAAACTGTCAACCATACGAACGAAATTTCCATTAAAAGCAAAAGTATTTTGCGACAAGCAAGGCCGAGTGAAAAGGATAAGCTACCCGATTTCAAAATAAGAAAAATGGAATTCACAAGCCTTTTCTTAAGGCAATCTAAAGCCCCCTAAACCGGAACGTTAGTAAATAACGATTTAACATCAAAAGAAACCATCATGTGGCCCTGCGGTTAAAAATTACGAAGTTTTTTAACAAAATCAAAAGAAGTCTTAACAGTGAAACAGTTACTGCTCAAAAGTGGAGAAAAATCAGAAACTAAGTATTTGGCAAGCTTTTAAGAAACTGTGCCGATACGAGAGACAATAGGTCTGAAAGGAATGTCAGGTTTATGGACCTTAGGTAAAGAATAAAACCTGAGACAATAGGTCTGAAAGGAATGTCAGGTTTATGGACCTTAGGTAAAGAATAAAACCTGACACAATGTGCAATAGAAGGAATAAGAGACTTCTTAAAGTTAGCAGAAATAATGGGAAAAGACTTGATGGCAGACTTAATAAAGTTAATTTCAAATTGGAAGAGACTTTGCTGATGTCCACATAACGACTACCATTAATTAATTTATGGGATTTTTCCAAATACCTAGATCTGACGAGAAGAACAATCTGGCCACGTTTGTCAGCCTCGGTAATGATTAACCCTTAAATGCCTGATTTTTCAAAAATCATTGTAATAAGGTTTTTCGGCTTTCATTTTTTAAATAAATCATGGGAAAAATACTTAAAAAAATCATATTTTGTTTTGAGTATAGGTTACGGCTAAAAAACAGTTTGTTACTAATCGGCAATACTGGTGTTTAATTGAAAAAATAACTTCCCTTGATAAAATTCTATAATATTAAACACACAAGAATTTTAGGAACTATAATAAGAAATAAATTTTACTTGCTCACTGTAGATCAAAATAGGGTATTTCGCAACCTTCCATACAAAACAAACAGAACAAGTAGCAACAATTGAAAAAATAAATTTCTCTTTATTCTTAAACAGCACAAGTGTTGCCACCTACATGTTCAAAATCGATTTAATAATATTTTCAGAATGTATTTTAATGGCAACATTAGGCATTGTAGCTTCAATATTATTCCAATAATATTTTAGAGCCTAAATTGAGTATGTTGCCGAAAAGCAACATCAGGCATTTAAGGGTTAAGTTTGGATTTGAACTCAAAATTTTCAGACATTTTTTTACAGTATTTTTAAGATTGGGCTTCTAAACATGAGAATTGAAATCAACAGTATTAGCAATGAGATGCCTGATGGAATCTTTTTGAGAAGAAGATAGAGCGCTATGCTTAAAGGCCATTTCAATAGGAACAATTAAATTAGGTAAATAAGGAACAGCAGAGCTAGAGAAATTATTATTCAATTTGAGAGCATCGAATTCAATGTCACTTAAAGAAACACCAGAAAGATTAACAACAACATTTTTGTTAACAACAGGCAAATTGCTGGAGCTATTAACGGCCGAACTTTTACAAAATATATAAATATCTTCTTTAAAACCAAGCAATGAACAGAAGAAGCTGGTAGAAGTCTATTCCATAACCTTCTGTCTATAGAGTCAAAATCAGGTTTAGAATTAGCGAGGCTGATATGTAAAGAATAAAACTCGTACTCTATATGAGCAATTTTGTGGTGAATCTCTTGAATAAAAGCTCTTAAAAGAGCTAATTCCATCCATTCTGAAAAGAATTCTTATTCCAACTCGAATACTTCAGTTGTGTTGCCCTTTTTTCTTAAAATCAATCAGCAAGTTGCTAAAATCTTAAGAAGGTTGGATTTTAAGGTTATTTTTTCTCCTGTTAATAAAATCTCTTTTTCAAATCTGAAACACCTCACTGATCGCCTAAATAACTGGGGTATTTACCAAGTCTCTTGCCAGTGTGGTCTTTTTCATATTGTCCAGATTAAACGTGTTCTTAGATTTCGTTTAAAAGAGCATGAAATTTACGTTAAAAATCAGGAGCCTCAACATTCTTCTATCGCTGAACATTGTTGGTCTTTTCAACATAGGTTAAATTTTTCCTCAGCCATCATTATCTAGAAATGTTCTTCTAACATTGATCTTGATTTTTGGGAAGCTTACCACTTCATTAAAAATGCTCACTCTTTATTTAATGATTTATCTAGTACTCCTGACCATCAATGACTGACATAGTGTTCCTGATTTTCCAAGTATTTGGAAATCATTAATTTAATTCCCAATTTTTGGTTATTTTTCTCTCGTTCTCCGGTAGATGTCGCTACTTGTAAGCCCAGCCGTTTCATTTGCTTCTGTCTCATTGGTTGTTTTTGGCGCATTCCCTACCCGTATCGTGTATATAAGCCGGCGCTTATATATACACGCATCTGTCATTTAGCCCTGGCTTGCTTTTTCTACCACGCTGTGACTTGCTCTATCTTGCACTGAAGAAGAATCTCACTAATAGATTCGAAACAGTTGTTTGCTGCTTTTTCGTGTATTATTTGTGCATTTTTAAATGTTGGATTTCTGCTTTTTAATATTAAATTTCTATTTGGAAAAAATCTAATACTCACAGAGATTTTAATTAATAAAGGAGACGTTTGACAATAAACGAAATGGATATTTGGAACTTTACAGCGCATTTTATCGACATGATGATTGCGTCAACTTACCACCTTCATGATCCGAGCTTCTGAATTATTAAAGATGACATGGTTGAAATGATGCATCGCAAAATTACATATATATTTAAAAGAAAAATAGATTTTTAATACTCGCACAATAGTGTTTTCGAATAAAAGAAAATTTTTAGAATAGTAGATTGCCTTTAACAGGTTAACAAAAAAAAATTAGAATAAGGGACTTTTGCTACTGCACATAAGTTAAAGAACAAACATAAAGAAATATTTAATTACAGAAAGATACGGAAAATTACATAGTAAGAGAATTACATGAAACAAATTCTATAATTTAAAAAAGACTTGCCTGAATACAGAAATGAGATCGACTATCAAACTATTTTTTTTTTAAACGAGTTTTGAAATCAAATGAAATTATCACATGAAAAATACTGAAAAATTAATAACGTATTTAAAAAGCTCAATTTTCATGTTGCAAAAGGAATGTGATTGTGTTTCTGAAATGATAATCTGGGACTATTATTACTTTAGAACCATGGTCGACAATGTATCAGACCTCACAAATCACTAAATTCCCAATCAAAAATTCCACGAACCACTAACATAAATTCTTTAAAACATAAAAACAAATCTATATATTTAAAACGCTAAGCGGTTTTCTTTCGACAGTCCGTGAGAAGAAACTACAGCATGAAATTACACCAATCTTTTTTCAAATGAAAGATTAAATGAAATGAAAGAAGAAGAAAGAAGGCCACAGATTTGTTATCGTACATTCGTTTCTTCAAAAAATTTATTAATTAGCCGTAATTTTAAATTAAAATTCGACAGTTTCGCATGCGCAGTATATAAGTACAGGTCTGTCTTTGGAGTGATACGCTGAACTCGCACAAAGAAACATGCTCGCTTAGTTCAACTATCACATCACAGGTAGTATTTGTTTTAAGTTTGACTGCTATTCGATTGTACTGTAAACAAGCTTTTCTTTCTTTCACAAAGTTAATATTATTTGCCTCTTTCAGCATTATTTTCAATTAAAAAATTTATTGTGTAGATATTAAGAGCTAGATACGGTTTATTTCGGGGGTATCATGTTGTTTTTGTCATATTACACACAGAAGATGCTGGTGATCCACCTTATGAATTGCCAATAGTTACACATGAAGATTTGGAAACTAGCATGTTAAGGTTGTAGCTGCTTCTTTGAAAAAATAAGGTATCATAAATATTAAAACGCAGAACTGTAACATCAGAATTCAAATTCGAGACAATTGTGTATGCGTCAACTGTTTTTCGAACCTCTTCAGTTTACAAGGAAGAAAAACGAGTTCCTGCTAGCGTAGCGGTTTAAAGCAGGAGTTGTGTGTGTGTCAGAAAGAAAAGTTTCTCATACATTTGCGTAAAAAATAAAACGGAAAGAAAGAAAAATATTCGTATAAGAGCTATAAAAGAAATTAAACAAAAACATAATTTGAAGGACAAATTAAAAAAACAAACAAAATTTATTTCCTACATTATTTAAACCCGAGAAGGGACATATATTAAGATATTTCATTCAATTAGTTCTATATTTAATGTTAAATTTTTGTAACAAATCAGTTAAGCAAATTGAAGATTAAAAAATAAAAATAAAATTCATACAATATGATACTTAAAACACACTAAAAAATTAGATTCCGTTCAAATGAAATCGAAATAAATCTTACACATTTTTTTTAAGTTTTGTATTTTGCATGCATCTTCAAAAACGTTTTTAAAAGTGAATGATTACGAGCATAATGAAATCTTTCATATGATTTCATTTTAAACTAACAGACGCGCCAGGTGTTGCGCGGACCCGTGATTTTATTCTTAAATTAACTATAAATTTGTATGATTTTATGTCTTTAACTCATTTTTATCTGAAATACGTACCCGATCATTGTGTAAAAATGGGGGAGAAGCTGCTAATTGAGATTTTTTATTTATTTTCTTTTCATAATTTTTGGAAAATTGTATTGGATAGTAATGAACAAATTAAAACTTCAAAACACTTTCTACTGATTACAAAAATGAGTTTAAAAAGGGGGAGTGTTAGCAATGTACAGGTCATAAGCTTTAAAACGATATGTCGAATGAAAAAATCCATATCCGCCATCCCTCACTTCGTGGAGAATGCCCCCTAATAGTCTGAGGTCAGAAATAGACCACAACAATCGAAGACCCGTGAGGAGTTTCACCATCGGCCAAGCCTTCAAATGAGGTTGAATCTCTCTGTAGTTTAATTATGAGCCATTAAAAAACTATCACCCGAGGGGGCCAAATTTGCATGAGAGGGGGATAAAGGTTCATAAAATGAAAGAGTGGTCCGATGGCTTTCCGATGATATATCACATGAGTGTTTCTGAAAAAGTTTGAAAACTGACTCTCCCTGAGGGTTCACTCTCACGCCCCTGGAATTTACCCACACCCTCTTTGAAATTTTATATTTAATAAGTAACATTTATTGGAGGTCTTTGTCAGAAAACAACATATAACGGATACTTATTGTAGAAAACGCAAGGGTTTTAAGAAAAATTCTGTCCCCACTCTCTCCACCAAAATTCAACTCTCCCACCTTCTTTAAAAATTTAAAGTGCATTACTCATATGTCTAAATCGATCCAAAAATTCTGACTTAAAATAATAATTAGTGTACAAACGCTTTAGTACAAAACTGTACAGTTTCAAAAATTACATCCCGCCCACGACTCTCCCCCCGAAATTTAACTCCACCTCTTTGATTAAATTTTTTAAGCGTTATCAAATATCTGAAATTTTAAAATCGATCCAAAAAATAGTAATATAAGTAGAAGTCATTAGTGGAAGAAACTTAGGTTTAAATAACGTGTCGTTACAAAGTCTTTCTTTTTCTTTTTAAAAATCTATTTTACGGTAAAATAAAAAATTACTTATCAATTTTAAAGTAAATTACAGATTCGTAATCAGCGTGACAAATTAGGCACTGATGCATATATTTTAAATCTTAAAATTTATACTTTTAAAAATTTTATACACTTCAAAACAATGCTGATCTAAAAATTATGTCTGGTTTTGATTTCAAATCACATGTCTGGCATTTAAAATGAGTCTTTCAAAGGAATTATCCAATTAATGATATAATAATTAATTCCTAAGCTTTTAATTAACCAATCGTAACAAAATTTAGATATTCGTAATCAGCGAAAAAAATTATACACTAAAATCAAATCTGTAAATTCATTATTTAAAACAATTTTACAGGTGGTCTATAAACGTCACTACCCAACATCGCCAATCGTCTGCGTTTGAAACATCTGGTCTCGCAATGAAAGATTTCTCAAAACTCTGCTTTTCTTTCGAAGGAAATAAAAGTAGTTTATTATAGTGGTATTTATAAAATAGATTTTTGTGAATTTTTTGACTTTTTGAATTTTTTTTTTTCGTCTGCCTGAGCAGATTTTGAGTTTTAACTTCCGGTAGATTTTAAAATACTGCCTTCTTAAAAAGGTCCAGCACATTTATCGTCCTTAGCAACTCTTCACTACAGCAAACTCTCGGCCTCTCTTTCAGTTGTTCGAAGGAGCTGTCTGCAGTTAGATAATAATCTATTTTTTAGTTGAATTATGAAAACTTTTCCATTCTTTTATTGGGGTTTTTAATTAATGACTAAGCTAATTATCAGGTCTGGCACTTGACATCGGAAGATACCTGTAGCGGAGGGGGGTTGTGATTTGATATTATCATTTTTCATCAAACCAAAATTTAATTTTTTGGTATCTTTTTCTTTACATCTAAATCTTAATTTTTTTAAAGTCTGTTTTCTTCTTTTTATGGAAATATAAAGTTATTATTAAAACCCTTGAATGATTATAAAACATTTCATTCCAAAATAGAAAATAACCCAACGTTCGCCATTAATATTCTCCTGCTATATGCGTATATAATTCGTTGTTAGAGAAACCAGATTCGAAATTATACTTGTTATTTTTGCTAGTAAAAAATGGAGAAGAATGTTGTCTACCTGTTTTGTTTACAAGAAGTTCTGTTTAGCGCCGTACAAGGGCGAAGTGCAAGAAGACAATACTACTGTTCAATGCATTATGTAACAAAGAGCTATTATTAAAAACTTTTAAATAATAAGTATTTCTTTAAATTGTTATTTGATATAAAGTTATTTCTTATATAACAGTGATATTTTATGAATGTCTTCACTTTATTTAAATCAGTAAAATATGCGAATAAAAAATGTACAACCATACATGTATGTCATTGAAACGGATAAAAAAAAGGAAAAACAATGTAAAAATAAAAAGTATTTTTAGACACTGATAACAATGTTACTAGGGTGAGGGGGATTCGAGGAACGATAACTTGTGATATCGGAAGGTTGGTAGGAGGTCTGAAATTGTCAAAAATGTTGATAACCTTATACATTTACAGACCTATTAAGCTTCACCCACACAATCGACTAGACCATTGACTTGATATTATTACGCGAGAAGGATGCACTGTACGACAAAATAACAGAATATTTACAGACACGAAACAAACCTATAGGGAAGTGGTATATATGGAAACATTTTCTTATTTTGGCTCACTGCGCATCCTGCTCGAGTGAAAATGTGACGAATCGAGTAATGCATTGATAGTAGCGTATTTCTGCAAATACAAACAGGGAAAGTTACGAATATTTTAGAATGTGTCAAGTATTATTTTTTTATAACTCAAAAAGCGCATGTTCGATTTTAACGAATTTTTTTTCTTAAAAATATATACATTGTGCATTATTCTGTATTTTTTTGGTTGGTGTAAGTATAAAATTACTACATTAATATATTTTTCAAAACATATTTTTGTTTATTATTCTATATTAAAATTTGTGTAAAAATATGAAAAAAATATATGATGTGAGCTAATATATTCTCCAATAATTAGCGTTGGTTTCATTTTTTTAACTTTAGTACTTTTTGAGGAAAACGTTTTTGGAAAATAGTAGCGCCTTCGCACATTTCCCCGATTATCTCAAGGGCAGTTCAAGGTCAGGGGCTAAAAACAGTCTATGTTGTATTTTCAAGGTGAGCCTTATTACCACACAAACATCGGGCGCGGGGGCCATTTCGCTATGCTTATCCGGCTAGACCCTTTAAAACTGAATCTCAGTTGCATTAGGACAGGCCTTGGAATATCTTTTAAAAAAATTTCAGCCTCGTACGTGCCGTAGATTTCGTCAGGGACACAGAGAGACAGACATCCAGACACACATAGCGACACTTTCATTTATTAGTATAGATAAATGACGAATTACGACAGAGTGTCTTTATTTTTCTTTTGTAGGCACTATATAAAATAAAGATCTTTATTCCGGAAGTGTATTTTCGATTTTCGGATCAAAGAAAGAAAAATCGTTGAAACAAATTTCATGTTTCTTATTTCCGAACGCGCATTTGAGTTTCAGAATTTATTTTACATTTCCATTTTAATAATCCCAAAACCAAAACCCTTTATACTTTACAGAATCAATGACGAAAAGATTTTTTTTAAAGAAATAAACATTTCCGTGCGAAAGAAATGTTTTATTTTATGTAAAGCCAATTTCTGAAATTTTAGAAGGCATACATAGAAAACCTATTTAAAATTTTAGAACACGAGAGAGAAAGCGGAATCGGGAGAAATGCTGAAAGAAAACATTTTCAAAGTGTTGATATACTTAAGAAAGGATCATTGAAAATTGTACACTGAAATAGCTTCTTTAATTAATAATGAATATGAATTAGATTTAAAGTATTAAAGCAGGCTTCGTATTAGAAAAACAAATAAATGATATTATTTAAAGTGATAATAGCTAAACAAAATGTTTACTCTACGTGGAGAATAGTGATTTACTTTTATTTTTTATTTATTATGCTTGATTTTGTAAATTAACAAATGGAAATATAACAAAGTATAAGATAACTGAGTGTATAAAATATTTACCATTACAATAAAATTAGTCAATGTTCTGGCTATTTTATCTAGTGAAATCATGTGTAGTTGCATTTATATTTCATGACTATATATGCATACATACACTTGTCAGCAAAATTAAAGGATAATGAGAAAAAATATTTTCACTGAGTTATTGCTGCAAACAACAATGGTGCAGTTATTTATGTTGATAAAAAATATTGCAATTGCGGATGATAAAAATGTTCAATTGCGGAATTGAATTGCTGAATTCCTGTTCAATTGATAAAATTGTTCAAATGTTGATAAAAAATGTTCAATTGCGGAAGTGCAATTGAACAACAAATTGCACTGCCGCGCATATGTTAGGGCCGGTAGCATGCAAGTTCGAAGATTGACAATGTGGTGCTCATTGGATGTATGTTGGGATTCTGCCCTGTAATGTTGTTTAAAGTGAATATGGTGTCTGAGAGTGGCCAGTACTCATTAGTTATGGATCAAAGACATCATTTAGGTGAAGGTCAAATGTGGCGAATAAATGGTAGAATCAAGGGAATTCAAACAAAAATAGAGGTTGCCTAAAATCTGAATATCCCTCAAAGTGTAATATCAAGAGTTTGGAGCCACTTTTTAAACACTGCATCCGCCGATAGACAGCCTGTCTAAGGGCGCCCCAGAGCAAAAACTGCATTTGAAGTTCATTTTCTGTCATTGTCGACTCGAAGAAACCGCGAAACGACTGCAAGAGATTTGGTTTCGAACTCTCAGGCTGCCACAGGAACTTGAATTAGCCGTTATACTGCTTCAGGCAGGCTTAATGAGCGTGGACTGTATGCGAGAAAACCAATAGTTTGTGTCCCACTTACTCCAGCTTCCAAAGGGGGCCATTTAAACTGGCGCCGTCGTCATATTCAATGGAGGCAAAAAGACAGGGCCCGAGTACTGTTTATTGACGACTCCATACATAGCCTGAACACTGATTTTAGACGTGTTTTGATCTGGAGAGAGGAAGGAACACGCAACTTGCTTTCTCTTGTCCGTGAATTATCCCATTTCCAAGATTTAATGATTTTTTTGTAGAGGAGGGGTGGCCAGGATCATGACAAATTCAAAGATGCTGTGACCACTCGGAGATATATGGAAGAGGTATCGGAACCCCAAGTTAGACTGTTTAGTGGTGCTGTTGACCCAGGGTTTTTGCTAATGGATGGCAATGTTCGACCACTTCGAGTAGATGTGGTTTCAGAATACTTGCAAACATAAGATATACCAGTGATATAAATATACCAGTGACATGAATATACGAAATTCAAATGATTTCGCTTGTTTTTGAAGAATAATATAAGTTATTCTTAAAAACTCTTTTTTAAATCTAAAATTTATTTTGATTGAAAACTTCCTTACTAAAAGTAACTCTATTACTTTGTTTCCGCCTAAAATCTTTTTCAAATAGTAAATATTTCTTCCCGATACTATTAATTCGCTGCATTTTACTTATATTCCTTTTCGCCATATTACTTTGAATACACGTTTTAATATTACTTCATTAATTTAGTAATACATTTAATCCCTTTTTTACAAAAAAAAAAAAGCATGCAGCAAGTACTTTGTATCTAATAAATCAAATAAATATAATCAAATAAGCTGCATTTTGATTAAGATTATATTAGATACAGTGACATAGAGTAATTTTATACTTCTGTATCAATAATATTCTTTATTTCATTTTGAATGAATTTAATTAAAAAAACAATAATATAAAAATTTAAATTTAAAAATATTTAAATGATAAATAGTTTTTTACAATAAACTAGCAGATTTAATTGAAATTTTCTTTTAAATCTGTCTTTCAAAAGATTAAAATTTTCCTTTAAAAACGAATGCGTGGACGTTGTTTGATAATATAAAATGTTTTTTTATGCGAGTAAATTGAACCTTTTTCATTACCGTCAGAATGATTTTGCATTAGGCAAAATTACTTTTTGGAATGACATTTTTTAGAAGATAAATTACTAAAGTAAATATACAGGGTGCAATATGTTATCTATCTCCGACCTTTAATTTCTCAACCGTTGGCCGTAGACATATAGTTCCAATTACAGAAACGTTTCAAATGAGCTAAATATTCATGATATGGAATTATTTAAAGTAAAATTAAGTTTTATAAAAATTACGAAGTCTAACTTTTTATACGGCCCCCCAGTCCTTATAGTTATATTTAGTAAAAGTTTACACATATCATAACAGATGTAACACAAAAAGTTTGACATCTGTACTGCAAAAATTGACACAGTTATTAAATTTCAAAGTTTGAGTTTTTTGCACATGATTTTGTCTTTCATTGAGGGATGAGTAAAAAGATGAATTAAAGTAATTCGAGATCAAAATCAGGGTGCAATGTCCTTTTTACGGCGAAACCACCTTTAGTCGGTATTGCCAAATCGGAGAATCACCAAAGAGGGTTATTTCATCTAAAAATTTGAGTTGCCTTTTATCGGTCGAACAACATTCAAAATTCAAAATAGGTAGAATCGACAACCGGAAAATAAAACATATTCACTAAGGATTAGATAAATGGCAGATGAATTGCACTCTGATTTTTATCTCGAATTACTTTAATTCACCTTTTAACTGATCCCTAAATAAAAGACAAAATCATGTGAAAAAATCTCAAACTTTGAAATTTAATAACTGTGTCAATTTTTGTAGTAAAGACTTTTTGTGTTATATTAGTCGTTGAGCCAGAAGCCAAAATTAGTGATTTTGGTTTCATCTCTGAGGACTTGATAATATATACTTTTTTGGATTCACAATGGTCCAAGGAGCTTATTTTATGATGATACTATGAAATTTGTGGTAGCTTATTGACGCCATATTGAAAAAATGAGCGCCATCTGTCGCACATAGATACGTATGATATTTTTGCCAGTATCACATAATTAAATGGATTTCAATGAAAAAATGGAAAGAACAAACATTGGTAAGCATAAAACGTTATACTAATTATATATTTATTAAGATTTTATTTTAATACGATGCTTATCTTTACAATTATCTTTATGTTTATTAACATTTTCGATGAGATAAACATCTTGTTTTGCATTTTAATGCATATTATTTTCATGTGGTAAGACACAGCAATTCAAGAAAAAAATTAATACTGGTGAAACTGTTGTACTTAGTCTGTTAAGAATTAACCCCTTCGAGACCACGGGTGCATATATGCACCTTCGGAAACGTGTTTCCATCGCTTGCCTTTGATACCACTAAAAAAAAAAAGTAAAATTTTCCTTATTTAATTAAGAATTTTCTTGATGGGTAAGCTAAATTTAATTCTTTGACAAAAAGTGGTGTCAACCAAATAAAATTCATGTAAAAGCATCATCATCGGTTGACATTCCTGTGTCCAAGTAACTTCCATCGTCATAGAACAGTTTTACATTCTGCATATGCTTGTATATCTGAGGTTATTAAAAAAACACGCATATGATGGTGATACACATGTTCTTGAACAAGAGCATGCCATCAGTTCCAAAATAGCTTCAGGAGCAGTAGGACTGCCATTCCACTGGACCTTTAGATAGCCTTTTCCTTCACTATCTGTTCTAAAAATCCAACCATATTTATCTGGAGATGGAAGATCAGGATCAGCCTGTAGCACTTCATCCAAACAAGACCGCGGTAATTAGCTCGCATTACCTATAGATAAAATATATTACTACATGTCAGAAAGCGATGCGACTGCACAGACTCCTTTTTTTACAGAAAAAAATATGTAGAATATAGTTCAATTCTTTGATGTCTGAGTATTTGTGCGTTCCATAATAGAGATGTCAAACTTACGACTCAGGCAGTTTATTTGTTTCCTCTGCTATATCAGCGTCAGTATCAAGCGCCTTAAGCGCATTTCGAAATTCAGTGTTCTGAATCATCATTTTCCCTTGCAAAAGCACTTACTGTATCGCACCTGACAGGGAATGCATTTTAGGTAATGCATTACATACCACTTTACCTAGAAGTCCATGCATCTCACTCAAGTTGTAGTACTTTACTTTACTCTGTCATTGGATCCACATTTTACAAATATTAACCCTTTCGCTACATGAGTATCTATAGTGATGATAATAATATTTCTAAATCCAGACGCTAAAGCAGGGTGTGAGCGAAATAAAAGTCGAGTATAACCTCTTCTTATAAGCAGGTCAATTTAGTGTATTCTTCAACTAGTTATATCGTGAATTTATAGCATTTTCTCCGTATATAAAGTACATCATTCGTATATTCAACTATTTCAGATAATGTTCATTTTACCATTCTTGAGAAAAGAAATGTATAAGTCCTTTCTTGTTCTCCTTATCAGATAGAAACTGCTTCCATTTTCGTACTGGGTGTCCAGGAGTATATAACTTTTATCGCATTACCAACAGTTCATATTTTTCGTTCATTTCGTTTTATTGACACCTGCCTGTATGTATCAAATACAACATCTATTCTTTGAGAGGATGTAGAATCTTTTATTATTTTAGAAAACAGATTCTTTGCTAGTTGTCCAAATGATTGTAGCTCCTGCAGTAGCTTTGAACAAAACACATTTCATCAATGATGTTAACAATACTATCATTTGCATTCTTTCAGCAATCGCAATTTTGTCATAACATCCATCAGTTTGATTTTTCAGTTTTTCACATTAAACAATCAAGTGTTGCTAAAGACTATGGAAGAGGCCCTATGTAGTAGAAAAAGACAGTTCTCATAGCAAAATTTCTTCGCTCTGCAATGATTGTCGTCTGACATATTTCTTTCTGCCTAGGCAACAAACTCTGATTTATTAAATTTTACACACCGTTTCTTCTTAAAGTCAGAAAATGTCTTTTGCTTATTTATTTTTAGAGGTTTGGAAAACCCGTCTGGCTTTGAGTCTTCAGACAGATATTCTCTTTTGAAAGTTTGGTAAGCTTCTTCACCCATCTCATGAGCTTTGACCATGTCTTCGACAATTTCTAGATTTGTCATTGCTCCAGTTGATTCTATTACCGTGTTTAGATTTATCCATTCATTGGTAATCATGTTCTGTAAATATGAGATATCACGTTCGTCTTTCTGGATCCTGCTCAAAGACAGATCTGGATGTAGAACTAATTTTGGTTCGTTCACGAATCATGTGAAGAAATACTGCCCTGATATAAAAAGTATCTCTTGACTGCGGCAGACCTTTGACTGTACCTTTTGACCCCTGCATTTCTTTACTTATTGTCTCTTCAATCGCCCAATTAATTTAATAGCATGCAAAACCAAGGAAATCTTTCAATCATCATGTTTATCGGTGGCCATTTTCCAATATGGCGTCCATTAGCTACTCTGTTTTTGAATGTATCACGAATAAATGTCATTCTGATGTTGTGGTGAAATCAAAAATGTGTGGATTACCAAGTCAGCTGACATGAAACTACACGAGTCCCTGGCTCAACGACGGCGGCCATTTTCCAATATGGCGCCCATAAGCTACCCTGGTTTTGAATGTATCATGGATAAATGACATGTTGTTGTTGTGGTGAATTAGAAAATGTATGGTTTACCAAGTCCACTGACATGAAACCACTCGAACCCCTGACTCAACGACGGCGGCCATTTTTCAACATGGCGCCCATAAGCTACCCTGGTTTCGGAAGTATCATGGATAAATGAGGTGCTGTTGTTGTGGTGAATCCAAAAATATATAGTTTACCAAGTCCGCTGACATGAAACCACACGAGCCCCTGGCTCAACGACTATATCTGTTGTGATATGTATGAACTTTTACTGAATGTAACTAAAGGGGATGGAGACCGAATAAAAAGTTAGATTTCGTAATTTTTATTTAAGTGATTTTTTACATTAAATAATGCCACAACATGAATATTTACCTCATTTGAAGCGTTTTTGTAATTAGAACTATAAGTCTATGACCAACGGTTGAGAAATAAAAGGTCGGCAATAGATATCATATTGCACCCTGTATATTTCAAAGGGCAGTATTCTTGGTAATCTAAGAAAAAACTTTAACAACTAGGTAAACTCTCATGACGTTATTATATAATAGCACTCATATAGAAAAATATATATTTTACTTATATTGGATCACACATATTATGTGTCTGTATACTATTCTATTAAAAACCAAATTTTATTGTATATCGGGAGTGTTTACTTTAATTTTAGTTTTCAGAATATGTAGTTTGAGAGATAAGATGATCTTCTTTAAAATAAGCTTACATATAATTAGTTACGTGAATATGTATTACATGCTACAATTTAAATATTATTCAATATTATGAATTTTACATTTTATTCGTTTTGAATGTGTCACATTCCATAAATATCTTTATGTCTGTCTACAATTTAGATTGAAAATGATATCCCATTCGAACATACTCACCAAGTGTAAAACATATATTACTTTTTCCCCAAAACCGAAAAACCGAAGCATTTTTCATGAAACGTTATCTTTTTTTTTTTTTTTTTTTTTTTTTTTTTAACATCGAATTTTTCTGCCATTCAAATACTAGCTTTAAAAATATTCTATCCTGCGTGAATTTCAGTGAGTAAATATAAATTTACTCCTAAAGATATTATGTGGAGAAGGAAATAATGCACGTTTTATTTTCATTCGGTAGTTTTTTTTTTCTACATATAGCAAAAAAAACATTTTCAAAATAAATATTTTTATAATACTTAGTCGAGAATACTCAATTTTAAGAAAAACACGCATAAATTATATTTTTGAATGCAAATGAATTTATTATATAGTGATTTAATAAATTTAAAAAATGCCATCACAACTTTCATAAAATTCTTTTTATGATTTTATATAATTTTCAATATACAGGTTTTCCCTACTTACAATAGACCAATAAATAATTCCTAATTTTATTACGCATATACTATTTTCCAATGGAAAAAAATGTTTCTAATTCTGTTCTTCCTCAGAACGAGAAATCCCGCATTAGGCATTGAATAAGAAACGACTTCCAACACTAACAGGATATTATTAAGAACTTTTTTTTTAATACAATAATATGATATACCGGGTGAGCTAAAAGTTACAATTTTAAAAACTCATAAAAAGGAGGAAATTATGATAAAGGAGTGCGGTTTGCAAGAAAGGGCTCAGAAGTTAGTCGGATTTTTAGCAGAAAAAAATAGTTAAAAAATCACATGTAGAGGGTGCTGACCACTCGAAATACCATGAACATGTAAACAATAATGTCGTTGAATGTTCTGGAAGCCATGTTGGACATATATTGTTGGAAGAACAAATGGATGGAGCGTATTGTTGTCTTGTTAATTGTTTTTCGGTTCGTCAGCGCCCTAACATGTGATTTTTTTAACTAAATATTTTTTTGCTGCTAAAAAAAACCCTAACCTTGTGAGCCATTTATTGCAAACCGCATTCGTTTATCATTTTTTTCCCTTTTTTATGAGTTTTTAAAGTTTTAACGAACTTTTGGCTCACCTGGTATCTAAATAGAAATTTAAGTACCACAAATTACTTTACTACATAAACCATATTTGAACGGAAATTGCTTTGTGTGTATTTGCAATAAAACTAGAAACGCTACATACTTCATTTTCAATTACAAAAATTCCCTAGTAAACACCATTAACATGCAAAAGTTACATGTCAATTGGGGTGTATTTACGCAATTCACCAGAACGCGGCTAGATGGCCAAACTGTTGAATGGATAATTGGGGAGGCAAAAGGAATCCATAAACATTTTTGAAATGTGCTAAAAATTGTTACAATATTACAAAAAAACATGTTTTTTTTTTTTTTTTTAAAAGATGAAAACTTTTAATTTGAGTTATAAAGGCTGTTGACGCACATATTGATAGGTTATTAGCCATTCACAAATAGTTTTAGGAAAATAATAGAGAGTTAATTAAGTTTCTTGAAAAAAATTCTTTTAAATATCGTGGGAGTTATGGTTTGAAAGATCTCGTAACACAGAACTCAAAAGCGTACTTGTTTTAATTTTAGGTATTATACTTTTAGAAATATCTAGGAAAACGTGCTGCAAAGTTATATCCCACCCCCATATTACCAAATCTACTCTAACTAACATTATGAGAAAATTAGAGGTAACAGAGTTCATTTAAACCTTGCAGAAAACCTATAGGGATGATCTTAGATCACATAATTTTCAGAAAATCGCATTTTTCGTTACACGAAAAATTTACTTTGTTTGCACTCAGCGGGGAGTTGTTTGGCTCTCTAGGTACCTACTAACGAGAATTCATTCATGGATTATTGAGATGAATTTCGGAAAACTCGTCTATAATTAGCCAATATATTAATTTAAAATCTATGAAGAAAAAAACGGCAAGGGCAAAGGCAGCGGACGTTTCAACAATGCGAAAAACTTTTGTAGCGCACTTGATACGATGTTAATTTAAAACTTCGAACAAAGTTGATGTTGTATGGAACTTTTTTGTGCAATTATAATACGCACTTGACCGATAATTTTTACTTTTCATAACATTTAAAACTTCTATATCTAAAAATGCGAGTGTTTGCAAAACCAACCCCCCCCCCCCTCCCCTCGAAAATTGTTTTCCTTTTCCGCTGACCAACCAACCTAGCTTTAGCCAAGTTAAACGGATTTGATGATCCCTTACAGCGAAGCGAAATCCGTCTGATCGCCGCTTGGTGTCGGTCTACCTGGAAAGAAACTAAGCTATCTTTACTGCGGTGACGGAAGGTACTAAGTTTAAATATTGAATTGTACATACAGTGACTGGTGTTTAACTTTAAAAAAACTATGTTTCCCAGAGCACACAATTTCCATGTTACTCTGCAGGGAGTACTGGATTTTTTAGGGCCAAATTGGTGATGCAAACTTAGCTCGAGCAAAATTCGTTGAAATGAATGGAGAATCAAACATGGGTTCCGGAAAAAGCTTGTATCATCTGAAGAAGGACTTTTTTTTTTGGGGGGGGGGGGGAGACGCGTGCAAAAGCCAAGCTGAGGAGACACTTCAGTTAGTTTCAAGAGTTGTGATTAGACATTATTGGTAAGTGTCATGCTGGTTGCTTTGAGTTGGTTGCCTGAAGCATGCTATAAAATTAGTCTAATTAGAACTGGTTAAGATTAATAAATGTCTATACTAGTAACAGTACAGTAGCGCTCAAAAGTATTTTGACACCATTATATTCGCTCTTATTTTGTTTAATATAAAAATATATATATTCCCTATTATTAAGAACAATGACTGAAGTTATTCAAAGGTATCAAGTTTCGACTTGTTTGTTTACATTCGGTGCCACCGAAGAAAAATGGTTCCTCCTTAGCTCAAAAGTATTTGAACAATTAATTTGCATTTAATTGATGAAGACGTCAGTTGCTCTATAGCTTCGATTAGTGTTTATATTGACTTATTGTGATTATTTTTAAATGCCAAAATGCAAACAATTATCTAGGGAATTTAGAAAGAACGTTGTAAATGCAATTTAGCAAGGAAGGACTCAAGCAGAAGTTGCTCGTTTTTAACACTTTCCAACAAAGTTGAAAAGTGTTTATGACTTCGGTTTGTCTGGCCATCTGTCCGTCTGTCCACGCTCTAAGTCTCGTAAATAATCTCGGATCGTTCTGAAATTTTTGGATGTTAGTGACCTCTACCATAGCACGTTCTCTATTTCAAATGAAGTTTGTAGCATGTTTAGTTCATTTACAAGGACAGTCATAAGTTTTCCGTTACATTACGGCCAATGGGAAAAAAATCGTTTCAAATGATTTTTAATGGTGTTACACTCTTTCAAGCATAGTAAAATTGATATTTATTTATGGAGCCCACTAAAATATGCATTCTGTTGAATATTCGGTGCAAAGAATAGTTATTGTTCATTTACAGGGCCACACAAAAGAATTCCGATCATAATGGTATAGGGGAAATTGTTTGCGGTGTATTTGAAAAGATTTCAGATAGTATATTGTATCCGAATTACTGTATATTAGTAATGATTGCTCAAAATGCATTTTTAATTATGATATGTGTTTTTTAAGGGTTTCATTCATCTGACAAAACCCTATTTGTCTCGCTCCTCTGTCATTCTGTCTGTTTGTCCGTTTGTCACAGTGCCCGTTCTCTGAAACTATACATGTTGGAAACTTGAAATTTTGCATACTTATAGCTGAACACCTCATATCAAATTACAAACTATAAAAGTTTGAAAAAGTCGTACATTTAACCCTTTGGGCTCCCATATGTGTATTTTAAACAATTCTTTCTAAGTGAGCCTCTAATTAGGTTGGAGGCCTGACATTTTACATACTTATAGCTGAATACCTCACATCAAAGAAAAAATCATAAAAATTTGAAAAAGATGTACATTTAATCCTTTGAGCTAGGACATGTATATTTTAAGCAATTATTTCTAAGTGAGACCCTATTTAGTTTGGAGGCGTGGAATTTTCCATACTTATAGCTGAACACCACATATCATACGACAAATCATAAAATTTTGAAAAAGGCCGTACATTTAGCCATATGGGCTCCCACATGCATATTTTAAGCAATTCTTTCAAACTGAGCCCCTTATTAAATTGGATATTTGAAATTTTGCATACTTATAGTAGAACACCTGAGGTCAGGCGACAAATCATAAAATCTTGAAAAAGGTCTTACTTTTAACCCTTTGAGCTACCACATATGCATTTTAAGCAATTCTTTCTAAGAGAACCCCTAATTAAGTTGGAGACATGAATATTTGCATACGTATAGCTGAATACCTCAGACCACACGGCAAATCATAAAATTTTCAAAATGTCATATTATTTACTTCTCCGGGCTCTAACTTGTGTATTTTAAACAATTTTTCTAACCTCCGCCCTTTTCACCCTGGGAGCACATTTCCAACTTTTGCCGACACCCCTTTCACCATTCTTTCATATTATGCACCATAGCTTTACATATTTTAGTTCCACTTTTTACCGCCAGGGGTGCCTACTTATCTCGGGTGCTATCGGCCCAATCCCCTCGACAAATATATCTACGGATAGTGTATAAAACGGAGTTTCGTTTGGATATAGGTTTGTTTAGAAAAGAGTGCGCCCCTCGTTGCGAAACGTGGAACTAACAGATTTTTTAAAAGGATAAAGTGTTTTGAAAGGAATATTAAACGAAACCCTCTGTGCGATCTGTGATCACACTTACCTACTTGTTCACTATATTTATGCATACTATAAAGAGCGTATAAATTCTATAGTTCATATACAAAGCTACAGAAATATATTCTTAAAGGTTACTGAGTATGAGCATAAACTCCTTAAAGGTTGGTTTTAAAGGAGTTATGGATTTTTACGCTGATCTGAATTTAGTGTACTAAGAAATATTTGTAGAATGTAGATAAAATGATATACAGGGCCACGCAAATTGTTGGATACATGGCCGTCTATGGGTGACAATTTCTGGAAATGTAATTTCAGTAGTTTTAAGCGTGTTTTCGTTTGAATTAAATTTTAGCTATATAGTGGGATGTAATAAAGGTACTAGGTAATCTAGAAGGTTGTACAAAAGTATTCAAGTATGTTTACATCTATTAGTATAAATTGCTGAAAGATGAATTTCAAACTGTTATGCATTTTCTTGCTAAACTAAATGTTCCCATTATATAGTATATATATCAACATACAGATCGAATGCAGGGCTGTTCAAAAGAATTCGAATACATATTTGGCTATGTGCGGTAACTACTGAAATCAGATTTTTAAATGTTTACTTAGTTATCTTATTTACCTTATTTCCCTAATTAACGAAGTTTTGTTAAATCTTTCAGGGAATGTTGAAACGTTTTTCACAATCTATGCTGTACGCATGATTTTTCTTACTTGTGAAATGTATCTCGGCAGCTTGTTAGTACATGGACTAAAGTTCTTAATAAGCGGAATTCCATCGAAAATAAACCTCGAAGTGGTCCTCCTAAATAAAAACAACTTGTAATGTTGACCGTATTGCCCGCGCGTTATGAGGCTGTCATAAAGGCCAGAGGATATGCTAATAAATATCGACTGACACATTACTATATTTGATAATTATTGTGTTATAACGATTTTTTATTATAATGTCAAAATACTTTTGAATTATCGTTTTTTCTGATTTTTCATGGGTTTCACGTTATTTTCTAGCAAATGGTAGTTAATTTACTAAAATTCTGTAAAACTTTGAATATGGTTAAATAAAATAAATGATTGATTTTTGTATTTTATTATCATTTTTAATTAAGTCAGTTATTATCTTTGTCAAAATACTTTTGAGCGCTACTGTAGTACGACTAAGTTAAAAGGATGTGATAGTTATTATCTTTCCCTATTACTTACATTTTGTTCTTTTATGTTTTGTCTCTATCATTGCAGGCCATATCTCCATGCGATCTCCACTCTGTCGTGGGATGTTGTCGCTGCCAATGGTAATTTTACACTTTGTTTGATGTTTTTTTTTCTGAATTAGCAACTAGACTATTAGTCCTTCACATTTGAATCGCTTTTATCATTTTGTTAGCTTTTATTTTGTTTTCTGTCTTGCCACAATTAGTTGCATTTTGCGCTATTGAGGTGGAGCCAGTGGTAGCCATTAGTTTATATTATTATAAGATGTCTATGTCGCTATACTTGTAACTTCATTTATTTTTACTGTCGTTGCTTGGGTGAAATAGAATCTAAGCTTAAGTCCTTTATAATTGATTCGCTGTTAGCGACTTTTTAAAATTGATTTGATTATTATGTGTGAATTATCTTGATGTCCACGAGTCCTTCATATAGACACTCACCTAGGGATGGATTTAAAACGTGCCGATTAACCAATATACATATTTAAAGCTGATGCTTTGTTCTTTTTGTAGGTGCAATTGAATTTGAAAAATATGAATTTGCACCTTTTCGAAAATATTCACGATTGTAGGTCATTTCGTGATTTTCGAAGACTATCTCTTTTCTACGATAAAAGTATTTAACTGTCTGTTTGTATTAAAAAAAACTTTTTCAGTGTTCTCTTATTAGTCCAAAGTAAACAGAATGAAAATGTATGATTCGATATATCCAAAATTGTATTTGATAACACTTTTTTTATGTATATTGAAAGACATTACTTTCATGAAAGATTGTGATTCTGGATAGACAGAATCTTTTTACAGCATCTCGGAAGACTTTGATTAAATCATCCAATAGAGTTTTGAAACATTCGGATAAGTAGAAGTATTTTTAAAAAATCTGAGAAATTTTCATTGAGAACGCAAAAAATGTCTGCTATTTCGGTGCAATTTCGGCTCAGGTTTTCACTACTAAATACAAATAATTTTTTCAGTAAATTTAAAACACAGAAAAATAAAAATTTCATTGCGTTCGGACGATAATTTTTTTTTCTTACCTTAAAGGACCCTGCACGAAAAAGCCAAATGAAAACGTATTGTTTTAAAAAGAAAATTATCGATATTTTTTCAGAAAAATTTTACACGGGCTGTAAAACCGTTATATTTATAATCGAAAGAAATTCAAAAGATTTTAGACCAAAATAACATTTTTTTTTTTAAACAACGAAAAGGCCCTTAGTGAAAAACCAAGAAACTGTCCTCTTACGAGCACTTTTACCTCTAAATGTCAATATTTTTCGCAATTTTTTCATTAATAAATATTGATTCATACAACATCGTATAAAGATATAAAAGCATGCATTTTTAGGTGTATGTAATGTTATTATCACGGGTTCTGGTAGAGTCGGGAAGGTCAACTAGTTATAAATAAAAAACAATTTTAACAGTCCAGTAATCAAATTGCGCCCTTAAATAGTTGGAAATGGGAGAATGAAAAGGCTGCAGTAAGTAACGACATTATATGTGATTTCTTCGGCTGTTAACCCTCTCGCTGCGCAAACCGAGATTTCCTCGGTGATTCATTTTTTTCACTGGTGACTATTTTTTAATTCAACTCGGTCCACTTTTTAAATACAAAAAAATCCATATAGACTTTAACAACATCTGCAAGAAAAATATACTACAAAATTGATTTTCTTAAAATAGTGGTGGGAGAATATAAAAATAGTCTGCAGTGACAGCCCTGATTTAGCCTAATTTAAATATTTAATTATTGGTTCAGTTTTAGGTAAAAAAGAAAAAAAAAAAAAAAAAAAAAAAAAAAAAAAAAAAACTGCTTTACGAAAATGTTTACATATTTATGCTCTAATATATATATAGATATATAGATTTCAAATATATAATTAAAAAAAAATGGAAAATATTGAAACTATTTCGATTAAAAAAAAAAAAAAAAATACGCAGTGAGAGGGTTAACTTACGGCACGCGGCTAACACGAAAAAATCGCTTTTAATAAAATTTAAAACTTTTTTTAGTATATTATTGATAAAACTTCCTGTGTTGTTATTCTGTAATCTAAGACAATATATTAAATGCAGAAAATCTACCGGGTGTCCCAAAAAGGACTGACTGATTTTAAAATTCAATAACATCCAAACGGTGACAGATATTAAAAAAATTCTTGCAGGAAGGTTATGCATAAAGTCAAAAGTTTTTTTACAGTGATTTTCGATTTTAGTTCGAATTACAAACAATAGATGGCGCTGCGATCAATAGAGGCCAAATTCAGGCTCAATTTTTGGTACTTCGTGGCCCGGATAATACATTTGCATCTCCTTTTTCTTCATGGAACAACAGAAAAGACCAAAAATCGAGCCTGTATTTAGCGACTATTGCTTACAGCGCCATCTATTGTTTGTAATTCGAACTAAAATCGAAAATCCCTGTAATAAAACTTTTGACTTTATGCATAACCCTCCTGCAAGAATTTTTTTAATATCTGTCACTGTTTGGAATTTATTGAATTTTAAAATCAGTCAGTCCTTAGAAACAATGGCTTTAATCTATGTTCTGATATCAGGGAATCACAGGTTGGATCCCCTAGTTAAGATTAAAATTTAAAAGTACAATGATTTTTATGACTGATGTAATGGAAAAATATAATTTATCTAATGCCATAGTAAATAAAATTATTAATCATTTTTAATCATTTTAATCAAGAGAATGTATTACTATTTTTACGGAAAAAAAATAAATTAAAAAACAAATTGTCAGATAGTTTTGAATTTTATATAAATGTATTTAAATTTCATCACTGCTCTATCTACTTAAACAAACAAAAAAAATTGTACAATAACGTTAAAAAGTCTTGAAGCTATCAAAAAAAATCTTTTTCTGTGTTCTCTTATTAGTCCAAAATAAACTGAATGTAAATGTATGATTACATCCAAAAATTTTATTTGATAACACACCTTTTTTTTTTCATATATATTGAAAGACATTTCTTTCACGAAAGATTGTGACACCGGATATATATTTAAAAAAGAAAACTTTAAAAAATGAATTCGTGGAGTTGAAGAATGGAATTTAAATGAATAAAAGCCTTCCAGTATCTTTATTTTTATCAATAAATATATTCTATCAATAAATATAAACTATTATCTGAGCACATTCTCTTCCGTCTTTTACAATTATTGAAATAAAAAAATGATAAAAGAATTTCCTCTTTTTATTAAGATATATTTAAAAAATATATCTGTATAATTAATTAAACAATCTATCGAGTATGTGAAGATGAAAAGAGTAGAGAAAATTTTTAAATGAAATACACAAAGAACTAAAAATAAATAATTTGAATCTCTGTTAATTGAATAAAAATAATTAGCTGCTTTCACAGTAAAGATATGAAAACTGTAACATTATATGTAACATTAATAAAAAACATTATATATATATATATTATTTTGACATTTTTAAACGATAGTAATTTGAAAATTCTGTCAGTATATGATATCTGATGACGCAATATTTTCACTTAAAACATAAGTTTATTACATTTTGAAAATAATGAATAGGTACGGATAGTCTAAATGAACGCATTTTCTATTTCGGATTGTTCTCGTTGTTCAAAATACAACAGAACAGCAATTATATCCGCGTGGTAATGCAGAAGGTTACCTATTGATTTCATCTAAATATGCTAAAATGCTCCATCAATCTAAAATGGTATTAAAATAGCTTGATACTAAAGCTATGAAACTACCAGACATATCACACTAACAAATCCAGGACCCATATTGTATGTGTTAATGTGCTACTAATAAAATATGATACTGTGTTAATAAAAAAAAATACCGAGACGTGTTCGTATGTACATGTTGTAACTACGACGTGATTATGCGTCTTCTGGACGTTGTACATCCACTAGATGTCTCATTATTACAATAGGTTCCACTTTGAACAAAAGCACAATCATTTTTAAGTCAGAATTAAAAGATCTTGTTAAAACACCACCAAAAACTTTTAAATGCGCCAGGCCTTTCCAAAAAACTTAGTATTTCTCCGTCAGGCGCAAAGAAGACGTGGATCTACTATGAATGCAGCAGCAAGACCGAAATGAGAGGTAAGGGAAAGGAAACATGCTGAAGAAACAGCCAATAAGAAAGTAGAAATCAATCAGCCAATAGGAAGCCAAGCCAGGAGACAACATTCAATCACAGAAGAGTATAATCAAAACAAAAAAACACAGAGTAGAAGGGTATAAGGAAGCAAGGTGGAAAAAAAAGGATGAAAATAATATAAAATTAAATTAAAATTAGATTATAATAAAATGAAAACACACACATATATTAAAATATGTGAACGCATGAAATTAAAAAGATAAATAAATAAATAAAATAGCAAAAAACAGTCTAATATTCTTTAACCCGAGAGTAGTCGCGACATTTTTTAGAACGTTAGTAGTCGCGTTCGGTCCATTTGCCGCCGTTACCAGCAGGCCGAAAACGAAGGGGAAACTTGCCGGTGTTATCAGATGATCGAAAACGGATAACGTAGGGTGAAAATAGTGACTGAACTTTAAAAGATTACAGCAATTATTCATTTTACAACCTTTTACAGCAATTATTTATTTCGCTTAAGTATATATTCAGTTGGCATCTAGATAAATGTTTTTCATAACTCTTTCTTCGTTTTGCATAAATATTTAAAAGTAAATAGTAAATGATTTGATTGAATTTCTGATGTTACTATGAATCAATAATTAGTAGGAAAAAATTTACTAATATGAATCTAAATTCATGATAGGGGTATTTTTATTTTTATTTATTTTTTATTTATTTATTTATTTATTTATTTATTTTTTGGAAGGACAGAATCAGAGTCAGGTAGATTTTTTTGATACTCCGGCACTCTATATCCATTTAATAAAATAAAATTAACAAATTTAGCATCAATATATTACATTACACTGACATTACATTGAACAATTAAACTGAAAATAAAAATGGAACCTATGACATGCAAAATACAATACCACTAATTCACCAGCATATTGCGGACGATTAAGTCATTTAAAACATATGAAAAACCATCAAATTTGATGCCATAAACAATTAAAGACAATATATATATATATATATATATAAACTTTCTGTACAATAATACCATTGAAAAATAAGGAAAATGACCAATAATTACGAAATCACAAATACCACATAAACCAAATATTATTAAAAATGTATAATTATATATATACATATATATATATATATAATAAAGAAAAAGGTAAAAAATACTTAACTTCGAAATTATAAATGTAAATGTTGTAACTACGTTTTATTTATTTATTTTGTGAGGTGTCTGTGTGTGTATGAGAGGGGAGAGGAGGGGGAGCTCTCGAGATTTTGTGATTAAATCCATTTTTCAAATGAAAATGCACGATTTGTAGTTTTCTATTTATTTCAGGGTGGGAGCAGCGCCCTTGAATAAAAACTCTGGATACGAATTTCGCTCATATAAAGTAAATAATAAATAAGTTATTGAAATTATATATTTAATTTAAATACATTTGCAATTGTAAATTTAAATCCTAAGATGGATAAATTATTTTAATTAATAGAATCACTGAAAGGTTCATCTTAATAGGGATGTATTTTACATAAACTATTTAATTAAAATGAATATTCAATTGTACATTTCATAATAAGGTATTAATGTTATAATTTATTGTTTTATAATAACGTTCATTAAATTAATAAAAACAATAAGAAAATTTTCTCCGAAATTATAAATATGCAGAAATAATTTAATTTAAATGAATTTTCTCTCATATTCTGGAAAACATTATTCTGAAAAATAGTTTGAACAATTGATGAAGGACAACAAATTTAAATTTGTTAGATACTGTCCCCAAGCCTCTATTGGATTTCAATAATAATTTCTGCGGCATTGTTAAAAAAAAAAAAAATGTGTTTTTACTTACAGTATGAAAATTTAAAAATAGATAAATTTTATAAAAATACTTAAAATATTTTTTTTTAAATCATAGTATAAACATTCACTGAATTATCCAAAAGAGTTTTTTATTTGCGTAATTTCTAACCTACATTATAAAATTCTCATTATTTTTCTTATTGTACAAATAAATTATGTGTATGTTCTTCGCAAATATACACACTACATTTCTGAGAAGATTGTTTTATCTTTCGAATTTGTTTTATTGTACAAAAACGATACTTTTCAGATTTTGGATATACGGCAATTTTTTTTACTGATTCCCACAAAATTCTCTTATCTTTTTTTTTAATGGTTTTGCAGTGTTATTGTCTGTTTTCTTTCATTTATATGTTCGGGTAATAAATGGAAAGCAAGTTCTTCCAAATAATGATGATGAATTTCCCCTTTTTTCCATATTTAAATAATTATCGATTTGAGAATTTATTCCCACAATATTTGACAATGAAAAAAATGTTGACCATCCATCATTTTTTTGTGCGAACTGACTACACAACTAATATAATAAAACAATTTTAAGTCACATTCTAAAAGTAAAAAAAGTACTCTTTGAACGAATAAAATAGCAGAAGGAAAGAAAGACGAAATAACAACAGACAGAGAGTGCGTATTTCGAAGAAACCTTCCCCACAGATTTCGCGGAAATGGGAAAGGATGAAAACGAGGGGGGGGAATTCAACTAACGTAAGTGGTCGCAACGCGGTCATTTAGACCGATTGAAACTTAAGAATGCGATAAAATGCTAAGAAATAGCAGGAATGACTTGCAATTTTACTACACAAGAGTGTGAACACTTAAGGTCAGCTACACGGAATTTGGCTATCGTAACTTTAACGGGAAATGAGTTACAGGAAGATAAGGAATTTCGGGCGGTGAAAAGACCAACGCGCGACTATTAACGGGTTAAGACAAAAAATAAATTATATGGTAGTACTGAAAATATTTTTCCAAGCTGCAGAGAGCATTGTGGAATCACATTTATCGTTTATTTTTTTAAATTTTTGATGGTGTTTTAAAAAGATCTTTTAGATTAAGTAAAATAATGCTGTAAAAAGTGATAAAATGTCTTTATTAAGATTGGCGATCATTTCGTCGCACCAACGGCGACATTTTCAAAATCGTTCACCATAGAAAATATTTTCACATAATTTAAAAACAATAAACATAGTAAACAATGTCACGAGACATGATGCATAATGAAAAACATTTCAAACATAAAATTAAATTAAAATTAAATTAGTTATTTGGGGGTATTTCATATAATTTAACAAAAAAATAATATGGTAAATAATGTCACGAGACAACTTGCATAATGAAACACATTGCAAAACATAAATTAAAAATAAAATTATCTTGGCTATTTGCGAGCGTGGATTAATTTTTACTATTGTTACTAAAATTACATAGCATCTCTTTCCAAATGTTAGGTAAATCTAGGGTCATTGTATCATTGCAAACATGCTTGTTGCGTAAAAATATCTCTATTGATTCTCGGATTATGGATGGTAAATAAAATCTTGATGTATAAATTTTCTATTTTTAAAATCGATCCGTAAATATTCTTCGTTGCATAATCTGGCCAAACCTGTGGTTCTTCTGTTATATTTGATGTCTGCTATATGTTCTTTGATTCTGGTTTTAAGTTTTCTACTTATCATACCTATATAAAACTGCTTTGTTCCATCTTCTTTGGTGAAAGGTATTTCGTATACTCCTTATAACTGGTTTGACTCTATTGGATCTATTTTCTTGCCTACTATATTTTTTAATTTCATAGAAGGTTTTGCGATTAGGGAGATATCGAATTTATATAGTTTATATTTCAAACGTTCGAAGAAACCAGGAAAATATTGTAAAGTGGATAACGTGGAATTTTTTGGATTGCGATTTCTTTCCTTTTTATTCTTCAAGTTCTTAATTAATTTTTCTATGGTGATTTCTTTGTATCCATTGTTTCTTGCAATATCATATATTTTATTTATTTCGTTATTTAACTCCTCGGGGGTACAAACTGTGAAAGCTCTATGAATAGAATGTCTAAATGCATGTAAGAACGTAGTTACGTCATTTTTAAGAGCAGAAATAAATTTGCTAATTATAACTTTACTAATCTTAATAGAGAATTTGAGCGTAAATGTTTAACATTGTGTATTAGAAAGAAGTATGCCTACATTAGCAAACTGCAACAGAGAACCTTAGATTTATATTATGAATTTGCAGCCTCTACTCCACAGTATATATTTGATATTCTCATGCACAGCCTGGAAAAATATAGATGCGGTAAAATCAGCTTGAAAGAAATGGTACAAACTCGCAAGATAGAAAATATTTGCAACGCACAAAAGTCCTATGTTAACCTTTTATGCCAACCAGTAGAATTTTTGAATTTATCTAGCAGACCGTTAAAGGAAGATGAAATAATATACTTGAGCGGGGGCCTAAATACATTTTTCCAACTAAGCCTAATTTAAAATCTATCATTCCAGAACTTGAAAATATTGTACAGTCGACTCATAACTATCATAAAGATGAAATTCGCTATGTTATGTACCATGAACTGAAGAAGTTAATTAAGCAACCCACAAGGATACCAAAAGATGAATTGAATATTTGAAAAAGCTTAAACTTGATCCAGAAGTCTTTTAATTCAAAAGGATAAATCTAATAAATTAGCCATATTAAATACAGATGACTATAAAAATAAAATGGTACAATGTATGACAATATGGATTGTCAAGAAGTCAAGAAGAATCCACTTAACATAATTAACAAATAAGTTAATGAATTGGTTAATAAAGGAAGCTGGCCTAATAATATGGAAGTTCTAATGAGAATTAATAGGTTAGCAGTAATCCCAGCAATTGTCAGCAGACTCAAAGACCACAAAATAAATATGCCAATAAGGCCAATAGTAATTAAATGCTCAAGCCCCACATATTTTATGGAAAAAGCTTTTGAAGTTTTATTGAAAGATATTTTGCCCAGCTCTGATCATGTAATTAATTCAACGTATGAGTTCATTCAATATTTGAAACACATTAATTTACCTCAGAATTATTTAATTGCCAGTCTAGATGTAGTCTCTTTATACCCATCTATTGATACCCAAAAAAGCCGTTACAAATATAAATAATTGCATTGACCGCATGGAGAATATTAATGATAATATGAAAACTGCACTAAAGACTAAAAAGTGCTCTTAATCTTATAGTTAATAATAATTACTTCACTTTCGACGACAAAATATGCAAACAAAATAACGGAGCTCCAATGGGTTCTCCTATATCAGGATTATTAGCTGAATTCATATAACGACCACTTGAAATAGATATATACAAATTGAATTGTACTCCCCATGCATGGATCAGATGCGTAGACGACATTTTCATCATATGGCAACATACATATACCTTGCTCAATAACTTTTTAAACCAGATTCAAAGCCTTGATTCTTAAATTAAATTTACATTGGAAATAGAACAAAATGGTACGCTACCTTATTTAGATGTATTACTAATCAAGACGCACCAAGGAATAGAATGCACTGTTTACAGAAAACCAATAGCCAGTCAATCCATTATCCCTCATAATACTCAAGCACCTTTTTCATACAAAGTTTCTGCATTTAGACATTCTATTCATAGAGCTTTCACAGTTTGTACCCCCGAGCAGTTAAATAACGAAATAAATAAAATATATGATATTGCATATATGATATAAAATATATGATATATCCCTAGTCGCAAAACCTTCTATGAAATTAAAAAATATAGTATGCAAGAAAATAGATCCAGTAGAGTCAAACCACCCAGCAAACACGGAGCTATCGGTAAACAATCGGCCGACAGCCGCTTTGCCGTTACCGACGGTATCGGCACGATACCGGCTGCTGTACCGGTTCCGGTTCTTTTTCGACACGCCGTGCGAGTGGCGCCCGACAGATAGGCACACAGCCGGTCCGGTATCGGCAAAACACTATGCCGACAGCTCGCCGATAGCTATCCATACGAATGCCGGCCGCAGCCCGACACCAGCATCAATTGAAAAAAATTTTTTTTTGATGGCGCCATCTATGAGCCAACGCGCAATGCATATTTGAAAGGAACGTGTTTCGGCGCTGGATAAGGTTGCGTTTGATCGCACGAACCCAGGACAGGAAGTAGACGCCTTAACCTCTCGGCCACTCAGACGTGATCAGGGCAGGATTATATGAGGCAATAAAGGGAGGTCTTATCGATACGTAATAGTTTATCATTGAAGGTAAATGGTAGATGGGAAAATTAGAAATTTGACGTGTATTTATTTTATTTTATTATTTATTTATTTATTTATTTGTAATTGTCTTACGCGCGTTTATTTAAAAGTTAATTTAATATTTAAATGAATGAAATAAATATTTTATCGAATTCGTTAAAGCAAAGGAATGTAAGAATAAATTTAAGTTTAAATAAGATAAAATTATAATTAAGAATAGATTTAAATTTAAGAATAATTAAGTATTAAAACAATATTTTTAGGGTTCTTGTTCAGTTAATCAAATTTTCTTATTAGGTTTATACAGTAATTACATGCGTTGCGGTAATTTATAAAATATATATTTTTAACATGGAAAAATTTATTTTAATAAATAAAAAGTTGGTAATTATTAACTTTTAATTAGAATAAGAATTCCTTTTATGTCGTTTTGATGATTTAAAGTAGAACATATATTTAATGAGTATGTTGCAATATTAATTTGTTACTTATCAATATTTTTAATTTAAAAATAAAAATAAAATATTAATTTACATTTTTTTTTCTTTTGGAAGATTATTTTTAAAGGGGGGATATTTCTGAATCTTTCTTATAAATTTAAGAATGCTTATTAAATAAAATAAGTGACTTTCAGATGTTTTTCTCTTAATACAATTTTCTCTTATTATTATGTAATTATGGAGTTATAATGTAATTAAATGCGTTAATTCAAGAAATATATATTTGTAGCATAGAAAAACTAATTTTAATAAAAAATAAGTTGGTAAATCACTTTTAATTAGAATAAGAGTTCATTTTTTGCCATTTCATGGTTTAATGTAGAATATATTTTTAGTTATTATGTAGCAGTAATGATTCTTTTACTTATCAACATTTTTTAATCATCAAATAAAATAGAAATATTAATATATATATTTTTTCATTGGGGGGGGGGTAAGGGGGGTAAATAATTTTTTAGAAGTGGGAGATTTCTGAATCTTTCTTTTAAATTTTAAGGCTTAAAATTTGGGTAGTTTTTTTTTTAAATTTTATAGCTTGTAAAATAATTTTAAACACTTTTTTAATAATTTGATTTTTAAATAAAATAAGAAACATAGCTATTGCTTTTAAAATGAATACAGTGAAACCTCCCTGTGTGACCACCTTCATTAAGCGACCACCTCCCTGAGCGACAATTTTTTCACGGAACGAAATTTATTCCCATAGGCTCAATACTAATTTTACCTCCATTCAGAGACCACCCCAGTTGAACTCCCTCCATGAGCGACCCATTTCTTGGAATAAAATGAAACAAATTCCGTTTTTTTCTGGTCGCTTGAAGAAGGTTTTATTAGAAAAATAATTCCAGGCAGTTCATTGTTCATAAAACTTCTAAACTAAGTTTAGATTTTTTTTATTCCGGTAACTGTTAAGTGTATGATAAGACCTTTGTGCCATTTTAGGCAATGAATTTAACTCTGATGACAAATTAAGAATGACAGTCAATAAACTCCCCTGCCCTATTCTGTCAGGAAACTCTGAAAGAAATAGAAAAATTAATGAAATCGTCATTATTTGTTTCCGTCCAAAAAAATTGCATTTATTTACTGAACTTCGAAGGGACTTGGAAATAAAAGTTATAAAAGATAAAACTGTAAAATCAGAGCAAACGTCAATTTATTCATTTTTTTAAACTGGTCAGAAATAGAAGTGCTTACTTTCTATAAAAATGTAATTCTAATGAACCAGAACAGAAGGAAATGGTGTATATATATATATAATAATATATGTTATATAGATTATATTATATTACATTCTTAAAAAAAAAAACACAATATTTTAATCACAAGCTATTTATGATAAGTTTTATTTGATTATTGATAAGTTTGCTTTTTTTTATAATAAAACGTAATACTAAATTTTAATCATACTTATTGCTCTCTTAAGGTTTAATTTTTAATCCAAAATATTATCATCCGATGACCAAAAATAGAAACTATTAATTTCTTTCAGCAAGTATGATAGACGGTTGGTAACAAAACTCTTCTTATCCAAACTTTTTTCGATTAATTAATTAAATGAATTAAAGTAGATTTTCCAACTTAACATAATGATATCACAGAGCAACTAGCTATAAGTATACAAAAAATTGGAAGGTATTCGATGCACAGGGTCGCAGTTACAGGTTTTTCGCGATTTCCAAAAATTTGATTTTTTGTATAAGGCGAGTTTTGAAACTCACGTCCTCATACAGATATTGGTTGAATTCATTCATGATATTTTTTTTTTCAAATTTGTTTTAAACAAAAGTATTAAATTAATTACAACAACTTATTCAACAATCTACTCCCGGCTGTGATTTACGACATCCTCCCATGACTCAATTAAGTTTTTTGTTGCCTCAGTGATAGAAATCTGCTAGTTTTGACTCCAATGAAGTCCTGAATTCTGCGCCCTTATAGAACGATAGACCGCACACCCTGTTCGAAAGTGACAAATCAAACGGATATCTGACGGCAGCAAATCTGGTCAGTACAGACAATGTAAACCTCGAAAGGTGTAAAAAATGCTCGTTTTTTGTCACTTGGTATTGTATTTCGATTACCTAAAAATACACAAAAATCAACAAAGTTAAAAATAAAAATAATCTTACAGATAGAGCAAGAAATGTTTTTTTCACATATATTAAACCATCTTGCCAATGCTTTTTTTTATTTCTGTATGCATTTTAAAATTAAAAAATTAAAAAATTCATAAATTATAATTTAACCATATTTATAAGATATTTGGACAAGATTAAAGTACAAAATTTGACATTAAAAAAAATATATATATACGGTTACGATTGTTATGGAAGGATAGTGTTTAATAAAAGGTATTATATATATATAAACACACAAACAAATATATATATATACATATATAAATATATACATATATGTGGTAGGATAGTGTGCGATACGTAAATTTATAGAAGCAAATAATTGCAGAATACTGAAATATAAAGAACTTTAATTTAATCCCTAGAAGCGTTATAACTGGCTTTTTCAAACACTAGGATGACAGGGATGACCGCCGCGGAAATCGAACTTCCGCTTTAGAGTATAAGTGCAATCCCGGCAGGAATATTTTTTAAATTCATCAATATTAACATTTAAAAACAACAGTTTATTGTGGAATATTTCAATTTGGCCTAGTAGAGCCAATTGCTTTATTGACAGCTTCAAGCCAGTGCTTCAAAATCTATGTAAAATAAGAGATGGCCCTTTTCTGATTTTCAAAGACTAAAGTCATTTTGTTCGTAACCTGTTTGACTGGATATTTGATACCTTGTGCGTTCAAATTACTGACAGTAATAAATACCAGGGTTTTAGTTCATTTACTCATCACGCACACCATAAGCGAAAAAAAATTATCCTATCGAAAAATTAAATCGAACACACACACACACACACATATATATATATATATATGTATATATATGCGACATTTTTCTATCGACTTTTCAGACATTTCGGCGACACTATTACATCTCGAAATAAAACGTAGTAGAGCAATCAAGGCCAACCAACCGTTATCATGTAAATATCGGATTGCAGTCAGGGAGGTGAGTAAGAAAGGTTTCATACACATTGAGACATTTCCCATCACATAATGAATAGAGTCATCGTAACTTTAAACTTATTTATTTGACCAAAAACATATCGAACATTCCCAATAGCTTGTTCATCAACTCTCAATAATCGATCATTCACTTCATAAAACTTAAGATGTTACAAGATTAGGATCTACACATTAGAATCGTTCACTCCAAGCGACGCAGATTATTTAAACAACCGTAAAAACGTAAATTCTCTCACTCCTCACCGATGTAACGATATATGAACTACAAGCTACAAAAACTGTTGAAAAGTTTTGGAAATTAACTTTAAAGCTGCAAATTCAGAAAATGTTGGAACATAAACACTATTAAATTTTTCAGTGAGAAGCTCAGAAATCTTTTCAAAACTAGTGCACTCCAGACAATCATACCTTTAATACTTAGAAATATTATTTATCCTTTCAAATATTTAGAAATATTATTTAATTTCCAATTTCCATCTTTTTTCTCGGTAATGCAAGATTTTTCAAAATGCATTAACCAAGGTTGTATTTTCATACCGGACTCTGGGTTAAAGGGAGCAATATTAATTTCACCCATGGTGTTACTCGATTTTTTAACAATTCTAGATCTTAATTGTATAAAGGAGGGATAACTCATTTATATAGAAATGCAATAGTATAAACATAATAAAAAAATATATAACTTTAAATTAAATAAACAATGTAAATATATTTTTTATCACTAAATAATGACAACAACTAAAGTATAATCCATTTTCTAACAACAATAATAATAATAATAACAATATTGTAAATAAATAAAAATCTACTAAAATACTATAATAAATAATATATTAATTCTCACCCACAGAAAGGTATTTTTCCAAACATGACTTCTGGACGGAGAGCTAGACTTTATTTTAAAAAGAAAATTCGTGCATTCAAATTAATGTGAGACCTAATTCGCCACTTGGTAGTATCAGGAATTTTTAATCATTATATTGAGAATCGTTGAAAAACTTAGTGACAATCCATTGTCAGAGTTTTACAGACATTCGTTCATGAAAAACATCTCTCTTCGTAATCATACTTGTTGATAGTCGATGACATTAAATCACACTGCATAGTCAGAACATTTCTGACATTCTGAAGTTTCGATGCGTTTCTCTATAAATCATTACTTAAGTAAAGCAAGTGATGTAATCCTGTCGACTTTTGCGACATTTTGCTATCGCCTTTTGAGATATTTCGGCGACACTACTACATCTCGAAATAAAACGTAGTAGAGCAATCAAGGCCAACCATCCGTTATCATGAAAATGGGGGATTGCAGTCAGGGTGGCGAGTAAGACAGGCTTCATAAACATTGAGACATTTCCGATCACATAATGAATAGAGTCATCGTAAATTTAAACTGGTTTATTTGACAAAAACATATCGAACATTCCCAGTAGCTTGTTCATCAACCCTCAATAATCGATCATTCACTTCATAAAATTTAAGATGTTACAAGATTAGGATCTACACATTAGAATCGGTCACTCCAAGCGACGCAGATTATTTAAACAATCGGAAAAACGTAAATTCACTCGTTCCTCGCCTATGTAACGATATATGTACTCCAAGCAACAGAACGCGGATGGATACAGAAAAGTGCAGAACCATTGCCAGCAGAGAGATGGGAAGGAATGGGACAGAAAACAAGCTACGATTCGATGGGAAGGGGATTACGTCGACAATGAACTCTTTATACGGCGTCAGAATTAAAGCGCCATTAAATTCTGGCGTGCGCATGGAATTGTGGGTATAGAACATGATAGAAAAAATGGTATTAAAAAAAAACATTTGAAAGAAAAATAATTTAGTTTTAGAAGAAAATGAAACAGTAATTTAATGGGCTTTAAGATTAGTCGAATGGATTAAGGTTTTTAGAATAATAAAAGAATACGCCAATTTAAATGCATGAAATAAAATACAAAAGATATTAAGATATTATTAAAGATATGTAAAAAAGAAAAATATTAAGAATGTGGAATAGTTTTACTAAGAAAAAAGGGCGAAATTTTTTATTATTACATATATATATAGGGCGTGAGTTTCAAAACTTGCGTAATCAAGAAAATCAAATTTAGGAAAATCTCGAAAAACCTCTGACTATGTCCATTGGTTTTAATAGTAAACCAAGATTTTACAATAGCAGAAATAAAAGATAAAGCTAGTTTTTTTGCAGATTGTTGTGTTTTTTTTTTGTTTGTTTTTTTTTTGTGAAGGTTTACCAATTTGAGATAAGACGAGTTTTGAAACTCACGTCCTTATATTTATATACAAATTAACAATGTCTGACACAAACTGCATTTTGAAGGGGGGTTTTCTGTTTGAGATTAGCACTAGTCTAAATGTGCTATGTAAACAAATGGATGCATGTAAAAGAGTGGTACGAAAAGCTGCAAATGAAATAGAAAATATGAAAATATTTTTGAAATGATTTCTTTGAGATATTCGACTGTATCTTTTCATTGGATACATTTGTGCGAAATCTCGCAGTTTTTGGTTTAGAGAAAGACAAGCTAAAAGTGTTCCACGAAAACAATATAAGTTTCATTTCTTATTGATGTGTACAGTCGTGGAAAAAAAAAAAAAAAAACTAAATACTCCATACTAACTCCTCAACAAATTATCGTAGAAGAAAGTTACTGGTACCGAATGAATGGAAATAAAGTCCACATTTAAATAATGTATATAAATTTGCATAGGAGGCCGTCTACATATTAAAACGAACCCAAACTTCATTTCTTTCAATAGCAATACCCAATTTTAACACGATACACTGCTCAAAACAATTAAAGAATATTAAAGTTTTATATAAAATAAAGATTTAAACGAATTTTTTTTGCCGAAAATAGAAGAAGAGAATCACAAATGCAAATTTTTCTGGTTTTCAAACTGTGGAGTATGCAAATTTTGAGTTCGACGTCAAAATCGTCGCTTCAGCGGCAGCGAATGAAATTTGACTTTCAACTGGATAAAAGAGAATGAAGACAAGGATGATCGGCATTCAGTGATTGCTTTGTTTCGATGAGTATGATGTCTCAACGAAGTCATTTGACAGATTCAGAAGCTTTGAGAATTGTTGGTAGGTTAGAAGGGGTCCAAACTCAAGCCGAAGTAGCGCAAGCCATTGGAGTGTCACAAAGTGTCATTTCCAGGATCTGGAACCGTTTTTTGGAGAGTGGATGTGCAAACCGAAGACCAGGGCAAGGTCGTAGACGGGCAACAACGCCCAATGAAGATCGGTATTTAGCGTTAACAGCTCGGAGACACCGAACCATGAACGCTACTTTTCTCCAACAACACCTTCATTCGGCTACAGGCACCACGATTTCAACTCAGACTGTCCGAAACCGGCTCCATGCTGTAGGTCTGTATGCTCGCCGACCGATGGTATGTGTTAGATTAACATCAAGGCATCGTCGCGACCGCAGGGAGTGGGCAATCGAGCATGTCAACTGGAGGAGAAATGAATGGAGCAATATTCTGTTTTCTGACGAGTCCCGTTTTTCTGTGCATCCGGATGATAGGCGTATTTTCATCTGGAGGGACCGTGGCAGTAGGAATAATCCTGCGTTCGTGCACGAAAGTGTCAGATTTGGCGGTGGAGGAGTGTTGGTGTATGGTGGCATCTCCATTGACGAGCGCACTGACCTCTACATCATTCGAGATGGAGCTCTGACTGGTCGCCGATATAGGGATGAAATCATCAGACCTATTGTAGTCCCTTACGCTGCAACAATCGGAGATAACTTCATTTTAATGGACGATAACTGCAGGCAACATCGTGCAAACCTGGTGGAGGATTTCCTTTTCGAGGAAGGAATCGTTCGAATGGAATGGCCAGCGTGTTCTCCAGACATGAATCCAATCGAGCACGTTTGGGACGCTCTAGGAAGACGAGTTTCTGGCCGCCAACAACCCCCACAAACTCTCCAAGAACTGGAAAGAGCTCTTCTGGAAGAGTGGGGCAGAATACCCCAACTCGTCATTAATAGCCTCATTGAGTCCATGCCTCAAAGGTGTTCAACGTTGCTGGCCGCCATAGAAACCATACCCCCTACTGAAAATGATTTTCTTTGAAGAAAACACCTTTTCTTATTCTTTTTTTCTCATATGCACAAATTGTGTTTTTTTCCTTTAGTACACAAATGCGCAATAAAATGCATTTTTTTCTGCCAAACATGTGTAATTTATTCTCATATAACCTACTATGTCTGTCGACCATGTATCAATCAGCTAAATAGTTTACCAGATACAAAATCCACCTAAAACTGCAATATCCTTTAATTATTTTGAGCAGTGTATTTCAAAGCGTCGGTTCAAACTATGCCTAGACTATGCCAATTTTCAAGTCATTTGAATAAGTTTTAGAATTATAAACATCCAAAATTTAGTGCTTCTAATGTTAGATTAAATTTTCATATTTTTATTGATATCTCCTGAAATTATACTCCTAATGTGTTAATTTTTTGTGTAGCAATAATTTTAAAATAGCATAAATACGTTGAATTTGCAATTTTTATAATTTTATGATATGAATTATGGATTATGAGATTAATATTCGAAAAAATTATGAATTGCAACCGACAATTTTTTTGATGGATTTAGATTTATTTAGTCCTGCTTCATGGAAATCCAATATTTTACATTCTTATTCCAAGTAGTTTTCAAATTACGCTTAAAAAACGGCAAAATTATGTTTTAAGGGGATGATCTATGATAGAAGTGACTAGATATTTTGAAGTTTCTTATGCTATCTTCTAATATAGCAGTCTTCAATGAATGCTTGAGTGGCACAAACGATGCCTTGATCAATAAGGGGGCTCTCTCGGTCAGCAATCGAGTACCGAACTTCAATTTGGATACAGCCCCTAAAATACGCTCGTTTCATAATAATTAATTTCTCTGAAAATTATCGTACGAATTGCATATAATTTTTAAGGCTAATTGAAGGGTGAAGAGTTCATTTATGCTGTCAGAATTGTGTATTGCTATTGAAAAAAAAAACACAAAGTTATGGTTCGATTTAATATGTAGATGACCCCTAAGCAAATTTTATATATATCATTTAAAAGTAGACTTTGTTACCAATCGTGTGGTACCAATAACTTTCTTGTACGATAATATTTTGCAGAGTTAGTAAGGGGTGGTGTTTTTTTTTTTTTTTTTTTTTTTTTTTTTTTTTTTTTTTTTTTTTTTTTTTTTTCACGACTGTACATATATTGCTTTCGAAAATATTTTAGCTATTAAATTGAAAGTTTTTATTCTACTGATCCACAAATATAAATTTTACAGGATGGAATATAGTGCATGTATAAAATTTTCTAAAAGAAATTTAAAAATTCATAAAAAAGTGGTACAAAAAACTGGAAATGAAATATATATATATAAATACTTTTTTCAAATCGTTTCTTTGAGGTATTCGTCTGTATCAATTTATTGGATACTTTTGTGCCAAATCTCACACTTTCAGGCTTAGAGAAAGACAAACTAAAATGGTTCCATGAAAAATAAGTAAGTTTCATTTTCTACTGATATCTATACATATATTTCTTTAGAATTTATTTTAGCTCTTAAAATGAAAGTTTCTTTCTTCTATTCATCTTCAAATACAGATTTTATAGGATAAAATATATTGCAGGTATAAAATGATAAAATAGAAATTGAAAACTTAAAATTTTGTGAATAGTTTTGTTATAGGACTGAAACCATTATGAGATCATGAAAAATGATTTCGTTACAGATGGATTGTTAAAACTATTCATAATAAACAAACTTTATTGAAATTCGTTAAAAGTCAAATTAAATGCACATGTGCTAAATAACATAATTTTCTTAAAATAATCAAAAGGGAATATTGTTTTGAAAGGCAAAATATATGGAGTACTCAAACATGTAAATAACTAAAAGAAACAGACGTAAAATAGTTTACATGCATATATAAGATTTTGTGCATTTTTTTAAAGAGATAACAAAGCTTTAACATGATTTTCATAAAATAGTTGTTATACTGCATGGTTTGAAAATCCAATGCGTCCGTAAAATAAATGTACAAAACATCTAAATAGGAAAGAAAGAAAACATATCTTCTTTATAAAATAAGAGAAATTTAAATAAAAATCTTATTTTATATTTAAGTACGTATAAAAGCAAAAGTGAAACAAAACACTCTTTTATAAGCATCTACTGCTTATCTAGAAAATGACATCTCAGCCACGGCTAAATTCGTGATTTTACACGGCTAAATTCGTGAAAGATTTCCGTTGCAATATATTAATTTGACTTGGTGTCGTTACACAATGTTTGAAAATATAAAGTTTTGAAATTTTAAGGAGACAAGGGACCTTAAAAACCTTAAAAATCAATTTTTTATTATTTGCAAATTTCACTTTAAATATTGTTCAAGGATACCATTTATCACGCACAAAAAAAATTATTTTTTAGAAATAAAATGGAATTTTACGCGTCGTCTTAGAAATCTTCGAAATGACACCTGCGCGTTCCATATCAATGAAAATCCCCAATATTTTTTATAAAAGTTTGGTTTATATATATAAATAAAACTGTGCATCGAATTTTATATATTTGAATATAAAAGTTTAAAAAAATTGAAAAAAATTTCGAAAAATTTTCAAAAAATTTTGAATTTTTTTAAACCTTTATAATAAAATATATAAAATTCGATGCACAGTTTTATTTATATATATAAACCAAAGTTTCATAAAAAATATTGGGGTTTTTCATTGATATGGAACGCTCATTGAACATTTCGAAGATTTCTAAGACGACGCGTAAAATTCTATTTTTTTTCTCTTTTTTTGTGATAAATGCATTCCATAATGCATATAATGAACCCCTTGAGTAATATTTAAAGTAAAATTTTTCGAAAAAATTTAAAAAAATTCATTTTTTTTAAACCTTTGTATCCAAATATATAAAATTCTATCCACAGTTCTATTAATGTATATAAACCAAACTTTTATTTTAAAAAAAATATTGGGGATTTCCATTGATATGGAACGCGCAGGGAGCTTTTCGGAGATTTCTAAGACAACGCATTGAATACCATTTTTTTTCTCAAAAATATATATATTTTTGTAATAAATGCATGCCATAATGCATATAAAGTACCCTTGAATAATATTTAAAGTGAAATTTACAAAAAAAAAAAAAAAAAAAAAAAAATATATATATATATCATTTTTAAGTTTTTAAGGTCCCTTGTCCCCTTAATATACTTACTATTTGAAAAATCTATTTTTTTTATTTGTCGACAAAGGTGGATTAAATGTTGCGAAAAAAAATTTATAATACCGAACAAAAACTTTATACATGTCATGGAAATAATGATAATATCTTCATTGTCCAAAAAAATTTGTCTTGAATCTTGTTGTTCTTCATGCATTTCTTTGTTTCATTAGCATAATGAATAATCATAAAGTATCTTGTAAGGTTTCCCAAACTATGATTAAGGAACTTTCGACTAATGAAAATGTCAAACCTATTAAAATTAAATGATAAAAACTATATCAAGTTACTTGAATCAATAATTCAGCATATTTTGACAAGTCATATAGATTATTTCGTTAAACAAAATACCATTTAAATTATTTAAAAGTGTTTTATTAAATTACATACATCAAAAATCAAGTACTTTCGAGCATCTGAGGTGCTGATAATCGTGGTCAAAATCATTACAAACCACAAGTCGAGTTCATTCTTTTATACTTCATGGGCTATTCGAAAATTCTAACTCAAAATGGGGAAATGTTATGTTGTTTGGGCTATTTCAAAGTTCAAACTGAAGTGAAAAGGGAGTCCATGTTGATCCTAGTAAATTATACCAAATCTTAGGAATATTGAATCATAATGTATCAGTACACGTATGTAATTCGACATTGAATTTCGATTGCAAATATATTAAAATTCAGTACAAAATAAATGTATGAAATATGTAAAAAACTCACGCAATGTCAAAACTAAAACAATGTTTAAAAATTACCGGGAAGAAGAGGGAACAACGCAACCCAGTATGGAACACTATACACAATGTGAAACTGCTCAAATGAAACAAAAAGAGAAAAAGTTCTCCCTAATAACTTTTGAGATATACGTGGTATATTGAACATTTTTTTTTTCACGAACGGCGCACATAAAATGAGGTATAGAAATATTGTTTTTTAAAGAAGATTAATATTACACATCGGTCCTAAAAACCTTCCATTCTAATCTGAGCGTTCATTTTAGCAGAGACATTAAAATACCTGAAGCAATAAGCGTAACGAAGAAGAATTTTATCTGGTAAATCATTACTTTACTGTCCAATTTTTTCCCCTTCTAACGAAAATGCATTTGGATTCCGTTAAAAAACAATAGGAAATACAAAAATGCAAGGTTTTCATTCTGTAAACAAATCAAAGGACAGACGTTGTGGAAGTCAAAGAATCTATCCGTAGAATTGTACAGGAATAAAAAAATCCCTGCCGGCTCAGCGTATAGGCACAGGTAGATTTCAAAGTTTACTAACTTCACCAACAAATCCTAAATAAAGATTAGAGATAAACTTTGATAATTCTTTTTCGCATTTTCTGATAAATATTAACATCTTGAAACAGATTCGATATGTCCCATAAATAAGATGTTATGGTGGTTTTAACGTTTTTATAACCTCCCACCACCCACCAACCAAAATTTTTGCTATAAATGTTCATCCAAACAAAATTTGTTACTAGAAATGTTATAGATAATATTAAGAAGATTTATATAATAAATTTAAACCGTGTGGTGATTGTTTCATTAAGTGAGCCACACATTATATTTTAAACTTTCATTTTAATGATACACCTGGCAGCTCAATAATACAACCCTATATACAGCATCTCTGCGTGTTCTCAAAATTTTCATCGTGGCAATGATTCTTTTTTATCGCCTTAGTGACGGATTAAAGGAGATGTGATAATATATTCCTTCTACAACCCCTATTTTTATTTTTATTATTTTTTTTTTCTGAAACAGGGGTCCAATCAAATACTTGTCAATATGTAAGTTGCAGGTAGTACTAAGAACATTTATAATAAATTTAAGTAGATTTTATATCACGTGAATTGACGATGTTGTGAATTTGTTTCTTCTTATATCCCTATATTTTTCTCCCCTTTTTGCAATTTTTAATGATATGAAAAATCTGTAATACATAAATTTTTGGCCCTTTTTCCTAGAAGTAACATTAACTTTAAACTGAGTCGATATGTACCATAACTAAGTCGTTATGGAGCTTTTATTTTCCTGTTTTCACAAAAAACCCTCACTATATGTACATCCTACGTCTGATTTTGTCCATAAACGAACTTGACCGATATTTTCTGTCCCTTGATTTTCTGCGTAGGGATTTGTGCACTGTGTAGGTTCATGGAAGTTAAGCGGAGAATGCAATAGATAGTACGTCTTACAAATCTAGCTAAAATACCACTTTTTAAGGAAAAGTGCAGATGTAAAAAACATTCAAACTGAAAACTGGTAAAATACAATAACACAGATACAATAAAACAGAAAAACTGAAAAAATAACATTTTTATAATTTTGGTAAATGCATCAGAAACAATTTTTTTTTTAATTTATTCCTCTATATTCAGGGATCGTACGCTTCAAGGACTTTCAAGCACCTTTTACCAGAATTTTTGTAAAGTAATATTTGCCTTATTTAACGAAACAAATAGTATTCTGTAATTTTTTGCACTACATAACTGAAATGAATTTAATTTTATATTCTCACACTTATAGTGTAAATTCTACCATGGATTTTTTTTACTTTAATTTTAAAGTAAAAAAGACGTACATTGAATTTATTCTGATATTTAGTCATCTTTAAATAGATATATGTTTATTGTCCAGTCTTTTATTTCATTGTTTGTTTCTAAAATTTTCAGTATACTACAATCATTAACCAACTTGCAGAATCATAAAGCAAAACAGTGTTCACTCTTAAGATGGAATTCGTATTCGTTCTGATAACCGAATCTATTTCCAAATTATGTATAAAAAAATATATATAAAACTACTTAATGCTCCTTCCAAAACTATATTTATAATTTAAAAAATACTTTTGGAAAACATTTATTATATTTGAATTTTTTCTACTTTTTGTTTCTTCCAATTTTAAACAAACTAGTATTTATTTTTTCGTAAAATCAGGAATCGTCATTGTATAGAAAATTTTTATAGTGAAACAATTTTTCATTGAACCTCCAAGCTACAAAAAAACTTAGTCTTATGATAAACAAAATAGAAAAAATAAATTTATATTTGTATGTTATAATTTAAAATAAATTTTATTAATGCTTAATCTGTTTTTAAAAAAGGTATTTACATTTTGAATTCAATTACATGTTTCATTACTTAAATAAGAACCGTATTTTTACTTTCTAAATGAGAAGGAAGTATTCACGCTTAAGACAAAATCATAGAGTTTCATATTTGACTTCTACAAATCAAATTATTTCCATGTAATTAAAAGAAATGAAATATTCTTGAATATACAACTTCACACTTTGAAAATTTCTTTCTTAAATAATCTCTCTGTTTGTTTTTTTAAACTTTTTAATTCAATTCCATGCTTCATTACTTAAACTAGAAAACTATTTTTATTTTCTAAATCAGAATGCAGTATTCACGCGTAAGATGAAATAATATTGTTTCAAATTTGATCTCTGGAAATCAATTAACTTTCATGTAATAAAAAAAAATGTTGGAAGACTCTTGATTACATACCTTCACACTTTAAAAACTCCTTTTTTAAATAATCTCTATGTTTGCTTTTTTTTTTAATTTTGAATTCCATTACATGCTTCATTACTTAAACTAGAACCATATTTTTTATTTTTTATATCAGAAGGCAGTATTCACGCTTAAAACCGTGAAATAATACTGTTTCAAATTTGATCTTTGGAAATCAATTTATTTCCATGTAATAAAAAAAAAAATGTTGAAAGACTCTTTAACACATATCTTCACACTTTGAAAGTTCCTTTTTTAAATAATCTGTCTGTTTGCTTATTTTAAATTTTTAATTTCATTATATATTTCAATACTTGAACTATAAACTTCTTTTTATTTTCTAAATCAGAAGAAATTATTCACTTGATGAAATAATATTGTTTCAAATTTGACCTCTGGAAATAAATTTATTTCCATGTAATAATAAAAAAAAATGTTGAATAATTCTTGAATATATATCTTCACATTTTAAAAATTCCCTTCTTAAATAATCTCTCTGTTTGCTTTTTTTATACTTTTGATTTCCATCACATGCTTCATTACTTAAACTAAAACCCTATTTTTATTTTCTAAATCAGAAGGCAGTATTCACGCTTAAGATGAATTAATATCGTTTCACATTTGATCTCTACAAATAAATTTTTTCCATGTAATAATAAAACGATGAATGATTCGCCAATATATATCTTCACACATTGAAAATTGCTTTCTTAAATAATCTTCCTGTTTCTTTATTTTCTGTTACATTTCATGTAATTTTAAATAGTTCAGAGATTGGCTTTATATAAAAGCGTGAAAATTCTTTGCACAGGAAAAATTTATAGTGAGACATTCTTTTTCATTGAATCTGAAACCTATAAGAAATTTTAGTCTTGTGGTAATCGAAGTGGAAATATAAAATTGATCCTGAATGTCGAATGCGTTAGAGGAAGGGAAAAAATTGAATTTATTTCAGTGACTTATTTTTCCGATAGCAAAGAAATTTAAAGTGCATTTTTAAGTATAATACAGTTTATTACGTTTTTGTACTTTTATTACAATACAATAATATAACAATAGGATACAGTAATAAATCACAGAATAAATACTATTATGATATTTAAATTTGCTTAATAAATAAAATTTTATATTAAAAGCCCTTTGTGAAGGCTTAACAAAATCCTCCTTTATCTTCAATTTCTAATTTGTAATTATGATGAGTACTTAGGTTTGTCCCTCGACTCACAACAAAAGAGAACAGAAATTCTACTTGAAAATCAGCCTCTTTCTACACTGATATAGAGTGCCTAGAACTTATGGATGTTATATTTTCCAGATATTAGAAGATTTTCTTTAAGTTACAGACTATTCTATAGTGATAAGATATAATTCGCTACCAATTCGAGTAGCTATGACTGTAGGTTTCTTAAGCATAACTCTTCCAAATCTCAATGCTAAGACTATTTTAACTATTCTTTAACAAAGATAGCATTTTAGTAATAAAATTTAAGAATATTTAGTAACGAAGTGGATAATCTGAAAAAAGACAAAGAAGAAAGAGGAAATAATAAGCATGTTAGTAGTTAACCCATCACAATTACACTATACAATAGCACGTTAGTTCACTATTGAAATTCTTTACGGGCTTGTTGTTGTTAACCAAGACCACCTTAACCAAATTTCCCAAAATATTTAATTAAAAATTGATTAATTTGTTGCGATCCCTTCCCAGCACCACTGTACACGTGGCGAAGAGAAATACTTTTTATTATTATTATTATTATTATCGGATGCGCTTTCAACGACAGGTGATAATTCAGAAGATTTCAAACAACTCTTCTTCGTTGTTTTTTTTTTTTTTTCTATCTTTTGAATCTGTGTACATTTGGCTTGAGTAATGTTTTAGCGCCATGAATATTTAAAGTTCTATGTTTTCTGGTTTGTAAATAATTTATTTTAAAATATTTAATTAAAGAATATTCTAGTTTTCTAACCATGTCCCAGCGTTTCTTTCTGTTTCAAAAACTGGTGACCGGGACGTGATTTGAACACGCAACATTCTGATACATACATAATATCACGAAAGAAAAATCACGAGTCAAGCTGAGGTTATGAAAGTCCTTATAACATATTCAGAATAATAATTCATCAAAATTCCTCCGTTTAATACGATGAAAAATGGTATAAAAAATCAATTCACAAAAGGCATAATACATTTGAAAACATTATTTCAGCATTTCTTATGCCAAAAATGGTATAATTCAATTTCTTTTGTGAAGTTCTGTATATGATAGTTGTATTTGTATATACATTGTTTATTATGCTACGATTTAGTTCAGTTAGGAAACGTATAACACAATTAAAAATTACTTCCGTCAATAAACCGAAATGTACTCGAATTCATTTGTGCAGCCCTGTATTTGATGTATAGAATATACACAAAAAGTAACATGCGGCAAATTACTTAAATTTAAAAAAAAAAAAATGTATACCACTACTGAAAGCATATTTCCAACAATTATCGCTCATACACAGTTTTGTAGGCGAATTACTTTGCGTGTCTCTGTACATTATGGATAAAATGTTGTGCCCATTATATTTCACTGTAAGCTTCTTGAAAGGCACCTAAGTGAGGTACATCAATTTCACTATATTTGTAATAGAGTAACATCATTAATATGCGTTGGAAACGAATTTTTCCTCTAGACCATACAGTAGCGGTATTAGTTACAGTGTACCAGTAAGCGAACTACAAATACGACACACTTCATTTTCAATACCGATTGTGCCATGGTAAACCACACGGAATATCAACTGCATGGCAAGTCGAATATTAGTCCGCTAGTTTGAGCTGGAACAAGCAGACGGACAGACAAACCGAATTCATAAACATTACTAATTGTCTTGAAAAGTCTTTAAAATGCAGGTACAATTCATCTAAAATACCTTAAAATGTGATACATGTCATTTATGTATTACATTCGTTCGGCATTACGTTTACATTTTCCTTTATTTTATATTTAAAATTACCACATAGCCTTCAGGTTAAAATCTAACCTATCTATAAATAAAATCCTAATGAAACGAATTTATGAAACGACCGAATTGAAACGAATTTAAGAAACGATTTTATGAAACGACTGACAACTGATTACGTTTCTTGGCGATTTCTCATAAAATAGGGAATACCATGTAAAATTAACATAAACAATCTGTATTGATGCACAGATTTCAAAACTGGTATTGGAATGTTAAAATTCGACTTAGTTTTCGAGATAATATTTTTTTTTCTAATTTTAAACACTTTTCTCTAATGATGGCAACTCAAATTTTAATCATAACACAAATTTTATTTTCATATTTTAGAAAAGGTTATTACTTTACACTAATTTGGCGACCAGTTTGACCTCTCTTAAATGTATGCTTAGAAATATATCATTTTACTTTTATCCATAATTCAATTTACTTGAACAATCTTTCGCCAAATTGAAAGATTCTGATAGAGAAATCAAGAGCTTGGTATTTTTTTTTATATTAGTGGGACGCAGGTGATAAATTGCAAACATTTTTCCTTTCGCATATTTTTTGTATTTCATTAATTTCACTTAAAATATAATCCTTTCATTCATTTTATTTAAAATAGAAAATTTTCATTTAAAACTGAAACATTTAAAATTGATGGCTTCCATTTCTTTCTTTTATTTTAAACTAAACGAAAAGAAAAATATTAGGCACAGATGTCATATACGCACCGGGTTACCTAATTGGCGTCAAAATGGCATTAATTTGATTGACATGGTAACCCAGCTATTGTTGGTTATTTCATAATAAATGTTTATTTACTTTTATTTTCTTTTTTAAAAGATATAAATTGTTTTGTTCAATAGTTAGTAATTATTTTTTTATTATTTCCTTTTAAAAATAATAGAAAAAAATGCGGTACTACTTAGTTATTTTGTCGACCAATTTCGCCAAATTATATAAATTGACAAACAACTCACCAAATTATACAAATTGACATAATTGTTATTTTAAATAACGAAAGAACAAATAAATAAGAATAACATTAATAAATAGAGGTACTACTTAGTTATCCCGTTGACCAAAAATATATCGCCAAACTATAACATTAACGCTAGAATTACCGCGATTCTTGTATACCTAGAAGTACAAGGGTGGGTCATATCTGACCCATCATTTCCAGATATGCTAATCTTGTTTTGTATGGGAGATACAGACACAATTAGGGTTGGTGATTAATACAATGATTTTTAATTAATGATTAATACAATTTAGCTTCTAGATTATTACATAATATGAAATTTGGTGAATAGATAACAACAAAGAAAATTTTAATTTCGAATTTCAGAATAGATACTTTGAGATTTGATGACTCTTTTATATAATATATATACATATGAATTATCGAGTTCAATTCTCCAATAATGTTCCCACAGATTAATAAGATATTAAAACACAATAAATTTAAATATATACACATCCATGTTTTCTTTTTATTATTTGCATTATAAAATTTTCCATCCAATGAATTCACGCAAAATGCCATGGTCCTTGTTCTTTATATTTCTGTACTTATTCCACACACAAGTTGTAAACAGTTTCCACACACAGTATTAATTTTATTGTCTTAGCATTGCTTTATTTGGGAACGTTTTCACTTGTTTGAAACGTCTGTGGTGGTCCGAGGACATATAACTTCAGGTTCTTTTGCAATGTATTTATCTCTAAGAGTTTCTTCTAATTTTAGAATGTAGACGCTTCTGCTTATATTAAAACCTGTTGTATATTTATAAACTACCCAAATATTTATGACCGCCAAATCTTGAACCGCTAGATTTTGCATAGGCCATGGACCAGAAGATATTGAACACTACGGATTTATCTTGCTTATGGTTCCATGTTTTGGTTCTACCAAATGAATGCTACTAAAGCGGTAATTTATTTTGTATCTTTCCTATTTTGAATTTTTTTCCTTTATTTTGTATTTTCTTCAAAACTATTTCGACACATTGGTGTTTCATGACTTCCTCCGCATTATTTACTTAGCTATCTTCATTCAGTGTACTGTCACTTGAACTGTATTCCGACGATGAGATTTTATAGGGATTTTCACGAAAATTTGTTTTGCCATTTATGTCGAGATTATTATCCTCATCAGATATGCTAAAAGCATTTTATGAAAGTTCGCTTAACAATTTAAAAATTTACTCATTCGCAAGACCTCCGTCGAAACGCCATCACTATTAAAGTGCGAAACTGGAATACCACTAACAAACATTTTTTTTTTTTTTTTTTTTTTTTTTTTTTTTTGCCCCAACAGGTTTATGGCAAGTAAAATTATTCTTATTTATTTAGTTTTTAAGGTATAACAGAGATAACCATGTTCTACAATATTTTAACAATAGCTTGAAATAAAATAATAGCTCAAACATTTGCCTTGTAGTTGCATGACAGATGTGTGATCATGCCCCTCCCCCTCCCCCCCCCTTTTTTTGCGAAAAGCAAGTGCGAAACATCTCCTTACATTATTCTTCTGTTATTGGAAAATATAGAGTTAAAAGCCCTGTTGAAATAAAAGAAAAAGCTATTATTTTGTTCGGGTCAGCGATGGCCCAGCACGGTCATTCTAGGTATACAGACGTGTAGATAAAAAAGTTTTCATTCGATTTCAACTAAATTCGTATTGAGGCATTATACTAAGTATTTAGGAAAAGTCAAAAAGTTTCAAAGTTTTACTTTGAAAAAAAAACAGTGATATAGGCGAAAAATCACGTCTTCGGTCACAGATGACCCGCCTCGGTAATTCTAGTGTTAAATGCAAATAATGGCTGATCGTAAATGTCGCATTCACTTGACTTTAAGCAAGCTATACGTGTTTACACCATCAAGTGATTTTTATTTCGACGTTTTATTTATTTGTGTTTTTATTAATGTTGTATTAATTTATTTGTTGTTTTGTTATTTAAAAAAAAAAATGTTAATTTGTATAATTTGGCGAAATTGATCGACGGGATAACTAAGTATACCCAAATATTCATATAAAACGTCGAAATAAAAATCACTGGATGAAGTAAACACGTTTAACTTGCTTAAAATCAAGTGAATGTGACATTTTAGATCAACCATTATTAGCATTTAATCGTATAGTTTGGCGATAGATTTTTGGTCGACGGGATAACTAAGTAGAACCAAAAATACACATGTAACTGGTATTCTAAAACGAGGTTTTCGTCAAATTTTCGTAAAAAAAAGAAAAAAATCACGCCAAACCCGGTGCGTATATGACATCTGGTCAATTATTAAATAATGCAACAAACGATGACATTTAATTTCAACTTCAAAGCAATGTTTTAATTTACCACTCGAAAAAAAATGCTAACTGGCGGTTGAAAAAAAAGCTATTGGCGAGATTTGCCCCCGACTAGCGTAAAATTAGCAAGAATTCTTTCCAACCATGGCACCTTTTATGTAGTTTTATTGGAAAATACAGTTTTGATTTTTTAATCAAAATGGAAAACTTTCAGAACAGATGTCATATACGGCCCCATATTAGCGCGATTGTTTTCTGACGCCAACGTCATATGCGCAACAGGTACTTAACTGGCACCAAAGTATCGTTATTTTGCTTGATATGGTAAACCGGATGTTGTTGTTTATGCTGTTGATGTTTTCCCCAAATTGGCATCGGAAAAAAATCGCGCCAATATGACATTTGTGCTAAACTTTCACATGAAAGGCGAAGGGATCAGACCGTATTTGTTTATGGCAATTACATAACTTGAACTATTATAATATATGTAAAATGATGGCGATAGAATAATATACCAAAATGGTTCCTGGGATATAAAAAGCGAATTTTTCCGCCCGGTAACTGTTCATGATAGTCACATGACTTAGGCTATTGTTATAGAAATTGTTTCAAAATACCCCGAGACAAAGACTCTGTATACTTAATTCATTTTATTTTAGCTTATTTTCAAATGTTTAACGGATCTTCTTTAATCAAACACGAAAACAACCATCGGATGTCTTAAAAGCAACTGATTCGTCCTTAAATTTTTGCAGTCAAAGGGAATTGAATGGAAACCCGTTTACAGGGAGATCTGCACAGCTTTTTTCAGTATAAATCAATATTCTCTAATATTTTAAAACCCCTCAAATTAGCGTGTTTTTATATACTGAGGTGTCTGAACGGGGGTTGGCGAGCGTAGCTTGCAGGGGGCAGAGACCCCAAGTACTGATATAATTTTAAGAGGAAGAAAAAGGTGCTTGATAACATCTAATTGCACTTCTGGTTCTACTGTTATGTTGTCTGTTATGTTTATGTTCTGCTGTCCGGTGTGTAATCCAAGATTAAATGTATTTTAAGAATTTTTAACCTCCTCTGTTCTGAATTATCACATATGATACTTCCAAACCCTGTAAGATATAAAATAAATTATTTCTTTTTTTTTTACATTATTGTTTTATTTCTATATATCTAAATGTTTTTGGCTTTGGATTAAAACCATTAACATTTTCATCTTAGTTTGCAAAATGCATTCTAGACAGTGCGTCCAAGAAGTAAGAAAATTTCATAATTAACTTAAACGCTTTACAATAAAAATTTTTGAGGATTTGTAAGCTATTCAATTAATTCAAGGCCATCAATTTGATGCTGCGTAATTTAGGTTATTGATAATAAATTGATGTTTTCAGGGTGTTAGTAATTTTAGATCCGTATTTCTTAACCTAAATTACCCCCCCCCCCCCTAAAGTATTAAGTTCAGAAAAAAGGCTCCTTCTGTCCTCTATGGTATATTTTTGTTTGTACGAAACCAATGACTATGTATTCGCAGTGTAATTTTACTTTCGAGTATGAAGAGGTCAAAAGAAACAAAGATTAAATTAAATTTAAGGTTAGTGTGTTTTTCTCAAGAGGGACACTGGCACTTTTTTCAAACACTTCGTGAACCTAGTAAATATTTTTTATTCATCTAATACAGACTTTTCAGAACACCCAGATCGCTTTAAAGATATTTCAAAGAGATTTTTCCATGTTGGACATTCTCTGATTAGTAAATTTACATACTTTTTAGCTTGCAGTCTCCACTGTTGTTAATAATTTTAACCAATAATTTACTCGTTTACGCCGAGAAAATAATTTCTCTTCTTTTGTGATAAATATACTGCTGGGCATTTCTTTTAAAAATAATCCAGATGTAAACTTAATGTGGTATGTATTCTCATTCTTCTATACAAGGTGTTCCAAAATTCGAACGATAAATTCAGAGTGGTGATAGTATTCATCAAGAGGATGAGAAATTACCATAGAACATGGGGTCCCAAACCACGTATTTAATCCAAAATATAGGGTGTTTCTTCCTAACTCCATTTGGGTTCACGGAAATAATTTTCCAAAACTTGAACTACATTATAATAAAATATTTAATAGATAATCTTACCTTTGTTGTAAATGTGATGACAGCAAAAAAAAAAGTGGTAGAAGTTTGCATTATAAGCGCCCGCAGTATGCATTTGACGCTTCACATTTTGGACTGTGCTGATTAGTTCATACGGAATCATCGATTGCTTGAGCAACATGTTTTTCCAGATCTTTTCTTGTTCCTATCACATTTCACAAAAAACAAGGTACATATCGTTAAATTTTCAATACAACGTTTTTATTTTTCGTGAAATTATTACCGTCAACCCGAGTTCAGTTAAGATGAAACACCCTGTATTTGTGACTAAATAAGTGTTTTGAAAAAATTTTGAAAAGATTATGAATGAGATAGAAAAAAAAATGCATGGACCACCTTCAAATGTGTTAACGAAAACTTTATAGGGAATAAGAAAGACCCAAATTACAGGAATATTGTTGAAACAATGCTGGAAAATTTCAAGAAATTGGGCTCTAATATGAGTTTAAAAATGTACTTTCTGCATTAAATATCGACAATTTTCCAGTAAATCTGGGACATTACAGTGAAGAGCAGGGCGACAGCTTTCATCAAGATGTCAAAGAGATGGAAAATAGGTACCGGGGAAGACGGATTGTAAATATGGTGACATACTATTGTTGGATGTTGAAGAGGGACATAAATAAAGAAGGAGGATCTACAAGAAAGACAAAAGAAGAAAGTTTGTTTAATTAAACACTGTTTGCTTTTCATTTTATTAAAGAAATATCATGTACTTACAAGCACATTTTTTACAGTATTTTTAACGTGTTTGATTAAATACTTTGTATGAAATTGTGGTAAATTATTGACTGCATTAATTAAAATATTGAAAACACAACTTCTTATTTTTTGTAAAATCCTGACGTGTTAGACAAAACTGGAAGAAATTTCCGGAATCATCATCAAAAATTGATTCAGAAAACGTCATCACAAGAAATCATCTGACAAAAAGTTGAAAAATGCAGGCTGGTGTTATTATAAGAGAAGTTATTGTCAATAAATTAAAGGGGATTTAATGAATTAAATACCGGAAGTTGGCGTAGAAAGGCCAGGAGAAATGCAAGCAACGTTTCTATGCATCATTTTCTTACCCTTACTAGGACTTCCCTCAGAGGGATGAGTCTGAGCGATGTTGCTGAGAACATAGATTTAATAATAACATGTGGAAGCAAAGAAAATGAGATATTATCTTTAATTGTCCATGTATACTGCGATAAATTGAAATGATGAAAATAAACGAATCATAGAATTACAAAATCTTACATATAAATTCGTATACACTGTTTAAAAATGGGAAGGTAAACCATGCAAGATAGCCATGCATGGATATAAAATTAAAAATGCGCAATATATTAAAAGTAAAATAGAAAATGAAACACTAAATTATCTTATATCCAAATTTTAACTGTATAAAATGATGTCAAGAGCATAATCAGACGATTCGAACCAATTTGAGTAACTTTAAATGACAAATATATGATTTAAAAAAAAGAATGGACTATACTTTATATGGTGTGTGCTCCTCCGGTACAGTTAATATTGTACAATATCTGTTTTCCACGGATGCAATGTGGTTGTCGATAAGAGATAAGGAATTCTCTTTTCAAAATCGGATATAGTATCAAAATACAGAACGCATTAACAATAGCTTGCAATGCGTCGTTAGAGTGTGTTTTAGATGTGCTCGATCGGATTTAAATGATGAGTGTATGCTGGCCACTACATACGCTGTATTGTTTTCTTTTCAAACATATTCTGCACAAGTTGAGCTGTATTTAGCATGTATTAAATAAAAGAAATCGGCAATGATTGCAACAGAAAGTATGACACAAGATCTGAATATATCGTCTGCATAACCTTTGAGCTGTCAAAGTGTCTTTTGGAGTAATTTACAAATCCGTACATATTTTTCAGCAAATCATGCAAGATAAAATACCCCAATATGAACCCGATTATGAAATTTGACCAGAATAAGTTACTATATAAAACATCTACTAATGAAAATTGAGAATATGACCTTATGATAAAATGTCTAGAAAAATGAACCAAAAAAAATTCATATCACATTTAAAACGGCACTTCCCTCTGTTAGAGGCCTTGGTGAGAGAGATAAAAGCCTAGAGAAGGAACACTTTAACAAGTACTTTCGGGCAACCTACTCACTGTTTCATACAGGTCTTTATTCAATTAAACAAAAACCTAATTTGAAGAACAAATTAAAAAAAACAAAATTTATTTCCTACATTGTTTAAGCCCGAGAAGGGACAGATATTAAGATATTTCATTCAATTCGTTCTACATTTAATGTTAAATTTTTGTAACAAATAAGTTAAATCAATTGAACATTAAAAAATAAAAATAAAATTCATACAACATGATACTTTAAACACCCTAAAAACTTAGATTCCGTTCAAATGAAATCGAAATAAATCTTAGACGTTTTCCATTTTTCAGTTGTAAATATTTGTATTGCAGATTTTGTATTACTTTTATGATGATTGTACATAAAATGATACGATACATGCAAAATAGAAAACTTTTAAAAAGTCTAAGATTTATTTCGATTTCATTTGAACGGAATCTAAGTTTTTAGGGTGTTTAAAGTACCATGTTGTATGAATTTTATTTTTATTTTTTAATGTTCAATTGATTTAACTTATTTGTTAAAAAAATTTAACATTAAATGTAGAACGAATTGAATGAAATATCTTAATATCTGTCCTTTCTCGGTCTTAAACAATGTAGGAAATAAATTTTGTTTTTTTTAATTTGTTCTTCAAATTAGGCTTTTGTTTAATATGTCAAGTTTTTTAATAACTACTGCATTCAGACGAACACGTTTCAAAATTAACGGAGAGTACCACCATCAGCCTTTGATTCATGAGGTATGGTATCACAATTTGTGAGGCAATTTACCTATGTATAATTCAAAATGTTTCACCAGTGCAGGAATGCAAGTTGCTGTACTTTGGGCAAAAACTTTCAATCTGAACGTAAAAAATCTGTTTGAAAATGTCATTTTTATTTCTACTATGACGCCATATTCAACTTATTTTTAATTCTTAAAAAACTATTTCAGTAATTTTTCACGTGAAAATCATTCAACTAAAATAGATAAATTTTTATTACAGCTTTTGAATTATTGACAACAATGAAAAAAAAAAGTTAAATTTTATTGGAAAAATGTCCGTTGAATCTCAATGAAAAAATCGAAATTTGGGAATTATTAAGAAAAATATTTGAAAAATGTAAATAAAAATTAGCCCATGTTACTCTCTGGGTTATAATTCATCCATATACAAAGACATTTTATCATCCGTTTTGACCCTCTTGTCAGGCAAACATTTTCACACTTTAAATGTATAATATTATTAGAATTAGTAAAGAATAAAAAAAGTGAGTGGCATCAGGGATAAAAAGATGGGAAGAAAAAAATGCTACATAGGCTTTTGTATGTTAAATTAACATTGAGAAGTGACACTGGAAATAAATAAGTATTGCGCTGCCGAGCAATACTTAAATATATTTAGGACAATGCTGTTTTTTTTTTAGTCATGATCTCCTTCACTATTCTTATTAATTTTAACGATAATTAAAATTCGTGTTCTAAAATCAGTATGGGTAAGATATATTTCAATTTTTTGTTTAACATCTGACGTCATTTTCACTTGCTTTCTATATTTAATAATATTAATACTCTTTGTATTATTTAGAAATTTGAAAATGCCCTTTTTATTTCCACTATGACGCCATATTTTTTAATTCTTAAAAAAAAAAAAAAAAAAAAAAAAAAAAAAAAAAAAAAAACTATTTCAACTAAAATTTTTCACGTGGGAATCTTTCTACTAAAACCAAATAAATTATTATTACGGCTTTTGAAATTTTTGCAACAATGAAGAAAAAATGCTACATTTTCTATTAAAAATGTCCGTTGATTCTCAATGAAAAAAATGAAATTTGGAATTATTAAGAAAAATATTAGAATAATATACAAACAAATTGGCCCTTGTTTCTCTCTGGTTTATAATTCACCCATATGCGAAGGTATTTTGCCATTCGTTTTGACCCTGACGTCAGGCAAACGTTTTTAAACTTTAAATTTATAATATTATTAGAATTAGTAAAGAATAAAAAATGAGTGGCATCAGGGACAAAAAGGTGGGAAGAAAAAATGAAAAAGTTACCATCTCCATAGGCTTTTCTATGTTAAATTAACATTGAGAAGTGACACTGGAAATAAATAAGTATTGCGCTGCCGCGCAATACTTAAATATTTACAAAATTTATTTAATACTAGGTGTGTATCTATCAGTTTTGTTGCATTTAAATTGCATGTTTTGTGGAGGAAATGCAGTATTATGAAATATTTAAAGTTGCTATACCTAATAATTCCAAATTAATGGTAATTGAGATCGCTTTCCGTTCATTTCATCTTTTTAAATTTTTAATTTTTCAGAAACCATTCATAGAGAAAATTTTCTATTTTAAAACTAACCCGAAGCAAAATTTCAAGTTTTTGGGCTCAGCAGTAACACAGAAATAGAAAATTTCGAAAGTTTTTTGTTTCTGCAGTGTTTTATACAGCGACATTTTTAGAAATTGTTCTATTGCGAGAATTTAAGTCATGATAAATTCCGCTTTATCTTCTTTTTCCGCTTTATTTGGTCTTTCGATTTTTTAGAATTCGTTTTACAACGAGCATTTACATCTTATAAATTACTGACATGCTAAAGTTCTAGTTTCTAACCGCAACAGTATTCCAGAAATTTCAGTATTCCAAATAAATCATAATTTAGAACATTTCTAGAAATTTTTACGTTTATCTGTGAAATTGAATTTCCCAACCTTTTAGAGAGCATTATAACGAGTATCTACATCTTAAAAGTAACCACCACACCGAATTTGAAATTTCTCACACAATCAGTATCACAGAAATCGCAATTTTAGAACTTTTTTTTTCTCCTGCAGCGATGTAGGTTGTTGCACTGACATAAAATACAGTCTTTTTTTCGGAGCAGAGATGGCCACCAAACTTTTTTTTCATTTGGATGTGTAGTTTCAGAGACAACACCTCACAAACGTTTTCGTGGTTTTCTTCGAAACCTTGGATTTCCATGCGTAAATACGGGTTAGGTTCCCTTACATTGACCCCCACGGAGGGCACTCACCCTAGGGCCTATATCCCTCGAGTTGATAATCAGCCATCAAAAATCAACCCAACACTCGCAAACGTACAAAACATTAATATTATAACGCTTTATAACATTAGCATTAGATATACAGATACAAAAGCCATTTATCTGTTACAAACTAAAGTGCCCGGCGTTGCCCAGAATTTGAAGGATGTTTGTTCTGAAAAATCAATTTCAAAATTTAACATACAACATAAATCAAACATAAAATAAGCAGTCAAAGCGTTGTACGCATGAATCAAATGAAAACGCAATATAAAAATGCATAAATGTATATAACAGACGCAAAAGAATACAGCTATAAATGAACTTGTTTCCATTTATAATTGGAGCAATAATGTTAAAATACGCCAATATTTCCATAATCGGGTTTTTATCATGCTTCAATACGTTTTTTCACACTCATATGACGTTATACTATATTCAGCACGTCCTTTATATTTATAATATGACATAATATTTTCCTCTTTCACGTGGAAACCTTGAAATAGAAAAGTTATGAAGTTATTTTCACTTTCATTTAAATTCGTCATATTATTTATTTCATTTTCATTTTTCATGTGAATATCTTGCAATAGAAAAATTATGAAGTAATATTCAACTTTTTTTAAATTCGGCAAACTATTTATTTCATTTTCATTTTTCACGTGGAAATCTTGCAGTAGAAAATTAATTGTTGTAGTAAGAATTTTATCGTGTAATTTAATTGTTGGAAACTTCTATAACGAAAAATGTTTAAATTTGATAAGAAATTCCTGTTAAATTGGTGTTTTTTTATTAATTAAAAATTAACTATAAATTATTTCGATTCCGGATTAATTTAGTTGCCTCATTCGTGTTTTAATACACATGTAAGTATCTTTTCACAATTTTGGCTTCCGAACTGTCGATTTGTATAGAATTACAAATGATAGTCAAATTTTCATTTTTATATATTAGATTATATACAAACATAAATAACTCATCTAATACTTGTTAGCAGATGCATTTTTAAATATATATATATATATGTATATATATATATATATATATATATATATATATAAATCCGTATAATACTTATTCTGTTTTATTTTCATAGTCATTTGGCGAAAAATCTCACTTTCTTAACCGCGAATTACTTGCTTTTTACAAAAGCGCCAAAGTTCATATAACAGTGAAGTACCTTGAAAAGCATGAAATGCATGGTAATAAGGTACTTAAAATGCGACATTTGCGATCAACCATTATTGGCGTTCAATCTTATAGTTTGGCGATAGATTTTTTGTCGACGGGATAACTAAGTAATACCAAATACTGTACTGCAATTTAACTTCAATGTAACTTAATCTTCTCTAATCTACTATTTTAAGATTTTTAACTTCTAAACATCGCACATTTTCAATATTTATACCGTCGTATTGGGAGAAAAAGTACTTTTAAGTGCAATTTGTTTGAAAACTGCATCTCACTTTATTTTTGAAATATTAATTTTTTTCTACTTTTTAGCGACATTTGTTTAATTTTGGCAACTCAAGTATTCCATTTCTGTAGAAAGTAGTGAGAAAATAGTTGGAAAATAGTAATTATACATTTTTGTTGCCTTTTTCCATTACAAGTTTAAAAAATGTAACTAAAATGCGTGCTATTTTGAAAAAATATAAATGAATGATTTCTTTTTCAAAATTTAATTTTAAGTATCTATATTAATATTACAAACAAATGAGGGCATATGAATCATGAGACAGCCGATTTTATTTGTAGAGTTTCTTCAATGACGACATTTTTTTTTTTGACTTGTGTGTTATTCAGCGATAGTGAAGTCCTATGAGTACTTTACTGTAGAAGTTGTTTAAGAATTTATCGTAAATGAAGAATTCTTCAGTGGATGCGGATGACGTTTTTCTGTACAAAATAAAAGCGCGTCTTTTAAGTCTTAAAACTGAAATATGTTTTGTACTATCCATATTTATATATTTCATTTTCATCGAGGGTGACACTAATTTCTGAAAAAAAAAAAAAAAAAAAAAAAAAAAAAAAAAAAAAAAAACGGACTTTCCATTTTCTAGTTTTTTTCAATCTTTGTGAAGTTTCGCCTCAAAGAGTGAGATTTGTTTCAAAAAAGATATAAATAGCTATGAAAACAAACCTGATGAACGTTTATGCTTATTTTTACAAGTAAATAAGGCACAGATGTCATATACGCACCGATGTACCTAATTGGCGCCAAAGAGGCGTTACTTTGCCTGACATGGTAACCAGTGACGGCTCGTGACTGACATATTTTGGGGCACTAAATGCATGGCTGACATTATTATTCTTTTCTTAGCATTATTTGTTGAAAGAAAAAGATTACCTTGTTTAATGGCCGAATATACTGCCAACACATATGGCAAATATTTCTTTTAAAGCAATAGTGATAAGAGAAGAATGTATTTGGCAGCTATGGATTTAGTGCCCACCAAAATGCCAGTCACGAGCCACCACTGATGTAACCATATATAACGCTTATATAAATTGATTTGTTCTATAATTAAATCATTTACTGATTGTTATTTCCTTTTAAAAATAATAGAGAATATGTTTTGTTTATCACTTTATTTTGTTTTCATATTGAAATAAAAAATAACGTAGTATTATAGCACGCTTTATGTAACTGTTATTCGAAAACGGCATAAAAAAATCACACCAGACCGGTGCGTTTATGGCATCTGCACCATAAATATAAACATTTTATTTATATATGGAACATCATTGCTTTTTACATACAATTTACTTTTGTTTGTACATAAAAATAGGTAAGTGGCTTGTTAGGACAAAATAAATTGCATAAATCTTTAAAAGATTGCTTGTGTATCTATATTATAAAGGACAAACATATCTGCGCGTAACGCATACGTCATTTTGTGAATGGCAACACTTTGAAATTTGAAATAAAATTTTGGTTTTGCAATTTTCTCTACTGCAAATTTTTAAACTTCTAAACTACGCACATTTTAAATTTTTGCACCGCCATATAAGGAAAAAAATGCTCTTTTAAATGCAGTTTGTTTGAAAACTGTATCTTAATTTATTTTTGAGATATTAATTTTTTTGTAGTTTTTAATACAATTTTTCTAATCGTGGCAACAAAAGTACCCCATTTCTATTGAAAGTAAACGAAAAATAGTCGAAAACAGGAGATTATTGTATCTTTTTGTTGCCATTTTCTCATAAAACCTGAAAAAGAGTTGAAATTAAAATACGGGTTATGTCAAGAATATTGTCTGTTATTCCGTGATAATGACGTCATATGCATACTTCTCTATAGACGATGTTTAAGATTTTATTATAAAAGTGGACTGCTTTAATGGATGCAAATGACGTCATTTTATAAAAAATCGTGTATTTTAATTCTTAAAACTGAAATATGTTTTGTAGAAGTGCGTCATTTTCACAGCCCAACTGCTCTGAAATAACTTTTGAAAATAATGTAACCGAAATCACACACTGATAAAATTGTATATTTAAAACACAAGTGTGTTTTTTAGTCATCTGCTCTGATCTGTTTGCTGAACCAATTTTACTAATATTTTTCCTAACTGAAAGCTGTTCATTTGTAGTTGTGATCGCACTATCTGTGTTTTTTTTTATGTCCCCCTTTTATATTTTAATTTTAAAAGCATTTTATGAAATTTCTTCAAAAAGGTGAAATTTAGATAGCTTTCATTATTGTAGACAAGAGGGAAATAATGAGGTATTTTTATCTTTATTCATGCCATTTTCTGATTAAAATGTTTTGAGTTAAAAGGATTTTAAAATGATGAAACAAAATATATATATTTTTTTTTAAATGATGAATATGGATATAAGAAGTGCTTATGCAAATTTTGAGAAGGTGAAAATTGCTGTTTTTCATTCCGGAATAACAAGCATAAGAGCCTCAATTGATAACTACATCCTAATATCTTTATTATATTTTACTGATTAAGTATCTATATTATAAAGAACAAACGTATTTGTGCGTAACGCTGGCGTCATTTTGCGAATGACAACACTTCACGATCAAATTTCGGTCTTGAAATTTTCGCTACTGCAATTTTTTAATCTTCTGACAATCGTAGACTTCAGTTTTCATCGTATTGGGGAAAAATTTACTTTCAAATACAATTTCTTTAAAAACTGTAGTTGCAGCCTTACCAACATATGTGGAAAAATCTAAGTTGGAAATTGTCATCTTAGCTTAAATGGTAGAGCACTTGCAGCGTCATTCCAAGTGTTCCGCGTTCGATTCTCGACTTGGACATTTTTGAAATTGTTGGTTCTATGCTTCGTTAGCAATGTGATAATTCACGTATTATATAATCAATGTAATTATTTTATAGGTACACGAACAATAATAAAAATGTTTAAAAAAAATGTATTTTTGCACATATTTGGGAATATTTCAGTTAAATTTATAGATATTGTAAATCACGTAGTTCAGTGCACAGGTAAGTGTAATAGTATATAAAGTGTAATAATATATGTAGTACAATAGAAATAAAAATATATTTAGTTGAATTAGGCGTAGACTGTCTGGCACAAACATGAACAATGGGCATTTTTTCTTAAAAAATGGCAAGAAAAACCCATTTGTTAAATTTTATGAAGATAGTGCAGATATTTTTTGTTTTTTCATCATTCTGTATTGCAATTGAGCTAAAATTATGTGCATTTATTCAACATTGTACATTTCTTAAAGCATTTGAAACGCTGGGAGATACCTTTACAAATATACCAATGTCCTAGTAAAAGTTTATGAGCCTAAGAAATGTTCTTTTTTTATTATCCTAACAATTTAACTTGGTTAAAGCTAACTACATTTAATTATCTTTAGAAACACATTATCAGACAGAATTAGGATTTTTCCAAAATTCCTCTATATGTTATTAGTTTCAGAAAGAACGCTATTTTCATATATCTTGAAACGTAGCTTTTTTTTTTTTTTTTTTTTTTTTTTTTTTTTTTTTTTTACAGTGAAAAACTGTATTATTTTTCTTGCACCTTTAAAGAAATCCTATTTTTAAAGAAGGAATTTTATGTTTAACAAAAGCAATATAATATTGAAGAAAAGACGAAGTTTGTTACAGAGAAATGCATTTCATATTTTTAACACGTGAGGCGATCCTTAAAAATAATATTCTTTTCTGTATATGATTTTGTCTGTGAATTAATAGTTATACATACTGTAATATTTTCACTTACAGAGAATTTGCTATAACATATTTTAAAAGTTACATACTAAAATAAGTGTATAATAAGATATTAAAATGAGTAAATATATCTATTATATAACAATGATTTTAGGTATATTGCGGATTCATGGAGGTAAAAAAAATATATACCTAACAGGAAAACTTTCCTGTGGGAGTTAGGAATACGTTAGAAATTGAAATCTTCTTTAAGAATTTTTTTTTAAACTTAGATTTTATTAGAAATACCTTATTAGAAATGGCTAAAAATTCGCAGATCACAGAACATAATATTACTTGTAAATAATTCAAATATGTATTATGTTTTTTAAATGAAAACTTCTATTCTACCTCAAGTGTATGATAATTGATTGGATGTTCCCTTATCACTTTGATTATGTGCTTGGACATCGATTGTTTTTATTCTATTCGAACTACTTTTGTAATATAATCTGTGTCATACAATTATATTAGGATATTTTTAAAGAGAAATGTATCAGAAAGAAAAAAAATTGTACGTTGTGGTATTATTATATATCAAGATAGTATCGAGTCCTCGCTTGTAATCGAAATGTAAAACTATATATACGAAGGTCGGACGAAAAGTCCCGGGCCCGACAAAGAAAACAACATTTTTATGATTTTTTTGTTTATTTCTCGACATAATCTCCAGAAAGGCTAATACATTTATCATATTGGTGTTATAATTTAATTGAACGATCTCTATAATGCGATTAGTCGAGCTCCTCAAAATAGCTGTTTACGGCATCAGTAATCTCCATGTTGCTCTGAAATTTTCGTCCACCAGGTAATCTTTTGAGATTAAGGAATAGGTAGTAGTCACTGGGTGCTGAATCTGGCGAATAAGGTGGATCTCTAAGCAATTCGAACCATAATTGAAAGATTTTACCCATTGCAATGACTGACCAATATGCTGGAGAATTGTCATGGTGAAAGAAGATTATTGTTTTGCCAAAGTAGGTCTTTTTTTATCTCGTCGCTCAAACATTGCAGTACACTTAGGTAGTACTCACCAGTGATGCTTTTACACTTTTTCAAGCAAGCAATAAAAGTAATTCCCTTTACGTCCCAGAAAACACTCGTCATTACCTTGTTAGATGAACAAGTTGACTTCCTTTTTTTTTGGAGCTGGTTCATCCGGTGGGATCAACAGTTTTGACTGTAATTTGTTTTCAGGAGTCTAGTGTTGAATCCAAGATTCATCCATATTTATAAGCCGTTTAAAAAATTCTTTGAGACTTTCACGGCAGAGCTCCAAATTCTTACTTGAAATGGTTTTGCGATGCCACATTGATCAAATGTCAGCAAACGCGGCATCCAACTTACACAGATCAAAATATTAAATAAAATATTACCTACACGTCCTCTTGATATGTATACTGCCTCTGCTATCTCGAACATTTTTAATCTCTGGTCTTCTAGGACTATTCGATGATTTTTTTTTTTTTCAATAGGAATTTTTTCAACATTTCAGGCGTTGTTAGTACCACAGATCATCCAGAGCGAGGTTCATCACTCATGCTTTTCCGTCCCATGTTAAACTCTGCAAACAACAGGTCGCAACGCCGCAACTTGTCTATCTGCGGCGGTCTCGTTACCTGACCATGGTTCCAAATTACGAGATCAACATGAGTAGCAATGTGCAGATTCCAAACAACAGGATATAAATGTTTAGCAACCGACATAACACCGTTCACAATTAAACAAAAGACACTGCCGATACGTTCTAGGCACTCTTTAAGTTTATTGCCGCTACGCGGCGATTAGGCGGTCCCTCGCCCCGATACCAGGTATAAAACCCTTTCAGCTGGGTCTTCCCAGCAGGTTTAGGGCCTGGTCTTCGGTTAGAAAGAAAGAAAATTCTGCAAACAACCTTGTACAGATTTGGACTGTCTTGCAATATTCCTTACAGAAAAACCCTTAGTGACACATATTCACTAGATAGGAAAAACTAATGTGTTTCCAAAGCAGAGTGATAGTACGGCTAAGTTCCCAAATCCGGCCAGTAATTTAGAGAAGCAGTCGATCACAATCGATCTGCGACGTTTGACGGTCGATGACAATCACCAATGCACTAGACTACCCGGTCTTGTCTTTGACGTACTGAGAGCGGAAATAACATAAATATTTCCCCACGAGACATTTGCTTTCGCAGGTGCCGTGTGCAAAGATGGATAGAAGTGGTCCCCGCCCAGCCATTCAGAGAAAAGTTGCCAAATGTTTTTGACAGGAATATATGGCGAGTGGCCAATAGACTCCATATCGTTTTAGAGAAAGATAATTTGTGAATATATATGAAATGATCATAGATTTAGTTAATTTCTAGACTCAGGTGAATAACATGCAGGTTGGACCTGTAGGAGAGAAATATCTCTCCGGTGTTTACTCAAGGTTTTTGAGGGCAGATGACGCGGGTGGCGGAGCAGCTTTGCGGCACTCCGGTGGCAAATTAGGCCGGGACTGAGTAAAAGGAAACTGTGGTGTTGGTATAGCTAAAGGTTTGCCAGAGCAGTACGTAGATATCTTATCTATAAAAAAGAACTATCTTAAGTAGATTATTTGTAATTAAAATGACCCTGATCACCAGAACTCTTAGTTACCTGGACGCAACTCTCAGTTACATTAAAAGTACTTATGCATTAAGCTGCCACCTCTTTAAGACTTTTTGACTTTGCATCATTTCAACATCAACATTATTATTTTTGTTGTGTGTTATAAATAACCAGTATTTTAGCCCAGAAAGAAACTTGTTTGTTGTTATGAAATAAAACCTCATTTTCTTCAAATCTAATTATTATTGGTTTTTATGCCTCTGAAGTAAACCGCTTCCACTACCGCCTTCTTAGGAACCCGCACAACTGTTGGAGGCTCAAAGAAATGAATTCTGATGCAGATTAAAAAAGTAGTGATGAGATTGTAGTATCCTGAGAAAAAAAGAAAGCTGAGCATCAAGCAGCAGGACAATGTCATAGCAGAAACGACAGTGAAGGAGTCAACAGTCCAGCGACCAAGAAAAAGGCAACAAGACTCCCAGGAAATCCACTGGAAACCAAACAGAGAGAGCCAACGTCGACAGACTCCCTTGGAAAGGACTGACTTAAGAGCAAATTCAAAGATTCACCCTTCAGCACACTGACGAAAGCAATTGTGAAGGAGCGCCTACAAAACATAGCAGGTAAGCTCATTGTTTTTGAATGGCTCTCATTTTTTAGTTGAATCTAAGTGTTTTAATTCGGGATCTAAAATTTTGAGGCAGTGATTTTGTTGTAATTTATAAAGTAAACTTTAGGATATGGGCATCAAGCCAAGTAAAGTAAATGTAAACTCACAGACATTTAAAATATTTTAAGCTAGTGAGCAGATTAAAATCTGGGTGGTATTTGAAAAGAATACACGGAAAATTTTCTCTAGGGAAGTAACTACAGGGTGTTTCAAAAATGACCGATATATTGGAAAAATCAATAAAAACTAAACGGGCAGCGATAGAAATACACCGTTTGTGGCAATATGCTTGGGACAGCAGTAAGATTTCAGACAGACAAAAAAAAAAAAAATAAATAAATTAGTTAAAATTTTGAACAACAGATGGCGCTGCAGGCGATTTGAAGGAAACGGCGTGGATTGCTCTCCCTATTCGCCAGACATCAACCGTGTGACTTCTTTCTGTAGGGACACTTGAAAGACCAGGTTAACCGCCACAATCCAGAAACAATTGAACAAGTGAAGCATGTGAAGTCTTTTTTGCATGTGAAGCCATCCCGCCTGACATGTTTACAAAGGTTTCTGGTAATTTCGTTCAGATACTACGCCATATTACTGCTGCACATGGTGGATATGTAGAAAATATCGTGGTTTAGATTTTTCCAGACTGCAGCGCCATCTGTTTTTGAAAATTGTAACTAATTTCGAAAAAAAATGTCTGCCTGAAAATTTACTGTCGTCCCAAGCATATTGCAACAAACGGTGTATTTCTATCGTTGCCCGTTTAGTTTTTATTGTTTTTTCAAATATACCGGTCATTTTTGAGACACCCTGTATATAAAATTTTCAGGGGAAATTGCATTCATGGATCGAAAAAAGACAGAAAGGAAGATCTTTTTAAATAAGGGATGGAAGTAGGATAATGTTACTTGTAGATTGTGAGGAAAAATTGGTTTATGTTGGTTAAATTACTGAATGAAAATATTTTCTAAAAATTTATGGTCAAAACATTGGTAACCCTGAATAAGGCTTGCAAAGGTGTGCTCAAATTTGAGAAATTTAAAAGTTATTCAAAAAACTATTGCAATTTCTATAAAAATATATTATATACTGTGCTTTATTTTGTGTGTATAGGAACATCAAAACTGAAAAATTTATCGTGCATATTGATTATTTTTAACAAAAGGGAAAAGGCATCAAAATAATTTCATAGAGTATTTCTAATTAATTCCGTATTTACTGTATTTGTATTAAAAATGTGTCTATAAAGTTATACAAAGTAAAATTTATGTTTGATAAAAGTTGAAATTATATACTGTGTCAGTTGACAGTATTAGGTTCTCCGAAGTTTTATTTATAGATTTCTTGTTAAGTTTAAAGTCACAATACGGCAAGGGACTGCACTAAAGTACTGCAAGATAATCGATCTCCAAAACTTGGGAGCGCAAATCGAAGAGAGCGGTACTATACCAATAACCATTCAAAAAATTGAAAAGTCAGATGACTATGATGAGGACCTAGCAATTACGCAAGCTGGGTATATTGTGCATATAGGGAAGAGAAATTAGCTAGGGAAAAAGAAGAGAGAGAAAAAGAAGAGAGATAGAGCGCGAGAGAGAAGAGAGAGAGAGGGAGTTAGAGAGAGAAAAACAAGAGAGAGCAGACAAACAAAGGGAACATGAATTTAAATTAGTTTAAATTAGAAGAATTAAGATTAAGGCAAGGCGCGGAAAGAAGTAGTTCCAGTGCGAGCAACCGATCTCATCGAAGCCAAAAACGAATATAAAATCTGCTATGCATACTTTTGACCGAAAGAAATCAGATATAAACATATTTTTAAATTTATTTGAAAGACAGGCAGAAAGGTCGGGAATCGAAATAGAGGATCTAGTCACTCATTACCATTATTGCCCATAGATATAGCAATGCTAATTTTAAGGGAAGGCGATTTTTGTCACGTGAAAACAGTTCTATTAGCACGATACAGGTTAAGTGCCGAAGCTTATCGCTTAAAGTTAACGAGACAGCAAAAAAAAATTATAACACCCAATTGAAAGATTTGATCTTTGAAATAAACAGTTTTCAAGAAACGTGGTTAGGTGGGTTGGGCATTAAAAGATTAGAAGAGTTAAAGATTTGCTCATTACTGCAAAAATTAAACAGAGGGTACCACAGGACATAAGGGAGCACTTCATCGATTAGTGGGCGGCATACATAAAACCGGATACGCTTGTCCAGAAGGGTCTCTGGACGAGTTTGGAAGATTTGGACGGGTTTGACACGATAAAGAGTGTCCCAGGAAAGATGTGGAATGCTAGCCCACCACCCCGGGGGAAAAAGATTTGAACGACCGCGGTATGTTGAAAAAGAACTGAAAAAAAGTCCGGAGGTCGAACCAAATTGGAGAGAAAAAATAAAAATAAGGAAAGACAAAAAAATTTCGAAACAACAAAAAAAACACGTTCTTTATTCTCGGAAGTGGGGGACGCTGGAAGAGGAGTTGCCCGGAACTAAGGAAAACAGAAAACCCTCATAAAACGGTACATAATATCAGAGGGGAGACAAAAACAGGAGAGAAGGGATTTGAACCATATTTAAGTCATGGCAAAGTAAATGTGAAGAAATCACGATACTTCGCGATACGGGATCGATAGATGATATTCGTCCAGTAAATTTAGTTAAAATTATTCAATTAAACGTAGAAGTAAGTTCGGTAACACAGCCCTTAGTTAAGGACCTTCGATGTCACCCCATATCAGGAATAACGCTTGAATTACTCGATAAAAGGGTCATAAATACAAAAGCAATTGTCGCAGATCAAGACTACGACATAAATTACTACATTCTAGGTAATCAAACAGAAAAATTAATCGAAGAGAAAACAGAGAAAAAACTCAAATAATACACGCAGTAACACACAATCAAACAAAATACAGAACTACAAGCCGTCAAAGTCCGACGGGTAGTCAGCAGGAAAATGATCCGTTTGAGGGGATTAAACAGCAGGTCGCAGAAAACGATGAAGCGATAAATGATAAAGGATTGGAGTCAGACGAGGATGGAATAGGGGAAAAGGAGGAACCGACTTCCTTACCGGTTCTGATTGAGGATGAAACCTGTTCTTTATGCAAAGTGGGGTAAATAGACTTTAAAAAAGCACAAAAGGAAAACAAATCACGGGAGGAAATAAATAAAAAAACACACGAGAAAAAATCGTTCTTTGAATACAAAGACTCAATCGTTGTAAGAAAGACAACCGATCATAGAGGCTTAGAACGAACGCAGGTAGTTGTGCCTACGAAATTTAGGCAGGACATTTTAACCGCCTGCCATGAAAACACAGCCGCGTATTTAGGCGTAAAGAAATCTAAGGATAAGCTGCTAAGGTACTTTTTCTGCCAAACGTCATAAGGGACACGGATCAATACGTCAAATCATGTCCGCCATGTCAAATTGTGAGAAAATCCGGTGAAAAAAAAAAAAGCCGCTTTCACGTGCGTACCTATCATTTCAGAGGTGTTTTCGAAACTTTCAACAGATTTAGTGGGACTCCTGGTCATGTCAAAACGGGGAAATAAATATATGCTTACGGCACTGTGTGTGTTCTCAAAATAATCGGAGGCAATTCCTATTGAAAACATGCTGTCACAGACTGTAGTTCAGTCTCGCATGCTAATCATCAGTAGACTGGGTTTTGCGAGGGAGCTCCAGCCGGATTTAGGAAAACCATTCACGTCAAACCTAACGACATCTTTCTTAGAGAAATCGGTATCAGACTGAGACATTCCAATGTTTGTAATCCGAGAGTTAATAACGGTGAAAGCCTGCACAGGACAATTAAGAGGACCGTGGACCTTTATTTGATCTAAAATCGACCCCTAAATTGACATTTCTTTTTATGTGTATTTACATTCTGCAATTCGTACTACGCCATTCGTTGAAAACTGCATGCAGATGCAATTACTTTACGTAAAGGTACATGTGTTTTAATTTTGTTCACAAACATTTTTTTTACCTTTTAATATACTTTAAAACTGTTTTCCTCAATACTGATGTTTCAGATTTTTTTTTTTTTTTTTTTTTTTTTTTTTAATGCTCCTTGCTACTTAATTTTTGATCAATATTCATGAAACTGAAAAGGAAGAATTTTGATATTGCTTAAAAAGAAACTGTGTATGCATTTTAAAATTCGACTTCATTAAGACAATTAAATTTGATTTTTAACTTATTATAAAGCAGAATTTTGATAAAAATCTATATGAAATTGAGAAAAAAATCTCTAAAAAATTAACTATTTAAGGGATTAAAAAATCGACACACAAATTTGTTTGTAATAGAGTTTTACGTGAATAAAATCCAAAACCGAGGAAATAGCTAAAAAATTAAGACGCAAGGAGCATTTTAAAAATTTCGTTTTAAAATATTTAATTTATTTAAAATATCTTAAAATTATAATAAGATTAGAAATTTCTTTTAAGGTCTTCTATATACTTATGGTGAAATGTATATTTGCACAAATTTCAAATCTCTATTATGAAAATTAAAAGAAGTTTTTTCTAAACGTCCACCGTTCCCTTAAAAGACTGTTAAATGTCATGTGTGTAGAGAGCGGTACACACTGGGAGGAAAATCTGCCCTACGCATTAAAGGCTCTAAGAAACGCGATTACTGACTCAACAGGGTTTAGCTCAGCGGAGCTTGTTTTCAGTAAAAACCTAAGACCGCAGGAAACTTTGCTATATGAGCAATGGACAGGTGAAAATCACGAACCAGAATTGGTCATAGAATATGTTTTCGGCCTAATGAACAGGCTAAAACTGTGTCAAGAATTATCAAACGAAAATAGGTTAGAGAGTAGGGAAAATTTTTTAAATGTGGTACGACAGGAAAACGATCGAAAAGGAATTTAATCCCGATGACCAAGTGTTAGTACTGGCGACACAGAAGACGAACAAAATGTCAGCGAGTTGGAGAGGTCGGGGAAAAATAAAAGCAAATATTTCGGATACAAATTATATCGTGGAAGTCCCAGGAAGGCTCGAAAAAGTGCAAATTCTTCACGTAATTTTGCTAAAACCACACATACAACGGGTAGAGAAAATAAATATTCTAACGCATAAAAGAGATGAGTTAGAGGACTTACGGGACATAGAAATATCATTTCCTGTAGATAAATCCGATAATTATAATTTTTAAAAAAGTGGAGGAAAGCAAACTAAAAGAAAGTTGTAACACCAAGCACTTAAAGGAATTGGATACCTTACTGGGGGTGTTTAGGGAGTATTTTTAAACAACCCGGGGACAACGGATATGAAGATACATGACATTGAGGTCATAGACGACAAATTTATAAGAGTAAGGCCATATAGAATGTCCCGGAGACAACAGAAGATTGATGTTCGAATTAGATATTATGAGGGAAGGGGATCAGACTACTATTCGCCCATGATTCTTCTTGAATCAGCGAAGAAGATTCCCGTCCATATATTGACTATCGAAAGCTTAACGCAATCACTAAAGCAGAATATTATCCCTTACCAAACATAGAGGAAAGAGTATCGACAGCGAAATATATCACAGTATTGGATCTAACAAAACGATATTGGCAGATACCGATGACGCCACAAGCGCAGAAATTAGTAGCATTCGTAACTAACTCTGCAACATTATCCCCATTAAAGCTGCCTTTTGGTTTAATAAATTCGTCCTATAGATTTTATAAATTCAAATATGCTGAGGGTTATAGAGAAGTTCTGCCTACCCTATCTGAACGATATGACAATTTTCTCTAAGACATGGGAGGAGCATCTGGAACATCTCAGGGCGGTACTAAGTAGAATCATAGAGGCAAAACTCTGGCAAAGAGGGATAATGCAAATTTTCACAGAAAACAGCTAAGTATTTAGGTCACATAGTGGGGGAAGGACAGCGGAGACCAGCAGAAGCAAACATTTAACCGATAAATGAGTTGCAACCACCGAAGGCAAAAACAGAAATTCGCAGATGTCTAGGAATGGCAGGATACTATTAACTCTATATAAAAGATTATGCATCGATCATAGAACCGCTCACAAGGGCTCTAAAAGATGAAAATAAAAGAGAAAAAATAGTGTGGAATGAAGAAATGGATAAGGCATTCAAAATTCTGAAAGAAAAACTCATATTGAATGCGTTAAACTACAACGTCGAATTTATAGTCCAGACGGACGCTTCAAATTTTGGGGTTGTGTCTGTACTCGGCACAGAGGCAAAATTTTGATAAGCATCCAATTATTTACCTGAGTAGAAAGTTCAATGAAACCGAAAGAAAATACAGTACGACAGAGCGAGAATGTGCGGCGAAAATATTTTCCATCAAAAACTAACATACTATATTGACGGGCAAAAATTCCTGCTCGAAACCGATCACAGCCCATTAACGATTTTAAAGAATAATGCAAGAAACACTCCTCGGATATTAAGGCGGGCACTGACTTTGCAGCCATACCAGTACGCCATAAAACAGACCAGGTGGAGACATCACGCCCAGAGATTTTTCAGCAGGGCAGAGTAATGTCTTGAAAAAAAAGCCAGAAAATTGTATATAATAAACTATATTTTTTAAAAATGTGTTTTGTAATAGAATAAAATGTAAAATATGGTTCATAGAGTATAAGGAAAATATTTTGGGAGGACATGTGGTAAAACTATAGAAAAGAGAATTTTACACAGGTATGTAAAGGGAGTTTTTTGCATGTGAGCCATTCATGTATTTTGAGCTACCTTCTGATTTCCAGAATATTTCGGCCAGCAGCCAAAATATTCTTTAAAGGGGGAGAGTAGTTGTGACTGTCTTTCAATAACCCTTGCAGAAATCCCCTTAGTGACAGAGGTTAACTAGATAGGAAAAACTAATGTGTTTTCAAAGCAGATTGGAAATACGGCTAAATTCCCATAAGCCGGTAAGATGAAGAGAAGTAGTCGATCACTATCGATCTGCGACGTTTGACGGTCGATAACAGTCACTAATGCACCGGTCTTGTCTTTAATGTACAGACAGCGCAAATAACAGAAATATTTCCCGACGAGACATTTCCGTTCGTAGGTGCTGTGTGCAAAAATAGAGGCGATCCCCACCCAACAATTCAGAGAACAGCTCTCAAAGGTTTTTGACAGGAAAACATGGCGAGTGGCCAATGGACTCCACATTGTTTTTGAGAACGATAATTTGTGAATATATAGGAGACGATGGTGATCTTAGAGTTAGTTAGTTAATTTCTAGACTCAAGTGAGTAACATTAAATATCTCTCAGGGGTTCACTCAAGGTATTCGCGGGCAGACTATCCTGGTGTCGGAGCAGCCTTGCAGTACTCCGACGGCAATTTAGGCGGGTAATGAGTAAAAGGAAACTGCGGTGTTGGCGTAGCTAAAGATTGCCGTAGCAGTACGAAGACGACCATAAAATGAACTATCTTAAGTAGTTTACTTGTAATCAAAGTAGACCTGATCACCTGAACTTTTAGTTACCTTGACGCAAATCTCAGTTATATTAAAAGAACTTATAAATTAAGCTGCCACCTCTCTAAGACTTTTTGACTTTGCATCATTTCAACTTCAGCATTATTATTTTTGTTGTATGTTATAAATCACCAGTATTTTAGTAGAGAAACTTGTTTGTTGTTATGGAATAAAACCTCAGTTTCTTCAAATCTAATTATTACTGGTTTATGGGTCAGAAGCAAACTGCTCCCACTACCGCCTTCTTAGGAACCCGCACAACCTTTTAACCATTGAATATGATGAAGCAGAGTCATTCAGTGCGCTGACCATTTCCTCCTTTATTAAACACGTCAAATTGAAGTATTTTATTACCGCTCAATTTTCCAAATCTTCCATTTTCGTAAGAACTCTAAATTAGTCTTGATTTAACTGCTGTCAATCAAACGATAACCAAGCTACTGATCTGAAACTGTGGCTATAATATAGTCGGGAATAGTATTATGCAATTCTAGCGTATAACTGCCCTAGTGGTGCTATCTCCGTGTGGTACTGGGACTTTTCAGCCAACCCTCGTATATTCATATATTTACAGTCGGAATGAGCTTATAACATTGCATGTCTTAATTCAGTTATACGACGTTGCGGATGCAAAATTGTATGTATTGTATATTCAGGTTGTAGTTACTGTTACGCTAAATTATATATCACATATCTCTGCTATTTATGTTCTAATGAATTTTGCCCTAATGTAGTTGTAATAACGACATTATCCTTAATTTCGTTATTTATTTTAAACGTGTCATTTCATATTTAGCCAACTGGTATTTTAAAGTGAAACTACAGAGTGTATTTTTAATCTAAATTTTTAAAATAATTAGAAACTTTTCAGATACTAGGGCATTTTTAATGAAAGTAATTTTATTAAAAAAATTTTCTTCAAATATATATACTTTTTCTGCTACTCCCTAGTCTTATAACAAATAATAAAATTTGATCTCCATTTCCATGTTTTAGATGAAATACAAACTCTTTCAACTAAATAAATAATATTTATTTACATAAAAATGTATACAAGTAATAAAAAATGATATTTATTTTCAAAGCGGTTAATTATGTTTTTAATATTAATTTTATAATTACATCAGTTTTTGGAAATTTAATTACAAATATGCTTCTAGATATAATTTTGTGGATAGCTGTAGAAATGATTAAAATAATACTACAAATTTTATGTAACAAATTATTCTTAATATATTCAACTTTTTTTAGTTATAATTTATATAATTCGAAAAAAAATCACCGTACTATTTGTGGAAATGAATGCTAAATAAAGGAATAATCCTTTTATTAAAGATTATTTGTATTTATAGTTTTTTTTTAACTTGTGGACATTTCATGCATAGCATCGAAAAACACTGGTTTAAAAAACAGCATATGAATAATAATAAAAAAAGTCAAGCTGCTGTATTCATAAATCTTTTTATCATAGCCTTATTTTAGCAATCGGAATCCAATAAATATTTTTCTGTCTTCTTTATCCGAGGTTTTATCGACCAAAAGTTTGTTAATTACGTTTATATTGCTATGTATTTTCCATGCTTCATATTAGTAACGGGAAAAAAATCAACCGAAACTATGCCAGTAATCCAGAACTATTTTATTGATCAAAAAACGTAAATGGTTTATTATTTTTTGCTTGAACGATAAGGAAGAGAATAAATAAAATTAAAGGTCTAGTCTTGAGTGAAAATAATCAAACTAATTCTTTTATATTAAGTGAAATTTGACTACAGTTAGATAAAGAAACAGTTGCGTATTTATGTTTTATAAAAAAAGACTTCTCAGAAAAAATTACTGAATGAAAAATTAATACATTACATTTTTTCACAGCCCATTACTTACTTAAATGATATAATTTTAAGAAAACGTGATAATGTGAGAAATAAAAAATAAAAATCAGATATCAGAATTATTTAAGGCAATGTGTAATACGTTTTAATTTGTTCCTAATTAATTTTTTCCTAAAACGTTTCTAAAAACTGCATGTTTCTAATCGGTTCTAAATCCTTGTAAAAAAATTATATAGTCATTATTAAGTAAATAATTAATAAATATAAAAGTGCCCAATTAAATTGATGGCATTTAGCGCGCAGGATATTTACACTAATTGTATATTATTTGAAAGAATAATGCCTCTCGAAAAATAAAGAAATCGGGAAAAAAACCCATTTAGTTATATTAAGTGGGAAGGAAATTAATTCCCTCATTTTCTCCCCCTTTATACTTAACTAATGAGCCTCCAAAACTAATCAGTAACGCCCCTTATCAGAATAAACCGGTGTACCAAATTTGAAGCAAATCTGATAATTCTGCATGAATAAACACTTTAGCTAAATTATGGACGAATTACTCAACCGTTCCTCCTTTTGTACTTAAACAATAAACCAACAAAACTAAACAAGGTAACGCCTTATCAGAATGAACCTATATCTAAAATTTGAATCAAATCGGATATTCCTATCAAGAGTTATCGCGTTACGTACATACATACGTACGTACATACATAACTTGCGGACACATTAGCTCTAGGGCATTTATAGCCTGAGAGCTAATAAAAAGCTACATTTTCTGTACCTGAATATTATTTACCCTAGTTAAATGCACTTTCATAGTGTTATTCTTGAACTTAAAAAAAATAATTTTTGACACAAATTATTAAAACAAAAATGTTAAATATTTGATTATGCATCCATTGTAAGATCCGGTCTATGGAATATATACCCTCATTTGTTATTTAATGATAACAAAGAATATATGTCAGATAATGTATAGATTGATACATTGCAAATAGGTTGCCTAGCTAAATCACGTGCCGATAATGTTAAACAATAAAGTGTTTAATTAAATTTCTTTGATCAACTTCCTCGATTTGTTATTTATGAAAGTCGAGAATCAGCTGAGAGAACATACCCCGAGGAATTAAAAAAATAAGGGTTGCCTACTCTAGACTCTGCCCAACTATGGGGTTGCCAGGTATAAACAGGTAAGTAATCGTAGTTAATACACCCTCATAAGTTATTTAATCGAATTACACATCAAATGAAAGCTTATTTTATTCCCATTCCAACCGTATTAGGTTGCCTTATCAAAAAGTTGTCTGAATCCATGGTTGCCTAGATTTAAGATGTTCAATTTTCTGCGTGAGCGTTGAGAGTGACAGAGAAGCGTTGCGCGCGCAATTCCATTTGACAGACAAAGATGCAGCGAGGCATAGATTAACATACAAGATCGGACAGTTCCATAGAGCGTAATGGTAATGCAATTGCGATCGCAGCGCTTTTAGTGATTATGGGGAAGAAACTTCCCTTTCTTATAATATCTTTGTTATTTAGCGTCTATCTTATTGTAATATTTCTTTTTTTAATGTTGCATGTTTACGTTTTCAACAGAATGTTACGCCGATACATGAACATAGAATAGATATTCTATTCTATATATCTAATATTTATTCTACGTTCATGCATGGATATATATATATATATATTGTACATGATGTGTGAACGATTTAAGCGCCACGAAAAACAAGCTGAAATTTTCATCTTGAATATCATACGTTAATTAAATATGATATAATTGGATTTAAAACCATATAAAGCGATGGTGTAATATAAAAATATACGAAATATTGCACTTTACAGGTCCCAAAAATTTTTATAAATATTCCCATTTGGTAGAAAAATTTTTACAGCTGATGTTTTATTAATTTATGAAGTTTAATATATTAAACAATCGTTGCAATAATCTTTCAAAATTTACGCATTTTCACTTTCTCACAAATAAAATAAAAAGATTGTTTTTAATGTAAATAACGTACAATCAGTTCAATAATATTTTTTATATTAACATATAAGAAATAAAATTACAAATGGGGAAAAATTCCTTTTTACAAATTTTTAGAATTATATAAATCTAAAAGTTAAAAAAAAAAAAAAAAAAAAAAAAAAAAAAAAAAAAAAAAAAAAACAGAGATACTGATATTACACTTGATAAAATTGTATTCGATGTGAATAAATTAACGCAATACCCGAATTCAATTTATTACAATTTTATCTAATTAACTTACAGGTTTACGTTTTCAACAAAATTTTCTGGGGGTTTTCTTTTAAATTATTATTATAATTATCATTTTGTAAGTTCAAGCTGAACGAACAAGTACGATTTTTAAAAAAATCGAAAAAAATCAAACATAAATACAATATCGTCTGCCGCTCTGCTTCGTTTAGGAAAGAATAAATAGACAAAACATAGAGCGTAAACCGATTTCATCAACATAGGTAAATTTCGGAGGCTTGTTAATTCGTTCCTAAACGTCCCGTCCCATCTTGTATGTTAATCTATGCAACGTGACAGATGCGCGATACTTATTCGGTGTAATAGACCAGGGTGACTTGACCGGCCGAAAAGTGTTTGGAACGCTGCTCTCGTTTGGAGTAAAATTCGAATTCTGTTGCAAACAAACGTGCTCTCGAGTATTCTGTATTAAAAAGTATTGCATGATCGAAAATGAAAAAGTGTTTTTTGTGTGGTTTAGAGGATTCTGCTATTGATTTTAATGATGAATCTTTTAAGAATTGTTTTTTAAAGTTATTATTTCGGCGAAAAAAAAAGATTTGTGAAGTTAGGTTAAACTTGGATTCTATGAATAACATTGGTTATCATTCTACTTGCTATAAAAAAAGTAACCGTTCTAAGCAAGAAATATAATAATGAATACATACAATTTCTTCAGAATCATGATGTGAGTATATTTAGTTTCTTTTTGAAATTGTTATCTATTTTTAAAGCTCCGTAATCATTTCTACAAGAATGTAAACTTTTATAAATTTGTCATGTCCGTCTATCCGTATATCACAGACTATATAATAATAAATGGAGCTGGCTGTATATCTATTTCACCGACTTAAGGGGTCTCAGGTCTTTTAAAATTGAAAAAAAAAAGACCATTTTTAACATTAATATCCTAAAATATATATAATTTTAAAACGTAATTTTTAATGATATGAAAGATATAAGTATGTTCTTTTATTTTATGCATTTAAAAATTGCAAGATGCAGAATTAGCATGTATAGGAAGTTGCAAACTGTGAGCATTTGACGAGCAGAAAATTGGTATAACAGCTTACGCGCAGGATTGCAAAATAAATATTGCAACTAGAATGAAAATTTTGGTGCCTAATTATACTTGATTTTGTAATAATTAACTTGAACTTAAATAAATTTGTATTTAAATCATTTTTATACTTTTTATACAAAGTTGTATTTAGCTAATACCAAATTTTGAAAATTTCAACAGCATAATCACCTAAAAAATATTATTTTGAACAATAAAAAGGAAACTTTAGGTTCAGCTTATACAGACTAATATGAAATATACATTTTGAAAATTTCATGAAAAAATATTCAGAAATTTCTGCGATTTCCTGCGCGTCATGTCCAAAAGCATCATTTGGAGAAAAATGACTTCAAACTTTCAGAAACACCGCTTCACCTATTGAGCGGGTATAATTCTAAAAGTCATAACTTCGGTTCTAATTGGAATTTCAAGGAAACAATTATATCAAAACTTTCAGAAAAGATAGGAGTTTAACATCTAAAAAAAATAAAATTTCCAAAATTTTGAAGCTTTTAGAGTCCTGAGACCCTTTAAGATTACGGAGAGTGGCTATGTCCTGACCAAGTGCGACTGTACAATACTTATAGACGCACCGATCGCAAAAAGAATTGTTATTCTCGTAATTTGTTTTGTACTTAATTTTGATTTCGAATTTTCTGTTAGTTGATTTCGTAAATATATTATTAGATAGTTTTCAGTTAATTTATTTGTTTTAAAGTCGATTTAATTTTTTTAATTACTTTATATTTATAAATTCTATTTGAAAGTTAAACTAATTGTTTACTAAAATATTTGTTCTAGGTACCGTGTGATGCATCGTCAAGCGAGGTAGGTCATGATTCTCTATCAATGCTACCTGACCAAACAGCACTGAGTGATTCAATAATGTTAGGTGGGAGCTCATCACGCTTAGAGCCCGATGTTGATGCTGCATCTGCTGAAGCTTCATGATCGCGACGATCGTCTACCATAACAAAGAATGAAGCGGTTTGCTTATTTTGCAATATTTCACGAAAGAAAATTGGTCAGCAAAGGACTAACGTAATATTCCCGAAGTGTGAAGCAACCGTTACCCAGCTTAAAAAAATTGCGTCTACATTAAATGATTCTGAGGTACTTGATAAACTTGAGAATGAAATTGTCACGTATCATCCAACTTGTTTCTCATCATATCAAGTACAGATGAAACGTCAAGCTGAGGAACACGCTGATATCGATTGGCATAAAGATCGAGAGATACACAAGTTAGCGTTTAACTATCTTGCAACATTTATAGAGCAAGACATCCTTAACAACCATAAAATAATGTACGTCACGCAACTATTATCCAGGTATAAGGCTTTGTTGTTGGAGTTTGCAGAGGGCAAGAAACGCCCTGAAGATGTTGCACTTTATCGGAGTGAATATCTTGAACAAAAAATATGCAAAGTTTTTGGCGACCGTCTCAAAATTGAAACATCTACTGGACTGCATAACAAAAAGATTATATACCTCAACAATATGGACATATCATCGCTGGCAAGTCAAGCTGTAGAATTAGAAGAAAAAGAGGACAGTAAATTTCAAGAAGTCGCATATGATTTGAGATATAGTGTTAAAAGTATGCCCAGCCGAAAGCTATCGAGTCGTTTAACGGTAGATGATGTGTTAAAAGGAGAATGTGATATTCCAGACCAACTTTATGAGTTTATGCAGAATTTAATCATAGGACCAGATATTTCTTCTGATGATTCAAATCAGATCTCTATTAAAATTAAGTCACTATGTAGTGACATAATTTACATGACAACAAAAGGTCGAGTTAAGCCCGATAAAAATATAAATCTTGGATTGACTATAAAATCTCTAACTAATTCACAACAAGTTCTGACAATACTCAACAGATATGGGCACACAATTGGGTACAACTTGGCTGAAGAGTTAGAGACAGAAATGACCTACACTGCAATAGAACAAAATAAAGTCATACCATCCGGTATCAAGCCAGTTCGTGGTCTAAGCACTCACGTAGCCTTTGACAATTTTAATCGCTTCGTCGATAGTACTTCCGGAAAAGACATCATGCATGACACCGTTGGTATAATATATCAATTTTCTACCGTTAACAATGAAGATTTGGATAATATTGGAGCTTCAACGTCGTCAACCCTTCAAGATCACAATGATGAATTAAGACCACCATCACGAAAAAGACGACGCTTCAATCAAGTTTCAAGAGAAATACGGCCATATTATCAAAAACCTACTGCACCCATGGAATTACTTACCGTTGATTCCATTGTAGAGGGAATGGTTGCATGCCAATGTGCTGCTACAGATATTGCCATTGAAAGGGATTTACTGTGGAGGATGTCTTTAGCACGACTTGATTCAGTACCTATGTGGTTAGGCTACAATTGCATGGTTACGATCGATAGTAGTCAAACTCAAACCATACATTATTTACCTCCAATTAATTCTTCGCCAACGTCATATGCTATAGTAAATGAAACGCTCATTATTACAAATGAAATTGCTGAAGAGTGTAATGAAGAATTAATAATTGTCACGTACGACTTAGCCATAGCTAAAATGGCGATGCAAATACAGCAAAGTGAAAAGCCGAAATACAACAATATATTATTAATTTGGGGGCATTTCACACTCAGATGGCGTTCTTTAAAGCCATTGGTAATAGACTGCAGTGGATTAGTGGAAGTTTTGGTTCAAACAGAGGTCTTAGCAAGAGGCTCAACCAATAGCTTTCTAGACAGCAAGCATTTTAATCGCTGCAAGCGTCTCCATCCATTGGCTTCCGTTGCACTACAAATCCTTCACTTCGAGCAGTATTTGTCTAAGCATGAATCAAATCCTGAGATGCTTGACGAACTTTTACAGATTTTGAAGGATCAAATTGTAAATATCGTTATTTACCAAATTGACTTACCTCAAGTACTGAGGGATGTCGTAGATGGCTACAAAGAATATTGCAAAAAAAACTTTGCTTGGTGAGCATGGGAAGACGGCTCAATACTATCTCCAGTACTGTGATTTCATTAATTTGTTTCTTCGGTTTTCAAGAAGCATCCGATGTAGTGATTTTGAGCTGTATATAGACTCAATTTACAACATATCCGATTTGTTCTTTTCATTGAACGAGCCAAATTATGCCAGGTGGTCCATTATGTACGTCAACAATCTTATGAAGGCGCGGAACAGCAATTCGCGTGTGGTATCTGAATTTAGACGAGGAGCTTTTGGTATCCGACGTACCAAATCTGCATTCTCCCGATCACCCGTTGACTTGACGTTAGAACAGACCATTAATGCTGATGCCTCAAATCAATTAACATATAATCTTGCAGCAGAGTCCATATCAGCGCGACAAAGATGGGCACTTAGTCATAGCATAAGTACCAAAATTGTATCCACCGTTAAAGAAAATGTCGGTCTATCGCAAAAAGATGATACCTGTCATGCCTTGCAGAAGAGTTAAATCAAAAAGGATAACGAAAGTCTTCAGAGTGTCATTAAGACTATAAGAGATACGCTGAATCCTGTCGTTGAGAGTATAGATAAAAATATTCTGTTCAATATTTCAACTGGTAAGGCAGCATCTACTGAAGTTTGCGATTTTCTAATCAACGTTAAGTAGGTTGGAAATCAACAAAACTTGACATTTATTTCAGAATGCAATTCCACTCCCGGAAAGTTCAAAAGACCGATAAAGCATAACAAAATCCAGAATTTCGCTTCACAGTCTGTCGTCAAAGCTCAAACCAGCAAAGATAAAACTCAAAAGGCCGTTCTTAAAGTGGATTGAGACATCTTTGGCCGATTACTTGCTATTAGTATTGAGAAAGACTTCAATATAGAGTACTGCTTAACATTTCCATTAGCGCCTGTGCCGCCTGCTCTTTTCTCGTATACTGGTGACTTGCTAAAAACTGACAAATCCAAACTAGCTCAAATACTAAAGTCTAACGTCGAAACAGTTGAGCCTACTGGTATCGATATTGAAATAATAGACGGTTTTTATTACCTGTATAAAATCGGATCATCTATGCCGCAGACATTTGACAAGATTGCTGAATCGATCTTAATAAAATTGTGCTCAAGTAATGCCCCTGAAATATACATAATTTTTGATAAACACATTACGCCCTCTATCAAAGACTGTGAACGGCAAAGTCGATTGGAGTTCGATAGACCGTATGTCATCCAAGGACCTCTTCAACCAAGACCTAGCGGTTTTCTCGGAAATCTCAAATATTACCGTTTCAAAGAAGCCCTGGTACAATTCTTGGCTAAATACTGGGAAAATGATAATCTACTTTCAATAATCCAAAAAAAATTTTTTTCATAACAGTTGGAGAACACTGTTTTTCTTACCATACTGTCGGAAAATACGTCGTGAAACTTGAAGAAGAAGATTATTTATGCCAACACGAAGAGGCAGATACGCGGATAATGTTTCATATATCAAAAGCGTTACCTAATTCGAAAATATTAGTCAAATCAAATGATACCGATGTCTTGGTAATTTTACTGGCCACTATCCACAAAATTCCGCAGACTCAAATTTATTTGGCGGGTTCATCATCAAGGAAAAGCAATAAGAATGATCTTGATTGCATTAAATGTACTGAGCTTGCAATGGAATTGGGTTCTACTTTATGGCTGGGCCTGCCAGCTTTCCACGCATTTACGGGCTGTGATTGCACAACGGCTTTTTATAATAAAGGGAAAGTCAAGCCTTATAAAATATTCTCAAGACGACCGAATTTCCAGGAAATATTCGCATCATTGACGGATCCAGTAGATGTACTCCTAGAAGATAAAATTCAATCTGTTCAGGAGTTTACTGCCCTTCTTTACAGGATCAAGCAATGTTATAATATCAATGACGCTAGATATCAGCTGTTCCAAAAAACATATTCAATGAACAAAGACAAAGAACAGTTCATGAAGAAGATTAAAGGCATCGACTCCAATATGATACCACCGTGCTGGATCTCACTGAAACAGAAAATTTTGCGCACAATATATGTTAATTCTATGTGGCTTCATGCAACCGATGCATGCTGCGTTAAAGTCAATCCTGAAGATTGTGGTTGGTTTTTGGATGGTTATTTGAAGCCTACGTGGTTTAAAGGGGATCCAACACCCTTACAAGTTAACGACGTATTAAGAGAATCGAGAAACAGAGAAAACGATGAAGAATTAGAATTAGATTGTGACATCGGCACTTCTGACGATTCTGAATGTGAATAAGTGTTTTATATAAAACCTTTGTATTTTGGTATTGATAAATGTATGTATTAAAATAAAAATATTTATACCATTATGCGATATTTTATTTAACTTTTATCAGTATTTAATCCGCGCTTAAACGATCGAAAAAATCTCCTTTTGAAAAACGGACATTTTGAACGGAAAAACCTATTATTTCATAATTATGTATTGATTAATGATTGATAAATGAATGTGTGAGTAAAAAAAATATTTGATATCATCTTTAATATTTACACTATTGGAGAAATCTTAAAAAAGAATTCCCTGCATCTTTGTGTGTCAAATGGAATTGCGTGCGCAACGCTTCTCTGTCACTCTCAACGCTCATGCAGAAAATTGAACATATTAAATCTAGGCAACCATGGATTCAGGCAACTTTTTGATAAGGCAACCTAATACGGTTGGAATGGGAATAAAATAAACTTTCATTTGATGTGTAATTAGATTAAATAATTTATGATGGTGTATTGACTACGATTACTTACCTGTTTATACCTGGCAACCCCATAGTTGGGCAGAGTCGAGAGTAGGCAACCCTTATTTTTTGAATTTCTCGGGGTATGTTCTCTCAGCTGATTCTCGACTTTCATAAATAACAAATCAAGGAAGTTGATCAAAAAAAAAATTAATTAAACACTTTATTGTTTAACATTATTGGCACGTGATTTAGCTAGGCAACCTATTTGCAATGTATCAATCTATACATTATCTAACATATATTCTTTGTTATTATTAAATAACAAATGAGGGTATATATTTCTTATACCGGATCTCGTACTAATAGTTTTCCTGTTTAAATGGCTATAAAAATTATATGTAGCTAAACCATTATTATTTAGAGTAGAGGGCAAATATTGCACATAAATTGCATTCACAGGAAATACGTCCAGTATATTAAGTGCATTTGTTAAATATTGTTTTTACCGTTATTCATCATAGTAAATAATGATAAATATAGGTATTTATTAATAATACATATATCACTTTTAAAAATATTTTGAATATCAGATTATTAGAGGGTTTTTTTAGTGAAAAAATGGCGTACATTTTTCTTGTGAGCTATTTCAACGGTGACAGTCAAAAAGAACTTTCTTACAAATATTATTTCTTAGTATTCTTTCAGCGCTATAAACAGTAAGTACATTTTATGAATAAAACAAATTTTCTAAATTCCTTAATCCAGCTAGTATGTGGTGGCCATTACAAAACTTTCTTCTATATAAATCACGTCAGCTAAATCATTTAAATAATACAGGAAATTGCATCAATTTAGCACCAGTTCATGTCAAAGTATATTTGAATTTGAAGTTTGATGAAAATTAGTGCATTAGTTATAGAAATGGAGCTATAGTGGAACTTCTGAAAAATGCAGCATAGCAGCGCAAATACTTGAGAGATTTGCAGCAAAACATAAACAGCAGTAACTCATATAAAGGTATACCTGAATCTGAAGTTTGCTGAAAATCCGAGCATTAGTTCTTGATTTAGAGCTATTGCGGAAATCTCAAAAAATGCAGCATAGCAGCACCACCTGTTGAGCGATTTACACCAAAATGTATAAAGCGTTAATTCCTGTCAAGGACTAACTGAATCTGAAGTTTCATGAAAATCCGTGCATTAGTTATGGAGATTAAGCTATTGAGGAAATCGTGAAAAATGTTGCTTAGCAGCGCCACCTGTTGACCGTTTACACCAAAAACTAATCAGGACCAACTTTCATCAGGGTTAAACTGAATATAAATTTGTATTAAATTCTGTTCATTAGTTCTTGAGATAGAGCAGCCACAAAATTTGTGTCACAGACAGACAGACTCACAGACTCTCAGACAGACATTTTGTAAAAACATGGTTTTCTGAAACCTAAAACGTGTAAATCCTTCGAAAACCGGGATTCGAAAATTTTTATGAATCCAATACTTTCTTCTTGGAAAGATAGAAGAAAGTAAAAATAGTCCTTTTTTTAGAACGTTATTTATCGCGTTCAGTGTATTTGCCGCTTGTCATCACATACAGAAAACAAGAAGGAATTTTTACTTAATGTTCGAATATTAAGCCTTTATTGCCCAGCTTCATATAAATAGAATTGTTTAAGTTACATCAATATAATCATTTAATGAGACCTATTGGTTCTTTTGTGCGCATGTGTGTATCACAGTATTCCTTCTCGGTCTTCCATTCCACTGGCTACTGATATAATCAAATTTTCTCGTCAGCAGATTGAGACTAAGAAACGGCATTTTATAAATTCTGGAATAAGTCATTAATTTTTTTCTACAAAGTGTAACAATTGATGCGTTTGTACAGATGTAGTATTTACTACCACTACGTGAGTGAAGAAAAGATCTGTTTCTGCTCTCGTAATGGTAAGCCTTTCTTTTGTGTCTGACGAAAAATGTATTTTACGAATCACGTTGCATTAGCTTATTTTTCCAAAGTCTATTTTAGAAGTGCATTCATCCCTTCGGGGTCGATGAGTACTAAGCTTGCTTGAGAACTAAACACCGAGGGTCTCTCGATGGGTTGACCAACTGGCCACCTCACATGCTGCCAATCACCTCGGGCCCCAGGGTCAAGTAAACAGAGTTAAGCACTGTAGGCCCTGATCCTTCATGGATCGTACAGCCACAGGTTTATTTTTTTATTTTAAAAGTGATTTGCTTTGTTATTCAGAGACAAACTACAGGGATCCTTAATTTTTAATGTTATAATGATATTATAAAAAAAAATGTCGCTTAAATTAAATTTTAAAACAATTTGGGCGTTAACGGTTTAAATTTCAACAAAGTTATAAATTAACTTAGTTAACTTAAATTATACATCTTTCTCACGCACTTTGAATATTGGATAAAGGTAAAAATGAACTGACTCTAAGTGATCGTTTTGAAGACTTTTCCAGCAATTTTAACTTTGTTTCTAACTATATACCTGTAAAAAACAGAAAGTGTCTTTCTACTTGACTATGGTTGTAAAATATCTTTAAGGTCGGTTACGTGGAATTCTCCCATTTTATATTGAAAGGGAGGTGGGTTAGGAGAAGATATATCTTCTCCTAATCCCCCCATCTCCTAATCCTAGCGCCCATATCAATTATAATTGATATGGGCGGCAAGAAGACCGACACGCGACAACACACAGGTAGGCGAACTCACAATATATAAATAATTTTTTAGTCGAAAAGTTTAACAAAGATAACAAAATGGAAGTTTTACAAGATAGCAATTCGTGTTTTCATATTTTTAAAAATAAATTCAACAAGTGTTTAATTTTAGTATCATAAAAACTACACCATACTTGTTTTAACTGACGGCTTAGCAAGAAATGCTTAATCATGACCAGGGATATTATCTTTCTATTATGGTGTAACTTTCATGAATTTCAGTATTGTAATATGCAGCAATAGCTATTAAATGTTACATGCATTACTAAAAAAATTACAACAAAGTTTTTATATGTTCCTGTAATAAAAAACATATTATTGTCTGGTAGTTATCATGATAAATAAAAACCTCTTCAGAGTAGATTGACAGTATATTCACATTTCGAAGTAGTACAATCAGTTCTATCCAAACAATATATGAACATACATTGAGGTTTTAATGCGAATTCTGAAAATGCTTGATTGGTGCAATATTCATTTTATAAACCAAAAGTATTTCTGTGTAATTTAATTGATGATCATGTGTAATTTTATTATATGGTAAACAACGGAGAATGAAAACAAACTGACATATAGATGGAAATTTCTTTTCCAGATCCTCCACCCCACACCAAAAAAAAAAGTTTATAAAATGACTCTTTTCAAAGGTAGAAATATATGATAGTCGATTCCTGCATTAAATGTTATACATAAATATGTGTAAAAAATAAAAAAAATATGTATGTGTTGTATAGTCAAATATTGTAAACTCATGTTTCAAGTCGGTTTACAGTAGGTGATAGCGCGCTGGTTAAAATTAAATAAACACGAACCTGTCAATAACTGAAAAACACATTGAATAAACAAACTGTATCACACATTTAATTATAAACCCCCTTGGTTTCACAACTCTCTCAGAAAAAGAAGACTAAATTACATGTCAACAAAGAAGAACGTTGTTTTTTTTTTAGAAATTAAACTTACACGAAAGTGCTCGCATTGAGCCTTGGCAGACGATAAATAAATTTCGAACAGTAGGTATTTACTTTTTATCAAGAAAAACAACACTCTGAAAGTTTTGTTTTCTATGTTTAGTGATTTTCAAATGTTGTTTACTTGTTTTTAACCCACATTTTCATTCATTTTCATTGAATTTCATATTTTTGATGATACATATTACATAGTTTATCTGTCCATAAGAGCTGCGTAGGGCCTGATGCAAATGACTGATTTTTACATCTTTCAATATGAACTGTATGTAGTTTAAAAACTCGTCTTATAATAAATTTAAAGAATCGAGATTTTTCTATCAATCTATGCTATTACGAAACCTGCATCGAAAAAAACACTACAATCGTAGTCTGTGTGTTTCACGATTTCTCAAAAATTTTATTTTCTGGATAAGGCGAGTTTTGAAACTCGCACACAAAACTAGTTTAACCCCTCTGAGCATATCACAAGCCATACCGCCTGTCTCCATTGCTTTAATCTCTTGTGATTTTAGATATTTCATATTTTTTAAAGTTTGCAGGTTTGGTGTCGTGCGATGTCGTGTTTGTTTTTAGATTAATTTAGTAGTTTAGTATATATATATATATATATATATATATATATATATATATATGTCATGATTTATAGTTTAGAAAATAATAATGAAAAAATGAAGTTATTTTCTCGGACTGAAAAGCTTTATTAATTTTTCGTTTTTTATTGTTATATAGCCTATTCTGTTATAATTTTACAAACTGCTCATATCAAATTATATACTTGTATTTGTTTTCTTAATCAAAACTGAAAAACATACATTTTTATTTACCGCTTACAAATTATTATATAGCAACACTATCTGTATAATTAGAAGTAAAACAATATAGAAAACAAAGTAATGTGCGAAAAAAGTTAATTTAGTATACATAAATACATTGCTTATTTTTTCATTGAAGTTCAAGAATACATTAAAAGTATTATTAAATTCAAAAAATTTCTGCGTAACTAGAAAAAACTAGTATGTTGTGGTCATCATAAAACATTCTTCTATATAAATCACGTCAAATAAATCATTAAAATAGTACAAGAAATTACACAAATTTAGTACCCATTCACATCAAAGTACATCTGAATTTGAGGTTTGTTGAAAATTCGTGTATTAGTTCTTGAGATAGAGCTATAGCGGAAATACTAAAAAATGTAGCATAGCAGAGCCACCTGTTGAGCGATTTGGTCCAAAACATAAACAGCATTAATTCATATCAAGGTATATCTAAATCTGAAGTTTAGTGAAAATCTGTGCATTAGTTCTGGAGATTGAGCTATTGTGGAAATCCTGCAAAATGCTGCATAGCAGCGCTAACTGTTGAGCGATTTACACCAAAAACTATACAGCAATAATTCATATCCACGTATACCTGAACCTGAAGTTTGTTTTGAAAATCTAAGTATTAGTTCTTGAGATAGAGCTATTATGGAAATTGCAAAAAATGCAGCATAGCAGTACCACCTGTTGAGCAATTTACAGCAAAATGTATAAGACATCAATTCATGTCAAGGACTATAACTGAATCTGAAGTTTGATGAAAATCCGTGCATTAGTTCTGGAGATTGAGCTATTATGAAAATCGTGAAAAATGTTGCATAGCAGTGCTACCTGTTGAGCGATTTACACCAAAAAATAATCAGCACCAACCTATATCAGTGACTAACTGAATAAATTTTTATTAAATTCCGTGCATTAGTTCTTGAGATAGAGCGCTCACAAAATTTGTGTCACATACATACAGAGATACTCGCAGACTCGCAGATTCACAGACTCCTATACAGACATTTTGTGAAAACATATTTTTCGGAATCTTTGACCCCTAAAACGTGTAAATCCATCGAAAACCGAAAGTCGAAAATATTCACGAATCCAATACTTTCTTCTTGTAAAGATAGAGGAATGTAAAAAAGAATAATTCTACAGAATTATCAATTAAAAAAATTGAAATGCTTTCATACAGCTCTTATAATGTTTTTATAGTGTGTTTTACGCATTATTAAAGAACTCTTATTAATTTCTGTTACTCATTTTTATTCCAAATAAGTGTTTTTTTTTAAATATATAAAAACAAAACATTTTTATCATGTTTGTGACGTGGATACTTGTGTAAAATTTTACAAACACAATAACGAAAAAATTTTATTTTTTTATCTGTTGTTTGATTGTTTTTTATGTTCTCCGGAAAAAATGTAAAAATTCATTCTTCAGTAAATTTCAAAGGCAAATAATGATTGATAATAATGAATACTTATAATTTTTTTATTGTTTTTAAAGCTGTTGAAAAATAATTTTTAATAGTAGAAATCTTTTTACGATATACAGGTTTCAATTTTTTTAAATTTAACATTTCGAGATAATTACATTTTTAAGTAAACATTATATACTAAAGATTTAAAAAAAAGAATATATTCAGCCAACTGCGATAGAGCGAGAGACCTGGATGTAGAGGTTAATTTTCATTTAGTAGACTTCGGCTTCGCTGAACCTATGTATACGTTTTCCCTATAGACTCAGGATGCAACATGCAGTGCCTGAATTTACTTAGTTGATAAATTAGTAAGATTGGCTTTTACTTTTCAGCTCTCATTTTTTATCAGGTTTTATATATATATATATATATATATATATATATATATATATATATATATATATATATATATATATAAATAGCGTACTTTTCTTAAAGGGATATTTTAAAACTTTATTTCGATGAAATAAATTACAGAAGAATATTTTTTAAGTCTATTTTTTATGTAGTGGTTTCAAAATTAGTTTTTCTGCAACCAATCTTTTCTTTAAAATCTTTTCTGTAGTTGAGAGATCTATGGAGTAAGACAACATTAAATTCCATTGCTTATTTTCATTTTTACACAAGAAGGTATATCTATAAGCCCATTTATATGTACAGTACAAAGTCTAAAGTTCGGACACCCAAAGATCGGAATCGTCTAAAGTTCGGACTTTCCAGCGGCAATATTCAAAGAGGGAAGAAAAAAACAATATTTTTGAAAAAAAAAATGGTATATTGCTTTGGATATTGCTTTTTGTTTTATTTTTTTCCGCAGGTATCGATGCTTCTCCCCGCACTTATATCAAGCATTCAGTTTCTTGTTTTGTTTCGCTTCGAGTCCCTTTAAGTTGAAGAGAGAGGGCGCAATAAAGACCTGTACTCACTACGCCAAGACTCCGTTCAAAAGCTTGTTTTGCCATCATTTAACACTTTTTCAGGAAACCCATTCTATTCTATCCTTCTATGGTTTATTTACAATAGGACTGGGAGTTACAAGAATGCTAGGAGATGAGAAGATTAGATCTCGACTTGTCGGAAAGATCGTCCTATTGCATGATGTCTTGCAGTTTTCTTTAAAAGCCATTAAATATTAAAACGGCGCGTGACCACAAAAAGCGCTGCCTTACCAGAACAACGAGAGCTCTAGTGTAGAATGATACGTCTATCTGGAGCTTAATTCGCCCATCTATCTGCAGCCTAAAAAGAGAAACATGAGGATCGGGGAAGAAATCGCATTCTAGCGGGATTATCCACGTGTGTTCTTCGCTCTCTCTATGTCTTATTATTATAATGTTCTAAGGGATTGGCTAAAAGATATCAGATTTAAACAAATTTCGGCCTTTTTTTTGCAGACAGTGGTGTACTCTTAACAATGCAAGAACGAAAAACTATGCATTTGACTGATAATGAAGGCATAGATAAAGTAATGATCGAATGTGTCCGGCAACAAAGGTCTGAATATGATTCCTTAACAGGACCGATGATTATGGAACAAGGCAGAATGTTTCCCAAGGATATTAATTTATCCTCCACTTCTGGATATTCAACTAGGTAGCTTACCAAGTTCAAAAGATGGCATGGAATACGCCAACTGAAAATATTCGGTGATAAATCTTCAGCAGATCATGAAGCAGCAGAGTACTATGTAGATTAAATTTAACAAATTAATATTTGAGGAATCATTAACACCAAACCAGGTATATAGCGCTGATGAAACCGGTTTGTTTTGGCACGGCCTACCACGGAAAACACTGGCAAAGGTATACGGAATCACACACACAGGTATTAAGGATATGAAAGAAAGGCTCAATATTTTTGCATGCACAAATGACGCCGGCACTCATAAGTTCAACCTTCCAATTATTGCTAAAAGTGCTAAACCTCTTGCCTTTAAAGGAGTCAAAACCTTTTCCCCAGTGCACTACAAAACAAGTAAAAACGCGTGGATAACAAGGGAAACAACGACAGAGTAGTCCATAAGAATTTTGTACCTGAAGCTAAAACTCTCTGTAATTCTATCGGTTTTACAAATGAGGCAAGTATTATTTTGATTTTAGATATATTGTTCAGCTCATCAAAATGCAGAAATTCTTGTTGAAGAAAATGGGAAAGATTTATTTTTGCCTCCAAATTGCACATCGCTAATACGGCTTATGGACATGGGTATTTTCCGCGCTTTAAAATGCCGTTATAAAAAAATGATATCCTGAGGCATATGTTAAACTTCATTAATAAAAATATACGTGACTTTAAAAAAATAATATAAAATACGCTAGAAGGAATATCGGTCGTGCACGGGGCAATAAAATCCTCAGCAACGTCTTTAGAGGAAAGTGATGTCCTTGAAGTTATGGATGTTTATAAGGACGCGCCTGTTAAGTGACGGTGGAATTCTCGAGATTGTTTTAAACAACATGCAGAAGAAAGTGATTGTGACAATGAGATAAAGGAAGAAAATGTGCCAATCGATGAAATCATAAACTCCCTGGATAATGCCATTAAAGTAAATTAACCGAATTAAAAATCATGTCTTTGTACAGAATAAAAGAAAACTGCTCAATGAGAAACATAAGTTAATGAAGCAGAGCACATTGACTGAAATATTTAATAGTTATGTAAGTTAGAATTTGTTCTTAAGATGTGTGTTCTCCTAAATAAATATTTTTGTTTTACTTTTCATTTTGTTACTATTTATTTAATGAAAAAGGTTGTTTAATTTAGTGTTAATAGCTGTTATATGCAGTTTTTAATATATAATAATAGTTTATAATATAGTTATATTTTGCATTTTTAAGTAGTGAAATTTAATTTTTTTTTATTGGAATACCACTATTTTTGATGACCCAAAATTCGGAAAAATCCAAAGTTCGGACTTGGTAAAGTCGCAAGGATTCCAAACTTTAGACTTTGTACTGTACTACAAATATTGCAGTTGCATTTTCTAAACATCTGTGATAGAAAAGTGTTACAGATCAAAAATGAATGTGAAAAATGACATCAAAAATGAATGTGAAAAATGAGATCAAAAATGAATGTGAAAAAGGAGATCAAAAATGACTGTGAAGCGAAAAATGAAAATTCTATTTTGAAACTGATTTCCTGACGAATTAAATTAGTAAAACAACAATAAAAATAAATACCATAATTCGACATTTCACATGTTTACAAGCCAATGGATAAGTTAAAATTAAAAATCACTATGGTTAAGGTGATTAGTGTGATAACTGTAAATTTACTGGCAGGATGAGTGGGACTTTGGGAGGTACGAAGTTATGGAACAAGTTCCAATTTTTTGGTTTTGTATTCCAAAATCTTTGCAAATATTTAGCTTTATCATTTTTAATATTTTATTATATTGAAAAAAAATATGTAATATTTAGTTTCTAAGAAAACTCAAATATTTTGAAACATAGAATGTGGTTAGTTCTTTTTCAAGAAAAAATATATTTTTCAAATTGTTACTATATTTTAGATAACCCACAGTTGACGGATTACTTTGACATAATTTTCATATCATTCATATAATCTGGAAATATTCATTTTTAGATAATTATATTTAACTTATATTGTTTTATTTTTATATAACGTTAAATATAGATATAGCCCGATTGTATATAAAACTCAGAAGAAAATATTAAATGAGATCTATTTTTTATAAAGATAAGCTAAAAAGAAAAGAAAAAAAAGTGAATTGAACAAATATTTCAGTAAAATACGAGAATTTCCACATTGATTTCAACATTCGGAAACATACAGAACATGTCCAAATCTAACTTAATAATTATCTGAAATATTGCAATTTAAAGCTGTAATTTCATCAAATGGTAGGTGTGATTCATCCGATGCCGTTTATCTTATTAGAAATGAAATTCTATAGTATGTCCCCTCTCACTCAAAATATAAAAAATATCCAAAATCTAAGCTTGAGATTTTCTGAAATTGTCTAGCCAAATCCACAGGTAAACCTCGAAATTTTGCTTTCTTTATTATTTTCTACCACATTGTAAACCGAAAAAATGAAATCTATTTAATTATACGAAAAAATCATTAATAGTATTTTTTCGTAGCTATAATATTACCATGCACCGTAAAGGAGTAAGTTTTTGATGTCGTATTGTTTTGGTAGAAGAAAAGCAAAGTATCTGCATTGACCGAAAAGTAAATTACCAGTATTGCAGTTAAATGTATTTGTTTTTTCTTGATATTTCATATTTTTTAAGGAAATCACAATTGATAATTCAGCCAATTTCAATGTATTATTACTCTAATTCTTCAGAGAAGTGACTGTACATTCATTACTTTGGAGGAAAAGTATAAAATACTTTGATTCTACTACAGGGTTCGTACGGGTACCGTTAATTTCAAGGCCAAATATCAGTATTCTTTTATAAAAAAATAAATCTAGTTTAAATGGACGAAATTTCGCATCATTTAAGAAGATATTTTTCCATAAGAAAATGATGGTACCGAAGAATTTATTAGTCTGGAAATTCAAGGACCCGTACGGACCCTGTATTACAGTTGCACTCGTTACATTAAATGAAGTTTTAATGGTGTATTAGTCAGTTTTCCATTACGGAATATCGGTTTTTAATGTGCCAGCTCTCAAGTAAATAATTTCAGTTGCGTAACGTAATTTATGCAAATATAAATATAGAAGCAAAGTATTTATTTTAGTTTTAGTGCTAATGATCTCGGTAGAATTTGAACTACCGATATTTTGTCTTAAGAAATCTAATTAATAGATTACCAAAAATAGTCGGAAACGATTGCAAAAAGTATGGACATCAATAAAATTTTGTCTTTCAGAAATGATCCTTTAAACCCTGGAAATCTGTTGGCTTCTGATTTTTATGAAGACAAAGAAAGATTTTCGGAAAGGTAGATGACACGAAAGTGGTTATACTATATTTCTATATACATTAAGAATGATAAGAGTTAGATTAGGAAACATTTGTCGTACTTAATTATTGATAAAAAATATTATTTTTGAAACATTAATTACGTTCAGAGAATGGCTCAAGCATGCCACCATTTAATTAAGATTTGAAAATTTAAAAAAAAATAATTATTTTTGTCAGGATTTCAAGTATTTTTTTGAGAGTTTAAGTAAAATCAGATAAAGTGGTTTTTGTTTTTACCCGACTGCCAAGAAGGTTTATGTGTTTCACGCGTATCTGGGTATGTGGATTACTTTATACCCTTAAAACATTCCAATGGCTGGGTGCATTTTAATGAATGAGGTCTATATCGATTCATCTTAAAGGCCCAACGGTTATAGGCTAGGTTTTGTTTTATAAATTCAAAATGGCGGCCGCTAAATATAAAATGGCGGTACAAAGAAAAAAAAACACGCACCATATTAAGTGACATGTCGTTGGATAGATCTTTTAAAATCAAGACGATGTTTCATTGACTATTTTACAGTCAGAAGCTTCGTTTAAATATTACACAACCTGGAAGTTGTGTAGGTAGGATCTCAGCTTTACTACAACTCTAAACTTTATGTACATCTATTAGCCTTATCAAAACATTGTTTATAGATAGCAACTAACAATTAAACACAACTTAAAAGTCATCAATACAAGTTAATAAAAAATAGATAAGTAATAAAAAAATAGTTTCACATTGATGAGAAATAATTAATTAATTCACTTTTTGAGCAGTCGGTTTTTTGATTTTTTAAATTTAATTTTTACTTGTTAGGTATGTATTTTTATCGTAAATGTAAAGCTTATAGAGTAGTTTGTTATAGATTAACTGTAGAGATGTTCTAATATATTTTGTAAATATTTTTTTCTTTTATTTCATTTATAGAGCTTGCGAGGAAAAAAAATAAATTGGCAATATTATGATTTCGTTTTAGAATGAATGTGTTAATGTATTACTTATATAAATAACATATTGTACTAATTAAAATAATTTATTAAAGCATATGAAACAGATACACACAATAAAATCGATAAATAATGTAAAAAGTACAGGGAGCACAATTTGTATTTTAGAGGAATGTCAAAATGTTGCTTTGAAAGATTTAGCTATATTTTTTTAGATACCACGGATGTAGGCGATATTCAGGAAAACAAATATTTTATATTTACTTTTTAAATAAGAGATATTTTGTAAAACATAAAAATAATTTTTTTTCTTTTGTTTCCTAGATGCAGAATTCAAAGCAAAAAATAAAATTGTAAATATAATGATTTATTATTATAATGACTGTGTTAATATGGTAATTAGATAAGTGATATATTCTAATAATTAGTAGGATAACTTGAGGTGATATGCCGTGTTGTACACTGTAAAAAACAATCTGTAAAGTTACTAAAGTTTTTCTAGAAAACTGCGATTCCTAGAACTTTTTATGTAACGGCAATAACAAGATTCCTGTAACAGCTGCTGCTTCAGGATTTTTTTGTTGCCGTCGTGTTTTGATTGCGGAATTTTAGCACATTTTCATCTTTTATTAGCGAGCTTTCGGTGATTTGAAGAAAAGAATATGTAAATAAGAATTCCGTTTCTGAAACTAAAAAGTAATGGTTGCATCCGTTGTTGAAAACTCTTTTGACTAACTATGTTTGACGAAAATTCAGCTTCGGTTGATTTTGCATTAAATCGATAGACTTTAAAGAATTTGAGGAAATAAAACCGTAATTTTCCTGTTAAAAAAAATTAATTCAAGCATTATTTTTAGAGTGTAAGAAAATCATATATATATATATATATATATTGTTGTTGTTTTTAGGTTTGTAATTGTACTGGAAATGTAAAACTAATAGGATAATTAGTTATAAAATAAGTATAGAAATATTCTAATTTATTTTTTAATGCTTCTTTCTTCTACTTCATTAATAAAGCTTGTAAGGATAAAAATTATAATTGGAACTATCATGATTTCGTCTTTTAATGAATATGTTAATATATTAATTAGATAAATAATATATTCTAACAATTAGTATCATTTTCATATAAAATAACTACTCACAAAAACAAAATCATTAAATAATGTAAAAGTGCTGTGGGCACAATTTTTATTTTAGAGGGCTGTCAAAATCTTGTTTGACAAATATAGACACATTATTTAGACACCATGGATGAAGGCGATATTGAGAAAAAACAAATAATTTATATTTACTTTTTAAATAAGATATATTTTGGAAATTGAAATAATTGATTATTTTTATTTTGCTTCATTATGACAACATTTTCGTGCTTTTATTGCGGCATTTCAGTATATTTTCATCTTTTATTCGCGAGCTTCCGGGGCAAAGAAAAAAAAAAGACATACATAAGAATTCTGTTTCTGAATATAAAAAGAGCTGGTTGCATCAACTGTAGAAAATCCACTGTTATTTGACAAAAAATTCAGCTTAAATCGATTTTATATTAAATCGATGGAGTTTAAATAATTTGAGGAAATAAAAGCAGAAATTGCGTGTTTTAACAACAACAACAACAAAAAGACGAAAAATCGTTTTTGTTTTTAGGAATGTATTTTTATAGAAAATGTAAAACTAATAGTATAGTTAGTTATAAATAGATATAGAAATAGTCTAATATATATACATATATATATATATATCTTTTACTTCATTAAGCTTGCAAGAAAAAAATAAAATTGTCAATATCATAATTTGGTTTTGTAATGAATGTGTTAATGTATTAATTAAATAAATCATTTATTCAAATAATTAGTATCAATTATGGAAATACATGAAACATGCACTTACAAGAAAGAGATCGTTAAATAATGTAAAAAGTAAAGGCAACACAATGGATGAAAAAGTCCATTTATTTGAAGACATTGTTTGTTATTCGACGACATTATTTCATTCTTTGAATGCAGAATTTTGGCACATTTTCATCTTTTATTCGCCAGATTTGGCTGATTGGAAGGAAAAAAAAGACGAATGTAAAATTTCCATTTCTAAACCTTAAATTTGCTGTTTACATTAGTTTTTGAAAACTACAATTATACGACGAAAATTCAGCTTTGATCTACAATACATTATACCGATGGAGTTTAAAGAATTTGAGGAAAAGGTGCTAATACAGAATTTCCGTGTTTTAACGGGGAAAAAAATCAATAAGAAAAAAAGGCCTTCAATTCAAAGATTATTATTACTATTTATTATTGTTATTATTATTTTTAGATAGTAAGTAAAATGAGATGAAGTGATTTTTGTCTTTAGGTATGTATTTTTACCAAAAATGTACAAATAATAGACTCGATAATTATAGAATAGACTTTAAAATGTTCTAATAATTTTTCATAATATTCTTTTCTTTTACTTCATCAATAAAGCTTGAAATGAAACAAATTAAATTTGGGAATATCATTATTTTCATCTATAAAGAATGTGTTAATATGTTAATTCGATAAGTCATATAGACTAATAATCAATTTAATTTATTAAAATATATGAAACATGTACTCGCAATAAAAGGCAAATATAGTAAAAAGTACAGGCTGAAGAACTGTCGAAAAACTCCTTTTATTTAAAGACTTTTTATGTTATTTGACGACATTTTCGTTTTTTGATTGCAAAATTTCAGAACATTTTCATCTTTTATTCGCAAAGTTTCTGTGTTTTGATGGAAGGAAAACATATTCAAAAATTATGTTTCGAAACACAAAAAGTGCTCGGTGTATTACATGTCGAAAACCCCATTTTATTTGCCAAAATTTCAGCCTAGATCGGTTTTATGTTAGATCGATAAAATTTCAAAAATATGAAGAACGAAGTGAAAACAAAAGCGGAATTTTTGTGTTTTAAGGGGAAACAAGTAATGAATAGAAAATAGTACTTCAGTTTCGGATTTCTTTTAGATTGTAAGTAGAAAAAGATTAAATGGTTTTTGTCGTTTGGTGCTTATATTTATCGGTAATATACATCTAAGAGAATAGTTAGTTATAGAATAATTATAAAAAAATGGTCTAAGATCATAGTTTTAATATTTTAATTATTTTGTGTTTTTCAAATCTAAAATAAAATATAAATTTCAATTTATTTACAAATTTATTTTTATTATACAAATTCTATATATTTAATACGTTGGTTTTGTATTGATATGTAATGATTATAATGATAAATTTATTCTGTTATTAATCTAGTTCGGTAATATTTTTCAGAAGTATGCCATAGCATAAATCATATTAAAAGTCACATATAATGCATCTGCAATTGATTTAAATTTTATTTTATTTTTTTTTTTTTTACAATTTAACATGCGGAAAAACTGTTACACATTTATATAACATTTTTTAATATTCTTAACACAATATATATATATATATATATATATATATATATATATATATATATATATATATATATATATATAGTTTATCTGTTATTACGTGGTCGCTCTTGGGGTGGTCCGAAACCTGTCTCTTGAGGGGGAAAGGAGACTTGGAGCCCGGTAGCGCTCGTTGTTTCGAGCCAGAAGGAAAGGACAGGGACGATCCACAGCCTCCACGAGAGACTCAAAGCCGTGAGGTAATGAGTCCGGTGATCAGGTTAACGGACGTCGTGCATGGGGCTGGAGGCCCATCTCGGTGGGAATCATAAGCTCCACCCCTCGGGGACCTTGGTATTCGAGGCAAGCCCAATTGTGACGCTCCATAGCCTGATCCCTGAGCCGGTCTTTGACCGGAAGGTAACTCTGGGTAAAGGGTAAGCAAATGTGGTAGGACCCTGCCCACTAATTGACTAAAAGGGAGTCGGAGAGGACATTGCGGACCTTAAAGAACTGTGTCTCGGTGCTCATTTGTGACGACGGTGATCTCGTGGGAACGTCATGCAGGATCTCTCGGAGCCATCGAAAGGTGAGGCTCGAACAGCGCCTGGTATACTGTGTCAGGTGGCTCATTCCGCCGAGATTTTAGTAGCTAAGGTAGTTGTGTGCCATCCCCTAGGTAGGGGGAGAGAGGATAAACCCGTTCGTACCAAAGGACGACCGTGGAGGGAGGCCGACGCGTCCCGAAGCTATGTCGTCTTGTCTTGGGAGCGGTTCGTCCATGGCAGTGACTTCACGACGCTGCGGTACATTCTCTTTGATCCACCTCCGCAGGGAACTGGGCCGGAGGCTCGCCGACAAACGCGGCGGCGCGTCGAATCTCGGAAGAACTCTTAGTTCGTCCCATGACCAGCGTGTCTAGACGCTTTTGGAGTTTGCCGCGCCCGAAGGTGTGGTCATGGCTGTTTCTAATCGTAACTTTCTAACGCAAGGCCCGGGATTCCGGGACCGATCCGAATGAGGCCGTGCGGTGGATACCGATCGATCGCGTTGCGTGCGGCCCGATCGCCTACTCGCGTTTTCGGTCTATCGCCTCCTGGCCTTTCCTGGTTCCGTTTTGGCCCCTCGGTACACAATGGACGTCGTTGGCTTTATCCGCGAGCCGTGAGTCAGCTTCGTCGGCATGTTCGTGTTCGCAGCCCTCGACTGAAGTTGTGTTTGGACGAACTAACGTGGTTTACGGTCGCTCTTGCACGGGGTCAAGAGCACTCGTGCACAGGTACCCTCGGCGGCCGTGAGGTAAGGCAATGGGGGACCGGGCTTTTGCCGGTCTCTCCCATCGCCCCAGTCCCCGATGAGGGCAGCGGGTGGGCCCGGCGGGACTCCGGGCCTTCCGGCCCCTTAGCGAGGTGGGTCTATCCCGTCTAGGAGGAGCTTTCTGTGACCTCCTGTGGTCGCTAACGGCATCTAGTTCGACGTCCAGACGTCCGAAGCCGAGCCGCGAGGGATCCTGTCGAGAGGTGTTGGAGCCGGCGAAAACCCTGAGCGGGGCACTTTACGCCGGAGGGAAATTTCCATATCCTTCCGAGTTTTGCTTAAGGCAGCCTTCACTTTAATCGGTTGTTCCTCAAAGATGTCTTTGCCGGATAAGGGTATTTGATCTTGAGGGACTTCCGTAAAGTAATCCGCCGTAAAGATCATCGGCAGTGGCTCATGGGCTCGAATCTTTATAGGAGTTCGAACCCCGCGGGTCGTCGAGGTGAACTGCGGAAGGACCAAGAAAAGGAACCATCTGGTTCTTTTGGCGTGGTGGGGTTTCTGTCGTTTCGACCGGACGTCTAATTCTTGGACGCAGGGTTCGTGATGCGTGATGGGCATGTAATGCATCGTACATGTAATACATCGTCTAATGTACGATTAATGTCTAATGTACGATGTAATGTCTATTATGCATCGTCTAAAACATGTAATGCATCGTCTAATACCTTTCGGCTCCTTTCTGAAAAAGCCCCACCAGTGGCTGAGAGGTTCTGCTCTCGAAACTGGTAGACGGGAAGTGCTGGGTTCGAACCCAATCGCGCCCGTCGGCCTAATCGTTCGGAGTTTTCGTGGTTTTCTTCGAGCCATGGATTTCCATGCGTTAATACGGGTTAGGTTCCCTTAGAAAGACCCCCACGAAGGGCACTCCCCCTCGGGCCTATATCCCTAGTGTAGATAATCGGCCGTCACAAATCAACCAACCAACCAACCAACCTTTCTGAAAAAAGTTTTGATCCCTTTTCTGAGAAATCTTCAGTTTCAAATGGTGTTGTTTTGCAGTTTTGCATGAGATCCTGTAGCTTCCCTCTTTTTCCCTTTTTCATTCTTTCCAGCATTTTCTGCGAACGAGTGTCAATATTTGAATGATTAATGTCGTTGCATATATAATTCACTTAGCTCAGACGCAAATTCTACGCGGTCACAACTGCACACGACACTGTTCTGACAACGAGTGATACTTGCAACGTATTGATGGTATTGTACAAATGACGTTAATGATAAAATACAACAGCGCCACCCACAGGATTGGGTAGAATCAACATTTATGTTCAAGCATTTCACCAAGTGTTTCCATATTTTCGTCCAACCCCTGTAATCCATTGGAAAAATCCAACACTGTATCCAACATCAAGTATTTCAAATATACTTGGAATTCGTAACTTCTACGTAATCCTTGTGCTCAGATAGAGAAAATATGTATTAATTTATGTAAAATTATTTTAACTAGCAAAAGCCATTCTTTGTTTGGATTCACGAAGCATTATTTACTAAGATAAAAATTTTAAAGTAACAATATTTCTTTATATTATTGTGGTATTTTTATTAAGCAAAAACGTTTTTTTTTATGTTTTGACGCATTTTAATTTTAGAAATGTAAATTCAGCCAAATAACTAAGAATTTCCTCGGAATTTTTGTGTATTCGAATTCTTAACACTGAAAAATACTTTTATAATTGAATGTAAATAATTGAATTTTCATAAACTTTAATTCATTAAAAATATGCAATAATTTTCATAAAAGAAAAGGTATTTTAAAAATTTCATAAAAGAAATCGTAAATCCATGATTTATTTTTTCTTCTGAAAATAAATCTGTTTCATTTTTTACGTAATGGTAAAACATGTAAAATAAATTAATTAAAATATTTTTTTTTTTTACGTTATTCATTAATAAAAGTAATATTGCACAAATCTACAGATCATAATTTATTTTTATGTGTAATTTCAAGTCAAATACTGAATAGTTTTGTTTTTTGTAAAGTGTACGACAAAATGTAATTTGTGTAGCCTAGTAGATGATTCGCTGCTCTCACCCTAATAATTCCCCAGGATTAAAATATTTAATTAAGCGAAAAGTAACAGCTATAAGGAGCCTGTACAGTGAAGGCCTTTCTTTTTTGAGTTACGTAATGAAGTGTTCAAGAAAATACATTAACAATATAACAGATATGTAGTATCATTATGTTTCAGAGTGATAAATAGTCATTAAAGTTTTTAGTTCGTTATAGTGCTGATTTATAGCCCGAAAAACACTGTTCGGATAAATATTAATTATTGCATAATTTGAATGCAATAATTTTACCCTCACATTTTAGCTTCTCCGGGGTTAGAAGATGAAGATTTATGTAGGTGCTTTATTGGATATAATCAGGAAATAATGTTTCTTTAATACTTTAGGAATGATTAGATGATGAAAGCTATTGGGAGTTGTAAATATTGGATGAGATAACAAGTAATTAAGGATATTTTCTTTGGGCTCCTCTATGTATAATATAATATTTCTAACATTATAATCATGTTCAATTTTAAATTATTAAATTTACTCATAGTCGAAAGAACTCCATTTGCCCTCCATATAGTCAGCACTTACACACATAAATAAAAATATGTCTGTATGCTAAACGTTAAAAAAGTTCTTAAAAACAGATTTTCATTTAATCTTTCGTTTAATGAATATCTCAGCAAACATGAATATTAGAAGAATGTGTATTCTGCGACAAAACTATTTTATTAACAGTAACATTATAAGTTATTGTCAATATTAAATGATACAAATGTGTCACGATTAGACAAATGCATGATAGGGTGGGCCGAAAAAACTTTTTTTTTCGATTTTCTATGATGGGTAGTGCGAAAAATTTGCCACTGGTGCCACTAAGTTCATACAAAGAATTTGAGATTTGTTGGACAATTTCTTGATTTGCCGCAAATGTCTTGAAGTTTTGCTCAAATGCCGATTTTTTAACTTTTTAAGCAAAAATTTTAAAGATGTTAAATAAAATTTATTTTAGCTGAATTTTCTTGAAATGTCAGGTTTAGAGTACGAAATGTTTAAATAAGCTCTGATTATGTGTATATAGTTATGTGTATTTTGAATTAGGCGATTTTATAGCCTTTTCACGTATAAGTGAGCAAAAATTGTAAGTATTCTTGGCTCGTCTGTCGGTTTCTCATCTTTGTCTTTATTATGTTCCTCGCTCTTATTTCTGGTTTTCGATGAGTTCAGAGCCACATATTTGGATGACGTACCACAGCATGTCTTGTCAGGAAATGTGGAATGAGAGGCGAATATGGAGCAGAAGCCAATGAAAACGCAATCAGTCATCATGAGGATGAGGAAGGAAATAGGAGATGCAAGAAACGGCAGGATGGGACGTTAATTATTTTTCTGCTCTAAAATACAGATATTCTGAGAAGATTCAAATAGTGCAAACTTTGAAGCAGGCAGTTCGTCTAAATCAGAATCTATAAGCTCCAATAATAAGCTCCGATTGGGTTGGTAAAAATCTTAGGTCAAGAGGTTCTACAATCTATTTTTTAGACAGTTGATGTCGGCGTCGGAGTGGAAGCTCGTCCATATGAATGATACATATCAAATGTGTAGTTCTTAATTTTTTTTCAAATCAGGCTTTCTCCTGGCTTAAAAACATTATATAATGATTTTGCTATTTCCCCGCACTGACCAGAAGGACGTATCGAGTGACCGAAATATTCCGAACTACGTTCGACAAAATGGTGATATTTGTTTCATCTTTCTCTCGACTTGTCCCTTTTTTTATGAAGACCATTTTATTTTTTTTACAATTAAAAAATATGCTTGTATTTTTCTTTCTACAAGGTTTTCCTCCTACTTGTATCTTCTTTCTAAGTTTCTTTTTTCTGTCTCCCGACCTTGCCTTTATCGATGACGAGATCCTTCTTCCCTGTTGTCACACTTCCTGTATCCTGCAGAACAGGTGAAGCTCTTAACGCTACTTACTATATGATATACCAGTTCTAAATGCGGCGAACACTGTGTAAGAAAGGAATATGCCTATGGGAGTATATGCCTTTGAAGAACCTGGTTCAAATTCTGATTCTTGCAAACTGCCTGCTTCACAGTTCTCACTATTTGAATCTTCTGAGAATAACTGTATTTTAGAGCTGAAGCATAATAAACATACCATCTCGCAGTTTTTCTCACCTCCTATATCCTCATGATCACTGGTTTCGGCTCCATATTCACCCCTCCTTTCAGAATTGCTGTGAGGACATGTTGTGGTCCGTAATACGAATATGTGATTCTCAACGCATTGAAAAACAGAAGGAAGAGCGAGGACTATAATAAAGACAGAAAAGAGAGAAACCTACGAAAGAACCAAAGAATACTTACAATTTTTGCTCACTTATACGCGAAAAGGCTATAAAAATAGCCCAATTTAAAATACACATAACTGTTAAATAATACATAATCGGAGCTTATTTAAACATTAAGTATACTAATCATGACATTTCAAGTAAATTTAGCTAAAATAAATTTAATATAATATTAATTTAAAAAAAAATCAATCAGTATTTGAGCAAAGCTCCAAGTCTATTGCGGTAAATCAAGGAACTTTCCAAGAAATCTAAAAAAAAAAAAAAGTGTGAACTTAGTGCCACCAGTGCCAACTTTTCCTCACTGCCTATCATCGAAAATAGAAAAAAAAGGTTTTTTTCGGCCAAACCTAATACATGATGATAATATTCTATACATTTTGGGTTAATTATATATCTTTGTGTACTAAACTCGCTGCTTCCTAAAGTTAAAATTATTTATTTCACTTTATGAACACAAATTCAGTTTCCAAGAAAGATCAAAATACAATTTCGTACTATTGAAACAAGCTTTTCATAAAGCTAAGCATGGACTCAATATAAAATTTAAAAGCCTTTAAAAAAGTGTTTATTTTAAATTCATTAAGCATCGGAAAATATGTTTAAAACTTTATATATATATATATATATATATATGGGGGCGCATGTGGGGGCGCATTTGGGGAGGCGCATGTTTATTCTGCATTCATGCTTGTTTTGTTATATTTTTTCTTTTGTTTTTATTTTAATGATAATTTAAGCATTCCTCTAAAAGACCTTTTATTAAAGTTTTTTTTTGTTTTTGTATGGTTAATATTATGTTTGTTAGTTTTAATTTGAGTTGTTTTAGTTTTTTATGGAATTTGATTAATAAAATGACAATAGTATTTCAGTATTGAATGCGGGGTGAACATGTGTTCAGAAACCTGCAAATTTTAAAAGTGGGGGGTGGAGTTAGTTTTCTGTCTGTCCTCCCACTGATGAAGAACAGATTGTTTTTGTTTTTTTTACCTGTCTTTCTTGTTCTTTTAAATATTTTATAGTTAAAAAATTTCTGCAGATATACACCTTCCTTTTGAAGTTATGGGGTTTTAGCATTTTGAAATATATATATATATATATATATATATATATAAAGTTGGTTTATGGCATCAGATGCCGCATCACGAAATATCTGCAAGAGCCTATTCCAGTTCTTCCGATCAAGTGTCCATTCCTGCCCCTGACCTCTATCTCTCATAGCATTTTCAATATCATACATCGAATTCTTTCGTGGTCTTCACAGTTTCATTGTATTCTTTGACAAAACTCTTTAATTACAGCAATATTACGGGTAATTGAAATATTAATCGATAAATAAGAGTCATGGTTAGACAAATGTATGATGATAATATTCTATACATTTTTTGGTTAATTATTTATTTTTGTGGACTAAACTAACTGCTTACTAAAGATAAAATTATTTATTTCACTTAATGAACAGATGTATTTATCACAAATACATTTTCTAAAAAAGTTCAACATACATTGTCATACTATTGAAACAAGCTATTCATAAATCTAAACATAGACTCAATATAAAATATAAAAGTCTTTGAAAAAGTGTTCATTCTAAATTCATTAAGCATCAGAAAATAAGTGTGCTTCGTAAATAATATCAAGCTGACATTCAATGGACATTATAAAAAGATTATTTTATACCATTGTATTAAATATATTATTCATATAGCGCAGTTTTCGAAAATTTAATTTCTATGAAAAATGCCATAATTTTCATGTTTCTATAAATGTTTTTAAAAAATTACAGTAAAGTAATAGCATAAAATTAACCACTGTAACAACAGTGGGTGCTACTTGATTTCTACAGTTTAATTAAAATGTCTCTGTCTATGTGTTTCAATATTATGTGGTCACATTTTTTTTTTTTTTTTGTATAATATTTATCTTCTGCATGTATTAGGATTGTAAGTTAAAAAAAAATAAATAAATAAATAAAAACATGTGAGAAAATCGCTGTAGACGATGAAACAAAGATGACTACCATGCACAAACAAAAATTAATAAAATTAAAATAACAGTCATTTTGAACTTCCATTAGGTTTGGGTTGTTGTACAAAAAAATTCTGATTTTTTAAAAATAATCGAGCAACCAATAAATGTATTTCTGGACCACTTGAAATCGATTTCCCCCCCCCCCCCCCCCTAACACATTATCCCTTTTTCTAGTTTGATTAATGTACTACCTCCTTTTATCAAGTCCAACGATTTCAAATTAAAACTTTAAAGTTTCACTATTTTTATTCTCTTTTCCAAAGACGAGAATTATTTATCAGGTATCTATATATCACTACTCAGTTTGGTCCTTCTTAAACTGTTGCAGTTTAAAATTCGGATTAGCTGAATACGCAATACAAAACAATAAATTGACCAATTGAAACATCGGATTTGAACCGCAACTATTATTTCAAATTATTAAAAATGTTTATGCATTCCACTTTCACAAAATTTTCTATGCTTTACAGAAGTTTTTTATATCATTAAAAAGTATAAAAAAGTTGCTACTCTTGAATACTTTGTCCCATTGTTACACAATGTCTGAAGACATCAATAAAATCAACTTTTTTTATTTTAAAACTGATACTTTCATCTCACTTTTCCATCTGATTTTTTGGTCTTTCTTAAGGTATGGCTGTTTAAAATTCAGATTAGCTGACCACATAACAAACCAATAAATTAGCCATTTGAATATACTATATGAACCACAAACATTATTGCGAATCAGAAAAAAATAATTTTGCATCCATTTTGACAAAATTAAAGTAGGTTTTATAGAAGCGTTTCATATACATAAAAGTTAAAACAAGTTGATATTTTTGAAATTTTTGTCCCTTTGCTGCACAATATCTGAAGAAGCTAATAAAATATAATTTTCTTATTTTCTGTCTTACATTTTCATGCTAGTTCCTCTCTTTCTTATTGCTGCAGTAAAACTGCTTTGTGTTCCTCACTCTTCAACCATATTTCTGAGTAAAATTTCAGTAATTACTTTTGTAGAGATCACGGTAGTGTTAATGCTATCAAGACAAATGCATAGTTTTATCAAATTGACGGATGATTTAAATAATGGTTATTTTCAAAAAAGTTTATATGTAAAACCCAGTTGTAGAAGACATATTTTAAGTTAGAAATACCATGGGCAAGCCCTAGTTATGAATCTGCATTTTAGTTTCTAATTGCGAGGCAAACAAGTCGGAAGTTGAACGTTACACGTGGAAAATGATGTGCGTTTGTACTATAGCTAGTTATATAAATATTCAGATCCTGTCGCAATAGGTCTTGCACTTTTAGGCGAAAATGCATGAATACAAATTGTATTACGATTATATTTATCAAATTCAGAAATACAGAAATAATATGACTCCATATTAAATACGACGAAATTACCATGACAACCTAGAATCAATACCTATGATAGGATACTATAGAATTCATTGCGTATGATATGACTTATTAGAATGAAGAAAATATTTATTAATATCTTTTTAAGTTTTGATTTGATTTTCGTAAAATGTGAAATGACTCGACAAAATTCTGCAAAGATTATATTATATATTAAATTTCATATCATTCGGTTGGGAAGTTTTTGCGCTGTTATACACGGACAGACTAACAGACAGACGGATGTACCAGACGACGATTTTAGGTGCTACTTATTTATATAATTACGGACGCTCTTTAAAAACTTTTCCACAACACATCTGCAAAAGAAAATCAAAATAGGGGAATCTTTTTATAATTGAAAACATGTTAAATAGCGTTAAAAATTTCAAATTCATTGTGTTTTCATCCGAAGATATATAAGATAAAATATCATATTTATATTATAAATTTTTTTATCTCTTTCTGCGTAACGCTGTTAAGAATAAACGGAGTAATAAATGTTTTCTTTCTCCGATAAGCAGTCCTTTTTCATCCGTTTTATCTGAAATAAGATGATATATTCTCGAGGGAAAACACAAGAAGTAATTTTTCCTACTTTAAAGTGTAGTTTGTTGCGAAGTGCGCACTAAAAACACTTCAAAACGTTAGCGTAAAATCTTGAACAGAAATTTAGAATACTTGGTAAGCATTTTATCCCATCTTACAAAATGCTTTCATCCCAGTTACATTCAGTTAAATCACTTATAACAAGTACCATTTTCGAAAGAAATAAGTTTTATTTTAACACAAAGAAATGTAAATTTTGTTTCAAAATTTTTGAAACAAAAACACTTTTGTTCATTTACTTCTCTGATTTTTTTTTTTATAAAGAAAGCAATACGAGAAAATGATTTGAATAATAAGAATATGTCATTAAATATTTTTTTTTGAAAAATAGCAAGGATTAAATCGAAATCCTACTTAATCATTTAACTGAAAATAGTATTAACCTGGAATCACTGTTAAAGTATTCGTATTATAATTGTACATACTATTATTTTTCAGTTAGCTTATGGCATTAACTGCCGTGCTGAAATAAGTAATATAGTTTTTTTCTACAGAAAGAAAAAATACAATCACCTCATCTAATTTCTTACGGCATAAAGATGTGAAAAACATTAGCATTTTCTACCTCTGTTAAAAGTGGTTTGACTTTGAGATCGCTTTAATGCTCAACTAAAAACTCATTAATTTAGAAATTAATACTCCCCGTATTGAATAGAAAATAAGCATATTCAGATTAGACTTTTAAATTGGAACAAACTATATAATTTGTATGTTTAGTGGTACTTTCAAGTTATGGATTCAAATATTGTTGAATTAAATTTTAAAGATTGTACTTTTATATTTGTATGGTCAGCAAAAAAATATTTCTGAGATTCCGCCGACAGACTGGACTTAATTCAAATGTCGTGTTTCCCGTTGTCTGCTTATATATATTTAAAGCATACACCCACTTTTGACAAATCTGAGGTGGGTTACTTATTCAGAAATTTTCATACTAGAAAAATTTTCTTTTACATTATTAATGAATATATATCATCACATAAAGCAAAAACTTGTGTTCAAACTTTCTGGTTAGAATTCTCATTCATCAATATAAAATCAGAAACATATAACAGAACTGCATACACCACGTTTTTAAACCTTTCCAAAATCGTTGAGTATGTTTAACAGTTTTGTTCGTCAATTAATCTGAATGTATGTATGTTTGCCTCTACGTCAGTCTATTCATGTGTCTGTAAGTTCTCTACAATTCGCAAATATACTTTTATTTCTACGAAATCTGTATAAGTTATTTAAGTTTATCATACAATATTCTGCGTTGAATTTTTTAGTGTATGGAGCATTAACCATTCATTTACAGATACTTTAAAAAGTATTCAGATACATTAAGGTCAGTGGGCGATAATAGTTTAAGGTACTGTTTAATGATGTTAAATTGCATCGAGCATTTCGGAAATAAAATTTCATTTCCATACCTGCCTTTTTTTTTCAATCAAATAAGAATACTTTGAGCTACAAATTGTATTTAATTAAATGTGTTTTTCTATGTGTTAATAAATTATATTTAATTTAATATCATTTATTATATACAATTTTTTATCCAAAGTTTATTATATAATATGATAATATCGTAATGTTATAGTTATGCATATTGTAACAGTTTTATTATTAGAAATGATGAGCGTATCATTAATCGTTCATGTACAGGAATACATACAAAAGAAAAAAAAGACTCTTATTGGGTAAACTTTCGAGTGGCAGAAAAAATGTATAAAGCATTTTATCCATATTAAATTAAATAACGAAATTTATCTACAATAATGTGATCCACGATAATGCTATCTGTATGGTAAATTTTACGAGTATCGTGTAATATTCTTTTATAGGGCATCATAAAATAATTAGCGTTTATGAGCAATATATGTTCGATGCTCGTTTCTTGATTTCAAGCTTAAAAAAAATACTAAATTTACCAAAAAAAAAAAAAAAAAAAAAATTGACAAAAATTAAAGAACAGATTTATTTAGTACAATTTACATTATTCAAAAATAGTATATACTGTTCTATTCAATAAACATTCTCCATCTATCTAGTTGCTTCATAATCTCACGTTAATTTAATTTCTGATAACTCTGTTCAAAAGCTGAAATAGGTGACTTTTCCTGTTTTTCATAAAAGTAAAGGTTTTAAATTTTAAGCTGTTTTGAAGATATAGGATAAAAGGTCGATTAATTAAGATGGGTTGCTCAAAACACCCCAAACAAGTTTAAAGCGTTTGTGTCGGGTAATCTGACAAAAATACATGCGGTCTACCTTTAAAATGTGGGAACACAATAGCAATTCTGGTGGCAAAATCAGGCAGTTTCATATAGACCGCTCACTTTAATTTGCTTAGTTTGGAGCAGTACTTCTCCGAAATAATCATCAGTCTTTCAGGTAACAGCTCATATAAAACGATTCTCTTTCAGTCATATCCTTTACCATATGCACAACAATATTATCTTTGAATGTAAATTGATTTTTCGGTTGGTTGAAGGAGCATGCATGTGCATGGACCATGAATTGCTATGCATAAAATGTTTTATACACGATATATTTTTCATCAATTATATAACATTTATTCTGTTCAAAATTACCTTTCAAGTCCCCTTCACTCCCCTGAGCGCAGGCTTAAAAAAATGTAATTTAATTACTTTGTTTAATTTTCATGTTTTGCGTTCTTTTTCACTCCCGCCCCCCAGTGGGTTGCTAAATTGAATTTAATATTTAAAATGTATATATTGTACTTCTTACACCCCTCCTCACATTTATTTAAGATAATTTAATTCTTTCAGAAACTTTTTAGTTTTAATGAAAGTAAATCAGTAATTTATTTCCGCTTGTCAATTTTAAGACACTTTCTCACACGTATTCATTCTTTAAAAGTTATAGCTCTCGTTTAATTTTAAAACAATATGGAATGGCAGCTGCACATGTTCTGTAGATTTAGTTCCATTATCAGCATCAACAAAATTACTTGTATTCCTTTTATTCGTTGCTCTCACTCACTTTTCTCTTCGTAAAAATCCAGTCCGTAAAAAGGAACAAAATCTACATGTATGATCTGTGACAGCTGCACAATTTACCCCTTTTTTTAAATTCTTTTCGACGCGTTTTCACTTTTCTATTTACAATAATATACCTATATACTATCCCATGCATATGAGCCTAACAGCATTCCTATTTTCCCCTATTTTCTTCAAAGTCAGGATATTTTGGCTAAATTTGTAACGTACTATTAAAAAGAGTATATGTCTCTTAACACTCACTGACACCATAATTTTTTTTTCTAGCAAACCTAAAACCTATATATGTTTAAATGTGCAAGCAACTGCATAATATATCCTAATATTTTCTTGTGCCATAATCTTTGTTTACCCTTGTGCAGTGGCCAAACCTTGTATGTTAGCGACATTTTATCACGCCAAGCATTGTGAAAACATCCCGCGAATTTTTCACATTGTTCATCTTCCTCCGATCTTGCTAGATGTCGCAAAAGCGACTCTGACTTTTGTTGTTATTCTTCTAAGGACCTTCCCGGGATTTTTTAGGTCCCGGCTTATAATGTTCTTCAGAATAATATTTTATTAACAGCAGAAACCCGTTGTAGTTTTTCTTGTACGCGCCATGTTTTCCTGTGTAAAATTCTGCACATAATGAACAAATGCTCTTCACACCATTCTGTAACCAACATCTACAAAAATTGATGAATTTCGTTGCACTTCATCAGCGCATTTCAAGCAGAAATTGAACAGTCAATCAAATTTTGCTCCGTTGATTCATGTGGTACCCATAAATCTATACTCTAACGAATTACAACGATTTACAACTTTGTAACACCTTGTAACAGCCTATTTACACCACTTTCACTAAGATCCAATCAGACGTCGTTGTCACCACCGTTTGTCGATCATAAACTAGGTTTTTGTATTAATTCAATAAAAGTCTATAGATCATAATCCATTAAAAGTCTATATTATTGCGCAAAAGAAACCCAACAAATAACCGTCTGAGGACAATAATTTCTAAAATATGAGTTTCCTGCCATATAATTTCTAAAACCCTATACGAAAAAATACTAATATAGAAGTGGCAATCGATTGCTTTTCGCATATTCACCACGACTATTAATACATAATTAAAATTTTCTTCGTGCAGATGGTTTTTATTCTGGCCACAGAGTCTCTCTCTCTCTCTCTATATATATATAGACACACACACATATATATCTATATCTATCTATCTATATATATATATATATTATAGCACATGAAACTCTTATGAGCTGCATTTTTAATAGTATTTTTGTAATGTACAAATAGTCAATCAAAATTTAAATAAAATATTTTAAGAATTACAAATATGTACATAATTTTCTGAAACAGTGGAAATTGACATAATTCTCGGCATAAAGAATAAACCTACATAAATGCAGCTGATCAATAAAATTTCATGTAATTAAACAAAACTTGAACAAGAGCATACTGACAAAATAAACTTTTCAAGAAATAAAATTTGAATTTAATTTTCATACAAATTTAAATATCTTTTTATTTACAAAATATCTATTTTTGATCATTTAACATAAATGCTTTAATTTGTTAAAGAATAAATAAATAAACAAAATTATATTTCATTTAGTTAAAACTTCTTATTTACAGAAATTTACGCATGTGATTGGCGAAAAATCTTTCAAAGTATTTATTATTATTTTATTCATTTTTGTTAGTGAAGATACTTAATAAAGAAGAATCAGATGAAATAGAAAACCTATGTAAACGAAATATGATAATTTGAAGCTAAAAGAAAGAATTTGAAGGATCCGGGTATAATTATTAACATATATTAACGGGATATATAATTATTAAAAATTATAATTTTCGGGCCCTTATATTCGGGTTATACTAAAATTCAGAGGGTTCAATTAAAAAACCCGATAATGTCCCTCTTTTTATAAAGATTACGTTTGCCAACAAAATATGAGTCCTTTACGATAATTATATCTCAGGTTATAAATGTTTTAATTTATCAGGACCTTGTAGTTATGATACACTAAAATATAGGATCAGTCAACAGAGTCATTCCCCCTCCCCTTGCTTTTTAAAACGATTACGATTACCATACAAAATTTGAGTGGCTGCAATAATTTGGATCCGAGTTATAAGTATTTGCGTTTTCGAGCCCTTATATTCGGGTTATAGAAAAAATTTAGGGGGTTGAGTTAAAAATTCCGATAATGTGCCTCCTTTTATAAAGATTACATTTACCATACAAAATACGAGTGTTTTACACTAATTATAGCTCGAGTTATAAATTTTTAATTTATCTGAATCCTATACCTATGATATACTAAAATATAGGAGACTTCAACAAAATCCACAGAGCCCACCCCCCCACCCCCCCTCTGACTTTTAAAACGATTACGATTACCATAAGAAATTCGTGTGGGCTGTAATAATTTGGATCCGAGTTATAAGTATTTGAGTTTTCGAGTCCTTATATTGGGGCTATACAAAAACTTTGAGGGTTTAGTTAAAAAATCAGACACTGTCCCTCCTCTTATGAAGATTACGTTTACCATACAAAATATGAGTGTTTTGCGATAATTATAGATCGAGTTATAAAAGTTTTCATTTATTAGGACCTTATACTTTTGATACACTATAAATATAGGAAAGGTCAACAGAACTCCCCCTGCTCTGTTTTTAAAAACGATTACAATTACCATACTATTTTTGTGTGTGGTGCAATTGTTTGGATCCGAGTTACACGTATTTGTGGTTTTCGGGACCTTATATTTGCGTTATACTAAAATTTTAAGGCCTTCAGTTTAAAAAAAACTGTACAATGTTCCATATAAAATTATGTCACATATTTCACGTGCACAAAATTTAAGATTTCCGGAGAAAAGACCGAAATGGCAAGGGACCAAAATGGCTAGGGACGGAAATAACTCGGGACCGAAATGGCGGGACCGGAACGTCCTGCTTCCGAAAATACATTACCTGTTAGCGAAAATTGGAAATATTTTTCTAAATTATGAAATCCGATTTTACAAATTTCTGAATCTAAAATTATTTAATACTGATACATATGTGAACCGCTAATTCAATCAAGTCAATTAATTTACTATGCAGATGAAGAAAAAAATACAGTAATAAGTTATAATCTATATCTAATGAAAACTCAAACTCTTAAATAAAGCATAATGAAAGTCTCTAAGAAAAAATAAATGGTAAATATAAAAAGCTTTCAGATTGTTATATTTTAACGTTTGAAGTTTTTGTTGAACAAAACAACCTTATTACAAAATCTCCGAAATATGTTATTTGGAGAGAAAAACATTTAATTATCTCATTCATAAAGTAAATTAAAAAAAATATTTATAAGAATCTTATAATTAATTATGCTTTATTTATTTTTATTGTGATCTCTATGATTAATTTTCAGATTAAAAAAAAAAAAAAAAAAAAAAAAAAAAAAAAAAAAAAAAAAAAAAAAAACGCCTTTTTTCAGTATAAATATTCCTTTTAGAAACATTATTTTTTTACATGAAACGTTACAAAGAAAAGTAATTAGTTGTTCTATTATATAGATTGTATAACAAGCAATAAACTATCAGTTATACTTAAAATAAAGATTTTGATATCGAATACGAAAAACTACCTGTTTAGATACACATATCCAAGCACGTATTTAAGAGTAATTCTAATATGTGAATTAAAAATTTTCTTTAAGCTACAGAGTTTTCAAACAAGTGTCCAAAATAACGCTGTATCATTGAAACTTAGGGTAGGTGGCAATGTCCAGGTGCAATGGCTGTATTCTCAACTTTAAGAACAAATTAGGCATAAATTGAAAGCTAATTAACAATATATCGTTTGAGCCTTTGGGGCAAGCTTGTTTTCCTATTTAGCTCGGTGTGCAGCATTCCGGAGACTTTACTCAGGGTTTCATCGGAAGCTTGTCAAACAAAATTCCAGTTAAAGCATATATTATTTACCATCCCTTGACTTACAATTGTTTGAAAGTTTGAATTTTTAACAAAATGGCGGACTGTCATATTTTATGTTTCAGTTTTTAACAAAAAAAAATGTTTCTTTTATTTGTTTATAAAAATCTAACGAAATAAATATTTTAAAACAGTATTAGCCAAGGACTAAAGAAATATATATGATTTCCTTAAACAAAAAAGTATGAAAAATCATTCATAAGGCACATATTATGAAACACTTTCCAAAACTAACAGGATATTATTAAAAGAAATTAATTTTTTCCTGTAATATGAAATGATGTATCGAAACAAACAATATAAGAGGTCTGGGACACAATATACCTTTTTTATTGATATTTTCGAAGGATTTTTTTTTAAATATGTGTTTATATAATAGACATATATTACGTGAAAAAGCACTGAAAACTTGAAAAAAAATTATTCATATTAAAAACAATAATAAAAAAAAAAAAATTTTTTATATAACTCTTCAACCAAGAAATATTAAGTATAAAGTTCATAAATTTTAAAGTGAAGAAATGATATTTTTCAGGAGTGACTTTTATATTTCTCACTGAAAATCAAAAATTCTGAAAACAATTTATTATAAATATAATACAGAAACTCTATTGTAAATTTCCTACATATACCGTATAAAGAAATTTTGATATATCCTTTAAAAGAGGAAATATTATAAAGCAATTCATTCTGAGACCTAGAAAGTTTAAATTCCCGTCAGAGGGCGCGTCACTCGCAGCATCACAAGGCAAAAAAAAATTATATTTCCTGATCTAATCATGATAAAAGCATGCGGTTTGTGGTACTTAACTCTAAATTTCTGCAATTTCCTTTAAGCAAATAAATAAAAATTGAATTTTATTTTTAGAATTTTAAGTCTCGGACACTCTTAAAAAAGTCTTTTCAGCCAGTGTCGGGAGAAAGAGGTAGCTTTCATATCCTTATTTTAAAAAGCAAGCTTATATTATTCTAACACACGAAGCTCAATTTAGTGGAAACTGATTATAGGAGATTCAATACTAATTTTTATCACTACTAAATCATTATGAATGAGAATTTCGCGAAATTCGTCAGCTTTATCCAAGCTGCTTTTATTTAAAGTAACTTATATTTGGTTGCCAAATTCGGCGATATCTTGAAGTTCCTGCCATTTTAAGACAACATGGTGGATGAGGCTACCGAGTGAACTTGGTCGAGATCTTAGTAATTCCTGTGCACATGTTCACTCACATCGGAATCGGTTGATATGTACAAGTGCTGTTGCAGGCAAAAAATCAGATTTTTCAAAATGTCACCCACAGTAGAAATTAAAACTGCCATATCTGCGCCATTATTTAAGTTAAAGACAAAACAAAAAAATGCTCCGGAATCCTTATATCATGGTCAAATACTTGAAATCTTTTTCAAATTCAATTTTTTTTGCACCTCACTTTAAATATATATATTTTTTAATTTAATGGCCTCCACTTTGAAACAAAATGGCTGATGAAGCTGGCCAGCGAATTTGATCGAGACATTACGATATACTATCCACATGCCTTCTTACACCGAAATAGGTTAATAAATACGCGTGTTATCACGTGACAAATATCAGATCGTTTCAAAATGTCAGCCATGCTAGAAATTCAAAGTGATATAATTCAACCTTTTTCAAAGATATAAACGAAACAAAAACTGCTCCGGAATCTTTGTATCAAAGTCAAACACTTAAAAAAATTCTTTTTCATTTTTCAATTTTTTGATAATTTATTTTAAATTTAAAATTAAAATTTATTTAATTGCAGCCCTTTTGTAACAAGATGGCGAATGAAGATGGCCAACGAACTCGGTCGAGACATTGGTATGTACTATGTACACACCAAGTTACATCCAAATCGGTTCACAAATACGCCTGCTATCGCGTGACAAAAATCAGGTCGTTTTAAAATATCAGCCACAATAGAAATTCAAAATCCTATAACTCAGCCATTTTTTTAGATATCTTCGAAACAAAAACTGTTCCGGAATCTTTGTATTAAGATCAAACACATATAAAAAATATTTTTCATTTTCCAATTTTTTGGTACCTCATTTTAAATTTTTACAATTTTTTTAAATGGCCGCCATTTTGAAACAAGATGTCGGATGAAGCTGGCGAACGAACTCGGTCGAGACATTGATACGTATTATGTATACACGAAGGTACATCCAAATCGGTTCATAAATACACCTGTTATTGCGTGACAAAAATCATGTCGTTTCAAAATTTCAGCCACGTTAGAAATTCAAAGTGCTATAACTCAGCCATTTTTTAAGATATAGACGAAACAAACAGTGCTCCGAAATCTTTGTATCAAGGTAAAACATATAAGAAAAAGATATTTTTCAATTTTTGAAATTTTTGGTACCACATTTAAATTAAATTTCTTTTAAAAAATTTAAATGGCCGACATTTTGAAACAAGATGGCGGATGAAGCTGGCCAACAAACTCGGTCGAGACATTGGTACGTATTATGTATACACCAAGGTACATCCAAATCGGTTCATAAATACGCCTTTTATCGCGTGACAAAAATCAGGTCGTTTCAAAATGTCAGCCACAATAGAAATTCAAAATGCTATAACTCAGCCGTTTTTTTTAGATATAGACGAAACAAAAACTGTTCCGGAATCTTTCTATTAAGGTCAAACACATATAAAGAAAATATTTTTCATTTTCCAATTTTTTGGTACCTCATTTTAAATTTAATTTTTTTTAAATGGCCGCCATTTGAAACGAGATGGCGGATGAAGCTGGCGAACGAACTCGGTCGAGACATTGGTATGCACTATGTATACACGAAATTTTATCCAAATCGGTTCATAAATACGAGAGTTACAATGTGACTAAGATTATATATATATGTATATCAACTTTTGAACGGAGGGTGGTTTCGGAGTCTAAGGGTCGTGATCGATGAAAATGTACCAAAATTTTTTTAAATCGCTTTCCTCCGAACGGCTGCAATCGGGAGCTTTTTGTAATGAAAGCTACCTAAAACGCGTAAATCTGTATAAAATTCAATTAAAAATATTATTCTGCATAACCATTAATAACGTTGTGCAGGAAAGTATACAGAATATGGAATTTATATACGCCGCTTAATACACTTAAACTATGATAAGTTTAAAAATGCACACTACTGCTGGGATCAAATACACTTTCAGCAATTATCGATCATTGTCTGATCTTTAACAAATACTTATCTGCGTCTCTGTAAATAAATATTAAATGATACGCACTGTATAATCTATAGAAAACATGTTGTAATGGAAGTTTGGGATCGTTCTAAATTTCATTAAATTTGATGTATCATAACATAATTAAAAGTTACCGCAAACGATTTTTCCCTACCCATCATAATGTAACGTAATTATTTTATGCGCTCCTATAATTTGAATATATATGATACTTATTCTGCTCCTGAGAAAGCATGTTGAGTCAACCTCAGTCAAGCAGATCAAACTCATTATGTTTTAAATATTCTAACACGAATAAGATGTGCCGCAAACCATTTTCCCAATGCATCATAATGTAATGAAAGCATTTGTATCCCACTGACAACAAACTACAAATACTGCGCACCTCGTTTTATTCATCTGACCGTCTATAGCTAACGTTATCAACATATAAAAATTACATCGCAATCCAAGTACATATGGATGAGAGTTAGAGCACGGTCAGACGTTCAGACAGACAATGTCCGAACCAAATTCATAAGGGTGGATTTTTTTTAATGGGCCAAAATGGATATTGACAATTTCAAAAATTAAAATTTAACTTAGTGCGTATTCAAGGTTATTTTTAATATAAACAGGATCCATTTGACAGCTTTTTTCTTTAATCTTGAAACAGTGCATTATAAAACGTATTTATGTAATTAAAAAATGATGTTTAAAGTATATTGTAAAGTATTGAAATTATAAATTGAAATAATAGATGGTTACCCGAATTACATACCATTTCCTGTTTGTCTTACAAATCTTTTTGATTTATTACAGATCTTCATCCTACAATTATTTATAAGAGTGATACAATGAGAAATTAAAATTAATTTTTTCAACTTTCACAATTTTTCGAAATTGATAAAGGTACAGCATATATTAAACATACGCCTGCAGGTCGCCAAGCAGTTTTCACATAATGTACCTCACTCAGAGTTCTTTGGAAACATTCTGAGTAGTATTAGATTTTTACTCGGCACTCAGAGTATACAATTCTATATCGCTTCTTTTTATGTAATATCACTTTTTTTATGACTGACGTGTTAGGTTTGTAGCTTGGTGGAATCATTTAGAACGAGTTGTTTTTGATTAGATATCACTTCTTTTATACGGTATTTAATTTGCATTTTACATATTTCATTTTAATTCAGAAAAGAAAATATAAACGAACGATGATAGAAATAAAAAAATAATTTAATAGTGATGCTATAAACTTTTCAAAAGTGTAATACATCTAATAAGACATGATGCTGAACTTTTTAAAAATAATTCAATACCATTTTATTGATCCTTACAAATCTCAGAAGAAATCATTCATTTTCTAGAAATGATAAAATCTGTCGAACTAACAAGCAATATTTTTTGCTGTTGTTCTATAAGCTATATGGTGATTCATTAATTAACTCAGCAGGGATTTTATCCTAATAACTTATGAAAACATGCCTTTACATTTTCAAAATTCACATAATTTTACACAAAATATAATAAAAATTAAAAACAGATTGAATAATGAGCATTTGTTTTATCACCGGGCGTGCTTGAAGTAATTTTTAAATGAAATTAGTTTTATTATTTTAGGAAATCCAACATCCTACCGATAAGCGCGGCAGAAACTCAGATTATCTGATTAAACTTTTTTTTTCCTTTTTAAAAGTTTTCATAAGCTCTTAACACTTGTTAGATTTTCTGAATTTTCAATGCTTGTACTTTCTAAATTCCTAATTGTTTTTTAAGTAACAAACAGGACATACTAAGTCGTATGCTTTCTAAGTATGTTTTTATATATTTCAGATAATTCATACGATAAATTATAGTTCATATCAATAAAAGTTCAGAATTCGATATTTCATCGTTATGAAATGATTTTTCCCAATTTCAGTCATATTTGTAAATTTTTAAATAGATCTATTATCAGATTTGTAACGGAGTTTTCGTGTACCCAGTTTCACAATCACTGTAAAAAAAACTCCAACACAAGTTTCAGAGGACTTAACTTTTCTTTTTATTATGGAAACTTTTAAAGAGATGGCCATGAACATACAGAGGAGAGGGGAGAAGTTTAAAAGATTTCCCGGTGGGGCGCCCCCCCCAAGGGGAGTTTCTGACGTCTGTCACATTCAAGATCCGAGGCAGTAGAAGCCAAGTACTCATTAGAATTACTCACACATTGGCGAGCTGAAGGCAAACATATGTAATATATTGGCAATGATACGGGTGGCGTGGACAAAGCAATGAGTAAAAATCCCAAAGCTTTCCATTGATTTAAAATATACGCCATGGCGGGAAATAGGGTTACTATTAAAATTCTTGTCGTTAGGCAGGGAAACTGAAAGAATAACGAAACATATGTTGTTACATGTACGTTATAATTTCACAACTGTCTGTATTAGTCAGAATGGCATCTGGTTATTATCCGACAACATAAAAGGGTAAGAAATAAAGGCAATGCAAGCCACAAAGCTGAGAAAAATCTGATGTGCAGTTCTGTGTTACTCATAAAATATGCATTACATATCGTCGGCTGAAAGGCCAAGGAAATTAATTTCTATTTTATTCTTTTATTTTATCTCAACGGAAATTCACTGTGGTTAAGATCTATTTCTATTCACATATGTCTGTGTGAAATTAAAAGAAAAAAAATGGTTGATAAAAATGATGCATGCATTTAACACGAACTTTAAAAGTATAAATGGAACTTACAGTAGTGTGAGGGGGGGGGGGGAGTGAATGAATACAGACATATGAAATTAAGTATAAAATGTCAAATTTAAACTAAATACTTTATTTGAGGAGGGGGGGGGGAGTAATGAAAACTACAAAAATGTCTAAGTAGGATAAATGCTGATTCTACGAGGGGGGGGGGAGTTTTAAATGAATATATAAAGGGAAAACCGTTATATATATCCTCCAGCAGCGCCAGAAAAAAAAACTGTGATGCTTGCAGAACAGTTTTTTGTAAATTGCAGTTGATGAACTCTTTCTCTACGCCAATCGCACAATTACATAAAACATATTTAACATAATAACAAAGTTAAGCCTCTCTCTCTATATATATATAAATACCTGTGTGCTTGAAAAATTTTTTAAATGTTTGCATAAAGTAAAACTTTTCAGGTCATGATAAATGGCGCCTATTCTTTATTTATCTATTTTCTTGGACATCAGTAGTCCCAAGCAGTCTCCAAGAAAGAGTAAATAGTATTTTTTTTTTTTATTTAACAGGATCCTTTTTTTTCAAGACCAAATAAGAGAAGTAATTTTAAGTATGCTGTTATATTTTCTTCTCAAAATAAAAATAAACATAATATAAATGCAAGCAACAAGGGACACAGATACTGCTATAAAATGAAATAGAAAATAAAAGACATAAGTACGTCTGTAAATAAAAGTTAAATGAAGTAAAATTAAAAATTAAAAAAAATAAAAAAAGTTAGAAAAAATGTTGTGTGTACACAGCACAGGACTACAAAACAACGGGATGCATTTAGCATGCCCATGAACGGGTGTAGCCTTAATTCTTGTTAAGTAATAAGTGGGATGCCTTCTGTTTACGACATCAGCCCTAGAGGAGGAGGGAGTTTTGAGACCCATACATCAAGCGATACATAGGTCTCTGCTCCCCAAAGATCACATTGATATTCAAAGGAGCATGCGTCGATGTATCATATAAAAAATTATGTTTATTGAATTGGAACATCAATTCAAGGGTTTTGTCTCTCTACGCAATGAACTTTGGACCCTTAGGAGAAACATTTTGAACGGGAACAAAACTTCAGAGGGGATAAATAAAAAAAAAAAAACTGAGATAAATATCTCACATATCAAGGTAAAGGTCAGTCCGAGCGTGTGGAGATATTGGCGACATGATCGGGTAAGTGTAACAACTGCAATTGTTATTCAAAATAAAATCTAAATTTGTATTACTTGCAATGTATCAGGAAGGATATTACCTTAAGGGGGTCTCACGACTCTTAAAACTGAAAAAAAATGAAAAAAGGGCCATTTTCAACATTTAATATCTTAAGATGTATCTGATATTAAGACACAATTTTAAATCGGAATGAAATATACACGTATGTTATTTAATTTCAAATATTTGAAAAATTGCAAGATGTAGAATTAGAATTTACAGGGGGCTCAAAACTGTCAAACATTTGACGAGCAGAAAATCGGCATAACAGCTTATGCGCTCGATTACAAAATAAATTTTGCAACTAGAATGAAAATGTTGGTGCCTACTTATACCTCAGATTATAATAATTACACTGAACCTAAATAACTTGATACTTAAAGCATTTTTATATTTTTAATACAAAGTTTTATTTAGCTAATGCAAAATTTAGAAAATTTCAACAATATAAACCCCTAAAAAAATATTTTCTTTTTACAATAAAAAGGAAATTTTAGGTTCAGTTTATACAGACTAACATGAAGCATATGTTTTGCAAATTTCACGGAAAAATATTCAGAAGTTTTTGTGATATCGTGCGCGTTATGCCTACAAACGTCATTTGGAGAAAAATGACTTCAAAGTTTTGGAAACACCGCTTCAGCTATTGAGCGAGTATAATTCTAAATGCCGTAACTTCTGTTCTAATGCGTCTTTCAAGATAACAATTATATCAAAATGTTCAGAAAACATAGAAGTTTAACATCTAAAAAAATTAAAATTTCGAAAATTTTAGAGCTTTAAGAGTCCTGAGACCCCTTAAGCTGTATTGTATAACATTAATTAATGTGTTTAAAATTTATTTAACTGCAACAAGTCAATAATGATACAAATAAAAAAAAATTAAAGAGCTGTATTGTGAAGATATGTTATTACAAGAAAACAACATAATAACTAAGACATGTTTAATGTCTAAGAGAAGTTTAGTCAGAGATTTTACTTAATCTCCAAATTAAAAAAAAAAAATGAGTGTAATATGTAAATGTAGAAAACCAAAACAAATGTGATGAAAACAATCAAAAACATCATAAGTTTGAAATTTTAAAAAATTGCATGTGAAGGAATAGCATCCTATAAACTGAGAATTCTTTGTTGTGAACAAAGTGATGGTGACATGAGAATGTCATGACATAAAATAAATATACAAGGAAAGAAATTTAAAAATGCTAAAATTTTAAGTTTAATACATGTTTATGTTATAAGTGCCATGTGAAGTTAAAAGTAGACCTGGTATAAAGAAATATTATAAAAACACAAACAAAAAAAAATATCTTAATGTGTAAAGTTGAAAACTAGAAACAATTAAATGTTTTCAAAGGTGTGCAATGTGTTTTTTTTACCAATCAAAACATGAATGAATAAATTGTAAGTGTATCTCTATGAACAGAAGAAGTTTAAAAAAAAATGTGTATTTCAATGTACTAAGCAATGTAAAAGTATCTCAAAATGAACAAAAACAGTGTATGTCAGTGAACAAGAGTTAATTTCAACGACTTAGTTGTATGTTTAATGAACACAGCAATCTAAGTACCTCAATGAACAAAGGTGTAAAATTATTGCAATGAACTAAAGTGAACAAATATATCACTGACTTAAAGTGTAAAAGTAATACGATGAACTAAAGTGTGTGTAAAATATGAAAATTGGTATGAACTAACGTTGAACACAAGAAAAATACTATGAACTAATATGTAAGACAAAACGAAAAGAAAAAAAAAACTACGAACTAATATGTGTAAGAAAAAAATGCTATGAACTAAGAACTGTCACCCAAAGAACAAAATGATAGTGCAATTGGTCCCTGAAGTACACAAAGAATTGGCAATGCAATGAACTAGTGTAACGTTTTTCCATGAACAAAATAAACTATGAAGTAAGATGTTTTAACTATGAACAAAATTCATTATGTACATATGGAACCAAGAGCATTGTATTACAAAAAAATGTGTAACCTAAAAATTAAAACAAACAAAAAGAACTGTTTTTTTAATAAAGAGAAGCAAAAAGGACATATGTAACCAGGAAAGCTACTTATGTGATAAAATGTAACTTAATAAACTTAACTAAGATAAACAAGTGAAATTTTTATCCAAATTTTTTAAATAGATATAAAATGCAACTAGTGTAATAGTGAATGCTTAAATTTGTATTAATGTATACACTTTTAGCAATAATCTTCCCAAAATGGGAAAATCAACATGTCTGACGCCCCGCATCAGAAAAATTGTCACTAATGTTCCATTTCGTTATTCATTTAACTATTTGCCAGCTAAACAATCAAATGAAAAAGCAGCTCACTGTACACTTGTGCTTATAAAAAAAAATTGAAAAAATGTAATCTAACTTCGAACTTCAATTACGTATGAATAATAATATCGAATAATGACATATATGTAAATGTATGAGAAAATGAAAAGCTTAAAAAGAAATGCTTTAGATAGTAACTCCTTCACAGTAATGTATGTTAGTTAAAAAATAAAAAATGTATCTGATATTGCTTTAGAAAAAAAGAAGTTACACGAGATGTTTATGAGAATGTATTGCAGATGTATACCTTTTCTCGCTTTTGCTTGATGAATTTTTTTAATGATGGAGAGGAGTGTGCAAACGCTGTGTGGAAAATGTCAAAGTTGGTGTTGTTACTTTCATTATTTCTAATGCAATTAATGCATTTTGGTTTTTTCTACACTGTGGGTCATTGTGTGGCAAAGCACATACAGAACATCTGATGTCATTATGACACGAATTTGCAAGGTGATCATTATAAAACTGACATTTGAAACAGCGTTTAATAGATACATATTTTTTAATAGGGTTCAGTTTTGATTGAATCCGAATTTCTTTATGCATTAGTAATTGCCTAGCTTCTTGTGGTGCTAGCTCAAATATCCAAATATGGAAATTAACATGTAGAAGCTTGTACTTTTTAACAAAATGAAAATTAGGCTCAGGTATTTGGATTAAATCCGAAATACCGAACAAGATATCAGGAATATTTAAATTTCCAGGAAGGTTACAAATAATGACACGAATAGGTTTTGTTACATTAAGATTAGCAGGGGATAACGAATTTAGAGAGAAATTGCTAACATCTGTAAATTTTTCATTGTGTTTACCCTGAGTGTGCTGGTCGGGGCTTAAATATGCGTCATTTTTATGATTTTGCAGTTATGTTAATTTCTTATGTGTAGAATCATAACATGTCTGTGTTGTTTTATTTAGGACAGCTACAGGGAATTTGTTATTTACCACCTGATCATCCAGAGTTTTAGTACGTTTAGTTTTACCTTTCTGTTGGGCGGTAATTTCATGTAATCTCTCTATAATCTTCTGATTTACAAGAAAAGAGTTATCTTTTTCATGTTGCAATTTGGAATAGTCAAGTTTTAGAATTTCAAAGTTTTTTTTTTTTTTAAGTACATCAAAATTGAATTTAATGATCTGAAAGAAATCATTAATACTTTCAGACAAGGATACAGCAGTTTCAGTCTTCAGTGAATTTTGAATTGCTGTGGCCTCCTTAGTAACGGAATCTGAATATCTTAATAATATTTCTTCGAAATAATCTACCCATGGAGATACAGAAATGGGGTGATTTAAATCATTAATCGTGTTTTTGTCTTGTGATTCCATATTATAAAACTAAACTGATAAAAAGTTTTTCATCACCGATTTTTTTTTTTTTTTTTTTTTTTTTTTTTTTTTTTTTTGACATTTTGCAGATTTAATTTCTGTTGTTTTCCTTTTTTTTTGAACGGAAAGATTTAAAAAAGGAGAGGGAATTCTTTTTTTTTTCGAGAGGGCAAAACAAATAATGAAAAATAAATAATACCAGTATTATAAAAAGCGGTAAGTATGCAAAACTCTAAATATTAGAAAGGAAATGCAAGCACATAAAAATACAACACAATAAATTGAATTTATAAATTATACACAAAAGAAAAAAAATGAAGGGGGGGGGGGATGCAAAAACAAATGCTCCATCCACCAGAAAAAAAAAAATTAAATAAATTTTGTCTACATATTAGTGGATTAAAAAATGTCCAAAATACAATAAAATAAAAGTTATCAGATAATCAAACTATATTTATGGTTTAAAATACAAGAAAAAAAGTCGACTAACGTTAGAGTGGACATTCGCATAATGAGAATAAGTGTGCCAATGTCACAGACAAGTGCAAGTGTGGAAACGCTGTGAGCGTAATAAGCACATATTAAAAAAATAAATAAATAAACACTCAAAACTTCGAGCAGAGAACAACTTTTGTTGCCTGTCGGCAGAATTTGTATACCTTGAAAATATGCCAGTGGGGCTAAAGGGTTAAATTCTAGATTTTTAAATGCCTAAAATTAACGTTAAAAAATGATAGCATGCATATGTAAATTCACGAAAGAAAAATATGAGAAGTGTGACATGATATAAACAGAAAAATTATAATAAATCAAATATTAATAAAAAGTACCATAAATTTACCATTTCAAATACCAAAAATGCACTTTTTAAAAAATCAAAAACAGCCTGTAAGGAGAAGAAATGAAACAAGAATTATGTCTCTAATAATTATATTTTAAAATTAGATCAGAAGTAATTTCTTCGTTCAAGCTGACAAATCAAAACAAACTTATGAAAATGCAATTGTTATCAGAGTACAGGTATGAATAGGGAATAGTAACCTGAAAAGAAACTGGTAATTCACTGAGATTGAAAAAAAAAATATATATATAACCAAATAATTTAAGAGTTTATAATTTAATTTAACTGCCTTCCCATTCATACTTACATGGAAAATGTTTTCTTTTATGAATGCACTTTTTGAAGTAAAGTGACAAAGATTTCTTCTTCCACTGTAAACTTTTTGAATAAGATCTATTTTGTCATTTTTTTGTGTAGACAGCACACATCTTTATTTTGAGCACTATAACAGAGGCATGCAAAATTCAGCGCCTATTTTTGTTAAAAATATAATCATTATGATTTCAGTGACTAACTGAAATGAAAAGAAAATTTTTGAAAACAAGAGGAATATAATAATGTTGTGTTTCATGCTATACTATCATGAATATCGAATTTTTTTGTATCTTCTTTTTTTTTTTTTTTTTTTTGAAAGGAGCACGTAATAAATTTTTTAAGTCAGTGAAAATAATAAAATCTTCTGTAATGTTGTAATTTTGTTTTAAAAACAGCACAACAAGACGTATTATTTTTTTTTAACACAATGACCGGTGCACTCAAGCTCATAAACCCTAAGAATCACACACTGATAGAGCACTGGAAAAATTTGGCGGCATATGTCACTTTAACAGTTGTTCACAATATTACTATTTGATGACTGCATGTGAAAAAAAAATCATTTCTAATGTAGAATATCTTTTTATGACAGAAAAACAACAGAGATGAACTTGTGAGGTAGGATTATTTTTTTTAAACCACAGTGCGATTACTGCATATATCTTTCTAATCAAACACAATTTTCACAAACATTGGTAGCACGCACTTGGATCTTTCAAGTTGAACACAGCGCAAAAACACAGGTGGAGCAGATGAATATTTTCTTTGACATATTTTGCACAGAAAAAAAAGGACGACAGAGAATACTGTCGATGGGCGCACACATATAATTTCACAAACCAGGCTATACGTCGACGGTGCCTTTCGTTTTGGGTTGATGCACTCACTGAGTACTGAAAGTGTTTCCAGTAGAATGGAGCAGGATTATGGAGAAACAGAAACTTCACGCAGGGGGAGGTCAGTGATGAAGTGGTCGGCAACAGCATTCGATGACATTCGATGTAGGGCACACCACGGGCTAAAACTTTTCTCTTTAAGCTAGTGTGGAGCGAGCAAAAGTAAGGTGTACACAAGTCCAGTAGAGCGGCGATGGAAGGCAAGGGTAGTGAGTGCAGTTACGATGAAAAGTTCGATGAATTTGAATAGCGTAGAAATGATCGGGTACCCCGAGGGATGAGCGCTGAGTTGGAGTAGGAAGACGCAAACCAAGTGGGAAAAATATATGGAAGTTCTTAGATTCCAATGCGAATTCGCAGTCTCGGCGGAGAAAAAATGCGATCCTCGTCGGTGGCTGAAAGACGTAAACTTCTTCCTGTATGTTTTTATTTATTTATTTATTTATTTTTTGTTAAACGTTGGAGAAAACTGGTCACGCACCAAATATATGTAATGGTGTTTTCGTGTACCCAGTTTCACAATCACTGTAAAAAAACTCCAACACAAAGTTTCAGAGGACTTAACTTATCTCTTTATTATGGAAACTTTTAAAGAGTTGGCCATGAACATAGAGAGGAGAGGGGAGAAGTTAACAAGATTGCCCGGTGGGGCGCCACATCAAGGGGAGGCTCTGACGTCTGTGACGTTCAAAATCAGAGGCAGTAGAAGCCAAGTGCTCATTACAATTACTCACACATTGGCGAGCTGAAGGCAAACATATATAATATGTTGGCGATGATACGGGTGGCGTGGACAAAGCAGTGAGTAAAAATCCCAAAGCTTTCCATTGACTTAAAATATACGCCATGGCTGGGAATAGGGTTACTATTAAAATTCTTGTGGTTAGGCAGGGAAACGGAAAGAATAACAAAACACATGTTGTTACATGTACGTTATAATTTCACAAATGTCTGTATTAGTCAGAATGACATCTGGTTATTATCCGACAACATAAAAGGGTGAGAAGTAAAGGCAATGCAAGCCACAAGGCTGAGAAAAATCTGATGTGCAGTTCTGTGTTACTCATAAAATATGCATTACATATCGTCGGCTGAAAGACCAAGGAAATTCATTTCTATTTTATTCTTTTATTTTATCTCAACGGAAATTCACTGTGGTTAAGATTTATTTCTATTCACATGTCTGTGTGACTTTTTTTTTGGAATTTGAATTTATTATTGAATTTATATTTGAATTAATATTTTGGAATGTCGAAAAAAAAAGTTGAGTATATGTGCGTTTTAGTATAAAAGCAATACAGAAGAGAACATTTTCCCGCTTATTTCAATATGATAAACAGTAATCCTAAAGTTCTGTCGAATTATTTTCATGAATTTAAGTACTCTGTGATTCACTAAAGTGCTTACATTATCATTTTGTGCATGTTCTGTGGTTTCACTGTCGTTAGTGTTTACCTAGAATTTTCCATAATCTAGGTCCTTAGGCACGTTTCTATAATCTTGTTTCTCCACAAATATCAACAGGACATTCCGCGATGTTTATTGTGCACAGTTCTTTCTTCAAAAATCTTTCCGATTTCGAGCAAAATAAAATTTCATTTAATTATCTTAATTTTGGGTGCACAAATGCTCATAGTATTGGAATTTTTAAAGGGTGTCTGCTGGAACCTAGAAGCATAACTTATGTGCTGTGCAACCTACGCAACCTGGAAGTTGTGTAGGTAGGATCTCTAGCTTTACTGCAACTCTAACTATCATAGACATCTATAGGACACATCAAAAAAGTGTCTATAGATAGGAACAAATAATAGACACAACTTAAAAGAAATTAATACAAGTAAATAAAAAAATAGGTAAATAATATAAAAAAAACATTGATGCGAAATAATTAGTTCGCTTTTTACGCAGTCGGGTTTTTTGAATTTTTAAATTTAATTTTTACTTGTTATTTATTATAACACAGTGTAATGAGTCCTTTTAGTAGTAACTATTAAAACTATATTTTTTTATTGCAGAAAATTGCTGAACATCCATAAAATTGAATGCATATCATCTCAGTAACCTTTGGTAGTCAAATTATGAAACTTTTTAAAATGGCTTTCTTAGACATATTGCAACTTTTTTCCAAATATAAGTTATAAGCAAAAGTGAAGCTGCTGTGTAAAAGAAAAAAAAATGAGTTTCGTGTTTTAATATATACACATCATTTTGTTAAATAAAAGCTATATCTGGAAGCTATTCTTGATTAGCATACTTTTTCCCCAGTATGATATCACCGGTGGCTTAAAATGTAATGATCATTTATAGTTAAATTTCCATTAATTTTTAAACACGGTGATTCATCAAAAGATTGGGGATAATTTAAAAGGTGGAAGAACAGAATATATGTATTGTAATATGAAGAAGGGTTATAATCCCACCCAAAAATTGTGTTTTTCATCCAAAAATACAGAGTAGCAGATTACATTATCTATTTATTAACTAATATAAAGATAGGTACTTAAAAGATCGTTCAAAAGTCTCTTCTAGCATCTTGTTGAAAATATATAAAGAGAGAAAAGGGCGAGACTTGATCGAATTGTGTATATTGAGTAACATATTTACAAAAAATACAACAACTGAAATAAAACAGAGAAACAACATGTATTTATAGATTTTGAAAGGCCCATGACAGACAGGTAGCCGACGTGGAAGAGAGCTATAAAGCTAGCTTAAATAACCAATCACAGTTAAAATAAACAATTGTACTAAAATGAAATCTGCATTAATGACAAAATAATATACTGCCATGATTACAATTTTCTATGACTTCTTAGGAAATGTAATGACCTTATGATAAGTGATGTAAGTTTACAGCCTCTCAGTAAGTGAAACTGTATAAACCGTTGTGGGTTAAGGCGCTTTTAGTTCAGTAATATTCACACCAGGATTCTATTCATTTCTACAATTTGTCAACATAGGTTTACACTTCTTATAATGGAAAATGCATTTATTTCAAATTTCGTTAAAATGACTACATTATTGTTAATGTTATGATCAAGAATTCAAATGCAGATTCGAATGAGACTACCTGTATTGTCGACTGAAAAAAATTGATTATGATTCTAGTTTCCACTAAAAGATGGTCTGATGTAGAGCGCACTACCACGCCTTAATCTTTTTTTTCAATCTTCATTGAATTGCATTACCCAGCACATGTATAGTACTTACTCATATGAAATGACAGACATTTTATAAAGAAATTTCTATGTGTGGTCGTATAAAAAGTAGATGCATGGGTATTAACTCTGGTGTTATTTATCATATAAAAATCTGACTGTTAAGAAAAGTTTACTACAAACATATACTAAAATATGATCTACGTCAATCATTAATAGGGAAGGGGTCGTCTATATATACATATTTTTAATAAAGTTTGAAAGTTTCAAAACTAATACATAAATTTAACATAACATTTGGATTCTTAGAAAACGGTTCCTAAAGGCACAAGATAGAAAGTCACCCGCACAAATAATTTTAGAAATATGCAGTTTTAATGTTTTGATCTCTTATTGTTAAATTCATTTTTAATCTTTAGAAAACAGGTCGCAATGAGAGTAATTTTGTAAGCATAATTCAAAATGTATTGAGTGAAATGGGCTAGAATTTTGCATTCATATATTTAAAGATTATAGAATTCAGTTTATATTTAAAAAATATATATAGATTAAAATTAATTTATCTTTTCCAAATGAATGTAAAGAATATATATTTTTTAAATTCATTTTCGAAAGTGTTTTTACAAAATCAAAGACGCAACGTGTGAGTCACCCGGAATCCCTGAATCGGGCAAATAATTTGAGTACTCGCCTGCAATATTCGCTACTTTAAACTCGCAAACATAAGATATATGGGAGATATGAGGCATTCTTGAATATGTACCTTACGTATCAATAGAATATGTATCTTATCATGAAGTACATATATCCTGATGATGTCCTAGTTAGAATTATTAAATACCACGTCATTCTTGATGGCATCATATGGCACTATCAAGCAGAATATTTTTCTAATGTAAACCCTAGAAGAATTTATTAAGATTGCCTCCAGGCGTACGTATTTATTGAAATTTTGCATGTAATTGCAGTTGTTTAAGCTAAGTATCCTTGCTAGTATATTATTCTAATTTTCTCTGTATTATTTTTTTCGGTAAAAGACTGAAAATGTATTGTTGTAAATAATGCGAGAGGCGTCTGCTTAAGATTCCATATTGCACGTATTGAGGACGATTGCGAAAGGCCGAATGTTTCACATTTAGGTTTGTTCACATGCTTGTTCACTTCTAAAATTTCGGGATGATTTTCACTAATAAGTCAGATAGCTTCCCTTTTCCATATATCTGAAATAGAAATAGTGAAGCAGCTTATGTAAAAAATCATGAAAATAATGCGTTATTTGTTTGTGTGTTTTTGAAACTTAGGAGAGAGACATTCTCAATTATCCACTAAACTTGCTCAATATAAATGGAATCATTAAACGGTTTTCACTGTTTAAATTTTCGTGGATTTATAAATTATATATTATTTCAGTTTCTTAATTAATTTCAATAATTCAATTATTTGCAATGCTGGAAATATCTTTATAAATCCAATTTCAGCTAACAAAAACTAAATTATAAATTAAGTTTGTAATTCTGTTTATATTTCATATTTTATTTTTTAATACAAAATTATTTTGTCTATAAACAGGATTTTACAGTTATTTGTATTAAATATACGCACACACACACACATATATATATAACTTAAATGTTTTTGATTATTGTAGAAAATTTACTCTTTTCAAATTTTCTTATATTACATTTGCTATTACAACAGTGTTAAGTTAATTATTTATAGATGCATCTTTTCTTAAAATAAAAATAAAGCAAATTTTTCTCATCTTTTTTAATTAAATATTTTAGAGGCATATTTATTCCTGAGCATATATAAACAGAATCGTTTAAATATAGTTTCCAACCTAAATTCTTAACTTAATTGATCTACAAAAAAAAAAAAAAAATTGAAATACTAAACAATTTTTAAAGTTTAAAAATTTAATATCGTAGTCATAGAAACTCGACAGAGTTTCTTGCCAAGCAAAAGAAACCACAGAAAGAAGAAACCGTAAATGGAAGGAATTTCCGCCAATTAATGCCAAACGATTTTTCAAAAAATTTTAAGTACTCTATCTAGTTTATATTTTCCGGGCAGGCCAAAGCGGTATTTTGACACCGCTATATCTCCGGTTCTATTTTCGATAGAAACAAAATTCTTATTTATATAGAATGAGGCGTGCCACGTGTCTCAGAAAATAAAGGTAAAGTGGAATCCGGCTAATAGATTTTTAGTAAATTTGATTTTAAATGTGCTGATTTTGCACTTTTGATATTCTTGTTGAGACCAAAATCTGTTGACAGAGTGAATTATCGGATGTGTAAATGACAAAATGGATGACAAAATGTGTAATTATCGGATTTTTACGCTGTTTACGGCATATGAATAGCTTTTATGAGTAGTTCAAATCCTTGAATGTTTCATGTAAAATATTAATTAGTATTTTATTTATACCAGTTTAAAGTAATTGATTCCTATATTGCAGCGTAGCGTACGTAATATGTATACCTCTACTTATATTTGCATGTGAGGTAAAAGAATTGTCGTAATACCCGCTAGTTTCTTATTATTGCAGCGTGGCGTACGTAATATGTATATCTCACATTGCAGTAAACATTTAAAACTGGTTAGAGCTCGCGCAATCACGGGTTGAACACAAAAAAGGCAAAAATTCGTCAAAAACATAAAAAATATATTAAAAATTATTGAATTTTTCGCGCCAGTTGCTCATGAACTTCCTACAAGCAACCCGTGTGCCAAATTTTGTAGACTTGCGCCAAGTAGCTTCCGAGTTTTTAAGGTTAAATAGATAGATACGCGCACGTATTTTAATAGGGTTATTGCATTCGACCCAGTTAAGCTCTCTATTATAAGACTGCATTGAAGCATTTACGGTTCGTTACAGGGTCACTTAAAAGATCTTGATTACATTAAAACCGACGGATATTTACTGAGTAGCATATATTTTAATGAATTTGTACTATTTAAAACTTCTAGAAAATTTTATCATGTTACTTGAAAGTTGAATATGAATTCAATTTGTTCATCTAAAAGCTCGAGAATGCAGGTTTCTACTTTATGCAAGATGTTTCGATTATCCATGTTATTAAATGCACATAAGAAAGTACTGCGCACTGACATATGAAGTCACTTTGCAGTGCACTGACACATGGAAGAATTTACCCGTCCTCTGATGTGTAAAGGCACTTTGGTGATGGATTGTCAGCCTTTTAACGACCAATTTCGACGTCCGTATGTACATTGTTAAAAATCTACAACTTTTGCTGCATAGGCACACCACCGCTTTTATAGAATATCTCTATTCTGACCAATGGTATTGCTCCATAATATCGTCAAGTAATCGTTTTCTATAAAAGCGGCGCAGTGTGTTAAAAATATCGTGAAAAATTACCTCTGTTTTTAAAGGCTGTATATTTTCTTACTAAAGAGAACGCTACATAAATACCTATATGGAGCGTTCTCATTGGTCAGAAAATAGATAGCCTTTAAAAACAAGGTAAGTTTTTACGATACTTTTAACAGTGCATGCACCAAAATTTACAGATTTTTAACAGTGTATCGATGTGGACTTTAAGGTTTGCTGGATGTGATAATTTTCCGAAAAACATCATCTTTCAAAAGTGCGAAATCTTAACTGGGTAAGTTCTTGCATCTACCAAACTGGAAGCCTCACATCGGTACCACCGGCATTGGAAAAAGTTGTCGAAAAGCTGAAAATTCACCAGAAAAATACGTTCATATATCAAAGCATTAGTGCCTATGTACGAAGAAGCCTATTGTGCTAGAGTCGAAAAGGGCCTCCATATGTCAGAGCACAGTGAAGTGTATTACCATGTGTAGCGACAATATCCTTTGTGGAGATAGATTTTTCGCTGTTGGCGAAATGAGATTGACCAATCAGAAGCCTGCTTTTTGGCGAACTTGTCACTGTTTGCAAATATGCAGGTTTCTGATTGGTCAATCTCGTTTCGCTAACAGCGAAAAATGTATCTGGATCCCGGCCACTGTCTTTATATCTAGATTTGGTTGTAAGAATAACTTTTTTTCAGGTACGGTTCATCGATATGAAAGTGATGACATATGGAGTATAATACTTGATTGGATGAGATGATTCTGGACTAAAGGAAATCGCCAAGCATCTTGGTGAGCCCGCTTTTACCGCCAAGCTTGTTAACTTCTCTCGATCGTATAATCGATTTCATTCACATGACTATCGCCAAGTTATACGGCATCTAAACGATATTGTGTTGAAACCGACTATTCCAGTAATGCTTTAAAAAATGTTAAAATATTGTATCCCATAAATATGTAACGATACTGAAAGACAAATATCGATCGCAGCGACATCTGCTAGTTCTACACAGGCCAAAACGCTATCTCAATTTAATCCTTATACAATGTTTACGTTTGAACTACCATATATCACTGCAATGGCCATTTTCCGTTCTGCATCATTCTACATTTTTGAGATACCATTTTTTAACACTTTTCGGTTAACAGATTTTCCCACTATGTCTTCTAGATGCTACAGTTATGCAATAGAAAATGCCTAGGCTTGCTATACTTTGGACAAAAGCATCTCTCAAAGCACCTTGACGGACTCTGATGCGTAACTTTACTGATGATTTGTCAGCTTTTCCATACCCAATTCCGATGTCCGTAAGTATTGGTGTGGACCTTAAAGTTCGCTAAATGCAATAATTTTCCGAAGTGCGAGATCTTGTCTAGAAAAGTTACCGCATTAAAAAAAACCCAAATATATAAAACGATGCTTACCGACATGGGAAGTGGGTATCAAAAAACTTACAATCCAATAGCAAAGTGATCTGATATATCAGAGTTCAGCAAAGTGCCTTCCTTAGCCGGTGCACTGCAAAGTGCCTTCCATATCTCAGCACGCATAATTGTCTCTATATGTCTGTGCACAGTAAATTATCTTCTATGTGTAGCAGCACTGTCTTCGGTTATCAGATTCGGTCTAAACACCTAATCATTACTGCTCATTTCCGATGTCTTTACTCCCTTATGGTAGGGAATATTGTTATGAGAATGGCCACATACGAAAAAAAATAACAATTGATAGATTCTGGAAAAAAGCTATTGCCATGAATCTTGACAAACTTCCATTATTGCCAAACTAATTCTTGTTAAATTGCCGCCACTAGTATAATCAAACTTGTTCAAGCGAGTATCGCCAAATTCTGGAATAGAAAATGCCAAGTTTTGCCATAGTTTAGACAAACGCGTATGTATAAACAGAGTTTGTGTATTGTATGTCACCATTCTCATATAGAGGCACCTTACATGAAAAATAATTGATGGAGATTATCAGAAAATAATAATGTAGGCTTCCGGACCACATTTTCAAACCGGACATGTCTACAGCCTTTTGGATGCGAGTATTTTAGTACAGAAAATTTTGTTTTCTTTGAAAGAAGAATTTTTGCAATTTAAAAGGGCATACTCTATAAAAAATACAGGTATCCAAAAAGTCAAAGGTTTGGCAACTCTGCACTTTAGGTCGGGATCGAGATAGATTTTTCGCTGTTAGCGGGACGAGATTGACCTTTCAGTTGCCTGCGTTTTTCCGGTATGAGGTAAACAGCAAAATAGTTCGCAAAAAGCAGGCTTCTGATTGGTCAATCTCATTTCGCTAACAGCGAAAAATCTATCTGGATTCTGGCCAATATACATGAAGGGTCAATACAAATTTTAATACATAGTCTGCAATTTGCTTCTTGACAACGGAGTCCTAAATAAAATAATTCTTGAATGTAGACTGTTTTGAATACAATGTATTGGTTTTAAAAAATAATCATAAGTATTAAATGCTAATAAAATCCATACTTCGAATGAAATTACAAAGAATTTATTAAAAAACTATTTGTTTAAAAATAATTTTTGAAAATTATAATTTCTGTGACAAATTAATTATTTATTCAGCAGATATTGAAATCCGGATAATTATGCATTACGGTATGAATAACTAAAAAGTAGGAAATAAAATAAACTTTCCAAAAAATATATTAACTAACTTAAAAAAAATCACTGAAAAGAATTAAGTAATTCTTTAAAATTCTCTAATGACGAAACGTTATCCAATAACCACACATTGGATATCATGTATCGGCATAAAAATGTTAAATTTAATATATAGAATTTAATATCCACCAAACATGGATTTTCTAGAGAATATTTTTTACAAGACATTAATTTACATATTTATGATTTAATTTACGAATATATACAGATAAAAAGTAATCAATTACTTTTTGAAGTTGGCGCCAAACATTCATAATCTATAATGATAAAACAAATAATTTACTGAACAAATAGTGCATTTTTTAAAAAAATTTTATCATATTTTCCATCATCACTTTATTCATTGTAATAGGTACAATATATTCCCAATTTTATTAAACTTAAAATAGTTTGGCACCAACTTAAAAAGTAATTGATTACTTTTTATATGTACATACTCATAAATTAAATCATAAATATGTAAATTAATCTCTTGTAAAAATATTCTCTAGAAAGTCCATGCTTGGTGAATATTAATTTCTGCATATTAAATTTAACGTTTTTATGTCGATACATGATATCCGATGTGTGGTTATTTGGATAACGTTTCGTCATTAGAGAATTTTAAAGAATTATTTAATTCTTTTTACTGATTTTTTGATGTCGGTTAATATTTTTTAGAAAGTTTATTTTATTATTCCGCAAACTTTCGAAGTTCATTTGGTCCTACCATAGAAAAAAAGCAATAAAAAATAAAAAAACTCATCTCAGATAATTTTAGGATTTAAATGTTATGAAATGTTCAACTTAACAGCGGTTAAATAGTTCCTTACTATAAACCTAATACAATGTTGATTTCATTTTACAAAACAATGCAATCTATGACAAAGGTTATATTAAATAATTCTGTAAACTTATTTCGTTACAAACTAGTTTACAGCAGAAATGACTGAGCATTTGCATAGGATGTCGTGACGTGTAATTTTAATGTATAATGAAGATATGTTTAACGTAATTAGTACAGCTTCTATTTCCCTGTTTCTTGAGATGATTACGGGATTGTTTCATATTCAGATGGACTCCTATCTTGGTTAAGGCATGGGGATTATATGATACATATGTGCATATGAGGTATTCGAGAATCACTATTTAAAGGTAGAGTTTCACATTAAGTTAGACAATATGATCTAGAAATGCACATCATTGCTAAATTTAAATATTTACATTAATTAAACTTCATTATAGATTTTTTTAATAAAAGAAGTGAAATAATGCATCAGGTTATAAATTACATATGAAAACTATAAACAACATATTATGTTTTAAAATTTTATCAGACCAACAACGCATTCACACAAAGTTTAACAATCCTTTTTTTACTTTCAAAAAATACATCAGCGTAAAATTCCTTTGCGTGAATATATTGATAGATTATCATTGCATAAACTGTGATTGAGGACAAAAATTAGGCAGTGTTAGATTTTTTAATCTATTCGTTCCTTTGTTCTAATATACAGGTAGGAAAAATTATGTCATAAAATTTAAATTCGGTACATACCTTCGTAAAATATTGAAGATTTTTTCCATAGTATTTGTTAGAATATGGTTTATTATCTAAACTAATAAAATAACATATCGCTATGTGTATATGTGTGTGTGTATTACAGCTTATCCATCGAATATTAAATCAAATTATCATTTCAACGTAATAAACTTAATATAAACATGAACTTATAAACTTTAATATACCAACAATAAAACCTGAAAATTCAGATTGCAAAGTACAGGGTGCATCAGGTTATAAATTACATATGAAAACTATAAACAACATATTATGTTTTAAAATTTTATCAGACCAACAACGCATTCACACAAAGTTTAACAATCCTTTTTTTACTTTCAAAAAATACATCAGCATAAAATTCCTTTGCGTGAATATATCGATAGATAATCATTGCATAAACTGTGATTTCGGACAAAAATTAGGAAGTGCTAGATTTTTTAATCTATTCGTTCCTTTGTTCTAATATACAGGTAGCAAAAATTATGTCATAAAATTTAAATTCGGTACATACCTTCGTAAAATATTGAAGATTTTTTCCATAATTTTTGTTAGAATATGATTTATTATCTAAACTAATAAAAGAACAAATCGCTCTGTGTATATATGTGTGTGTATTACAGCTTATCCATAGAATATTAAATCAAAACATAATTTCAACGTAATAAACTTAATACAAACATGAACTTATAAACTTTTATATACCAACAATAAAACCTGAAAATGCAGATTGCAAAGTACAGGGTGGTCATAAAAAAAAAAAAAATGCCTATACATGGAACTCTAGCGACCGGTCCATTTAACTTATCGAGATGAGATTTCGGATATAGTTGTTCAGAAGTATGAGCTCGGGATTTTGTGAACGGCATCAAATTGGCGCTCACGATTATCGTTATAGGTACAGAAACTCGAAATTATCGAATGGCAACGCCCATTTTTTTTTTCGTCGCAAAATGCTCGGCGCATGCGAAAACTCTAAATAGCGCATGAACATTACGTATATCGCAATAAATCGCAAAAACAGCTAGAACGAAAAAAAAAAACATGATCGGTCGCACAGAGGAAATTTGCATGTGACAGAGTCTCCAATCACAAAACGCCGCTCGCTAGATAGTCAGCGTAGAAAACGGATTCTTATCTCTGTCATATGCAAATTTCCTCTGTGCGCCCCGATCGTGTTTTTTTTTTTTTCGTTCGCAGAGCTTTTTTTTTTTTTGTCCGTCCGTTTATTGCTATAATAACGCGTCCGTTTATTGCTATATATGTTGATTTCCAGCGCTATTTAAGGGTATTCGCATGCGCTGAGCATTCTGCGACGAAAAAAAAAAAAAGGCGTTGCCATTCGTATTTTCAAGTTTCTGTACCTATAACCGTAACCGTGAGCGCCAATTTGTTGCCGTTCTCAGAATCCCGAGCTCATACCTCTGAATAACTATATCTGAAATATCATCTCGATCGGTTAAACGGACCAGCCGCTAGAGTTCAATATATCGTCAAAGTTTTTTTTATCACCACCCTTTATTTATAAAAATCAATAAATTCATTTAAAGAAAGTTAAGAAAAAAAATCTCATATCGTGAGACGCTTCATCACTGATATACAGCTTATACCTCAAATGAAAAGTATGCAAGCGAATATTTTGAGGCTGATATAAATGCATTGACAATATATAGCAATATCGCCAGCTTGTTTTGAGGTGGTCCTATGTAAAATTTATAAGCACACAAAAGTTTCGGTCTCCTCGTTTAGCCGTGTTTACCAATGTGAAGTTTTTTAAAGTGATTAATAGTCCAGGCAATAGAGACCGTATAGGGGCTCTACCTAGCAAAATTAATGGTAGTACTGGAAATCGGCTTTCTAGATGTTTTCTGGGTCGCTGAATCCGAATTTGTAACTTCCCACCAAAATTTTCCCCGGCAACCCACTCCCCCCAAATTTTGGCAAAAAGCCCCCCAAAAAGAGATTTTATTAAAAAAATCAATTTTTTTATTGTTTTTAAGAAAAAGTGTCTAGAAATTCAGAAAGTAGGTAAAATTTCCAACAAATTAGATATATGACATTTTGACTTATGATGAAGGGGAAGGGGGGATCTGCCTCGGAACATGCGCCGCAGTGCTGCGTGGACTAAGTTGCGCAATTGCACTTAACCACTCACACGTTTACATTAGCCCTCCCATCTTCCCTTCGAACTTTCTCTATAAGGTTTACTTTAAGTTTTTTGGGTCGCTGAATCCGAATTTTTAACTTACCCTCAAAAATTTCCCCCCGACCCCCCCCCCGAATAGTTGTTTTTAACTTAAATTTCTTATTGTTTTAGGGGAAAAGCATTACGTAATTCAGAAACTAGACAAAATTTACAACAAATAGGATATATGACATTATGACGTAGGAAAAACGGGGAGAGAGGGGGCTGCTTCGGAACATTCCCCGGCGCTTTTCTGAAAAACCAAATTTTTTCAAAAAATAAATTTTTGGAGGGGTTGCCGGATGAAATTTTGGTGGGAAGTTACAAATTCGGATTCAGCGACCCAAAAAACATAAAGTGAGTCGAAATCCAGAACTAGTATTAATTTTGCCAGATAAAATCCCTTATTGCCTGGACTTCATAATTTAGTGCACGTAGCGCCGCAGTGCATGTTCAGAGGCAGCCCTCATCCTCCCCGTTCATCCTAATTCATAATGTCATATATCCTATTTGTTGCAAATTTTGTCTAGTTTCTGAATTTTGTAATGCTTTTCCACTAAAACAATAAGAAATTTAGGTTAAAAACAACTATTTGGGGGGGGATTTAGGGGGGAAAATTTTGGGGGGAAGTTAAAAATTCGGATTCAGCGACCCAAAAAACATCTAGAAAGCCGATTTCCAGTACTACCATTGATTTTGCTAGGTAAAATTCTCTATTTCCTGGACTATAAACAGGTAATGAAATTTGAATATGATATTGATATTTATAGCCGTAATAGCATTATTATTATTTTCATTTCTTTTGCAAATATTGTACACAAGTAGGAACGGAGCACATGTCTGAATGTAATATGAGTATAATCTATAACTGTGAAACTTTATAGAAGTTTTTTTAAAATTGTTTTGGGAATAAATCATAATGCCACCTATTAATTGAAAAACGACAATTATAATACAAATAATTTTGTTTAAAGAAACTTCACAACTATGAAAATTTTGTAATTTACATGGATTTGTTATTTGAATAACATATAACGCTTTTGATATTATGATATCGGTACTTTCGTTTGGAATCACTATATTCAGTGAAATGATGTTTCATAATGTCATTGTGTAAACTTCTAAGCTCTTATTTGAAAAGGATGGAAACATGTGGTGAGGAAAAATATCGCATGAGTGTTTTACTATTTCCGAATTTTTTTCATTTTTTCATATGCAAAATCGTTTACATTTGATTGTGTAATATACTTAAATTTTTGTTGTTCATGCTATTGATATCTCAAGTGTATATTATTAAGTAATTTAGATGGAATAATTTTAATATTTTACTTTAAACGCATGTTAAAGAAGAAAGTTCATTTATTTCTGCAAGACATCTTGTTGAAGGGAAAGTACATCAGATTTTTCTACCGAAAACTTAAAAAAATATACAATGTGTAGTTATTCCTTTAAAAAAATCCCGCTATTTAATATATGCAAGGGAAATATTAAAATGAAAAAAAAAATACAAACAACTTTCAAGATACTACAGATTAAAAATATGTAAATATGTAAAGTTTTAAATAATTTCAGAAAAAAATAACTTTTTAATTATTAGAAAAATTGCATAAAAGATTAAAGGATCCTGTTCTTATATTTTGCTGCTGATAATGTAACAAAAAATGCTATTATTAATTAAAAACTAATTTAACGAAACTAACTAACAAGTAAAATCATACATTTATAAAATAAAATCATCCGTCGATAAAATAAAAGACATTTAAACATATATATATCTAGATTAGGAAACTAAGCAGTCATATCACATTACATAATGATTTTAAAAAGACCTAGATGCTCTAAAACACCTTTTTAAAAGTTCTATTTAAAACTTAATGTGGGTACTCTCTTTAGAATTCCCATGGTATCTGATACTTTGTTTCAGGCTAGAAACCCTTTAAAATAATATTTAATTCGCAAAATGCTTAATCGGCTTATTTAATCGATGATTCTAAGATTTTTTGCCTGTCCAATAACTTAAATTTGTTTTCCCAAAAATTGAGATAAAATTCTTGAAATAACGGAATACTTTTATTTTTAAAAATACAGTAAAATATGTTTAACACGAAATTGAGGGAACCGATTTTTTTTAACTTGTCAAAAGAATTTCGCGTTAAAAGATTTGTAAAAAAAGAAAAAAACTGACAAATATTTTCGATGTCGTAAAATTTTATTTCATTTTTTTGTTAAACTACTAGTAGGTTGTATCCATTAGGATAAAAAGCAAGTAAAAAAAAAATAATAATAATATTGTTTTTTGGGAAAAAATTAGATATCTTTTTTTGAAGTGTATTTTTCAGCATTCTGAGATATAGCTTGTTTGAATCAAATAAGCAAAGCTGTCTCTAAATCTTCGTGCTTAGCGGTTCTCATACGTTTTCTCTCTGGCTTAAACGAACTGCGCTCAAACATTAAAGTAATGGGATCCCTGTTTTCATTATAATTATTAAAGTAGAATTGGCGATGCCAAACTCTTTGCAGATTTCCGTTTTCACCCTTCTTTTTCTACAACTACATTAAGCAGCTTCTTCTTCATTTGAAGCGAAATAGCAGCTTGTGTTCGCACTGATTCCTCAGCCATTGTACTCATAAAACATAAGCTAATTTACAGAAAATAAAATCAGGAAATTCACTGATTTTCACCCAAAATTCAGTTGTTTACCACAAAATTTACGAATTTCAGCTCAAACTAACTAGATCGAAAGCGAATTTTTTTCGTGTTAAACGATTTTTGTTTAGTGTTAAAAGAAACAAACTGTATTAAGTTGTATAGTATATTGTCCGGACCGCTATATAATTTTGTGTTAACCGATTTTTCATGTTAAACGTTATTTCATTGTATATATTAAAATAAACAACAAAAGAAAAATTTTAAACAAACGAAAATATTTTTATATACCTTTCCTGCATATACTACATATAAATAAATTTTACTGCTAGAAAACAAATTTTTCATTTGATCTCATGATTTACTTAAGAAGATAAAGTTGCATATATCCGATCAAAGGAAAAGAAACTCAGGTGCATATTTTTTACACAATAACTGTTCGTTGATATATAACTATATTATACACGTTTTAATTTACATTTTTATACGGATTTATACATTATACATTTCGTTCAAAATTGAATATGAAGTTACACTTCAAATTGAATGAAGTTACACTTCATAGATATCTTTATGTCCATCTAGAATGGAAATTGAGAATTCAATATGTATTTGAATTCGGTATCGGAATTCGGTAATACATACATTGGCTGTAATTTAAATTCAAACATTTTTTATACAATAATCTTTTTTCCATTGGATATCTCTGTCACTGAAGCATCAACTATAAATGTATTTCATTTTCTAAAATTATTGGAGAATATATATTTTATTTCCGTATCAATAAAAGATCAAAGAAGCAGTTCTCATATATTTTATAAAGTAATAAAAATTTTGAAAATATATTAAAGTTTTTATGAATAGTAAGGAAAACCTATTCTTTATTATGCAAATAACATATGTATGCTAAGAAAAAAGAATATCATTCTATTAGATTAAATATTTGTTTCAGTTCCCAACCACTAAAATTTTATAGTGTATTGTCTTAAATATTCTGTATAATTATTATTTCCATAAATTGCATTTTAGTATAATTTTCTCTTTGCTACTAATTTTCAATATTTCGCTATTCCTAAAATAAATTTTAATTGCATCCTGTTAAAAATTGCTCAATTCTTTCTCTTTTCATAGATATTTGAAAAGTTAAAAAAAATTATCAATCTGATAAACTTTATAATCTCGATAGAAAACTTATTGCCAGAAAATGCATATTACTCTCCGTTTACAAAACATTAAGAATGATAACGAGATTATTATCTGAGTACAAGTGTGAATCTTTATACTACGTGTAAATACCTAGTTGCTAAAAAATAAATGTTTTTATTTGCGCTGCATTAGATCTGACAACATTAGTTTAAAAGATCATCAAAAAAATGTGAAATAAATGTGTCTTGTAAATATATTTTTTAATTCAAACTGTTTGGTAATGTTATTATTGGGCCATTTTAAATATGACGTAATTTCCTCCATTTACGACTTTTAATGCATATTAGTGTATGACTTATTTTTTTTTCTCTTTTAAAACTCACGTGTAAATATAGTTATTATGACGTAATTTTCAATATTTTCCTGCCTTTACAATTGGCAGCAATTTAAAATAATTACTTTTCTAAAATATGTAAAATATATCTCTTGAAATGATGAAAATTTGAATTTAAAATGAAAATAATCCCCCCAAAATAGTCAAATTAAAAAAATATATATATGTCTGCACACGGCGTGCTTATAATGCATTATCATTAGAAAAAAAATATATATATTAAATACCTAGGTATAGTTTTTGCTCCTATAAAACCTTTTCAATGGAACGATTTTGATCACATTTAACATGGTAAAATATTTCTTAAATTAATTGTTTGATTAAAAAAATTTTTTTTTGAATCAGCGTATTTCTTAAACATTTCTCTAGAATAATATCCATTTTCATATTTTTGTATTCAGTATTTTTCTTAATTTTAACGAAGAAAGCCTCCCGGCCACAAAAAAATCATTTACAGCGGCTGTGACAGCGTTAGTAACTTTTTTTTTTTTTTTTTTTTTTTTAATAGAGAGATGCTTCTATTTAAGTGAAACATGCAGGTTAGTGTACGGATATATGAGTTCATGGTGCTGAGAAGGTTTTAGCCATATTTTTTTTTTTTTTTTTTTTTTATATTGGCAAAAATTTTATTTAAAACCTTTTTAAAAGCCTCAATGCTTTGTTTTGAAAAAAAAAAATACTGTAGTTAAAGTTTGAATATCGAAATTTATCACCATTTAAAATTATACTATTCTAAGTATAGAATACCCCCATTTTGCATAGTTTTCAATTCCGTTGTTTAAATTGCTCTATACAATAAATCCATTATTATATTCTATATACCGCAGGTTATATTACAATGGTTTTGGGAATATGTACTGCATTCTATTTGCATGAAATGTATTTGGAATTATATTTATATTTAACCACTGTTTCTCAGAGAAGCTTTCAGTAAATTTCAATAGCAATAATACAGTATTAAATTTACAATTATTTGTTATAGGGAAAAATATTTTAATTAGAGTTACAATGAAGAAATTTATCATTATATAAATTAAATCTGTTCTAACATTAATATATATACGTTTTATATAATTTTCTCCCCGTTGCTGGAATGCCTCTATCCATTGATCCATTGTGTATTCTGCCGGTGATTTAAAAATGGTACTGGGAATACAGCCTGGCCAAAAGTATTAGGCACCCTCGCTATTACTGCATTTTTGGGTTTTAACGTAAGCAATAAAAATCTTATTGTTTTTTAAATTATGATATTAACGTAAAATTACAAAATAATATTAGTGATTCCATCCTTGATTTTAATAACAGCAGCAATCCTTTGGGGCATACTGTGTACATGGCTTGCGCATGTTTCTGCACTTGTGGCATCCCACTTTTGAATAAGATAATTTTTCAAAAATGTTTTTGATGTTACGCTGTGTTCTCTCGTTTTAGGTTTTAATATTCCCCAAAGGCGCTCTATTGGATTACGACGAAATGTTCTGACCAGTTTAGAAACACAATGTTACTTTAAATCAGTCTTTAATGTCTTTAAACCAGTGCATCGTAGTTGCCGATTTATGAAACGTTGGAACTTGATGTCATGGAAACTGGTTCACAATAAAACATGTGCGTAAATTAAAGCATCAGTACAGTTTCCAGCATATTTATGTATTTTTCTCTGTTCATGTGGTCTTCGCAAACAAACATTTCACCAACGCCATCAGCAGTCATAGAGCCCCAGATCATAATGCTGCCGCCTACATAGTTTACAAAAGGCCCCACACGATCTGGTTGATATTTTTAGTTTGTACATGGTCTCACGAAGGCCAAGCCGGGTGTTCAAAATAACCGGAAATAAAATAAACATGATTCATCTTAAAATACTCTCATTTTTATTACAAATATCGACTCTGACTGAACGATGGTCATTTTTCATTATAAAAAAGGGTTAAAACGCTTACTTCAATGTTAGATTCATCGGACTATATAACATTTGACTTCTTCCGCAAAATGTTGATGTCGACTAGTCCATTCCAAGCGATTCTTCTTGTTATTTTCTGAAAGCCAGGGCTTCCTTCTGGTTTTGTACCCTTTTAATTTAGCTTCTGCCGGTCTTCTTCTTGCCGTTCAATTAGTTAAAGTCTGTCGAATGTTTTCTGACAGAGATACAGAGACTCAGAAGAAGTTTTTTTTTCGATCTCAAAGAAACTCTCGTATTTGTTTTCTGACCAGGCGTTTCCTTGTCACGTGTTTTCTAACCGTTCTTGTCTTGTTTAGGTTAGACCTCCGCGAAACTTTTAATAGTAGATTGCACTGCAGTTCGTGAACATTTAACCAACTTGCTTATACCTACTTAGGATTTGCTTTATTCATGCAAATCCAGAATTGTTACTCTTTTTTTCAACAGGCAGATCACCTTTTTTAGGCATTTTAGAATTAAGTAATATAAAATTCGACACTAGCTAACTCACGACACTAACTATCGATCACACTCGATAGTTACTTTGCGCTGTGGATATCAAATAAAAACTGGCAAAAATACTTTTTTTTAGTCGCCAGTAGATCTAACGGAATTTTCTATGATTTGATTGTGTTTTGCCAATATCGCTTAAGCCTTTATGTAAAGCATTTTGTTATTTTTTCTAATATTTTCATGGTTAAAATGCTTTGTAGGGGGTGCCTAATGCTTTTATTCAAGACTGTATGTATTATTGCCTTTTACTTACATTTAGTGTATTTGCAATGATAACTATCATCAACAACTTTATTATAAATAATGCTGTCAAAAAATTTCACTATGGTTAAAACATTTCAAAAGCTGAAATAATTTCTGTCTATTCTAAAAAAGTATCAAGCGCTGCTGCCTTAAATTATTTTTCTTTTCGACATAATAAACAAAAATATTGAATATTAAAATATAAAAAATGGTAGTTTTATAGAGAAATGTTCGGTAAAAACACTGAAGCGTAAAATTTTTAAATCGAATAATTATTTTATGAGCTATATAACATTGAAATCAATCGAAATAGTTCTGGAACAAAACTATATATAGTAATGTAAGCACATTTTTCAGATACATGCTTGACAAGTTTGAGGAGTGCAATTTGTGATTAGTTTTTTAATTTAACTATATTTTTTAATAATTTCATTTTCATTTTTTTCATTATTTTAATATATCTTCTTTCGTATTTGATAAATGTCATTTGTTTAAATTGTTGCCAAATTGTTGAAGCAGCGGGAAGAATAATATTTCCTTTTATTAAAATAATGTATTTACACTTGAGTATAAAAAAGAGAAGGAAAACTTTAAAATAAAAATTATATGATCACTTATTAAAAGCAGAAAAAGAGGGAAATTACGTCATAAAGAAATGTATTTAAAAGCGAATACTAAAACGGAATGAAAACCTTAAAAGAATTGAATTATTTAACTCGAAACTCATGTATTGGCAAAATATATGCCATATATTAAAACGATAATTAAAAGCGATTTTCTTATTGGCAATATTCATGTGAGTTCACTGTGGCGATAAATACGTATCAGAAAATTCATATATACCCAGTTAGACAAAAAAATTACAATTTTTTTGCAAAAAATGGTGGATTACACACAATTTGTAAATAAAAAATTAATATTTTAGAATATTTGAAATGTATATACTTTTTGCGTCATTTATATGCATTTTTTATGCATACCAGTAAGTGCATATTCTATGTTTCAAAAACTGTGCACATTTTTTGCATGAAATGAGTGCATATTCGATGTTTGCAAAATATGTGCACATATTTTTGAAAAAATAAGTGCATGTCTATGTTTGCATAAAATGTGCATTTTTATTTAGAAAAGAGTTTGTACACTGTACAGTATAATCGCTGAATAACGGACTCCTCGGGAGCGAGCAGATTCAGCTCTTTGGATGTGTTCACTATTCAGAGCTAAAAATGTACAATTTGCATATGTCAAGAATCGGAAAATAGAGGGTTTTGCTATTTGGGACTGTCCGTTATTGAGATGTTACTGTATATTTCAATTTTGCATGATGTAAAAATTAACTTCTGTGGTTTTTTTTAAGTTAACTCCTGTGGGGTTTTTAAAAATTAACTTCCGGGTATTTTTAATTTCTATGGGGGTATTCTACTTCAATGGGCGCTTCTAGGGGTGAATCTCTCCTCTTAAAACGAAAATTATTAGTTCCTATTTTAGTGTTTATATAGTTTAGGTTATTCGAAAAGAAAAAAAACATCAGTATGTCTTTAATAAACGGAGAAAAAGAAGACTTTGTTCATTAAAATTCATCATTCGCGGGAATGGGGAAGATGTCAACGCCGCGCCGCACATCGGGGCTGGAATCCTCCAAAGTTGCCAATAAATAAAATTTACTTTGAACAAAAAAGCACATCATACATACTTTTATAGACTTTACGTAGTAAAACTTAAAACTTTTGCATAATCTATAGTGTAATTTATTAATTAATTTACAAAGCTTTTTAAAATGTCTCAAGAGATTTTTCCAGAATCTTTGATTTTAAAGAGAAAAAATAATAATACTTTGGCTGGTGACGATCTTGATCTTAAACATTTTACTTGAAAATACAGTACATATTTTAATGTTTGATAAACGTAACAGTTTACCAATTAAAGTTACTCAGATTATTCACTAGTCATCAAACATTCATAAACGTATCTGTATAAATGTCATAATCAGTCAAATAGACCATTTATTTAGAATTTGTACAGGAAAAAGCCTGTTTCTAATTGAATTATTTTATTTTATAAATAAGCTACGTTATAAAAACATATTCAGATTTTGCTGACGGCTTCCATTACTGATTGTTTGCCTATTATTTGCAGTAAATGACTCCTATAGACTAAAGGACGGTTTTGATATGATATCTGCGTTTACTGGAAACAATCTTGGAATGTATTTTGATTGGTTGTTCAAAACCTGATACTGTTTTGTTTATTTTGTTTTATTTTTTGTTGTGGCAACGTGGCTGAGTTGGTGGCGTGTGGATTTTGAACAGACATCAATTTCATTCACAGTTGATTTCAGTTACTGACTTCACGGTACAACATTTATCTAATACTGTGGAATATTGTCCGCTGAAGGAGCGTCTGATATCCCTTTAAGCACTGACCCACGCAAATGTGGGGGTGTTACTAAAGTAAAAGAGAATGAGTATTTCCTGTTTTTGTGAGATTTAAAACCAAATTTGCACATTTATATGAGTTAATTGGCTTCAGATGTTTTGATAAGACACCACTAGGGGGCACTAACTAAAATATAGGGTTAGATTTTCTGCTTTTAAAAAGACTATATCATCTAACAGCAATAGACAAAAAGTATGTACTGTCGTAATTTCTTTTAAATATGATTTTTAATCTTTGCTTAGATTTAATTTTTCTTTTCATATACTTTATTCATGATTTTAATTGATTTTGTCTTTGATAAATTTAATTAGGCTTTACAAATGTTGAAAAACAAATGACCCACAAAATTGTGCGGGTCCGGGTTAAAATTTTTATTTTTAAGTGATTTTTTTTTAACTTATGTTTATAGCAATTTATTTTTTATTAATTACATTTTTAAACCGGATTAATTTTAAATAGGTTTGTATTATTCACGATTTCTATTTAAAATATTCATGATTTCTATTTAAAATTGATATTATTAGATATATGCACGAACGGTATGTTTCTGCTCTGAGTTATAGATGTCATATATGATTGATAAGTTTTACATGAATTATATGCATATCACGAGATAGATTTTTAAGTTTGATAAATTCATTCCATTTTGTCGATACAGCAAGTAAGCCACGAGGAATAAATAATAAATTATGGAAAGTTCAGCGAATTCTCGACAGATTCCGTATAATCTGCTTGAATTTACCAGGAGATCAGGGAAAATTTTCCATAGATGAACAGACCTAAGTTTCCTGTTTTTTAGGACGTGCTTCAGTAAAACAGTATATAAAAAACAAACCACACTCTGTTGTAACAGTATCACCTGGGGTAGTTTTAAATTTTGTAGTTTACCAGTGGGAAAGTACGTACCTAGTCCACAAGGATCTGGGCTTAGGACCTTCTGTATTCCTTACTCTGGTTCAGACCTAGTTTTATGTACTTCGATCGGTATTTCAACAAAATACCGCTGCTGGAAAAACTAAAAAAAAAGAAATTTGAAGGATCAGGCACAATCAAATGGAGTGAAGGGCATACCATTTGTCAACGGCGCTTAAGAGGGGTGCGAGCATTGAGCACATCTCAGAAAATGAAATTGTAGTGGTCTGTCCAAAAACAAAAATTGTTTCAAACATTTTCATTGTGGCTGATGAAAATTATCTCAATAAACAACAACATTTTTTACTTAAACTTTTATTTTTAAATATTTGCACACGTAATTCCAAACTACACAATTGTGTAGATACAGCCCCCAAAACGGCTGCATTAAGCTCGAACCCATACAATTGTGTGGGTCTTCCCTTGTCATAACCTGACATGGGGTATTCTTTTTTTTTAAATTTCAATCAGATACGGTCCTATCGGTAAGGGGAAACCACCCGAACTTTAAATTTCTACCAAAAAATCTCCCGGTCTTAAAGGGATATGTAGCCTTCAAATGTATTTTTGATAAATTTGATTTTGGTATGCAGCGTTCTTGAAGAAACCCGCTGGCATAAATAAATATTTATTTGAAAATATTGCTATTGTTTTGAATGCTTGGCTTATTTTTTAAATTAAAACTACATCGGAAGAGTCCGCAGTCTGTTTTTTCGTTGTTTTTCAGTGCTTTGATTGTTGTAATTTTTTGCATTTTGAGTTGTATATTTCGTGTTTTACTTGTTTTATGGTAAGGGGATGCTAGTTAAAGCCAAAAAGTTTTTTCTACACATATATATATTTCATCTTTAAAATTTTACCAATTTGTTCCGATATTTGTGATTTCACCTTTATTATATATATATAGGCTTCTGTGATATAAGAAGTGCAAAATTTTTTATATCAATGCTGGTATATTATTTAAGCAAAAAAAAAAAAATACACTGTAAAAAAAAAAAAAAAAAAAAATAAAAAAAAAAAAAAAAAAAAAAAAAAGATGTAATTTTACAAATGTAATGTTGCAGAATTCAGTAAACTTAATAAAATTTTATCTGTACACTGTGTAAAAAAATGTAAATCTACAAAACTAGTTTTTGTAAAGATAAAAAGATATGTAGCTTTAAAAAATAATCTACTAAAATTGCAGTAATCTTACTAAAATTTTATCTGTAACCCGCGTTACGGTTACATAAAAATTTCCAGGCATACCAGTTTCCTAAAAAATTCTTAGTAACCTTACAGATTTTATTATTTAAAGTGCAAACGTGTATCTGTTACATGAAGAATATTTAATTTTGCCGTTGCCGTTGCCGTTGTCGTTGCATAAGAAGTTCTAGTCATCCCAGTTTCCTAGAAAATTTATTTGTAACTTTATAGATTTTTTTTTCTCCAGTGTAGTACACAATTTTTAACAATTTACCAGTAGTAATTTCAAATATTAATAATAGGGTAATCTAGTTGCAGATTTTCTGTAAATAACGCCAGTCTTACTTTCCAAAATTACAGTCAGGACAAATTTAAATTAGTACGTGCCCTATATGTCAATTATATAGGTTGCTCGTAAGAAAAGGATAATTAATTTTAGTTTAATGTAAGTTAAAATTGATACCATTTTTTGAATATTTTTTTTTCCTTATTTTTATGAAGAATTTCTATCTATTATATGTTACAGAAAATACGAAGTTCGTTACAAAATGTATTTATTCTAATAGTATTCAATAATACTTAATTTTTTCAACAGTATTTATGTTTATTAGAGTAAAACATTATCTTCCACTAATTTTCAGCTCTAGCGCATTGAAGATTTCTCTGTAGTACTCATTCGACTTGATTAATAACTTCCCGTTTGAATACATATATAATTTCTCATTTCTGATTAGAATTACTCTAAAATTGAATGCGGTATAATCTTGCAAGCCTCCTTTATAGTATGAATGCTAGAATATGTCATAAGTCAAATTTAGGTTACTGTTAACTTCTGTGAAATTGAAACTTACTCTGACATTCTGATTTCTGAAAACACTTTCATATTTGTCATAAAGGTACAGTCGTTCATTAATTTAGTTCTAAATATTTAATTAGTTTTTAAATTTCGGCTAAATAAATGACGTTTAATCGAAATAATTAACAATAATTCAAATGACTGAAATTTTAAAATTTCCCTATGCCTGTTATAACTGTTAATTTATGGCGCGAAGATTCTACTCTGAATAAAACGGAATGTATGGTATGATGCTTTGTTAATTGATAAAAGTTTCAGTAATATTTTTGTTTATTCACTTTTATTGGAAACACGTATCCTTTCAATGACAATACAACATTATAATATAATTAGAACATACCCATAAATTAATGTTAAAGTATTTTACCTTTAGGACGATGCAGGTTATAAATCCTTAAATATTCTTTAATGGTTGAAACTATATACGAGTTTGAAAAGCAGTAGAGTTAATTATGCGTCTAACTAATATCATTAAAGTTTACCAAGCCTCTGTGAAACATTATAAATGTAATATTACATTATACAATATAAATAAAAGATAAAGAGAGTAAGTTTTAAATACATATTTATTAATTAATAGTTTAACAATTTAGTTATCGTTATACGTTAAGGAAATATTTAAAAATTCTAAAATGATAGTTTTAATAATGTTTTTCTTTCTTTCTTAAAGGGATATATACATATATGTGTAATTATAATATGTATATAATAAATAATTATAATATAATATATATATATATATATATATATATATATATATAATTAACAAAAAAATTCTAAATATTTAATACATAAACAGTTCTCCTTCCTGCCAATTGTAAATCGATACGGCAAATTCTTCTCCTTCGGGACTGACACAAAATGTACGTATTGGTACAGAAATTTTGCCAAATAACTTGAATAATAATGAGCTCGATGCCGCTGCCGTTGTACGGTAGCTTGGGGGCCCCGAACTCGGTTTCAAATTTTTAGCCCCCTATTTTCTCCGGCCAGCATTTAAAATGTCGTCTCTAAAAAAAACTAACGTTACGTTTTATAAGCCAACCGCAAAACGAAGCAGATGTATTATTGTACGGTTATATACTGATAATATCTACTGCATTTTTTAAAACTTCTAAGCTTCGCACAATTTCATTTTTTACACCTTCATATAAGAAAAAAACTTACTTTTAACTGCAATTTGTTTCAAAAGTAAATCTCAATTTATTTTTAAGATAATAATGCTTTTGTAGTTTATAGCAGCATTTGATTCATGTTGGCAACTGAAGTACTCCATTTCTGAAGAAAGTAAAGGGAACATATTTGAAAAATAGTAATTGTAACTTTTAGTTGCCCTTTTCCCATAACAACCGATGAAAAATACGTGCTATTTTGAAAAAAAAAATAAATGAATGATTACTGATAAAACATGAAGATATTGCTTATTGCTGGATTTGTGTATTATTCAGCAATAGTGACATCATATGCATACTTTACTGTAGATGTTGTTTAAGATTAGATCGTAAATGTGGAATTCTTCAGCGGATGTCGTCATTTTACATAAAATAAAAGGGTGTGCTTAAAGTCTTAAAACTGATATATGTTTTGTACCATCTGTATTTATATACATATATATATATATATATATATATATATATTCATCGGGGGGCGACACTAAATTCTGAAAAAGAAGAATTCCTTCCTTCTAGTATTTTTTTTTCTGGCCTCCACTAGAGTCTCGCCACTAGAGAATTTACTTTCTTCTCTTTACAATTTTTCTTGAGACAGTCAGTTAACCAAAACCATTTTTTATTAAATCTGCAAAAATTAAAAATATGAAGAATATCATTTAAATATATATATATAAAACTGGCTGCATTTTATGAATTTTTCCTAAAAATATATACTTTAAATAGTTTTAAAATATAAAATAATTGTTCCATCAAATAATTGTACGATAAAAAATAATTGTTCCCTCAAAGGAAACCTCGGCGTCTAAAGGGTTAATAATGTATTGCGCATTAAAAAAACATATTGACTAAAACTAAAACAGTTGGCGCTGCTATGCGGCATTTTTCAGGATTACTGCAATAGCTATATCTCAGGAACTAATGCATGAATTTTCATCAAGATTCAGATTCAGTTACTTCATGGTATAAATTGGTCCTAATTAGCTTTTGGTGTAAATTCCCCAACATGTGTCGCTGCTATGCAGAATTCTTCACAATTTCCGCATTATCTCTATCTAAAAAACTAATTCATGGATCTTCATCAAACTTCATATTAAGTTAGAAGTTGTCAGTCAAAGTTCACTGTGAAAAAAAAAAAAAAAAAAAAAAAGAAAACGACATTTTTACAGTACAAAATACTGTTCATCTCGCGCACAAACTCGATGACAGTGACTGTATCTTTCTTTGGTTTCCTGGCTATATAAACATGGAAAATACAGTAGTTGCGAAAAATTAACACCACAGTGCGCAGCAGTTTGTGCTGGCAGCATGCGCCGGCAGTTTGTGCTGGCGTCCAAATTGCCAGCACACTGTGCTGTTAATTTTACGCAACTACTGTATTTTCCATGTTTATATAGTCAGGAAACCAAAGAAAGATACAGCACATTTACTGTGATCATGTTTGTTCTGGCAAATCTACAGTGGGTTTTTTGCAGTGTTGTTTATAATTAGACTTTGGTGAAAATCCTCTAACAAGTGGTGCTGATATGCTGCATTTTTCAGGAAGTATTAACATGTATGAGATAGAAGAAAGTTTTGGCATTGCCACATCTGACTAGTTTTTATTACTTATTGAGGTTACATGTCGCTGATACCTTCATTTTGAAACAAGCTATAGTACATTTGCGGAGTGAAATTTAATTTTTCGATAATGCGAATAGTTAAAATAATTATAAATAGTATTCCAATGAATATAGTTTTCAATAATAATTGTTTTTGAATTTAAGTTAGCCAATGTAAGAATAATTTAATTCATTGGAATTACTTTCATAGTTTTTTAAGTTCATTTAAGACTTTCCTGCTAAACATTTTTGTTCGTCGAATTTCGAAACGTGCGATTTCTTTACGTCTCAAAATAAATTTGGGTAAATTGAAATTATAATTATTTGGAAGGCAAATTCAAAGGAGAAATTTTATTTTAGCTTTCTCTATGAAACTGAAGTATTTAAAATGATTTGAATGGAAAAATTGGCTTTTATTGAGAATATATAAAATTATTAATTATTGCATATTACGTTTTGAAAATCCTTTTATTTTAAATTAAATGAAATTTTCATATTTAATATTCATTTATATGTTAGAATTTTCATACAATTCATAATAGAGAATTTATAATTTTTTTTCTAAATACACAATAGTGATCAAATGTTGCTGATAACTTCATTTTGAAACAATCTGTACATTTGAAGATTGAAAATTAATTTTTCAATAATGTGAATATATAAAAGTAATAAAAATAGTATTCCAGTAAATATAGTTTTCAATAAATATTTGTTTTTGAAGTTAAGTTAGAATATTTTCTTTAATTGGAATTAGTTTTGTAATTTTATACAAATTCATTCTCCAGTTTCTTACAAAATTTTTTTGCTCTTGTGTTCCGTAAACTTTCGAAATATACGATATCATTACGTAGCAAAAGAAGTTTGTGAAAATTGAAATTATAATTATTTTGAAAGCAAATTCAAAACAGAAATTTTATTTTTGATTTCTAATTGAAAATGAAGTATTGAACAAGATTTGAAAGGAAAAAGTTTTATGCAACAAAGGAATTGTTATAATTGTTTCTATTGAGAATATATAAAATTAAGAATTATTTCATATTAGGCCCTGAAAATCCTTTTATCTTATAGTAGATAAAATTTGTATCTTTTAATGTTCATTTAAGTTTTAGTAAATTCATTTAATTAATAATAGAGAATTATATATAGTTTATATCTAAATGCACAATTTTGATTAAAGGACACTGATAACTTCATTTTAAACAAGCTTTACATTTGAGTAGTACAATTAAATTTTTCGATAATGTGAATAGTTAAAAGTAATAAAAATAGTATTCCAGTAAATAAAGTTTTCGATAATAATTGTTTTCGAAGTTAAGTTTGTCATCCAAGAATGATTTCTTTCATTGGAATTACTTCTGTAGTTTTTTTTTATAAGTTCATTTAACAGTTTCTTACTAAACATTTTTGTTTCGTTGACTTTCGAAATATGAAATCTCATTACGTATCAAAAGAAGTTTGTAAAAATTGAATTCATAATTATTTTGAAGGAGAATTCAGAGGAGAAATTTTATTTTTACTTTCCAATTGGCAACTGAAGTATTGCAAATGAGTTGCATAAAAAAGGTTTTCTGCAAAGAAAAAATGGTTATAATTGATTTTATTGAGAATATATAACATTATAAATTTTAGATATTATGTCTTCAAAATCCTTTTATTTTATAGTAAATAATATTTACATATTTTAATATTGACTTAAATGTTAGTAAATTGATACAATTAATAATAGTGAATTTATTTAGTTTATATCTAAATACACAATTGTGGTTAAATGTCGCCGATAACTTCATTTTGAAAAAAAACCTATACATTTGAAGACTGCAAATTATTTTTTTTCATCATGTGAATAGTTAAAATCAATAAAAATAGTATTCTAGTAAATATAGCTTTCAAAAATAGTTCTTTTTAAAGTTAATTTAACAATGTAAGAATGATTTCTTTCAATGAAATTAGTTGTGTAGTTTCTTAGAAGTCCATTTAACAGCTCTTTACTAAACATTTCTATTCCGTCGACTTACGAAATGTACGATCTTTTGTATTAAAAGAAGTTTTTTGAAAATTGAAATTTTAATTAATTTGAAGGCGAATTCAAATGGAAAATTTAAACTAAAGCTTTGAAAAAGTTTTGCATGGAAAATGTTTTATGCAACATCGAAACGGTTATAATTATTTTTGTAAAGAAAATTTAAAATTATTAATTAATACATATTATGTATTGAAAATCCTTTTATATTATAGTAAATAAAATTTGAATTTTTTAATATTCAGACAAATTTCAGTAAATTCATAGAATTAATAATAGAGAATTTATTTAGTTTAGATCTAAATACACAACAGTTAAAAAATACAGAAAAATTTTAGAAACTTTCTAATGTTATGTTTACAATATAAACTAATTTGGTTAAGTTTACATTTGTGAATAACGTCCAAATCCAAATTTGATAAAACATTTTCGTGCTATTTCGGCATTTATAAATATATACAAATTGATGAAAAGAGAACTGACCTGAAAAATTATTCCATTAAACATTGATAAGTACGTTTTTTCTATAAACATATAAAATTAAATGAATAAAAATCTTCTATATTAAAATCTACGTCATTGATATGTAGTTCACAATCAATAATTAGCTTTTATCAGTTACTCTTTTCATTTTAGTCATTTCTTTCATAGTTTTAATTACGTAACTAAGAAGTAACAAGATAAAATATTTAATATTTCGTGAAAAACATGCTTTTCTGAATTTAATCTAACTAACAATCAGTCGATAAAGTATATACAAAAATGAGATATTTTTCTTATTATGCAACTTACTATGCAAAAATAATGTACTTAAAGCAAAAATATTAAACTTTTTTCCCTTCGAATCATATTAAAACTTTAATTTTCAATTCATATAGAATAAGGGTGCAATAATTTTCATGTAATTATTAGTTATTAATACAAAGATTTTCTTCTGGATTAAAAAAAAAAAAAAAAAAAAAAAAAAAAAATATATATATATATATATATATTTATTTATTTGTTTAAAAATTTTTATAGTTTATCTAATGAATTTCGAATAATTTGTATGATGTTGTTAGACATTGAAGAATACGCTATCATCCATTTATTTCGCTAATGTATTTCACCGTATGAAGTTTAGTGAAAATAGTATGAAATGCATTATACTCAAATTGATGAAATCAAATTTATTTCACGAATGTCATACAAATTTTGGGGATACATTTTATATTTGAAATAAACGTTTTTCGTATTACTTGAATTTTTTCATATTTTTAAAATAAAACTATTTAATTACCAAAAAAAGAAAAGAAAAATCTCTGACGATTTGACCTACAGGCACAGGTAAATTTCGAAGTTAAAAATTAAATTTTTATCTATTTATATAATTCAGCAGTGATTTTCTGGTGACGATTCCGGGACGCGCCGATCCTCGGAAAGGAAAAAAAAACATATCGCGGCCATGTTAGGCGTAAGCATTCTGATGCCGTTTTATAAATCGAACAATTGCTTTATTTAATCTATATTGCATCACATGTTTCCTTCTTCATTTTCTCTAAAACCTTCAAAGACTAAGCAATTATAATGTTTTAAGTTCTAAATTAAAAATAAGTAGCTACCACCATATATTAGCGATATAAACAAATGAACAGTTGCCTTTCAGAAACACAAGTTCCAAATCAAGAAACAAATGAATGACTCTTTGACGATTCATTAAAAAAAATACGGCTAACATCTGATTCTGCTTTAAATATATTTTTTAAAGCATATTAAAGCCTTTAAGTATTTTAAAATGTGTTTTTCATTATTGTTTACATTTATAAGCAGTAATTTTATTTATGACTGTTTACATTTACAAGCAGTCAGTTTACGACATACATATCAAACATTACGTAATTTATTGAATAAATGTTTTAAAAAGAATTGTTTTCAACAAATATTAATAGTTTTAATGATTATCTTCATTCAATTTAATGATTATTCATCATTATTCATATGAATCATTCGTATGGATATTGATTCATATCAATGATTCATATATTTCACTCTTCTGTAGTGGCAACAGTGAAACTTTGTTTCTTTAGCAAAAACGTGCTGCTATTTCACCGCTATTCGCTTTTATCTGTCTGCAGTTATTTGTGAATGTTTTAAAACATTTTTTTTTAATTTTTTTAATATGGAATTTACGAATGAATCGCTTTCGGAAAGAAGGCGCCAATTGACCAGGAAAAGAATTGCACGTTGGCGATCGCGGCAATCAACGGATTTCTCAGTTTGCATGCACTGTGAAAAAAATTCCGGAACGTTCGAGGGAAAAAATGGGCAGCTGAGTTGCCCTATATTTCCAAGAAACATTTCTTGAAAATGACTGAAACTTTTCTGTATATCTTAAACACGTTCACAGAAATGCCAGTAAGCTACCTGCGAAATACCAGGAATGTTTCTGTTGACAACAAAACATTACTGACATTTCACAGAAAGCTTATCTTATTTTCTATGGAACGTTTCAGAAGTGTTCAAAAGGTTTCTGTTATTTTCCAGAAATACTTCGTATAAGTAATGGGCAACCATGCCCAATATTTTCAAGGAGCATTTCAGGATTGCTTCTGCATTTAGCTCACTAAGCTAAAATAAATAAAACTGTACAACTGCATGTCATATAGATAGAGTGAAAATGAAAAAAAAAGAAAACAATAGCGTAAATGTGGTTTAACTAATTTTAAATCTTAGACATAAATATATAATTCTTAAATGGAAACCCAATAAAACATAAATAACATTAAGGCACATAACATTAAAAGAAAAAAAAAAGTCAAGAGGTAGCATCGAACGTCCGGGTGGCGAGCGAGCCTTCTGCGTCCACACTAAGAAAAACACGTTGAAAGCTGCAAACAAAAGGGTATTTGAAATGTATGCTAAACTTCGGCACCCAATTTCTAAAAATATAAGGCCCATTTGAAGAAATCGGTGAGCATCATGTTTGGTGGCCCCCTGGTTAATGGAAATCCAAATAACAGGAGTATTTTTTTACAGGGACTGCTCGTTAAACATTTCACAGACAGGTTCGAGGGATGAACTCTTTGCGATGTCACAGAGGTATTGAATTTTCATCTGAATGATCTTGACAATAGAGACGTAAAGGATTATGTCATCTATTGATTTATTCGCAATCCATATTGATTTTTTGACATTCATGTAAGCAATTTGTTTTCGACACTCACGCGCGAGCAACGGATTACAGCAACAAAATAATAAAATGGCGACCGCAGCGTTTTGCTATTTTCAACTTTTGTTCAGGAACGTTTCAGATATGAAAACCAGACTTTCACAGGAAAGAGCTAAAATATTCTGAAAACATGAGAAAAGGCGAAACGTTCCCGGATTTTACATGGAACGTTACCACTTTTTTTTTTACAGTATGATAAACTCAGCTGGGTTTACACCGAGCAGAATTAAACACACAATTTTTCGTTTATTTTTTATATAAACTATGCATATTTTAAGTTCATGTTCATTCAGATTTTTAAAATGATTTATCACTCACAGGAATGTTTCATTATAATAAAGATTTAAAAATGAAATTATTTACATTTTGTTTAAATTTTACTAAACTTTTGTACCGTTAAAAACATAGCTTTATGTATGTGTATTACTTTGAATGATGCACATAATGGTGTTTTAGTTTTGGCCAAATATATGAATCAAATTTTAAAGTTTCATCTAAAATTAAAAAATAAACATCTGATTTTTTAAAGAAATGCCACATGTTTTTTGTTTTGTTTTTAAGTTTCTGATTTCACCTATGCATATTTTAAGCTGAATTTAATATATTTCTGTGAATTATTTTTTGCTGTTTGAAAAATGCAACAGCTTTTTTTGTTTTATTTCAACTATGCATATATTTACAGTCAAATTATTTTTAAAAGCATTAGACAGACATTCCACTTTTCAGCGAAAACATGGAATTCCACTTTTTGGCACAATTTATCATCCCTGGGATTGATGCAAATCTGTATTAAAATTTTTTGACATTTTTAGGACGGGAGGGGTGGGGGGGGATACAACAAAAATGCGAGCACGAACAGCGCCAAATTGAGTTTATTTCTATTCCTTTCGCATTCGACCTTCTCTTTCCCATGACCTAATGTGCATTTAATCCATGTATAGAAACAAACAGCATGAAAAAAACATAACCAGGAGCTTGCAACTATTGTCTGTCTGAGTTGCCTGAGGATTGCGAAAATCATCAAAAGATCGTAGAAAAATGGTGGTTTCGTCAAACGAATGTGAATTTCGTCAAAGGATCGCAGAAAAAAACACAATTTTTCCCAAAGGGTCCTTTAGAACGCATATTTCGATTAAGGATCATAGAATACGTGAATTTCGCCAAATGAACGTGGAAAAAACATGAATTTCATCAGATGATTGCAGAAAAAAACGCATTAATTCATCAAAATATTGCGAAAAACTTGAATTTCGTCAAATAATCACGAACAAAAGATATGATTTTCATTAAAGGATCACAGAGAAAACGAGAATTTCATCGAAAGGTTGCGGAAGTGCAAGTTTTAACATAATGTGATGTAAAAAAAAAATTAAATTTTGAAATCGGGAGATTTTGAAGCTTATTGGTTCATCAGTATCACATGAAGCATTAGTCAGCTAAACTTTCTGTTACATAACTAATTTGTCGAATACATTCGGATGCATCTGTGCTTCTGTCAATGTATTTTGATTGTAAGTAAGTCTCGCTTGCTCTGATGTTTATTTCTTTTTGTTTTTTATAAGTATTTTTGCATTAGCTGTTTAAAAAGCATTCTTTATTGGCCAATATATCGATTTTTACATGGTTTACCATTTTAGAGACGGAAGATTCAGCCAGCGGCTGCCGAAAAAATTCAAGTGTGAAAATATCGAGGGTGTATTACCAAACGTCAATCAAAATTTAAATTTAATTCCGTTAGAAGAGAAGTAACATACCTTCACGATGTTTCAGACCCTGACTAGGATCCCTTTTTCTAAACATTAAATAATTGATTTAACTGATTGTTTGTTTTTCGTGTAAATATTTATATTTTTTTTTTGTTTGAAACTTTACTTTTATTTTATATTTAATGAATTTTTTGGCAGTTGTGAGCAAGATTTTACCTGCATTCGTAACAAATTTTTCAAGATGGCGGAAAAACTTTGCTTTAAATCTTCCATGTTTTCTATTTTTTGGGCAAAATCATTGGTTTATAAATAACATAAAGATTTAAAAATGATGTTTTTCCGCCATCTTGAAAAAGTTTTTTGGCACAATTTTTTTTGAAAAGTGGCACTCTTACCTGAATTTTGTCAAAGAAACGCGAGAGGTGTAATTCGTCAAAAGGGCACAGAAAAATTGCGAATTTTGCAACAAATACAGATAAAAACACTCATTTCGTGAAAGGATTGTGGAAAAAACAGTCATTTCGTCAAAAGGCTGTGAAAAAACATGAATTTTATCAAAGATGTGCGGAAAAAACGAGAATTTCATCAAAGATGTGCGGAAAAAACGAGAATTTCACCATAAACATTGAGTTATTGATTTTTTTCTGTTTGTAAATTTTAACTGATTGTTTGTTTTTTTTTTGTATATATATATATATATATATATATATATATATATATATATATTGTACGAAACTCCCCTTTTTTCTGAATGGTCGTCTCATTTATTGGTATTTATTTATATTTATCCTTTTACTTTTATTTTATATTTAATAAATTTTTTGGCAGTTGTGCGCGAGATTTTATCTGCATTCGTAACAAATTCTTCAAGATGGCGGAAAAACTTCGTTTTTAAATCTTTGTTACTTATAAATCCATGTTTTTACATCATTTTCTTTTTTTGTGCAAAATCCTTGATTTTAAATAACAAAGATTTAAAAATTATGTTTTTCCGCCATCTTGAAAAGATTTTTGGCAATTTTTTTTTTTTTTTTTGCCAAGTGGCACTCTTCCCTGAACTTTGTCAAAGAAACGCGAGAGGTGTAATTCGTCAAAAGGGCGCAGAAAAAAGGCGGAATTTTTCAACAAATCACGATAAAAACACTCATTTCGTCAAAAGGCTGCGAAAAAAACACGAATTTCATCAAAGATGTGGGGAAAAGAACGAGAATTTCGCAATAGGATTGTTGGAAAAAGTTTTTTTTTTACGCGCATGAGGTGGTTCATATTTTCTTCTTTTGAAGGTTGACTTTTGCAAACACAAATTTTTGAATGCTTTTGATGACTTGCCACTATCTGAATAACCATGCATATCAATCACCTGTTTAATTGAGTCTGACTTAATGTTATACACTTAAAATAACACTTTCCCGTCATTTTTTACGGGGGCATATGCTAGTTATTAAATAACGAAAGAACAAATAAATTAGTATAAAAGTAATAAAAATACAAAAAAACGTCGAAATAAAAATCACTTGAAGACGTAAGCACATGTATTTTGCTTAAAATCAAGTGTAAGTTGGTCTCACTTTGGCGAGTAATTCTGATCGCCAAATTTGGCGATAACCTTGGTAGTATTTGGCGTCGGAACAGGGTCCCCCCTACGGTAACCCCCCTGATATGTATGAATATACGATAACGTATTATATATATAATTTTTTTTTCACCTGGAAATCTTGCAATAGTAAAGTAATTGTTGTGGTAAGAATTTTATTGTGTTTTTTTTATTTATTGTTGGCAACTGCTATAACGGAATTTTAATTTCCTTGTTATTTTTCTGTAAGAGATGGTTTTATCAGAATCATGTTAAAGCGGTATTCAAAATTTTTGAAACTTCTCCATTTTTATTGACTTGGGCTGATTTTTCTCATTTGCAATCCCCGCCGAGATATTAGCCATCTCAATGTGTTTGGCGAGTTTGAAGACGATCCGTCCTTCATTGTGACTTTTATAGTGCGGACAAAATATAGTATATATATATATATATATACTTTTTAGGTGGAGGTGGTTTTGGGTTCCAGGGATCATATAATGAAAAGTTATGAAGGAATTTTTCAAAAGTCGCACCATGAAAACGACTGCTATATATAATATTTCTTACGAAATCTACCTAAAATGTGTAGACATTCCAAATCAACTATATTTAATTATCTACTTTATTAAAATCTATCTGGCCGGCGCACCGTTGCTCGGGCCCGTGTGAAATGGCCCTTAAAGGAAACTCAAATTTGTATAGCATTATATGTTTAACTCCATTTTGTCTGGATATTTATTTTTAAATGAAAAATTCGCAAAAAATATTAAATTGAGGTATAAGCTTTTTGGTATTTTATTTTCTGCGTAATTTTATTTGTTTGTCTATATGTACCGAAAGCGAGCGAAACCGCGAAGGACTATTAAGGTTTTTACTGATTTCGTCGACATTTTCACAAATTTATTTTGTAAAAAAAATATTTCTGCACACCCGAACATTTCTAAATTTTTGTAGCTGATGTAAATTTGGTCTATTGAGAGACTATAAAATAACTGTTTTAAATTACGGACGTTTAGTTACTTTTAGCGTAGAATAAATATTCTGTCTGTGAGGCGAGAAGTGACCTGTTTTCGCCGGTGTATTTATTTGAAAGGTTAAAATTCATATTTTTAAAAATGGATTGCACTGTTGATTAGAAGGACGTTTCTGCTTTCAGAAAACATTTCTCGTTTGTCTATACCGCTCAAATGGCTTCCTGGAGGAGTGTTGCAATAAGAGAGTAAACGTTATTTTGAAACACGACCCTTTTTCAATTTTTTATTATTTTTTTTTTTTTTTGGCAGAATTATTTGAGACGTAAGATTACGATCTTTGGGAGCACGACTTTTAATGTTAACTGTACCGAGTGGTTTGGTCGATTTAGCTTAAAACAATACTATTAGAAAACACAAAATCTAAAGTCTAATCTTCACTAGCTAGTTCTTAAATGGGTTTGTGCGCACTCGCAAGCTCTGCCATTGAGTGTGGATCAAGTAGATGAATTTTTGATTGAGTGAGTCGCGATGTTTAATTGATAACTCACGTAATTATTAGAAATTTAAAATTCTGAGTGTCAGTTGCCCCAACAGTGGCTGAGAGGTTCTGCTCTCGAAACTGGTAGACTGGAGGTGCTGGGTTCGAACCAAATCGCGCCTGTCGGTCTAACCGTTTCGGAGTTTTCGTAGTTGTCTTCGAAACCGTAGATTCCCATGCGTAAATACGGGTTAGGTTCCCTTAGAAAGACCTCCACGGAGAGCACTCCCCCTAGGGCCTATATACCTCGAGTTGATAATCGGCCGTCAAAAATCAACCCAACCCAACCATGAGTGTCAGTTGCATCAGGAGACGCTTTAGACTACCTTCACAAAATCTGCATCCTCATACATGCCGTAGATTACGCTGTCCATCGCAGACACGCACACACACACACACACTCACAGATATAAACTCAGAGCGAAACTTTCTTTTAATAGTATAGATTATAGTATGCTTGGTAAAATATGCAACTCTCGTTATTTTTATGAACCTTTGTTGCAAGTACTAAACTTTTGGAGTACATTTATTTAACATTTATTTGACAGTCCCTGTTTCAGTTGTAATGAAACGCACAATAAAAGCTCCAAAAGTCTTAAACATTATTACCGACGAGGGATACTCTTGTATGACTTCTCTCTGCCCCACTAGAGATGGCGGTTTCAAACTGGTAAACGCTGGCTGTTCCATAGGTTATGTAATATGCGACGAGAATGTGAGAAACATACTAATGGTTTTCACTCAATGTCCTGGCATCGTAATACACAGAAGTGTATAATTGTATTGATCACATATTGGACTTCCGGCCGTCCCCCTGTGTATCAACCACTTAATTTAGTAGCCGCATTTTGATTCGCTTTTTGCGCGTTTAATATTTTTATTGAGAATTAGAAACGAATCGCAAAAAAATTCTGATGCATCTAAAAGGCAGCGTTACGCGTCATAATTGTCTGAAAAATTATTAGGAGTGTAGTAATTATACTTTATTTCAACAGTATGTAAAATACAAAAGGGCTGCTAAAATCTTTTAGACTAGTTTTCTTTGTTTCTTAGACATTTTGTGCATATAATCATTTAAATAGATTGAATAGTAGATTTTCAAACATATCCATTTAATAGAATAATAAATTCTTTAAACATAAATATTTTAAATACTTCTGATCGGGCAGTTTTTAAAAATATATAAAGCTTCAACAGTATTCCGTTAAAGGCCTCCTCATTCTCAAACATTTCTATTTACAACACTGAAAAATTCAAATTTTAATTTTTACTTTATTTTATGCAATAAATTGTTTAAAAAAGGAAATATATTTAAACTAACCTTGAAAATGCATATTTTATAAAAATTTGACTTAGTAATTTAAAACATCAAAAACAATTTACCAATGGACCTCATATAAATGATCAAAATAATGAAATAAATCAAAACTATAAAATTAACTATGTTTAATGAATCACCAAGAATTAAAGAAGTATATGAGTTTGAGTGCGTAAATAATTAATTGTAAAATACTATTATATGAGTATCCGGGAAATAATAATTACTTAAATAATGATAATAATAAGTCACTGTATTGTCTTTTTTAAATAGAGAAGCAAATTGTACACAAATGCGAATATCACAGACGAAGAAGTTTCATAAACTAGAGGTTACGGGCTGTTTCATAATTCACTTAACACCTCAAAAAATCATGATAAATTAACATTTTTATACGGGAAAACGGTTAGCACAAAACGATTTCCAAAGTGTTGTCGTTTTAATTACAAAGTACAAGAACACAAATAACTAAAAACTTGTTTTTGCCATAAATTGTTCGAATATTTCACATGTTTTCTGGTAAAAATACACTCCGATAAGAAAATTTCTTGTTTTTTATGAATTTTTTAAAGACTGTTCGTTTTCTCTGTCACAGCAGTCTCTATCTTACCACGTTATGATCCAATTATCTTTTCTGTACGACAACCTCTTAAATGTTTATGGAATTTTGCAATATGAATTTACTTATAGGTCTCTTTAAAGTACTTTTTCTCTTTCCTGACAAAAAATCAGGATTTTTGATAAGTCTTATTGTGTAAACTGTATTCAGATACCACAATTTGTTATATTTTATGATTTTTTTTTATGCAAAAGGATCACGACGCACAGTACTTAAAATAGACAATTATATAACAACACATCAACATAATGAAATTATAAGATGCTTTAGGACATTAACAATATTAATGCTTTAAGCGCAAAAAATTAATTAAATTACACTGTAAAGCAGTAATTTATGGAGAATTTCACATGCTGTTTGCTTGAAAGTTTCCGACCATTTATTATGTCGAATGGTCAAAATTTACACTGATACGAAGATTTCTTATTTTTTAATGGCATTTTGAAACGCAAATGGACTTTATTGGGCTATTTAAACTATTTCGTTTCTTTTATATCAACTAATTTTATTCGCTTACCCCGTTATGGACCAAACCGATATTCGATTCGACAAACTGTTAAATTTATATAATCATTTGAAATCTAAATTTAGTTATGAGTCTTTTAAAATATATTTTTTTTTCTTTTGTTGTTGTTATTTTTGCCGCAAATTTTTGACAAGCTTTGTTGTGAAATCTTCTTTCCGATACCACAATTTGCTATTTATTGTTTGAGATATTGCCGGGCTTATGGTGTACGGTTTACTTAAACACGAAAATAAGATAATCGCACATCTTAATACGACACTCATTTTAGGAGATTTAAGACATTAAGTATATATTGTTTTAAGGGCAATAAATTAATGCAAATTAACTGCAAAATATTAATTAATTTAGAATTTGAACTGTTGTTTGCCACAAAACTTGCATGTCTTATGGTTAAAATGTACTCCCATAAAATGATTTGTTATTTTTCAAATATATATATTTTTTTAAATAGCAACTGATGTTGGACTCTTTGAGCAATTTTATCCTTTGTAATACTTAATCGCACGCTTTGGCTACGTCATGGTCCAAAAAGCACTCATGTACGAAAATAAGTTAAATTTATATGAAGGTTTGAAATCCGAATTTACTTATGGATCCTTTTTATGTTTCGTTTACCAAAAACCGATTTTTTAACAATATTATTGTGCAAACAGCCTTTCCATATCACGATTTGTTATAACTATTTTTTATCATGAGCGGAATTATAGGACATTAAACTAAATCCTAAACCTGTGGAGCTATTTTACTGTAAGAATCATGATCTACAGTGCCCATGACCAGCCGTACTTTTTTTACCATTGGACCTAATGTTTTAAAGAGCATATCTCATTCTTAGGTGGTCAGTTTAACGTGGGATCCTTAGTGTTTAGTTCCAAGAAAGATTAGTACTCATTTTATCATCCCCGATGGGATGAAATATTGACTGAGTCTTACCGTTACTCAGTCTGAACAGTTATTCAGTCACAGTTACGCACTGTGGACCTGTATCGCGGGATAGACATCGCCCTCACCACTAAGCTACTAAGATTAATTGCTTAAAAATGACAATAAAAACATCAAACATCTACCATGGAAATCATTTAAGATTAAGATGGTTTAGGACGTTAAGTATATATTGTTTTAAATGCAATTCATTAAGAAATTGAACTGCAAAACAGAAAGTTGTTTATAATTTGAAGTGCTGCTTGCAACTAAACTTTCGATTATTCTGGAAGTCTTATGATTAAAATGCACTCTGATACGACACTTTGTTAAGTATTTTAATGGTTTTTTGGCACAGATGTCATATTCGCCCCAAATTGGCGCGATTCTTTTTGGTTGCCAATTTGGTGAAAACAACATAATCCGGGTTACCACATAAAGCAAAATAAGGACACTTTGGCGCAAGTCAAGTACCTGTTGCCTATATGATATTGACGACAGAAAAAAATCGCGCCAATATGGGGCGAATATAACATCTGTATCTTTTTTTTTTTTTTTTTTAATATGAAAGGATTCATTGGACTCATTGAATTTATTGGATTTTTTCATTTACGACAATTGATCTTAATTTTTGACAGCGTTATGGTGCAAACCGCTCTCTGGTCCGACCGAGATAAATTTATACGACCATTTGGAATTTTAATTTACTAATGGGACTCTTTAAACTATTACTTTCCTTTATTACGCATTTTTTTGACAAATCATATTGTGTATTTTGCCTTTCGATGCTATTTGTTTTACATTTTTATGATTTCTTGAAAAGGGAATAGACACCCAGTAACTAAAAATGACTATAAATTAGCCACATATGTTTAAATTAAATCAGTTGAAAGCGGTTTAGGATATTAAGAATAACTTTTTGAAGAGCAATACATTAATGAAGTTTCACTGTAAAGAAATTGCACAATTTTTAGAAAGTAGTACTATAACTGTTAAAGTATAATCTATTTGTGATTATTCTGTGAGTTGTTGGTTTTTATCTTCAAGATAGGAAAATATATTTTATATTTTATTGACATTAAAGTGCAAGTTTCCTTGAGAAATATATTCTCCCATAAATGGAGTTTCTACCCTTTCTATTCATCTTCAAATATATTTTTGAAGAAATGAAATATAATCTAATCATAAAATGCGGATGGTGAGCTTAAAACAGAAAATTCTTTTTTAATGCCATTTATATGTTACGGGTAGGAGCAATATCTATGTTTTTATGTATAAGCATTAATAACACGGGTCTACAAAGAAAAAAAAAATCTTTAATGTAAGATTTTTTTTTACTTAGTTTTGTGAATGCTGATTTCAACACAAATAAAAGTTTCAATACATTCAGGAAAAAGAATTTAGTAAATTCCGGTGAAAGAAAGAATTATTGTTACAGATTTCGTAAACATATTTATGAACTTCAAAAATAAAGTATTACATTAAAATATTTATCATGAAAAAAAGAAAATATTATAAACTAACAACAATCATCTCATCTGTCATGTTGCCAATTAATTATGGTAGTAATTACAAGTAACAAAGTTAAAATTGAATAACTCTATCATTGTAGCATGTCTGTTCTCTCTTTTTCTCTACTCCTCAATCAGTATATTTATCTTTTTCTCAGTTTCGAAGCAGAAAAAAAAATTCCAACTTTTTTTATTTTATTTATTTATTTATTTATTTATTTATTTTATCTGCTTAAGATTTTTTTTTTCTTGTAGTGATGTTACGTATTTCAATGGAGATTTATATGGACCAAATATAAACATAAGTTACCAGATATAAACATAAATGATAAATAAGCCTAAAAAATAATTATTATTTAACGAAAATATACTTCGTACCTGTTGCAACATATTTAAGAGTACTATGCATATCTAATCCACATAATTGGACTGTATTCGTTTCAGTTTTTGTATTCATTTTTAAGAGCACCATGAATACGTAATTGGATTTTAAATAAACTTTTTGTATTCAAACCACGCATTGTGGTCATCTGACGGGAGATTCTATGTTGATTGCAATCCCAAAAAGTAAACGACTCCCGTTTATTTTATTTTTTTTTTTTTTTTGATAATGGGTAGCAGAGACAGAAAATATTACTGTAACAATGCAAGTGTAAAACCGTAATTATATTTATCCAAGTACAGCTTTGAAAAACATGGGATCCTTGAATAAAGCTAAAAGAATCGATCTAACTATAAAACTGGAATTCTGCTTTTTCAGAATTTAGTTTCGCCCCCGATGAAAAAAAAAATATGTATATATAAATAGTACAAAACATATTTCAATTTTAAGACTTAAAGCACAAACTTTTATTTTATGTAAAATGACGTCATTCGCATCCGCTTAAGAATTACACATTTACGATCCACTCTTAAACATCTATAGTAAAGCATGTATAGGATGTCACTATCTCAAAATAGTACACAAATGCAACAAAAAGATGCCGTCATTAAAGAAACTGGACAAAAAAAAGTCTATCTAATGATTTATAGGCAATGATTTATTTGTAACATTAATATAGACGATTTCAGTCGTGACTCAGTCATGACGTTTTCGTTGAAAACTGACTCCAAACAAACGGTTGCTATGCTGTATTTCTATTTTTTTGCGTGTTGCAGCTATATCTTATATCAATATCTCGCATCTAAGTGTTTTAATACTTGATATGTACTTGTAACATTTCCCACGATTTATATTTAAAAAGAAATGACGCATAGCAACCGTTTGTTTGGAGTCAGTTTCCAACCAAAACGTCATGACTGACGTCACACTGAAAGGGTCTACAGATACTTAAAATTAAATATAGTTTATAATAGCTCCATGTTTTATTATTCGTAGAAATTTTTCGTTTATATTTTTTTCAAAATAGCACGTATTTTAATTACATTTTCTTTTGGTGCTTATGAGAAAATGGAAACAAAAATAATTGCTATTTTTCAACTATTTTCCCTTTACCTTCTATATACATGGAGTACTTGAGTTGCCAAAATTAAGCAAATGATGCTAAAAACTACAAAAAAATTAATATTTCAAAAATAAATGGAGATACAGTTTTCAAACAAATTGCGTTTAAAAGTATTTTTCCCTCCAATACGACGGTGTAAACAGAGAAAATGTGCGATGCTTAGAAATTAAAAAATTGCTATAGAGCATTTAATTGTACAATAATACATCTGCTTTGTTTATTGCTAGTGTCTGTAAGGTAACGTTATTTTTTGGAGACAAAATAAGCTGGGAGAAAGAAATAGCATACCGTTCCGGGGCTAATAAGGAATGATCAATCAGAAAAACATTAATTTCTGGATCAAAAACCTTCATAGAGAAAGACTAGTTTAGTAAAAAAATTCTGACATCCATTGCTCCAATGGGGTTGTGAAACAATTTGTTAAGGTGTTACCGAAAAAAAATTCTTCAAATATATTTGTGATCGTCAGTACATGGATTTATCTGATTTTTTTTATATATATATAATCTAGAAAGGAGGTGAGTTGTACATTTTTAAAATAAAACTAATGAAAGGAAACTGATGACAGATGAAAATTTGGGAGTCAAATGGAAACAAAGAATATAAATAAATAAATAAAATAAGATATATTTTATACTAGATGCAAAAAAGCTTTCTTGGAAAAAAGGGAAGACTAAATTGCTAATTTATTTAAAAAGATGTTATAAAAGTCAAGATTTTAGAATGTAATATAATTGTTACTGTTCCTTTTTTTCCATTTGCACACGCAGTTTTTTCTAGAAATTTTTACGGCTGTTTTGTAGTGCGAGGTGAAAGATTTCACCATGTATAAAAAAGCGGTACTATTTGATTATTCCGTCCGCGAGTTTCGCCAATTTATACAAATGAATGTAGTTTTTATTTTAAATAACGAAAGAACAATAAAATTAGCAAAGAATTGGTAAAAAATACAAATTAAATATCAAATTAAAAATCACTTAACGACGTAACAGATACGTGTAAAGTGTTTAATATCAAGTGAATTAGATATTTGCGATCATCCATTATTGGCATTTAATCTTATAGTCTGGCGGTAGTTTTTTTTTTTTTTTTTTTTTTTTTTTTTTTTTTTTTTTTTTTTTTTTTTTTATCCACGGGGTAATTAAGTAACACCAAAAAAAAAAAAAAAAATACATATATATATATATTAGCAAGCTCTCTTGAGGAAGATGGAATATAAGCATGATAAATGGTTAAACTGTTTGTTAATTAGTGAGAATAACTTTAATGTTTTCTTGAGAAAAGTACAAAATACATTTTTAGGAAAAGAAAAATCTGTACTATAGTTCTACTTTTATATATTTGATGTTGCTTTTAATGCTTCCTGGCATACAGAGATTGTGAATCTGGCTCCATCGGTGCAGGGCAATAAACTACACATTATATTTAATGGGTATTAAATAGTGAAAGAGCCGATTGCCTGCAACATTTCCTTCCCATTTATGAACTTAACAGAAATGGGGGTATTGCTAAACTGGATATTTCCCTCCCACCCTCTAAGGACTCATCCGAGAAGACTCACCACTCTATTTATATTATAAAATTTAAGATTTTAGAATGTAATATAATTTTTAATGTCATTTTTTTCCATTTGAACCCATTTGGAGTTTTTTTTTTCTAGAAAATTTTACGGCTATTATGTAGGGCGGGAGGAAACATTTCACCATGTATACATACATATATTATATATATATATATATATATATATATATATAATGAGGAAGATGGAATATAAACATTATAATCGGTTACAACTAGATGTTAATCAGAGACAATAACTTCAACGTTTCCTTGAGAAAAGTATAAAATAAGATTTTAGGAAAAGAAAAATCTGTACTATAGTTCTACTTTTACATATTTGGTGGTGCTTCTAATGCTGACATGCGTCGCTTTAATATAAAATTAGGAAACAACTTGTCAAGGTGTTACCTAAAAAAGAATTTTTCCAATATATTTCTGGTTAGTTCCAGTATTTATCTGAAACTTTTTAATTTGGAAAGGATGTGAATTTGTGAGTTTTGAGATAAAATTGATGAATGTAAAAATGATGAAAAGCGAAAATTTGGGACTAAATTGGAGACAAAGAAAAAAAAAGAATAAAAAGGATCTAGCTATTTTCGACCATAAACTTTTTTTACTTACTTTAATACACGCACATTTATAATTTGAAATACGTAAAGAGTAAGAAGAGACAATGAATAATTTGAAATTAAGCGTTTGCTGTTTGTTTAAAAAAAAAGAATAAAAAGGATCTAGCTATTTTCGACCATAAACTTTTTTCACTTACTTTAATACACGCATATTTATAATTTGAAATACGTAAAGAGTAAGAAGAGACAATGAATAATTTGAAATTAAGCGATTGCTGTTTGTTTAAAAAAAATAAATAAATAAAAAGGATCTAGCTATTTTCGACCATAAACTTTTTTTACTTACTTTAATACACGCATATTTATAATTTGAAATACGTAAAGAGTAAGAAGATACAATGAATAATTTGAAATTAAGCGTTTGCTGTTTGTTTAAAAAAAAAAAAAAAAAAAAAAAAAAAAAGAATAAAAAGGATCTAGCTATTTCCGACCATAAACTTTTTTTACTTACTTTAATACACGCATATTTATAATTTGAAATACGTAAAGAGTAAGAAGAGACAATGAATAATTTGAAATTAAGCGTTTGCTGTTTGTTTAAAAAAAAAAAAAATACATATTTACATACGAATCGTTTATTTTTCCTAGCAATCGCTTTGTCGCAAATTTTACAAGAGGAAGCAAATGTGTTTTTCCCCCCAATGTTGTTTTCACTAAATGTTCCAAATTTAGAGTCCAATTTTTACTATTATTTGCGAATTTGTGAGTTTTGAGATAAAATTGATGAATGTAAAAATGATGAAAAGCGAAAATTTGGGACTAAATTGGAGACAAAGAAATAAAAAGAATAAAAAGGATCTAGCTATTTTCGACCATAAACTTTTTTTACTTACTTTAATACACGCACATTTATAATTTGAAATACGTAAAGAGTAAGAAGAGACAATGAATAATTTGAAATTAAGCGTTTGCTGTTTGTTTAAAAAAAATAATAAAAAGGATCTAGCTATTTTCGACCATAAACTTTTTTTACTTACTTTAATACACGCATATTTATAATTTGAAATACGTAAAGAGTAAGAAGAGACAATGTATAATTTGAAAAAAGAATAAAAAGGATCTAGCTATTTTCGACCATAAACTTTTTTTACTTACTTTAATACACGCATATTTATAATTTGAAATACGTACAGAGTAAGAAGAGGCAATGAATAATTTGAAATTAAGCGTTTGTTGTTTGTTTAAGAAAAAAAATAAATACATATTTACATACGAATCGTTTATTTTTCGAGCAAGCGCTTTGTCGCAAATTTTACAAGAGGAAGCAAATGTGTTTTTCCCCCCAATGTTGTTTTCACTAAATGTTCCAAATTTAGAGTCCAATTTTTACTATCATTTGTAACTGTGCTTCCAACATGTCTGTTATTGCTGCTATGAAATATGCTTCATTTGTAAGAACATAAAAATACCTCATTCGCCTGTTCTTGACAAAAGTTTTAATGCTTTTACTGAAGTGTTAACTTATTTCCATTATAAAATAGTCATGTTATACTTCGTATCAGATGGCAGAATCAATACTTAAAACCAAATTCAATTTTTATTTTATAATAACGAAGCAATTTTTTCGTAAAATGTGTGAATGAAACTTGTTCAAAATTATTTACTCTGTGAAACGCTTCTTCTTGAAACCCCTCTATTTGCATTCTTCTCTCAGATTTCTTCCAGTTTCTTATATAAATCTCACTATGTATTTCAGAAATTGGCTTTACCTAAAAGCGAAGAAAAACTTTTTTTGCAGCGAGTATTTTTTAGAATACATTTTCATCATTGAATTTGGAAGTTATAAAAAGTTTTAGTCTTAGCATTATCAAAATGGAAAAACAAAATTGATCCTGAAAATCGAATGCACTGACGGAAATAAGAAACATGAAATTTCTTTCAACGGCTTATTTTCCTTTGATCCGAAAATATAAAATACACTTTTGAAATAATGGTATCTGCTTTATGAATCAATATTTTCATTAAAAGTAAGGAATGGTATTTTAGTATATAAATGCGTCCTTATTGTCTTTATTTTAAAACAATTTTTAGTAGGTTCGTAAAGTCTTGTATCCCACAGCGGCTTTCACCTATTTTCTTAAATAAAGCAAACTTGGTTATGTTAATGATTGCTTTAATTAAATTAGTATTTCTGGGTATATTTGTAAAATAAAGTTTGTTATGTAATTCCTTTTAGTTTGTTTAAATTTTAAGGAATTATAAGGCCATAAAATACACAAACGCGCACGACAAAAATAATGATAATTTACCTATTTTTTTATAATATACAATTTCATGTACTAAAATTCAAATGAACTACAATCTAAATCATAAAATGGAAACATTTGTCGATATTTCTATTCAAATTATCTCTTCGGTGATTTTTCATGTACCATCTGGATATTAATTTATAAAAATATACTTGTAAACTTTCTGCAAATTTTACGATAATAAGTAGCTAAATCTCTGGTAAATTTTTCGACTGTTCAGTTTCAAAACATTATTTGAATACATAATTTATATATATTTTTTTATCATATAAAAAAGACTTTAGAATTTTCAGTGGACAATCTAAAAATACGTTTTATGCTCGTACATAAAAAATATATTAAAATTTTCGGTTAAAAAATGTTTTCACCTATTTTTTGTATATCGGATAGAATGTTCTTTAACTCAGAAACCCGTGCATCCACTAGGTTTTGTATTGCTGTGAGTATATAAACCACATTTTTATTTACGTAAAATTCGAAGAAAGTTAAAAAATATTTTTATAAAATAACATCCAGGCGTTACTTGAAAAATCGTCAAAGTAAAAAATTTGACTGGGAATATCTGTAAACTCTTTCTTTTTAAGATTTACATTGTAGTTTATTACAATCTTCGTAGCTCAAATTACGTATTTTTACTGAAAATAACTAGATAGATTATCATTATTTTTGGTTTTTAACTATGAAAGTTATGCCATTTTAATTTCAACTCTGTAATTTGTATAATAGTGAGTTCCTTGACAGAATGGTATATATATAACTTCTAAATTACATTAAATTGGACCAAAATAATGTATCGATTACCACAAAAAGCATTATTTAGCACTACTATTCACACAGAATGTATTTCATAAAACATAGTAGGTAGTTTTCGGTATAGTGTCCTTGGAGATATAAAATTAGCAACATAATATCTGGCAATATATTCACCGTTTCATGTACATAAAGCCGTTTTCCTATATATATATATATATGTTGCATTATGGCAACATTGGATTATTTTCTAGTTGGAATGAAGTAACTGGTTGTCACGATATCCGTGGTGGGTCACGTCCAGCAGTAACAGAGTAGTATAAGTTGTCAGAACAGGTAAATTCAATCATGTTGTACTAACATAACTAAGATTGGAATCCTGTCGTGTTAAAACTACGACATTGACGAAATACGATGATTATCAGCCGATGAGTGAAGGCAGTGGAATACATTTTTCCGTGAAAGTTTCCCCAGAAGTAATTGAGACAAAACGTAAAGACAGCTCATCTTTAGAACATTCGGCGGCACAGTTTCTACCAAGAATATTAGCCATCGCTTCATAGTAGTAATTTAGGAATGGACAAATTTGTAGATAATCGAATACGTGGACGGTGACCAGAGAGTGGTATGAAAAATGGAAATATGAGTAGAATCTGCTGAAACACAGCCAGCATCGTCTTTTTGTGCGTCAAGTGTGGGAATACAAATATGACGTAGGTTGCGCTCTCAACCAATTAATAATTAAGATTACCACGCCATGGAAATAGTGCTGACAGTGCGAGTGGATGAATTTGAAGGTAAAAAGGATAACCCCGGAATACGCGCGGGAAAGTAAAATGGAAGGGAATATAAAATGGGTGGTAAAAGAACATTCTAATCGAAAAAAAAAAAGAGCGGAAATGGAACATTTAATTTATGAATACTAAAAGCGTAATATTTAAGTAATTTAGACAGGTGAGACATTAAATTAAAGGGAATTTAACAGAATTAACTATAGAGGTTATTTAAGAATAAGGATTTAGAGAATATAAAAAAGTAATTTAGAATAAGATAAGGAAATCGCGGAATCAGATCTAATAATGTAACATATATAATGCATACATATATAAACAAGCACAGCTTTTAATCATGTTTGTTTTTATAGCTGTTTAATTATTTTTCAATAAATTTCACACTTTGAATATTATAAATGTTCGCACCAATGCTATAAAAAAAATCATATGTCCCTATAAAGCGTGGAAAAGTACCACATTACCAACATCTCTATACTCAGAAATACAATATGAACAAAACAAGACGAAAGATACCTTTAAATAAATCACTTAAATTTTCGGAAATGATATTGTTAGAAATATTATTAGATTGAATTATATTATTGATATCTGAGATGAAAACGCGAAATGTTTTCCTTCATATAATAAGTAGAGTACATATTTATAGTCTCGAAATCAATTAAGTATATGCCGTTTTCATCAGTTGATTAGTAGCAGAGAGTAGTTAAATGGACAACGGGAAAACATATTCTTCAATTTTCTTAATTTGTATTCTTGCCAATAAGTTAGACAGAGCCTGTTTTTCACATGTCCGGTTAACTACTGTCTGCTATTATCTCCTCATGAAAGAAGCCTTGAATGATTGACTTCATAACTACGATTGCATTCTATTATAATCAGTATATGCGGCAATGGGGAAATCTTGCTCTATTTCACGTAAAATGTTTACGTGAAAAAAAACTATTTTAACACTATTTGAAATTTAAAAACTATTTCACATTTTGAATCCTTTAAAACATTGCAAATGTACTATTTTAAGAAGATTTAAATTGATAGATTCCTAGATTTCAATAGCAGAAAATTGGAGTTCTGAAATATGCTGTAAAAGTTTGGTTGGTTATGTAATCTTTAAATTTCTCGGGAAATAAAAATCAAACTTAGTTTCTGTAGTTTTTCTTCTTCGATTTCAACTTGTTGAAGTTTAACACTGTAGCGCGCAGTTTTGCATATATGCAAACAACGGTGTTTTGAATTTAATAGATTTTTTTTAATTCGTATATGCCTAATTCACACCAGAAAATTAAAATAACAATTTTTGCTTTAAATAACAGACTTTCCGTATTTAAGTAAAGCGAAATTAACCATTGAAACTTTCTGGTGTAATGTCAGATTCTCTAGACTACGTAATTTCTAGAACATATTCTGCCATGGGAATTAAAGTGTTAAAGGTAAAGCTTTATAAAATAAATATATAAAATAAGTTATTTGGAGACATACTTATTAAAATAGTTACTAATTTGCGTTATTATAGCGTAAAAAAGCGCCACACGACAGTAGTTTTTACTTGTATTGCAGATGTGCAACAGAAGAAAATATTGACGTATTATATGAAAAATGAATTTCTTATTTCTTTCCCTATTTTCCCTGTGTAATAAACCTTTCAGAGTATCATGTATAATTTTTTCGAAACAAAGTAAAAATTCGCACATTTAAGAGTTAAAACTATCAATTGGATTTTTTAAATATTATATTCCAGCCATGCCAAAATAATTATTTTCCGTCTATATATGTATTTAAATTATTTTCTTTACGAAATTCATTATTCTTCATAGTTATAAAGTTATATTTTCTTCATATATTTATAACCCATTAGAGAATTCTGGTTGAATTTTAAATCCGTACATTTCACATGGATGTATTATGATGCTTCCAATCCGCTTTAGTATATCACTTCCATTACTATCTGTAAACTACATCATAACTGCATGACCGGAAAGCGATCTCCACTCTGAAATAACTATGATGGAGTTTGTGTATAAGTATGACGGAAGATGCCTTCGTTATTTATGATAAATAGATAATTGCAGAGCCCAAAAGTTCTAGGACATCTCATTATAATTATATAGACGCAGGTTTGAATATATCTAGCCAGATTTGGAAGGAAGATCGATTAAGCTGAAATAAACCTATTTTATTTTTAAAAAAGGATTTTCTACATAAGACATACAAGCTATGCACATGTTATAAATAATTATTTTAATTGCTTAGATCTTGGAACATATTTGATACAACACTCTGATTTTAAAATTTCATGCTGTAGTTACCATAACAAATCTTGTTATAAAATTCATGTAACTGTATTTGCTCAATTTCTCAATTTGTTCGATTTAATCGATTGGAACTAATACAATATAAGATATGCTATAAATACCGCACTTTATCTTATTTCAAAATATTAAAAAAAATCGTTGTTTAAAACAAAAATAATGACAAATAAATGGATAATGTATTTTCCTGTTAAAACTTTTCACTTTTTTGGCATTGAGACGAAAGGTTTATACTTATATTAGCTTTTTGTTGCCGGGCCCGTGATATTTTCCTTAAATGTACTTACATTTAGCGTTGAATTCAGACATTTTCTTGAGGAATTCCTGCAGCTTCCGCGTCGAGGGTTCTCACAGTCGAGATCAGAGATAAATTGCAGTTCTAGAATATTAATAAACATAAAATCATAACTAGCTTGTTTTCACTCGCCTAATGAAAGAAAAGATACAAACCGCAAGCTGACATTATTCAATATGTTAAATATATATATATTTTTTAAATATATAGACTTTTAATTAGGGTACGCATGCTGGAATTTCTATCCTAACTTTCTTCTTGGATTTTCAATGGATGAAATAGAATTATGAATCCCACATAAGCTTTATGGAAAAGAGGTCCAAATTCAACGCTTGAGTTCCATATAAAAGTTTTGAAATAAATTAATGCTTTCCAAATACTTGGAAAATCAGGAGTACTAGATAAGTCATTGACTAAAGAGTGAGAAGTTTAATGATATGGTAAGCTCTCCGAAAAGCAAGATCAAGGATAGAAGAAAATTTTTGGATAATGATGGCTGAGGAAAAATCGAACCTATGTTGAGAAGACCAAGAATGTTGAGCAATAGAAGAACGTTTGAACCCCTGATTTTTAACATAACCTTTCGTGCTCTTTTAAACGAAATCTAAGAGCACGTTTATTCTGGCCAATAAAAGAAAGGCCACACTGGCAAGAGATTTGGTAAATGCCCCAATTATCTAGACGATCAACGGGGTGTTTGAGATTTGAAAAATTGATTTTATTAACAGGAGAAAAAATAACTTTAAAATCAAACCTTCTTAGGACTTTAGCAACTTGAAGACTGATTGTAGGAACAAATGGTAACACAACTGAAGTGTTAGAGTTGGAATTAGAATGTTTGTACTCTAATGCTCTAATACTTCAGTTGTGTTACCATTTTTTCCTAAAATCAGTCACCAAGTTGCTAAAGTCCTAAGAAGGTTTGATTTTAAAGTTATTTTTTCTCCTGTTAATAAAATCACTTTTTCAAATCTCAAACACCCCGTTGGTTGCCTATATAATTGGGGCATTTATCAAATCTCTTGCCAGTGTGGCTTTTCTTATATTGGCCAGAATAAACGTGCTCTTAGATTACGTTTAAAAGAGCATGAAGGTTATGTTAAAAATCAGGAGCTCAAACGTTCTTCTATTGTTCAACATTCTTGGTCTTCTCAACCTAGGTTCGATTTTTCCTCAGCCATCATTATCCAAAAATATTCTTCTAACCTTGATCTTGCTTTTTGGGGAGCTTACCATATCATTAAAAAATTCTCACTCTTTAGTCAATGACTTATCTAGTACTCCTGATTTTCCAAGTATTTCGAAAGCATTAATTTAATTCCCCCTTTTTGGTTTTTTTTCTCTCCTTCTCTGGTAGATGTCGCTACTTGTCCACCCAGTCGTTTCCACTGCTTCGCTCTCATTGGTTGTTTTGGCGCCTTCGCTACCAGCATAGGGTATATAAGCCAGCGCGTCTCTGTCTATCATTTTGCTCAGCCTTGATTTTTCTAGCACGCTGTTCATTTTTCCCTATCTTGCACTGAAGAAGAATCTCGCTAGTAGATTCGAAACAGCTGTTTGCTGCTTTTCATATATTATTTGTGCGTTTTAAACGTTGATTTTTCTGCTTTTTAATATCTTTATTTTAGTTGCATAGATGTAAAGACAGCATATTTGTACAAACCCTATAAATATCGATTTTTTATAACAATTATTTTTTTTTAATATAAATTAAATGAATTTACAAATTTTGGAATGTATCACTCTATTATAAATAAAATTATGTAACGCTCTCACCACCGCTGTCAATGTATCTTCTGTGACCGGAGGTTTTTTTCGTTAACATTAAAAAACACTACAGCATACAGAAATATGAAAATAGGAAGTGTTATAGTGAAATGTTTGAGAAACATGCTGATGCAGACAAATTTTTTAAATCGAATAATTATTTTAAGAGATATTTGGTGTTAATCTTTCCATTAAAAAGTTTTATGGTAACAATTATACATTGTAATAATATATTGCAAATTCACGGTGTGCAGACTGCATTTATTTTTTTTTTATTTGATAATTTATTGAAGATTTATCTTCATTTTAAATTAAAATTTTCAGCATTTCGTGGCATATTTTTTTTTATATATATTTTAGAAAAGGTTATTATTTTAAATTGTTGCCAATTTTAAAAACAGAGCAAAGAAAAATATTTCCATCAAATAAAATATATATATATTTACACCTGACTTACGAAAACACAAAAACAATCAAATTTGAATTAAATGATTACATATTAAAAGCAGGGAAATATCGAAAATTGCGTCACAAGAATATATTTACACTTGAAATTTTGAAGAGAATTTTAAAAATATATAATAATAAATACATTAGTATGCGTTAACAGCCGTAAAGGGAGGAAAATACGTCATATTTAAAATGTTCAAACTATAATATTGCCAAACTGTTTAAATTAAAAAAATGTATTTACACGACACATTTACTTCATATTTCTAGATGATCTTTTTAAACTGTTGTTGCCAATTCTAATCCAGCGAAAATAAAAATATTTCCTTAATAGCAACAAAATTATTTTCACGTCACTATTAAAGAGAGAAAGAAAACTTTAACATACTAAATTTAATATTAATTTAATATTCCTTAAAATCAGTAAATAGGAGATACTGAATCATATTTATAACGACCAAATAAGAAGTATGGCAAAACAGATTAAATAAAAAATATGTATTTACACGAGACATTTATTTCATATTTTGAGATGACCTTTTTAACTATTATTGTGAGTTCTAAGACAGCTCGAATAATATTTCGTTTACAACAACAAAAGTATTTTAATGTGAATATTAAAAAGAGAAAAAAAAAATATTTCGTGAAACTTACGTCAGATTTAAAACAACTTTCTTATAGCGTTGTTAAAAAATACCCGGAGACAAAGAATCTGTTTACCTAATTCGTTTTTTATCTGATTATTTTATACTATATAATGTTTAATACTATATAATGTTTATCTGATCTTATGAATAAAAGACGAAAACTGCTATTGGATCTTTTAACAGCAGCTGATTCGGCCTTAAAATTCTCCTATCAAAGGGAAATGAATGGAAAACCTTTTACAGAAAGATCCCCACTGTTTTCTTAATTATAATTCAATCTTCCGTAATCTTTTTAAAGTCGATCAAATTAGCGCATTGTTAGAGTCTGCCGTGTCTGAACAGCGGTTGGCGAGCACATCTCGTAGGGGACAGACACACCAAGTTTTTTAAATATTCAAGTGATATCATTTCAAAATAAATTTTCAAGAACAAAATGTCTCCATTTGGTTCGAGACATTTTCAATCATACTGTTTTGTCTGCACAATAAGTATCCACGTGCACAATATTTCTTATTAAATCCTGGATGTTCCTCAAGTTTGATAATGCACGTTTTGTCCTAACGACTATAATTTTCGAGGTATCATCTCTAATTCTGGTATTTATTTTTAGTGGGCACCTCCATTCAGTGATACCACTTCTCTATTTTTTTTTTATTCAGATTGCTTGATTGCTAACGGTTTTTTGAAATAGCAATTGAGTAGTACCTTATTTACAGATAAAATAAAGCAGAAAAGAGTCGAATTAATGTATTAAAATAAGTGGTAGAAATTAAGTATTCTGAATCAAAATTTCACTATACTGGAAACACTGCTGTCTTCTGGAAACACTGCTGTCATGATCGCATATTTTAGCTTTCAGATCTTTTAGTACACTCGGTCAATGCATTTACGACTGCAGCCAATTTGGTGTCACAGTTATTTGAGGGGAAACACAATCATCAAATAATAAATTTTTATGCAAGATTTCAAGAAAGCAACAATATTTGCTTGAACACATTTGCCAAATTGAATATCATAGAATTTAAATTAACAAAAATGTAAAAGATACTGTCTATTTGAAAGGAATTTTTTTTCTTTTAACGAACATATGGACAAGATCCAAACTTCACTTTCATACCCGTTTGCTTTCATAAAGACCATGTAAATATATTTCCTTTAATCGCATAAAAATTTCTTATATTATTTCTTAGATTTAAGAAAATCAAAACTGTTACAAACACTGTTGTTTTCTAAAACTCCTTTTGGATGAAACGAAAGTGTTAGAATATTTTTTACAATATAAATTTATGTTTCCGTTGCCATGCTCTCATACTTTTATAACAACAATAAAAAAACTTTTATTTAATTTTCTAACTTAAGAAAAAACAGAAAAATATATAAAAAATAACATAATAAAAAAATACAAGAGGTATATCACTTTACTAATAATCCTTTAATTATATTATTACTTTAGATATCGATTCTTAATAAGCACTCATATCTGAGGTTCTTTTTACCCAAGATTTCTGCGACCAAATATTCGATAATTAAGCTTATTTTTCAAGAATTATATTTTTCTCAGGATAAAAAAAAAATATAAAAAAATATCGATATAATAAGATTATTTAAGTAATAGAGTAGATAAGTGTAATTACATTTTTTACAAATAAAATCATATAGATATGGAGGCTAAATAAAAATTAAGATATTAAATTTTTTTGTAGATCTACTGCTACTCGATAACTAAGACGAATCGAATTGTAAGGTGTTCTGTAACTTTCGCTGAGGTCGTGTAGTAAAAGCTCGGTAATTACAAACATTAGAGTATTATTAGACCCATACTTATGTAGAAAAAATGTAAATAAGAAGCAAAGCCAAAAAAAAAAAGATAAATAAATAAATAAGAATCGGATATAGCAGAATATTAAATCGCTAGATGTTTTTATTTCATTTAAACCATTGAGTGATCATAAACTAAATACCACTATGAACTCCCATTAATGCAGACCATAAAGGGAGGCTATATTTTGTCCGCAGTGAACAGTGTAAGTATTTGAATAGTGAAAAACAATCCCTTTCTTTGATAAATTGAATGTAGTCTTCGACACAATTAAATAGGTTAAGGTGTTAATGCTAAAATATACAAATTTTCTCTAATTTTGAAATTTGTTACAAAAAAAAAAAAAAAAAAAAAAAAAAAAAAACTTAGTAAAAATAATATATCCAAAGAAATTGCCGTACATTTTTGAAACCCTACGCTTTTCGCGGTAGAATATTTTTTTTTTCTCCTCATTATTGTCAATGATAGTGTATTAATCTCTTATTAACTAAAATAACATGTGAGAGTTGCATTTGAAACTAGCTGGATGTGGCAATCCCAAAACTTTCTTCTATCTCATGCATGTTAATACTTCAAAATTCACTATCACAGTATGAAAATTGAATGACAATCTATGCCCAGTGCGAGGATTCTAAAGTTATGAAATTCCACTCATTAGTCCTTGAAATAAGGCAATTGCGGAAATCGTAAAAGATGCAGCATAACAGATTCAAATTTTGAGTGACTAACACCAAAACATTATCAGCAATAATATTTATCAAGGTATATTCGAATCTGAAGTTTGATGAAAATCCATGCATTAGTTCTTGGGACAGATACATTGCGGTAATCAGAAAAATGTCAGCCTACACTAAAAAGTAAACAGGACCAATTCATATCAGGTTTTAACGGAATCTGAAGTTTGGTGAAAATCTGTGCATTAATTCAAGAGGCAGAGCTATTGCGGAAATCGAGTAAAAGGCATCATAGTAGCACCACCTGTTGGGAGATTTACACAAAAATCTTAAATGCATCAATTTATGTCAAGGAATAATCGAATCTGAAGTTTGATGAAAATCGGTGCATTAGTTCTTGAAATAGAGCTGTTGCGGAAACCGTACAAAATGCAGCATACCAGTGCCACCTGTTGCGCGATTTGCACCAAAAGCTAATCAGAATCAATTTATATAAGGAACAAACTGAATATAAATTTTTATTAAATTCCGTGCATTAGTTCTTGAGATTTAGCGTCCAAAATATTTGTGTTACATACACATACAGACAGACAGACATTTGGTAAAAACATATTTTTTGGAATCTCTGACCCTTAAAATTTGTAAATCCGTCAAAAACCGTCAAAAATTTTTACGAATCCAATACTTCCGTCTTGTAAAGATAGATGAAAGTAAAAATAATACACGAGAGCAGTTTGCTTTTGTTCTACCAGTGGGTGAATGTCCGCATTATCTGAAGAGTAGTAAATATTTTAAGCTATGTCTTTAATAATAATTACAAAGAGGAAATGATGGGGAAAATTTTTCCTTCATTGCCCAAGACACGCCTTCAGAGAAAACGAATTAACGAAAGCCCAGTAGATGAAATACAATTCCCAGCATATACTGATATCTGTCTTATCTTTTAATCAATTCAACTTAACTTTAAAAAAAGTTTTTATCTTTAACAGATTGCGCAAAGTGTGTTATCTTACTTATAATCATACCTTGTTTATTGATAAGTTTATGTAATGCATGACAAGCATGTGTGAGACTATGTTATTTCGAACAATAGTGTTTTTAAACATCTTTAATGGTACTAGATTAATATTAACACATCTAATATGATTTGTTTAGAATATTTGTGTTAATATTAATCTAGTGTAATTTTGTATCCAGCGATTTCTGGAGTTCCATTACCTGAGATTTATTCTGTTGAGCTGAACCAGGTTTCAGACCAGATGCTATAATCATCAAGGTTAGCTGGGTGAAAAAGTTCGACCAGAATCGTCCGGGATAGCTCAGATGGCAGAGCACTGGCGGCTTCAGCCAGGGAGGTCCCGGGTTCGAATCCTGGTCCGGACATTTTTCGCCCAGTTGGAAATTTACTTCTAATATCTTTAATGGTATTTGCATTTTTTTAAAATATACATTGTAGCAATGATGTCAACGCTTGGAAGTCGATAATTATTGTAGACTTATCCAATGAAAGCAAAACAATAAAAAAAAAAATAATAATAAAAATAAATTTATTTTTATTTAAATTAGATCAAGGGATTAATCATTACGTTTATTAATGACATTAAAAAAGGGGCTAAAAATATTAATATGTGGGTAGGGGTCATTCTTGGAGTTAGTGTGTAACTGAGAAATTCCGGTGCAGAAGTCGTAAACGTAACTCGTAAAATGTAAAAAAAATAGCCTCCAGCTGTTTACGACGACATAATAGTACGCAATGAGACAAATACGTCTTTGCTTCTGACTTAGGCAGGTGACATCCAGCTCAAACATCTCACAAGAGAACGACAATAAAAAACAATTTTTTTTTTTTTTGCTTATACTGCAAACAATTTATATGTACATGTTAAATAAATATTTCATTAAAAATCAGTTTGAGAATTGAATATGTTCTATTTTTACGCTTCTGTATTTAAAAAAAATGTTCGCTTGCTTTTGTAAAATAACTTAAAATGAAACATTATTTTTCGAGACTAAAACAAATCTGATTTATCATTTTAAAGAATTTTCGCTTTTAAATAATCACTTTATGCTTACAAAAGCAACATAAAACGGGGAAATAAAAGAAGTTTTTAATTTTGTATAATATTTCTCTAGAGAAAGTTTTACTGGAAAAATTATATTTTTTCTGTACGTTTAAATCCCTAAGATATAGTACAAAATAAAGAAGCTCAATTCTTAAATGGGATGGTATGCTGGGGAACAAGAAATATATTGCTTAAAGTATGTCTTAGTATAAATGTAGAATAGTATAAAACTGTAAAATAATTAACTATTAATAATAAACTTTGATAAAATTTAATAACCAAATTTAATTAAAATGCATAATGATATACACATACATTCCAAACACCAATATATTCCGAAAATATCTTACTTGAATCAGAACTTGAGAATTACTTGAAACAGTTTTAGATCTAGAGGATTAAAAATCGAATTTTCTAACACAGCTTTAAATTAACAATGTTTGAATGAGACAATACTCATAAATTCCAACAAGAACGATGAAATGTTTTCACTTACACATTTTATTAAGGCAATGAAGGAATTTAGTAAGCTATTCTGTCTACAAACATTTCAATCGGATTTCTCTTTAGCTTTATAAAATTTTCGTTCTTGCATTTTTTATTATATTTAATTGAACTTTTAAGTTTTTTTGAATGATTTTATTGCAATTTTTCATTCATTTTACATAGTTTTAGATACTCTCATTGTTTTACAAATTATGTGTTTATTTTAAAAAGATTTGCTTCTAACTTAACATATGTCTGTCTAAAGGCAATATACTCATAATTTTCAGTGAAAACATTAACTGAGTTTGTTTACTACTTTACTATAACCTTCAGGTATGTGTAAATGGTACATTTTGGACAATTTTGGAAGGTCGGGACTTGTTACCGTAAATAACATAGAATGATTTAGTATATTATGTTTTTTAGGATATATTATTTTACTTCGTTATGCAAATTCATCAGAAAAGGAAAACAATTTTACCATTTGTTAAATGAGTTAAATTTGTGCTCACATTCAAAATTTATAAAACGAATCCGATGATTAAAGATATTTTTTAAGAAATAGCAACTCTTTCTAAGAACATTTTACAAAGAAAGAAAATAAAGGAATTTTAGGAGAAAAAAGTAAATAAATAATTTGCTTAAATATATTAAGAGCTGTATTGATATCAAAACCTCTTTAAGTAATATAGTATTAGAATTACAATATTCAGGTGCAATTTAAATATTGTATTAACTAATTTATGCTAGTTAATGTTTGTCAATTAATCTTAATTTTAGTTATCTTTAGTGTTAAACTCCCGGGTTAATTTCCTTCTCAAATGCGATTTAAAATTGGGAGAGTTAAACAATTACATAATTTTGAAATTATTTTTAAAATACTATCAAATTAAAATTGTCCACAACAAATAAGCAAGTTAATATGCCAATAGTTTATTAGATAGATTGACTGCGATTCACTACAAACAAAACACCATTAAAAATTCATATTTTATGAGTTTTTGTACTGGAGAATCTCTAGCTTGGGATTACTACTTATAGGAAAAAAATATATCGAGGAAATCTTCATGGAATTTTGAAAAAAAAAAATATGAGCTTCAGTTATAAACATGATTTAAATTCACGGATTATTTTTTGTGTTTCCGTTGACTTAAGATTGCTTTTTAAAAATTTGAATCAAAATTAACTTAAAGTAAAGAGGTTAAACTTAATAAGCGCTTTATTGCACATACCTTATTATATAATAGTAACATTATTCTGTTATATCTGTATTGTATTATATAAATTCCAAGAAGTAATGGACAAAAGGAAATGTTTCTGGAGCATTACTCTGTCACTATGTGAAAACGCGCTACTGGGAAAATTTAGAATCTGTTTATGTAATTCTTTTACTTAGTATGTGACGTCATTAACTATATGACAGCTCTCGTTGGCATTCTCAGAAATAAGGCAGTAGACATTACCTTAACAATTATTAGTAGACTAGACAGGCTTGCTAAAGAAGAGGAATATAAGATAGACTATAAAAATCCTGTAATTGGGACGATGCAAATATATGGTACTGATTGCGAAAAAATACATTAAAAAAACTATGACATATATGAAATAACAAAAATAGGGAATTGACAAAAACATAACTCGTTTAGTGAATATACACATTGGAATTCTTGATCTCCGTTTTTTATAAAATGTGTAAAAAAAATATGCATACTGTGAGTTAATGTGCGTTTTTCATTAATGAAACTTTGTTTACCATGAAAATCAGATATTTTCTTCTCTTTGATTGAAAATATAAAGCATACATGTAAAATTATAGAATTAAAAATCCTTTCTGATGCATTTTTATTTAATTCTAACTAGTCGATAATATCAAACGTTTCTTTGAATTAGTTATATTTATAACTAATTATTAATTTATCTAATCTACTAATGTTGGTTTTGGAGCGTCAGCTTCTTGAAACCAATGTATAAAAAACTAGTTACATCGGCTTTTCCGTTGTCGTTTTTGTGTGTAAAATAATATTACAAAATGAATTTAATACATTGAGATATTTTAATAATATATTAACAATGATATACGATGAATACTTCGTTTATAACTTATATAAATAAGTTTATTCTCAAAATACTAATTTATTGATAAATTTTAAAACTAAAATAATTCGCAATTTTCTAAAAGACAAGTACCTTTTTTTGTAAATATGTGAATAAATTATCATGAATATATTTCCTTCATTGAAAATGTCCTTTATAGAATTTACCTCTGTTTTCCTGTCACGCGTCAAGTAATTTTAAATATATATTCCCTATATATACACTAAAAATCAGTTAAACAGAAAATGTCAAAATTTATTTATACCAAAAAAATTTTCTATCAAAATTTTATTAGTGAATTTTTTATTAAATTTTTTTATCATATATAATACAGAAAATTTGTATAAAATTAGTTGATAAAGTACGTTAATTAATAATAGTACGTTGATAAAATAGTTTTTGAATTCGTGAATCAGGAAATTATGTTATTAACATTCTTTATGATTTTATGCTAATAAGTTCGTTTTCCAAAGCAAATTTAAGATATTCTTATGATATATATTAATTTCTCTATACGACAAATGGAAATTAAGCACAAAAATTTTAATAAATGTTTTCGAAATACAAATTCTCCTTTCAAAAAAAATTTTTGTTAAACGTCTCTCTGTTTTTCTCTGAAATTGTATTCATTTAAAATTATATTTCCATTATGTGCACTAGGAAAGACTGATGTAGGAAAAGATAAATCTAATTTGAATTAAGATACATTTCGAAAGAGATTTTGTCACTGAATTTGCAATGAATAAATATTTGTGTTCTTAAGTTTTTCGAAATAGAAATATTAAAGTGAGCTGCAAAGGATTCAGTTCGTATGAAAATCAGAAACATGAAATGTCTTTTACAGATTATTTTTCTTTGGTCGAAATAGTGAAATACATCTCTGAAAAATATTCATTCGAATTTATGCACGTCAAATTTATTTAAGAAGAAAAAACTGAAGTCTCCTTCGTATGATTTATTTTACATTCACACATTTAAATAAATGCGAGACACAGTGCATACGAGTGCGTTCGCAACTATGAGTAAAAAATTCTAGTTCGTTTATGATAACTTTTACCTCTTTCGTACATTTTTTGTATATAAATATATTCTTGTAATTATTATGTACTATTGAAGTAAGTTCCCCCCTTCTGTAAGTGTGAAAATTGGATACCATATTATTACTTGAATTCAAGTGTAGTACACATTAAAACTATCTGAAACACCAAGATTTTGTGAACACTTTTACTTTAAATATAATTTAATAAATAATATTAACTAACAAATTATTTAACAGTAAAACGGACTTTCGAAAATAAATTATGCTACCGTATGTAAACTAAACATACGTACAATATTTTATAAATCTAAAAAATATATTCGATTAAATATACCTGAATCATTGAATGTAAAGTCTATAGTATTTTATTTTCGTTTATTTAATGTTAATAGCAAGTTTTATATTTAAAAAGAAATATAGTCATATTTCAGTTAAATTAAATGTAATAAGAAAACTATTTAAATATTTGTAATAGCAAAATAATCCGCGAGTAAACAATATAGTTCAGATAACACATGTACATTTTAACTCCTCAACGTTCGCATTAAATTACGATTTAAAAATTGAAATTTCTTATTGGTACCACTTTTTTCGAAAAATAAATTTTCAATTATTTACTGACAGGTAAAATGATAGTATAATAAAGACACTTACACTATTCTATGAAACTAGTGGGAATTCAACAAATCTGAATAAAAGTTTACAGCCCGTGAATATCACCATCGCCAAGTTCATTCTTGGCGTTACAACCTAGAACAGAAATGGCGAAGCCGTTTATCTAGATAAAAATTCACATGCAATGTCGAATAACAATGTGGTGTGACAAAACGGTAAACTCACGCAAACACAAACAATATATGTGCATTGCAGAGTAGGCAATATTTACGAAAACCTAATTAATAGAAATCAGTTGCTTTCATACTTCACATGTCTAAGATATTATTACAATTAAAATGCTTTACATTTATATATGGCGATAAATTATTAATTTTCTTAAATTCTTCATTCTACTTTAATATCTGTTAAAATGTTTTATTTTAACTCTAAGAATACTGTGAAATTTCCGAACAACTGCGTCTCACAGACTGAGAATTAAAATGTTCCAGATATTAAAAACAAAACAAAACAATAAACAATCAAATGTTCATACCTAGCTTATGACAAAAAGGATAATTAAAAATACTGAAATGAAAAAAAAAGACAAAAATTTTACAGGACGCTTTAGTATAAGGTTTTTAATTAGATTGTGTTTGGTAACTTATTCTGCAATTCATATCCATATATTGATTTATTAATGGGGGTAAATATAATGTTTCGTATCGACAAAACGAACAATTATCTTCACTAAAAAATGATCTGTATAACGAGGTTTGAATTTACATTTTCGCTTCATGGAAAAAGGGCTGAATCACTTTTAGTATGTTTTCAAAGCAGTCTCTTGAGATGAGTATTACATTTAAAACCGAAAAAAAGAAAATAAAAAGCTGTAAAAAGGGAAAATAAAACTTCTCCTGGAAAACATTATTTTCTTTAATTAGTGAAACATTTTTAACAATCATACGATGCTAAAAGATTTCCGTATATTTTATAATAATAAAATTGTTTGTTTAGAACAACGCATAGAATTTGTGACAATATTAAAGAAAATGCAACAACTGTCATTTATGCAATTTATTTCAAGACATGCTTTCTTTGAATTATTTAGTTAAAATAATATTAATATACATATAGGTAGACGATACACATCATTCAAATGTATATACCATATGAGATCTCATTATTTATAACTTTATTTGGCTTGGAATACTGAAAATGCGATGAAAAGAAAAGAAACAAAATTTTCAGATAAATAATTCAATGCATTTAAAAAATTTTACTCAAATGAATATATTTAATTTTTAAATATATTTTTTCTAAAATTAAAAAAATATATAATGATATTGTTGTTAGTTTGTTGAATGGCTATTATTTTATCGGAACTTTGAAGCAAAGTATCCTTGTTTGGGGATTGAAGTGCACTGTAAAAAAATAATGCGAATTTTCCGGTAGGAACAGGAAAAATAGTTGCCCTTATCGTACCGGAATAATTTCCAATCCAGCTCTGAATATAATCCGTAAAATCGGAGTAAAAGCCGTAAAATACCGTTTTACTGACTATTTCCTTATTTTTACGGATTTTATTCCGAGCTGGGTCGGAAATTATTTCGGTACGATAAGGGCAACTATTTTTCCGATTCCTACCGGAAAAATGGCAGTATTTTTTTACAGTGTGGTAGTGAAAACAATTTTGAATTATGAAGAAATTAAAAAAAATATGCTTATTATTCAAAGTAAAAAAATAACGAGTTATTATCATCAATAATTTTTAAATATGTACAAAAAAAAAAAAAAAAAAAAAAAAAAAAAAAAAAAAAAACGGGACTTTGAAATTAGAGCTCATCTCGATAGTTAGTATTCCAGGAAAATATACATTTTACTTTTCGATGGTGAAGTGTGATCGACTCCTGTTTCCGTTGTCAACCACAGGCTAAAAGATCTGAAGCAATCTCCGTAAGCATTTTATTTTCTTTATTATAAATTGAGTTTAATATGTATTATAGATTTCCGTATATTTTTGCCTGTAAATAATTTAGAGTTGTCGGTACTTTTTTATTTTGTACACTGTAAAAAAATAATGCCAGTTTTCCGGTAGGAATCGGAAAAATAGTTGCCCTTATCCTACCGGAATAATTTCCGACCCAGCACGGAATAAAATCCGTAAAAATAAGGAAATAGTCAGTAAAACGGTATTTTACGTATTTTATTCCAAGCTGGGTTGGAAATTATTCCGGTACGATAAGGGCAACTATTTTTCCGATTCCTACCGGAAAACTTTTTTTTTTTTTTTTTTTTTTTTTACAGTGTAAAACATCTATTTTAGTATTTTTTTAATTTATGGATAAGCCGAAAACACATCATTTTTTTCTAATTCTATGAACTTTAAAAAAAGCAGATGAACTCCATCAAACACGCTGTCCATCTTAACTATTCATAGAGCTATATGGGTTGAAATTTTGAGGAAGATAATATCAAATGCACATCACAAACTTTAATTACCATTTGCCCAAAATTATCAACTTTTTTATTTTCATTTTCTTATGAGATATAATGAATAGACCTAAACTATGCCACATATTTTTGTTTCAAAAAGGCATTTTTATCTAAGAAAATTATATAAAAATTAAAAATATTAAATTATGAACTTCACTTGTTTTTCCATGAAAACAACCTACAAACTTTTATGACACATGTACAGAGGATTCAAATAATTAGATACATTTTCCTTTATCATGGTGTAATCAGACCAACTCCTCTACCATTAACATTCACATAAAGCAAAATTTTTTGTATTGAAGTTATATATATATAAATATATATATTCAGAGAGTATCTATTTTTATTGAAATTACTTACTTATAAAATGAGCTTAAAATATTTTATGGGTTTCTGCATAAAGCTAAATAATTAAAACTTCACGTTCCAATTTTTCGTAATATCATAATTTTTGTTTTCCATACTTATGGATAAATACTTAAATGCTCTTGTAACTTTTAAACACGTCGAATATTAATAAAAAAAAATCAATGTTTGAATTAGTCTATCTTCAAAACCTTTTTATGTATAAAAATGAAATTTTAGGTATTGATTAAACAGATTGTGCTTTGTAATATGCTACCATTAGAAATTTATTACCATTTTACAGAATTTGTGTATTGTTGAAATCAAAATATCTCTTTTTTAGGGTTCCGTACTTAAAATGTAAAAACGGAACCATTTTAAGAACACTCCTGTGTATGTCTGCCTGTCTGTCACAGCTCTTTTACTCGTAAACAATGAAACGTGGGAAATTCAAATTGGATGAAGTAATAAAGACTATTGACCCACACATTTTCAGATTATTAAAAATTCATAAATATATTTAGTAAAAAAAAAAAAAATGAGTAGTGATTTAGTAAACAAATTTTAGTAAAACAAAATTTAGTAGGGACAAATTATGCTACTTGAAAAAAAAATCAATTCTTTGTATATCGTGAGGGGTATTGTATGAAAGCTTTCGTAACGCTGAACACAAAAATATATTTAATTTAATTTTAGGTATTATATTTTCGAAGTTGTGGGCGAAAATGCAGTGCAAAAATATCTCCCCTTCCCCATCTAATTCCAAATCTATTGAAACTAAAATTATGAAAAAATTAGAGGCAGTAGACGTTAATTTAAACCTTGCAGGAAAATTATAGCGATTACCCTAGGTCACTTAGTTTTTGAGAAAATCGCATTTTTCCGTAACACACATATTTTGATTTACGGGCATTCACCAAAAGTGTTGAGCAGGGCTGCAGGTATCTATCGTAGCAAAAGTATTAAAGCATTGTTGATCATGAATTTCGGAAAAAAATCGTCGGTAATTAGTTGAGATATTAACTGTTAAAGACACGGGCGGTTTCGACATACATAATGACAGGGACGGCGTACTTTATGCTCCATCGGCTTTTAAAGCCTAGATAATAAAATGTAAGGATATATTTGTATAATGCAATGCACAGTAGCAGTATGAAAGCAATAAACGTCAAATTGTTAAAAAAAGACTAATTTAATGTGAATTAATCATATAAATACTATGGGATTCCCGATTAGTTTGCATTGAGTGGCTCTCTCGATACAACTACCGTGTCTTTAAAGGTTAACTAAAAACCTAAAACGCGGTATGGACCAAAGCGTCGTTGTAACTTTGCGACGTCCTTACGAAGGGTGCTTAGCACAATGCTAAGTTTAAACTTTGAACAAGGGTTTTGCTTTAGGTACACTGTAAAAATAAAAGATTACTACTACGCTGAATTTTGGTTTATGAAATGTCAAATGAAGTTTAAATATGCACTACTTTTATTGTCAGCATCGAATTAAATTCATTTTAAACAGATTAGGATAAGATTGAAAAAAGAATTATACAGAATATCTGTATTTGATATTAGTTTGGTTCCACATCTCTTTTAAACTTTCATGGCATGTCCATTTATACTTTTCTGTTATATACAGCTATACTTAACACTACGAACATAGTTTAGTATTCTTTTATCAACGGTTTTTTTTTAAAATAATACAATTACTAATTCACATATTGTTGTACGGAATCCTCTGTGCGCGAGTAATACTCACACTTGACCGTTTATTTACTCCATAAGTCATTGGGCTCATGATATCTTGAAAAAAGTATGTACAGATTGTCATGAAATTTGGTAAAGGAATTAAACATATATGTGTGTTTAAAATGAACTACTTTTAAGTATTTACAGTGGTAATATTTTTAGTTACCACTATTTTTATTCATTAAAATTATAAAATTTAAATTTTTGTTTACAAAAATATTTTTTTATATAGTTATTGAAATAATTTTGGCCTAAGTGTAGTTCCTTTTAAACACACATATTTGTTTGGTATCTTTACCAAATTTCACAACAATACATGCATACTTTCTCAAGATATCATGCGCGCAATGACTTATGAAGTAAAAAAAAAGAGCTATTTTGATTTCAACAATACACAAATTCTGTAAAAGGCTAATATATTTGTAATGATAGTATATTACAAAGCACAATTTGTTTAATCAATATCCAAAATTTTATGTTTATACATAAAATTTTTTGAAGATAGGCTAATTCAAACTTTGAATTTTTTCGTAAATGTTCGTTGCTTTCAAAAGTTACAAGACCCCTTAGCCCAATTTTCCTTTTACGTTGATTTTGTATGAAATACTACCTATTACATTCTCCCCAATGTTGCAATTTCGGAAATTTTTTTGCAGATCTACACCGATCATGATCCCTAGAACCTAAACCAACCCCCAGTAAAAAACTTTATCTATCTATCTATACCACTTTTTTATGACACGACAACGGCGATAAGTCTGCACGAATCTTTTCCATATTGATACATAAAATCAATGGGCATAAAATATCGGTCAAGTTCGTTAATGGGCAAAATCGAACCAAGGGGGTGTAAATAGGGAGAGGTTTTGTAAAAACTTTTTAATTATATTACATATCGACTAAGTTTAAAGTTTTTATTACTTCTAAAAAAAGTGCAAAAATTTATGTACGACCGATTTTTGATAAAATTAAAAATGGGATCAATGTTCGAAAAAATAGGTTTTTGGAAAGAAAAAAATTCATAACTTCGTCAAATCTCAAAATATCAAATCCAATTAAATTTATTGTAAATTGTCTTAATATTATGTACATCTTTTATATTCACAAGTTTTTGATAGAACCAGTTCTTCCCGCAAAAAAATAAATAAAAAAGACAAAAAAAGGGGGGGGGGGGAGAAGAAAAAAATCCAGATAAAAGAATCATTCAATATAAAAACTATATTAACTAAAATAAGGTGTAATCAAATACGAATGATTACTATTAAATCTATTCTAATTCCTATGTAAAAAAATTATTTCTAAAATATTCCCTTTCCATTTTTTTAAACCTTACAAACTGTCTATCCTAGACGTTGTCTAAATTACGGAATAAGAATTTCATAGAACTTGTGCATCTGTGTCTTGGTTCAAAAATTCAGATTCATGCTCAGATTTTTATTCTCTGGGGAGAAAGTATTTTTACATACTGTCAGAAAACTGTCAAAGTAATCTTGAATACTTTTGATATATGAAAAACTTAAAAGGAAATGCAAATTCATTTTATTCTGTTATATATTTTTTAACATATATTTAAAACAAATACACTGAAAAGTAGTAAATTATGGCGAATTTGAAAAGCTGTTTGCCATAAAGTTCCCGTCTTTTTCTAAAGCCGAATGGTGAAAATGCACCCATGTACGACGATTTCTTTTTTTAATGGATATTCTGAAACAGGAACAGACTTATTGAGCTCTTTAAATTACTTTCATCAACAAATCTCATTATTTGACGACGTCTCTATGGTCCAAACCAAAAATTGATACGACAATATGTTAAATTTATATGAACATTTGAAATCGGAATATACTTATGAGTCTGTTAAAGGCATGTTTTTCGTTTACCACAAAAAAATCTATGTTCGACAATTCTTTTTGAAATTCTTTTCCACCTTTCGATAACACGATTTGCTATTTTTTTTATTGTTGAGATATGCACTGACTTACATGACACGCTGCACGTACCAATTACAATAAGGTAAACGCACATCTTAATATGGCAGTCATTTAAGGAGTTTTAAGTCATTAAATATGTGCTTTAAGGTCAGCACATTAAAGCAATTTAAATGCAAAATATTAATTCATTTAGAATTTTAACTGTTGTTTGCCATACAAATCTACCCCATTTAAAATGTCTTGTAGTTAAAATGCACTCCCATAAAATGATTTCCTATTTTTAAATTATTGTTGAAAATAGCATCTGACTTGGATTATTTGAATTTTGTTTTTCGTTTGTAATATTTAATTTCACACTTTGGCAACGCAATGGTCCAAACCGCGTAGGAAAATCTGCTAAATTAAATACAACTTAATTTTAAATTGCAATTTACGTAATTGTCCCTTTTAAATATATATTTTTCCTTTGCGAATATCCGATTTTTTAGCCCCCGATATGCTTTTTCTTTCAGATAACAACTAAAGAGTGTGCGCTAAAAAATAACGTTCCACCTAAAAATAACTCACCTGTAAAACGAAAAATGCATATCATTGTACTGTTAAATACTGATGGCCAACTGAAATTTTTTAAGATTCTAAAAATCCTACATTTTCAATTTTTACACTGTCGAATACAGGAAATAAGTACTTTTAAATGAAATTTGTTTGAAAAACGCATCTTTCTTAGGTGCACGTAGGCTATAGCCTGCACAAGCTACCGGACTCGCTTCAATGGGAAGTATTTATGTGGTCAGTTTTTATGCGGTGGAGCATGGTAGAAAGGCGGAGTCTCTTCCCCGCCTGCATCGTTGATTTTATGTAACATTTCGGCCCAAAATTAACTCACTTGTCTATCTGCGGTGTTCCATTCTTTGCTTTTCCACCTCCAAAGCACCATTTTCATATGACAAGTCAGCACCAACTGTTAGGCATCAAAACTCGTTCAAGCAGCGGTGGCCCAGTTGCCAGAGCATCAATCTCACAGCTGAAGGCAGCGGGCTGGATGCTTATTGGTGGCTAAAATCCGCCATGTACGCTAATGGCGCCAAGTGCATGTCAAATCCGCCGTGTGTGCAAAGTCCTCCAAGCTACATATGAATTATACCTGTGGGGGTGCCTTGCCAGGTGAAGGTCTCGATATCTGATAAAGGGCCGAATTATGAGATCAACTCGAGTAGCAATGTGTAGATACTCAAACAACAACATATAAATGTTACGAGCTCGTTAGGTTTATTGCCACCACACAGCGTTACGCAGTCACCCTTCCCGATAACAGGTATCAAACCCGTTCAGCTGGGGCTAACCGGCAGGTAGAGGTCTGGTCATCGCACGGTGGGAAGTTTTGTGATTTAGGGGGGAAAATCCATTTTTTCGATTATCTCGGAATTTGACAAAACTGCGTGTACTGATAGCTGAATGTCTGTATTTTCGAGATTCGTACTAGTTTTGGCGTAATAAGAGGTGTCGATTAATTGTGACAGTAAAGTATTGGTTTGAGGGAGTTGCAAAAGTTGCAAAAAAGCAAATAGCTTCCTCTATGTTTGAAAGCACGTCGTGACTATTCTGTTTTATTTGAAAGTACGAGTTGCTGATCTAATGTCACTGCTTTGTCAAGGTCAGGTTTAATCCATTTTTAATTGAATGAAAATAACCGATATTAAACCCGCTTTACCGCTTTTTTTAAAGACTTAAATTCTGGATGATCCTTGATCTTGTTTACAAATTTCATCTTGACCTTTAACAAATTATTCAGTATTATTCAGCAATAAGCATTTTTTTTAATTAAAGTGCCATTCCTAAAGTATTGAAAAATTAAAAAAACACCTGCACTTAGCGGCATATCAGTAAGTTTTTATTAATAAACAAGCATCATATTAACTTCCAGTGCATGTATGTATGTTCAGTTCAAATCTTGTAACTCCAATTTAAATTACTTTTAATTATCATATTGAGCCGAAACAATGAACACATGTGTAACATGAATGATAATATAATATATATTATGATTTAAAGAACATAGACGTTTGTTTAGGATACTGTTTGTACAGGGATTCACAAAAATTTAGCAAGTTAACTTTAAACCAATTTCAATAATCTGATTGAGCTGAAACTTTGCTCAGGATATGTAGTTCTGATGACAATAAAATATTATTACAATTTATGGAACGTAGCAATTACGTTTTTTTACAGAGCCACATAAAAAATAGTTCAAATCTTGCAAGACAATTTTAGACCACTTTCAGTTATCTAATTACATGTGTTTTTTGACAATTCTATTAAATTGTAATTTCACGAACGTATTATTTATGCATTTTTTACAGGGCCACACAAAAGATCGCGGAAAAATTGTTGCTGAAAAGCAGGAATTAATTAAATTTAAACGAATTATTTTATTAAATTTCAACAGAATTACTATAGGTTATTGAGATACACAATAGCATTTTTAAAATTGAAAACAAAGTGCGTGGCAGTTATATTTCTTTTACAGGGACACATAAAAAATTCGGAAACATTACCGTCTGTGTAGAAATTTTATTTCAAATTGAATAAAATTTATATAGTTTATTTATTCACACAAGAGCATTTTTTCAACCGAAAATAATTTAGGTACCATGTATATGCTTTACAGGGTAACACAAAACATTAAAGGTTTTTTTAAATATGATTCTATTTTTTAAATTTTATTTATCAAGATGACTACACAAATTTCCATAGAAAATCTGAGTAGACGAAAATAAAATAAAAAATGAATGTTAACTTACAATCGTGAATTAAATTGTTTTTTACTTAATAGTAAAATAATTACGTTTAACACATTCTTTGTAATACATTATATTTTTATTTTGAAATATTATTGTTAAATAAACCCCTTATTCCTCACTATTTGAGCTATTTTATTAGCGATACATTCGAAAAATCAGCATAAATTAATTAAACTTCAATGAAATAATTTTGTCCACCAAGATCGTCAAAACATCCCACTGTGCATCGGTTGGAGAGAAAGGAAATCTAACGCGAAATCCTCAGTGTTTAGTTCGAAGTAATTCTGTTACTCTTTTTTTTTGTACCCTCGAAGAGATCAAATACTGAGTGAACATTACCCGCACGCAGTGCGCAATCGAACTGTGGATCTGTAGAGTTGTGCTGTAGCCACCGGTTTGAACACTAAACTACTGGGCTTACTTATGGGTCACACTGTACTTAAAAATGACAATAAGAAAATGAAATATCTGGTATGGAAATCGTTTATGATGGTTTAGGAGATTAAGTATATATTGTTGTAAACGCAATCCATTAAAAAAAAATTTCACTGGAAAACAGAAATTAGTTTACAATTTTAAGTGTTGTTTACCACAAAATGTTCAACTATTCTGAAAGTCTAGTAATAAAACTGCACTCCGATACGACGATTTGTTAGGTTTTTTTTTTTTTTTTTTTTTTTTTTTTTTTTTTTTTTTTTTTTACTGATTTTTTAAAATACAAATGGATTTTCTGGACTCTGAAACAGCTTCTCTTTTGCAATAATTAATATTACTTTTTAACCTGTTATTGCAAATCTGCTGTCTTGTACGAAATTGTGTAAAATGTATAGGAACATTTGAAATTTGAATTTACACATTTTAATCATCCGTCTGTCACAATAAATCTGACAGGTGGGTTTTTTTTTTTTTTACAATTATTTTTGTTCTCCTCTCTGCCACTAGAACACACAGGTTTATTTACTTTGAGTGTAATGGAAAAGGTTTTTCATTCACATTTGAAATATTCTCTCTTTGTACAGCCTAATAAAGTTCACTGAACACTTTAACAGCATTGGAAATGCGTGAATTAAATGATGACTCTCTAACAGACACCTGTCACGCTCATTGCTTCTGAACTGGAGAGTCCCAGAGCTTAGACCGACGAAGTGTTAAAATAATATTTTCCTTTGTAATGAAAAGTTTTTAGAAATCATATTGCGCAATTTTCCTTTCGATCCCAAAATTTGTATTTTTTACCATTTTTTGAAATATGAACGGACTTACAGGGCATCCTCTAATTAAAACAATGACACTAAAGTAACCACATATCTTTATATGGAAACAATTCAAGGTGGTTTAGGACATTAAGGCTAAATTTTTTTTAATGCAATACACTGATAAAATGTCACTGTTAAGCAATACTATAACTTTTAGAATATACTTGTGATAATTCTGCGAGTAATCCATTTGTATTTTCAAGATAGAAAAACATTTTATATTTTATTGACTTTAATGCTTAAGTTACCATGAGAAATATTTTCGCCCATAAATGGAATTTCTCCCTCATCTTTTCATCGTCAAATCTATTTCTGAAAGAATGAAATCTAATCTAATCATGAAATGCTGATGGAGAATTTAAAACAGAATATTCTTTTATAAATGATATTTATCTTTTACGAGTTGAAGCAATATCTACGATTTTATGTCTAAGTATTAATAATTGAGGCCTACGATGAAAAAAAGTTTGCAAAGTAAGTGATGTCTTTTATAGTTATTTGAGTGCTGATTTCATCATAAATCACAGTTTTATTTTTAAGAATTTAGCACATTTCAGTGGAAGAAAGAAACATTTATTATTTTGGTAAACATATTTATGGACTTAAAATTGTTAAATGGTATATTAAAATATTAATCATGAAAATCTGAAATATTATAAATTGACAACAGTCATTCAATCTGCAGTATTGCCAATCAAACAAATTTAACAAATACAAAATAAAATACAAATTTTTACAAATATAGTAATTACAATTGGTAAGGTTTATATCCAGAAACTGTACTGTTGTTGCCTGTATGTTCTCTCCTCTGCTTTACTACTCAATCAGGATCTTGTTTGTAATTTTTTCGTTTCGAAACAATAAAAGAAAAAGCCACTTTTTTATTTCCTTTTTTTTTTTTTTTTTTTTTTTTTTTTTTTTTTTTTACTGAAGAAGATGATTTTATTTTGTGTAGCGATGTTATGTATTCCAATAGTAATTTTCAAAACCAGGTATAAACATATATAATGAATACAATACTACTGCCTACAATGTAATTCTATATTCTGAAAACACTTCTATTGTTTAACTAAAATATAATTCTGTACCTGATGCGCATTAAATTCATTTTTAAAGTATTAAGAATATCTTGATTTGATTTTCAGTACACTTTTGTATTCAAACCACATATTACCGAGATTTGACGGTGGCTTTTATGACAACTGGAGTGTCTAAATGATGATTATTTTTATTTTTTCCTTTTCTAATAGGTTAGCAGAGACAGAAAATGCTACATAAAGAAGGGAACAATTAAAAAATTATTAGATCCTGGATCAAAACATTAAAACAGAAATTCAGGTTGAACCAATAAAAAGTATGACACACATCGCTTTAATATAATATTAGGGGTTTTGAAAAAATATGTCAAGGTGTTACCGAAAAAAAAAAAGAATTCTTCAAATACCTCCATGATCAGTTCCTGGATTTATTCGAACTATTTTTTTTTCGTTTGCAAAGATGGCGAATTTGTAAATTTATTAGACAACTCTGATGACAGGAAACTAATAGCAGAGCACAAAGTTTACAAATAAATAGTATGATACTAAAATGATAAAAGAAAAGAAAAAAACGAGAAAGAACAGCCTGTATATATGCTATAGTTGATGCCACCAGCTTTCTCGGAAAGAAGTGCAGACTAAAATAAAAATATATTTAAAAGATATTTTTAAAAGTTAAGATTTTAGAATAAAATATATATTTAAAGTTACATTTTTCCATTAACCGCTGTCCAGAAATTTTGATGGCTGCTATGTAGGGTAACGTGTAAGATTTCACGTTCGCTAAATAAAATTAAGAGGTCCTATCGTTGAAGATGGAATATCAATATTATAGTTTGTTACAGTTGAATGTTAATTAGAGACCATAAATTTAACGTTCACTTGAGAAAATGTGCCAAATATATTTTTAGGAATACAACGATCTATACTATAGTCAAACTTTTTTGTAGTTGTGATTGCATCTAATTTTCCCTTTCAGATTGAGAAGGTGAATCTGGTTCCAAAGTTGCTGTACAAGGAAACTATATATCGCTCACCCGAAAGAAAAGTGGCACATCTCGCAAAAATCCATTTTGCGTTTTATTCCACTAATTTCTTGCTACAAAAACAGTTTAATAAGTGTAGTTATACGGAAAGACAATTTATTACGCTATATGTCCATTTGTGACCACAGACGAGGGGTGGATTGTGTGGGGAGTTAAAATGACACAACCCTCCTAACCTTATCAGACATCTTCATACTTAAGGGTTTTATGCTTTTATGCACATTTTTATTCCTGCATGCAAAGCTAAGTGCTATAACTTCAAGTTACAGTGAAATCATGTACATTTTTTATCTTTCCTGTGAAATTTATTTTGTCGAGATGTGTCACTTTTCTCACGGGTGAGCGATATTATATTTAATATGTACCAAATGAATGAAAGTTGTGGTTGGCCACAAAATTTTCCACACAGTTATGAACATAACCGGAATGGGAAGATTACTAGGCTGGATATTTCTCTCCAATCAACCGAGGACCTATCCGAGAGGACTCACCACATTACTCAAATTACTTAGAAACACATGGTATTCCCAGCAGTCAACAGCGGCGCAGCATTTCCAAATGGTCAACCTCGAAAATTATGGCCTTGTTTCACGTTTCTTCACTTACACCGATTTTTTACAGCGTTTGCCGTTATGATAAAATACTACATATTAAACTGTGATTTTTAAAGATAACAAGACCATAATTAACCATAAAGAATATTCTTTTAACTTTTTCAGAGGACATTTCTAAATACAATAAAAAAAAGGAAAATTAACTCATATATGACTGAATTTGCAAACTAAAAAGTATGTGGTAGATAAACTGTGAACATAAATGAAACATAACTTTAAATCATTTTACCTATTAATAAATCTGTCAAATATTTTATACATATACTAGCTAACATTCACGGCGTTGCCCGGGTCCTTCAGAAAACAACACAAATTGCGAAAAGGTTCAGAAAATCATAATAAAAAATAGCGAAAATTTTAAAAATCGAATAAACCTCAGAAAGATAAAGTAAAAACAGAGAAAAGCATCACCATATTGGATTTGAATATTGAAACTGGATTCCTTTTACTAGAGTGTAAAAATCGTTACAAATAGCAAAAACACAATAAAAATCAGATGAAAAATTCTCGAAAATTTCTGTACGTAGTTCAAATAAAGTTTATTGAAAAGAGAGTAGAATTTACTATGTTAGATCAAAAATTCACAGTGGATCGCGGAAAAAAAAAAAAAAAACTGAATTAGCACGTTGAGTGGCACATCAGTCACTGGTGACTGACACTGAACTTTCCTCTTAGACCGCATCAGTCTTCGGTGACTGAGACTTATAGATTGCGTTACGGGAATCTCATTGCGTGGCCCAAACGGAAAGACAGACAACCTAGACTTGCCATTCAACGTGTTAAAAATTTCAAAAATTTCAATAAATCACGACAGTCAAAATTTACTATATTTGCGTAAATGTTTCAAATCGATTTCCTTTCACGAATGTCAAGTCGTGAAACGGGCAAAATATTTAAAAAGTCGCGATAAAATGTGTTAAATAGCAGAAATTGCACAGGAGAACATTTATTATATTACGTTATAAATTTGAAACCGATTTCTGTTTCAGTATCTCAAAAAATCCCCGCAAACTCTAAAAATAAGGGAAATAAACACTAAAATAATATCTTTGAAAAATGCATTTATACAATCGCTACGCTTCAAAAATAGCGGAGTAGAACATTTATCATAATCGGATAAATGTTTGAAACCAAATTTCTATTCAGCTGGAAGTTTCAAACAGAATTATTTTTTTAAATGTCAAAAAATCATTGTGAATGACGAAAAATCGCATTAAAAATCGCAAAATATTAAAAAAATCGCGAGGGTAAAAATTTGTTATCAAAGGATAAAACATTTCATTCGAATAATTTACTATATTAAGCAAAATGTTTGAAGTCGAAATGAATTTTTGAGTGCCAAAAAATTGCCGCAGAACTCAAATAATGGCTAAAACTCACACTGAAAATTGCATTAACAATCACTAAATGTTTGACGTTACTGCTATAAAAAATTAATGTTAAAGGGGAAAACATTATAATTGGTAATCCTTCATGAATAGCAAAAAAAAATGAACACGGGACGCCAAAAAATATCTAAAAATTGCTAAAAATCACTCAGAATATCGCATTAAAAATTGTTAAATTTCAGAAAAATCATAGAGGACAAAATGTACTATATTAGGTTAAAAGTTATAAACCGGAATCACTTTACCGATGTTAAAAAATAGCCGAGTAACTCGGAAAATCGCTAAAAATCACATTAAAAAAACCATAAAATTAAAAAATCGCAGAAGACGAAATTTACCATCGTGGGATCAAGATTTGATATCAAATTCTTTTTCGGAATGTCAAAAAATCGCCGTGACACTCGAAAAAAGGCTGAAAATAGTACTGAAAAACGCATTAAAAATAGCTGAATATTTTAAAATAGCAGTGGACAAAATTTACTATAATGGAGTAAAATATTAATTACAAAAAATCGCCTTAAAACACTAATTTAAAGTCATTCAATAATGACAAAAAATCAACCTTCAACATAAAAAATCTTGAAAAAATCGTTAAAAATTGCATTAAAATTCGCTAAAAGTCAAAGATCGTTAAAGACAAAATTTGCTATATCAGGCTAAAATTTATTTTCCGAATGGAAAAAAATTGTCGCAAGACCGGAAAAACGAAAAAATTGCATTGAAAAATGCATTAAAAATCCCTTAATTTTTTTAAGTAGCAGGGGTCTAAAATGTACATTAAAGGAGTGGAAAGAGTGTAACCTGAATTCTTTCATAAATTAAAAAAAAAAATCGATGCAAATTCACAAGCAGAATCTCTTAAAATCGCTAGATGTCGCATTAAAAATAGCTAAAATTAAACTTTCGTAGAGCTCAAAATCTACCATATTAAGCTAAAATATTGAACCGAATTCCTTTTAACAATGTCAAAAAATCATTGCCGCGCAGTCAGACTGGTTTTTCTTTACTTTAAACATGCTTATTTATAATTTTAAACAATGTAAAATATAGAAAGAGCAGTTGCAAATAAAACGTCTGCTGTCTTTTTAGAAAAATATATATATATATATACATGATTATATAATTTAATTTCCCATTAAGTGCTCTGCCACAAATTTTACAAGGGGGTAAATTGTATAAATTGACTTTAAAATTCTTTTTTAACACTTTCCAACAAAGTTGTAAAGTGTTTATGACTTCGGTTTGTCTGTCCGCGCTGTAACTCCCGTGAATATACTCGGTTCATTCTGAAATTTTTGGATGTCTATCACTTTAGACTTCTACCATAGCACGAACGCTATTTTAAATGAAGTTTGAAGCACGTTTAGTTCATTTCCAGGCACAGTCAAAAGTTTTCCGTTACATTATGCCCTATGGGGAAAATGGTTTAAAATTATTTTTAATGATGTTACATGCTTTCAAACATAATAAAATTGATATTCATTTATCGAGTGCACTAAAATATGCATTCTGTGAAGTATGCGGTGCAAAGAATAATTATTATTCATTTACAGGACCACACAAAAGAATTGCGTTACATAATGATAAAGAGGTGGAGAGGTATTTTTCTGGCGTATTTAATTATGTTAAATTATTTCATGTATAATGAAACTGATATACATCTCAGAGGTTTACTATAATTTATTTCATGTATAACATGAAGTGCACAGCACTTACAGGGACACACAAAAGATTTCAGATACTATATTGTACCCGAAGTACTGCGATGATTGCTGGAAATGCATTTTTAATTATGTTACGTGCTTTTATGTTTCACTGCATTTATGCATTGTATATGGTGAGTATAAATTCTGTAATTCATATACGGGGCTACACAAAAGCATTCATAATGTTTATTGGCTATGATTGCAAATTGCTTAAAGGTGGTTTTTAAATGGGTTATGCATTTTTACGCTGAACTGCATTTGGTTTAATAAGAAATGTTTGTAGAACATAGATAAAATTTTATACAGGTTCACGCAAAGAAATTGATAGATTACCGTCTCTAAATGATAATTTCTGGAAATGTGATTCCAATAGATTTAAAAGTGTTTTACTATTAATTAAACTTTATCTAAATAGTGTCGTGTCGTAAAGGTACTAGGTCAACTACAGGGTGTACCAAAGTATAAAAGTCTATTTTTATTTATTAGTATCAATTGCTGAAAGAGAAATTTCAACCTATTATGGGTTTTCTTGCTAAACTAAATTTCCCCATTATATAGTATATATATATATATATATATATATATATATATATATATATATATATATATATATATATATATATATATATATATATATATATATATATATATATATATATATATATATATATATATATATATATATATATATATATATATATATATATATATATATATCAATCTACTGATCAAATACAGGGCTGTTCAAAAGAATTGGAATACATATTTTCTATGGATGGTAACTGCTGAAATCAGATTTTTCAAATGTTTTTATGCGTTTTCTAAAATGTTTACTTAGTTGCATTATATACCTTATTTCCCTAAATAACGAAGTTTTTCGATTTCTGGAGTTCCATTACCTGAGATTTATTCTGTTAAGCTGAACTAGGATTCAGACCAGATGCTATAATCATTAAGGTTAACTGGCTGAAAAAGTTCCACCAGATTCGTCCTGGACAGCTCAGATTGTAGAGCACTGGCGGCTTCAGCCAGGAGATCCGCGGCTCGAATCCTGGTCCGGACATTTTTCGCCCAGTTGGAAATTTACTTCTAAAACGAAGTTTTGCTAAAGCATTCAGAAAGTGTTGGAAAGTGTTTCACAATCTATGCTTAACACATGATTTTTATTACTTGTTTAATAATTATCTTTAGTTGTTCTTCTAACAATCTCTTATTGGTGTTATGAATTATATTGTACTTTTATTAGCGTAAAATGTGCGCAAAAAGCACTCACGCGCCTGTTCTAACTTAAAAAGTCCTTCCGGCCAGTGCCGGGAGGAAGAGGTAGCTTTCATATTCCTTATTTTAAAAAAGCCAACTTATATTATTCAAACACACGAAGCTCAATTAAGTGGAAACCGAATGTAGGAGATTCAATACTAATTTTTATCAATACTAAATCATTATGAATGAGAATTTCGCGAAATTAGTCAGCTTTATCCAAGCTGCTTTTATTTAAAGTAACTTATATTTGGCTGCCAAATTCGGCGATTTCTTAAAGTGCCTGCCATTTTAAGACAACATGGTGGATGAGGCTAACAAGTGAACTTGGTCGAGACCTTAGTAATTGCTGTGCACGTGCTCACTCACATCGGAATCGGTTGATATGTACGAGTGCTATCGCAGGCAAAAAATCAGATTTTTCAAAATGTCAACCACGTTAGAAATTGAAACTGCTATATCTGAGCCATTTTTTAAGATAAAGACAAACAAAAAATGCTCCTGAATCCTTATATCAAGGTCAAATACACTGCTCAAAACAATTAAAGGATATTGCAGTTTTAGGTGGATTTTGTATCTGGTAAACTGTTTAGCTGATTGATACATGGTCGACAGACATAGTAAGTTATATGAGAATAAATTACACATGTTTGGCAGAAAAAAATGCATTTTATTGCGCATTTGTGTACTAAAGGAAAAAAACACAATTTGTGCATATGCGAAAAAAACAATAAGAAAAGGTGTTTTCTTCAAAGAAAATCATTTTCAGTAGGGAGTATGGTTTCCACGGGCGGCCAGCAACGTTGAACACCTTTGAGGCATGGACTTAATGAGGCTATTAATGACGAGTTGGGGTATTCTGCCCCACTCTTCCAGAAGAGCTCTTTCCAGTTCTTGGAGAGTTTGTGGGGGTTGTTGGCGGCCAGAAACTCGTCTTCCTAGAGCGTCCCAAACGTGCTCGTTTGGATTCATGTCTGGAGAACACGCTGGCCATTCCATTCGAACGATTCCTTCCTCGAAAAGGAAATCCTCCACCAGGTTTGCACGATGTGGCCTGCAGTTAATGTCCATTAAAATGAAGTTATCTCCGATTGCTGCAGCGTAAGGGACTACAATAGGTCTGAGGATCTCATCCCTATATCGGCGACCAGTCAGAGCTCCATCTCGAATGATGTAGAGGTCAGTGCGCCCGTCAATGGAGATGCCACCATACACCAACACTCCTCCACCGCCAAATTTGACACTTTCGTGCACGAACGCAGGATTATTCCTACTGCCACGGTCCCTCCAGATGAAAATACGCCTATTATCCGGATGCACAGAAAAACGGGATTCGTCAGAAAACAGAATATTGCTCCATTCATTGCTCCTCCAGTTGACATGCTCGGTTGCCCACTCCCTGCGGTCGCGACGATGCCTTGATGTTAATCTAACACATACCATCGGTCGGCGAGCATACAGACCTACAGCATGGAGCCGGTTTCGGACAGTCTGAGTTGAAATCGTGGTGCCTGTAGCCGAGCGAAGGTGTTTTTGAAGAAGAGTAGCATTCATGGTTAGGTGTCTCCGAGCTGTTAACGCTAAATACCGATCTTCATTGGGCGTTGTTGCCCGTCTACGACCTTGCTCTAGTCTTCGGCCTGCACATCCACTTTCCAAAAAACGGTTCCAGATCCTGGAAATGACACTTTGTGATACTCCAATGGCTTGCGCTACTTCGGCTTGAGTTTGGCCCCCTTCTAACCTACCAACAATTCTCAAAGCTTCTGAATCTGTCAAATGACTTCGCTGAGACATCGTACTCATCGAAACAAAGCAATCACTGAATGCCGATCATCCTTGTCTTCATTCTCTTTTATCCAGTTGAAAGTCAAATTTCATTCGTTGCCGCTGAAGCGACGTTTTTGACGTCGAACTCAAAATTTGCATACTCCACAGTTTGAAAACCAGAAAAATTTGCATTTGTGATTCTCTTCTTCTATTTTCGGCAAAAAAAATTTCGTTTATATCTTTATTTTATATAAAACTTCAAATATTCTTTAATTGTTTTGAGCAGTGTACTTAAGAAAGAAACCTTTTTCAATTTCTAATTTTTTTGCACCTAACTTTAAATATATATATTTTTTAATTTAATGACCGCCATTTTGAAACAAGATGGATGATGAAGCTGGCCAGCGAACTTGGTCGAGATATTGATGTATACTATCCACATGTCTTCTTTCATCGAAATAGGTGAATACGTGTGGTATCGCGAGACAGATACAAGATCGTTTCAAAGTGTTAGCCATGATAGGAATACAAAGTGCTATAATTTTAACCATTTTTTAAGATATAAACAAAAGAACAAATTTTCAGAAACAAAAACTGCTCCAGAATCTTTGTATCAAGGCCAAACACATAAAAAAATGTTTTCATTTTCCAATTTTTTAATACCTCATTTTAAATTTTAAATTACATTTTTTTTAAATGGCAACCCTTTTGAAACAAGATGGCGAATGAAGCTGGCCAACGAACTCGGTCGAGACATTGGTATGTACTATGTACAGACCAAGTTACATTCAAATCGGTTCATAAATATGCCTGTTATCGCGTGACAAAAATCAGGTCGTTTTAAAATGTCAGCCAAATAGAAATTCAAAATGTTATAACTCAGCCATTTTTTTAGATATAGACGAAACAAAACCTGTTCCGGAATCTTTGTATTAAGGTCAAACACATAAGAAAAAACTCTTTTTCATTTTCCAATTTTTTGGTATCTCATTTTAAATTTAATTTTTTTTAAATTTTTTTAAATGGCCGCCATTTTGAAACAAGATGGCGGATGAAGCTGGTCAACGAACTCGGTTGAGTTATTTGTATGTACTATGTACACACCAAGGTACATCCAAATCGGTTCATAAATACGTCTGTTATCACATGGCAAAAATCAGGGCGTTTCAAAATGTCAGCCACACTAGAAATTCAAAATGCTATAACTCAGCCATTTTTTAAGGTATAGACGAAACAAAAACTGCTCCCCAACCTTTTTATCGAGGTCAAACACATAAGAAAAAAATATTTTTTCAATTTTAAATTTTTTGGTACCACATTTCAAATTTAAATTTTTCTTAAAATTTTAAATAGCCGCCATTATTAAACAAAATGGCGGATGAAGCTGGCCAACGAACTCGGTCGAGACATTGGTCTGTACTATGTATAAACGAAGTTACATCCAAATCGGTTCATAAATACGCCTTTTATCTCGTGGCAAATTTCAGGACGTTTCAAAATGTCAGCTTCGCTAGAAATTCAAAATGCTATAACTCAGCAATTTTTTAAGATATAGACAAAACAAAAACTGCTACGGAGTCTTTGTATAAAGATCAAATACATAAGAAAAAAATATTTTTCCATTTTCAATTTTTTGGTACCACATTTCAAATTTTAAATTTTTTTAAAATTTTTAAATGGCCGCCATTTTGTTTCTAAATGGCTGATGAAGCTGGCCAACGAACTCGGTCGAGACATTGGTATGTACTATGTACACACCGAATTACATCCAAATCGGTTCATAAATACGAGAGTTACAGTGTGACATAGGTCATATATATATATATATATATATATATATATATCAATTTTGAACGGAGGGTGGTTTCGGTGTCTGGGGGTCATGATCGATGAAAATATACCAAAATTTTTTGAAATCGCTTTCCTCCGAACGGCTGCAATAGGTAGCTTTTTTTTTAAAGAAAGCTACCTAAAATGTAGTGCGTCCACTAAACATTAACTTATTTGTACGATAGAATCGTCGGGTCATATTCCATATCAGGAGGGAGAATCGATACTTAAAATCAAGTTCAATTTCTATTCTTTAAAAATGAATCAATTTCTGCGTAAAATGAGTGAATGCAACTTGTTCAAAATTATAAATTCTTTGAAACTTTTCTTCTTGAAAGATGTTTGCTTTCTTCCCTCACATTTCTTCCAGTTTTCAATATATTCTCACTATGTATTTCAGAAATTGACTTTACCTAAAAGCAAAGAAAACATTTTTTGCAAGGAGTATTTTTTTAGAATACAGTTTCGTTATTGCATTTGGAAGTTATAAGGAGTTTTGGTCTTAGCATTATCAAAATGGAAAAACAAAATTGATCCTGAAAATCGAATGCACTGACGGAAATAAGAAACATGAAATTTCTTTCAACGGCTTATTTTTCTTTGATCCGAAAATATAAAATACACTTTCGAAATAATGGACGCTGCTTTATAAATCAATACTTCCATTTAATGTAAACTAAGAAATCTTATTTTTTTCTCTAAAATGAGTATTCATTCTCATTATTTTAAAATAGTTTTCTGTAGGTTCGTAATGTCTTATTTAAGGTATACCGCAAAGTTTTCCACATATTTTTCTTAAATAAAGCAAACGTGGATATGTTAACGATTGTTTCAAATAAATTACTATTTATAGGTATATTGGTAAAACAAAATTTGATGTGATTTCTTTTAATGCGTTACAATTTTAAGGAATTTTAACGTCAGATTTGATACTTACCAAAAATGTCCTCACGAAATTATGATAACTTGCTTATTTATTTTCAGTAAATATACAATTTGATATAATAAGATTCAAATGAACTACAATTTAATTCATAAAATGAAATGTTTGTCTGGCATAGTGTCCCCAGACAGATGACTCTGAGAAATGGCCTTGACGAGAAAAGGAAATTTGGCAACATATTATCTAGCAATATATTCAGAGTTTCATGTACATAAAAATTTTTCCAATATATATATATATATATATATATATGTGTGTGTGTGTGTGTGTGTGTGTGTGTGTGTGTGTGTGTACAGTATATACATGTATAAATAAGCACAGCTTTACATCAGGGTTGTTCTCATAGCTGTTTAATTATTTTCCAATAAATCCCAATCTCTTAAACTTATCAATAGTCGCACCAATCTCATCAAAAACGCATAGCTCCCCACAGAAGGGTGAAAAAGTGCCCAATTATCAATCTTTATACTCAGAAGTACAATGAGAAGAAAACAGGACGAACAATATCTTTAAATAAATCACTTAAATTTTCAGAAATGATATTGTTAGCGATACTTTTAGAGTGAATGATATAATTGGTATTAACAGAGCTAAAAATGTACGCAACACGATAGTTTTCACTCTATATAAACAGTAGAGAACATAGCTATAGTCGCGAAATGAATTAATTATCTTCTCAGTCTCAACATCTTCTCAAATAATTATCTTTATCAGTTGATTAATAGAAGAGAGTAGTTAAATAAACAACTGAAAAGCATATTCTCCAATTTTCTTAATTCTTATTACTACCAATAAGTCAGCCAGAACCTGTTTTCCGTGTAACTGCTATCTGTTATTATCTCCTGATGAAAGGAGCCGTGCAATAATTGACTTCGTAACTGTAATCGCATTTAATAATCAGTATATGCAGGAAAAAACTTGTTCTATCTCACGTAAAATTTTGCAAAGTATTTCAAATTTTGAATATTTTAGAACTCTACAAATGCACTTATTTTAAAAAAACTTAAAATGATAGATTCCTACATTTGAACAGCAGAAAATTTGAGTACTATAAAATGCAGTAAAAGTTTGGCTGGATATATATTTTTTTTATTTTTCTTGGGAAATAATAATTTAACTTAGTTTTTGTAATATTTCTTCTTCGAATTCAGCTTAAATAAGTTAAAATTGGATTTTTTATTACATTATTTAAACTGTGTCAAATTAATTATTTTCAGTATATGTATATATTTAAATTATTTTCTTGACAGAATTTTTCATTTTTTATAATTATGAAGTTATCATTTTTTTATATTTTGTACATATTTAGAGAATTCTGGTTGATTTTCAAATTTGTATATTTCTCATGGATGTATTAAGGTGATTTATTCTATGCTTCGAATCCGTTTTAGTATATCACTGCCATTCGTATCAGTAAACTTACATCATAACTGCAGGACAGGAATGTGATCTCCACACTGCATTAATTACTATTGAGTTTGTGTATAAGTATGACGTAAGATGCTTTCGTGATTTATGATAGATAGACAATCGCAGAGCTCTAAATTTCTAGGGAATCCCATTATAATTATATGGAGGCAAGTTTGGAGATATCTATCAAGATTTGGGAGGAAAATCGAATACACTGAAATTAAACTATATTGTTTTAAAAAATGATATTCTACATATTACATATAAGCTAGGATACATTATAGATATATTCTTTAATTGCTTACATCTTGGATACAACACTCTGATTTAAAAAAATCTTGACCTGGTCGTACTTTAATTTTTAAAATATCATTAAAAATCTTGTTATAAAATTCATGTAATTATATTTTCAAAGTATCTTCAATTTAGTAGATTGGTATTAATACAAAATAATTTATACTATAAATATTTTACTTTATGTTATTACAAAAGATTAAAAAGAAATCATTTTTTGTTTAAACCTAAAAGAAAGACAAATAAATAGATAATGTCTTTTCCAATTAAAACTTTTCACTTTTTTGATGATTCTAAGACATGAAGACGAAAATTTTATACTAGCTTACTGTTGCTCTGGTCAGGATTTTAAACTTAAATGTATTTCAATTTAGTGTTACATTCAGACATATCCTGGAGGAATTCCGGCGACTTCTGTGAAGGGCAGTGCCACAGTGGGAATCCGGGAGATAACTTGCGCTTCTAGACTGTTAATAACTAAAATCATAACTAAGTTCTTTTCACTCACCTAATGAGAAGAAAGTTCCCGACGGCAAAGTCACCTTCTTCAGTACGTTATAAATAATTAATTTATTCTCCTCAGACCCGAGGTAAATATTACTTGAGAGTTCAAAAAACAGTTTAAAATGCATGTAAAACATCTCTAAAAATGTATCAGTCCACAAATCAATGCTTATGATATGAATGTATTTATTAAAAGGTCTAAAAGTATTTTTTTAAATTCTAGACGTATTTAAGAAGGATAAATATGGTTACTGATTAAACACTGGCTGGAATTTCTATCCTTACTTTCTTTTTTGAGTTTCAGTGAAAAATCGATGGCCTTACTTTCTTTAACAATTATTAAAAAAGTACTATATCTTATTATTTTATATTATTTTTTAATTGATTTCCAAAATACTGAACTTACAAAAGTATAAAAAAATAATTGGATGTATAAGGTATCAAAAGTACATTCGTTGTTAAAAAACATGAATGATGCATTGATTCCATATAAGATATTTGGAAAAGAGGACCACATTCAATTTATGGATTCCATATAAAATTTATTTAAAAACAGTTCAAATCCACAGTATGAATTCCATATAGGCATTATTAAAAATAGGAATAAATATATATTTAAAGCTTACTTTATGAGCTCACAATAGCCTGGTAGCCTAGGAAGTACGAAATCTCATATTTCAGTAAAAAATCACAAACACGAATCCAAAATTTTAGGTTCTAGTAACCCGTCTACCTCTATCCTTATCGCAATTTAAAGACCTCTAAATGCGATAGATTTGCCTAGTCTTCACACACACGTAAACATCTCTATTTTAGTAGTATCGACGTAAATACAGCATATTTGTACAATCCCTATAAATATCGAATACATATTTTTTTTTAAATTTATGAATGCTTTCTAAAATAAATTTAATGAATGTACAAATTTTCTAATGTATTTTTCAATATTCAAGAGATGTGATTTAAAAATCAATTTTTGAAAACAAAATATCTTACTTTGGTTTGAGGCATTTTCATTCATACTGTTTTATCTGTATGAAAAATATCCGCGTGCAGAATATTTCTTATTGAATCGAGGTTTTCTACAACTTCAGCACTGCACGTTTGTTCCTAAAGCCCACAAATTTCGAGATATCATCTCTAATTCTTGTATTTATCGATACCGAGTGCTTCCTTTCAATGTTTCCAGTTCCTACTTTTTACCATTTCGCAACATAGTTGAAAAGTGTTACACATGTTGACATCTGTTTGTCTGCCCGCCGTCTGTCCGTGCTCTAACTTGCGGAAATATTGTAAGAGTGTCATGAAATTAATATATGTTATTTGGGTTTATTATGACATGTTCGGTATTTAAAATGAGGTGGGTAGCATTTACAGTTCATTTATAAAGATACTCAAAAGTATTCTGCTACATTACAGCCTATGGGGGGAAATGATCTGCGCTGTATTTTAATATTTACATTATTATAAACATATTGAATTTAAATATATATCTCAGGTTTACTACAAGAGGCTTACTGTAGAATTTACTGTGTATATACTTTACTTTAATTTGCAGAGACACACAATAAAATTTGGCTACAGAAGAAATTGAACAATAATTAACTAATAATTTTCAACAATAATTCCTGGAAGTGTTTTCAGTTGCTGTACACGTTTTAAAACTGAACTTTTTTTGTAATATTATTTAGAATGTATACATTTTATAGATCATATACATGACTGCACAAAATTTCTCAAGTTCATTTCCGTTTATTTACGGAAATTACTGAATGGATAATTTCAACAGTACTATTCATTTAACTGAGCAAACTTTTAGCAAACTATATAGCATACATATAAATCTATGTATCATACAGCTGCAAAGAAAATTTGGATATTTTTTGCGACATTTTAAGGTAATAGCAGAATTTGGATTTTCAAATGCGTTATGTTTTTTTTTTTTTTTTTTTTTTTTTTTTTTCAAATTGTTTGTTTAAACGACATCATTTGCCTTAATAAACAGTGATGTTCTGTTACATTATTCTAAATGTGTTTGAAATTGTTACATAATCTATTCTCGACGCAAGATTTTTAGATTCAGATTGCCTGATAGCTACCGAGCTTTTGAAATATCAAAATAGCAATACTTTATTTCATGATAGATAAAATAAGTCAGTAAAAGGGAAAATTATCTATTTCAATAAATTGGTAACAATAAAGTATTTTCAATACAAATGTTGATATATGGAAAGACTGCTGCCATAACCGCGTATTGCAGCGTTCTGTTGTTTTAGTACTGTCGGGCAATCCCTTCACGGCTGCAGCTAATACTTTGTTACGCAGTTATTTAAGGTCAAACAAAATAACCAAATAATAAATAACAATACAAAGTTTCAAGAAAGACACAACATTTTCTTGAACACATTTGCCAAATGGAATATTATTGAATTTAAATTAACAAAATGATAAAATATTGTCTATTTAAAAGCAAAAAACAAACAACAACAACAACAAAAAGTAATAATAATATTAAATAACGGGCATTTGCATAAGATCCAACATTCTACTTCATACACATTCGCTTTGATAAAGACCACATAAATATTTTTTTTTCTTATATCGTTGCAGAAATTATTTATATTATTTCTAAGATTTAAGAAAATCGAAAACTCTTATAAAGAGTATTTTTTTATAAAAGTCCTTAAACTAGGCTAATACTGTCTTTTTTTTTTCACTGACAGCCTTTATTTTAACAACATAAATTTCATTTTTCATTGTCATTCTCTCATACAGTGTTCAGCAAACGTTTATACAATCATCGATTATGCTTTTGTACTGAGAAGTATGTAACGAATTGTTGTAAATTAACTGTCATATATTACTGGGGACTTATCTTTCATACGCAAACAATAAACTTTAATTTATACACTTTACATAATATATACTGATAAAAAACAAACAAAAAACAAATTTAACATTGTGGCAAAAGTACAGACAATTTGTCTGTTAAAAGAAAAAGATAAATAAAATAAATTAAAATAAATTAAAATCGAACTGCACCGACATTATCTGCTATTAATGTAACAATGTGAGTTCCCATCGAAGAAACTAAATCCTGCATTACTTGGGGGTCTATTTCGTACCAAACACGGTCAACAGCAGATCAAAGTTCATTTACAGAGGGGTATTGTGAAAAAATTGCATCAACCGTATGAGATATGATGCCACAAAATTTTTCGATTGGGTTCAGATCAGGGCTACACGCGGGCCAGCCGTGAACAATAATATTTTGAGAGTTAAACTATTTTTTTTATTTGTATGCAACATGAATAGACGCTTTATCTTGCTCAAATACATACTTTGGAAGAGCTAAAAGTTCACCAAATGACTGAAATTGTTTCCCAATGTATGTATGTAGACTTACGCTGCTGGGCGACCATTGAGAAACTCCAGAGGTACTTGGGAATTAAAATAAAGTGAGGTCCAAATCATTAACTCTTACGTGGGCGGTGTCCTTAAAAATGAAACAATTTTAATTCCAAAACTGGCAGACTGCACAAAGAAGATTTAATTAAATTTGTCCTTTTATAATGTATGTGAAAATAAGCAAGTTCGTTTTTTCTAATAAATTCGTTTATAAATTCTGGTTTCAGCCCATTATTTCATCAGCTATATAAACCGAATTATTCCGTGACGGAAAGGGGTCAATTTGTTGAGAGATTTCAAGGCTGGTTCTTTTATCATTTTCATGTAAACTAATGTACATCTTTCTATAATTCATCTATGAAAGTATCAGTCGAAACAGAAAGCTCTGACTCACTTTTAATACGATTAGCAGCCATCATTTCTCTAGATACTCGTTTATGGATTTTTCTATAATCTGGTTTTCTGGCCCTACGAGGCCTTCCAGATTTATGTTTTGCTGTGAAAGAGTCAACTTTAGACAGTACTTAATAGACAGACTTCCTTGGACAATTCAAAGTAGCTGAAATTTGTGAAACAGTCTTCCCTTTCGATTTCAGCTTCCATGATTTAATTACTTCATCTGACAGAAAATGTCTAGCTCGCGGTATCTTCAGTAACTGATACTATCGCGAGGTGCACTTAAATACTTCATGCATATTACGTCATAAGTTTGAAATTTATGATCTTCCGTGAACAGTTGCCTAAAAATCACAAAAGTGTCAAAACTTTTGCAATATGCAAATTTCACTTTTTTCAGGTAAATTGAGTAATACCCTACATCAAAACCATTATTTTTGTCCTAAAACGTTTAAAATATATTAAAAAATAAGTACAGCCATTTGTATAACCAAAGTTTTCGTATTTTTTCATTTAAAGTTTACAAATCACCAGTGTCTAAACTTTTGCTGAGGACTGTACTTCTAAAAGAATAAAAATAGGCCTATTTCACTTTCGAACTTGATGAAAAACAGTAATGTATATAAAAAATAATATAAGAAAAAATTTTACAAGAGGTAAGTCATTTTACTAATAATCCTTTAATCATATTATTACTTTAGATATCGATTCTGATGAACATTCATTTTTGAGGTTCTTTTATCCAAGATGTTCTCGACCAAATATTCGTTAATTAAGTTCATTTCTCTAGAATTATATTTTTCTCAGGATAAAAAAAAATCCGAAAAATATCATTATAATAAGATTAATTAATTAATGCAGTAGATAAGGGTAATTATTTTTTTATTATAAAATAATATAGATATGAAATCTATATAAAAATTGTTATATTGTTTTTTTTTTTTGGGGGGGGGGGGATTTATTGTTACACAATAAATAAGACGAATCTATTTGTAAGCTGCTCTGTAATTTTCCCTAAATTCGCTCTGTGTAATAAAAGCTCTGTGATGAAAGATATATACTATTATTAGATCATTTAAAATGCGAAAGAAATGTAAATAAGAAGAAAAGCAAAATAAATAAAATAAAATAATAAGGATCGGCCACAACAGACTTTAGATAGCTTAAATGTTTTATTGCCTTAAAATCATAGAGTATTCAAACTAAAGAAACTAATACAATGAACTTCCAATAATACAAACATTCAAAGGAAGCTATATTTTGTCCGGATTAAACAGTGTAAATATTTGGATAATTTAAAATAATCTCTTCCTTTCAATAACTTGAATTCAGTCTTCGACAGAAATTAAATAGGTTACGAAGTTAATGCTAAAGTAAACGAATTTTTCTCTAACTTAGTAATTTGTTACAGTTGAAAAAATTACTCAGTAAAAACAAAATGTCGAAATTTATTGCAGTACTTATAAAATTTAACCTTTTTTTGCATGCTTGAACAAATGATCGTTATACTAAGTTATAATAAATTTTCGCGGCACATAAAAAAATATATATAAATAAATAATAATAATAATAAAATATTAAATTAATTTTTTTTGGTATTATCGGCAATCAGCTATTAGATATTTTTTAAATCACACTTTTTTCGTTGTAGAAAGTTTTCTTTCTCTTCAGTATTATCAATGACTATGTATTGATCTCTCAATAATGAAAGATACATCAAATTTGCATTAGAAAAAAATTATGCGCAGAAGCAATTTGATTCTGTTCGGTGAGTTCGTAAATTTTCCCAACATCTGGCAAGTTGTACACGCTTCAAGATATTTAAGTTCTGCTCTCGAAGCTGGTAGACGGGAAGTGCTGGGTTCGATCCCAATCGCGCCCGTTGGCCTAATCCTTCGGAGTTTTCGTGGTTTTCTTCGAGCCGTGGATCTTCCATGCGTTAAAACGGATTAGGTTCCCTTAGAAAGACCCCCACGGAGGGCACTCCCCCCGGGCCTATATCCCTCGTGTAGATAATTGGCCGTCAAAAATCAACCCAACCCAACTCAAGATATTATAGTATTAATTGAAACAGGAAATGGTGGAGATCTTCATTGCAAAATATACGTCTTTAGGGGAAGACAATTAACGTGAGCCTCCTGCATAAAATACCATTCGCAACATATCCTGAAACAACTTACCTCTTAATCAATTGAACTTAACTAAAAAAGATTTTTCTTCGTTAACAGATGGCGCAAAGTGTGTTATATTATTAATATTCGGACTTTAAGTGTCAATTCATAAGTTGGTTCATATCTCAGTATCATGTATGAGAAAAATGGGTTTTCGGCCAACAATATTTTAAAACTCATTTAATGGTATTTGCATTCATTTTAAAGGGCATATTAGCAATGATGCCAACGCTTGAAAGTCGATCATTAGTGTAGATCTGGGGCATTCTGACAATCTTTTGACTTTTAAGACCCTAAATAATAATTTTTATTTTAGTACATATTCTTGTGTTTTTTTTTTTTCATATACTGGGGAACACCCCATTGCTTACTCAATAACAATATTAACGAGATAAATAAGTTTTGGACGATGTTGGGTATCCTAATATCCAGGAAAACTCCTATACAATCCCGTGTCCCTGATGCTGATTTTTAAGTTAGAAGCTGTCTGTATAAAATTGTTTAAATAAAAGTAACTGTATGTAATGTTTTTTTTTTCAAAACTGGGACTATTGTTTTATATAAATATGTAGTAAAAAATTAACCTGAACGCATTTTTACGGTTGTTAATATTTTTTTTTAATTCTGTCCCTGGGTTTTAGATTCCTTACCGTCCCTCTTCTAAAATTATTCAGAAAATCATTTGAGATGCAGCCAAAGAATTGTTTTCAAGTTTTTTCTCATTCAGAAGTATGTTAGAGAAAGAGTATCTAAAATTCTTTGACAGGAAATTCACTGCAGAATTTAAATCAGCATTTAAATATCAATTTCCAGCATCGTGACTTTAGTGGTAGTTTTACCGTCATCAAGGTTTACTCCAGCACTTTTTGAGGTAAATTATTTTTTTTTTTAATTTAATCCGATGTAAATAGATGTTTCTAAAAAACAAAGAACATTGTGGCTGTCACTTATTCTTAACATGATGTGCCTAAAAATAGTTTGTGATTTTCATTACAGTCCCATCCTTACCATTCTTTTTTTCTCCCTAACCGACCTATAACTTCCCCTTTTTTACCTTACCGTCCCTTTTTTAACACCACAGTAAGGCAATGTTATACCAGATTTTGTACAAAAAATTTTACATTGTTATTATTTCTTATGTGAATTTCCTGTGGTTCCTATGCAAATTCATTATAAGTAAAAATTTAGAAGAAAATAAAAAGTTTTAGTGGTAAAATAGTAACGAAAATTAAACTCGCAAGTTTAAACTTAAGCCTCAGTTAAATAAAAAAAATCTCGCTGGACCATTTTTTTCTTTATTTTGAATCATTAAAGCATTCGTGTATCAAATTAACTCGAAAGAACGCGCGCATGTGCAGAACATGAATGGTTTTTACTTTGTCACCAATAAATACAAATAATAATCCTCACCATATTTAATTGGAGAGAATTTTTCGATAAAAGAAGTTGAAGATTACTTTTATAAAGATAGTGGTGAAAAATGTAAAAACCGTGCGCACTCCGGGTCTATCAGTCCCGGCGCGCGTCCTTCAATGCGTTAAAATGTTATTTTAGCAATTTTAATTTCACCAGATTTTAATTCCTGAATGTCAAATTTGTGAAAATGCCCCATTTGTCAAACCACAACAAAAGTAAACAAGTTGGAAATTGCTCGTCAAACGTGGCAAATGAGGTGCGTTCGTACTATAACAAATTTTATAATTATTTTTTGCACCCTATATTGTACGGAATGTATAATTTTTTGCACTTCATAAAGTGCATAGTCTTTAACATCATTAAAATGCACTCCCAATATTTTTTTTTCCCATTCCCCGAACACTTTTGACTGTCCCTGTAATTAAACTATACATCCGATTTTCCTAAAATTTGAAATGGCTCGACAAAATTTTGTAACAATTATATCTTTAAAATTTCAGACCATTCGGAAGGCTGTAACATCATTAAAATGCACTTGCAATAATTTTTCCCAATGGCCGTAATGTAAAGAAAAAATTTGACTGTCCCTGTAATTAAACTATACATCCGATTTTCCTAAAGTTTGAAATGGCTCGAAAAAATTTTGCAACAATTATATCTTTAAAATTTCAGACCATTCGGAAGGCTGTAACATCCTTAAAATGCACTTGCAATAATTTTTCCCATTGGCCGTAATGTAAAGAAAAACTTTTGACTGTCCCTGTAATTAAACTATACATCCGATTTTCATAAAATTTGAAATGGCTCGACAAAATTTTGCAACAATCTTATATTTCAAATTTCAGACCATTCGGTTGGGTAGTTTTTGCTCTGTTATATGCGGACAGACGGACGGACAGACGGACAGACGGACGGACAGACGGACGGACTGAACGACGACTATAGGTGCTACGTATTTATATAATTACGAACGCACCTAAAAACAACAACAACAAAAAATAATTTAAAATATTTTTTTTGTATTTCGATTAGATCTGGAAAATATTCATTAAGTTTTTAATTACATTAAAGTGTTGATTAACACATGTTTGACATTTGCACCATAAGATATAATAAATAATAATGCATTCGTTAATAAAACATAAATTTACTCAGTGGTACAGATAAACAAGAACTTTTATTTGAACTTGTACAATTAAAAATTAATGTTAAAACCATAAAATCTATGTTTCAAGCTGCTTCTGCAGACGTCCTCAGAATAAAATATGATGGTGAAAAGATTAAAAGTCCAGAGATGAGGCTTTCTGTGCGAGAGACAATCTGTCGAGTCTTTCCACAAAATGTGATTTCTAAATTAATTACAAAAATGCATTGGGGCCATCCAGTGAGTACCCAAGAATTCATTTAATGAAATACATTTGATATGAATCAAAATTTCGATTGAAGATCAACAAGAAGTATCTGTTTGCAAAATTTTCCCTTTTTCTTCAAAATTCCCTTTTTTGCCCGGAATTTGTTTGAATGTAGTTTGTTCCCTCCTGCATAGATGGCGACATTCTTTGATCTTCAATTGCACTTTTGATTCATTTCAGACTTATTTCATAAAAATAAATAAATCTGAGGTACACATTGGATGCCGCCAATTAATTTTTGCAATAACATTATTGATCTCTTGATCAATCGACAAATTGCCTTTCGCACAGGAAACCTTCATCTCTGGACTTGTATTCATATCATTATCATATATTAGGGTGAAAAAATAAAAACAGAAGAGGAAACACAGAACGAAATGACATAGTTTATTTCAAACATAATCTCCAAACCTACACAAGCACTTCACCCATTGTTTCACCAAGATCTTAATATCTTCCTCATAGAATTCCTTTTGCTGAAATCATAACCATTTTCGAACATTGTACATCACATCGCTGTCCAGGTAAAAACAGCGACCTTTCAATGCCTTTTTTAGCCTGACAAAGAGGGGAAACTCATATAGCGAAAGATCCGAGCTACACGGTTGGTATCCAACACTGCATTCACCAGCTCCACTCACGGAACTGCTTGTGTTCCATCCTGCACACGAGTTCATGGCAGTACGTGCTCGACGAACACTGCCTTCATACGCCGGTGCACTTCCCGAAATCTAACATCTTCTCCCCTAAATAACGAATAACAATGTGTTTCTCTTTTTACTCTCAAACATTTCAGAGACGCAGATGATTAACAACAACAACCGACTACCTGCGGACTAATACTGTTGCAGTATTCTGCCCTTAACGGAATAAAATGACTCGGAACCAAAAGTTCTCGTAATTTATAATGAAATTTAACAGTTTGCAATTCTGCCCAACGAACGGAATTTGCGAGAAATTTTCAACCTCTCCCTTTCAAGGTTAAACAGTTTTGAAAAATCACTTCCAAGGGCACATGTGGTTTGTTTAGTTACCTGAGACTTGAACACGAGTCTTTGCCACCCCTATAAAAGGAGACCATTATATGGCAGCATTGTTAGATTCATATAAGAGAATGATATAATATCGATATAAACAGTATGAAAAGTTTTGATAGGTGGTGAGTTATAAATAATTTACGAAGATTTAAGATACAAATATACATTTTTTATTATTATTTAGAGTAAAATTAAGAGATTATTTAAAAAAAAACTATTTGTAATTACATTTTTAATCTTCTGAAAAATATATTTTAGCATGAAGATTTTTTTTTTTTCAATATAAGAATTAAAATACAAGCTATACCAGCGAAATAAGTTTAAAATTATGCTTCACTCATAGTTATTTTACATTTACAATTATACATTTTTTAATAACATTTAAATAAAGTCATGGAATTATTTAAACAAAAACTATTTGTAATTACTCTTTTGAATTAATACCATAAGTTTTAATATTTACAAATATATGTTTAGCATGAAGTATTTTTGTTTTGTTTTATTTTCATTAAATGTGAGTACACGCTTTTAAATTAACCTTTTCAATACAAGCTTTTTTTTTTTTTTTTTTGAGTTTTAAAATATAAGCTATGTCAGCTTAAATAATTGGAAAATAATTCCTCACTCATAATATTTTACATTTACAATCACATAACTTTTATTAATATTTATATTAAAATGAAGAGATTATTAAACAAAAACTATTTACAATTACTATTTTGAATTAATAGAAAGTTTTAATCTTCTCAAATATATATTTAACATGAATTCTTTTTTTATATGAGTACACCTTATTAACTAAATTTTTTAATACAAGCTTTTTTTTTTTAAGTTTCAAAATACTATGTTAGCCAAATAATTCAAAAATTACACTTCACTCATAATTATTTTACATTTACAATTACATAATTTTTATTATTATTTAGAGTAAATTCAAAGGATTATTTAAGCGAAAACTGTCTGTAATTGTAATTTTGGATTACAATAAGTTTTAATCTTCTAAAAATACATTTTAGCATGAAGGGTTTTTTTTAATACAAGCTTTAAAATACAAGCTATATCAGTCAAATAATTGAAAACATATGCTTCCCTCACAATTGTTTTACATTTACAATTATATATTTTTTATTATATAAAGTAAAATCAATGGATTATTTAAACAAAAAACTATTTTTAAATAATTTTTGTAATTAGTGCAGTAAGTTTAAATTTTCTCAAAAATATATTTTTGCGTGAAAGTTTTTTTTTTTTTAATACAAATTTTAAAATACTGGCTATATCAGCCAAATAAAATGAAAAAAAAAAATACTTCAGTCATGATTATTTTGCATTTACAATGATGTAATATTTATTACTTAGACTAAAATCCAGGAATTACTTATACAGAGACTATTTTCAATTACATTTTTGGATTTAACATTTAACAAAAATAGGTCTTACTGTCTTCATATACAAGAGCTGCATATATAAGCGTCATCTTAAACCGACACAGATAAGGCATTCCGACTGCCTATAGCAGACCGCTGAATTAGACGAAAACAACGCCGGAAAATCGGAAAGAATTCCAAGACGTTAGGGACAGAATGCGAAATTATCACTTAGTCGTCACAATACAAAAGAATCGTCCGTTCCGACGAAGGCAGAATACTCTCTGTTGGCCGAATGAGAGTGCGTATCACATGCTTCGGCTTTACTACCTAGGTAAGGTCAGTTCCGCAGTAGGATTTGCCTTCCTTATTCCCGCACTACATCTACACAATGTTCCACCACACTCATGCAAATATAAACAAATTATAACCACTGTTCCATTTTATTTCATCCACCATTATACTATCGTGAGGACGACTGCAGAAGTATCTCAAAACGTAAATTTTATGTTTTTATTATTAATTTTAAATGTACAATTTCATATAAAAGTTCTTGTTTGTGCGTACCACTGATCACATATATGTGTTTTTAACGAATACATACTTAATTATATAAAAAAAAAATGAGATTAAGATTGATCAGTTTAGGGGGAGGGGAGCAGGCATTTTTGTAGGTAGGGTACAATTCAGAAATTCCAGGCGCAGAAATCAGTTGATACTTATGAAACAGACTGTAAGTCGTAAATGTAACGCGTAAAACATTAAAAAATAGCAACCGGATTTTGAAAAATGTCCAAAGAAAGAAAAGACAGTTCTGACGACGACAGAAAAGTAAGCAATGAGAGAAAAAGAACATTGCTGCTGACATCGGTAGTTGACATAGTGCCTAAACATATCACAATGGAAAATGTTCTACAATAAAATGCGATTAATTTTCTTGTTTGTACTGCAAATAGTTCATACATATATTTTAAATAAATATTTTGTTAAAAATCAGTTCCAGAGTTGAATATTTTTTTACTTTTACGCTTTAAAACTATGTTCGCTTACATTTGTAAACGAACTTAAAATGAAACATTACATTTTGAGACTAGAAAAATCCCATTTATGATTTTAAAGAATTTCCATTTTTAAAGATTGAAATTTATGCTTAAGAAGAGGAACATAAAAGTGAAACAAAAGAATTTTTTAATTTTGTGCAATATTTCTCTAAGAATTCTTTTACGAGAAAAATAATATGTGTTTCTGCACGTTTAAATCCCTGAGATACAAAATAAAGAAGATCAATTCCTAAATGGAATGCTATGCTGTGGAACAAGTAAATGTTTTGCAACAACAAAAGTCTTAGTATAAATGTAGAATGGCATAAACCTGTAAAATAATTAACTTGTAATAATAAAATTTAATAACCAAATTTAATTACAATGTACAATGATAAATGTACTTTCCAAAAGAATGTACATTAGTTTACGAAAATCTTATATATTGTTTAAAACACATTTGCATCTAAAATATTATAAAATGTATTATATAACACAGTTCCTTATACGAATGGGACAGTACTCATAAATTTTAACAAAAAAAAATTACTAACAAATTTTATTAAGGAAAGAAGGGATTTAGTGAGCTAGCAGGCAATAAATATTCTAGTTTGTTTTAGTCTTAGCTTTATAATTTTTTCTTTCTATATTTTTTGCTAAAGTAATTTATTTTTTGTTTAACTTTTAACTTTTTTGCATTGATTTTATACCCAGTTTCATTCATTTTATTTAATTTTGCATAATCACAAATTTTACAAATCATGTGGTTAATTTTAAAAGATTTCATGTGAGCTTAAATTATATCTAAATACGATATACTCATATTTTTCATTGAAAAAAAAAAAACTAAATTTGTTTACCATAACTTTCAGTTGTTTGTAATTAGTACTACATGGTGATAGATTTTGGAAGGCAAGAATTTGTCTGACTATTATTAGACTGAATTATTTGTCTGATATTGCTTGTATTTTAAAACTTGTTAAAAAAAATGGAAGAAAAAGAGAGAGAGAGAAGAAAATCAGAAGAAAACAAGGAAATAAGTATCGTGTTTAAATTTATTATTTAACTATTGTAATATCAAAATCTCTTTGAAGCATTTAGTATTAAAACAAGAATTACAATATCCAGGTGCAATTTATATATTGTATTAACTAAATTTAAATATTGTATGATTCGTTAATGTTTGTCAATTAATAATAATTCGTAAGTAACTTAAGTAGTTTTTAGTGTTAAATTCTGATGTTAATTTCCTTCTAAAGTAGAATATAGAATTGAGGGAATTATGTCTGTTTAGGTAGATTTCATATGAAATACTACCAATTACATTCTTCTCTATGTTGGAATTTAGGAAAACATTTTGCAGATCTACACCGATCATGACCCCTAGAACCCAAAACCAACCCCAGTAAAAAACTTTATATATATATATATATATATATATATATATAAATCACTTTTTTATGGACACTGTTCCCGCCAATAGCTCAATCACAAATTAATCACTGCACACAACTCACAATAAATTAAAACTAGCGGACTGTATTACTAATTAAATTTTAATTCACAAAACAATAAATTGAACGAGAGTAGATATTTACACTACTCCTCGGATCGGCGTACCGAACCCAACTCACAAGTTTCAAAACAAATCACACAGATGGTGCTTCTTGCGGCAACATACCTCCGGGCCTTGAATGTTTCAAACATTTAATACTATAAATGCGATATCAATTTAGAATACAATCTCAATAATACAATTTTTTTTCTCAGCATATACACTAAATGGAATATTAAATTTACAAATATAAACACAAAAATATAATAATACACTACACTAAAAAATTTTGCTTAATTAAATAAAATGTATGAATTCAAGTATTTAATGTGGTTTCATTCACTTGAGGCAAAACAACAATTTTGGCCACTGGCCATTTATATGTGCCATTTTTATCCCTTAAAGTTATAACTCTAACTATACCATCTTGGCCTGGATGGATTTTAACAATTCTTGCCAAATGCCATTTTAAAGGGCTATAATTATCAGGATTTTTTACTAAAACTAAATCCCCCTCTTTTATCTCTACCCTTCCTTTATGCCATTTGGGTCTATTTAAGAGCTTATTTAAATATTCTGATGACCATTTTTTCCAAAGATGTTGTGTCAATTTCTGAACTAATTGCCACCTGCTCAACCTATTCATTGGGATTTCAGTATAATTCGGTTCAGGTAAGGCCATTAAAGATGAGCCAATAAGAAAACGAGCAGGTGTCAAAGCTTCAACATCATTTGGATCATTTGAAAGAGGGCAGAGTGGACGAGAATTAAGAACAGCTTCGATTTGAATAATAAGAATCAAGAGTTCCTCATAACTTAAAATAGTTTTACCTACAACACGCTTTAAATGATATTTAAGTGATTTAACACTTGCCTCTCATAAACCTCCAAAATGAGGGGTTGAAGGGGGATTAAAATGCCACTTAATTCCTTCATTAGCTAAATAATTTTGAATTTCCTCCACACCTTTATCCTTAAATAAAGATCTGAGAATTGCTCTTAATTCTTTATTGGCACCAACAAAATTTCGGCCATTATCACTGAAGATATCAGAAGGTTTGCCTCGTCTCGCAATAAAGCGTTTAAGTGCTGCTGAAAACGCTGCACTTGTTAAATCATGGACAATTTCAAAGTGCAAGGCCTTTGTAGTAAAACACACAAAAATACAAATAAAAACCTTTTTTACCTGTTTACTCCTACCTGTTGAATTTTTTATCTCAAAAGGACCGCAGTAGTCTAATCCAGTGCGCGTAAATACTCTGGATACCGTTACTCTTGCTGCTGGCAAATCAGCCATCTGTTGCTGCGAAATTTTAGAATTAATTTTCTTACAAATAATACAATTAAAAAAAGATTTTTCTAACTACATTTCTGCCAGCTTAAATCCAAAATTTAGCTCTGATGAGGGACATTGTGGTTTCTGAACCTGCATGAAAATATAAAACATGAAAATAATTAATAACACAAAATGTAAAATTATGTTTTGCAGGGATAATCATAGGAAATTTTTGGTGATCGGATAAGTTACTGTTTTTCAGTCTGCCACCAACACGAATGCAGCCATCACTGTCTAAAAGTGGACACAAGTTTATCAGTTTGCTATTGTTAGGGATAGCAGTACCCCTTTCTAAACACTGGATTTCTTTCACGAATGAAGTCCTTTGAATGTTCTTTACAATGCACGATAAGGACTGAGAGAGTTCACTGCTAGATAAAGTTCCAGCTGTAGGATATAAAGGGTTTCTACAGTTATATATGAATCGTTTACACCATGCTACTACTCTTTGTAGTCTGATGAATGAAGAACAGTTATTAATGATGTCTAAAGGTTCAAGAGTGTTAACTAAGGCACATACTTGAGTCACTGATAAAAATTTCAATTCACGCAAAAACAGCTCATTGGCTTCAGCAGGATTGCTATCAGGACACTCGACCACCTCAAGCTGTTGTAGGAATGCTGGACCGAACCACCACAGTTCACACTGTTGAATCTTGATGGGATCTATACCTCTAGAAATAAGGTCTGATGGATTTTCCTTTGAAAGTACGTAATTCCACTGTTCAACCGAAGTTAAACTTTGTATAATGGATATCCTGTTGGCTACGAATGTCTTAAGATCATTGGATTCTTTTTTTAACCATGCAAGTACAATTGTGCTATCTGTCCAAAAATAAGTTTTAGAAATTTCTAGTTTTAAGGCACTTAACACCTTCTTCATTAACTTAGATAGCAGGACTGCAGCAGAAAGTTCAAGACGCAGGATAGTGACATGCTTTAGAGGAGCTACTCTGGATTTACTAGTGAGTAGCTTAACAGCAGAATCACCATAAGAATTAGTAGATTTCACGTAAATGACCGCTCTATAAGCAATTTCAGATGAGTCGGAAAATCCATGTAGTTCTACACAAATAGATTGAGCTATAAGAATACATCTAGGGATATTGATCAGATTTACACTCTTTACGGAAGTAAGAAAGTCATTCCACTCCTTATTTTCCTTCATTGGGAGATAATCACACCAATCTATTTGCAGCAAACATATTTTTTGCAGAAACACCTTGGCCCTTGTAATTATTGGACCTATCAAACCCAAAGGGTCAAATATTCTAGCAATTTGTGACAAAACTGATCGTTTAGTGTATAATTTGCTTTGCTCGATAATTAAGTTAAACCCAAAACAATCTGGTTGAGGCTTCCACAATATTCCCAAAGTTTTTGTCTCATTAGAAAAAGAATATTCAGATTCTGAGTTATTACACAAAAGAGCAAAATTATTTGCTGCCCATTTATGGAGATCCATGCCTCCTCTATTTAACAAAGATATCAGTTGTTGCTGAATCTCCTTCGCTGTGTCTAAATCATCTGCTCCTGTTAGGATGTCGTCCATGTAAACATCCTGCAACAATACATTCGCATTTAAAGGAAATTCATTTCCTTCGTCTCTGGATAATTGCATTAAGGTTCTTGTAGCTAAAAAAGGGGCACTAGTTGTGCCATAAGTCACAGTGCATAACTTGTACACTTTTACTGGCTCATTCACCTCAGGTTTAAATACTATTCGTAATAAATCACGTTGACTCGGATGTATTAATATCATACGATACTTTTTTAATATCAGCTACAAAAACAAACTGATGCTTTCGAAATCGCAACATTATAGAAAATAACTCATCTTGGATTGTTCCTCCGTTAAACTGCAAACTGTTTAATGATTTCCCTGTAGAAGTTAAGGAGCTGGCATTATACACGACTCGTAATGGTGTACTACTTGATTCTGTACGGAACACGCAATGATGTGGAATATAATAAGTGACTTCTGGCTCTTCAGATTCTATCACTTCTTCTATGTGACCCATACTTAGATATTCTTCCATAAATGCTTTATAAAGATCATTAACTTTATGTTCTCTAACTAAGCGCTTCCATAATGAATTTAAAATATTCATTGCCTTTTGTTTTGATTCGCCAAGACAAGATGCATCTTCATTTAGCGGCATTTTCACCATATATTGTCCATTTTCAGTTCTAGAATAATTTTTCAGAAAATGTTCTTCACAAATTTCTGCTTCCGTAGTTTTAGAAATCTCAGACTCTCTCTCTATGTTTTCTAGTTCCCAAAACTCTCTAATTATTTTTTCTAATTCCAAATTATCTGTAATTAACCCACAATGTATATTACTTTCACCCCTAGCCGGAAGGCTTCCACTGACAATATACCCGAATACACTGTTTTGTAACACAATTTTAGTATTTAATGTTTGCCGATAAATTTGATCTGGTCTTAAAAATTCATAGAAATTTTCTGCACCTAAAAGCAAATCAATCGGACATGGGACATTAAATTTTTCATCGGCTAATTTGATGTTAATTAACAATGGGATAGAAGTCTCAAGCGGCCTAGACGGCGTAAATTCTGTAATTTTCGGAACGACTAAAAAGTCTAATTTTAAATGAAAATCCTTATCTCTATTTCAAACAGTTGTGTTAACCTTAGATCTAACATTCAGCGATAAATTATTTATGCCTGAAATAGAAATGTTAGTCTTTTCTCTTTTCAAATTAAGTTTATCTACTAACGTATAATTAATAACTTTTACTCATAAAGTTAGAGTTTGCTCCAACGTCTAATAAACCTCGTACTTCATGAAAATTACCCAATTCATCTTTTATTAAACAAACAAATGTGCTAAATAACACAGCTTTTAAGTCATTAGCAAAATTACATGTCGTTGAAAATAAATTGTTTTGAATTTATTAGCTGGGAAAAGCTGAAATACTGGAGCCGAAATATCCAAATTAGATTTATTACCTTCTTTGTTTATATGACTCATTTCCTGTAAAATTACCTCTTGGTTTTCAACTTTATTTATTTTTTTGTTCGCGAGGAAAATGCAAAGTTACATTGTGCCTTTTCCTACAAATAATACAAGCGAATTTAGATTTACAATCGATTACTTTATGATTCATAAGACAGTTAAAACAAAGATTTTTTGCCTTTACCAGCTCAACTCTATCACTCACTGACATATTTTTATAAACAGGGCATTTATGCAAAGGATGATTTTCATTACATGACAAAATACATTTAGAATTTTTTACATCAGTTAGAAAAACTTTAGAAACTGGCCTAGAATAATTATTTTTATTATTCGACCTAGAATTATCAACCACAGGTTTTCCCTCTGATGTGTAATATAAATCTATCTCCCTAGATAACTCAATTGGGTGAAACCAAGAATCTCCTTGTCTAACATTTATAAAACATGTAACACCTTATCAAGCGTCTGACAAATTTTATCAGAAATCACAAACTTTTTTAAAGTTTCAAAATCTGTCACATTTCTCAATTTTAAATAATAATCCCAACTCGTTGTTAATCGGAATGCAAATTGTACATACGTTTCATTGGGTTGACGTTGTGCTTTACTAAAATGTTCTAAACAAGTTTGGTAAGTTGGCTCAAATTCTCTAAGTACTATAGCTTTCACCTTTGAATAATCTTCTAATTCCCCATCTTTAATGTAAGTAATAGCATTTGTTGCCCTTTCCTCTAGACGGAATTTTGATTGTAAGTGTTCTTATACTTTTAATGAGAGAGTCTAAAGATTCTATGCTTTCTCCCTTCTCGAAATCATTTAATTTTTCACTTTTGGTTTCTGCACGGGCCTTGGCCAACTCAAGTTCTAATTTTGTACGTTCAATTTTTAATTTTTCAAGTTCTAGTACCTTCGCTTCCTCATTTTTTCTCTCTTCTATAATATTATTGGCCATTTCTTCTACCAATTTAGAATCTGCTTTATATTTTTCACTTTCCTTTATTAAATTCATTAAATCATAATTAGTTAATTTTATATCAGAAATATCAATTCCTAACTCAAAAGCTATCCTCTGGTAGTCTTCCTTTTTCGCGCTTTTGAACATTTTAATAATTAAAGTTCACAATAAATAAATAAATAAATCTCACATACCTCCAAATATAAAAGTGAATCACTTTTTCCAAACTGCTGAGCCACGGCACGAAAAATATTTTGTTTCTTTTATTTATTTCATTTGTCTTCTCAAAATCAGCATTTCGAAATAACTTCGTTTTTTTCTGCATTAGATTATCATGTTGATTACGAAATACTTCACTTAAAGAACATAATTCTTTTTGTTCTTTAATCAAAACAACTGCTTGATATAAACTCCTCGTAATAAAGTATATATATTTTTTAACACCACACTATTAAAGCAATATTATAATAAGGTATTAGATTAAAAAGGAAATGCACAAATTCTCATAAAAAAGAAAACACTTAATTCGTTTCGGTACACTTAAGGTGTTATCACACGAGGGGTCAAAGACGCTTCAGATTCCGGGCGTCTCCATGTATTCCTATGGCTCCAGGGGAGTCGCTTGGAGCGCGAGCGTCTTTTTTCTGTCGGGGCATCTTTGACGCCCGAAACGAGGCGAGTCGCCAGTAACAGCCAATCGTATGCTTGGAAATCTGATAATAGAAAAATCTTTTCCGGAACAGCCAATGAAATGCTTGGAAAAGACGGGCCGTGAGGCGGCTGTTGTCGCTAGACGCCTGGGATTCCAAGCGTCTTTGAGTCCTCGTGTAATAACACCATTATACTCGTTGACTCTAGAACCGAAACACTTTAAATACGTAATTAAATGCTTGTTCTTTACTCCGGGGAGGGGGAACAGAAAAAGGTGTTCCCGCCAATAGCTCAATCACAAATTAATCACTGCACACAACTCACAATAAAATAAAACTAGCGGACTGTATTACTAATTAAATTTTAATTCACAAAACAATAAATTGAACGAGAGCCGATATTTACACTACTCCTCGGATCGGCTTCTCGAACCCAACTCACAAGTTTCAAAACAAATCACATAGATGGCGCTTCTAGCGGCAACAGACACGATAACTTCCTTAATGCTGCACCAATCATTTTCCAAACTGATACATAAAATCAAGGTCCATAAAATCTCGGTCAAGTTGTTTAATGGGCAAAATCGGAAAAGGGGGTGGAAATAAGGAGGGGTTTTAACCCCATAACTTCTTAATTATAATACACAACGACTCAGTTTAAATTTTCTATTACTTCGAAAAAAGGGCGCAAAATTTATCTATGACAGATTTTTGATAAAATTAAAAATGGGCTCAAGGTTCGAAAAGATAGGGTTTTAGGGGGAAAAAATCATAACGTCAATTCTCAAAATATCAAATCCAATAAAATTTATTATAAATTGTCTTAATATTATGTACAACGTTTACATTGACAAGTTTTTGACAACGAAATCCTACTGAAAAAAAAAAAAAAAAACGAATACAAAACGGAGGATTGAAGCATAAAAAAATCCATAACTTCGTCAATTCACAAGATATCCAATCCGCTTAAATTTATACATCTTCAGAATATTATCTACTTTTATACTGACAAGTTTTTCATAGGACCAATTCTTACAACAAAAACATATTAAAAACATATAGAGGTTGAAAAAAAATATCATATTACTCAAATCCAAACTTCTTATTTTCTGACTCATTTTTACTTTCATCTATCTACAATAGAAGAAAGCATTGTAATCGAAAAATTTTTCGACTTCCGGTTTTCGACGGATTTACACGTTTTAGGGGTCAGATATCACAAAAACATGTTCATACAAAATGTCTGTCTGTCAGTCCGTGTGTCGCCGTTGTACCATCAAAAATTGTATGAAGTTATGCATAGAATTGCACCAAATATTTTGTGTAAGTTTTTAGATATGGGAAGCAAGTCCTCCATTAATTTGGAAAAAATCCGCCGGTAGGAGGCGCTGTAATAGCGATTTTTGTGCATTTTGAATATTGTACCATCGAAAAGCCTATGAAGTTATGCATAGAATTGAACCAAATTTTTTGTGTATGTTTTTGGGCCTTGGCAAGAAGGTCCTCTCTGAATTTGGAAAAAATCCGCCGGTAGGGGTCGCTGTAATAACGATTTTTTTGCATTTTGAATATTGTACCATCGAAAAGTGTGTGAAGTTATGCATAGAATTGAACCAAATTAATTTTTTGTGTATGTTTTTGGCCAAGACAAGATGGTCCTCCCTGAATTTGGAAAAATTCCGCCGGAAGGGGGCGCTGTAATAGCAATTTTTGTGCAATTTTCAATATTGTACCATCGAAAAGTGTATGAAGTTATGCATAATTCTAATAAAAAATACTAATAAAACGAATTAAAATGAAATATTGACATTAGACAGAAAAAAGTTTTTGGATTGGCACATTCAACTAGTTCAATTCAGTTTTGTTTCCAAATGCATTCAATTGGTTGGTTCTCTTATTCAGAAACTATTTAATGTTCCGTAAAGGTCGATTTTTTGATAGAGGCAGAATATATTTCAAAAAATGCTGTCAAATTTGGCATTTTGAACCGAATTTCCCGAAGCGATAGTTTTGGAAACGAAAAAATTTGTCTTAGTAAGAAAATAATTGTTTATAAATCAAGTTCTAATTAATTGAACGAAAAAAAACAGGTCGCTTATAAATTTCTTCAAAAATCACGTCAGCAAGTTTTGTGCATTTTGATTTCACGAAGTTTCATGTTTTTTTTTTTTTTTTTTTTTTCATGAATCTGAAAATGTGTCTCAAATTTTCGAGTTATTGAGCATGGAAAAGTAATTTATTTAATACCACCTTAACATGACTCTGATAAAACCAGCTCTTACATAGAAAAATGAAATTAAAAACTCGTCAAAGTGGCCAGATAAAATTGTTAAAGTGGGTTAATCTCTTGTCATTATTTAGTTTTTGTTGTTGTAATTAGTATTTAACTTCGAAATCTAGCTGCGTTTGTAGGTCGAGCCGGCAGGGATTTCTTATTGTTATTTAAATGTTATCACGACTTTCTTAATTTATGATTAATGGAATTACATATCAATCCACAACAAATAAGCTAGTTAAGATGCATGTAGGTTTTTACATAGATTTACTGCGATACACCATAAACCACCGTTCAGAAGTTTATATTTTCTGAATCTCGTACACATGACTCGCTTCCTAGGAATTAGTATTTACAGAAAAAAGCATTATTTCAGCGATTAAAATCTTCATGAAATGTTAGAAAAAAAGTAATGAGCTTGAGTTATAATTATGACTTAAACTCACAGTCTAATTTTTAAGTTTACGTCAACTTAAGCTATACTTTTAAAAATGTGAACCAATATTAACTCAAGCTAGCGAACAACATTATAAGCTTGCTCTTGCACATACATTGTTATACCATAGGAACATTATTCTATCATATCTGTATTACATTTTATAAATTTGAAAAATGAACTAATGAAAGGAAATGACGTAAAATATGTAATGTGAACATTAAAAAGGTCCACAATCATACTTAAAAGGCGACTAATGTAATGAAGAAGGTATTATAAGTTTAAAATATACATTTTATTTAAAACTTCTTAGTACTTTCAAGCCTTCCAGGCTCATCATCAGAGAATATCTTAATAACTAAATGTTGTTTATTTATACAAATCCATCACTTTGTTTTGAAAATGAGAGAGTCAATAATTACTAGAGTTGACAGTACAAGTAACAGTAGCAATTTCTTGGATTGAATTTAATTGAATTTAAATCAAATGCATATTTTAAATTTATAACATATTTTTCATTACATTAGTCGCCTTTTAAGTATTGTTGTGGACCTTTTTAATGATCACATTATATTATTTACGTTGAATCAAGGTGAAAAATTGCGTTTCGTCATATGATATTATTTGAAAGGAAATGATTTTGGAGAATTCTTCTGTTACGATGTGCGAATCAATTCTTGAGAAAATTTTAAAATGATTACGTAATTCATTAACTGTTGATGTTGTGTCATTATCTATATGTCAGCTCAAGTTGGCATTCTTATTAATAAGGCAGAAGACAGGTTTTTAGAAACAAGCAGGAGATTAAAACGGATATAAAAATCATGTAATTGAAATGATGCAAATGATTGGTACTGATTAAAAAATACTGATTGAAAAAACACATTAAAAAACTGAAAGACATGTGAAATAAAAAAAAATAGGGAATTAACTAAAACCATGACTTGTTTAAGGACTAAACACTTTTTAATGCTTGTATATATATATATATATATTTTTTTTTTTACAAAATGTGAAAAAAAAAATTGAATTGTTTAGGAAATGCTGCGAGTTAATGTGCGTTTTCCATTAATGAACCTTTGTTGACCATTCAAATCAATTAGAGGTCTTCTTCGATTTGATTGAAAATAATAAAGTATACATTCGTAATGTTCAAACTGGAAGTTATTTCTGATAAATGTTTATGTAATGCTGGCTGTTCGATATTATCATTTGTTTCTTTGAATTAAATTTAACAGATTACACTATGACGCAAAAGTTTAGACAATGACGTCATTCAGCTATAAAATGTAGAATTATGACGTCAGAATTACAAAAACCTGTAAATATATTCAAAAACTGATTTAAAATGCTATGTACAAAAGACAGTCGTTTTATTTGCTATAATACTAATTTTTTTCATAAAAATTCAAAGGTGCTTGTCGCAAAAGTTTAGACACTATTCTAAATTTCTTTGAATATTCGCTGGCATATGCAAATTTAGAATCGATGATGTCACAAATTTGGAGTACTTAAGTTCTGCAAACGATTGCGCTTCATAGTCGACATGCCGAGAGCTAAAGAAATTCAAGTGAATGAGGTTTCAAGGATTTGGCAGTTGAAAGGTGAAGGGAAGAGCGTTTCTGAAATTTCTGCTATTATTAATAGGTCAAAAAAATCTATTTATCGAGTTTTATCGAGTGGTTCCGAATATAAAGCAAAATGTCGGTCTGGGAGGCCACGTGTGACAAATGTACGAGAGGATCGCCTGATACAAAGACTAGCGAGTACTCAACAAATGAGCGTACGTGGAGTTCAAAGCTCATCGGGACTCTCTGTATCAAAGGATACGATTCGTAGACGAATTTTGGAAAAAGGAACAATCGTTTATAGCAAAATGCAGAAGAAACCAGCTCTGAAACCACATCATAAGTTACAAAGACTTATGTGGGCTCGAAAGCATATGTCATATGGAGAGAAATGGCAGTCAGTCATATTTAGCGATGAAAAAAAGTGGAATCTGGATGGTCCAGATGGTTGTTTATCGTATTGGCATGACTTGCGGAAGGAACCTGGACGTTTTTTTAGTCGCAGACAAGGAGGGGGCTCGGTGATGGTTTGGGCAGCCTTTTGCTATAATGGACAAGTATCTCTGACCTTCACCAGTGGTCGTCAAACTTCACAGCATTATACACAGACATTAGAAGAAAACCTACTGCCATTTGCTGAGCTTCTAGGGGGTCCTCAGTGGGAATTTCAGCAAGACAATGCTTCAATTCACACTGCAAAACATTCAAAATCTTGGTTTAATTCCCATAATATAAGAGTTCTCGACTGGCCAGCATGTAGCCCAGATCTTAACCCTATAGAAAACCTTTGGAGCATCATGTGTCGCAAAGTTTATAGCAACGCTAGACAATACTCTTCTGAAAAGGAACTTAAGACATCTATTGAGAATGCATGGTACGATATCGATCCACAAACTATGCAAGATTTAGTTTCTTCCATGCAATCTCGTGTATATGACGTAATACATAAGCATGGATGCGCAACCAGGTTTTAAAAATTGTTTATTTCGATTTTATTTAATTTGTGTCTAAACTTTTGAGACAGCAGTTTATTTTTGTTACCATTTAATTTATTGCAATATGCACAATTCCACTTTTCTTTGTTATAAATATTGTTTATATGTACAGCACATTAATTTCAAGCAGTGATTTGAAAATTGAATAAATATTTTTCAAAGTATGCAAGAATTTCTTCATTGTCTAAACTTTTGCGTCATAGTGTATTAGTAATTATAAGTAATCTGCTAAAGTTGGGCTTCGCAAAAGTCAACTCCTTCGCATCAATATATAAAAATCTAGTTTCGTTGACATTTTCGGTTATCTTTTAAAAGTGGAATATAGAATCAAAAATAAATTTATTACACTGTAGATTGAAATGTCCGAAAATCAGACACGTAAGTGTCTGAAACGGAGTGTTCAATTTTTAGACATTTTAAAATATCTTAATTTTTTCACACATTTCAAACGTCTGAATCGATACCCTTTTTTGTTGTAAACATTATACGTAGCAATGTTTGACCACGTATAATCCTGGAATTTATATGGTCATGGTCCTGGCACATCCACCCACACACGTTCTTATTTTAGGCGCTCCAAAATTTGTTATGCAATTTTCGTGCAGCTGATAACTTAAATCTTTTTCGTCATTGATCAGATTATAATCAATGTTTTTAATTTATTGTGTAGAATGCGGTTAAAAAATATATATATATATTGGTCTTAATATCGTAAAACTTCCCAATAGCGGGCACCTTGGAACCGTGGAATTTGTCCGTCATTGGGAAGTTGCATATAATAACCTGTATAATATCGAAAGAGATTTAAAATAAATTCATTACAAAAATTTCTTACCTAATTTTGGGCCCATAAACTTGTACGGGGAGAAGTAGGGGACACTGCCCAGTTCGCCAATGCTTTAATAAAATCCTTCGGCAATTAATTTAACCCTATATTATGACTCGCTAAATAGAGGTGTCCAGCATTCGGGAGTATCCGGTATGGAGGTTAATGGACAACCCCTAATACGGGACACTTTTTTTAATCCACAACGCATGCATTTGTAAGAAAAATGCTGAAAAAGAAATAATGTACAAAAAATTTGTAAATGCTGATATTTGTTTACCTGTGAATCTCAGTCTTTAAAACATTGTGATTCACTAAGAAAAAATTGCCTTCTTTGTGAAGAAAAAATGAGCGTAGTCTTTTTTTCTTTTTTTTTTTCAAAGACATGTTCGGCTCTGCTCGAAAGTAGGTCAAATGACCGGACATGTTGCCAGATGTTTATAGATGGAGGAGCCATGAAGTTTTGCATTGAAAAAAAAAGACTGCTGATTTATTGAATTTAAAGATCTTTAGTAATTTATCTTGATGGGTCGTAACTTATCAATTTGCAAATAAACAATCGATGAAGCAAATGTATAAATCCTTCATATTGTATTCAAGAGCAGAATTAATCCTGCAACAGCATACATATTTGTATACAGTCGAACCTCTATTTAACGAACCTCTATTTTGCGAATTTCTCTATTTTACGAACTTTTCCTTGGGACCAAGAACATTTCGCAAATTTCTTCGTAAAATAACCTCCAAATAGCGAAGTGCATTCTCTATTTAACGAACTTTTTCTTGGAATCTAAAAATTATTTCTCCCTATTTGTCAAAATATTACTGGACATTTCAAACTTATTCTTTCTTTTAATACATTTTATGATGATCAATGACCATGAACAGGTCTTACCAGCACCTAACTCACCAAAAAAGCAGAGAAGCACCAAAAAAAGAGAGCAGTAAAATCGCTGTGATTATATGCTTTTCATCCAAGAAGTGTCTGATCATTCAGTCGTGCTGGTAATTTCGGTTTTTTAGCTCGAAAATGTCAAAGAGAAAGCTCTTGGCATAAAAGAAAAAAATCTTGATGTGGTGGATAAAAGCGTGAAGAAAAAGAATATTGCTTTAAAATTTGGTATCCCTCCAAACAGCTTATCGAACATAATAAAAAATCGTGATTGCAATGTAAAATTATTTTTTAAACTGAAAATACAATGTATTTTCAGACAATGTTTTGTTTCATTCTTATTTCCCTTGCAAGTTTTTTTTTTGAAGGGTAAAATATATAAAACAAACAGATATAATTTATACAAAAAGTGTGATTAATTACTTTTTAAAAATTATATTTAGTGTTTATGGGTTTAAAATATGTTTTATGTAGTTTAAAATATTTTTAAAAGTGACTCTCTATTTAACGAATTTTCCACATAACGAACTTTTTTTCGGGTTTTAGCGACTTCGTTAAATAGAGGTCCTACTGTATTTTTGTGAAAAGCATTTTAAATAAATTAAAAAATTCGCAAGTTAAGTGCAAATTCTAGCTATGAAGTATGTTTAAATTTCTAGTTATTTACTAATAATTATTTTTAAATTCAAATTACTTTTTTACTAAAAATAATCAAAATATCAAAATTAGAATTTATTTTAAATAAAATATATATGTATGTAAAATATAACATTTAAACAAAACGATCAAACTTACTGGAAACGCTACGCAGTCAGAAAGGAATTCCTGGATTTGACCGTTTAAAAACTGTTCTGTGAGAAACTAAGAATTGCAGCTTTTTAAATGTAAATATTTTCATATAATAGAGTAGTTACATTAAAAGTATGTAATTTTTCATCCTCAAAACATAACCAGCCACACAAAAGAGTTTTTTTTTTTTTTTTTTTTTTTTTTGAACCAGCTTTGAGCAGACGATGACGAATAGCACAATATTATTGGTATAAATTAATAAAAATTACATTATGTCCTTTCGCAATCTTTGTGTAATTTGTGTAGTCGAATTTAATCTTCAAGTATTGTGTACTTATTTGTGTCTATTCGGTCATTATACCAAAGACAGGAATTTGACAGCATTTGACGGCATTTGACGGATAAGCAGGCATTTGACGTCAAGGACACAAGTCAGATGTACGTATATAATAAATATCTAATATAAGTATATGTGTATTAGAATCACTGAACCGCAAAAAATGAAACAAGTAAAAATAAATTATTAGCGTAATTCCAGGATTTATGCCGCACATTTTTTTATTAATTCGTGTATAAAGTCCCATGGTGGACATAAAAAAATTCTGTACTATTTAATGTTTAATATACAAAGCGTGTACTGCGACAAAAAAATTCAAAACAAATTGTTAATATTTTTTAACAATTTTTTTCTAAAACATTACATTGCGGCGCGTCACCCGTACATTCAGGGACCTGTTTTTTTTTTACTACAATCAACACAAAAATGTCGAAAAAGTACAACCTTTATCTAACTACATTTAAACACATGATGTAACGAAGCCAATTACACTTCCTCTTTTTTGGAGTAGTTTGCAAAGAACGTCTTCGTTACGCGTTAACCAATTTTTCATTATTATCATCTTGACTTGCATCTTTCTTGCGCTTCTTACTTTTTATTTTCCACTTTTTCTCATTTAGTTTTAGTAAACTTGATAACATGCCTAACATGGTTAGTCTGTGGAAAAAGAAAAGGAAAAGTTAATAACACTTAGTCATCCTGTACAAAAAAAAAACAAAAAAAAAAACTGCGGCATGTATACCGGAATAGCAGTGCGGCATGTATCTCATTTTGCATGGTGCAGACGTCGGCCATCACAGTTACCTGCCATTGCTAAGGGGGATGGCGTAACCATACATACAGTTCTCTATACAAACGCTATACTTAGTTTTGACATCGAAATCATGCATGCATTTAGTAATTAGTGTATGAAACGTACTTAAACATAACGTGTTTAAAAGTTTGGACAGTGAAATCATGCACTTACGTCAAATTAAGGATTGTACTTCTACAAGTAAACATCGAAATGGGATTCACGCTATACACTGGTTAAAATAATCTCATTGCGCACCTATACTGTGTGTCTGACGAACATCTATCGATATTTACAAGAAATTCAAGGAGTGCGGCATCTATCCCGTATGCGGCGACTCTCCCGGAGTTACCCTAATTAAAATCTGCGCCTACATAAAAACAAACATTCCGTTTCAATTACAAGTAAATCAAGTTCGAACAAAAGAAATCTAAAACGCATACACAGCTGAGAGCTGCTTTAGTAGCTACTAGACGGAAGCATCAATATATCTCAAAATAAGACATTTGGTACTTTTTCACATATTTTTCTCGGATCGTTTATACCATGGTCTTAGTAAGATCTATATTATCTTAATTTTCAGATTGATCCATTTAAGTGTCTGAAATACCTTTTCAGTCATATATGGGTCTAAATTTAGGACGCCTCTATTTGCAGTGTACATTGTGATATTTTAAAAATATGTTAAAAATGATATGCGATTTATACTTTGTTTATATGTTATATAAGTATGTTTATTATCAAATTGCTAATTCAATAAAAACTTTTAGAACTAAAATAACTTGAAATTTTCTAGAAGATTGTTATTTTTGAAGATTGAAGATTTTCTAGAAAACTTTGTTATAAAAATGTGAATAAATTATCATTAATATATTTCCTTCTTTGAAAATGTCCTTATAGATTTAATCTCTGTTTTTCTGTCACACATTAAAACCCTTTAACCGTCTGGCCCGGATTTTTCCGTTTCTAAAAATCATGTTAAAATGGCTGTAGACCAAAATATTTTAAACAGAATTTTATTTTTCACCTTATATAGAAAGTAGTGATATTAAAGATATTATAGCATCAAACTGAGATTTAAAAAATATATATATCCTGGGATTTACAAGCATTCTTATAAAATTACTGCAAAACCCTCGGACGGTGAAAGGGTTAAGTATTTTTAAATATGCATCACCTATTTGTACACTAAAACTCGTTTTAACAGAAATCATAATCATCAACCGTTTTCAATCCATTAGTAGATGTAGGTCTCTCCCAGATTTTTCAAATTTTTCCTGTCTAGTGGTTTAGACATCCAATTAACACCGACCACGTTTGTAATTTCGTCACTCCATCTTACTTGAGGTCATCTTCTTGATCGTTTTACATCTCTGGGATACCACTGCATGATGTTTGTGACCCATCTATTGTTTTGTCTTTTAGCAATGTGCCCGAACCTTTTTCCATTTTAATCATTTAATTCTTTCAATGATGTCAGAAATTTTCGTCTGATTTCTTATCAAAGTTACTCTCATTCTGTCTTTTCTAGTTATGCTTAATATACATCTTTCTATACTTTTCTCTGATGTTTGTAATCTTTGTACCATTCGTTTTGTTAGCGACCATGTTTCTTCTCCATAAGTTAGTGCAAGCAAATTATATTGATTAAACTCCATTCTTTTTAAACAAAGAGGCATTTTGCTCTTCAGAATATTATTGTTCTTCCCAGAAGCACCCTTCCATTGCTTATTCCTTTATTTGTTTCACTCATTATACTACAATCCAATGATATATCCTGTTTAAGGTATACATAACTTTGCACTTCCTTAATCTCAGTGCTGTTGTAGACCATTTTATTTTTTGATGCAAATGAAATGAACATCACCTTAGTATTTTCCAAATTTATTTTTAATCCCACATTAATGCTAGCTTTTACCGAATCTCTTAGCATTTTACTGAATACTAGCAAACCCCGCGGCTTTGCTCGCGTAATATTTGAAATATGCCAAGTGATATTTAAATATCTAATTTTTATTAAAAGGTACTAACTAAATTTTTATTTTATTAAAAGGTTTTTTCATTAAAAGTTACTTATTACTTTTAGGAATAATTCAAAAATTACTATTTAAAACACAGTTTGATTAAACATCATTATTACACTGCATTAGGCAGAAATGAGACTTAAATTAATAAAACGAAATAAAACTAAATAAATGATAATTTAGAAAATATGTTGAAACTTTTATGCTCAATTAATACGCTCATTTCAGTATTCTTTGAAGTTTTGAATTTTTTAGAAACCATCTTCTTACATCTTAAAATTAACCATCATGTCAAATTCCAAGTCCTACCACCTCTCTCAACATAAAGGGCTATGTTGAAATAGGAACTGTCACCATTAATTTGCCAACATTAATTTGGAAATCGGTTTGTTATTTCCTAATATTCCACAGAAACGTATTTTAGAAAACTTTTAAAGGCCTTTTTTAGAACGTTTGTTGTTCCTGTGAACCCCAGGTAGTAGAATCATCGGCATAAAATATAGCCTGTGTAGGATCAGAGACTGTTACAATTGATTTGCAGCTATTACTTTTATAATCGGTTTATATTCCCTGAAATTGCATAGAAATCGTAATTTAGGACTTTTTTAGAATGCTTTTCACACCTCCCCTTCGCTTCACCCCTTTTTAATTCGAATTTATTTTCGACAGTCCTCGAGGGCATTTATATTTTATAAGTAACTACCATGCCATATTTAAAGTTTCTAGACTTTTTCAGTATCACAGAAATCGCAATTTAGAAAGTTTTTAGCTCCTACAACCCTCTGGTGGTAGTGGCACAGACAAATATAGCTTACGTTTGAGCATATAAAGCATATTATGTTTGAGCATAATATATAGCTTATGTTTGAGCAGGTTCTATTATCAACAATTTGTCATCATTATTTTTTTAATCGGTTTGGTATTTTATAAGTTTGCTTAAAAACTGTAATTTATAACGCTTTTCGCTCACTTCATCTTTTTAAATTTGGAATTTTCTTTCGACTGTTCTTAGAAAGCAGTTGCATCTTGTAAGTAAATACCATGCCATACTTCAAAGTGTTAAACCCCTTAGTTGTGCAAAAAACGCATATTAGAACGTGTTTTGCTTTTGCAACCCTCAGATGGTAGTGGCAGCAACATAAAATATAACCTATGTTATAGCAGGGACTGTCACCATTGATTTGCAACCATTACTTTTGAAACAGTTTTGGTATTTCTTGAGATTGAGTAGAAGTCGCAATTTAGAACGTTTTTAGAAAGCTTTTCGCGCATTTTCACCACTTTTTAAATTTTCAATTTTTACGAAACTGTTGTTAAAGATCATTTATATCTAATAAATATGTACCTTGCCTAATTTCAAGTTGCTAGCCCCTACCGATCACAAAAATCCAATTTTAGAACGCTTTTTGGCTCCTAAAACGTCTAGATGATAGTGATACCGACATAAAACAGCATCTATGTTAGAGCAGATGCTGTAAGCATCAATTTCCTACCGTTACGTTTGAAATCAGTTTGATTTTTCCTGAGATATTGCTGACAACTCGGCATTTAGAACGTTTTTAGAACGCTTTTCGCGCATTTTGCTCCTGCATCTCCTATAGCCTATCTTGGAGCAAGATCTGTCACCATCATTTTCACACCATTATATTTGAAATCGGTTCAGTATTTCCTGAGATTGCATAGAAATCGCAATTTAGAACGTTTTTTACAACGCTTTTGCGCATTTTGACCTTCTTTTAAATTTCGATTTTTTTAGGAAGTGTCCTTAGAGGTCATTCATATCTTATAACTAACTACCATTCAAAATTTCACGATTCTAGGTCCTTCCGTAACGCAAAAATCGCATTTTTAGAACGTTTTTTGCTCCTGCACCCCCTTTCGGGTGGTGGCACCGACATAAAACATAGCCTATGTTGGAGCAAGGTTTGTCACCGTCATTTTGACACCATTATTTTTTAAATCGGTTTGGTATTTCCTGAGATTGTGTAGAAACCACCATTTAGAACGTTTTTTAGAACGCTTTTTGTGCATTTTCACCCCTATTAAATTTCGAATTGTTTAAGAACTGTTCTTAGAAATCCTTTATATCTATTAAGTAGCTAATATTTCAAATTTCATATTTCTAGGCCCTTCAGTAACACATAAATCGCATTTTTAGAACGTTTTTTGCTCCTGCACACCCTTTGGGGTAGTGGCACCGACATAAAACATAGCCTATCTTAGAGCAAGCGTTATCACCATCATTTTGACACCAGTATTTTTTAAATCGGTTTGGTATTTCCTGAGATTGTGTAGAAACTACCATTTAGAACGTCTTTTAGAACGTTTTTTGTGCAGTTTCACCCCTTTTAAATTTCGAATTGTTTAAGAACTGTTCTTAGACATCATTTATATCTTATAAGTAACTAATATTCCAACTTTCATATTTCTAGGTCCTTCAGTAACGCAAAAATCGCATTTTTAGAACGTTTTTTGCTCCTGCACCCCCTTTGGGGTAGTGGCACCGACATAAAATATAGCCTATGTTCTAAGTTGGACTAACACCATCATTTTGATACCATTACTTTTGGAATCGGTTCGGTAGTTCCAGAGCTTACCTCCTACAAATAAACAATTTTTACCTCTTTATAATATTACTAGGGGGCTCGGCCCCCTACGAGCTACGCTCGCCAACCCCCGTCCAGACACCGGAGACTCTAAATGCACGTTAATTTGATCGGCTTTAAAAAGATTTCGAAAGATTGAATTATAATTTAAAAAACAGTGGCGATCTCCCTATAAACGAATTTCTATTCATTTCTCTTTAATTGGGGAATTTTAACGCCAAATCCGCTGCGGTACTACTTGATTATCCTGTCGACCAATTTCGCCAAATTATATAAATCGCCAAACCACTCGCCAAATTATACAAATTGATATAATTTTTATTTTAAATAACGAAAGAACAAATAAATTCGTACAACATTAATAAAAACACAAATAAAACGTCGAAATAAAAATAACTTGATGACGTATACACGTGTAACAACATTTCAAAATAAGCTAATATAAAAGGAATTAAGTAAAGAGAGTCTTTGTCTCCTGATATTTTTTAACAAAGCGAAAAGAAAGTTCTTTTAAATGAGACATTTTAAATTAATTCTCAAAATATCAAATAAATGTCTAGCGCAATTTCTAAATTTAAACTTTTTTGCAATATTATTTTGTGTTCATTTTATGTAATAACTATAATGTGACGTAAATATGACGTAATTTCTCCTAAGACTTCTAACGCATGTTAATGAATTTATTATTTTACAATATCCTTTCTCTTTTAAAATTCACGTGTGTACTTTTTATGACGTAATTTTTAATAAGTTTCTGCTTTTTATACGTAATTATTTAATTCTAATTTGAATGTTTTTTTCCTGTTTATAATAGTCACGTGTAAATAAATTTTTAATTTGAAACAAACATTATTGCTTGCGCTTTTTATACAGTTGGCAACCGTTTAAATTAGTACAATTTTCTGAAATCTGTAAAAAATATCTCTAGAAATGCTGAAAATTTGAATTTAAAATAGAAATAAAACCTGAAAAAATGAGTCAAAATAAAAAAATTAATGCAATCTGCACTCCGGCAAATTCTAACGCGTAAAATGATCTAAAAATGATTACACTGCTATGTATAGTTTTTGCTGCTATAAAACTTTTTTAGTGGAACGATTTTGTCCAACTTTAGCATTAAATAACTCTTAAAATAATTCTTCGATTTGAAAACTGTCTGCATCAGCGTGTTTATCTAACATTTATGTATAAAACCACCGATTTTCATATTTTTGTATGCATTATGTTTGTTAATATTAACGAATAAAGGCCTCCGGTCACAAAAAAATCAAAACCGGCGGCGGCGGCGGCGGCGGCGGTGACAGCGGTAGTTACTTTTTTTTAGAATAGAGAGATTATTAGTATAGATAGATTAAATTGGCATTAGCCAACCGGATATGACTTAAATATTCCCCATTCATTCTAATCCCTTTGTTTCCCAAATTCATCTTCTTGAAAATATTTTCTAAGACAGCAGTAAAGAGCTTAGGCAAAATGGTGTCTCCTTGTCTTACCCCACTTCCAAGCTTAATCTTTGCTTTTCCTTTGCCAAAACGGATACATACATACATAATCAATATCTATCTATCTATCTATCTATATATATATATATATATATAGATAGATAGATAATCAATCTCTCTCTCTCTCTCTCTCTCTCTCTATATATATATATATATATATATACAGGGTATCCCAAAAATGACTGATGGATTTTTAAATTCAGTAACTTCCAAACGATGACATATATTTAAAAAATTCTTGCAGGAGGGTTATGTATGATGCCAGGAGTTTTTGTACTGTGATTCTTGATTTTAGTTCGAATTTCAAACAATAGAGGGTGCAGAGAGCAACAGACACTTAGTCCAGACCAGATTTTTCGTACTTCGGGATCCATTCAATACATTTTAATCTCCTTTTTTCGCATGGAAGAAGAGAGAGACCGAAAAATCGAGCCTGGATTTGGCAGTTATAGCTTACAGCGCCATCTATCGATGCTATTTGTAACTAAAACTGAGAATCACAGCATAAAAACTCCTGACATATATATGGTCTTACATAACACTCCTGCAAGATCTTTTTTAATATCTGTCACCGTTTGCAAGTTATTAAATTTTAAATTCCATCAGTCATTTTTGGGACAACCGGTACATGCATAATCAATATATATATATATATATATATATATATTGATTTCTGTATACGGCGAATTGATTTAAGGAGAAAAACGTTAATAAACTTTTAATAAATACAAATCCTCCAATCAAAATTTCCTTTTAAAAACGTTTCTTTGTTTTTCTCTCAAATCGTATTCATTTTAAATCATATTTCCAATATGTACAATAGAAATAAGTGATACAGAAAAGGATAAATCTAATTTGAATTAAGATACATTTCTAAAGAAGTTTTGTGTCACTGAATTTGCAATCCATAAATATTTGTGTTCTTAAGATTGTCGAAATAAAAATATGAAAGTGTGCAGCGAAGTATTCAGCTCTCATCCAAATCAGAAACATGAAATTTCCATACAGATTATTTTTCTTTGCTCGAAATAGTGAGATACATCTCCGAAAAATATTCATTCGACTTTATGTACATATTTTATAAATTTATTAAAGAAGTAAAAATGGGAAGTTTGTTTCGTCAGATTAATTTTATATTCGCACATTTAAATAAATGTGAGGTATTATGTGTAGGAGTGCGTTCGCGACGCTCGATGAATAAAAAAATCATATTCATTTATGGTAACTTTTACCATTTTCGCAATTTTTTTTAAATTATATTCGTGTATTGTTAGGTAGTGTTGAATTAAGTGCTTCCCTTCTGAAAGTACAAAATTTGTATATTATAACTTGAATTGAGGCATAGTACACATTATAATTAATTGAAACACCAAGCTTTTTCTTGACACTTTTACTTTCAATATATTTTAATAAATTATTAATAACAAATAATTATTAATAACAAATTATTTAAAGTAAATTAGACTTGTGAAAATAAATTATGTCACCTTATGCAAACTAAAAATGTGCATAAATTTTATAAAAGTGAAAATATTTAAAAGTAATGAATATTTTTATTTATTTGTTATGAAAATGACTCGAGTAGAATCGCAACATGTAAACAGTCAAAATTATGTATTTTTACTGGTTTTAAAATTTTAATTTACACCTTTTAACATTTAAAATTAGTATAATATTACAATGGGTAAATTTTCTATGTATTTATGTTGATCATACACAAAATACTTCTAGCGCATATATATATATCAAAACGTACTGCTTTTATATACGTTTCTTTTGAAGCATTCGTTATATCTTCAATTTCAGTATTGATTATTTCTCTAATGGGAAACTGTAGATAATGTTATGCGTCTATTAGTGTCTATGAAATACAATATAACTTTTAATTCAAATCGTTCCGGGCGTTATAACCTAGAACAGAGAAGTATAAACTGTTTGTGTGATCTAAGTAAATTTTTAGATAATATCGAAAACTTCATATTCGCCAATCTGTTTCAATATATCAAAAAAAAAATGTTTTAGTGTAATTCTGAAAATTATGCCAAATTTCGAACAGCTACGAATAACATGCTAAGGATTAAATATTTCTTGAAATAAAATAAATAAATAAATAAAAGAACAATCATGATATGTTCCTACTTTAGCTAGCCCAGGTAAAAAAAGAAAAATATATAAAATGCAAAAACACAAAGAAATTTTATAAAACGCTTTACTAAAAGGTTTTTAATTAGGTTATATTTGGTGACTGGATTTATTCAATTCATTTCCATATATTGATTTATTAATGAGGATAAATATGATGTTTCGTAGCGAGAAATAAACAATTAGCTTAAAAAAAAGGATTTATGTAATGAGGTTTGAATTTACAAATTCTGTTACTCTAAAAAGGCCAAATTAATTTTGGTTTGTTTTTAAGGCAGTCTCTTGAGATGTGCACTACTTTTGAAACAGAAAAAGATGTAATATAAAGCTGTAAAGAAGGAAATAAAACTTCTCCTGAAATTGTTTTCTTTAATTAGAGAGAAAAAAAAATTAACAACCGTATTATGCTAAAAAATATACAGTATATTTTAAAATATTTTAATTGTTTGTTTTAAATATATTCTGTATATAGCTTGTTCATTATTTGGTAAGTATTATTTTTGTAAAAAATATAACAAAGTAGAGAATTTATGACAATATTAAAGAAAATTTAGCAATAAAAGAAAATGCAGCATCTGTCATTGTTGCCGTTTATTTCAAGATACACTTGATTGGAATCATATACCGTAAAATCCGGCGTGTAGCAATTTGATGCTGTGTTCAAAAAGTTGCAACGCCACCTTGGACCGGACGTTTACACTTAATGTTATTCCAAATAGGTCTTTAATTAACTTTTAAAGACACGGGAGGCGTTATGAGAGATCCACTCAATGCAAAATAGTTGCGAATCCTGTAGTATTTATGTAATTAATTCTAATTAAATAGTCTGTTTTAAGCAATTTAAAGTTTATAGCTTTTAAACTACTACTGGGTATTGTATTACACAAATATAACATTAAAAGTTTTTATCTAAGCTTTAAAAGCCTATGGAACATAGAGTACGCCGCTTATGGGATTTTGTATGTCCAAACCGTCTGTGTTTCTAACGGTCAATATCTCGGTTAATTACCGACAATTCATTCGATCGAAGATCATTACCAACATGTTTTACCAGAAATAATAAATTTATATTTTTTCAACATAGCACGTATTTTAATTAATATTTTTTCAGTTGTTATGGGAAAATGGCTACGAAAAGATAAAATAATCTGGCATTTTTCAACTATTTTTCACTTACTTTCTACAGAAATGGAGTACGTCAGTTGCTAAAAAAAAAAAAAAAAAAAAAAAAAAAAAAAAAAAAAAAAAAAGCGTTTAAAACTACAAAAAAAATTATTATTTCAGAATCAAATTGAGATGCAGTTTTCAAACAAATTGCATTTAAAAGTACTTTTTCCCCCCAATACGACGGTATAAAAATTTAAAATATGCGATGCTTAGAAGTTTACAATGAGAAGAAAAATTGCAGTAGAGTATTTAACAGTACAATGATACATCTTCTTATCTGCTTTGTTTTACGGCTGGTTATACAACTTAACATTATTTTTGAAGACGATATTTTAACAGCTGGAAGAAAGAAATGACATACCGGTGCTAAAAAGTGCACACGATCAAGCTTTTCAGAATAAATAAAATTCTAATTATATTTTAAATGGTAGCTATATTTATATTTTAAAGCAAAACCATGTTCGTGAGTAACGCGGACATCATATTGATGATGACAGCGATTTAGGTATTTCATTTCGATTTTTTTCGCAAATTTAATTACTTCTAAAGCAAAATTTTATTATTTAGACCTTCGAATACGGGGGAAATGTACTTCAAAATGAAATTTGTTTGGTAACTACACTAGTGTCCAAAATTAAGGACCAGTCACAAAATTCTAATTTTCAAGTACGCGAATACTCAAAAGGAAATAATATAATTCGAATAATTACAATCTCTAGCTAGTCACAGCTAGTCTATATAACATCTCATTCATGTCACACATGGTCACAAGTGTCGCAGTCACTACGGTGAAGCAAAAAATTAGGAAATTCTATACATCTCATTATGAGTCTCAAATAATCACTATATGTGACTCCACTGTGTCGTCACTATAGCTGCTGCTTTGTGACGAGTCACCATGTGACTTTACAATGTAGTTACATTGTGACTCTCATGTGGCTGGCATCTGTAGACTCGATTTCAAAGTCATCGTGAAAGCTGCATTGTGATAAGTTATCAAATAATGCCACATTAAAGTCACATGATGACTTTCAGGTTACAGAGAGACTACTGTGAAGTCACCATTGTGCCCTTATGTGAAAATTCACCATGTGACTATAATGTGATATTATTTGGTGATTTATCCTAATGCAACGTTCATGATGACTTTGAAATTGTGTCTAAAAATGACAGTCACATGAGAGTCACAATGTAATCACATTGTAAAGTCACCAGCTGATTCGTGACAAAGCAGCAGTCACATTGACGTCTCCGTGGAGTCAAATATAGTGATAATTTAAGACTCATAACAAGACATGGGGAATTTCCTATTTTTTGTTTCACCGTAGTGACTGTGACACTTGTGACCATGTGTGACATGAATGATATACTATATGGACTAGCTGTGCTGTAGGGATAGTAATTATTTGAATTATATTACTTCCTTTTGAGTATTCGAATACTTAAAAATTAGCATTTTGTGACTGGTCCTTAATTTTGGACATCAGTGTATATCTAAGTTTACGGATTGTGATGTTTTTAAAAATAATTATTCAATATATTTTTCTTTTAATCTCTTTTTCGCATGAAGATCTATTATGAACATTTAACCGTATACCTTTAAAACAATATAAATAGTTCATCGCGTTTCAAGACATTAATAATTAGTCGATCTAATGCCTTATAAATCATTAAATAAATGAATAAAATAACATTAATGAAACATTAATTTAACTGACATGTAGTCGAACTAAGCACTGCAATTATCATAAAAAATTGTCATAAGTTGTAAGTCACTGTAATAACAAAATAACTGGCGTTTTGTCCGACTAATAACCTCTATCATGCTGCAGCTAATACGAAAATATTGGTTTTAATAATTGATTTTTTTTATTTGAATACATAATTCATATTTTTAATTTCACAATGTTTATTGGTTTTGTTAGTAGGCGATCTAATGCAATATATTAAATGTAAAAAAAAAAAAAAATCTATTACTTCTAAATCAGTGGTTCCCAACGTGGGACGTACGGCCCACTGGGGGGGGGGGGGGGGGGGCATTTCCAAATTTGTAGCTCACACATTCGCCATTAGATTTTTTTGGAAAAGTAATGTTGCATACTAAACATAATATATGCAAAATTTTGAAATAAAATAAAAGTTTTTTGTTCAATTTTAAGAGAGAATCTTGAATTGTTTCTGTGCAGTGTGTTATCCCTAGAAAGAAAATTTAATATCCAAATTTCTTCACCAGCTTTTAATAAGTTATTAAAATGAATTATCAAATGTAATAATGCTATCAATTTTAATGTTAAATGTAAGTTTCTTCAATGAAACTCTGGAGATAAATTGCAGACAATATAACACTTTTGTTTAACACTGTGGTAAATTTGAAAGGAACAAGAAAACTCTTTTGGCATAAAAGTGAAGATATTTTACATCATTGAATTTATAGAGTATTGTTAAAAACACATTTGTGAGAGAAAATTCTTTGATAAGTAAAAAAAAAAAAATGCGATATGAATAGTTATTGTTAAGGCTCTGTATAACGTTTTAGATTTCGCTTTATAAATAATACCAAAATTCCAGTAACTGTTACAGAGAGCTGAGGTAGAAAGGAGGGGGCATCGTGATTTTACAAGTACTACGGTGGGGCATGACGAAGAAAAGGTTGGGAACTACTGTACTAAATATATCTATATGTTATCGCTAATGTTTTGTAACCAGAAAAACTTGTGTTGAATCCCTGGTTTTATAAAGCATACAACTTCAGAAATATGTTAGAAAATAAAATATATAAGTAAATAAGGATGCATACTACATAATATATTCTGATTCCCATGTAAAAAATTACTTCCAGAAACTCAATGCATTTTTTTCTTTTTTTAAAACTTACGAACTGTCTATCTAATACGTTGTCTAAATTTCAGAATAAGAATTTCATAAAACTTATGCATCTGTGTCCTGACGAAGAAATGGAGATGTATGCTCAGATTTTTATTCTCTGGGGTAAAAGTATTTTTTTAACTTATCAAAGAAATGTCAAAGTACTTTAGAAATTTTTTGAGATATGAGAAACTTAAAAGGGAATGTAAATGCATTTTACTTTGTTAAATATTTTATAGCATATATTTAGAATAAATATTCATTTATTTGTGACACTGAAGAAGACAGCTTGTTTTAGTCTCGTAGACATTTTTTTATATAGCACATATTTTATATATGTCACAATCAATACATAAATGCATGATTTTTCTTTTAAATTTCGTTTTTAAATTACAGTTTTTTTTTCTTTCATAGTTTCTTCGTTTCTTACTTGTCATATTCCTTTCTATGTATTAAAAAGATTTTCTAACCTTGTGCATATGAGTTTCTTTAAAACTAATTACGTTAATAAGTAACAGAAGTAGAATACATCATTAGTGTAGTACAATGAAGCTCTAAGCATTGTAAAAAAGAAAATACACTATATTATAAATACACTATTTTTGAAAGTATTGCAAGTAAAATATTAATATTGAGGCTGAATATTTATTTTGAAGCTGTTTTTCATGCGTAACTGTAACAAAAAAACAAAATTTAAGATTTTCAAATTATAGTAAAATCGCATTCAAAATATTATCATTTGTGTTGGCATCAATTGCATCAACTGTGTTAGAAAATATAATGACAGTTTACTAAATACATTATGAATGATTTATTCATATATGAACCGTTATTTTGATTTAAGAATTAAATAACCTTTATCGACATAAGTCGGTTTCCTTTAAAGGTCTTATCTTTAAATAAGATTACTTTATATACCTATCCTCTTTTACCTGTCATCGTTAATAATCCTCAACCCTACTACTAAATATTCAAAGGACACATCTAAATTCTTTTTTCGTAAATTGATGTTACATACTTCATAAAAAAAGTGTTCTTTATGCATAAAGTATGCATTTTTGCCCAAAATGTTGTTTAGATCTCCTTTTTTAAAAGGCACTCTCTATTATTCCATTTTTTTATTGCTCATATTTTAGTAATATTATAACGTAAATAAAAAGATTTTCGCAGAGAAATGCAAATATGATTTCCCTCTAAGGTTTTTTTTGTTTGTGTTTACAAACTAATATATGATTATTTAGAAGAAATAGGTATAAAGCATTTAAAATGAATACCCGAATAAAAGTAAATTACAATGTATTTATGCTTAAAAAATAATTTATTAAGAAAAATATGTGAATAATGAGTTAAAGGAACTCAGAAATATACATAATATACATTCTATATCAGTGTATCATGGGAAAAAATGTAAATAACATTACAAAATATACAAGTCGTTTAAAATTTTGCAATGATGTTAAAAAATTCCTGACACTTTCGGCCAAAACCACTTGGTCATTCACAAGCAATTTCAGGAATGAACTACCGAAGGCTCAAATTGCAACCAGATGAAAATGGAGGGAAAATATGAATCAGAAATCGGGAAAAAAGAGAGAAGAACGGGTAAAATCTAACCACTAGTGCCATCTTATGAATAAGAGGGAGAAAAAGAGCGGAACGGAGAATGAAAAAGAAAACATTCCTAAAACTGAAAAATGTGAGTGGAAGGATTCTAAATATGTTTCAATACATTTAATGAAATATTAGGAATGCAAAAATACAAGTTATCATTACAGATGTCATTCTGCCACCTGATGATCTCAACCGACTCTCTAGTGAAAGCTTTGTAAATGCTATACTGTTGAGGGATCATTCTGGCATTGCTGAAATCACTAATCTCAATTTTGTTATCAACGTATAGCCTAGATAGAGTTGTTGTCAATCTGTTAAATATAATGTAGCTTTCATGTTCTTTTAATCACTTGAAAAATCTTCATTTCACCATAGGTATATAGGGAATTTTTCGTTTATTGTTTAAGATGAGAGAGATCTCATTGACCCCATCAAACTTGTCAGGGAGGATTGGATACAATTTAGAAGACAGGGAAATGAAAAGGTTAGGAGGGGAAGAAGCAATGATGTGTATATTGAATCTTAGTTCATGTTTAGTTATTGAATTCAGTGACCTCTTTAAACGGTCAAAAACTGTAGGAATGTGTCGAAATTTCCTTTAGATTGGTTTGGTGATGGGGGCCGCATAACACATAGTGTCACAATGCATCTTGTATTATTCCATATGATGGCATAAAATATATAATGTGAACTTTAAAAAAAAATATTGTCTTTCTTACTTAAAAAGGTGATTAAAATAATGAAAAAGATGTTACAAGATAAAAATATACATTATATTTAAAACTTCTTATTACTTTCAAGCTTTTCCAAGCTCTTCATCAGAGAATATTTTAGCATTTCTAAGTAAAACAGTGAATGTTTAAATTCATATTATATATTTTATGTTTGAATTAAGGTGAAATATTGCGTTTCGTCTTAAGATTTTATTTAAATTACATTTCTTTAAATAATTTTTGATTTTATTTTATTAAGTCTCTAAATATATTTAATTGCTCTGTTTGTACTCGATCCTTATTATTAATCATTTCAGCCGATATTTCCATGATATTTGGCATTTTCTGAATGTACTCCTTTTTCCAGTTTTATCGAGGCTTGCAATGTCTCCCCATGTACTACAATCAATTTATCCTGTCACGAATTAACACCTTTATTTTAACGTGTCTTCCGGATTCTAATTTGAATGAAAGAATTCTAAATACTTTCTTTTAAACTGTTACTGTATTAATGGTCTCTACAACCTTTGTGAATAAGAGCAGCTAATTAAAATAACCAAAATCCGCAGCAATCTTTTAACTCACCGTTTAGCGGGAAAAGGTATTCTTCTATATCTTTCAAAGCTCGATATCGGCTGAGACAGTATATTAAACATACAATTCTGAAATAAAGGAAGCACATCTCTACATAATTTTATCACAAATTTATCTCTGAGCGATTTTTTATTCAAAACTTCTTAGTACTTTCAAGCATTTTCCAAGCTCATCATAAGAGAATATATTAATAACTAAATGTTAATGGTATATATGAATATCAAACGGACATACAGCAATAAATACAATAAACCCAACTGGAGTGAAAAATTAGTCAGAACCAGGAATCGAACCCCGGACTGCAGCGTTGCAGGCTGTCGCTTTAACCACTGACACACTGCGGCCGATACCTGGGTCTGTAATTATTCACTAATAAACCATGATGGGGAAGTCACTTGCCATCTATACGACAGCTTTGTATGGCTGGACAATGAAGAATAGATTTTATTATTACATCGATCTACGATACATATTAGTGTTGTGTGTGTGTTTTATTAAATAACTAAGTGTTGTTTTTTTATACAAATACGTCACTTTGCTTTGAAAACGAGAGAGCCAGCAATCATTAGAGTTTAAAGTAGAAGTAGCAGTTTCTTGGATTAAATTTAATTAGAAAAATATATATTATTATTAACTACAGTTCCATTTATTTTATGACATCACTTTGTTATCATACATCAGTTTTCATTTTGAATGAGTAGCTGGGAAGTCGAAGTGATGATAAATAATGGAAAACAGATCTTTTACATTATTTTGAACGCCTTTTAAATAGGACAGGGAATTTTTTTAAGTTAACATTATATATTTTATGATTGAATCAAGGTGAAAAGTTCGTCTTATGATTTTATTCCATACTGGCAAACCCCGCGGCTTTACACGCGTAATAGTGGAAATATGCCAAGTGATATCTGTATGTCAAATTTTTATTAAATGAAATTATATTTTTAGGAATAATTGAAAAATTACTATTTTAAACACAGTTTAACTAAACCTCATTATTCAGCTGCATTAAGCAGAAATGAGACTTAAATGAATAAAAAAAACTAAAACTGAATAAATGATAATTTAGAAAATATTTTGAAACATTTATTCTCAATTAATACTCTCATTACCAGTATATATTTGAAGTTTTGAATTTTTTAGAAATCATCTTCTTACATCGTAAAAGTAACCACCATGTCAAATCCAAGCTTCTTCTCCAGTGTTCTACCATCTCTCTCAACATAAAATGCTATGCTGAAGTAAGGACTGTCACCATTTATTTGCTAACATTAAATTTGAAATCGGTTTGGTATTTCCTAATATTTTACAGAAAAGTAATTTAGAAAGCTTTTAAAGGTCTTTTTTATAACGTTTGTTGTTCCTTCTAACCCCAGATTGTAGAGTCACCGGCATAAAATATAGCCTGTGTAGGGTTACAGATTATCCCCATTCGCAATTGTTAATTTTTTAATCGGTTTATACTTCCTGAGATTCCACAGAAATGATAATTTAGGACATTTTTAGAACGCTTTTCGGTCCTCACATTTGCTTCACCCTTTTTTAATTCGAATTTACTTTCGACTGCTCTTAGAGGGCGTTTATAAGTTATAAGTAACTACTGTGCCATGTTTAATGTATCTAGCCTTTTTAGTAACACAGAAATCGCAATTTACGAGTAGAATATTTTTTGCTCCTGAAACCATCTGGTGGTGGTGGCGCAAACATAAAATATAGCTTATCTTTGAGCAGGATCTATCACCACCAATTTAAAACTATTAATTTTTAAATTGGTTTGATATTTGATAAGATTGCATAAAAATTGAAATTTAGAACGCTACGCTCACTTCGTCCTTTAAAATTTGGAATTTTATTTCGACGGTTCTTAGAAAGCATTTGCATCTTGTAAGTAATTACCATGCCAAATTTCAAAATGTTAGATTCCCCAGTTGTTCAAAAAACGCAAATTATAACATGTTTTGCTCTTGCAACCTTCAGATGGTAGTGGCAGCAACATACAATATAGCCTATTTTGGAGCAGGGACTGTCAACATCATTTTGATACCATTACTTTTGAAATCGGTTTGATATTTCCTGAGGTTGTGTAGAAATCGCAATTTAGAACGCTTTTCGAATATTTTCACTCCTTTTAAATTTCCAATTTTTTCGTAAATGTTCTCAAAGATCATTTATATCTAATAAATATGTACCATGAATAATTTCAAGTTGCTAGCCCCTACTGATAACACACGTCGTAATTTAGAATGTTTTTTGCTTCTGCAACCCCAGGTGGCAGTGACATCTGCATGAAATAGCCTATATGTTAGAGCAGAGGACTTCAGCTTCAATTTTCTACCATTACTTTTGAAATCAGTTTGATTCTTCCTGAGATTTCTCACAAATTGGCTTTTAGAACGTTTTTAAAATGCTTTTCGCGCATTTTAATCACTTTTAAATTTCGAATTTTTTAAGAGGTTTTCTTAGACATCCTTTATATCTAACAAGAAACTAATATTCCAAATTTAATTTTTCTTGGTCCTTCAGTAACCCAAAATCCGCAACTTAGAGCGTTTTTTGATCCTGCAACCTCCAGGTGGGAGTGACACAAACATAGAGTCTATGTTAGAGCAAGAACTGTCACCATTAATTTACAACCATTAATTTTGAAATCGATTTGACACTTCCTAAAATTGTGCAGAAATCGCCATTTAGAACGTTTTTTTAACGCTTTTCGCACATTTTCACCCTTTTTTAATTTCGATTTTTTTAGGAAATGTTCTAAGATATCATAGATATCTTATAACTTACTACCATTCAAATTTCATTATTCTAAACCCTTCCATAACACAAAAACCGTAATTTAGAACGTCTTTTTGCTCCTGCAACACCCAGGTGGTATTGACACAAGCATAAAATAGTCTATGTTAGAGCAAGGGCTGTCACCATCATTTTACAACCATTACTTTTGAAATAGATTTTGTACTTTCTGAGATTGCCTCGAAATCGCCATTTAGAACGTTTTTTAGAACTCTATTCGCGCACTTTCACCCCTTCTAAATTTCGAAATTTTTAAGAAATGTTCTTAGAGATCATTTATTTCTGATAAGTAACTAATATTCCAAATTTCATACATCTAGGACCTCCAGTAACACAAAAATCACATTCTTAGAAAGTTTATTGCTCCTGCACCCCCTTTTGGGTAGTGGCACTGATATAAAATATAGCCTATCTTGGAGCAAGGTTTGACACCATCATTTTGACATCATTATATTTTAAATCGGTTTGGTATTTCATGAGATTGCTTAGAAACCACCATTTAGAACGTTTTAAAGTCGCTTTTTCACATTTTCATCCCTTTTAAATTTCTAATTTTTCAGGAAATATCCTTAGATACCATTTATATCTTATAAGTAACTAATATTCCAAATTTCATATTTCTAGGCCCTTCAATAACATAAAAATCGCAATTTTAGAATGTTTTTTGCTCCTACACCCCCTTTAAGATAGTAGCATGGACTTAAGATATAGCCTATGATCGAATGTGTATTAACACAATCTTTTTGATACCATTACATTTGAAATCGATTCGGTAAATCTCTAGAACACCTTCTACAAACAAACAATCTTTACTTCTTTATAATATTAGTATAGACTATCAAACCCTGCGGCTTTGCTCGCGTAATAGTTGAAATATGCCCTGTGATATTTGCATGACCCTTTTTTATTAGAAGAACACTTTTTGGAATAACTCAAAAATTACAAATTAAGCCACAGTTTGACTAAACTTCATTATAAAAGTACTATAGACAGAAATGAGATTTTAATTAATAAGAAAATGTAAGACTCATTCCAAATAAATGATAAATTAGAAATTATTTTGATACTTTTATGCTCATTTCAGTATCCATTTACAATTTTGAATTTTTTAGAAACCATCTTAACGCATTTACATCTTAAAATTAACCATCATGTCAAATGTCAAGCTTCTTGTCTAACAGTCTACCACCTCTCTGGTGTTAGTGGCACCAACATAAAATGCCGAAAGAGAGTTGTAATAGAATGTCTCGAAAAATGTTAAAACAGAGTGTGTCACCATTAATTTTCCAACATTAACCTTGAAAACGGTTGGTATTTCCTAATATTCTATAGAAAACAGAATTTAGATGCTTTTAAAGGATTTCTTGTTGTTCCTGACAAACAGGTGGTAGTGACACCGGTATAAAATATAGCCTGTATAGGACTATCACTCTTGATTCGCAAACAATATTTTCTTTAATCAGTTTATTATTTCCTGAGATTCAATAAAAATTGTAATTTAGGGCTCTTTTAGAATACTTTTCGCTCCTTCCCTTCGATTCACCCCTTTTTAATTTCAAATTTACTTTCGAGTGTTCTTAGAAGACATTTATAATTTATAAGTAACTGCCGTATTCATTACCGTATTACCGTAAATATTTAAAATTTCTAGCCTCTTCAGTACCGCAGAAATCGCAGTTTAGACTCCTGAAGTTTTTTCTCCTGCAACATTCTAGGGGTTGTGGCTCTGACATAAAATACAGCTTATGTTTGAGCAGGTTCTATCACCATCAATTTGCAACCATTATGTTTCAAATTGGTTTCGTATTTCATACGATTGCATAAAAATCGTAAATTAGAACGTTTATAGAACGCTTTTCGCTCACTTCATCCTTTTAAATTTGGAATTTTCTTTCGACAACCCTTATTCGCATCTTTGAAGTAATTATCATTCCAAATTTAAAATGTTATACCCCCTCAGTAATACAAAAAATGCAATTTAAAACATTTTTTTTTCTCCTGTAACCCCGGGGTGTTAGTGACAACAACATAAAATATAGGCTATGTTGGAGCGGGAACTGTCAAAATCAATTTGAAACCATTACTTCAGAAATCGATTTATATTTCCAGAGATTGCGTAGAAATCGCTATTTAGAACGTTTTTAGAAAGCTTTTCATTCATTTTCACCCTTTTTAAATTTCAAAATTTTAAAGAACTCTTCACAGAGAGAATTTAATTCTCATAAGTAATTACCATGCCAAATTTCAAGTTGCTAGCCCTTTCAGTATCACAAAAATTACAATGTAGAATGTTTTTTAAAATGCAACCGCAAGCTGGTTGTGACGCCGACATGAAATAGATCCTATATTAGAGCAATGGCTGTCATCATCAATTTCCAATTTTTTTTAAATAATTTTTTCTAAATCTTTAGTTTTTTCACAAATGATATAAAATAAAAAATACGCATTTGAAAGTTAGAAAATGGCGAAGAAAATATTATGTTTTCATAAAACGTAATTAATTTAGAATTAGTGGACTATAAGCTAAATTTTATGCGGTAAATATATTTCAAGAAGCGAGAGATAAATTCTTTCTTTGGAAACAACGAGGAAGCCTCAGAAGAATCCTTTGGAATGTCCAGTTGTCAAGATATTATCTTCATTTGGCCTCGAACCAAGTTTAAGTTTATTCTAGGAAAAAAATAAACATGTTTATTCGACATTTGTTTTTGGAAATGAAACAAAAATTCATTACATATAAGATGACTATTTTCACTGCAAGCTCTATTGCTGAAAAAGTAAATTTTGAGAATAAACAAACAGCCAATATGCTAATTTTCATTTTTTAATTAATTTTGAAACAAATAATGTCTATTTTAATGGAATTTGTGTATATAATTTTGCATATTACTAGTAATAAATTTAAAATTAAAATTTAATTTTGACAAAACATATTAGAAAATTTAAGTTGTTTGCGCTAAACAAAAAATATGATAGTCTTCGTAAATAGATAAGGACAAAGTACAAAAAAGAATGCACTGTCGTTTAATCGAATGTATAGGAACAAAAGACAAAACTCTTATAATATTTTATTTTCAAATTATTGAAAAGAAATGTAGGAGATATGATATTGTGTTTTCTTACCAAATATAAATACAAATTTTAAAATTTAGGTCACCTGGGTATTAATCCTTTACTGCACGAAATTTTCTATATTTATGAATTTTTTTAAACATATATATCTGTCTAATAATGGAAAAAATATTAAAATAATTTAAATTTCTAAATTTCAGCTAAAATTTTATATTTTATGCTGTGTTCCATACGTTCATATTTAGGGTTTTCAACCCGGGAGAACTCGCTAGTGAGAAAGCCCAATTGCTTTTCCTTTACTTTACATTCATATAATATCAAATTTTATTGGTTGGCTTAGTACTTTTATTCACAAAATAGGTAAAATAATTAAAAAATATTTTGAAATTTTAATTAAAATGAAAAATGATTTAAATAAGAGTCTTAAAAAGTACGACTGTAAGAGAAAATCTCATGCAGCGAGTTCTCCCGGGTTAAATATTGTATTGCTATATTTTGCAACTAAATCAGCTTAAATTAATTAATGTTATATGCTAAACAATCTGCAACTTTTACTATATTAATATTTTTAAATATTCAGTAAAAGCAATTAAAGTAAATCTTACCTTAATAGGCTGATCGAATTTTTTTTCTTTTGTTTTGTTTTCGAAGAACAATTCTAATCTATTGTATAATGAAGCTATCTGACATGGACAAAATAAGTGTTATTCCATTCTTTGGATTGTTCTTGATCAGTTACAGTGACCATATAAGACAAATCCATACCACTTAATGAAAATTATGATGTTTTTAGATATGTGCCAGATATGGCACGTGGAGCAGTATAGAGTTAAAAATGAATAAAATTTTACAACTGGGATCATCGCCTTTTGACTTTATATTTAAGTTTATCAGATCCAATGCTCCCAGAAAAAAAAGGTACAGTTTAAATACTTTTTGTTAAATAGAATTAGATTTAAAAATACAGTATGTTAGGGGATTATTCATAAATATCAGAAGAAAAAAAATCTTACAATTAAAAGTTTTGATAGCACGCAGTTACCTAACAGGAAGTAGAATTATAACATAGACACTCTTAATAGAAAGTCTTCTCACGTCACATGAAAGAAAATTCCAGAAACTTTTAACAATAGGTTTCTAAAAGTTTATTTTACCTGACTCCTTAGATAACCGCAGATGATCCCCTTAGACTGCTCATATGTATAATTTGTTGGAAATTTGCAATTATATTCCTACATAACTAGTCAATTTCTGCTAAATTATATCACTCGAATTCATAGTATAAAATTTGTTTATAAAATTACATAGAGTTTTTGTTACTTATACATTTATTTTTTTTGACCGTGTGTACATATACGGGCACTCACTTGTCAATAATAAAAAGAACAAAAAATTGACAATAGATTGTTCATTATTGAATTCCTCAACAAGAATAGTAAAACTTTTACAGTTTAGCTGCCCACATGATGTAATTTCCATTGTACAGTTAGAGATAGAGAAGACTAGGGACGGTTGACCATACGGGAGTCTTAACCCACCCATCAATTTTCATATTTAAAAGAATTTCAGAGTTTTGTCAATAGGTGTCAACCAAAGCTACTGGAATGCACAAACAACATTCGTGGTTTCATAGAGATAATCGAAATAGGTATGGAAAAATCAATTGTGAGACGTTTTCAACCTAAAAGTTGTGTTTTTTAGAAATATTTTGTAAGCTTTTTTCAAATAAATTATATCTTACAAATTTAAGTAAGCAGCTTTAAATTAATGCAGAAATATCGATCTTCATTTCAGGTATAAAGATTGTACAATACGTTAGGTTTAACATAACAATGTGCTATTCTTTAGAAATGGTATATGTAGGGAGGCTTGACCCAGGAAATGTGAGGCAGGGTTGACCAGATGTTCAAGGCTCCCTTAAGTGGTTTTGGAAATCTTTTTTATTATACACTGTGTATAATGAAAAGTGATTAGCGCTTTATATAAAAAAATGTAAGTTTGTTCTGTAAAACTTCAGTAAAATGATGTGATGGAAAAGAAAATGTTTAAAACTGACTAAATAAAAATGCGAGAAACCATTAGAAGATGGGAAAGCTGATAGGAACTGTTTTTCATTTACATATTACTTATAATAGGAAAATAAAAACAGCGAGAAAGACTAGAAAAGACTAGTCAGGATGAAAGCAGTAGTATTAATCCTTTCAAGGGCAGTGGATGTTTATAAAGCCACTTAATTTTTATTCTGAAACGTCACAATGGCAACAGAATTTTGCTAAACTCTTTTCAATTTAATATGTATATGAAATAAAGCCTTTTTCGTATTTCCAAATAATTGTTTTCGTAAATTCTAGTGCCAGTCATTAATTTCAACATTTTAGTACTGAAAGTACTTTGCCCCTTAAAGGTTTAAATCATGTTAATGATAAGTTAAGTGCTTATGCGGCTGCAAAAGAACATAGCATCGATTAACTACTACTTTTAATGAACTGTCTTTAAGTATTTACAACGGTAATATTTTTAGTTATGACTAATTGTTTTCATTAAAAATATCAAATTTTTATTTAATTTTACAAAAATTATTTTTTTATATAGTTGATGAAATAATTTTGCCTAAGAGTAGTTCATTTTAAACACACATATATGTTTAGTATCTTTGCCAAATTTCATGACAATCCATGCATACTTTCTCGAGATATCATGCGCGCAATGACTTCTGGAGTAAAAAAAAAAGAGCTATTTTGATTTCAACGATACACAGATTCTGTAAAAGGCTAATAAATTTCTAATGACAGCATATTACAAAGCACTATCTGTTTAATCAATATCCACAATTTCAGGTTTATACATAAAATGGTTTTGAAGATAGACTAATTCAAACTTTGAATTTTTTCGTTAAATTTCTTCGCGTATAAAAAGTACAAGACTCCTTAATGAAGACATGTCAATGCCCTTTTACATACGGGGCGTGACACAATTCCCTTCGGGGTTTGGAAGGCTTTAAAAAAATGTTACCAATATAGTTACAAAGTTGACTTTACAAGAGAAAGAAACATTACAAATTTTGATTCGCAACATTCCACCTTTGATTATGTGCTTGATATCAAGTCTAAAGTCAAATTCAAGCAACAAACTTTCTGAAATTTCCTAAACCAGGCATGAATTATTTTGTCCGTTGGTGGTTGGAATCCGTACTATGTGCGAAATTTTCTTTGAACCGTCACAACAGATTAACTTTTCGGAAATTATAACACGTAGTAAGTTTTCTGTGAGACTGCAATTGCCATTATCTTATGTGCAAAATTTTCAAAAGTGTGCTTGTCAGTTATTTGCAACTGCTAATTCATTTATGAAACAATAATGTTTCTTTCTCCAGTAATATCTACTTTGTTGCTATATTGGTAATATATTTTTAATAATCCTTTCAAACCCCGAAGGGAATGGTGACATATATAACAATCCAGTAATAAGTCTCTCGGATAGATGCTATAATCTTCCTTTAGTTCGTCTACTAGGATGGTATTCTGATATCCAAAGAAAAGAATTATAGAAAGTAACTTGAAGAACTTTCAAAAATTACCAATGGAGGAATGTAAGTATTGTGATGGATTACCTTTTCGCGCTCAATCTTATATTCCAATTGATAAATAAACTAATTTCCGAGGCATAAAGGAGCCAGAAAAAAATATATACATAACTGTAGTATGAAAACTACATGAAAAATGAATAAAATTTTAAAAATAAAAGAAAAAGTAAGTTAATAATTTTTGACTATATGTATATAATAATATTTAAAAAAAAAACCTGAAAAACAATTTCACTAGTTTCTAGAAGACGAAGCAAATTATTTCGAAGGCTAGCGAATATCATAAAAAAAGCATTTTAAGCGACCATACATTAAATTTTAATAAATAATGTGTTACTAAGACAGGCTAAATATGGCTTTGTTTAACAATTTATAAGGCATTTTAATTTTTTGCTAAAATGTTGAAATGATACAATGTCACTAGAATTTATGAACAAATAAATTTGAAGGTAACTAAACACAATTCGTAAGATACACTATAAAAGCAAAGTTTTATTGAAAATGTTTCATTCCAATAAGGTATTTGGTGACTAGATTTAAGTGGGATAAATACTTCCTACTGTCTTATAATTAAAAAAAGAGAAGACAGGAAGAGAAAAAATAAAGTCTAAAGAAGGCACAGGTAAGTTCAGCTTATCTAAAATATTCGCTCTAGAATATTATTCGCTCTAGATACGTTTCGTTAATAACAAAACGTATCTAGAGCAAATAAGATATGATAAGTCGGAAACCACGTAATTAAGTACAAGTAACATTGCAATGATGGAAATTTTCATGATTGGGGATGTTAATCTCTCTGGTAAAGATGTCACACTGTTTGATAATAAGAAACACTTTCTTCATGTGGTTAGAATTGTTTTTTGTCTGAGAACATATATTTTGATTTATTTAAAGAAATGGGCGTTCTGGAGAAATTCTTTTATATCTTTAAAAATTAAAAAATTTTCTTTTATTTCATTAGCATAACTTGATGGAATTTAAAATGAACGTAGGAGTAGTGTTTTGGGCAGAATTTGGAACAATGTTGGAGCATTGCAAGAGTAGCAGAAGAAGGGATTTCCTCAGCAGGATGATACAGCTCTTTGATGTTGATTTTTGAGTAACAACAGGAATTTTATTATCTTATTACTTTTTAGTATAACTAAAGACTTTTAGAATATCAATAAACATGTGGGTTTGCCTAAGTGCTTAATTAGTATTTTCAGTTCTATACTAATAAAAGAACAAATCGCTCTGTGTGTGTGTCTGCCTGACTGTTTTTTTGTCTAGCGAAATCTACCGTACGTAGAATTACGAAAACATAGGAATGATTAGTCCGAGACAGATCCTGATACACCTGAGGCTCAGATTTTTATTTTTTTAAGGGCCGGGACCCCTGGGCCCCTTTAAGATTTTATGCACTATATTGTTAATAACATGACTCTTTTCAGTCTGATCTTCTTCGCTTTTGGGGTGAATTCTTCATTCAGTTTCTAACCCATCACTGCATTTCAGTTAAGAACCTGGCACCCTTGGGGCCTGGTACAGGGGACCCTTGACGTTTTAGTGCAATAAATTGTTAATAAATTGCTTCCTTTTTATCCGATCTTCATTTTTGGGATACTTTCTCCGTTTAGTTATTCCCCTGTTTCTACATTCCAGTTAAGACCATGGGGCCGTCCAGGGCTCCTTGAACTTTTTGTTTGCAACGCATTTTTCACCCTCTAATTTTCTCACCTTCTCAATCTGTAAATTTAAATTTGAGTCTTGGAATCTTCTCCCTAAACCAACACACAGATAATGTTATTGGGACCCTAGGGCACTTTTTAAAGTATTTTCCCAATTTTTCCGCATTTCTTTCAAATTATATTCTAATGATTAATTCATACCCTATGCTTAATCTTGACAAAATGAATATCTAAAACACTACGTACTAAAACGTTTTAATATATTTTCATGTTACGGCTCTGTTCTCTACAACCAGTTGAACCCTTTTGGGCCCCCTATTATAGCTCCCTTAAAAATACTCCGATTCACTAGCTTTTTTCTCTAATAACTTCTTAGATTCTCCAAATACTACATGAACGACAAAATGAATTTCAGAATTCTGCTACCACTTATTCTGAATATTAATCACCATCTTGGCCCCTTTGTGAAGCTTCTTTAAAAATGATTCGAATTCCTTGCAATTTTCTTTACCATAGTTCTAGCGTCCCCTGTTTAGTTTAAAAACTACTAAAAAGTACTTTTATACCAAACTACATACCCAATAAGTTCGTGACACCATGGGGTGCTGGACAGGGCCACTTGAAGCTTTTGCAGCATAAATTGTTAATAGGTTGTCCCTCTTAATCCGATCTTCATTTTTGGAACCATGTTTTTAATTTAGTTATTTTTCCGTTCCTATATTCCAGTTACAATCCTGGGCACCCTAGGTTTCCCGTAGGGCCCGATACGGGGCCCCAAAAACTTTTTGTTTGCCATGCGTTTTTCACCCCCTAATTTTCTCACCTTCTCATTGCAAAATTTTAAAATTGACTCTTCTCTCTAGACGAACACCTTCATATTTGTATTGTGTCCCTAGGGTCCTTTTTTATGCATTTACCCCATTTTTGCGCATTTCTCTGATATATTATTTTAAGGATTAATTTATACCCTATGCTTAATTTTCACTAATTGAAGATCTAAAATGCTCTGTACTAACACATTTAAAAATGATTTTGAGTTAGAGTCCTGTTCTCAACTATCAGTTCTCCTTTTGGGGCCCCCTATTATAACTCCTTTAAAAATAATAAGATTCAGTAGCTTTTTTTTTCTAACAACTTCTTAAGTTCTACATCTACTACATGAACGACAAAAAAAAAAGAATACTTCAGTTTTCACCAATTTTGAATATTAATCACCTTCTTGCTCCCTTGGTGCAGCTTTTTTTTAAATCAAACGTATTGCTTGCAATTTTCTTTAATACAGTACTAGTGTCCACTGATTACTTTAAAAACTACTAAAAAGTAACTTTATACCAAGCTACGTGCAACATAAGTACCTTCCCCCTTATGGGCCAGTATAGGGCTCCTGGAAGCTTTGGCACCATAAGTTATTGATAAATTGCCCCTCTTAATCCGATCTTCATTTTTGGAACCATTTTTCCATTTAGTTATTCTCCTGTTTCTATATTACACATGAAATACTGGGGTATCTTAGAGTTCTGTAGGGCCCGATCCTGGGCCCCTTGAACTTTTTGTGTACCATGCATTTTCACCCCCTAATTTTCCCACCTTCTCATTGCATAATTGTAAAATTGAGTCTTGGACTCCTCTCCCTATACCAACACCCTCATACTTTTCTTAAGCATTTTCCCCATTTTTGCGCACTTGATTAAAATATTATTCTAATGATTAATTCATATCCTATACTTAATTTTGACTAATTGTAGATCTTAACGGTCAATATTAAAACATTTAAACATGTTTTCATATTAGGTCCCTGCTCTCAACTATCAGTTGGATTCTTTTGGGCCCCCTGTTATACTCCTTTAAAAATGGTCTGATTCACTGCGGTTTTTTTTTTTTTTTTTTTGACAAATTCTTAGGTTCTCCAGCTACTTCATGAACGACAAAAAATAAATAAATAAATAAATAAATAAATAAAAATAAAATAAAATTACAAACGTTAGCTACCGTAAATTTGGAATATTAATCGTCTTCTTCTGGCCTTTGTTGCAGCTTCTTTAAAAACTATCCTATTCTATTGCTACTTTCTTTAACATAAATTTAGCGTCTTCCAGCTACTTTAAAACAATTAAATTTTTTTCTTACACCCAACTACATTCCCGTTAAGACCCTGGCCCCTACGGCCAGGTCTTTCTTTATACTTCAGCTACCGTCTTTTTCGAACATTAATCTTTTTTTTTTTTTTTTTTTTTTTTTTTTTTTACAGTATCAACGTACGTCTACTCACTACAGCCGTAAATTAAAAATCGCGTTACTTTAAAGGTACTTTAGATAAGGGATTTCATCCGTTTATTAAATGTCGTGTTAATGCTACCAGTAATTCATGAAATCTACAAGGGGAGTGGCATCTTCACCGCTTGGGTGCGCAATTTTTCCTCTGGTTTAAGGGCCCAATTTCAAAGGGATTTTCTTCCTTCAACTTAGATTACAATTCAGCTACTTTCTGTATTATGAAATTTTATCTTAGACTTTAGTTACCAACATTTTCTGACATTAATTTTGCATTCATTTTATTTTTATTCTATGGGCTTATTTACTACGAGGTTTGGCTCACTCAACTTGGTTTTCGAATGTCTCCGGCACGTACGGGGCACTTCTGGGAAATGGTGCAATAGGTAGCAGGGACCCATATTACAGGTTCGTTCGGAAAGAAGTTTGCTGGGAACGCACTAAACGCTGCGGAAGGCAATGAGTCCTGCAAAATCAGGTTCATTTAAAAGAATTTAAAAAGATATAAAATTATACAAACTTGAGTTTTGTTTAAGGTTATTATTTACAAACCGCGGGGCAATGCCGGGAGGGCCTGCTAGTATTATCATAAATTAAATGGATTTCCTTTATTTTATAGATTTTCTCCAGGTTGGGGTGCGGAAGGACATCATATTGGGTCATATTGGTCATATTGGGTTACCAGTTTAACGATTTTCGTGCATGACAACCCTATTTACAGTATTACCATACTCACTATACCATCGAGCACAAAAGCAAACTTAACATTAAAATTTAATGCACATTTAATTTGCTATGGTTTTAATACCGTTTTATTCTTATATAATGCATGTTATTTTTCAAAATGTTTTATTTAGAAATAATTTAAGGAATTAATTTCAATTATCAGTAATTCTGTAATGGAAAATGCATGATGTTCTTTTGAATTCTTTTGGATACAATCTTTTGAAAATGCAAGACTATTTTATGTATATTTGAGATTTTCATATAACAGTTAATTTAAACATTAATTATTAATTTTAGTTTTATTTTCAGTAAGTTGTAATATATATATATATATATATATATATATATTTTTTTTTTTTTTTTTTTAATGCAACATAAAATTTTTATTTTATATTCTAGAAGATATATTAAAATGTTTTCTGTAATTGAATTTAATTAGGATAATTTGATACAGAATATTAAGTTAATGTAAAGGTATCTAAAATCCTATCATTTTTCATACATTTTCTAAAAAATAAACATAAAAATGATACTTTTTTTTCTGGATTATTTCTCAATACTTAATACAGCATAAGGGAAATCGATCAGATCCTGCTGAAAAAAAAAAAAAAAAAAACTATTAACATTCTTCAATAATGAAAGGCTTTTGACTCATGTTCCATTTTCTAAGGAGAAACGATATCTCGAGAAAACTAATTAAGACTATAACAATATGTATTATAATTAAAACGACGAAATATGAGAAAGGTGTTGCTTAAGGATAATAAAACATTTCTTACATTAGCTTCTAAAATCCGTTATGAATTACAATACAAGAATTATTTTTGCAGAAGTATTGTTATGTTTTGAGTTGATTTAAAAAGAAATGTAATTAATTATTCAGTTTTTATAATATTTGAATACTGAAAATAAATAGCATTATTTTATACTTCTCTCTTTCAATAAAACAAATTTAATATAAGACATCCCAACGGATTATCTATTATTTTATGCAGTTTGAATCTATACAAGGTACATAACTTTAAATTAAAATACAAATTGTTTACGGATTTTAAAAGGATCTTTTTTCTAAGTAAAAAAATTTATAAAATGCGAAATGAAACACATCTTTTGTATTCTAGATTAAATTAAAAATATATTAAGAAACTGAATATAATCACAAAAGTAAAAAAAAAAAAAAAAAAAATCAGCCCATTTAATTAATGTCTTTAAAAGCGTACATTTTTTCGAGCCCTTTTTTATGAATAAATTAGCAGTTTCACGTACTCTGCTAGCGTGAAAATTAATTTCTAATAGCTTTTTTAATATTGTCTAAAAATTGTAATGCAAAGTTAATATTTCTTTATAACAACAGTTTTCCGTATTTTTTTGTTAATCATTTTAAATGCATGTTTGTTTCTTGCTTTTGTTCTTTGTTAAAATGTTATTTTATTCACACTGGCATTCTTCCTGGTGAGATTTATGTCCAATAAGTTTTGCTGAGTGCCAAGGTACATTGCATTGTGCTTGGAAAACTAACTCTTAATATTAAAAACTAGCAGAAAGCTCGTTTTACGGGTAGCGTGGGCGGCAAATGACAAGTATTTAAAGCGTTTATAGATAACCAACTCATAAATATTAACTGATATAAAACAATTGTTGGTCATATTTTATTTTATTGGTCCAGTACATCCCTATTATTAAAACAATACACCTCAAATAACTATAAAATAATCACTTAATAGGTAGATTACAATATTTTAGGTTTCAGTAAGGGCATACTATGACCCAACTTTTACAAATCAAAGACCCTTAAATAACTTTATAATTCCTATATGTTGTCTTCAGTTTAATTATTAAAGATTAGCTTGTATTCCTGATTGGATATTGTCTTTTTCTTGGAACAATACTGAATGTTATTCAGGCAAGTGGGCAGGAATTCTAATTGCATTTTTAGACAAAAAGTGGATGTCCAATCCAAAAATTCTCCATGCAACCTCAGGAGCGCTCACTAAACGAGAATTTACATATGTGTTAATTTCATTATGATTAATACTATCAGTTTCATGGATGGCCACATTGGCACAATCGTAACCTTTGTATACGTATTTAAAAATGTACTTCACACTTCGAATAGATGCACAAACTTTGACGTTTAAGTGGCAATTATATTTACGCAAAATATAAAGGATTTACTGTACAATCCATAGATTATCGATGCTCTTACTATTCACCAATAGCCGATTTCCCATCATTACTTCTTCTGTAATTAGAGTAGCTATTATTCCCAAGTGAAGTAGTGAAGTCTCACTTTGATATTGGTTTTGGAAGCCTTTTGTGCATCGGCCGCTTTGCATGCATGTTGAATTCCAATTTAGTTCTCCACATGGATCGTAAATAATTTGTTTATTACAAAAAAAATTGTATTTGTGTGGTCATCCAGAATTTCAACTGAAACCAATTGATCAACTTTTACCGTTGTTTTAGATTTATACTCGTATTTCAAAATTATAAGAATGTGTGCATGAGGCAAGCCTCGATTTTGAAATTTAATTACATAGATTCTGGCCACGGGCGTACCCAAGACGTGATCTTTAGCAATATCGTCTAATAGAAATTTGAATTTCAAATTAAAAATTTTCGCTACCAAATCTGGTCTGTGTCCAACAGATTACCAAGACTCTAAATTTTCTGTTATTTCTTTCCATGTGTGATTGCAAGTCACTGTGATAAACAAATCCGGTCGCCCTTATTTTCTAAAAATCTCCATAGCATATTGGTAGCGTTGCATCATGTTTCGAGGATTTCCTTCGAAGCTTAAATTAAGTACCATAACTGTTCCAGGCACTATTTCCTTATTAACAGCTTCGCTTTAAAGATATTCCTGCAGTGTTCTATAATTCTCATTATAAAGCTTTTCCTGGTTCATGCAATGTAAGTTAAGTAGTTTTGATTTAATTTTCACATAAGCACCAACAAAGTATTGCTGGGTTAATTTTCGCCTCATTTAAAAATTGATTAAATTCATAGTCTCTCACTTGAAGTCGATAAGAAGATTACTGCATCTGTGATAGTGAGATCGATTGCTTGGTGCATTTTCATTTCTTTGCTATTTTACTGGATCGTTATCAATTTCATTATCAATGCCTTCCTGCTCTATTGCTTGTTTAGAAGTTGTAAGCGGATTATTTAAATTTTGAAGAAAGATTCGCGCTTGTGTTTGCTGCTGTCTCAAATTTTATAAAGTTAGCGATTGCTTTTGGAGTGGTGTATAAACTCCCGAACGCCGATTACCAAATGGGAAGAAAAGAGGATACAAAATTGGCTCTAAATTTGGGTCAAGAATGTTTATTCTTTCAGTCTCTCTGGGCTTCGGATAATTTTCATTCACTTTACGATGAATCAAAATATCTCTTTCCAAGGGTGGTAAACCATCAGTCTTTTGAAAAAGAATGGCTATATCAGTGGACGGTGAGGTATTATATCGTCTTTGTTTTCTGTCTTGAAAAATTACCATCGAAACTTCAGTTGCTTGAATTCCTTGAACCAATGCATCCTGGTTACTTGTTCTACTTCGTGAAGCATTTTAAAAGCTTTTTCGAATGAATTTTCTTGTGATGTATAATTATTTAATTCTCGCATTAGATCTGGGTTATATCCTATATTTTCTTTCATTCCAAGCCTTTACTTTGTAGCTTTTTCGGGATCAAGACCATAAAATTGCGCATATTTCCTGTGACCATCATTAACTGGATGTAATGCATCACTTCTTTTGTAAATATCTCAATTAATTCTGAAACAATTGGGACAATAACTAGGAGACGTGCAATATTTGCACTTAGAGATGTAAATGCCAAAGAACCATTGATTGACCGAATGTTTTCCATAAACTATTTCGCTAAGTTATTCTCATTCTTCATTAAAGATGCTATTAAGGGTAACATTTTAATGGGATCAAGTTTCACTTTACCACTGTGACAACACCGAGTATGGATTTTGTTATAAACTGTTTCTTCTATGAGAAGTATTCAGAGTTGTATTTTGGGCATTTCTCATTCATTTGTCCAATGTAATGCTCATGTATTATTGTTTGGTCAATTTCACTGGAAACTGCAATTCTACTCATTGAATGTGGTCGACTATGGCGAATACTTTGGTTTCTTGCTCTCCGTGCTCTCACATTTTCTCTGTTTCTCTGCATTCGCGTTTCATTTTTTTCAATACTTATATTTCAATTCTTCTTCTTTCAACTTCAGCATGAGCGGTTCTTTGTTCATCTGTACAGGACTCCTCTGCATTTTCCCGCCTTCTCAACAATTTTGTCTCATTCTGTACAGCACTCATTGCTGCCACTCTATATCTTTCCTGTTTCGCTTGGGTTGTTGTCTGTTCGTCTGATTGAGATTGAGATTCGTTGTGTCTTCCATTTTCCATCGGAAACAAATTTCATTTCATTAATAAAGACGGGATTCTTTCATGAATGGAAGAAACTTTTTTATTTATCTCCTGGTCGTTTCCTTCCTCTATACATTCACGAAGCTAGTGTACTTCAGTTTCTCTCTGCTGCTTCTGTACAGATTTTTCTGTTTCTGCTTTATATTTCTGTCAGCTGTTCTTCCCGACCAACCTTTCTCATCATCATTCATTGGTCTTTTTGGTGCTATTTTCATTTCTTTTTGATTTAATTTGAAAGATATCTATCTGGATATACGAAAGTTGAATGTATGATGAAAAAAACGCTACAAAATATAAAACTTGATTAGGAAATAAAGTAAATAAATAAACAAGAATTTCCTAATAAATAAACAAGAATTTTCTAATTAAATTGTAAAACATCTAATAGGGTGCATATTTTCATTACATTTTAATATTTGCAGCAAATGAAGCAATTTTAATCTTTTGGTTAATATTTTTCTTACTTAATGTGTTATATCATTTATATTTTCACAAAAATAAAAAATAAAGTCATCAAAAAATAATAGAAAACAGATAATTGAAAATAAAATATAATTTAATTTAAAATAACTAAACACATATTTAAATCATTTTTAATATATATATATATATAGGTCGTACGACATAGGTCGTAGGCTAATTGGGAAATCCGGCTCTTTGCAAATAGCCTAGGCTCTTTGCAAAGAGCCGGGCTAATTGGAGATTCGATCTCCCTTTTTCCAATCAGCCTGATACTTTTCCGGCTTATTGCAAAGAGACTAGAAAGCATTAGGCTAATTGAAAAATGACCACTTATTATCCGATCACGGTGATATTTTTAGCTCACAGGCTATCAAAGCGTGAGAGCTTATGTGCCCGCCGATTCTGTATGTACGTGTGTACGTACGTACGTATGTACGTAACGCGATAACTCTTGATAGAAATATCCGATTTGCTTCAAAAAAATTTTTCTAGGTTCATTCTGATAAGGTGCTTCCCTGATTATTTTGGGGAGTTCATTGGTTAAGGACAAAGGAGGAAAAGGGGGGCTAGTCCCCCTCCTTAATTTATATAAATGGGTTTTTCATGCAGAAATATTCGATTTGCTCCAAATTTGGTATACCGGTTTATTGTGTTAAGGAGCTTTCCTGATTAGATTTGGAAGCTCATTTTTTAAGTATAAAGGGGGGGGAAGGGGGGCTGCCCCCTTAATTTAGATAAATCTTTTTTTCATGATCAATTATTCGATTTGACCCAAATTTGGTATACCGGTTTATTAAGTTAAGGTGCTGCCTTGATTAGATTTGGAGGCTCATTAGTTACATATAAAGGGAGGAAAGGGGGTGCTATCCCCCCTCCCCGTAATTTAGATAAATGGGTTTTTCCTGCAGAAATATGCGATTTGCTATAAATTTGGTATACCGGTTAATTATGTTAAGCAGCTTCCCTGATTACATTTGGAAGACCATTATTATGTATAAAGGGGGGCAAGGGGACAATTGCCTCTCCCCTTAATTTAGATAAATACGTTTTTCATGTAAAATTATTCGATTAGCTCATATTTGGTATACTGGTTTATTATGTTAAGGAGATGGTTTGATTAGATTTGGAGGATCATTAGTCAAGTATAAAGGGAGGAAAGGGGGGGGGGCTAGTCCCCCCTTAATTTAGGTAAATGGATTTTTAATGTAAAATTATTCGATTTGCTCCAAATTTCGTATACCGGTTTATTATGTTAAGGAGTTTCCCTGATCAGATTTATAGGTTCATTAGTTAAGTATAAAGGGGGAAATGGGGGCAATTGCCCCTCCCCTTAATTTAGATAAATGTGCTTTCATGCAGAATTATCTAACTTAGTTTAATTTTTTTTCTAGGTTCATTCTAATAAGGAGCTTTTCTGATTAGATTTGAAAGTTCGTTGGTTCAGCATAAAGGGAGAAATGGGTGAGCTAATACCCCCCCCCCCCTTAATTTAGTCAAATGGTTTTTTCATGCAGAATTATCTGATTTGCTTCAAATTTGGTATACCAGTTTATTATGTTAAGTAGCTTCCCTGATTATATTTGGAGGTTCTTTGGTTAAGTAGAAAGGGGGCAACGGGGAGTAATACCTTCATTTATTTTTCGAGGGGCATTATTCCTTGAAATAAGAGTATAATATACAATTAGTGTGAATAGCCTGTGAGCTGAATGCCATCAGTTTAAATGGGCAATTTTCTTTTTATTAGGTTTATTAACGCATAATCCTACCCAAACCCAAAAAATAAATTACAGCAGACCGTACCCCGATCCGAGCAAGACAAAAAAATTTCAGTCTACATGCAACCCGACCTGAACCTGAGAGTTCCATTCGAAAAAACCCGAAATACCGAACCAAATCTGATAACCGACAAAAATATTCCAAAGATCCATAACCGGATCCGAACAAGACAAATTAGTTTCCGTGGACACGCAACTCTACAAGAACCTAAAAATTCCATTCGAAGTCAACCGGAAACCCGTCCCGAACCAAATCTTAACAGACAAAAATATTCCAAAGAACTATAACCAGATGCAAGCCAGACAAAATAATCTCCGTCCAACGGCAACCCGATCCGAACCTGAAAGTTCTAATTGAACTCAATCCGAAACCTGGTTGTGGTCGGTTTTCGGGTTGACTTCAAATGAAACCTTCAAGTTCGGATCCGGTTGAAAAAAAATAAAATAAATCAGATAATTCTGCATGAAAACCCATTTATCTAAATTAAGGGGAGGGGCAGTTGCCCCTTTACCCCCTTTTATACTTAACCAATGGACCTCCAAATCAAATGAAGGAAGCCATATCGTAATAAACTGGTGTATCAAATTTGAAGCAAATCGAATAATTCTGTATGAAAAACCCATTTATCTAAATTAAGTTGACACTAGCCCCTGTCCCTCCGTTATACTTAACCAATAAATCTCCAAATCTAATCAAGGCAGCTCCTTAACATAATAAACCGGTTTATTAAATTTGGAGCAAATCGAATAACTCTGCGTGAAAAATCCATTTATCTAAATTAAGGGGGGTCTATCCACCCTTTACTCCCTTTATACTTAACTAATGAACCTCCAAATCTAATCAGGGAAGCTCCTTAACATAATAAACCGGTATACGAAATTTGGAGCAGATCGAATAACTCTGCAAGAAAAACCCGTTTATCTAAATTAAGGGGGATCTAGCCCCCCTTTCCTCCCTTTATACTTAACTAATGAACCTCCAAATCTAATCAGGGAAGCTCCTTAACATAATAAACCGGTATACGAAATTTGGAGCAAATCGAATAACTCTGCATGAAAAACCCATTTATCTAAATTAAGGGGGGATCTAGCCCCCCTTTCCTCCCTTTATACTTAACTAATGAACTTCCAAATGTAATCAGGGAAGCTCCTTAACATAATAAACCGGTATACCAAATTTGGAGCAAATCGAATAATTTTGCATTAAAAACCCATTTACCTAATTTAAGGGGGGGCTAACCTCCCTTTCCTCCCTTTATATTTAACTAATGAACCTCCAAATCTAATCAAGCCATCTCCTTAACATAATAAAGCAGTATACCAAATTTGAGCTAATCGAATAATTCTACATGAAAAACGCATTTATCTAAATTAAGGGGAGAGGCAATCGCCTCCTTTCTCCCCCTTATACATAATAATGATCTTCCAGATGTAATCAGGGAAGCTGCTTAACATAATTAACCGGTATATTAAATTTATTGCAAATCGCATATTTCTGCATGAAAAACCCATTTATCTAAATTACGGGGGGGGGGGAATAGCCCCCTTTCCTCCCTTTATATGTAACTAATGAACCTCCAAATCTAATCAAGGCGAATCCTTAACTTAATAAACCGGTATACCAAATTTGGAGCAAATCGAATAATTCATCATGAAAAACCGATTTATCTAAATTAAGAGGGGTAGCCCCCTTACCCCTTTTTACACTTAAATAATGAGCTTCCAAATCTAATCGGGGCAGCTCCTTAACACAATAAACCGGTATACCAAATTTGGAGCAAATCGAATATTTCTGTATGAAAAACCCATTTATATAAATTAAGGGGGGACTAGCCCCCCTTTTCCCCCTTTATCCTTAACCAATGAACCCCAAAAACTAATCAGAGAAGCACCTTATCAGAATGAACCTAGAGAAAAAATTTGAAGCAAATCGGATATTTCTCTCAAGAGTTATCGTGTTACGTACATACGTACGTACGTATGTACGTAACACGATAACTCTTGAGTACTCGCACGTACATACAGAATCGGCGGCACATAAGCTCTCAGTCTTTGATAGCCTGTGAGCTAAAAATATCACCCTGATCGGATAATAAGTGGTCATTTTTCAATTAGCCTAACGCTTTCTAGGCTCTTTGCAATAAGCCTGAAAAATATCAGGCTAATTGGAAAAAGGGAGATGGATTCTCCAATTAGCCCGGCTCTTTGCAAAGAGCCTAGGCTGTTTGCAAAGAGCCGGATTTCTCAATTAGCCTACGACATATATATTTATTTTTATAAAATAAACTTCAGTATTTTAAAATTTAAATAAAATATATCTTAATTAAGATTTTTCAAAGAAAGAAAACTGTTTTTACTTAAATTTGTTGTTTTTATTCGACATTTCGTCTTTCATTTAGGCTTAGTTTTTGCGATAAATTACAATACTGAAAAAAAAAAAAAATACAGGATTTCTACATTTATAATGTGGCGTAAAAATCTTGATCAGGTTGCCACATTTGTAACAATATGCCTAACAATACGGACCGTAATGTACTGATTAACTTTAATATTATATTTCGTCACAACTACCTAAGAAAATATTATAACTAAAAAAAAAAAATATGAGACTTTTACAAAAACATCTTTTTTTAAAGATTACATTTGATGAGATGAAGTTATGAAAAAAATCAAAAATAATAATTTCTCTTAAACTCGTTCATTGATTGGTGTGTTTTCGAAATTCGTCAACTTATACAGCATGTAGTAAAGCTGGTCTTTAAATGGTGACTTGATGATACGTAAAAACCATGTTTATTAGTGAAAAAAAATGGATACTTATTTTAACCCAAGTTATTTAATGAATAAATATTTGAAGCACTATTGCCACTTCCTAAAATTGAAATATTGTAAAAATATTCACAGATATGTACTAGTTAGACTTTGAAAAATAACTTCAGTAACTTACATAATTGATTTAACAAGATTTTTCTGTGCCGAAAAATGTCATATTTCCTGCTATGCTATGGAATTTTATTTTGACTGATTAAATTAGTATGGTCTGTTAAATGTTAAAACTATGCCTGAAAAATTAGCTAACAGTGAAAGTACAAGCAAAATTCGTTCAGTAGAACGTAAGTTATAAACGGGCGAAGCGATAAACGCATTTACATTATGCATGTACAGCTGATTTTTAAATTAAAACTTGCCATTTCCTTCTCCTTTCCAAATACTTTATTAGACATTAGGAAAATCAATCTTATCTTGACGCGAAAAAAACCTTTCCGAATTATGCAATGAAAAAATATTTTTTCATTAAGCTTCTTTTGTTGAGGAGAATCGATATCACAAGAAAATAATTTAAGACTATAATAATGCGTATTATAATTAAAATTGCGAAATATAAAACGTTTTTTGTAAATATAATTATATATCTTCTTCAGTAGCTTTTGAAATATCTTATGAATTAAAATGTAATCATTTTTTCCGCTTAAAAATAACTTTTATATTTTGTTTTATATCTTGAATAAATAAAAAAAAAATACTTTATAATTTATTCTGTTACATTGTAATATATATTATAGAGAAATACTGAAAATAAACAGTGTTCAATTAAAATTTTTTTCTTTATATGTATCACATTATTTACGAAACATTTCAATCATTTTCTAGCACAAAACAAATATATTTAATTTGTTTTTGTTGTTTTTCTTTTACATTTTGTCGCTTTTTGCTATATTATGTTACTGAAAAACACCTGGAATTAATATTTAAATAGGTGGATAATTAAAGAAAAATTAATTAGGGATTTATTTAAATAAAAACACTTAGTTTTGTTTGCTTTTTTGTTTATCTTTAATTAGCAGTTTATCAGAATGCTACTAAAAGTAATTGCAAAACTGCCTTGGTTTTACTAGAAAACGTCCCCAACTTTTAATTCAGGATTTTGTCAAGTGTGATATCGTTCGAAAGGTCTTGCCACGAGAGTCAAGAAATGTGTAGAACTATACTCTCGAATCCAATAGTTCTCGAGATATGAGTTCACGAGATAAGCGAAATAAAGAACGGGAAAATACCATAAAATTCCTTAAATCTTTATCAAAGGGAGGATTTTTCTATAATAATATGTCGTGATGATGGTTTTTTACGTGCAACTGTTGAGGCATAAACAAAACCATCACCAGGCATAAACGAAGAAGGATGTTATAGTTTGACAGTAAAACCGCTATATTGATCCACTCCTGAAACTACCCATCTAGGCCCTGCACATGCCTTCTTCTCATCTCATAGGATCAGGAGTCCCTGTTACTAATAATTCTGTACTCGCAATTCGCATTTAATACCCATTGATTCGTAAAACAGTTTTCAAAACTTTTGGTCTTTTCTTTCCATTTTTAGGTGCTTTTATAATTATATAAATACCCAGCACTTATAGCCGTCGATAGCTTCCGTCTGTCTGTCAGCCTGTCTGTCAGTCTATCCGTCCATCCGTCCATCCGCGTATAACAGAGAAAAAACTGCCCAACCGAATGGCCTGAAATTTTAATTAATATATAATTGTTCCAAACTTTTGTTGAGCCATTTCAAATTTTATGAATATCGGATGTATATTTTAATAACAGGAACAGTCAAAAGTTTTCAGTTACATTACGCTCAATGGGAAACAATTATTTCAAGTGCATTTTAACGATGTTACAGCCTTTCGAACAAAATGAAAATGATATGCACTTATGAAGTGCACTAAAATATAGATTCAGAACAATATGTGGTGCACAAAATAATTATAAAATTAGTTATAGTATGAACGCATCTCATTTGCCACGATTACGGTGCAATTTTACACTTTTTCTATTTTGTATTGCGAATAATTTGTGAAACATTGGATTCCGGAGTATAGTGACAAATTATACCTTTCGTCTTTTGTGCCTAAAATTTGAAATGTTTCAATTTTCAACACTTTTAGGAAGAAAAACATTATCAAGATTTATTATGAGGCAAATTGCTACATTTGATGGTTTTTGAAAGAATCTCGTGCTGTTTTCCTTTCTTAAGACTAAAGCTACCGCGAGGGGTCAAATGGCCCTTTTGGAATTTTCTTTTGGAATTTCTTGAATTAAAACATTACGAAATTCCTTTATATTTTACAACATTTAATAAAATATATGATCATATTATTCCTTAAAATGCCTCATCTCCGAACTACTTTTTTTTGCCTAGAAAAAAATATTTTAGGATTACGTGCCGCAAGGGGTCATTTGACCCATGAATAAATTTATGCGATATCATAAAGATATAAATGTTTTATTTTGTAATAACATTAGTAAATTGCGTATTTTTGCTATTACATCATTTATTCTACTGTATACATCATATTTGTTAACCCTTTCCGGTGCGGAGTAATTCTGTTTATAAACTGATGAAATAATGTACTTACACCAGAAATTATAAACGAATTTATTAGAAAATAAGAACTTGCTTTTTTTCACGTACATTATAGAAGGGAAAATTTTATTTGAATATTCTTGGTGCCAATTGTCAATTTTGGAATTAAAAATATGCGTCTTTTTTCAAAGGCACCGCCCTTGAAAGGGCTAATGCGTGATGGCATAATTAGAAATTGTCTTTACCCCAAGTGAGATTCTAGTTTGAACATTTCAGGTTACATCGAGAACGAAATAATGTTAAAAATATGTGGTGAACATAAAACAAATTTGCATAATATTTGTTTATCAAATTTTCAAATTTCTTAAAATTATTAATTTTTCTTAAAATTTTTGCGTAATTATAATTTTTTTTTACTATAATAAATAACAATTCGTAATAATTATTTGAAAAAAAAAATGTTTTATTCGTACACCAAAGTGTATCAATTGGTATATTTTTCGCAAAACATCGTAAAATAGATAACATTTTATATAGGGGTCATTTGACAACTTCCGGTAGGAACAGGTATAAACAAATATCGGTACGTTTAGAGTTAATTTGCTTCTTCTGTAACAGAAAAGGGACCATATATCGTGACTCATTTCATTCAGGAGTTTAAGTCCCTGTATTTTTTTTTTATCCTCGTGAAAAGTGCTTTCAAACGACACCACTCTCATCAAAATTCAGCTGGAGATGTTCCCTAGTAATCGCATATATTAGTGTCGAATCATGCTATACGAGCTAGACATGATGATGCTCTTAGACAGCACTTATTCAACGCGTCATTTAATCTTAAAAAATTCTTAGAAATCTTATTTAAAAAGTAAAAATATGTAGTAATAAAGAATAATAAAAATTTTAGATGTTACTGGGAAAGTGCATGCTCAATTTTAAAAGTAGAAGGCACATTGTAAAAAAAAAGACGAATTTTTCGTCATCTAGAAATAATTAACATAACAACAAAAGAAAATAACCCTTCGTAAAGGTACATATAAATATATCACAGGTATACACACAATAAATACAATAAAACCAACTGGAGTGAAAAATTAGCTGGAGAATGGAATCGAACCTGGCACCACAGCGTACTAGGCTGTTACTATTTCCACTGAATCATTCCACCGATACCTGGTTCGATTCCTGGCTCTGTCTAATTTTTTACTCCAGTTGGGTTTCTTGTATTTATTGTATGTATGTCTGTAAAATATTTATATATACTTTTATGAATTGAATGCAGGCGTTATTTATGTGTGTAATAAATATATTACAGGCATACACACAATAAATACAATAAAACAAACTGGAGTGAAAAATTTACTGGAGCCAGGAATCGAACCTGGCACCACAGCATACTAGGCTGTTACTATTTCCACTGAGACACTCCGCCGATACCTGGTTCGATTCCTGGCTCTGTCTAATTTTTTACCCCAGTTGGGTTTATTGTATTTATTGTATATATGTCTGAAAAATATTTATATATACTTTTATGAGTTGAATGCAGGCGTTATTTATGTGTGTATAACATCTTCGTAATTCACCATGATTCCAAAAAGAATTTTTTATCTTTAGGAACCACATAAACTAATATATTTTGCAAGTTTAAAAAAGTGTTTATATATACTTAGTTTCTCTTGCTGCAACTCATTTTCGGAAACTTTCCCGATTAGTTTTTCGAATGTAATAATCAGTTTTCTCAAATTCGGTAGTTTTGAATCCGAGTTTCAAAAATTAGTTCTTCGAATGCTATAAATTCTCAAGTAAACATATTCATGTTCAGCAAACATGTTTTAACATGAACATTAAAATAAATAACGTTTTCTTACTCTTGCAAGTATAAATTCATTTACGATGCTAAGAATTTTATATTAAGAATTGATAATATCCAATAAACAAATATTCTGTCTTTAGACAAAAACAGAACAATAAAAAACAATAAACAATAGACAAAAACAAAACAAAAGACAATAAAAAATGAACAAAATATTGTTTTTATACAGTTTTCTTTAAACATCGAAAGTATATTTGCTTCTGAGGTTTTAAATATAAATTTTTACATATAAAGAACGGTTTTCGGTATCATATATATTATAAAGCAGTAAGCTCTGTAAGTTCCGCTCGAGTGTTTTCAAAAACTACACGGTGGATTTTTTTCCAAATTGTATCATTGGATAGGAAATATTTCCGGGGTGGTTTATGAGAAAATATACAGGGATAGCTATGTTTTTTGTAATAAATTTCGTATTTTACTGATATTTTGAACAAAAAGGTTGCCAGTGATTATGTTTTGGCGAAAAGTTTGTTGATTAGACAATTGAAACGGCTATATCCGTTAGAAAATAATGCAAATACCTCGCAAATAAATGAAAAAAAATACTGATATTTAATTAAAAAATACAAAAAAAAAAGTTTTAATGAGACACAATATTATAAAACAAAAATATTTAATTTAAACATGAAATAAATATTTTTAATGCTTGAAATATAATTTATTGTGAAATTTTACAATTGATACAGTATTTGGCGAATTATCGCCTGCGTTACGTTAAAAAAAATGAATCTGAAAATTTGATTAGGCTAATTTTGAATTACATTTTTTTTATGTTTAGTTCTTTTCTTTTTATTTTTATCCAACTCCACATCATGTGATTTACAGTATAAACAAACATATGTAATTGTAAAAGTTACTATAATTGTGAATAATATAATATTTCTTTCTTTACGATTTCTAATTTGCGTTTGTCGCCAAACAATGTTTAGCCATTTTCGTAAAGCCAAAAATCCATAAGCGTGACATTAGCTTGAGGATTTTCGCAATAATAGTGTTTATCTCAATTGACCGAGATCATTTTTGGCATTTTTGGAGTACATTTATGTATTCAATTATAAGTTATATAGCTATCAGTTAATATTTAAAAAATGGAATCAAATATCTAAATTTTAGTGTGAATTTCTGCCACACATACATATTGTAAAATAATTTCATCCTTTTTAAAAAGTTTTTCGCCGTAATTACGGAAGTATGTGATTTTTATACATTCCAACTCAGATCAACGAATATTATCCCTTTTTTTCGTTTCCTTTTTTTTTCTTTTTTTAGAAAATATTGTTGTTTATTTTTTTTTTATAACGCCAGTTTCACGCATAGGAAAATTCGGTACTGCTTGGTTATCCCGTTGACCAAAAATCTTTCGCCAAACTATAAGATTAAATGCCAAAAATGGTTGACCGTAAATGTCACAATCATTTGACTTTAAGCAAGTTACACACGTTTACGTCATCAAGTGATTTTTATTTCGACGTTTTATATGTATTTTTAGTAATGTTATAAAAATTTATTTGTTCTTTTATTATTTAAAATAAAAATTACGTCAATTTGTATAACTTGGCGAAAGGTTTGGTGATTTATATAATTTGGCGAAATTGGACGACGGGATAACTAAGTAGTACGGAAAATTCAGAGTTTCAAAATTTAGGAACTGAAAATTATTCTTAAGGAAATTTATGTGTTATTACTATAAAAAAAAATTCAACATTTTGAAATAATAATTGCTTGCTGAAAAAAAAATTACAAATCGTTTTAAATTTGTTATATCTTCATATTTTTCCCCTCTGTTAGGTAATATTTTAAAAGATATTGGACTAATCATAGATACGTAAAACCACATAAATAAACGTCTGAATTTCAATTCTATATTATTATTATTATTTATTAACTGTTATTATTTTTATTATTATTGATTATTTTATAATCTTTGATAATCAAGTTACCGCCAAATGACATATTTACTATATTATTGGAAGTTTTGTTGGCACAGATGTCATATACGCTACATGGAACCTAATGGGCTCCAAAATGGCGTTATTTTGCCTGACATGGTAACCCGGGTATTGTTGTTTATTTATTAATAAATTGTTTATTTACTTTTCTTTTCTTTTTTACAATTATATAAATTGTTCTGTTCTATAGTCATTAATTACACTTTTTTATTTATTGTTTTTTTCCTTTTAAAATAATAGAAAATAATTTAAACATATATATGTAACTGGTATTTGAAGACGATGTTTTCGCCAAGTTGGCGTGAAAACAATCGCACCAAACCAGGTATGTATATGATATCTGTGTTAACAATTATTTACATTATTGTGATTAATTAGTATCAGGATTGAAGAGTATTTGGTATATTTTTATTATATGGGCTTTGGCGAGTGCAGTGAATTTTTTGTACATTTACTGCTAACTGTTTACTTTTGATATACATATAAGCAATTTTTTCAATATTTATGATATTTATTTAATATAAAGAAGAGCTATTTATCTACATTTAAATTCGAACAGAAATAATTTTAGGTACTACAGTTGAACTCGCTTATAACGAGCCCTGATTTAACGGGAACCCGGATTTAACGAGGAAATCATAAATACTTGTTTGGTAGAATGTTAAATCTATGGAGCATAACTCGCTTTTAAAGAGCAAACCCCGGTTATAGCTAGCAATATTTTTGTGATTCATAAACTTTCTATTCACTTCCACCTCTCCAGCTCAGATAATGGTTTCTTGGAAAAATTCCCTTAACATGTCGAAATTAACCGAAATTGTTTGCGCGGAAAAACTTCAAACTTTTTTCGAAGCCATGGGTCCAAATGATGATGTTTTTTGGGCCGCGAGTTCCTCCGAAGAACAATAACTCAAGAAAGAGACAATAAGATAGTTCAAAGCAAATTAACCAACTTCTTTTGTACTATGGAAATAAAAAAATAAAGTATGTATAATAAAGTAAGTATACGTGAATTTGTGTACGTTTTACGAATTCGTTTTTTACGAGCACCCGGTTATAACGAGCAAATATCACGGTCCCGTCGCGGTCGCTATAAGCGAGTTCGACTGTACTTGATTATGCCGTCGACCTAAAAAGTATCGCCAAATTATAAAATTAAATGCCAATAATGGATGATCGTAAATGTCAAACTTACTTGACATTAAACACTTTACACGTGTTTGTTACGTCATCATATGATTTTTAATTCGACGTTTTATATTTATTAATGTTTTAGTAATGCATTTTCTCTTTCGTTATTTAAAATAAAAATTCTGCCCTTTCCATAATTTCGCTAATAGTTTGGCGAAATTGGTCGACGGGATAATCAAGTAGCACCTAATTTGTTTAAAATAATAATAATAAAAAAATATGTAAATAAAATGTTTTATATATGTGTGTGTGTGTCGTACAAGAGAAACTGGCAGCAGTAATTGGAAAAAAAAAACGGATATACTTGTGAGTTGCATTCTATTCGTTTATTACCTTGGTCGCCAAACATTTTTTTGCGATTTTAAGCCAAAAAGGCAGAAGAGTGACACAGGCCCGAACAACGCTCACAATAATTTTTAAGTGTATGAACACATTTGGAAGCAAAGTTTTATATTCAAATGTAAATTATATAAAAAAACAGTTAACATTATGATTGTTAACTAAAATATTTAAATTTTAGGCTAAATGTGTGCCCCCCACCGCCTCTCGCACATACACTATGACGCAAAAGTTTAGACAATGAAGAAATTCTTACATACTTTGAAAAATATTTATTCAATTTTCAAATCACTGCTTGAAATTAATGTGCTGTACATATAAACAATATTTATAACAAAGAAAAGTGGAATTGTGCATATTGCAATAAATTAAATGGTAACAAAAATAAACTGCTGTCTCAAAAGTTTAGACACAAATTAAATAAAATCGAAATAAACAATTTTTAAAACCTGGTTGCGCATCCATGCTTATATATTACGTCATATACACGAGATTGCATGGAAGAAACTAAATCTTGCATAGTTTGTGGATCGATATCGTACCATGCATTCTCAATAGATGTCTTAAGTTCCTTTTCAGAAGAGTATTGTCTAGCGTTGCTATAAACTTTGCGACACATGATGCTCCAAAGGTTTTCTATACGGTTAAGATCTGGGCTACATGCTGGCCAGTCGAGAACTCTTATATTATGGGAATTAAACCAAGATTTTGAATGTTTTGCAGTGTGAATTGAAGCATTGTCTTGCTGAAATTCCCACTGAGGACCCCCTAGAAGCTCAGCAAATGGCAGTAGGTTTTCTTCTAATGTCTGTGTATAATGCTGTGAAGTTTGACGACCACTGGTGAAGGTCAGAGATACTTGTCCATTATAGCAAAAGGCTGCCCAAACCATCACCGAGCCCCCTCCTTGTCTGCGACTAAAAAAACGTCGAGGTTCCTTCCGCAAGTCATGCCAATACGATAAACAACCATCTGGACCATCCAGATTCCACTTTTTTTCATCGCTAAATATGACTGACTGCCATTTCTCTCTATATGACATATGCTTTCGAGCCCACATAAGTCTTTGTAACTTATGATATGGTTTCAGAGCTGGTTTCTTCTGCATTTTGCTATAAACGATTGTTCCTTTTTCCAAAATTCGTCTACGAATCGTATCCTTTAATACAGAGAGTCCCGATGAGCTTTGAACTCCACGTACGCTCATTTGTTGAGTACTCGCTAGTCTTTGTATCAGGCGATCCTCTCGTACATTTGTCACACGTGGCCTCCCAGACCGACATTTTGCTTTATATTCGGAACCACTCGATAAAACTCGATAAATAGATTTTTTTGACCTATTAATAATAGCAGAAATTTCAGGAACGCTCTTCCCTTCACCTTTCAACTGCCAAATCCTTGAAACCTCATTCACTTGAATTTCTTTAGCTCTCGGCATGTCGACTATGAAGCGCAATCGTTTGCAGAACTTAAGTACTCCAAATTTGTGACATCATCGATTCTAAATTTGCATATGCCAGCGAATATTCAAAGAAATTTAGAATAGTGTCTAAACTTTTGCGACAAGCACATTTGAATTTTTATGAAAAAAATTAGTATTATAGCAAATAAAACGACTGTCTTTTGTACATAGCATTTTAAATCAGTTTTTGAATATATTTACAGGTTTTTGTAATTCTGACGTCATAATTCTACATTTTAAAGCTGAATGACATCATTGTCTAAACTTTTGCGTCATAGTGTATGAATAAATTATTTAATTTCAGGCATTTAAAATATTTTTCAATATGCTTTACTGTAAAAACAGGTCGGTTTGTTGTCCATTCGTTTGATGTCTCATGCTTTTGATTCTATTTAATCTACTGGAATAGACAGATGTAAAACAGTAGCAGAACTACCAGAAGAGGATGTTTATTAAAAAATGTAATGCAACATGTAATGAGATTGAATTTAAGCTACCAGAATCTCATATAGCGCAAGTTGAGAGGCCGGGGGTTCAACAACAAACAAATGAAAATGAACAGTCCGAATGTTTTTAAAGTTCAATAATCAATCTCTGCAATCATTGTAATGCTCTCTAATTTAATAGTGTTATGACTAGAGAAAGTTTAATTTCTGTTGCCATAACTGTGTCATTTCAGTACCAAACTCTACTTTAAATGATCAAGTAAAAGAGTTGTTTCTTAATTGCCCAAATTTTGTCCAGGGCATAAGAGTGTATAATATCCCAATGCCATTCGCATTCCTTTCAACAGTGCGGAAGGACATTCCAGGTTGATGGTCTTTACTGCTTTTAAATAGAATGTTAAATTCACAATTTCGTTTGATTCAAGGAATCTTCATTTTTGGAATCCTTTTTCCATTTAGTTTAGTTCACGTCTATACATTTCAGTTAAGACCCTGGGGTCTCAATGGTCCCATAGGGCCCGAGGGCACGGTCCAGGGTCTTTGAACATTTTTGTGGGCCATGCATATTGCACCAACTAATTTTCTCACCTTTTAGTGCATAATTTTAAAGTTGAGTCTTGGACTGTTCTTCCAGGACCAACACACTCATATTTTTATTGGGGCCTTTGAGCCTTTTTTAAAAGCCTTTACTCATTTTTTTTACGCATTTAATTAAAATATTATTCTAACAAAAAATTAATACCCTATGCTTAATTTTTGACTATCTATAGATCTAAAGCGTTACGTACTGAGACATTTTAACATGTTTCCATGTTAGGGCCCTGCTTTTCACTATCAGTTGTTCCATTTTGGAGCCGTCTATTATAGCCCCCTTAAAAATGCTCCGATTCCCAAGCTTTTCTTTCTAACTTCTTAGGTCCTCCAACTACTACATGAACGACAAAAAAATTTCAGTCTTCAGCTACCACCAATTTTGAATATTAATCGCCTTCTTGGGCCCCTGGTGCAGCTTCTTTAAAAATGAACCGAATTGCTTGCAACTTTCTTTAACATAGTTTTAGCGTCTTCTGATTTCTTTAAAAACTACTCAAAAGTACATTTTTCCCAAACTACATGCCACTTAAGTCCCTGACCCCTTAATGATTTTTCAGTATAAATTGCCAATAAATTGCACCTCTTAATCTTCATTTTTGGCTGCTTCATTTTTCCATTTAGTTATTCTCCCGTTTCTATATTCCAGTTAAAATCTTGGGGCAATCCAGAGTCCCGTTTGGCCCAATCCGGGGCTTCTTGAACTTTTTGTGTGCCATGTATTTTTCATCCCGTAATTTTTTCACCTTCTCATTGCATAATGTTAAAATCGAGTCTCGAACTCTTCTACCTAGACCAACACCCGCATATATTTATTGGGCCCCTAAGGCCCTTTTTAAGCATTTACCCCATTTTTTGCGCATTTCTTAAAAATATTATTCTAATTATGTCTTTCTTTATGCCTCAGCTACCACATTTTTCGAACATTAATCTCCTTTTTCAGCATCAACTTACGTCTACTCACCACAGCCGTAAATTAAAAATAGCGTTACTTTAAAGATTGCTTTAGGAAAGGGATTTCATCCGTTTATTAAATATCGTGTTAATGTTAAGAGTAATTCATGAAATGTACAAGGGGTGGTGGCATCGTTCACCGCTTGGGGACGCATTCTTTACTCGGGTTCTAAGGAGCCAGTTTCAACGGGATTTGGTTCATTCAACTTAAATTACTATTCAGCTACTTTCTGTATTATGAAATTTTATCCTTACACTTCAGTCGCGAACATTTTCTAACATTAATGATTAATGGTGCATTCTTTTTTTGGATTCTATCGGCTTGATTACTACGAGGTTTTGCTCACTCAACTTGGTTTTCGATTGTCTCCGGCACGTGCGAAGCACTTCTGGTAAATGCTGCCATACGTAGCGGGGACTCAGGTTACAGGTTCGTTCGGAAAGAAGTTTGTTTGGAACACACTAGACGCTGCAGAAGGCAATGGGGACTCCAAAATTAGGTTCATTTAAAAATATTTCAAAAGATATAAAATCACAACTAGAGTTTTGTTTAAGGTTATTATTTACAAATCCTGGGCGGGTCTGCTAGTTATTTTATATTATCGTTCGTGGTTTCATTATATTTTTGCAAATGAAGCAACATTTTTCGTTTGTTACAGTACATAAATAACTAAATAAATATAAGTATGTGTTTTTAATGTAGCTTATTTTATTTGATTATCATATCATTTAATAACCTTTAGATAATCAGACTAAAATGTCTTAACATCATTTAAGTTATCATTTTAATTACCTCCAACTGGTATTAAGTTTTACAAATATAAATGCGTGTTTACAGTATGGTTGAAAGAATGAAAATATCCTAATATTGAATTTATATACATCGCTGAGTTTATTTGGAGACACTTTATTTTAAGATCAATGTATTTTCATTATTTGTGTTAGACAAATGTCTTAAAATGTATAGTAGACAAATTTGAAATTTTATTTAAAACGCACATTCTATTATATCACTTTTATATGCACACCTTTTAGAAATTCTTTCTTAGAGTCTTGAGAAATCTGCTAGTATTCGTATAATTTCACATGTTTCTTTTTTTTTCAATATTCAATGAATTAAAATTAACAAATAAAAAACATAAATCTTATCAAATTACTTAAATCAGAATCTTACTTTAAAAAAATTGAAAAGAAAAACACTTTCTAAATGAAAAAAATAAAAGGAATCTATAAAAACATAAATATAATGATCTAATGTAATTTTGTACAAGAAAAGTGAAAGAGAATATGTAAAATAATTTTTAAGTTTCGAGAAAAAAGGAAGAATGTACTTAATTCAAAATCGATCTGCTGATTCTAAAAAAAACTATAGAACTCATTCTTCATAATGTTGCGTCTTTGAATTTTTTTTGTTACGCTAAGCAGAAAATCGATATCGGAACTGAATAATTTAAATGTACTTGGTTTTAGAAAAACTAAAAGATAATGTGATTTTTTAAACTAATTTTCTATGTGTAAAATATATTCTGCCTAATTAAATTTCTCATACTTTTAATCTCTAATTAAAATACAATGTTATAAAGCACAGAAAAGAAAGAAATAGTGGGCTATCAGCTGGAAAAAAGATGGCAGCCAGCACTGCCATCATCGGTAAAGTGCAATGGTGCCATTACTTAAACCAGTAAAAAGTTTCCTTGCGGAATGCAGCTGGCCCGTCAGTGATGGCCAACAGGAGACCAGCATTGGTATGCCATCACATTACTTCAAACCGACACTTTTCCCGCAGTACTAGCACCTATCCCACTGCCATTCCTTTGCTGGCCCAGCACTTTCCCTTAGAAAAACTTCTTATACAATTCTATAAAAAAACGTGTTATAGAATAACAGCCCGTTTTTCTATGATCTAGTTTCACCAACAGCTATGAAAGTGTCTATAATAGAAATGTCTATAGAAATATTTGAACTTGCAGATGTTTCCATGTGGTCACCCTCCATATCCGCGCTCGGTGTTGTTTGGTTTTCGTGATCGGACATGAACAAGTACTCTAAGCGTATTCTACGACTGCTCATTGTTATCAAGCTCTCATTACAATATTTCAAGTTTGTTTGTTTTGTGATTTGCGTTCCCAATCATTTAACTTGTATAGAAATTATTGTATTGTATAGAAATCCTATATATTTTATAAGTTGATTGATTGTCAACTGTGTAAATTACGAAAACCGAAATCCTTTGTAACTTAGTACAACCAGATTTAAGAAGAAAAAAAAGTGCGTTGAAATAAATAATTTATTTATTTATTCGTTTACTTATTTATTTTGTTGGTGGCGGCGGTGCTATATTATTTACAGTTAAAAGAAAAGGCTTGACAGCTTAAATTGTGTTAAGATATTCATTTCAGATTTGTGTTTAAATTCATTAATTTGCCGCGGGGTGATAAAAATAACACTTATTTTATTATAGGCTTGACAAAATATTTAAAAGTCTGGAGAATAATTATTTGTTAAACTTGAAACGTAATTGTTTAAATATTTTTACACTTCAGAGTAAAATATTTGAATAAAAATAAAAATTAATGAATTTTTTTTTAAACTTAGATTAATTACACCACCTAGCGTAATAGTTTCCAGCAATAATTCTGCAAAAGTTCGTGCACTTCCATGTTGGGGTGGGCCAGCGCAAGAGATAAAACGGAGGCCCATCAGAATTTTATCTGATGATTTCCAACAGGAATGTTGACTGAAGCTGTCTAGAACTGGTCATGCAGTGGTAGACCATTAGCCAGGAGTTCTCCATCATTGCCAGCACCAACTTGCTGCTTGCCAGCAATTTCTTCTTTGCTGCGAGAGTATTTAATAATACAAATAAAAAACTCATGGTTGTACAGTTGTTTGTCGTAATATTATTATTTGATACGCACCCAACAAAAAGATTATTTCACAAAAAGTTAGAAATTTTAGAAAGAGAATAAAATGTCTTTCTACAACCATTGTTTCTAAGTCGAAGTAAAATTTTCTTGCCCTAAAAGTATGAATGACTTATTTGTTTTCTTTTTAGTGAGATTGTTAGATTGCATTCTGTGTACCAATGAAGAATAACAATGAGAATAGAACACAGTTAGTTCGTTTTCGTAAATTTTGGAGAAGTTCTGATTTTATTAATATCATTATACTCTTTTTAGAAAAGTAATTATTCTAAAGAAGTCCAGTGGTGTAGTGGTCAGAGCATCTGACTGCCGCACCGCTGGCGAGAATTCGACTCCCAACTGGGCAAGGTTCATTCAGCCTTTCATCCCTTTGGGATCAATATAATGAGTACCAAGCTTGCTTGGGAACTAAACAGCGACAGTCTTGCGTTAGGTTGACCACCTAGCTGGGACGCATGCTGCATAGCACCTCGGGGCCCAGGGTCAAGAAAACAGAGATGGGCACTGTTGGCCCAGATCCTTCATGGATTGTATAGCCACAGAGTTTAGTTTAGTTTTTAATGATTTTAAAAGTAATTGTTTCAGGTGTTAGAGCAAATTTCTGTATATAGTATGTTTTTAAATCTAATAGGGGCGATGGTACGTTTATGAAACCACTTAATTTCAATTCCCAAATGCCATAATCGCACAATAATTTTGGTAATTTTTTTCGGTTTATTATATATGTGAAATATAACTTATTCTAATTTCCAAATAAATTTGTTCGTAAATTAGGGTACCATACATTCATTTCAACATTTGAGTAACGGAAGTGCTTTGTCCATGAAAGGTTTAACCCGTTTGAATGAAGTTGTCTGTAAAACTTCAATCTAGTCGAGTTCATATTTAAACACAGGATCTTACTTCATCTTTTATATATGTTTATAGCTACATATTCCATACCTATTGTTTTCCATTAGTGAGAATAGCAGAGGCCGAATTTGTACGACACCGAATACACCATTATTGGAAATAATACCACGGGGGGTGTGCTTAGGTTTCTTTTATTCAAGTGGGATGCGCTCTACTTAAGAGTAGTAACCTACAGGTCAAAATCGTCTGTTAAGTGAAGCTTTCCGCTATACCAGCATGGACTCGCATTAATTGTACTAAATTTGAAAAGGCGCATTCATAGACGTTGAACACAGACGAATGGAAAGGTTTTTGTTGAGAAAAACACATTTCTATTTGAACCCTGTCTTGAAACATTGACACGTACGAAATTTCTCTTTTAGAATATTTTTTACTAAGGTGTTTGTTGTATTACGCTGCGCAGACATGGTTAAGTGTATGAGACAATTCGTGGCAGGTGCTATGATGTAAGAGTAGCAACGGACTCAAGGAAGTAAAATGCTTCAGCGTCAGAAGCTTTCGGTTATATCAGGATAGTTTCACCCTCATTGGCCGAAATTATTATCACTATATACTGAAAAAACTGTGTTGCCAGATCAGACGGTATTTTTATTCTTAAATTTCGAGTTACACTGCGAACGTTTTAATACTATTTTTTTTTAATTTGAAGTAGCTATCATTATAAAACCTAATAAAATACTTGTAACGCGTATTGCTCAGTAGTGTTTGACTGCCACTGTAAATTTTTGTTCTTTTACAAATCTTCTCGAAATATATATTATGCCGTTATAAGAAATATTCAAAAGTGTTGGATAAGCTCATAAAATTTAACTAATTAAAACTTAAATCCATGTCTCCAAAAAAATGAGTTCAATTCGCTCTCAAATTCGATACCTTTCCCTTCAAACACATTTTCTGAATAAAGAACGAAAACAACAGAGATGTTGTTTAAATCAACAAAAATCAATAAGGAAAATAAAATTATGCGCTAAAAAAATAATTTACGTTGCTTTTTATATATTTTATATTTATATATACACTGATCAAAAAAATTAGACGAGCAAGCAAAAAAGTGAAGTCAACAAACCGTACGAGACAGCCATGCACGGGCATAAAATTTTGAATATCATGTGTATCAATGGGCAATACAGAATAAAAGACGTAAAAAAATTTGCAAGAGAGCTTTAATTCTTTGAAAAGATGGACAGAACGTGAAAAGATGGTTTAGGGCAACAATTTTGTTACATGTAGATGACAAAAAAAAGTACAGTTTAGGAATTATGCAGGTGATTTAAAATCACCTGTGGTCCCTTGAAATATATACAATTATCGCATGCCTGTTTTCCATGGATTCGATGACATTATCGATAAGTTTTCAGGGAGTACTGTTCCACTTCTCAAGATTTGCAATCTCCAAGTCCCGGACAATAAAAGGGGGTCACAGTCTCGCTGCAGTGCGTAGTCCGAGTGTATCCCAAACATACTCCATCGGATTTAGGTCAGGAGAGCATGTTGCTTATTCCATATGCTGTATTGTTTCAACTTTAGGCATGTTCTCAACAAGACGATCTGTATGTGGTCTGGCATTATCATGCTTGAAAAAAAAACGAATGACCAATTGCTGCAACGTAAAGTACGACATGAGGTCTCAGTATCTCGTCTGTATAAATTTGGACCGACAAAGTGCCATTCCGAATGTTATGCAGTCCCGAACATCCACCTATGCAGATTCCAGCCCATAACATCAACCCACCTCGTTTGTAATGTGATCTTTCAGGAACGAGTGTGGGATTATTTTAAGTACCTCTTTCTATCCAGCCTTAAACACTTCGGATGTCACATCTAGACTTAATCGGGACTCGTCTGTAGACAGAATTTGACTCCAACAACGTTGCTTCCAAACTCGATGTCCAGTTGCCTAAATGTTTTGGGCTGTACAGTTGCTTGAGGTCAACGGAATACAGACCATTGGTTTACATGCAAGGAGATCATCCTGATGAAGCGTATTTCGGATTGTTTCTCTTGACACCATTCATCCTGTGGCCAAAAGCAGCTGAGTGTGCAGCTGAGTAGCACTGCCCATTCCGTCTTAAAGAGTTATTAACAGGATATATCGGTCATCCGTTTCTGTAATATCACATGGCCGACCTTGCCCTTCTCCATGTCTACCATCCCATATGTCTTGGAATCGATTTCACAGCCTTGTATTGACATTTCTTGCAATTCCAACACCGTCTGCTACACTTCGTTTTGTTTCGCTTGATTCAGTTGTTCCAATAAAACGTCAAGCCATGGATTCCCTTAAAACACATTTTTGTGACATTTTCAAGCAATCTTTTTTCCCAAAACACCAGCTGAGCAAATGAATTTTACAACTGAGGGAGTGAAACAGACGTTTCTGCAAAATCCCTATCTCTGCAATTTATCTCATTTTTATAGTTTTGACGTCATAAACTTAAATTTTCATGTAGAGTTTTTTTTCACCTGTTTTCTACTACGCTTTAAATCACGGATGTTTTATTTTACTTTACTTATTGGTATAAATACTTGCGTAATTTGGATAAAACGATGTGCATCCCTATTTGTTTTGAGCAGTTTAGGAAAAACCTTTTCTTTATTCGTGACCGTTTAGGATAAAAATCACAAACAATTCGTCATTAGTTTCGGAAGATAGTCTACATTCAAAATATAAATGAAAAGTTTAAAATGGGTGTCGTGTACGCATCTAAAATGGCATCAACTACAAGTTTTCAAATAGTAACACCTGTTTTTTGACAATTTATGCGAGCCTTTTGGATAAAAGACAGACGAAAAGTAGATAATTTATGTATTTTTGTTAAATCTTCATAAAGTCAGGACAGTTTAAAATGGTAGAATGCTGGGATCACGAGGCATGTTAATTTCAAAGAATAAACTTTTACTTAAATATTTTAATTGTTTTAATTTAAAAATTATGAACTTTTTTAAAGACGAATTTCGACGAGACCACAAAACTTTTTTTATTAGCAAATAATAGTAGTAAAATTTTTTATTAGTAATTATTTTTGGTATAATGAAAGGATTATTAATTACGTAAGTATTTTGTTACTAACCTCATCAATCCCTTCTCCTTCTCAATGACAAATTCTTTTTTCATAATATCTTCTCATCTTTGGCCTAGATACATTGTACTTTAAGGCTGTAGCATTTAGCCTCGAGACCTTACATCCAACTTCTGCTATACCTACATCCATGTCTTTATTCTCAAAGCTTTTCCTATCACTTATTCGCTGGTATTTTTCAGGCATTGTGCGACAGATGACGTTCTCACGACTGGATTTGAAAGCAAATATGGATTAGGAACGGGAAATAATTTATAAACGGAACTGAACAATCTAAAAAATGTATTTTTTTTATATGATGACAAACTGAGAATTATTCGTCTTTTTTTCCACATTGAAAGTTCGTCTTCGTTCCCCGTCGCACCACTTTTTGTCGAGCCAACGTTTATTAGTAACAAAAACGATTACTAAATAAACGAATCTTCGACGATTTTGTAGTTCGTTCAAAATAATTTAGTAAAGAGCTTGAAAATTTTACCTCAGAATGGTGATTCCTTACGTTGTAATGGTAAAATATTTTAGGGTAATACAATGAAAATAAACTAATTCTCATTACTTCTCTGAAAGTAGGAATGCGCTTGTTTATCCTAGTTATGCAGCTGTCCCGCCTCCGGTGGACAATTTTGGTGGCCGCGTGGTGCTAATGTCTGTGATTAACTGTGAGAAATACTGAATTTTCACCTTTCCAATTTTCCATCTTACCCTAGCTTCCCCGACACTTAATTTTCAATAGCGAGCATTTTGTAGGGAAATTACTTACATATACGAATTACATTTCAATCCGAGTGTATTTACTCCACTTAGAGCGCAGGCAGGTAGTCCAATGGATGGATAATCAAAACTCATAATTTTTTTTAACTAGGTTGGAAATTGAAAGGTTGGAATAGACGAAACTACTAGGTTGGACTAGAACTAGGTTGGAATACACGAAATTCGTATGTCGATTTTCAAACAAAAGCCATTGTAGGTAGAATTTTACCAATAATAATAATAATAATAATAATAATAATAATAATGAAACTGCAAATTTACATCACTTTCATAACACGTATCATTTTTTAACATTTTTCAACATGGTTGAAAACTGACTTGTTTATGACTTCGGTTTTTCTGTCTATTCGTGCTCTAACTGCCTAAAATATACTCAGATTGAAATGTAATTTTTATAATTTATATAATTTATATACGTTATTAAGGTTTACAATGGCACGTTCGAAATTGAAAAAAAAAAAAAGCAGCTTTCATAGTTTATTCAAAGGGGCAATCCAATGCATTCCGTTACATTATGGTCTATGGGGGAAATCATCTGCCCTTTTCGTGTGTTTTAATAGTGAAAACAATCTTAAATATAATGCAATTTATATACATTATTGATGTGCACCAGAAGATGGTTACTGTAGAATATGTTATGTATAGCACTTACAATATGGGTACAGGGGAACTCAAAAGTATCCTGTTATTTTATGGCTTATGAAAAAAAAATCGTTTGCGGCATAGTTGAATAATGTTACTATGTTACAAACTGAATGAAATTAATATGTTTTTCTGAGATGCATTAATACATGCTTTCTATAGAATATGAGTTACAAAGCATTTATCTTTCATGTACAGAGTTAGTTGGGTTGTATAAATGTCTATTGGAAAATATTTCACAGCGTATTTTAATTTTGTTGCACTATTTCAAACCTGATGAATTTGCTATACATTACTGACACTTAGTACGAGATTAAACTTAATTAAACTCGCTTAAACTCAAACTGAGACAGTTTTAAAATAATAATATAGGCATTTTAGAATATTTACATATTTACATTTTATTTAGAATATTTGCATAAGAAAAGTGAATAAGCATTTTTTTACTGATATCATAAAACAAACCCATTAAAAATGTTATAAAAAATTACCTAATGTAACTTTCGAAAAGAAGATTAAAAAAATCTAAAAGAATGTCAAAGTAGTCGGAAAAAAATTTAATGCTCGTAAATCAAAATCGATCTGCTGCCATTAAAAACCTTACAATTTTTTCCTCATGATGTGTGAATGTATTTTTTTTTTATTATTATTCTAAACAAGACGAAAAAAAAAATCTTTTTTTAAATAAATAATTTAAAGAAATTTTCTTAAATATGAAATAAAACTATCAAATTTGACGAAACCTTGCAATTAATACCTTTTTTAAAGCTAAAGCATGCAACTTTTAAAACAATTCTTTGTATTGAACTAAGATACATTTTCACAAATTTCATTTTAACGAAAAAATAAAGAAAGCAGAAAAAAATATTTAAGTAGCAATTGTAGCGATATTTGTCTCTTGGTCTTTGAATAGTGAAAGAAGTGTGATTATATTTTTTCTGTCAATTTCGAACTATTTTTACAATAGAGACGTTGAAGTGTAATAAGCTAGATTCTGAAAATTTTTGTAATGTTTTCGTCAAATGTTCTTATTTACTTAATAGTCTGAACTAATTTAAATTGTCCAAGACAGCTTCACTCTTTCATTCTACTTTAAATAAAGTGTTATATTTGTTAAATGTTAAATTTAAGTAATTATTTCCTGTAAGATATTGGTAGAACTGAGGCTCTTTTACACAAGCAAGCAATAATAAATATATCAAGTAACTGGAAATTATTAATTTTTTCTCTTCAGTTTGTATATATTTTCCAAAATACTTTTTTCATATATTAAGATCTGTAGTAGGAATCGTAAAATAATTTGTCGATTATATTGGTTTCCGAAATAGCGACAATGTTACATTTATAGGAATCAAAGGAATAATGGATTTTGTTAAATAGTGATTTTCAATTGAATTATTTGCAATAAAAAGGTCCATATTGTTAAAACTTCTTTTTTACAATGAAAAATATTCGAGCAATATTTGAAAAAATTAAACACCTTTCTGTTCGTGCAATAATTTGTGTTTATACCACGTCTTTGTCCAATATCTAACTAAAACTTCTCAATATTAACGATTATACCAAAGTTTGTAGTAAGATTTTTTTTTTCTAAATGACTATTCAGTTACATAAAAAATAACAAGTGAGAAAGTGTGAAACGTATAAGCATAAATAATCAATCATCGTCTGTCCTATGATAAAAAAATGAAAAAGAATCTTTTTTCTTCCTATCACAAAAAATACACATGTATGCATATATATATATACACATATATATACATATCTGTGTGTGTGTGTGTGTAAATTGCTCTAAATTACGTTTTCTAATTATATTGCATTATATTAAAAATTTTTCGAATAATAGAAAATTGGTTTTATAATAACTAACAAACACTTTATACATTATTCACAGTTACATTAGGCTAAAATTAGTAGGGCTGGTACCATAGTTAGTAGCTAATAGCATAGCCAAATGAACTTGTGTGCAATGCCATTTGAAGGTACAGCATAATCCATATTATGCTTCATAGCAGTTAAAAATTAAACATTATTACTAGAAAATAAAGACCTCATGGTCATATTAGCTTAGTAAATGTGGATTATTCTACGCAAAATTCTACAAGAAATCACCACAAAAAGAAATAATATTGATTGTTGTCAAGCGACAAAATTAAAATTTTACTTCAATGCGCCCAAGATGTGTTTGTCATCCCAAGTCAAGGCAAGTAGTAATAAAATCAAAAAATGATTGCCTAGCATATTAAAAAAAAAAAGTTAAAAAAAAATAAAGAAAAAAATTAAATAAATTTTTGTTCATAAATAACAATTCTTCAGAATTTTGTGACTGTAAAATGCTTTTTACTACACTAAGAAAAAAAAACTTTTCACGAAAATGTTTATAGTTAAATAAATTAAAGGTATATTCTTCGATATAACACGAAATTTGCAATTTTGAAAGATTTTTTTTTTTTTATCTATAAGATTTTTCAACTTTAGGCATGTGGATTTTAAATATACTTATTATCTGTAAGTGCAACTTAGTTTCATTAAATGGGTTTTAATAAAGTTAAAATAAAGTAATTGTAACAGTTTTATATGAAATACATAAAACTCCTTAGAATTCATGTTATAAAATTAATTCTTAAAAAAAATTCTCAAAACAATATCTGTTTTAACCCCTTAAGAATCCCTTAATATTTGGAAAAACCATAAAAAAGTATCTATTATTACAGAAATTGAATAATTATAAGGTTTCTAAATAAACAATGCAATTAGTTTTTATTGATGAAAAAAATATATATATTATAGAACAAATTCGCATTTGTAGAAAAGCCATCATGCGAGAATTCTGTGTCTTAATGCTTGTTTTACACCATACAAATTAATGCCAATGAGATCTTTAATTTTCCCGTTTTTACACATTTTTACAAATAATATTTGAAATAACATATATACGTTAAATTTTGATTATCAGTAATTTTCTGAGTATGATATATTCCGTAATATGCATTACAAAGACCAATATCACAATCAGAGCCTAAAACGAAACTCGAGCGCTAATATTCAAAGAAGTTGGATGGAAATGACGTTAAATTTTTCTAGTTTCAGAATTTCCCCCACTAATTAAAGCTTCAGCCCTGAAATATGACGGGCACGAGAAATGACGAACGACACCTCGGCCTTTGATATTGACGGGAGCGATAGTTGAGGGGTTAAATATATATTCGTTACATTTCTCTTAGTAGAATTGTAGTAGCATGTTTAAGATACATTTAGAAAACTTTTCACAATTACAACAAAAAATATTGTAAACTTGCTCGACCAAAATTCACCGCGTTTTGATTGTATTGAACGTTATGAAATGTCGTAATATTCCTGCACTAAAGAAATATTCGATTGAAAAAGTTGAGATATTCGACTTCCGTACAACATTTTAACTTCTTTGAAATACGGGATTTAATGAAAAATTATTTCAAAAGTTTCACTTATTATATAGCTTCTTGAATCAAAACGAGTTCCGTGTACATTAAATGAAGCTGTTTTTTAGTTATTATTTTATCGTCTAATTAACTTTTATTATTCTTAGTTTTTAAATGCTATAAATATAAAATTCTATTAAATATTTGGATGTAACATACACATTTCCAAAAATTTCAGCACAGTGATCTCTATAAATCCTTAGAGTAAATTATAAAAATTATTGATTTGATCCTGAGTTTGACATATAAACTAAAATCAATTTTCAACTTAAAAAAATTCTTGGTGTAATAATTTCAGAAATAATTTAAAGTTGCTTTTAAAGAAAAAATACAATATTTTTTGTGTTTACTTGTGTAAAATATAATGCAAAAAATAAATCATTATTGCAAGAAATACTATTTTTAATATTTAAAAAGTTAAAAAATAAAGAACTGTTATTGAAAAAAAAAGTTAAATCGATTTCAATAAAATTATTGTTATGTAAAACATAACGTGTTCAGAAAACTATTTGATAGCTACCTCAGTATCTTAGTTTCCTTAAAGTCTCAGCTGAATAAAATAAAACAAAGATTACTGGCATTATATTAATTATAGGACTTAAACCTAATTGCATTGTGTTACAGTAGTATAACTTTCGAAGGCGAGCAATTTTTCCCAGAAAGAAATATTATCTCTTTCGGCAGGATTAAAGACATAAAAGGGGGTTATTAATAATAGAACTTTCTTTATAATATAAAATGGAAGCATTTTTAAAAAGACTAGTTGGATGTAATCGTAAGGGTGTAGGATTACGTAATTAATATTTTTTTAATAAAAGATTTATTATTTTCAATGTTTAACGTGGCGTTTAATTTACAATTTTATTCTAATATCAATAATAATAATACATAAAACTTAAATTAGTTTCACAAATTCTGTTTATCTTTTCTTAGATTGAAATATGTTTTCCATTAATAAATTAAACCTTTGTATATACATTATAATTCTATAAAATTTTAAAATTTAGATATTTTACTTTCATTTTTTTTATTTTATTAAATTATCTTCACTGAATAACTAATATTATTTCTCTACTTATTTATCTTAAACATCTGTGTTTTTATAAAAATGTGGTTCTATAAAATTACAATGGCAAATTAAGTACGTTTTTTAAATATAAAATCATATTTTATACTATTACTAGTATATACCCCCCACCCCCGTCAAAAATGATCAAATGTGAATGATAAATGTTCAAAACAATACCGTCAACCGGAGCTACATTGGGCCACTTTTTCCTGGTTCCACTAACATTTCCATTATTAACAAATATTATATATGATTTTTCAACGTCGAAATTGAATTGTAACCAATTAGCAGGAAACAATTAAGAAAACTGTATTTTTTAAAGAAGCATTATTTATTTATTTATTTATTAACTATTTTTAAAGTTTTGGAACAAAGTAACCCTTCTGGGGGCTACTTTGTTCCATTCAGTTGTTTTCATATAAAATGAATACAATTCTAATGTTGGAATATTGAAACCAGTTAGCAATTGATTGCAATAGGATCTACTAATGAAGTAACACTGCAAACGTGATAAACAAATGATTTTTTTTAGCATTTAAACACAATAAACCAATTGGTAATATAAAAGACACGAGAAACAGTTTTCATCAAGTTATCCTCAGCAACTGGGACAAAAATAATTATTGCAACAATTTGCTAAAGTAACATTTGAAAATAAAAATGTTATTTAATACATTTTTTAAGAGATTTGGTTGTATAAAAGGTATTTTTGAGTGACTGGGTCTACTTCCGGACCAAAAAAGCCCTGGCACAAAGTAGCCCCGAAAAACTAGTTTTCATGTTAGCTTTAAGGAAACGTAAACATTTTCTATCAAAATAAAAAGTTAAAAGGAAAACTATGATCACACATGGGTTACAGGTTACTAAAGATAATATTCTAACACTTAGCTTATTTGTATGTCTTATCCAGATGGTCTCACTATAGAAAGTTTGGGGGGTTAAAATCTACGCACGAAAACAGTTGTTTACAAACACATCCAGTGTTGTCACTAAAAAATTTTAATTACCCCAAAACTATTCAAATAACCTATTAAGGTCTAAAATATTTTTCAAGGGCAAAAACTCCGAATTATCTTGTATTGTTTCTTCAATACAAAGAATAAAACCCTTTTTTGTGGGGTGGACCAAAGTAACCCCGCAAGGACCAAAGTTGAGGGTATTTTGAAAATATATATTTTTTTTCTGACTTAAAAAAAAATGATGCCTCATGCATTTTGTTAATCAAAATGTATTATCCTTTGATTTTTGATGATTAGAACAAAGAAGTTATGTAAACTACAGTTCAGTCAACAGTACTTAAACGCATTATTTGCAGCTACACATTCTATGATGAAAATGCTTGTATAGGTTCCCTCTACATTAAAAATTAGCTGTTTAGCGTGACTTTTTTTTTTTTTTCGCTACAAGCTATGTTAAAATTCATAATTTTATATGCAAGATAATTAAAATATGTTGTACCGATAAGAAATATTAATTTTATTTGCAATGTCTTCAAATCTGATAAAATGAATGAAAAAGGTACTATTACAACAGACAATTTCTTTGTTTATATTAATTGATGATAGATGACGCCTAAAGAATTAGCAAGAAGCATAATTTTCTGATTTATTGGGAATTAAAACGGCCTACAGAGGCGCTGCTTGCAGCCTTCGGTACAGAAAAAAATTCCCTTTAATTTCCCTTTAACTAATGCTGAAGTGCCATTGAAATAATTCTTTATTGAAAATGCATTTGAAAGTTTTAGATATTCAAATTCAGATTATTTTTACTTTGTCATATAAGACAGAACACGAATGTCACAGGAAATCTGAAATTGTGCAAAAATATAATCATGCTGAACAAATTAAAAATACATGTAATGCAAAGTACTTGTACAACATTTCCTGAAGCGAAAGTTATATCTTTTATCCACCAGATGGCGATAGCTATCCGTTATTTTTAATTTAGAACTTGTTGTTGCTGCTGATGATTTATCCCTTAAGTTTGGAACTTAATTGAATAGTTCTTGAAGGTTTCCAACAAAGTTAAAATATTTAAAGGTTTTAATGTACCTTTTCAAATATTTTAAGAGCATCATCCACTTTAACCAGTATTTTTTTTAATGAGGTGTACAAAGAGTCATTCATTTGCTTGTAGATTTGATGGAATTTGAATCTGAATGGCAACATTATGGGTTGTTTAGCTGTGATTTCTATGTCTGTAACAGATTAATTTTAATTTATAACTTAATGCAATATAAATGGATACGATATACATGTTTTATGTGAAAATATGCTGAACAGACATTATTTCAAGCAGAAGAAATTACCATTCAGCTGTCATGTGTTAGCATACGGTTTTCATTAAGCCTAACATGGCGCTTAGCTACGGTCGATTCGCAGACCACAGTGGTTTGCACCGGAATGGTTACTTACACTTTTCTACACTCGGATTTTGTTATAAGTAGATTCAACTATCTTTTATTTTACTATTTCTTCATATACAAATTACTAAAATAAATTTTTTTCACTAAAATGTCTGATTTTTGAAAAATGATGTTACTAAGACGCTTATACGAAATTTTAGTTAATTAAATTTAAAATACAAATAATGCTTTTAAAACATAAAAACTTTTGTAAACCTTTAAATGCATCTAATACATTTAAAGCAGTTACCATTCATTCTTTAAAATAAAAATTCTTAATTATATAAATGCAATTTATATATTTTTTTACATATTCAGTACGAAACAATTATAGTTTCGCAAATTTGCACACAATTGTTAAATGATATAATAAAATTAAATATAAACACAAGTCCAATTTAAGTCCAAACACAGTTTCCCTTTTTGAAGTAATGTACTTCGAATGTAAGAGTAATATATTCGCCATGTCGATTCGTAACTTGTATACCATATACGATTAGAAATCTACTTTATTGAAGAATACAATTGTTTTTAAAACTGATTTTGCATTTATTTTCATAATGTTTAATATAACATAAAAGTGTAATTGTTTTGAATTTCTGTAAAAATTATAGAATTTTTTAACGTTTAATATTATCAAGTTAATGTTTTTTTTCGATGAATTGTAATACCATAAAATATTTTTTGTACGATAAATTTATTTTTTCTTGCCGCTAGTTTATCTGACATGAAATAATTACAAGAACTAAAAAATTATCAACGTAACAAATGTTACTAAACTAATAACGCTAAGCTTCAATAATGAGGAACAGTTATTTTACGAAAATGATCACTCAAAGTAGCTAAAATGAATGTTTTCTAAAACATAATGGATGACAGAAACACTTTGATATCCTCTTAACTATCATAAATGAATAAAATAATACACATATTAGTGAGACTAAAATAATTATAAGACTTACAACTAATTGTCTGATAATACACTAGTATGTCTTTTGATGTTGAGCATTTTTTCCTTTGGAAGAATTATTATGTGTTTAGTTGGGGTTACAAATATAAATGAGAATTGTTGATAACGTTGCTTTATTAATGTATGAAATGCGTGCAATTTTATAAAACTTAGTTGCACGTAATTAATAGGATTTTGTGTAAACTTACATTAATATCCTTTAAATAGAATGTATATTCTTCGAAAGCTTTTATCTGACTACATTGTATATTTGCGAGGTAATGAATAATCATTTTAAACAATAATACAATTTCATAAAATTTATTTATCTTCTAAGTAATTAAAATGCTCATAATTAGTTTAAATTTAAATTTAAATGGATTATGAGGTCCGTTGGTGCTAAATTTAAAAAAAAAAGGATTTTCCATTTTTTCAAATAAAATTTTATAAAGCATTCTCCGCATTCCAATCACTCCCCATTCCAGACGGTCCTAAAGGACCCGGCAGGAAAAATGGAATTAGTTCAAATACAGTAAAATCCAGCTGCATGTGATAAAATTAAGAAATTGGTTTGTAAACTCTTATGTTTAGGTCTAAATTCGCAAAAATATAAAATCATTAAAAAAGAATATTGAAGTAAAACTAATAAATTTTAATTGCAGCTGGATGCATTATTGTAATATTTACACACTGTTTTTTTTTTTTTTTTTTTTTTTTTTTTTAGTATTTCGAGTATTAAATAAGTTAAATAAAACAAAACGCAGATTTCTACGATAATAACATCAGGAGATTTAATAATTTTTACGCTGTTCTATAAGTCCTGCGTCGCTGCTTTTACCAGAAAAGTTCATTTACCTAAAATATTGTTTTATTATAATTTGTTATGTTTAAAAGATTATATCAACATAAATTTTCTTACAATGTATGATTACAATTTTTTATGTTATGTATTAAATAAGTTGTCTTCAGGATCTTTAATTTCAAGTGAAAATTTCTATACATATTCTTCAAAGTAAAAATCTCTTAAAAAATCCTTTTTTTTCACTTTTAAATGTATTATAAATCATGTAATTATTATTTTTACTGAAGAAATGATTCTTATCTATATTCTGAAGAAATGAAACATTTTTTTTTTTTTCAAACAGTGATGTAAAAAGTAATGAAGTCAGACAAAAAACTTCATTAATATCATAAATTGAATTAATTTGAAATTTAAACTTTGAAATTAAAAAAAAATGTAAGTTTTCAAAAACTTTTTTTCTCAAAAGTAATCTTTACAAAAATACACATTTCTGGAAAGAAATTCTTTATGAAATACCTTTAAATAAAGAAAATAAAATGTTGATCTACGGACTACCAAAATAATTTATATTTTGATATTTTTCCATTTAAAATATTGTACACAGGACATGTAAATATACTTTTTTTTTGTGAATTGAAGGAAGAAATTATTAATGGTACTGGTAGGTTTTGAGAATGTTTTATTTTATAGTGGCATTTGTAAACGAAAATTTCGCGCTAATTTATATAAAAAAATGGACTGTGTAATATTTCAAATGCAAATTTACCTGTTAATTTTTTAATTACTTTAATAAATATTTTCTGTTGTACTGTCTGTGTTTTTATTCCTGGAGCACTCGATGTTTAAATCATACTTAAATTCTATAAATTTTTAAATTTTACATTTTGAAAAAATGTTTATAAAAGTTAAAGTTTAAGTATTTTTAAAATTATTACTCTCTAAACACATAGTGTAAGGAAATTATTGTGACCATGATTTATGTGTGTATCTTGGTAGCACATAACTCCCAAAAGGTACTTTATGAAATGCTCCCAATTGGTTAATAAGTTATAAGCCATGCCTTAAGAAGCGTATAGATTTTCGTCAATTTCGCCCTACAGATTAAATATATAATCCATTTTAAACAATTTTCTAAAAATTTTTGAGACCGTGTCTGTTAGGAAAATCACGAAGAAAATGTATCAGAGTATAAGAAACAATTATTGCCGAGGTGTAATCAAGCATTAGTACCACACTAGTAACATCAACTGTTTTAAATCTGTACGTGCTGCATTCGAATTCAATGAACCGCATAGTGAATTCAGAAATTTATGCACATATAAATAAACCGGATGTCCTAATAAGAACTGACTGATTTTAAAATTCCGTATCTTGCGGTATATCTGTACGGTGACAGATATTTAAAAAATTCTTGCAGGAATGTTATGTATGATGTCAAGAAATTTTTTGCTGTGATTCTCAAATTTGGTTCGAATTACAAAAAATAGATGGCGCTGCGAGCAATATGATTATAATCCAAACCCGATTTTTGGTCCAAAAAATACAGCTTGAATTCAGCGCCTATTGCTTGCAGCTACATCTATTGTTTGTAATTTGAACTAAATCCGAGGATCACGGTAAAAACTCCTAACATCATACATAACCCTTCTTCAAGAATTTTTTAAATATTTGTAACCGTTTGCAAGTTATTGAATTTTAAAATCGATCAGTCCTTTTTAGGACACCCGGTATATATTTAGTTATACATTTATTAAATTATTTTAAATTTATTGTATGAAATTGTATGAATGGTATTATTTATGTATTTATTGATTTTTGTTAAGAGAGAAACCATTGTCGTATTAAATCTTAAGGATAAAAAAACACCTGTTATCTTAAATATAATATATATAGTATATATACACTAGACTCCAGATTTACCGGGATGCCCCCACACACCAAATTATGAAAAAAGGAAGCGCGGATTTCCTATATGGAATGCGCGGGAAAATCGTATTCTTCTAAACCCTTCCTTTTGTATTGGACTCTTCCAAGAGACCCACAGACTTGAAGAGACCAGTTTCGCTCCCGTTCTGGAATGCTAATTGGTCGGGATATGAATCAACAGTCGTCGTATTATTGGTGTGGTTTAGATTAGTTGTTTCGCACATGCTTTACATTCTGTAGATAATGTTAAAGTGTCAAAACGCAAAAGAGTCGTTCTTAGTTTAAATCAAAAGCCAGAAATAATTAATAATTTAGAGAATGGACATAGAGTAAAATAATTAATGCTTGACCATGAGAATGGTGATCAAACTGTGTGAGGCAGTATAAAAAAGAAAAAATCTAATCGAACTTGCTGAACTTTATTATATTGTACTAATTGTAAAATTAAAATTAATGTCCTATTCTATAATAATTCGACATTTTTCTATACTTTGCTCAAAATTTTCATCTAAATTTGTACAAATTCGATTAACTGGGATATCCGATTTTCCGGGACTAGGCATTTCTCGAACATCTCGGTTAATCGATAGTCTACTGTATATATTTCAAGAATATATGTTTTTGTAAATTCAGATACTAGAGGTGTGCCCGAAACTATGTTCATTTGAGAGATTTTCTTGAGATATAAAATTATACAAACTTAAGTTTTGTTCAAGTTTATTATAATGGGCTCGAGCAACTCCAGGCGGTTCAGCTCGTTTTTAATACAATAAACCCTGCTAAAATTCATAGTCCTACAATTATAAACCTTTCCATAGCTTTTTATTTAAAAGCCGAAGATTTAAAACTGATTTCGATGGTTCTTACATTTGGAAAAACGATTCTGTTAGCATTGTGGCAGTGTTTATCTAAAGGTTATCAAAAGGAAATAACACATCGGAGAATTTGAGCGAAATTCTGAATTAAAAGAAGATTCGACATACAATCGTGGTATATACCAAAGAGTACAAAAACGTAAAATGATGTAAGAATCTTAAGGGGGTCTCAGGACTCTTAAAGCGACAAAATTTTCGAAATATTTAATTTTTTAGATGTTAAACTCCTACCTTTTCTGAAAATTTTGAAGTAATTGTTTCTTTGAAATTCCCATTTGAACAGAAGTTACGACTTTTAGAATTATACCCGCCCAATGACTTAAGCGACATTTCCGAAACTTTGAAGTCATTTTTCTCCAATGTTTTTTTAGGTGATTATATTTTTGAAAATTTCAAAATTTTGTATTAGCTAAATACAAATTTGTATTAAAAATATAAAAATGCTTTAAATACAAATAGATTTAGGCTCAAAGTAATTATTACAATCCGAAGTATAATTAGGCATAAACATTTTCAGTCTAATTGCAAATTTACTTTTTAATCCTGCTCGTAAGCTGTTATACCCATTTTCTGCTCGACAAATGTCTGACAGTTTGGAGGAGCTCCCTATAAATACTAATTCCGCATTTTGCAATATTTTAAATACATGAAATGAAAGAACTTACTTATATCTTTCATCCCTATTAAAATTGTGTTTTTAAATCATATACATTTTAAGATATTAAATGTTGAAAATGGTCTTAAAAAAAAAAAAAAATCCAACTTTAATAGTGCTGAGACCCTTAATATGACAAAAAATTAGAATAACACAAACACACGCAACTGCCCTACACAGGACAGGTTATAATAGGAAATCAAAAAGAAAGAAATTTAGCTAATATTTTAATCATGTTATAGAATTATAACGTACAACTATATTACCAATATGCATTTTATTCTATACATAAACATATTTGAATGGATAACTTAATCATTTGGAAGAATATTTAAAAAGGGATTTCCGAACTCGAATACAAGTTTCAAATCAAAACCCATAACAAACACGTACAAGGAGTCAATCCTACCGGAATATAAAAATGGTGAAAACTCGAGATCGACGGAAACATGAGTTTGGGTAATATTGCTTTACCCGAGTTTGTGAATTCCATTTTAATGTTATTGATTACACTAGAAAAAAAAGGTAAATAATAGAAACATCCGAAAACATTATATATATTTTTTAATTTACAGAAGCATTTAAACAAAAAAAGTTAGGATTTTTGAATGAGTTTTTGAATAAATTTTACATCGTATTAATCGGTTTTAGCAAACTGGAATACCAGTTTTTAGAATATTATCAAATCTCAATTAAACAATTTCAGCTGATTTATTGAATTGATATAAACCAGTGTAACAAAATATTATTAATTTTAATATTAATGCTTTTAATGTATTACGGCTGCCTGTAAAGTATATTAATGTTTACTTGACAATTAATAGCATTGGGGAAAACTTGTTCCGTGTTTTGAAAACTAATTAATACATTATTAAATATAGCACTTCTAAACGCTTACAGGGCAGCAATATGTACTTTCTTTTTTTTAATGCTTCTTTGTATTTTGAAAATATTTTATTCGTGAAATTTATAAAGAAGAAGTTTGGAATCGTAGGTAACTCGGAGTAGGACATTGTTTATTTTCGTTCGTGGATAATGATATCGACTATCGATCTTAAATTTATTCAAATGATTTAATGGCTTCATAAAGCGTATTAGTAATAATTCCAACAAAACCTTTTCTGAACTTTTTTTATATTATTATTTATTTCATTTTGTTCAAATAAAACCATCTAAATGATTAGAGCTCAAAAAATGTTGATAAAAGTTACGTTACGCTTGAGATTTTCAAAATATGTAGAATGTTTCATATACAAAGTTTTACATACTCAGACAAAAACACTTACATTATTTTTACTAAACTAGACTGGTCTCTAGAAAATAACTTCACCAAGACAACTGCAACAATGAAAATAGTTACGACACAAAAACTAACAGAAAAAAAAATAATTTCCTGAATTTTAGAACCCTTAGCTTCGTCTTGTTAATAATATTTCATTAGCATTTCTAGATGTAGTTTCGTAAAGTATAATTATTTATTCTACACTGTAAAAACTTTTTTGAATAAGGAACATTTTTTCCCTCATCTCATTTTATATGAATACAAAAAAATAAGTGACAAAATCTGTACTAATATTTAAAAGAATTACAGTTTATTTTTAAATAGGACATTTTACAAATCAGACACAAATACTTACAGTATTTTAGAAAGCATGGTATTTAACTAAGGAATAATTTAACTATCTTCCCAACAATAAAACAAATTATTACACAAAACAAAGATAAAAATAATGTTTACAAAATCCCATTATTTTCGTGATTCTGAGAGATATTTCTAGACGTAGTCTCACCAGGAATGTACTTTAAGGCTATTAAACTTGTAAGAAAAGATTTAGTCGCAGACACTCAGACATGTGGTTACATTTTTCTGTGTTGAAAATCAAATTTTATCTTTAAAAAAGAACAAAATTGAAAAGATTCAGAGACACTTTTATAAAAGGATGAGAGAACAGAAATGGATAAATGCATAAATTATATTTGTGTTAAGTAAAAAAAGCATATTCCATAATTTGATATTTTACATTTACTTTCTTGTGAATTTCGGTAAATGTACTCTAATTTAAAAAAAAAAAAATTGCTCGGAAGTCTTTTTCTTTAATGGTTGCAGTATGTTTGTAAAATATGTTCTCACCATCAACTTTAGGTTCCCCAAATTCCTTTACGTAATCAATTCCATATTGAATTGAAAATAGAGATAACTTAGCCTCTTGGTCTTTTTCTATTTTCCTGCTTTTTACCTGCAATACAATAAATTACTTCTAATTTAAAAAAAAAATGTACAACCAGGAAGAATTATCTTCCCGCTGTGTTAAGTACGTTAACAAAAGCTACATTATACCCATGAAAGTTTAAAAGAACAATGCGTTTTATTCCGTGTAAAAATATTTAAAAGTATTTTATGTAATTGAATAAAAATTTTTAATAAAACACGATGAAAATGAATATTTACACGCAATCCTGTTGAAAAGTCCAGTGTTTTGTGCCAATTGGAGCGCGCAAATTTACACCCATTAGGAGGACACACATTAGTCTTGTAGTTTCTAAATCGGAAAATATAATGTTTTTCACCCTTTCTACATTTGAGGACAAATTAAAGGACATTTTCATACAGCACCAACGCTCTGAATTACGTCTTCATGAGCTGAAAGACATCCACGATTAATTCTGCTACTAAAATTATACGACCAGAAATTTATCAGGTAATGAGTTTAATTATTTTCTGGGGAATGAATATGTGTACATCTCACGGAGAAAATATTACCTCAACGGAAAATCTTCCGGAGCACATATGGCTCACCCGCAAGAAAAGTGACACATCTCGCAAAAATTCATTTTGCGTTTTATCGCACTAATAGACCTGTCATAGGTGTGTGTTGCTACACAAACAGTTTCATAAGTATAGTTATACAGAAAATCCCTTTATTATGCTATATGTCCATTTGTAACCACAGAAGAGGTGTGGATTGTGTTGGGATGTAAAACTACCCAACCATCCGAACCCCATCCTACGTGTTTATACTTAAGGGTTTTATGCATTTTTGCACGTTTTTATTCCTGCATGAAGAGTTACGTGCTGCAATTTCGTTTCATATCAAAATTTTGCAAACTATTTTTTGCCTCTCCTGTGAAATTTATTTTTGTCCAGATGTGTCACTTTTTTTGCGGGTGAGCGATATGTACGAGTCCACTGTAATAGCGGCATCTATTGCTGTGATTCTGGAAAAAAAAAAAAACATTATAGATTTATTTTATTTTTAACAGACTTCAAAAAAAAAAAAAAAAAAAGGAGGCGGTTATCAACTCGACACGTATGCATATTTTTATGTATGTTCACTGATTACTCCCAAACTAATCAGCCGATTCATGTGATTTTTGATTTATTTGAAAGAAGATACTTTCGAATTGCTCCCATTTAAATTTCCCCAAAATTGAATCAGACTTTTTTTATAAATTTAATAAAAACCAATATAAAAAATGTTCCATATGTTTGCATTAGCTGCTTGCGAATAATTGAGTTAGCTGGATGCGAAATGTCCGCCGCTGTACAAACAGCCGATGCACAGTCGTGTAAAAAATGTAAACACATCCTACTAACTCTGCAAGACATTAATGTGGGGGAAAGTTACTACTCGTTGTACCAAACGGTTGGAAATATTGTCTACTTCTAAATGATGTACATAATATTTGCTTAGGGGGCCATCTGCATATCAAAACTAACCCAAATTTGTTTTTGTTTTCCAATAGCAATACCCAAGTTTGACATCATAAATTAACTCTACACTCTTCAGTTAGCCTAAAAACACATTTTCAAGATATTCGTATGGTCAGTTTCAGATAAATTAATTATTTTAAAATGATTATATTTTAGGGTCTGTATCGAAATTTAAGTCCGTTACTCGATTGTCTAAATGCTGCAAAACGACAATGTCACATCTATTAATGTATAATTTCTTGTCAATATGACCATATCACTCGCTTAATATGCTTCTAGTCTTATCAGCCCAAATGTTTCAATAAAAGGAGTAAAATATATATTTTTTAAATTATGCTTTTCTCACGTCATAGACAGTCCCCAAAACCATCACTTTGAAGTTTTAAAATTATAATTTGAAAACTACTTAGAAGATATATTTGAAATTGAAAATTTGCATAAAACAGAGCACAATATATATATATATATATATATATATATATATATATATATATATATATATATATATATATATAATTTTTTTTTAAATTGTAGGTTGTAATTCTTATATTTTTAGAATATTAATTTTATAATTCATCATTCATGTTATATTTTTTTAAAATTACAAATTGGATGTATTTATTCTTCGGTGTTTTAGTATTATAACCAGACAAAAAAATATCATATTAGGATTATAATTTCAGGAGATAATAATAAAAATACGAAAATGTAATTTAACATTAGAAGCTCTAAATTTTCAATGCTTATAATTCAAAAACTTATCATCTAAATGTCATGAAATTTCGCTTCTAGGCATAGTTTGGACAGAAGATTGAAACTATACTGTCAAGATTGGGTATTGACATTGAAAAAAACAAAGTTTGGTCTGAATTTGATTTAAAGATGCCCAACAAAAGGCATTTTGTATTCCAGATCATTTAAAAGTAGACTTTATTTCAAATCATTTGGTACCAGTAATTCTCTTCATTTATAATTAGTTGTTCAGTTCGTAGCAATGCAGGGCAAATGTACATTTTACCTCGTAAAAGGTCGGGTAGAAGATCTTTTTCTTCTGACTTGTTTATAAGGATGCCAACATAGAAAAACCACGTTTTCTAACAAAATTTCTTAAGGCTAAATTTTCTGTAGCCAAAAAACAACTAAATTTTGGGAAACTTTTTTGATTTATTCTAAATATCTCGAGACCCGTTGCCGTAGCATGTTATTTGTCAATTACAATATTAAAAAATAAATAAATTATCTATATTCATATTTACAACTTTTTTATACACTCAATAGCAAGCGCAGTACGCCGTTTCAAAATTAAGACAGAATTTTCTATCTTCTTAAAAACCGTAAAAACCGTAGTTTTGCCCCAATTATTCAAATATTCCCTTTTTGATTTAATTGTGTATGTCGACTTCTAAAAATTGGTAGCAGTAAAGTATCTATTTATCAAATGTAATATTAATTTATTTATGATTGCAGACCATATAAACATTTTTGTTCTCAAATTGATCATCTGTTTCATTCAACTCCACTTTCCCAACACAATAAAGTAAGGTACTCAATATGACTGCATAAGATAAATGGAAAAAATGCATTTTAATAATAAAAATTTCTACAGGCTATTTCACAATATTTTTTTTCTCTTTTATGGCACTTTTGTAGGATTATTAGCACCCCGTTTCAAAGGAATAGCCTTTTCCTGAATAAAACAGATATCTCGATCACTAGATGTGTAAAACCTGATACTTCCCTTTCAGCAGCATTTTCCTGCACTTAAAAATTGTTGCGGAATCAATTTCGGAAATGTTGTTCAATTTTCTCCAGATGACCATGAAAGTACCACTGTGGCAATACAATATTGCCACAATGGTACCTTCATCGTCATCTGGAGAAAATTGAACAACATTTCCGAAATTGATTCCGAAACAATTTTTGCAAATCGAAGACCACTTTATTCTTGTATATGGCATGTACAGGGTTTACCAAACCCTTTTTACATAACCAAGAAATTATTTGTAGCAACGATTGAGGCGCTGGATCTTTAATTGTCTTAACACTAGAATTACCGCGTTTCTTGTATACCTAGAAATACCACGGTGGGTCATATCTGACCCATGGTCTTCAGTGATGCTATTCTTGTTTTGTATGGAAGATAAATACACACAATAAGGATTGATGATTACTGCATTGATTTTTAATTAAAGATTAATACAATTTTGCTTCTAGACTATTACTTAATCTGAAATTTGGTGAATAGATATCACCAAAGAGATTCGTAATTTCTAATTTTAGAATAGATTCTTTGAGATTTTGACGGCCCTTTTAAATAATATATACATATTATTTATCGATTTAAATTCTGTAATAATGTTCCTGCGGATTAATAAGATATTAAAACACAATGAATTTAAATATATATATACATCCGTGAATTTTTTATTTACTTGCAGTAAGCAATTTTCCATTCAATCATTTCAAGCAAAATCCCATGGTCTTTCTCTTTTATTTTGCTTTTTTTGCACACACAATTTATAAACAGTTTCCACACACAGTATTAGTTTTATTGTCTTAGCATTGTTTTATCTGGCAACGTTTTCATTTGTTTGAAACTTCTGTACTGGCCCGTGGACGGATAACATCAGGTTTTATTGCAATGTATTTATCTCTAATTTTAGAATGAAGATTCCTCTGCTTATATTAGCAAATGTTGTATCTTTAAAACTACCCAAACATTTATGGCCGCTAGATCTTAAAACTCTAGATTTTGCATAGGTTATCGACCGGAAGATATTGGTCTTTCTTCTATATAGTTCCCTTTCTCGCTTCTTCCAAATCACTTTGAAGGGTAATTTATTTTGCATCTTTCTCGTCTTTTTTAATTATTTCCTTTATTTTGTATCTTTCTATTATTTTGTATTTTCTTCAAAACACTTACGATTTATTGGTGTTCTATGACTTCCTCCACAGCATTTACTTGCTTATTTTTATTCAGCTTCCTGTCACTTGAATTGGAATCGGAGGATGAGATTTTATAGCCATTGTCACCATAATTTGTCTCGTGATTTATGCCAAGATTGTCATCATCATCAGATGTAATTTCGTCGCTAAAATCATCTTATAAAAGTTCGCTTCACAATTTTAAAATTTCCTCATTCGAAAGACCTCTGCCCATAACTATAAATGTGCGAAACTGGACTAAAACTAACAAACTTTTTTTTGTTGTTATTTGCACCGCGTCGTTTATGACAGGCAAAATATTCTTTTTGCTCTTTTACTAAGGTGTAACATAGATAACAACATTTTACAACATTCTAACAAAAACTTGAAATAAGATAAAACTCACACATTTGCCTTGCCATCGCATGACATATTTGTATTTTCTTCAAAACACTTACGATTTATTGGTGTTCTATGACTTCCTCCACAGCATTTACTTGCCTATTTTTATTCAGCTCCCTGTCACTTGAATTGGAATCGAAGGATGAGATTTTATAGACATTTTCCACATAATTTGTCTCGTGATTTATGCCAAGATTGTCATCATCATCATCAGATGTAATTTCGTTGCTAAAATCATCTTATGAAAGTTCTCTTCACAATTTTAAAATTTCCTCATTCGAAAGGCCTCTGCCCATCACTATAAATGTGCGAAACAGAATAAATCTAACAAACTTTTTTTTTGTTTGCCCCGCGTCGTTTATGACAGGCAAAATATTCTTTTTGCGCTTTTCCTAAGGTATAACATAGATAACAACATTCTACAACATTTTAACAAAACTAGATTAATATTAACACAATCATTCAATATAACACAATCATATCATCAAGGTTAGCTGGGTGAAAAAGTTCGACCAGAATCGTCCGGGATAGCTCAGATGGCAGAGCACTGGCGGCTTCGGCCAGGAGGTCCCGAGTTCGAATCCTGGTCCGGACATTTTTCGCCCAGTTGGAAATTTACATCTAATATTCTAACAAAAGCTTGAAATAAGATAAAAGCTCACACATTAACCTTGCCAGTGAATGACAGATTTGTGACCACGCCCACCCCCTCCCCTCCTAACATTTCCCCTTTTGTGAAAAGCAAGTGCGATACATCTCCTTACATTATTCTTCTGTTATTGGAAAATATAGAGTTAAAAGCCCTGTTGAAATAAAAGAAAAATGCTATTATGTTGTTCGGGTCAGCGAAGGCCCAGCACGATTAATTCTAGGTATACAGATGTGTAGATAAAAAAAAGTTTCCGTTCGATTTCAGCTAAATTCGTGTTAAGTCATTATACGGAGTATTTAGGAAAAGTCGAAAAATTTCAAAGTTTTACTTTGAAAAGCAACAGTGAAACGAGCGATAAATCACGTCTTGGGTCACAGATGACCCGCCTCGGCAATTCTAGTGTTAATGGGAATAAGTCTATGATTGATGTTCACACAACTCCACTCCTTTTTTTTTTTTTTTTTTTTTTTTTTAACCATTTGGAAAAATGGTTATTGTTCTCGTCAGGATGGGAAATCAAAAGCAGATCTGAAAGTTTTCATTGGTTTAATCCGCATTTTATTCGTTTTATGATTGGTCTATACAGTAATCTGTATTTCCCTTTAATTTCAACAACGATGGATACCTTCTGTTGCCACTATGACAAAAAAGTAATAAAAACTACAAAAAAATCAATAACTCAGAAACAAATTGAGATACAGCTTCCAAACTAATTGCATTTAAAAGTACATTTTTTTCTCTATCCGACGGTGTAAAAAGTAATATTGTCGGATGTTTAGAAGTTTAAGAATGAAATTTTATTTAAAATTTTTAGTCAGATTTCTTGGAAATCTGACGATGGAAAAGCCTTTTCTCGAACAGCCAATGAAATGCTTGAATAAAACGTAAGTTTCAGGTGGATAATAACTAATGAAAATGATAGAAAATGAATAACAATTTCTGCCAAAGAGTTAATTTTAATTTGTAAGATTCTCACGTGCAAAAGAAAAATGGAATAAGCCAATTAAAATAAAAAAAAAGATAAATAGGACAGGAATGAATAGATATAAATATTTTACACCAAATACGAGTCGCACGTGATTTTTGTCACTTGGAATTTTTACGTGTAATAACGCTATTAATGTTTAATTCATGGCGTACGTAATGTATGATCAACTCCGTGCAATTTTTTGTCTTAAATTTTAGTCTTTGAAAAAATCATTTTCCAAATGGTCGTTGTAATTTGTTAAATTGCTTTTTTTATTTTTATTTTTATTTTTTTATTTTTTTTATCCTAACGAGGTTTGGATTTGGTGGTAGGATCGAAAGTATCCGAAAAAAAAAATCAACCAAGCCCGAAAAAGTACAAAAGCACAACATTAGATATTGATCTCTTTTATCCCATGAAAGAAAAATTATTTAAAAGTAATAAAATGCAAGCGAGACATTTGTCAAGAACGCTCCCATAGGTGTAATGTTAGCTTGCGAATGTCATCTTGTGACTAATTTAGTGTCATAAATCATATAACTGTGGCATTAAACTCCTCAATACTGCAACTAACATAAAATCTTTGAAAATGAAATCTGTATGTATGGAATCCGATCATTAAAGGAAAAAGTTGTATATTTTCAAGAGAAAGAATATGAACAATTATACCTACTAAGATCGAAACCTGTTTAAAGCGGAATATATTTCGGTTCCTTTCGGTTCGGTTTTCAAGGTTTTAATGAATCAATATTTGATAAAGCTGATTACGTAGTTCAGTATTACGTATTTACTGATTACACACTTAAAATTTTCAAAATCCGGTTTTTAGAGTTTTATTAAAATTCTCGTGGTGATTTCTTTTTAAGAGGGGGGGGGGGGTCTGCGCCAAAATCTATGTTTGACACGGATGCAGTAAAAGCTAGTTTTGGTCCTGAAACATATAATTTACTGATACCAATATATAGAAGTTGACATACACGATTAAATATGTGGAAAACTTTTGAATAATCGAGGTAAAACTTCGTTTTCATCGCTTATAAGAAAATTGAAAAAAATTCCCTATTTTTGAAATGGCGTACAGCGCTTGCTATTGAGTGTATAAAAATTGTAAATATGAAAGTTGTAGATAATTTTATTCTCTTTAATATCTTAGTTGACAAATAATATGCTACGGCAACGGGTCTAGAGATATGTTAAAAATGCCCTCAAATTTTGTTTTTGCTTGTTGGCCACAGAAAATTTCACTTTAAGAAATTTTGTTATAAAACTTGGTTTTTCCATGGGTGCATCATTATAAAAAAGTCAGAAAGAAAATCTTCTACCCGCCCTTTTTCAAGGTAACCCCCTTTTTTTTATTGATTTCTCCTGGACTATAGGGAGTGTTTACTTTTTTTCCCGATTGTACAATAGAACTATGAAAACTCGTTGAAGAACTGTTAAGAGATTTGTATGCTAATAAATAAGCGGCCAAAGTCCCTTGCGAATTCTTGAATTTAATACAAACTCAAATAATTGATTTTTTGTCAAAACATTTATATTTAGTGAATAATATTAATTTCAAAAAATTTTAATTATTGTTACTTACTTAATTAAAATTTTACTTTTAATTAAATAGTGTAAATAGTGAACTTAATAGATATTTTAATTAATTAATCTAATAAATAACTATACATTTTTAATAATTTTATTTTTTAAATGTAAACTTTAACTATTTTTATAATAGTTCGCGGACAAACATGAAAAAAAATGCTGATATTTTACATTCTAGTGTCTATATTTCGGGCAATTTACGTCTTCTGAAATATTAGTTTTATTAACTAAAATTAAATTAAATTTCAAAAAATGTTCGAAAATTTGCAATGATAATTTTAGTAAGTATTCTATGTAATGAAGTTTTCTATATACAGAATGTTTTCACTCGATTTTTTCAGTTTGATAAATATAAACATCAAATTTTAAAATGTAAAGTCCTTTTATTTTTTATGACAAAAAAATAAAATATTTTTTTTCAAAATCTTTTTCATTTATAATATTCATTATTGATTAAAAAGAACTTAGTTCCATTATTACATATTTTACTAGATCACAGGTGTAGATTAGAAATATATATAGTTTTTTAAATATTAAAAGCTTAAAAAATGGTATTGATTTTTTTTAAAAGAATAGTTTAATGCAATTAGTTAAATACCTATCAAGCGTAAGTTTTAGAATGAATTTGTTTACGCTATTTATCTAGTTAGGTATTTAAAATTTTATTGAATATGTATTAAATACTGTGCATTCATATATGATTTGTGATTAAAATTGCGGACTCACTGTAGGCAAATCACAAAAGAGGCGGGGTTTTTTACCAACATTTATGAGAGAAAAATGAAAAAGCACGAATATCCTATAATCAACTTTTATACAGTAGTCTGGTAGCAAAGTGGACAGAGCACGTGCCTAGTAATTGAAGGTACCAGTTACAGATATGAAGGGTGGGAGGATATCACAAGTTTGTGTCCGTAATGTATCACTCTTTTATGTTCGTTTATGTTCATTCACTCATTCATGTAATTAGTTATGCGTTATAGTAGATATTAAAAATGTCTATTACATGTAAATATGATTCACTATATTTAATATTTGATTAAATTCATTAAAATTGTGTGCATATTTATTTAAAATAATTAAATCATTTTTAAATGATAATATTTTACCAATAATATAATATATACTAAACATTAATAGCATAAAAGTATCTTTATTTGCCTTATTTATTGATTGATACAGAGTGTTTCAGCACAGCGTTTTCTAAAGTTTTCGGAGAGATTTTGCACACCTAGTCGAAGGGAAATTATGTAGAAATGCATGGTCGGAAATGCTTTCCTGGTTTGTTAGTGACGACACAGAACACAATAAAGGAAGGAATCGAACAGGGTGAGAAACAAGTGATGCAGATCTGATATTTCCGATTCATGGAGGATGCAATGTTCTCTAAAATACCGGGCGTGCCTCGAACTTCCCCAGCAGCTGCCACTATGCGTGCAACAAGTTCTTCAGCACTTTTCAGTTTTGTCCCATCATTTTTGTGGTACTAAAAATAATAAATATTTTTCCCTTTTCGTGCCCTTCCTTTAATGTGTTTTGTGTCGACACTACCGCCTCAGGAAAGCGTTTCCTACCATCCATTGCTGTGTGACCATTGCGTTTCCTAAGAATTGTATGCCACAGCCAAGTTTTAGCATTCTGCATGATATGACGAAGAAAGTGTATTGGGCTATAAACAAACTTTGTATTTTCCATCGGATGACGCTATAAATAATTTTACTAGTGATGATGTTAACATCAGTAATATTTTTCACCATACTATATCCAGATATTTTGAAGATATTTCGTTTCAAATATTCAGGGCTTGGGAGTCATACTAATAGTAGTTTAATTTGAAACGTCCCCCGCACACTGTTAAAAAAACGTTAAATTTATACGGTATTTGAATTCATTTGAATATAAATATAGGGGAGACTAGGGACGGTTGACCATACGGGAGGCTTGACCCACCCATCAGTTTTCATATTTAAAAGAATTTCAGAGTTTTATCATTAGGCGTCAACAAAAGCCACCGGAATGCTCAAACAACAGTCTTTGTTTCATACAGATAATCAAAATAGGTGTCGAAAAAAATCACTTGTGAGGGATTTTAACCTAAAAGTTGTGTTTTCTAGAAATATTTTGTAAGCTTTTTTCAGATAAAATATATCATAGAAATTTAAGTAAGTAAGTTTTAAGTAATGCAGAAATATCGAGCTTTCATTCTAGGCATAAAGATTGTACAGTAACTTAGGCTTAACATAACAATGTGCTATTCTTTAAAAAAGGGTTATGTGTGGATGCTTGACCCAGTCAATGTGAGGGAGGGTTGACCAGATGAAATCTTTTTATTATACACTACGCATAATGAAAGATTAATGGTTATATATAAAAAATATATAAAAACTTATTCTGCAAAGCCACGGTAAACTAGGGTGATGGAAAAGAAAATGTTTAGATTAAAGAAAGCTGTGAAAAATCGCTACAGTATCCACTGTAAGAAAAAATTTAGTGAGATATAAATGGGAAAGTTGATAGGAACTTTTTCCATTTAAATATCACTAAAATAAGTAAATAGAAACAGTGTAAAAGACTAGAAAATATGAAAGCAGCAGTCTTGACATTTTCAGGGGCAGTGGCATGCTTCTGAAACCACTTAATTTTAATTCCCAAACACCACATTGGCACTAGAAATTTGCTATTTTTTTTCCATTTAATATGTATGTGAAATATACCCCTTTTCTTATTCCAAATAAATCTCTTCGTAAATTGCGGTGCCAGTCATTTATTTCAACATTTTAGTACTGAAAGTGCTTTGCCACTGAAAGGTATAAAGAAGATAATGATCAGTTAATTACACATACGGCGGTAAAAGAACATAGAATTGATCGAAAAACTTTTGGAAGGTATGTAGACAAATTTCACGAGCATGAAGCCAAACTATGTGACAATTAGAGTTGTCAAGTCGAGTGTCGCAAAAAGTAGGAAAATGAGACAAAAAAGAGCGGGACAGTGGCTATAAATTCCGGGCATAATAAGCCATGAAAACGGAACCTGTCTCTAAAGGAATACTGTCTTAAATGTTAAAATTTCATTTTCCCTGCTGTACAATTATACCTGCTCAGACGAAATTCTGCTTTAAACAAAATTTTTCTCCTCTGATTTGCAATTGCGTCAAAACGGGTTTGTTTAAGCATCATATTTTCAAAAATCTTTTTTATAATAACTAAAGCATGTAGCATAACGTTTTATTGCTTTTTTTTAAAACAGACTTTATATTTCTTCACAAATATTTCAATATAAAACAAAGTGGGTCAAGCCTCCCATATAGTGGGTCAACCCTCCCATATGTGGGGAGCCTTGACCCATTATTTGCTCATGGTTAAAATCGATCATTTTTAAAATTTCTTACATATTACACTTATGTAGCAATTTTATCTTGATAACTGATCGTATAACGAATAAAAGGATATATAAAACTTTATTCTCCAATCAATATTTAAAAAATTAAAAATATTTTTGTAAAAAGTGGGTCAACCCTCCCTAATCTCCCCTATTTTATTGGAATGCCCATTAGTTTTCATTAACTGTAGTGTAGTTTTAAAAATATATATATATTAAATGAACATTTCTAATAAGCATGTTATACGCATGATGCTATGTACATGTTAACAAAAAATGTAAATTTAACTGCATACAAGCTTCAGCATCTTGTTGATATCATAAAGGATTTTACAAATGTGTTCATAAAACATGCAACGCTGTCCACTATAAAATGTACAATTATTTTCGAAAAATACGTATTCAAATGTTCAAGGTAAAAAGGTGTACGGTGTGTATATTATATCGCTCACCCGCAAGGAAAGTGGCACATCTAGACAAAAGTAAATTTCACAGTAGAGGCAAAAGTAAATTTGCATAATTTTATTATAAGATGAAATTGCAACACTTAACTCTTCAAGCAGGAATGGAACCAGACATAAAACATAAAACTTTTAAGAATGAAGACGAAGAATGAGGTTTGAAGGGTTAGGTAATTTTATTTCCTCTCACAATCTACCCTTCTTATGTGGTCATAAATGAACCTATAGCGTAATAAAGGGTTTTTACTTATAACTACACTTATGAAACTGTTTATGTAGCAAGACACACCTATGACAGACCTATTAATGGAATAAACCGTAAAATGAATTTTTGAGTGATGTGCCATTTTTCTTGCGGTGAGCGATATCTTCAGATGAATCATGAATATTTGTTCAAGAAAACGTAAATTTAATAGGATAATTGTAACATTATTTAATGTTTTCATTTAATATGATTGGATTTTTCATATATAGTAGCTACTCAAACTTTGTAATTTCAAAAAATGAAATAACTGAATTTATCAAAAGCACTATAAAAATGTTCATTAAGTGTAACTTTTCATGTATAATTTCAAATTATTATAAGAAAATTGCAATATTATATGTATGGAACATTAGAAACATATATGTATGGAACATTAGAAATATTTATATGACATGTGTAAGGGCAAATATTATTCTCTTAATAAACTTTACATTCTGTGTAAAACATTCAAAAACCATTAGAAAATATATTATTTTATGTAATAAGAATTTATTTCAATTATTTCGTGGAATCCCATGAATTAGTGATGTAATAGACAAACGAACAGTATATTCAAACTTTAATAAATATTGAATGACATTTAATCAAGAAATGTAAATATATGCATGTTATTAACGTCCAAAATGGAAATAAAATGAAATAAAGCTTCTCATTTATGGGTTTGTTTTAATATAACTGGATAATTAAAATTTATCAATTGCTGAAAATTATCTGAATGATTGTTTCAATCGTGGTAAAAGGAGCAATGTTTAAAATGTGTTTATAATCCAACGTTTCCATTTTTGTAATTTTTTTTTAATAAGTCGGAAATTATTAAACATTCTATAAATCATATCGTTCTCGATGGTTGATTTAGTCATGCATAAGACAATTTGTTGATAAAAACTATATATAATCTTACATTTAATTATAAAAGAAATGGGTAATTATATAAGTTGTTGGGATTATTTTATTGCGAAGTCAGTTCGTATGTTATCGAAATCATTTTCAGAATAAAGTCTGAAAGCAGGCAACGGAGCTACCATCTGATTGCATGTATTGACCCTGTAGCGCCTACAGATTAGACACTTATTTAGGAAAGTTTTCACTGTTTGCCTGCCCTTAAGAATACAGAAATTTTCACGAAGTTGAGTGAGAGTCCGATACACCAGTGTGGCATACATTTTGGTGCTCTCTCAATATGAGTAACTCACAAGAGAACCACTTTAGGTGTTGCTCGCAACTAGTATTGAAACCTGGTGCATTTTAAAGCTCTATATTAGGAAGTTTGGGAATCGATAAAATTTTTTTGTTAAAATAATATTTTTTGATTTTACAGCCGATTAACTTTCTGAAAATGCAATTTTCGAGACAACTTTTCGGGCTGTTAAAGTAAAAGTTAAAAAAATAGTTAAAAATATAAATTAGTCAATAATAACTATAAAATGTTGAAAAAAGTTTTAAAATTCCTTCAAGAACCTACGAATTTGATTTTTAAAAAAAATACAGTATTATATTTACATATTTGGCGGGGAAAGATTGGCGTCTTTTTCATCCCGTACAGTTTTTCCGGCAACCCTAGGTCAGTATTTTCGCTACGCACCGTGTTGTAATGGTTTGGACGTAACCCTATTACAAGTGTAAAGCTAGTGAAAATTTTGAAGTGCCATATCTGGCGACTTAACTCTCTTTTGGTGTAAAATTAACAAATAAAAATCCAATAATAAAAAATTATAAATATAAAAAATATATAAAAATGATTTTAACAAAGAATTTTTATCGGTTCTCTAACTTTTATGCATAGGGCTACAAAATGCACCAGGTCTCGATTCTAGGTGCGAGCAACACCTAAAGTGGATCCCTTGTCAGTGAATTTTGAGTTCCCTGGTATAGTGAATGATTGTCGTTCTAAAAATTGGTAGTAAGAATGTTGAAGATGTCCTCCCAGACATATAAGTTTGTCGGGTGTAAAAATGGGATTAAGTCAATAAAGTCTCGAATCGGAACTTATCGTTGAATTTTTGAGGAGATGAAAATATTCCTTTTCAAATTCCGTTTTTTGCACAAAGTGAATCCATTGTTTTCCCGCATCCACAAGTCCCTCTGCAGAGATTGGATCTGACATTCTACTACATTTAACTTTTCAATTTCTTGTAAAATGAAGAATATAAGTAGCCACCCATAATATTTTATTGAGGCTGCTAAACTTATTAAGATCAAATAAGGGATCGTTATGTTCCTGCGAAATTTGAAGGAGAACTTTAACGTCCTTCATATCTCTTTCTAGTTCATTTATTTCAGCATCAGAGTTAAATTTAATATGTGATTCATCAGAGGGCAATTCGTTAATTTGCAGCCAAGCTGTGCCTGAAAGCTAAACTGCGTCATTTATAATAATGTGTGAGCACATGCCGCGAGTCAGTTATCAGTTGGATTTTCCTTCCCGCTGTAAAAACGCCAGTTTGAAGGGTTAGTTTTTTCTTTAATTTCAAGCACTCGGTTCTTTACAAATTGTTTCAAATTTTCAGAAGTCCCCTTTATCCAGTAGAGGCATATTTGTGAGTAACACCACAGATAGACGGCCTTTTCCTTAAGAATGGGGAAAATGTTCCTCAGATAAGATGCTAGTCTGGCTGAGATCGAAGCACCTAATAACACGAGACTGGCCAAAGTTATTGATTTCAATGGAGCTATACGCGATTTGGCGATAACAAATTTTGTTGAAACCTTTGTAGGATATTTTATTCTGAAATATGCAACTGCACCATACGTCTTTGGGTTTGCGTCAGAAAATAAGTGAAGTTCCACGTTTTCAAATTTAGGATCCTAGAAATACTGTCGAGGAATATTCATAGCTTGAGTTTCCATGACTTCCTCAAGCTATCCCTGTAACTCAAAATGAAACTCGGGTTGAAGATGTTCATTCCAGGAAATTCCTATTTTCTAAAGTTGTAGCATTAGCAACTTTATTCTAATAGTAATGGGGCAAGAATGCCTAGAGGATCAAACAACATGCCACAGGCTATCAGCACATTTCTTTTCGAAGAAGTATTACCGTTTATCGTTTTATCGTTATCGTCTGTCGCGATGGTAATGTTATCATTCACATTATCCTAATTGTTCCTAACAGTTTCAATGGGATTCCTGGCTCCTTGGTTGCTTGTTTACAGATAATATTTTCTTCTAGCCACATATTTCGTAAAGTGGGGGAATTAGTCACCCACTGTTTTAAATGCATAGATGCTTGTCGTAAAATATAAATAGTATGTTTACTAATCGATGCTGCAGATTATATACTGTCGCTACCACTGATAAAGTCGTCAACATATAGGTCATTCAGGAAGTCACAAACATTTTTAAATTTGTGTCTATACTTTGATAGGGGAAGTGTAAGAGTTGCAGCTAATATAAACGGGCAGCATTTTACTCCAAAAGGAGCCCGGATGAATTGGAGGATTCTGATGTCATTACGACCTAAACTGAGATCTGCTGCTTGTTCTATTCCCCACAAAAATTGCAAAAATTTTCGATCCTGCTCTGACATACCTATTTCCAAAAAAGCTCGTTCAATATCAGCGCAAATTGCGATTGGGTGATACCTAAATTTTAGATAAATTTTAGCAAATCGGGATTCAAATTTGGACAGATTTCTAAACAATCATTTAATGAAATTCCCCCCTTCGACTTAGAAGATGCATCATAACACGCCCTGAGTTTAGTGGTTTCTTTCAATTCCCTAACCACTCAGTAATGGGCATAAAGTGACCAGTTTATCGGTTTTTATTAGAATAGTCAACTATTTCCTAGATTATATTATGTTTTAGCTGATTTTCAATGAGATCTCTGTATCTCAAATATAAATTTTCATCTCTTCTAAATGTCTTGTTCAAACGGAATAAACGTTTCCTAGCGATTCCATATTTACAATTTAACTCTGGAAAATCGTTCATTCAGCCCAATCGCGTTTCATATCTTTTACCATTATACGGACTGAATTGTTCTAAAATTTCTTCCACTGTACGTGAAACATCATTTTTTACATTTATTCCTATTGATTCTAATTACCACAAATCATTAATTTTTACGTAATTCGGTTCATCATCGGCGACCGTTAAATGGCTAATATGAATTTCCTTACAATTCGATTCCCTGTCCTTACCCTGAATTACATTCCCAAACATGCTATTTGTCGCCACCAATCTATTACTGAGTCTTATATTTGTTTCACTTAAAATTTCCCAAACATAATCCGTGCCTTTGAATGCCCAAATATGCACTATCCGTGCCCAAATATGCACTTCAGTCGTAGTACCAAGGTCAGCCAATTCAATTTCTCTTTCAAATGCAACATTCCTTACCCAACTCGAAGGCACCTGCATTTCTCCGCATGTAATAGAATTTATGACGACCACATTTTTTTTTCTTTTTTGATTAAGATTAATTCTACTTTGCAATAATACTTCTACGATATCCTACATTTGTTTGACAGGCTGTTTATTTCCAAAAGAATAAATTATAATGGATCCTCTTTTAATGGCCTTCAAATCCAATAAATCAGCTGTTTCCTTCTTAACGAATATTCTGGTTGTTCAGCCGTCAAGTAGATATCTGATTAACGTTCTCTCATTTGACCTAGTTTCAACTAATGTAGAAAACGTTTGCGAAAAGACGGCGTTCAAATTTCTAATCATTATTTTTTTTCTTTACAAAGCAGGCTATTTTCTGTTAGTGAATCATCACGCTTATCGTTGGAAGGGGGGGGGGGGGGGGGATTTAAGTTTTGAGAATCACAGATTAACGCATTATGAGATAATTTACAAATTTGACATACATTGATTATACATATTACGATTTTTAATTAGGTGCCGTCGAGCGAGGCAAGAAAAACAACGCCCTTGTGTCATTAATGCTCGTTTTCTTTCAGTAACATTTAAATGGCAATTTTCGTTCGAATGGGATTTATCTGAACAAGATACACATTTATTTCCTGCATTTGCGAGAAAGGCAGAAGTTGTAAGGGTAAAGGTTTTCGGCTGATTATAATTCCTGAGTTTATTGAAATTAGCAGGACTGTAAGGATTATTACTAGCTTGCTTTAGTTTTAAGTTTTCCGAACATCTACTCTGTTGATTTTCTAGCAAAATTGATGTTTCACGACAATGAATTTATTTTCTCAAAAATTGCATGGGATCACTTATATCAAAAAGATCTGCTGATTTCCGTTGTCGATTATACTGCAAATTTATTTCATCGAGAATTTTTTGCAGTATTACAGTGCGAAGTAAATTACTATACGTTCCCGCGTCTACATCTAGCGATTGCAGTGATCTAACTTGTATTTCAATAGCATTGTAAATATTCCTGAGCGTTTTTATATTTGAAATCGCGTTAACAGATTAAATTAATAATAGTTTGCTCATATGCGACCTAATAATCAGGTCTGCGAGTTTTGAGCAAATCTATTGATGAATCATAGTTTTCAGTAGTTAAAGCAAATCCCGACATTGCTGACAGAGCAGTTTCATTTAAATAAGTTTTCATGTACGCGAATTTCTCTATCTTACTTGGTGCTTTATTGTTATGAATCGCAACTTCAAAAGAATTCCAAAAATTTAACCACTCACAACAATCGTCATTAAATACAGATATATTTAGTCGGGGTAACTTAAGAGTTTTGTTTTTATTCAGAACAGACAGACCTTTATTATGGTGGCTGGTTTCGGTTCCATTTCGGAATGGCGTTCTTTCTCCAAAGATTTTAAACATATCTCTAATTTCGTTTTAAAGGTTATGCCAGTTTCGCGATATTTATCGCTGGCTGTTATTTCTTTCTTGAGATCTTTGGTCTCAATTTCGATTTCAACCGAAATATCTAATTCTTTTAACTCTTTAATCTTTTCATCTAACTGTTTTTTTTTTAAATCATAAAGTTCTTCGATTTTATTTTTAATTAAGTAATTTTCATCCACCGGATTTTGTATCGTGTTCTCTACCTTTGTGGTAAATTTTGTAAATAATTCCCTGACAGTGGATCGTTTGGCTTTTAACTTTTCTATATGCATAATTCAAATATTTATAGTTTTTCACAATCAAAATCTAATAATTAAAAGGACCTGCCTCATTTGAGTCGCTGTGACATCCGATAATAAATATTCTTGAAGGTGCTATCAACGTGCTTGTGTCACCATGAAATAACGTTGGTATCAGCCGGTCAGAATTTTCAATGTTTTTAAATAAATTGAAGCAATGAAGGAGGTCCTGTTGTACACTTTACAGTTTATGAACACACAAAACACAGAGTACACCAAAACACGACGCAAACTTAATTATAACTAATACGCTTGGCATTTTGCCGGATCATATTAAATCATAACAATCGCACGTCAGCCTTGGCTGGAATCCAAATACGTTCTGAAAGTTTTTCCCTCAGGACGGGACGATTGCAGACCGAAATCCACAATGGGTATTATTCCTTTTTCCACAAATGAGTGGCAACATATATATATATATATATATATATATAAACAATGACTCAATTATGTTTTTTTTTTACATTCTCTGTTTCAAAAAATCATTTTTTATAGTTTAAATCGGATCCTGGTATTCAGAGGAATTTGCAGAGGAAGCTATTTGTGGGAGGAAAAGAAGTTCTTTCTGTCTTTAAATTCCGTCGCAAAAAATATTCCAAACAAAAACATAAAATTACGTAGTTTTTTAGAGAAATGTATGACAAGCACATTAACGCAGATATTATTTTAATTGATAAATTATGTTAGTAGCTATTTAATGTTAAATTATGTCAAGCTTGTTCATTTAAATAAGATTTACAAGAACATAAACCGTGCGCAGCACTAAAACTAGCTTTCGCATGCTTACACTCGACAATATATTGGTATGCAGTGTCCAATCATTTTTTTAAATTTGTATTTTCTGTTTTCTGTTCATTTTTCAATTCAAAATTTCATTATATGAATAAAGATTTAATTCATAGTGTAAAATAGCCATTTCTTACCTAATATTGGCAGATTTTAAAAACCACTAATAACTATATATGTAAACTCTTTTCAATTTAATATTCAATATCATAATTACACGTGAATATTACAGAGAAAGAAAACGTCTTAATTGCCGAAACGTCAGTAAAGGCTTACTGTGGAGTTACGAAAAGTTTTCGTTTGCGTTAGTCTGTCGTTTAGTCCGTTAGTCTGTCGGTCTGTTGCGTGATAACTGCCGCAAAAAGCATCCGATTAGCTTGAAATTAAATGGGTATGTTGGTGAAGTAACCGGATTTAGCTGTATAGTTTTTTGTTATATTTGGTTCATTCGTTTGTAAAATATAGAATATTTTATTTTGCGATATAATGCTTTTCTGTGGCAATTCAGACGATTTTTTCATTTTTATTTGTTAAAAAGAAATGGCTTATATGATTAAAATATTTAAATGGTAAATTATGGATGATGAAATTTCCTACTTAGAACCATACATTATTCATATTAGTTTGAAATTTTGTGTGTACATTTTTCAGAGTTTTTAAATTCGGTGTATAACTTATGGAGGGATTTTATATCTGTTTTCCAATAATATAAAATATTTTCTTTTACATACTTACTTTTTTTAATATGCATATTGTTTTAATAATTTCACTGTTTTAATTTTCTTTTAACTGTTACCTAGCAACGGAACTACACCTAAAAATATCGTAAATGTGAAAGTAAGTGTAATTGTTTGAAGTCTAATCAACGTCAAAAGGGATAAATTAATCCCTTTGTGTCTCTGCATATATATCATAGGTTCCCAACGGGGGCGGTACCGCTCCCCGGTGGGCGCTAGAGCCTTCCAGGGGGGCGGTAGCGCGTCCAGAGAGAATTGTAGGGCGGCCGTGGTGTACCTACATATTTAGAAAATTTATATAATAAAACTAGCTGATCTCCTTCTTCCCCCACCCCTTCTGGCGTTGCGCGGACCCGTGATTAATACCGTAAATATACCTATATTAAATGAAAATCTATACAAACGGACCTAAAGATGGGGATAATAAATTGAAATTATTTTAAGCAAAAAATCGACGCTAAAACTCGCCAAAAACAAAATTTTATTATAGCGGGGTAAAACGTTGTAGCCACAATCATTTCATGAATGTCAAAAATCTCTATAATTTGCATTAAAAATAGCTACAAATTCAAAAGTAGTGGACTGCAAAATTAGCTATATTAGGCACTAAGAAGAACTAAAAGCATAATTCAGAAATGGATACGAACAATCCTGGCTTCAAAATCTATATCAGTTCTACAGCTCTCTACTATGGAGTGTGGGCGAGAGTGCATAAATTTTTAATTGCTTTTCCTTCATCGGATTTGGCTAAGCTTGGGTTCAGTATTTTAAGAAAAGAAACAGATTGTACATAACTGAACGAGGTAATTTGCAAGGCGTTGTTAACGCAATTGGAACCGGGCATTAACAAATTGTTATAAATTCACCAGCCTCAATCATCGCATTCGTTTTTTTTTTTTTTTTTTTTTTTTTTTTAAACTTTTTTATTGATTTTGTGCTTATTTTTAAATTTTTAATAAACAGTTTTTTACCACATTTCAATTAATTTCTACTTTGTGATTCTTAACAGACAGATAAAATATCTGTAGATAACACTGGGGAACAATTTTTAAGTCAATTTCTGTTGACTTCGATTTTTCAACTGTTTTTAAATCAAAAAAGCGTGCTGATTTCAAAACTGCAATTAGTTTTCTTCTATCACGTCAAGTTTTTTTTTTCTCTATAGCTTACATTGATGTGACCACTCTACGCTGAATCGGGCGTGAGTCATAGGAGGAAAAAAGCTTCAAAACTCTTAGCATCAAGACTGAACAAGGAATTTTTGCTTGAAAAGGGAGCTAATGTATCCTACTTTCGATCAAGAGAAAGTGAATTTCTTCAATACTTTAGAAATAATGGTGGATTTGTTTTTTGCCATAGCGTACATGGTTTAATGGAGGAGTTGGGGATTTCATCCTATACCGCAAATTGAATGGCGACTGTTCATCGATGATAGCTCAAAGAGAAGCTTGAAATGCGTACTCTTTCCCAACGGAAATTTATTTGGAGCAGTCCCAATAAGCCATTCAATTTATTTTCGCGAAGAATATGAAGACATAAAGAGAGTCATTGATTTATTGCACTATCACATTAATGAGTGGATCAGCAGTGTTGACCTCAAAATGCTGTGCTTCCTTCTTGTCTAGCAACGTGGATATACCCAGTATCCATATTTTTTGTGTATGTGAGACAGCAGAGCTCGTGAGAAGCATCGGTTCCAGTCGCAGTAGCCTCCAAGATTTCACCTCAGACCTGAAGATCCAAATATTTTGCATCAGCCACTTCCCGAATGAAAAATCATCATATTTCCACCTCTGCACGTAAAACTGGATCTAATAAAGCAGTTCGTGAAATCTTTGTCAATTGAAGGAGACTGTTTTACGTATCTCATTTCGAAATTTCCAAACCTATCTTTTGAAAAAAAAAAAAGCCAAGTGTATTTGACCACCTACAGATTTGTCAGCTCATTAGGGATGAACATTTCATCGGAACAATGACAGAACTCCAAAAGAATGCTTAGTTGGCATTCAAAAACCTTGCCAAAGACTTTCTTGGAAATAGACGTGTAGAAAATTAGACCGAAATCGTCCAACAACTTTTAGAGAGCTTCTAAAGGCTTGGTTGCAACATGAGCATCAGACTTCATTTTCTGAAAAGCCATCTTGATGACTTCCCGGAAAATCTTGGTGCAGTCAGCGATGAGCAAGGTGAGCTATTCCACCAAGATTTGAAGCTCATGGAAGAACGGTATCAAGGCAGATGGTATGAACATATGATGGCTGACTATTGTCGAAGCATTAAGCGAGATTGTCCAAAAATTGAACACTCCAGGAAAAGATACAAGCAAAAATGTTTACCTTAATATGTACTTTTTTCGTTTTGTAAAAGGATTTTACTACTTGTATGAACACAATGTAGTGTATAGCAAGTATATGCAGCTGATGTATGAATAATATATATGGTAATTTTTTCTTTATTTTCTTTTGCATTCACATTAAGTATGATTTTGGGGGTATCCGGTAGCTTAAAAAGTTGACGTGATTGAAAAAAACTGGGTCATTTTTGGATTTAGATGCCAATAATTAGCCAAAAACAGGTGCCAGATCTAAGTCAACAAAATGTGTGTTCCCCAGTGTAATATGCAACAATATTTTAATATTTGGTATAATTAACTCTTATGGAAGAGGGGGCGTTGGAATTTTTTTTCTTGTAAAGGGGGCGGTGGTTTAGAAAAGGTTGGGAACCTATGATATAGATGAAAGGCAGACCACAGAAATAATGAAAGGCTGAGTTGTATTTATTTTGTCCAAATTTTTATCTTTTAAATTAAAAAGTTCATTATTTTCGTAAGGAATAAATTGACATTTTGCTATATATATATATATATATATATATATATATATATATATATATATATATATATTTTTTTTTTTTTTTTTTTTTTTTTTTTTTTTTTTTTTAACCGTTGCCAAGAAAATCAGATACCGGAATAATAATTTATTCTAAAAAGTTAATTTTGATTTCAAAGATTTTCATGCGTAAGCAAAATGAAATAAAAAATAGACATGACTACGTCTTCATATTGGAAATAAAACGAAAATACGAAAAGAAGGTGAATTTGACCTCACATATCAAAAATAAAACGAATACGCTTTGAGGCCGAAGTAAAAGGGCCTTGTGTTATGATATTAATTCTTACTATTAAAAAAAGGTGTTAGCAATATCTCACGGTTTAACGTCTGCACACGGATAACAGAAATGGTTAATTTTTAATCGAAAATATCAATGAGAAAAAAAAAAAAAAACTTTTGAAAAGCAAATTGACAGTGAATGTCAAAATTATGCACCGCAAAATTATCTCTGTCGAAAATGACGTCATTGTATCGGGAAATAAATATTTTCATTCTTAAAAAACAAACATTAACTAGATAGCCTGAAAAAAATATTTTTTGACGAGTGTTACTTCATAATGCCGCCTCATTTCAGAAAATATTAATGAAAATTATTTTATTTTTAAAAGGAAGTTACATTTTTGTTCATAAAATAATTGCTTTAATATAATTGCCATAGTGTAAATCATTTTCTGTCCACCGGTATTGAAAAACAAGGCTCGGAAGTGCAAAAAGAAATCTAAGATTTACAATAACCATTAGCGCAATCAATAAAAAGTTACATATGTAAATTTAATGAGACCACGGAGGATTTTGGTCTCCCCATGAATAAATCTACTTTATTATCTAAAATACATACCAGAATTAGAGCTCATGAAAATTTCAAAATATCCTTACGTTACAAGGTTTTTAATTTGACGTTTCTAACGTCTGAAAATTTTGTATTTTTTTTATTCTTATAAATAATCACGTAATTTGAAAACTTTAAATTGAGGTTTGCAGGAAATTGAATATTACCAAAGTGTGCATAAAAACCATGACTTGCAGAGCTGACGTTGAGGCTCCAGATATGCAGATTTACTTGTAATTAAATTATTATGTGAGAAAAAAAATTTAATTGGAAAAATTACGCATGTGTGAAAAGGTCTATATAAAGCAATTTGCCTAAAATATATAAAGGTAAACTTTTCTTTTCGGCATTAGAAATATCCAGAAGGTAGAGACATTTTTTATTTAATCATTTTATACAAGATGATTTTTAAATGTGACATTATTTTTGTTTGTGAATAAAGAAAGCAGTGCATATCGTTCACTCTCAGTAATTGAATATATATATATATATATATATATTAATCTGAGCAAATTAACCGTTTTCTAGTATCCACAACATCTGGCGTAGGGTTAAAGCATGTATAACATAGGATTCAGACCTCGCTACTATTATTATAAAATGTTTGAAAGTATTGAAAAATAGGCATTTTAAGCTTTGTTAAAACTTTAGAAAAAAGTTTGATCCCTATTTTAATCTTAATTTTAGAATAATCGTGAATCATTTTGCAATTATTTTGTAATTTACATGATTTTTTTTAACATTTAATTATGATTCAGTATCATGCATTTTCATAGTTACTAGGAAGCGCCAAACCGTGAGAAAATATTAAAATGCCCTATTATAGGATGAAAGACTGTTTGAAGATATTATCAAATTTTTAGAAGTGCAACCATATTATACAACAAATGAATTCTTTTAAAATTGAAGCAAAGATTGTTCGAGGACATTTTATGACTTTTACATTAATAAAAGCTAAAGGATACATATTTGTTTGCTAATAAAAGCTTACAGAAATAATGTTCTTAAAAACATTCCGAAAATGTTTTAAAATATTAAAAATATATTTAATCTCTTTAAGAGGCAGCGTAACAAATGTAAGTTGAATCTATATATCAAAAGAGAGAACTTCGGTTAAAAATGAAAATAAAAATTCCTCTTTTCAAAATAATATTTGTGAATGAAAAATAAAATAAAAGTTATTATTTCTTCATTCTTCATGCATATGTAATGAAACTTAATGGAAATCGATCTCTTCCTGCCATGTAGCACTTTTTAAATTTTTGAACTAGAAAAGGCTTTTAAATCTTGTAGCAGAGTTTTAGTTGAAACGAGAAAGTATGTGAAATTAAATAATATAACAATATTTGATATAATTATTTGTACTCAAATATGAATTTGCTTAACACGAAAACATAATAGCACCGTAGTACACTTTAAAACATGAAATGAACTATGAAAATGAAAATAATAAGTTCAATAGAAAAATGTCTTTTTTTTTTAGTTACAAAGAAATGCTTTCGTTAAAATACCAATAAAAATATCTCGAAGCTGATATAAATATATCTATCTTTATGTTGCAATACATAATTTAAATAAAATATATTCTTTTTATAATTTTCAATTTTTAATTCAAAGAATCCATAATTTAAGATATCGCATTTGTTATTAAATTTAAATCAATGAAATATGAAAACCTCCAGTTAAAAATGTCACAGTTATTAAATCATAAGTTACACACATGTAAAAATAAGTTATTTGCCTTTGCTTGAAACTAATAATAATGCAATACGTGGGTGCAGTTCATGTATAGATTATTTGTAGACGCCTCCAATTCTAGAACTCTCAATATGTTTGTTTGGAACATACAATCTTCATAATCTGTCCTTGCGCATGTTGAAATAAAGAAAATATATATTTTATATTTCACAAAAATTTTTCATAAAATCTGGAACTTTTATGTAAAACACATATAAATGATTTCAGACTGTTTTTATAGACCTTAAAACGAAATGATTTGATTTATTTATTGAATAAATAATGGTGATAACTGCTTTTAAAAAAGTAAATAACACGCTTTTAAATTCTATAGTTCAGCCTCTTTTGGATTAATGCAAACACCATGGAGAATTTTCATTTAGAAACTTTGCTTAATGATAAAAGGCATCCGGAAATGTGTGTTGTTTGATTTTTTAATTTTTCACTGCATTAATCTAATTTATTTTCTTAAAAATATGTAAAAATATATTAATTTAATACGTACAATACTAGAAACTTTTATAAAATAACCTAATGGCACAAATGCACTTTCTCAAACAAAGATTTTGAATGACATTTAAGCTTTTTAAGGTAAACTTGTATATAAAATAAAAAAATAAGAATAACATTTCAAGAAAATTTTTGCCTACGATAAGATATTCGATAAATATAAATAAGAGAAAGAAAGTTTCAAATGTAAGCTTATTTCATCTCAATTTTATTTATTTAAAAAAATTAAATGTTTGCATCAAACACTATTTCTAACTTTTATTACTGAAATATTAAGAGCTATTTTTTATTCAAGGTGCTTTTTTATTTCACATATACTCATGCAAATGTATAAGAAGTTATTGGCTGAAATGAAGTTGAGTTATACGCATAGATCCGACGATATCAATAATAGCTTAAAAAAAATAAAAGGAAGAAAAATAAAGAAAGAGAGGTTTTTTTTTTTTCATTTTGATGCTATTATTTCATAAAGAGATGTAGTAAAAAAACAATCCGATTTAAATACAGGATATCGATTCACACAGAATTAAGGAATCGATTTTCGTCTGCTATCTCAACTGGTGAAAAAGCGTATGCTAGATACCGAATGTATCCAAGATTCAAATGTAAACTTTTTTAATATCAATATTATTTAATAAAAAAAACAATGAATGCTTGACACACGATTTCTTATTTTAATTACTGAAATATTAAGTGTTATATTTTGTTAGTTTTATTGCGATATTATATTATTATTTACTTTTTTTTTCTATTTCATATATACTCATTCAAATGCATGAGAAGTTTCTGGTTAAAAATAACTTGAGTTATACACATTGAGCCGAGGATTTCATAATAATTCAAAAATGAAAGTAAGTATTTTTAAAAATATTTTAAGATGCAATTATTTATGAAGATTTGAAAGAAAAAAAATCCCGTTTAAATAGATGATATGAATTTGCACAGAATAACGCAATCGAATTTCCTCTGCTGTCCTAACCGGTGAAAAAATATATTTGGTTCTCTTTCTGTCATATATATCAATATATATTTAGATTATCTTTTGAAAGAAATATATTGTAAACATCTAAAACAACTCGGCAAACTTACAAGAAAACTTCTCTAATTTTTACTACAATTTGAAAGATAGTTACATTATTCAACTGGATGACAAAGTATTTTCCCATTTTTGAACGTTTAAATAATTGGCCTCTGAAAGAATCCGAAAGTTTTGTAAACTATTATACACGTATATTTTAGTAACAGTAACATACACAAAAAGAAAAGAAGACATGTGTACCATTACATTCCAGATTTTAAGGCGAATTTCTACAACACTGACTTCTGATTTCGCTATGTTTGTGCTTCAGGGGTCGTTGCACCATGTGGCAATTGCATATATGTGTTGTATATTTTTTGTATAATTGTTGTTATAGTTTTTATATAATTGTTGTTATAGTTGTTGTATAATTGTTGTTATAATTGTTTTTTATTCCAGATAATTATCGATAATTGCATATAATTAACTCTATCCTGAAAGCGTTGATGGGAACTATATCTATTTGAAAAGAAATCATATGTATTTTAATTCTTGAAAAAAAAAATATTTTGCATAAGGAAGGTTCGTACGGTTACCGCTATTTTCGAGGTCCAATATCAGAATATTTTATAGAAAAATAAATCTAGTTTAAACACTGCAAATGGAGGCGTCTTAAATTCAGACACATATGTGACTGAAAAAGTAATTCAGACATTTAAGTGTCTAAATGTGAAATTTCAGACATCATAGATGTCTAAATTTAAGACACATAAGTGTCTTACTATGAGCATGTTATAAATGAACGGAGAAAAATGTCTGAATAATAGTGACATGTCTGAAATTAAGACATTTAGAAATTCAGACACTTAAGTGTCTGAATGCGATACAATTGTATCATATGAGTGATGACTGTACGTACAATTGTATTGCAATATGTATATCAGCGCTATCAGAAAATATTTCCGAATGGATGAAAGATATTTAAAATATTCTTTCATCCATTTAATTTAGTATTTATTTATAAATGAAGAAATCATGGGACATCTGAGAAAATTAGAAAAGTTCGCTTACTAAGGTTTGGAGCTAAGTTATTTTTGGCGCAATAATAATTAAATAATTGCTTTTCACAAAATATAAATTTTTCCAAAAATTACTTGTTATCATGATCGTATACAGAATCGCTCACCTAAATACTAAGAGTTATGAGTAGAGGGAGAAAGAAACGTACTGAGGAGCAAGATTTTAGAACATACAGTAAAACCTCCCTAAAGCGACCACGTTCGTTCCAATGAAAAGTGATCGCTCCGAGATATTGGTCTCTTAATGGAGGTCATGTTTAAATCTAGATTTTAATTTTTGAAAAAAGGTAACAATTAATGTTACTAAAATTTATTTTTCACGTTAGTAAAAGAAATGATAAAAATTTAAGTATCAAAACAAAAGTTAATTATATAAATTAATTACTGCAGAGTTTAAAAAATGAATACATTGACGTTTGCTTTGATTTTACGGTTTTATATTTTATAACTTTTGTTTCCAAGTCTTTTCAAAATCACGTCAATAAATGCGTTTGTTTTTTTTTTTTTGACGGGAACAAATAAAGACGATTTGATTAAATTATGTATTTCTTTGAGAGTTTCCCGGCAAAATAGGGCAGGGGAGTTTATCGACCGTCATTCTTAATTTGTCATCAGAGTTCAATTTATTACCTAAAAAGGCACAAAGGGGTTTAAATATTTAAATGTTACCGGAATAAAAAAAAAAAAATCTAAACTTAGTTTAGAAGTTTGATGAATAATGCGCACTCCGGAACTATTTTTCTAATAAAATCTTCTTCAAGCGACCAGGAAAAAACGGGATTTGTTTCATTTTCTTCAAAGAAATGGGTCGCTCATGGAGGGAGTTCAACTGGGATGGTCTCTGAATGGAGGTATAATTAGTATTGAGCCTGTGGGAATAAATTTCGTTCCATGAAAAAAATGGTCGTTCAGAGAGGTGGTCGCTTAATGGAGGTGGTCGCTTAGTGGAGGTGGTCGCTTAATGGAGGTGGTCACACAGAGAGATTTCACTGTATATGCCTGGGGTCCACAGCCCAGTCCGCTTTTGTAAAATGCAGAATATAAACATGAAGTAGGCTAAACTAAGAATTTATGCCAGAACTCCCCGTGTAAGACAATTTTTAAGAAATTTAAAAATTAAGAAATATTAATCGTTTAAAAATAAGTTTCTAACGATATTTTTCACAATGGAGAACTGATTTCTTTTTCTCTCTCCTCTCTCTGTCTTTTTTTTTTTTTTTTTTTTTTTTTTTTTTTGAACTGCCCCTCCTCATTTAAGATAAATTTGATATATATGAACACTAACAGAAGAACAGAATTAAAATCGTCTTCTACGAGAAGTTAAGGTGGGGGGGGAGGGGGGCTCCTCTGGAGAAAAATTCTTAGCAGCATTTTCTCTTAGCGTTTAATTAATATATTGCTATTTGGAAGAGAAAAAAGTATTTTTTAAATAATCAAACGTATAGAAAATATAATTAATTAAATTTCAGGGATGGACAATTGCTCTCTTCATGACCACCGAAAATTCGATATGTTATTTTCTAGATTTACAATGAAATCTTTATTTAAAGTATGTTTTCTATATGTCTAAAAATAAAAAAAACTGCAAAAACTATACTCAAATAAATGTAACACATTAAGAAAAATACCTAATAAAGAAAATAAAACTTTTGTTATTTCTTCTTATTCAGTGATTTATTTCTCGCTGATAAAAAGTTCAAATGAGCTCATCAAGCCTTTCATAACGGTTTATAAACAGTAGGCTGAGATCAGCGACTGCAGTGGTAATTAAAATGCTGATTTCGCCATTTTCTCTTTGTTCAAATTTCAAATACGTCCGTTGGCAACTGGCGCGTTAAAACGATTCTTTCAATGAGGTAGTAATCTGTTTAACAAAGTTGCCCGCAATTTTTTTATGTGTAACATTATTTATATTCTGAGACTGTGTCATATACATAGCTGGAACAGTTTTTTGGAATAATTCATTTATGGAATAATATATGCGATTATTATAAAAATGATACGTTGAGTAATGTGTGCCATCCACATAGATGTATATGCAGCTTACTAATACACAGCTTATAAAGTGCATTTTTGGGATTTCAATAATTGTTCTTGAGAGATTGGAGAATAAGAAAGTGCGTGTGAAATGTGATTCGAAAAAGCGAATTGAATTAAATTCTGCTTTATATTAAATTATATCATTATGAAAAAAATATGTTGAATAATGAAAAGAAAAATGTCCTCGTTATATATTTTTCAATTATCAGCATTCATCTGAATATTTAGTGAAATATGTAAGAAGAAAGTGTCTATATTTTTGTGTTACCGTTTATATTACATGGATTTACTTTATTACATTTAAGGAAATACTAAAAAGGTAAGAATGTGATTATTTACAAAAATATAATTTTTATTTGGAAATAGAAATTTTCCTTGAACAATATTAATTATGTGATATTAATTATTTAAATCACTTTTTAAAGAATACATGTGTTTATCATATTTGTATCTTTCTATATAGAATAAATATTTTTCAGTATTACAGTGTTTTTTATTATTTTCGACTAAATTTATTTCATTTTCAGAATTAATTAACTAACTTGCTTGATAATTCTTAAAGCATTCGATTTATAAATAAATGCTTTTCATATAAAATAATATCATCATTGCTTAAATCATTGCTTAAGCATTAAAAGTTATTGCTTGTGTACATTGACACCCAAATTTGTCAACATTTTTAGTATTATATTTTTGTCCAAAAAAAAAAAAAAAGCAGTTGCAGCACTATATAGTTTTTGTTGTGGATACAAGCTATTAATCTGACTATAAAAATGTCAGTAAATATTAGCCATTTAATATAATGTCATTTTTTAATAGTTAATTTTATTAAAAATATTTTTCTATAATAGCTATATAATGATTTACAATAAAATAAGTAAGGAAATAAATCATTATTTACTTTGTTTAATTGCTTAAAATTATATTTAAGTTTTGTACAACTTCAGATATTGAAAAATTTATTAATATTGATTTATTGATTGTTAAAAAGAAATTAGAGATTTAGAACGGAAAAAAAGACTTTATTTTCATATTTTACTGCATTTTTCACATAAAATTGGGGGATTTTTTTTTCAACGTTTGTTCATTTTTATAAAAGATACAGAAATAACAATTAAATATGTATTTTTAATGCAAAATAAGTTTTGAAATTAGATGTTATTTCTCTTGCATGTTATTAAAAATATATATATGTTTAACTTTTTAAAGATAGCTTAGTAGCTCTGGTGATTACCATATGCTATATGTAAAAGAAATTGCCTACATGGCAAAATATAATTAAAAAGATCAAGTTATTAAATGATATTGTTATTAATAAACCCTCCCGTTGTAATTTCTAGTTACAGATAATATTAACATGATTTCGTATATGAATTTTTATGTTTAATGACAGATCATTTAATTCTTTTACATTTTCGAAATTAATGTTTTCATGTAACAAAATTAAATTTATGTATAGGAAATGCTATGAACATTTTTGCTTCAAGTGGAGGGCATAAAACTTGAAAAATAATTATAAAAGTATCAGAATTGGAGCTATCGTGAAATTTTTAATGTTTTATAAATACATTTTAAATTGTTCCTTTGTAAAGCTTTATTAAAAAGTTCGAAATTTTTACAGTATTTAATTGTACGATGAAAGAATTTTTTTTTAGACTATGGAAACTTGTTCAAAGTAAAATAACTACATTTATATGTATTTCCTGTGTTTCATCTGTATAACATATTTAAATTTTAAGACACAGAAATTTTCTGACAACTTTCAACGTCAAAATTATTCTGATTTTTTATAGGATAATTTTTTATTATCATCGGAGAATGCATCCATTTGCGCAAAGCAATTTATTGTACTTATTATATATCATATTGCATACTTTTAGATTAGGATGAAGTTAATGACAAAGGATATATTTATCCAAACATATATTTACATGTTCATATATATATATATATATATATATATATATATATATTAAGTCATCAATGTGTTTAAATTTTTGTTGCTGTATATGTAGTAGGGGGAAGGGGGGGGTAATCAATGTAAGCCGCTGGTACTGGAACTTATTAGAACCACATTTCCTATACTGTCCAAAAAAAAAACATTTTCTAACTTTTTTAGAATATATTTATAACTGTATATATTAAATAAAACCTCTCAATAGCAGACACCCTAGGACCGTAGAATTTGCCGCTATTTAGAGGTTTTATTTTCATATGTAAAAAAAGTCCAGAGTGTACAAATACCCAGCATACTGAGTACAAATTACACAAAATATGCTTCAATATATTATTAATCGGCTTTTCAATCCACAAATGTTGTGGATTGAAAAAAGTGATCGCTATATAGGTGTCTGCTATTCGAGAATGCCCGTTATTACTGAAGCATACAGTAAAACTTCTATAACCGGTCACTCCCGAATAGCGGACAGCTCTATTTAGAAAAATATAAAGCGGGGTAGTGTTTCTTCTAGAAGCAGGACCTGATTAAAACATGGAAACTGATCCGCGGCCCTGCCCCCTCACCTTCCCATCGATTTTTGTGGCCCCAAATTTGGTATGCAATTTTACGAATTCAATTTTTTTTATATATGTTTAGGTTTTTTAGTATTATTACCACATACAAAATTATCATATTAGGATTATAATTTCAGGAGATATTAATAAAAATATGAAAATGCAATTTAACATTAGAAGCTCTAAATTTTGAATGCTTATAATTCAAAAACTTATCATTCAAATGACTAGAAATTTCGTTTCTAGGCATAGTTTGAACCAAAGATTTAAAATATAGTGTCAAAATTGGGTGCATCCATTGGAAAAAAAAACAAAGTTTGGTCTAATTTTGATTTGTAGATGGCCCCTATGCAAATTTTAAATACATCATTTTAAAGTAGACTTTATTTCCAGACGATTGGTACCAGTAACTTTCTTCTATTATTGTTGTCTTCTAGTTGCAGAGTTAATAGGAGGTGTTTATTTTTTTTTCGACGACTGTTCCAATCATGTGGATAAGAAATCGCTTTTGCGACTGATACTGCTTGTGTGATCGCAAGCAACGTGGGGAGCAGAAATGAAGGGTACTCAAATCATAATGAAGGATTTCTGTGTCCATTGATATTTACTATATTATTTATCGTTTGAAAAGAGCCAAATAAACAAGAAGTCCATCCAGAATCTTATAACTACTGCTCGTCTCAGGCGCCGATGTGCGGTTGTCAAATGTTTAAGCATTTCTTGGTAATGATAAATAGCATAATAATAAAAACGAAGGGGGATAAAGAAAAGTAAGTGTTTCGTGCTCAAATTTTTTTTAATGCTCGGATCTCATATGCTGATAATTTTGTGAAATCTAGTGCTAGATTTTATTTAACACAGAAATAAAAATCCAAAAAATGCTTAAACTAATTGACTGGGAATATCTAATTTAAATAGAAAAAAATTGTACAACAAAGAAGGGATGAAAATTTTGTCCGAAGAAGTGAATCATTTTTTATAAATGGGAATAATTTGTTACCATAAAGCAGAGCTGATTGCAGCATGGACAAACTGGGCTTTTTCTATGGGACGTTAGCTTTACGGGCCCACAAATTTGGTATGAAATTTCCATAAAGCTGATATTTTAAATTTGTTTTGATCTTATACTTATTTTAATAAATATTTTGTACTTTTAGAATATGATTAGGTTAAAGAAAAGGATATATTTATCCAAATATGTATTTGATGGCATCGAGCAGTCTTAATTTTTTTTGTAGCAATATATGAAGGTGGCGGTGGTGGTGGTGGGGGGGGGGGGGGCGAATAAATACTAGATCTTTGGGCTGGAATTAACTTAATAAACATTTTTGATGCCGTAGGGCATATATGAAATCACATAAATACATATTTAGGTGAATATATTTATAGATATTATCCTATTCTAAAACTACAAAATACTGATTACGATCATAATAAAGTCAAAACTGATATAAAATATCAGCTTTATAAAAATATTGTACCCAATTTGGGGTACCCTAAAATCAGGGGGCAGAGAAGCATCCTAGTTTTACCACGCTGCAATTAGCTCTGCTTTATGGCAACAAATTATTCTCATTTATAAAAAATGATTCAATGTGGTCAAATATGGCTGCGTATATGACTTAGAAAGAAAAGTGGTCAAAGATGGCTTCATATTGGCAAAAAAAAAAAGGTTCAAAGATGGCCGCAATTAAGACACTTGAAATGTCTGAAATTCAGACGCAAGAAGTGTCTAAAAATTTTAAGACACTTTAAAACGTCTGAAAATCGAACACTCCAGTTTCAGTCACTTATGTGTTTGAAATTCAGACGCAAGAAGTGTCTGAAAATTTTCAGACATTTTAAAACGTCTGAAAATTGAACACTGCGTTTCAGACACTTAAGTGTCTGAATTTCAGACATTTCAGTTTACAGTGAATGGACGAAATTTCGCCTTATTTGAGGAGCGATTTTCCATAAGAAAATACTGGTGCCGAAGAATTTCTTTCTCTAGAAATTCAAGCACCCGTACGAACCCTGATAAGTGCTTCAAACCAGTTTCATTTTACATCCAACACTTTCGAAAATCTTGAAAACAATAAAACTTACAGTGACTCACTACTGGCGTCACTGAAATAAGTCGATTTCACTGAAAATACTAATCTTATTCGTAAGTTTTACTACAATTTAAAACGTCATTGTTATAGATTGATGGCATGCGCTTTGTATAAATACTCAGGGAAGTTTTTGTCCAATCTGTAGTAACACATATTACAAAATTATGCGCTGCTCATCAGGACGAGTTCAACAAGTAAACAAGTTCCAATAAAGTTTTATTGTCCATTGCAACTTTCTTATTAAAACCTTTTCTTATTGTCCTGTAAATCCAGCTTACAATAACTGCAAAAAATAACTTAATTTGGAACGTGTCATTTTCGTGGTTTTCATTTGAACATATTGCAAACATGACTTTTTTTATAATAAAAAATGGAATATTACAAACGATATCGAAGAGTAGAATAAAATTATATTACTTTTTTATTCGAAAATCGAAGGATCTCATACAATGTTAATATATCGTATCGCCTTCCTGCTAGATTTCTTTATTTATTTAAATCCATACATGATAAGATGATAAGATCAGTATTATTTTATTTTTTATAATTTTTATATTGACCATCGAAATTAACGAAATATTAGAATACAAAAACTTTAATCAAAAATAAAAACCAATTCAGCTGTAAAATGTTTAGTACACTGTAGTTATTTTGTTTCATGCATTTCCGTAATATCTTGAGATATAGTAATGATAAACTTTTTCCAAAGTTATTTTACATGCTTTTGCAAATGTTTTATGAAAATTTTACTTTCTATGATAAAATAAAAGCTTATTCATGTTTTAAATATACGGCAATTTCAAGAAAATTTCCATAAAAAACAGTTTTGCTGAAAGGTATATATAGAGTATGATTTATTATTGTAGAATAGGCTTTTTTACAAATGTATATTTTTGAATATTACCACCATGAAAAGAATTTCTTAGACAGACTCGGTAATCTATAAAAAAAAGAGAAAAGAAAAATAATATAAGTTTCCGTGTTAATAACTAAGAAAGCGGAATCACACCTTATCTCAAGAAGGAAAATAGGCGTGACATTCAAATATCATTCTTCATGAAATTTATTGAAACAACATAATTAAACATGGTTAAATGATGTTTAAATGCCATTTCTTAATTTCATTTTTTATTTATTTTAATTAGTACACTGTAAAAAAAAAAAAAAAAAAAAAAAAAAAAAAAGCGCCCATTTTTCCTGTAGGAATCGGAAAAATAGTTGTCCTTATCTTACCGGAAAAATTTCCGACCCAGATCGGAATAAAATCCGTAAAATATTGTTTTATTGACTATTTTCTTTTTTTTACGGATTTTATTCCGAGCTGGGTCGGAAAATATTCCGGTACGATAAGGGCAACTATTTTTCTGATTCCTACAGGAAAACTGGTCGGATTTTTTTTTTTTTTTTACAGTGTAATTTATGGTTTGAAATTTAAGTAGAACAAAGTTTATATATATTTTTTTATTTTATTTTCAACTTCTAGCACAAATTAAAGAAATGGTGTAATAAAAAGACTGTTTATTCAATTGTTAAAAGAAATACAGCACTAAAACATTTAATTAGAATAAATTAATCAATCTCTCTCGTACAAATTTTAACATCTTGAAGAATTTCTAACATTATAATAACATTATATAAAGAGTTTATAGTATCTTATCTAAGATTAATGTTTTTGCAATAATGTTGTTTTTACATGGGTTTCTAAGTACATTTATGAAACGTGTGTCGTTATACCATTTTCCGTAGAAACAGCCCGAATTAAAAATAAAACAGTCTTCCAAAAAGTTATACCTTCAATAACATTTTTATTTTTATCACAGGGGTACTTTTTTTTAGCAAACAAGTATTTTCCCTAACTAAAGAAATTCTTAGTCAGCATCGTTGATTTACAAAAAAGTAAAAAAAAAAAAAGAAAAGAAATGAAAATGAAATTTTCCACATTAATGACAGAGTAGTAAAATGACGTCTTATGAAAATCTCAAAATAGACGTGACTTTCAGGTGGTAAGTTTCATTAAATTTATTAAATCGATTTAATTAAACAGAGTTCAGTTTTCTTCCTAAACTGAAAGAATACCTTTTTACCTTTTTACAAGTAGATTTGAAATTTTTCACCTCATCATTTTACCATATTTTTTTTTTTCTTTTAAAAATGTAATTCGCGTTTCCTGTATTCAAAACATTACATTTAGTTATGAATTTTTGAAAATATAAAATTCTGTAACTATTTTATTTAAATGTCCATAAAAGCATTTAGCTTTTATCCGTCGAAACGAAACTTATTGCGTATTTATTCAAATAATAACTGGTTTTCTTCTATTTTAATAATTTTGTAAAGGAAAATATTCCAGTCATAAAAAATAAATGATACAAATAACATTTTGAATATGACGAACATAAATCAGATGTGAGTTTGAATATCAGAGTACCCTTAAAATAAAATAATATTAACTAGTGTTTATGAAAAATTATTAGATACATAAACTATTTGGAAATGTTTCTATGGTTAAACGAGGCATTTTATACAAATACATAACTTATACAAGATGGAAAAAAATATTTTATATAAAGAGGAAAATCCTTTAAAATACTGTCTACGATTCGTCTCAGCATGTAAAAAAAAACATGATTTTAGAGAAATAAATGCATGTATACTGTATACTGGTATTTCGATGGTTGTTACTGGATGAAGAAACACTTTGCGGTAGTATTTAATAAAATATTTTCGAAAGGAAATGTCACATTGGAAAATTCCCGAAGAAGTGTGTGCGTCTGTGTGTGTGTGTGTGTATAGGTGGGTGCACATGTTCGTAGTATATACCAAGCAGCGCAAAAATGCAAACTCAAACATGTTCTTAAATATGCCAAAAATTTAAACTAACACAAACACACACATATGTAAGGTCATTGTGCCTAAAATAGACTCGATTCCACCTAGTTTGTTTCGAATTTAGGATATATTTAGAATTTCATTAAATAAATATATATTTTATTATGCAGAAAATTCTTGAATACTGCGCCTTTAAATCAAAACTAACTTTTTTTGTAGAAATGGAATCAATATATGTTGTATAATCCCATAATATTCGATTGTCGCACTTCTGTGATTTTTGTCTCACTTAAGGCAGTTAAAAATTAAACGTCCAAAGCCCTAAATGTCACAATGCGTTTTGCACATCTAAATTCATCTGAAAACTGTTAATTTAACCCTTAACAGATGTGACAAAAATATCTCATAGCTACTCTGAACGGTATCCGATGCCGCTTGATGAAAGATACGAAAAGAGCTTCATTAACTCATAGGATACTGTTGCTGTAATAAACTTTACTTACAGGAGTCATGCAATTTAAAATTCTTATTCAGAAGTCACTGGAATTAGTACTAGTGCTCCAAACGAAAAATAATCACATATATTTATAGTTAAACTGAAAATTTATAGTTAATCCTCGACAATTTTCAGATGAAATGGTTTGTGAGACCGCTAACAGCAGTTAAAGGTTAACTATTGTCGCAGAAAACCTCTTTCAGAATTCACAGAATTTGCGAACGAATATTATCCCGTAAACTGATTTCCATTTTAATGTTATTAATTACACTGTAAAAAACGGCGAATGTTTCCTGATTTACGGAGTTATAACATATCAACGAACAAGAAATATAAAATACCCTTTTCCGAGATACCAATGATTCCAAAAACTCTTCTTTAAACCACTTCATCGGCGGCAGGTATAGGGAAAAAGTGCTTTTTTCCCGAGTTATCTCGGGGCAGACTGTGAAGAGGTTAACTTTAAAAACAATCATTTTTTTTGTGTTTAAAGAAGTACTTGTATTAAAAAAGTCCTACCGGCCAGTGCCGGGAGGAAGAGGTAGCTTTCATATTCCTTATTTTTTAAAAGCCAGCTTATATTATTCAAACACACGGAGCTCAAATTACTGGAACCTGATTATAGAAGATTAAATTCGAATTTTTGTCAATATTGAATATGAATAAGAATTTTGCCAAATTAGTCAGCGTTATCAAAGCTGGTTTTATTAAAGTGATTTATATTTTTTCGCCAAATTCGGTGATTTCCCGAATTAATTTAATAATTATATTAACCCGAATTATCGGTGATAGCCCGCCATTTTCAAACAACGTAATTGGTGCAACAAAGCTCACCAATGAACTTGGTCGAGACCTTAGTAATTGCTGTGCACATGCTTACTGATATCTAAATCGGTTGATATATACGAGTGTTGCAGACAAAAAATCAGATTTTTCAAAATGTCACACACATTTGAAATTCAAACTGCTATATCTCGGCCTTTTTTTAGATAAAGGCAAAACAAAAAAATGATACGGAATCTTTGTAACAAGATAAAACACATAAGAAAAAAAATCTTTCCAATTTCCAATTCTTTTGTACCTCATTTTATTTATTTATTTTTTTTAATTTTTAAATGTCCGCCATTTTGAAACAAGATGGCGGATGAAATTAGCAAACGAACTTGGCCAGGAGATTGCTATGTACTATGCACATGCCTTGTCACATCCAAATCGGTTCATAAAAACTCATACTATCGCGTGACAAAACTCAGATCGTGTCAAAATGTCAGCCATGCTAGAAATTCAAAGTGCTATAACTCAGCCATTTTTTAAGACATAGATGAAACAAAAAATGCTCCGGAATCTTTGTATCAAGCTCAAACACATAAGGTAAAAATATTTTTCAATTTCTAATTATTTTGTACCTCACTTTTAAATTTATCTTTTTTAATTTTTTTTTTAAATGGCCGCCATTTTGAAATAAGATGGCGGATGAGGCTGGCCAACGAACTCGGTCGAGACATTGCTATGTACTATGCACATTCCTTGTCACATCCAAATCGGTTCATAAATACGTGTATTATTGCGTGACAAAAATCAGATCGTTTCAAAATATCAGCCATGCTAGAAATTCAAAGTCTATAACTCAGTCATTTTTTAAGATATATATGAAACTAAACATCCTCCAAAATCATTGTATCAAGCCCAAACACATAAGAAAAAAATATTTCCAATGTCTAATTTTTTTGTGCCTCATTTTAAATTTAAATTTTTTAATTTTTTTTTAAATGGCCGCCATTTTGAAATAAGATGGCGGATGAGGCTGGCCAACGAACTCGGTCGAGACATTGCTATGTACTATGCACATTCCTTGTCACATCCAAATCGGTTCATAAATACGTGTATTATTGCGTGACAAAAATCAGATCGTTTCAAAATATCAGCCATGCTAGAAATTCAAAGTCTATAACTGAGTCATTTTTTAAGATATAGACGAAACAAAAAATGATCCAGAATCTTTGTATCAAGCCCAAATACATAAGAAAAAAATCTTTTTCAATGTCTAATTTTTTGTGCCTGATTTTAAATTTAATTTTTTTTAATTTTTTAAATGGCCGCCATTTTTAAACAAGATGGCGGATGAGGCTGGCCAACGAACTCAGTCGAGACATTGCTATGTACTATGCACATTCCTTGTCACATGCAAATCGGTTCATAAATACGTGTATTATCGCATGAAAAAAATCAAATCGTTTCAAAATGTCAGCCATGCTAGAAATTCAAAGTGCTATAACTCAACCATTTTAGGTAGCTTTCTTTACAAAAAAGCTACCTATTGCAGCCGTTCGGAGGAAAGCGATTTCAAAAAATTTTGGTATATTTTCATCGATCATGACCCCCAGACCCCGAAACCACCCTCCGTTCAAAATTGATATATATATATATCTGACCTATGTCACACTGTAACTCCCGTAATTATGAACCGATTTCGATGTAATTCGGTGTGTACATAGTACATACCAATGTCTCGACCGAGTTCGTTGGCCAGCTTCATCCGCCGCTTTGTTTCAAAATGGCGGCCATTTAAAATTTTAAAAAAAATTTTAAACTTGAAATGTGGCAACAAAAAATTAAAAATGGAAAAATATTTTTTTCTTATGTATTTGACCTTTATACAAAGATTCCGGAGCAGTTTTTGTTTCATCTATATCTTAAAAAAATGGCTGAGTTATAGCATTTTGAATTTCTAGCGTGGCTGACATTTTGAAACGTCGTGAATTTTGTCACGCGATAAAAGGCGTATTTATGAACAAATTTGGATGTAATTCGGTGTGTACATAGTACATACTAATCTCTCGACCGAGTTCGTTGACCAGCTTCATCCGCCATTTTGTTTCAAAATGGCGGCCATTTAAGATTTTAAGAAAAATTTAAATTTGAAATGTGGTACCAAAAATTGAAAATTGAAAAAATATTTTCTTCTTATGTGTTTGACCTTGATAAAAAGATTCGGGAGCAGTTTTTGTTTCGTCTATATCTTAAGAAATGGCTGAGTTATAGCATTTTGAATTTCTAGCGTGGCTGACATTTTGAAACGTCCTGATTTTTCTCACGTAATAACAGGCGTATTTATGAACCGATTTGGATGTACCTTGGTGTGTACATAGTACATACAAATATCTCGACCGAGTTCGTTGGCCAGCTTCATCCGCCATCTTGTTTCAAAATGGCGGCCATTTAAAAAAATTAAAAATTTAAATGAGATACCAAAAAATTGGAAAATGAAAAAGATTTTTTTTGTATGTGTTTGACAAAATACAAAGATTCCGGAACAGTTTTTCTTTCGTCTATATCTAAAAAAAAATGGCTGAGTAATAGCATTTTGAATTTCTCTTGTGGCTGACATTTTAAAACGACCTGATTTTTGTCACGCGATAACAGGCGTATTTATGAACCTATTTGCATGTAACTTGGTCTGTACATAGTACATACCAATGTCTCGACCGAGTTCGTTGGCCAGCTTCATTCGCCATCTTCTTTCAAAAGGGTTGTCATTTAAAAAAAATTAAATTTAAAATTCAAAATGAGGTATTAAAAAATTGGAAAATGAAAAAGATTTTTTTTATGTGTTTGGCCTTGATACAAAGATTCCGGAGCAGTTTTTGTTTCTGAAAATTTGTTCTTTTGTTGATATCTTAAAAAATGGTTGATTTATAGCACTTTGAATTTCTAGCATGGCTAACATTTTGAAACGATCTTGTATTTGTCATGCGATAACACACGTATTCGCCTATTTCGATGAAAGAAGGCATGTGGATAGTATACATCAACACCTCGACCAAATTCTCTGGCCAGATTCATCAGCCATCTTGTTTCAAAATGGCGACCATTAAATTAAAAAATATATATATATTTAAAGTGAGGTGCAAAAAAATTAGAAATTGAAAAAGGTTTCTTTCTTAAGTATTTGATCTTGATATAAGGATTCAGGAGCATTTTTTGTTTGTCTTTACCTTTCAGATATAGCAGTTTCAATTTCTATTGTGGGTGACATTTCGAAAAATCTGATTTTTTGCATGCGACAGCACTCCTATATATTAACCGATTCCGATGTGAGTGAGCATGTGCACAACAATTACTAAGGTCTCGACCAAGTTCACTGCTTAGCCTCATCCACCATGTTGTATTAAAATGACAGGCACTTTAAGAAATTGCCGAATTTGGCAGCCAAATATAAGTTACTTTAAAGAAAAGCAGCTTGGATAAAGCTGACTAATTTCGCGAAATTCTCATTCATTATATTGATAAAAATTAGTATTGAATCTCCTATATTCGGTTTCCACTAAATTGAGCTTCGTGTGTTTGCATGATATAAGTTGGCTTTTTTTAAATAAGGATTATGAAAGCTACCTCTTCCTCCCGGCACTGGCCGGAAGGACTTTTTTAAGATATAGACGAAACAAAAAATGCTCCAGAATCTTTGTATCAAGCCCAGACACATAAGAAAAAAATCTTTTTCAATGTCTAATTTTTTGTGCCTCATTTTAAATTTATTATTTTTTTATTTTTTTTAAATGGCAGCCATTTTGAAACAAAATGGCGGATGAAGCTGGCCAACGAACCCGGTCGAGACATTGGTATGTACAATGCACACACGAAATTTTATCAAATCGGTTCATAAATACGAGAGTTACAGTATGACAAAGATCAGATATATATATATATATATATGTATATCAATTTTGAACGGAGTGTGGTTTCGGGGTCTAGAAGTCATCATCGGTGAAAATATACCAAACTTTTTCGGAATCGTTTTCCTCCGAACGGCTGCAATAGGTAGCATTTAGGTAGCTTTCATTACAAAAAGCTACCTATTGCAGCCGTTCGGAGGAAAGCGATTTCAAAAACATTTGGTATATTTTCATTGATCATGACCCCCAGACCCCGAAACCACCCTCCGTTCAAAAGTTGATATATATATATCTATAAATCCATATATGTATATATATATATCTGATTTTTGTCATACTGTAACTCTCGTATTTATGAACCGATTTGGATGAAACTCGGTGTGTACATAGTACATACCAATGTCTCGACTGAGTTCGTTGGCCAGCTTCATCCGCCATCTTGTTTCAAAATGGCGGCCATTTAAATTTTTTTAAAAAAATTAAAATTTGAAATGTGGTACCAAAAAATTAAAAATTGAAAAATATTTTTTTTCTTATGTATTTGAACTTGATACAAAGATTACGGAGCAGTTTGAGTTTTGTCTATATCTTAAAAAATGGCTGAGTTATAGCACTTTCAATTTCTAGCGTGTCTGGCATTTTGAAACGACCTTATATTTGTCACGCGATAATAGGCGTATTTATGAACCGATTTAGATGAAACTCGGTATGTACATAGTACATACAAAAGTCTCGACCGAGTTCGTTGGCCAGCTTCATCCGCCATCTTGTTTCAAAATGGCGACCATTTAAATTCTTTAAAAAAAATTAAAATTTGAAATGTGATACCAAAAAATTTAAAATTGAAAAATATTATTTTCTTATGTGTCTGACCTTGCTACAAAGATTCCGGAGCAGTTTTTGTTTTGTGTATATCTTAAAAAAGGGGTGAGTTATAGCATTTTGAATTTCTATTGTGGCTGTCATTTTGAAACGACCTGATATTTGTCACGCGATAACAGGCGTATTAATGAACCGATTTATATGAAACTTGGTGCGTACATAGTACATACTAATGTCTCCACCGAGTTTGTTGGCCAGCTTCATCTGCCATCTTGTTTCGAAACGGCGGCCATTTACATTTAAAAAAAAAATTTTAAATTTGAAATGTGATACCAAAAAATTGAAAATTGAAAAATATTTTTGTCTTATGTGTTTGACCTTGATACAAAAATTTCTGAGCAGTTTTTGTTTCGTCTATATCTTAAAAAATGTCTGAATTATAGCACTTTGAATTTCTAGCGTGGCTGACATTTTGAAACATCCTTATTTTTGTCACCTGATAACAGGCCTATTCATGAACCGATATGGATGTACCTTGGTGTGTACAAAGTACATACCAATGTCTCGACTGAGTTCGTTAGCCAGCTTCATCCGCCATCTTGTTTCAAAATGGCGGCCATTTAAAAAAATTTAAAAATTTAAAATTTAAAATGAGGTATCAAAAAATTGAAAAAGATTTTTTCCTTATGTGTTTTACCTTAATATAAAGATTCCGGAACAACTTTTGTTTCGTCTATATTTAGAAAAATAGCTGAGTTATAGCATTTTTAATTTCTATTGTGGCTGACATTTCGAAACGACCTGATTTTTGTCACGCGATAAGAGGCGTATTTATGAACCGATTTGGATGTAACTTGGAATGTACATAGTGCATACTAATGTCTCGACCGAGTTCGTAGGCAACCTTCATTCGCCATTTTGATTCAAAAGGGAACATTTAAAAAAAAAATATTTAAAATTTAAAATGAGGTATGAAAAAATTGGAAAATGTAAAAGGTTTTTTTATGTGTTTGACCTTGATACAGAGATTTCAAGGCAGTTTTTTTTCGTCTACATCTTAAAAAAAGGTCGAGTTAAGCACTTTGAAATTTCTAGCATGGCTGACATTTTGAAACGATCTGATATTTGTCACGCGATAACACACGTATTTATTAACCTATTTGGATGTAAGAAGGCATTTGGATAGTATATAGCAATGTCTCGACTAAGTTCACTGGCCAGCTTCATCCGCCATCTTGAATGAAAATGGCGGCCATTAAATTAAAAAAAATATATATTTAAAGTGAAGTGCAAAAAATTTAGAATTTGAAAAGGTTTCTTTCTTAAGTATCTGACTTTGATATAAGGATTCCGGAGCATTTTTTGCTTTGTCTTTATCTAAAAAAATGGCTCAGATACAGCAGTTTGAATTTCATTATGTGGGTGACATTTTGAAAAATCTGATTTTTTCCTCCGACAGCATTCATATATATCAACCTATTCCGATGTGATAGAGCGTGTGCACAGGAATTACTAAAGTCTCGACCAAGTTCACTGGTTAGCCTCATACACCATGTTGTCTTAAAAGAGCAGGCACTTCACATATCACCGAATTTGGAAACCAAATATAACTTTAAATAAAATCAGCTTGGATAAAGCTGACTAATTCCTCGAAATTCTCATTCATAAGGATTTAGTATTGATAAAAATTAGTATTGAATCTTCTATAATCGGTTTCCACTAAATTGAGCTTCGTGTGTTTGAATAACATAAGCTAGCTTTTAAAAAATAAGGAATTTGAAAGCTACCTCTTCCGCCCGGCACTGGCCGGAAGGACTTTTTGTAATGAAAGCTACCTAAAAAAGATTATTTTGCTGCTACTGATTTTTGAAAATCTTTCTCACCAGTTTTCATAGTTATTCAATAGTTTTATGTTAATATTTTGTAGTTTTATGTTAATTAGTTTGTTCAAACTGGAATATCACTTTTTAAGAACTTGCCAATCCTAAATTAAAAATTTTTATCTCCGTAATTAAATATATACAAGCAAGGATAAAAATATAATATTAATTTTAATGCTAATGTTAATGCTGTTCACGTTTCATGTTTGTCTTTAAAACACGTTTGTTAAGCATGACAATGTTCACTTCAGCATTGATAGTATTTGTTAAAAAACTTCGTTCTGTGAAGAGAAATCTGATAAGATACAATAAAAACTACTCTGAAATGTTTCCGAAAATTACTGACAGAAATAAAAGCATTGTTTAAAATATATATATATATATATATAATGTTTTCTGGAGTTTTAAAGATAAAGAAGACTTTTTGGAATCGCGGGTAACACAAAAGCGGTTTATGTATTACTTCGTTCGGGGTTAATATTATCGACTATGACCTCTTAATTTTTTTTTCAAATGTTTTAATAGTATAGTTGAGCATTATTAGTAATTCTCATAAAACTTTTTCTGAACATGAATAAATGTTTTCTTTCTCTGTATTTAATTTTATTTAAATAAAACAACGTAATTGAAAATAATGTCTACGAATATTCAGTAAATTTACGTTACGCTTGAGATTTTCAGAATATAGAGAATGTTTTTATAAAAAAAATTACATGCTTAGACAAAAAGACATGTTATTTTTACAAAAGTAGTCGCCAGTTGATATTTTCACTGATATTATCTTTGGAACAATGAAAATAATTAGGACTAAAAATGTACAGCAAAAATAATTTTCTTAATTCTTGTAGTTTTAGTTTCAACTTTCTGTGATTATTTAATTACCATTTCTAGACGTAGTTTTGTACATTGTGCATATTTATTCCTCACCATAATACATTTTCAGAATAAGGAACATTGTTTTATCCTCAATTCATTTTTGTTACTCCTTCAAAAATTATAACTCTTTTATATACAATATTTTACAAGCTGAGACAAAACACCTACGTTATTTCACAAAGCATTAATGTTACATTGGGAATGATTTAACTATCTTTACAACAACAAAATATTTTAAGATATAAAAACAATGATGAAAACATAATTTTCCGAATTCTTTTACTTTCATCATTCTGACTGATATTTCCAGACGTAATCTCACCAGGAATGTAAAGATTTATTTTGAACTCGTGAGAAAATATTTTGTCGCTGATACGTAGACAATTTTTGCATTTTTCAGTCTAGTAGTTTTTTTTTTTTTTTTTTTTTTTGTCTCTATTTGACAAAAACAAAATTGAAAAGATTCAGAGACATTTTTATGAATTAGTGAGTGAACATAAATGGATAAATACCTACACTGCTTTACATTTAAAAACTTTTTGCATATTTTCAAATTCAGAATTGGCTTCCTTATGCTAAATAAACACTTAATTTGAAAGATTTCTCAAAAGCTTTTTTCTTTAATGCTCCCCAAAAATACTGCAAAATATGTTTTGAGAAATAATTTTTTTTTCACTTTTAACCCCCTTCGATTCTACTTTGGCTTTATGTATATGTTTTAGAAGTATGTTTGTTCGAATAATTTTTATGATAATACCACAATATATAAATTTTATAACAGTTTTTATATACGGATAGCTTGGCGTCGATGTTTTTTTCTTTCTTCTTACTGGTAATTCATTAAAATATTTTAAATTAAATAAATCTGTAATCAGAATGGATTACCTTTTTGTTGTGCGCATTGCGAGAGAAAAAAAAAATCTGTATGGTATCTATGAAAGAATAAAACAATACGTTTTACTTTGTAAAAGAAACGTTATATATATATATATATGTGTGTGTGTGTGTGTGTGTGTGTGTGTGTTTGTGTGTATATATATATATTTTTATTAATCTTTTTAATAAAACACCACACAAATGAATATTTATACGCCATCGTATTGATGGATCCAGGATTTGTGGTCAGGGCGAGGACGTAATTACCACCTTTACAGTGTTTCAGTCACAATATACAAGGTGCACAAGTACATAAAAGAATGCCTCAGATTTAGTGGTATACTGTAAATGTTTAATTTAGATTATTTATAAGAAATCATATACCAAATTGGAGGTAAACTAATATAGTTTTTCCTTAAAATGTTCAAAATATGCACCATTACTTATACGACACACATCCAATCTAATGTTCAATTCTTCCAACACTTCAGTTTAAAATTCCGGAGTAATGGAAGCAATAGCCTCTTCAGTTTTATCTGTCAACTCTGGCAAATCATTAGGTAGGCTCTTAAATTATACGTATTTTTTTTAAAGCGCCAAAGGGAAAAATCCCTGCCGGCTCGGGCCTACAGGCGGAGGTAGATTTCGAAGTTAAGTACTAAATTCACCAACAAAACTTAAATCAAGATTAGAGATAAACCCAGTTCCTTCACTAAGAATGAGCTCTACGGAGCTAAACATTTTGGGAAAATTCTAATATACACGAATACACACACGCATGGAATAGGTTTAAAAATGGCTAAAACAAATTCAGAGAACCTCAAAGTGTTAAAATATGTTAATATTTCCATAGTCGGGTTTATATCATGTTTTAATACGTTTCTTCAAACGCACATGACGTTACATATTCACCTGCTGAGGTCCATTATATTTCCAATATGACGCAATATAAATATATTTTTAATTCGTCAAACTATTTATTTCATTTTAAGTTTTCATGCTGAAAGCTTGCTCTAGAAAACTTAAGACGTAATATTCAATTTGTTTTCAATTCGTCAAACTATTTATTTAATTTTTTTCACGTGAAAATCTCGCAATAGAAAAGCAAATGTTGTGGTGAGAATTTTATAGTATTTTTATTAATTGTTGGCAACTGCTATAACGAAAAATATTTATTTTTTCCTGGCATTGTTGTGTAAGAGCTGGTTTTATTAGAATCTTCTTAAGAAGGTATTCAAAATTTTGAACCCTCCGCATTCCCATTCCCTTTGGCCGTATTTTGCCCATTTTCAATCCCCGCCGAGATAGTTTTCAACAGCCATTTGCAATCCCCATCTCAAAGTTCTTGACGAGTTTGAAGACGATCCGTGCATAATTGCGACTTTTATCGTGCGGGCAAAATTTAGTACATACATACATACATATATAATTAGGTGGGGGTGGTTTGGGGTTCCTGGGGTCATATAATGAAATGTTATGAAGGAATTTTTCAAAAGTCGCACCATGGTAACGACTGCAATAGGTAGGATTTCTTACGAAATCTACATAAAAATCACATGGCTCTAACGGCTTTTAAATATTCAACACAGCAATATCGCTTTATGCTCAGGAGTTGCCATTTTGTGTATGTGGCACTGCAAGTGAGTAAATAACAAAGCAGTACCCACGCATGTGCTTATCTAAAACTATTTATAGAAAAATGATTCGATCAGGACTTACCCAGGAAGATAGATTAAATATTTTCTGTGCTTCATATTATTGTCATTAACTTTTAATTAAATTTATTTATTTAATTAAATTTTAATTGTAATTTAAATAGTATAAATAATTATTATGATTAATTAAATAATATAATTAAAAAGCTATATATTTCTATTTTTATTTATTTTTTAAATATAAACTCTAATTACTTTTCATAGTAGTCTGCCGACAAAGATAAAATTGCTTAGGGTCACCCGGGGTAATTCCTGGCCAAAAAGCATCAACATCTAATTATTATAAAAACTATTAAAGGTATTGTTCCCAATTTTTTTGTGGAATAAGCCCTTTCTGATGGCTATATTATAAAATGCTTACTTAAATATATATTCACTTATAATTAAAATAATTATAATTTTTAAATGCCCAAGAATTATCCCGGAAATGGAGTAATTCTTGGTCGCTTCTAGGGTAATTATCGGTCAGCATCCTTTTTCATGTAAATAAAGTAGTACAGTAAATTTTTTTATGACTGAGTAATAAAATAAGTAGAATCAATCTTCTAAAAGTTTTGCTCATCTCATAATTGTGGAATAAGAAAGCATAGACTTTGATTTGGGCATAAATACAAAGTTATTTGATGTGAAAAAGACTCTTGTACATTTTACAAAACATTAATTAGCCAAAGAATTTTTATGTATATTTATATTTTTATGTAACATTTTTAAACAGTATTTGCAAATTTATTGGTCGATAAAAAAATATAACTGAATGTTTGTTATCAATTTTATTTTGCTTAGGCCAACTGAAGTTTTCGGCTCCCTTTTCAAGAAATTTTCAATACAGACCATTAATATAATATAAAGAATAATAATTAGGTTCCTCTATTGCATTATGTATATTTTTATGCACCATTTTGGCATTTTGAAATGAGATGGTATTTCTACTTAAATTGTTCAGTCATAGAGTGTCTTATTCTCTGAGCACTTATTGTTTTCTTCTTTTAAAAATGCTTAATATAATAGAGTAAAATTTTATAATCTTTTTTAAAGACTGTGATATATCATTAGTGGAAATAAAATAATTAAAACTTCAAGATTGACAGTGATCTGTTTTAAAATGTGTAAAAATCAAGATCAATGTTTTGCAGAAATTTGAGTAGTAGTTTTGAATATAATTTTTTAAAAATATTTAATTTCAACTAAATGAATAATTAAGGCATATATTTCAAAGCAAAGGATTTAAAGTATCTTTGAGATTTTTTGCAGTTTCATAAATTGTTATTTTTATAACAAAAGCGAAAATGATTAAGAATTACCTCAGAAACTCAGTGACCAGGAATTTCCACGGGTGACTCTACTTTATTAAGAACTACAATTAACTAAAATGTGGTGAACAGTGTGGTTGCAGTTAATTCTCAAAGTTTTGAAACAATTAAAATCACTAAATGTGACAATAAAAAGGAATTAAATGATGATAAAAACACTGACCAGGAATTACCCCAGTGACCAAGATTTACCCCAGATACATGGGGCAATATTTGACCAACTTCTGTAAATTATTTAAAATAGTATAAAAAATTTCAAGACTATTTTTTAATAGCTAAAGTAGTTGGTAATTGAACCAAACAGAAAGAAAAGAAAAATACTTAAAATTTGAGTTGTGACAAAGATCTTTGTAAAAAGGTATCATAACTAAGTCCAATGTTGTTTTACAGAAATTTAACAAGCCATTTAAAAAAGATTTTTTTTAAATAAATAAACAATAAATTCATAATTAAGTAATAAATTCCAATGAGGATAGTTCAGAGTACCTCTATGATTTTTTTCATTTTGGTGAAGTGTTTTTAAAACATAAAAAGGACTGTGACCAGGAATTACCCCAGAAATTCGCTGACCAGGAATTAACACGGGTGATCCTATATTTTATATTCAAATATACATATTTTAGGCAGTTTAAATCTTCAGAAATAGTATTTTTATTAACTTAAGGAGACAAGGGACCTCTAAAGTCACTTATTATTATTTTTTTTTGTTTGGAAATTTCACTTTTAATATTATTTAAGGGTACATTATATGCATTATAGCGTACTTTCATCCCAAAAAAGTATTACTATTATGTTATTTTAGGAAAAAAAATGGAATATCTGAATGGAATAAAAAATGGAATTCTTAATGTTTTAGATGTTACGAATAATTTTTCCAAATGCCTCATGCGCATTTCATATCAATGAAAATCTCCAATATTTTTAATACAACTTATGTTTATATATTATATGTACATAAAACAGTGCATTGAATTTTATATATTTGAATATAAAGGTAAGAAAAAAATATTTTGTAATTTTTTTTTTGAAATTTTGAGAAGCAAAAATGCTCTTTTTACTTCTTTATTTTTTTATTTTTTATTTATTAATTCTTTTTCTTTATTTGTACTGGTTGTGCGTTACAGTAGACTTTACAAATATCTGTTCAATATAAATATGAATCACTGGATGTAATTATTATTTAAATTATTAAAAAAATTGTGCATATTTATTACCAAATAATTGAAATACTTTTAAATGGTACAATTTTTCCAATAAAGTAATTAAAATTATTAAAATAATAATATAGAAAATATTTATTTAACTTTTTTATTTTTATATCTGTCCGTGTACGTAGCTGCCAACTTGTACTGATTTTTCTCACCACTAAAATTTAAAAGCAAATTTTGCCTATTTGAATCGCAAACATGCAGCGATTTTTGACGATTCAGTAAGGCAAATATTTCTATTAAGTTTTAGTGGTATAAAAAAAAACGTACAAGTTGGCAGCTATGCGTATGTGCTACATACAGTTTGTCCTTTGACACTCCCTTTCTCACTTTATATAATTCTCCTCAGAACGTCATCAGTACATCACTCAAGGGTCTCACAGGAAGCTCATCAAGACGCTATAATGCTGACCTTTACACTTTCAGGGAAACTCCCACAGCTGTCAGTTTCATCATTCCGTATGATTAAGAGATAATGAGCATTTAATTGCAATTATTTTCAGGATATCCTGCCGAGGAAAGCATAATGGGTTTTTAACCAACTTTAGTATTTTCTATTGGCTGATGCTATGAATAAGTTTACTTGTCATAATGTTAAGACATGTAACATCTTTCGCCATACTATATATAAATAATTTGAAAATATATCCATTCAAATTTTCATGCATATATGGTTTGGAAGTAACATTTTATTCGGAAAAAAATGCTCCTATTGATACAGTTTTTTCTTTTATCGACTAACTTCGTGAAGTGTGCAAAATGCAATGATTTTTTTTTTGTTTTTTGTTTTTTTAAGTAACAAATAATGTCACAATGTCATAATACCAATTTATATAAAATTCTGAGCTATGTCATTTTATCTACAGTGCTGTTTTTAAAACGACACATTCATAAGTTGCTGTTAATTTTACTCACATGCATCACAAATATTTTTTTGCACACCAAGAAATACCGGCATATTCACCATGTGCCCGCTTTGAAAACATAACGCATTTTATCTACTACTCCTTCGATATTGAGTGACTGGATAAATCATTGCAATTAAGACAGCCTTCATCATCATCAATGGTAGAAAGATACATGTTTTTGTCGTCTTTAGTAGATGTAACAAAGAGAATTTTCTTCTTAACTTGTAGCACTGCGCGTTTTGACTGTGCATTGTGTTTCTCAGCAGGTTTTACCTTCGCTACGACAATGTTTGGACTGCTATTCGGAACTTTTGAATCTTCATGCGTCATTTATTGGAGGAACCATTATATGAAAATGTTGGTGCACAAGGAAGCGATGATATATCAAGCGATCTGTCAAATGAAGTTTATGAATTTGAAGAAGCTGTCTGTTGAAAAGGTACATACATTTTCGGAGTATCGGAAAGAGATATTGTTGGTGCTGGAAATGGAGGTGTGACATTGAAACTGTGAAAATTGATGGATTAAGTCTAGATAGTCTGTTACCTGTAGAACGTATGCTGCACTCGTTGCTTTCCTTATATTCCAGGGTCTTTCAGTCACAAATGAAGCAAAGATGGCATGAACGGAAAAGATGTCTGCGTTCATGTGCATATTTTTTTGCACACCAATAAATACCGGCATATTCACCATGTGCCCACTTTGAAAACATAACGCATTTTGTTTACTACTCCTTCGATATTGAGTGACTGGATAAATAATTGCAATTAAGACAGGCCATATTTAGCCATCGGCAAAAACCAGCGTGTCATTTTACCTACAATCGTCATATTGTACATACAGGGACAGTATTCGTGAACACATGCATTTATAATTTTTTGCATATACAGAAAACAATCTAAAAAGAAATAGATGCGCATCTTATACTTTAGATGTGTAATAACTGAAATGAATCAGTCTTGAATTATCACCAAAAAATAGTTCCAGGAAATTTATGATTAAGGTGTAAATAGTTTCTTTGAAAACAATGAAAAATACAAACTTTAAACCTTTGCCGTTAAATCCTTATTGTTTCCAATCGATTCCACAACTTAAATACGCAGCGTTAAGTGATAATTCATTTTCAATCGTTAAGTGATAATTCAATTGTCATTTAGCGACAATATTAAGAAACATAGAGCATGTCATTTTACATATGTATGTCATTTTGGGACAGTTTCATTTATGTTACCAGCAAATTTAAATGGAGTTACACACAAGTTTTAGCATTTTAATGATTTCATAAATGTGTTTATAAGTATATTCATATAACATGCAACATTGTTCACTACGCTATGTACAATTATTTTGGAGAAATAATTGCTCATTTGCCCGTAGTAAAATGTGTACGGTGTGTACATTATACAGTCAGATTAATATATTTACTTAAGAAAAAGCAAATTTAATAGGATAGGTGTAACATTATTTAATGTTTGATTTGAATATGAGTTGTTTTTCATTTATCGTAGGGTCTTACGGGTCCTTGAATTTCAAGACTAGGAAATTCTTCGGTACCAATATTTTCTTATAGAAGTTCTCTCTTTTAAATAAGGCGAAATTTTGCGATTTTGAACTAGATTTATTTTTTAATAAAAATATACTGGTACTTGGCCTTGAAAATGATGGTACCCATACGAACCCTGTATAGTATCTACTCAAGTTTACATCACATACATTATGCTTACGGATCAATATCTGACAATTGGACAATTTTCGTCCACTGGCAATAATATTTCATTAATTATACTAAAACCAAAACCTGAAATATGTAATATATTGTAACATTTGTTATAATAATTATCAACGATAAATGGACATATAATGATGCATAAATAATTAATTTTAAGCTTTAAAAAAGCGAAATCATCATTTCAGTTCCTGTCCCCAGGTACAAATACCCAATATTAAATGTATGCTGTAAAAATTTTTAAAAATATTATTAGCTTTTACTATTATATATTTATGCCTATATATATAAGTATGAGATAATATAATTATCCTTTATTAGTATAGACTGTATAGTAAAATATAGTAGTAAACATATTTGTCCTTGAGGTTGACCATCATCTCAGTCCCTCTAAACATATGTTTAGGCTAACAGATACTAGGTGGCTCTGACACAATTATTTCCGTTGCACCAGTAACTAAAGTACAACTAGCCACCATGGATGAAGGTAAGTTGTTCTTCTCTTTTCTTTATATTTAGAAATATTTATTTTTTGTTCTGAATAGGGATGATTATTTTTTTCATAGCATCATGCATGTGACCTTATTTAACTTTTTATTTATGAAAAAAAAATCTCATTACATCTTTATTTATGTAACATACACAACACATGTCACATGTAATATTTAATAATTTAGATGTGTGCAAAATAATTCAACAAAATGGCTGTGCAGCTATTAAGACAAAACATCACTTCAGTCCCTATTATTAGACACTGATTATGACAATTTCTTCCATAAAAATTTATCCAACGCATAAAATACACATCCTTGATCTCAAAACACTACAACATTTAAACGACAAAAAATGTATCATATTATAGAGTTGTATTTGGAATTTGGTACATTAATTGACAAAAATAAAAATTCTGGAGGGAAATTGTACAGTTTTCAGATATTTACCCATACTTTTTAATGTATGATTTCATATTGTTATGGGAAAATTACAATAGAATATGTATGGGACAATATTGGGAATATTTATACTCAACTATAAAATGCAAATATTATTGTCATAATAAACTTTACTTTTAGAGTAATAAAGTCGTAAACTTTTTTTATAGAATAGGAAATGTTTTAATTATTTACATAAAATGGATGTCTAGGAATTAACATTCCAATAGAGAAACGGATATTATATCCAAACTTCAATAAATATAGTATGGTATTTAATCAAGAAATGTAAATAGATGCATGCTATTGGAAATCAAATGAGATAAAGCATCATATTTGTGGTTTAGTTTTAATACAATCAAGATAATTAAAATTTATCGATTTCTGAAAATCTTCTGAATGATTGTTGAAATCATGGTAAAATAAAAAAAAATGATTAAAAAGTTGAATACACATTAAATTTGTTTCAATTATATACATAATTGCATGCACTTTTCGATGGTAAAATAATGAAAATGGCACACAAATCGCTATTATAGTGCCCCCTACCGTAGGAATATTTCCAAATTGAAGGACGACCTACTGGCCATAGCCAAAAACACATACAAAAAACATTTGGTTAAATTCTATGCATAACCTCATACACTCGTTGATGATATAAAAAGGGCACAGGCATACAGACGGACAGACATATATTATCTATGAACATATCTTTCGGGTCCTCTGACCTTAAAGCATGTAAATCTGTCGCAAACAGGGAGTCGAAAAAAAATTTCGATTACAAAGCTTTCTTCTTTAGAAAGTAGAAATGTTTGACATTTTACAAACAAAAAGCACATTTATCTTTGTTAAAAATTTAGAAAAAATATTGATCATTTTGATCTTAAGTTTCGAATCATTGTGAATCATTTTCCCATGATTTTGTAATTTATGGGAAACATTTTTTTTTTATTGATGTTTCAATATCATGAATTTTCATAGTTAATAGGAAGAACCAAATCATAATAAAATATTAAAATGTCTTGTGGTTGCAGCTATTCTAGAATCAAAGACTATTTGAACATATTACTAACATTGTAACATTATAAATATAATTACACGACGACGAAATTCTTCCAAAATTACAGCGAAGATTTGTGAGGGAAACTTTAGGACTTTCTACATTAATAAAAGTTAAATAAAATATAGATTTTTACTGGTAAAAGTTTACAGAAATAATGTTCTTAAAAAAATTGCGAAAAGGTTTTAAAATATTAAAATTTTATTTAATCTCATTAAGAGACAGCGAAATAAAGGTATCCAAAAATAAGTGGAATCTATATATCAAAAGAGAAAAACTTCAGTTAAAAAGGTTGATAAAAAAGCGACTATTTTCAAAATAATATTTGTGAATGAAAATTAAAATAAAAGTTATTATTCCTTCATTCTTAGTGCATATGTAATGAAACTTAATAGAAATCGATCTTTTTCTGCCATGTAGAACTTTTTAAATTTTTGAACTAGAGAAAGCTTTTAAATCTTGTCACAGAGTTTTAGTTGAAACGATAACGTATGTTAAAATTAATATTATAATAATATTTCATATAAATATAAGCGCTGAAAAAGGAATTTGGTCGACACAAAAAGATAACTCTCTAGTACACTTTAAAACGGGAAATGAATGATGAAAAAAAAATTATTACGTTAGAAAAATATATTTTCTCTGTGTTACAATAAAATACTTTGCATTAAAACACCAATAAGAAAAAACTCGAAGCTGATATCGTTATAGCAATTTTCATTTAATAATACAGAATATAAATAAAATATATTCTTAATACAATTTTCTTTTTTTAATTAAAGGTATCAATAATTTAAGGTATTGCAGTGGTTATTGAACCTATATTAATGAAATGTGAAAACCTACAGTTAAAAATGTCACAGTTATTATATCATAATTCACACATATGTAAGCATAAGTTACTTTCATTTTCTGGATACTAGCAATAATACAAAATCTGGGCTGAATAATAGAAATGTAGTTCATGCATACATTCTTTATAGAAGTCTTCTATTATAGAAACCTTAATTTCGAGGCAGAAACGTGGTTGAATGATAAAATAGGCCCGCTAATGTGTGTTTAATGAAATACCATGCTCATTTACATAAGTTACACATGAAAGTATTATACTTGGATAAAAACCTAAATAAAGCCTATGTTATCAGAATAAAATTTATGTATATGAAACTAAACTTGCAGTATAAAATCCGTATTTAAGAATAATATTTCAAGAAATTTTTTGTCTACTTTAATAAATTCCTTTAATTTGAGTAGGAGAAAGAAATTGAAATGAAGATTCAAAAGTAATCTTATTTCATCTCAATTTTATTTATTTCCAAAAAAATAAATACTGTAATAAATATTGTAAAAGAAAAAAAAACTTTTAATCTCCTGTAAAAGACAATTCAGTTATAAAATTTTAAGTTAAACTATAGTTAATTGTCTATCTACTCCATTTACATAATATCTTGTGTTATAATAATGATAAACTGTATGCGATTTATTTTGGTATGATTTTGTAAATGCTTTATGAAAATTTTACTTTTTTTGAAAATATTAAAGCTATTCACAAGTATAAAAATAACTTCTTAAAACACCATCAAAAACTGTTTTGGGTGGCGTTTTAAGAAGTCATCAAAATGGTGTTTTAAGAAGTTCTTTTTACACTTATTGATTCACAACAGTTCCAACTTATTTGCTTTAAAACTATTCATGTTTTATCTCCACTATGATTTCAAGAATGTTTTCGGAAAAGAGTAAGTCTGTTTTCCTAGAGTAGTAGTAGTATTTTGTTCTTGATATCATACGTTTCTTTTTCTTCTTTTTTACAAAGGTACATTATTGAATATTATATTTATCAGCAGAATTTCTTAATCAGCCTCATTCATATATAAACAAAAAGAAAAGAGAGCAAAAAAGTATAAGTTTCAGCATTAATGTCTAAGAAGTAGAATCACACTCTATCTTAAGACGGAAAATAGGCGTAAAATTCAAATATCACGGTTCATTAAGTTTATTGAATCAACCTAATTAAATATAGTTAAATGATGTTGAGACGCCATTTTTAAATTTCACTATTGATTTAGTCTAGGAATTGACATTCTAATAAAGAAACGGATATTATATCCAGACCTCAATAAATATAGCATGGTATTTAATTAAGAAATGTAAATACATGCATGCTATTGATATCCAAATGGAAATCAAATGAGATAAAGCATCATATTTGTGGTTCAGTTTTAATATAATCTGGATAATTAAAATTTATCGATTTCTGAAAATCTTCTGAATTATTGTTGAAATCGTGGAAAAATAAAAATTATTAAAAAGTTGAAAACACATGAAATTTGTTTCAGTTCTATACATAATTGAGTGCACTTTTCGATGGTAAAATAATGAAAATGTCACTCAAATTGCTATTATAGTGCCCCCTACCGGAGGAGTATTTCCAAATTCAAGGACGACCTGCTGGCCACAGCCATAAACACATACATAAAACATTTGGTTAAATTCTATGCATAATTTCATACACTTGTCGATGATATAAAAAGGCCACAGGCATACAGACGGGCAGACAGACATTATCTATGAACATGTCTTTCGGGACCTCTGACTCTAAAGCATGTAAATCTATCGCAAACAGGGAGTCGAAAAAAAAAATTTCGATTACAATGCTTTCTTCTTTAGAAAGTAGAAATGTTTGAAATTTTACAAACAAAAAGCACATTTATCTTTGTTAAAAATTTAGAAAAAAATACTGATCATTTTGATCTTAAGTTTCGAATCATTGTGAATCATTTTGCCATGATTTTGTAATTTATGGGAAACATTTTTTTATTTATTGATGTTTTAATATCATGAATTTTCATAGTTAATAGGAAGAACCAAATCATAATAAAATATTAAAATGTCGTGTGGTTGCAGCTATTCTAGAATCAAAGACTATTTGAACATATTACTAACATTGTAACAATGTAAATATAATTACACGACGACGAAATTCTTCCAAAATTACAGCGAAGATTTGTGAGGGAAACTTTAGGACTTTCTACATTAATAAAAGTTAAATAAAATATAGATTTTTACTGGTAAAAGTTTACAGAAATAATGTTCTTAAAAAAATTGCGAAAAGGTTTTAAAATATTAAAATTTTATTTAATCTCATTAAGAGGCAGCGAAATAAAGGTATCCAAAAATAAGTGGAATCTATATATCAAAAGAGAAAAACTTCAGTTAAAAAGGTTGATAAAAAAGCGACTATTTTCAAAATAATATTTGTGAATGAAAATTAAAATAAAAGTTATTATTCCTTCATTCTTTGTGCATATGTAATGAAACTTAATGGAAACCGATCTTTTTCTGCCATGTAGAACTTTTTAAATTTTTGAACTCGAGAAAGCTTTTAAATCTTGTCACAGAGTTTTAGTTGAAACGATAATGTATGTTAAAATTAATGTTATAATAATATTTCAGATAAATATAAGGACTGAAAAAGGAATTTGGTCGACACAAAAATATAATAACACTGTAGTAGACTTTAAAACGTGAAATGATTGATGAAAAAAAAATAGTTACATTACAAAAATATATTTTCTTTGTGTTACAATAAAATACTTTGTATTAAAACACTAACAAAAAAAAAAAATCGAAGCTGATATTGTTATAGCAATTTTCATTTAACAATACAGAATATAAATAAAATATATTCTTAATATAATTTTCGTGTTTTAATTAAAAGTATCAATAATTTAAGATATCGCAGTGGTTATTAAACCTACATTAATGAAATATGAAAACCTACAGTTAAAAATGTCACAGTTATTATATCATAATTCACACATATGTAAGCATAAGTTACTTTCATTTTCTGGATACTAGCAATAACGCAATATGTGGGCTGAATAATAGAAAATGTAGTTCATGCATACGTTCTTTATAGTCTTCTATTATAGAAACCGTAATTTCGAAGCAGAAACGTGGTTGGATGATAAAATAGGCCCGCCAATATGTGTTTAATGAAATGCCATGCTCATTTGCATAAGTTAAACATGAAAGTATTATACTTGGATAAAAACCTAAATAATGCCTTTGTTATCAGAATGAAATTTAAGTATTTGAAACTAAACTTGAAGTATAAAATCAGTATTCAAGAATTTTTTGGTCTACTTTAATATATTCCATTAATTTGAGTAGTAGAAAAAAAAATTTAAATGAAGAATCAAAAGTAAACTTCTTTCATCTGAATTTTATTTATTAAAAAAATAAATAAATAAATATTGTAATAAATATTGTAAAAAAAAAAAAAAAAAAAAAAAAAAACGTTTAATTTCCTGTAAAATTCAATTAAGTGTTGTTCAGTTAAAATGTTAAGTTAAAATATAGTTAATTGTCTCTCTCCTACATTTACAAAATATCTTGAGTTATAATAATGATAAAATGTATGCGATTTAATTTGATATGATTTCGTAAATGCTTTATGAAAATTTTACTTTTTTTTTTGAAAAAAATAAAGTATAAAAGGAACTTCTTAAAACACCAGCAAAAACGTTTTTGGGTGGTGTTTTCAGAAGTCATCAAAATGGTGTTTTAAGAAGTTCTTTTTAGGTGCGTTCGTAATTATATAAATACGTAGCACCTATAGTCGTCGTTCAGTCCGTCTGTCCGTCCGTCCGTCCGCATATAACAGAGCAAAAACTACCCGACCGAATGATCTGAAATTTTTAATATATAATTGCTGCAAAATTTTGTCGAGCCATTTCCAATTTTATGAAAATCGGATGTATAGTTTAATTACAGGGACAGTCAAAAGTTTTTCTTTACATTACGGCCAATGGGAAAAATTATTGCAAGTGAATTTTAATGATGTTACAGACTTCCGAATGGTCTGAAATTTTTAATATATAATTGCTGCAAAATGTTGTCGAGCCATTTCAAATTTTATGAAAATCGGATGTATAGTTTAATTACAGGGACACCCAAAAGTTTTCCGTTACATTGCGGCCAATGGGAAAAAATTATAGCAAATGCATTTTAATGATTTTACAGCCTTCCGAATGGTCTGAAATTTTTAATATATAATTGCTGTAAAATTTTGTTGAGCCATTTCCAATTTTATGAAAATCGGATGTATAGTTTAATTACAGGGGCACTCAAAAGTTTTCCGTTACATTATGGCCAATGGGTTAAAAATATTGCAAATGAATTTTAATGATTTTACAGCCTTCCGAATGGTCTGAAATTTTAAATATATAATTGCTGCAAAATTTTGTCGAGCCATTTCCAATTTTATGAAAATCGAATGCATAGTTTAATTACAGGGACAGTCAAAAGTTTTTCTTTACATTACGGCCAATGGGAAAAATTATTGCAAGTGAATTTTAATGATGTTACAGACTTCCGAATGGTCTGAAATTTTTAATATATAGTTGCTGCAAAATTTTGTTGAGACATTTCCAATTTTATGAAAATCGGATGTATAGTTTAATTACAGGGACACCCAAAAGTTTTCCGTTACATTACGGCCAATGGGAAAAAATTATTGCAAATGCATTTTAATGATTTTACAGCTTTCCGAATGGTCTGAAATTTTTAATATATAATTGCTGTAAAATTTTGTTGAGCCATTTCAAATTTTATGAAAATCGGATGTATAGTTAAATTACAGGGACACTCAAATTTTTCCGTTACATTACGGCCAATGGGAAAAAATTATTGCAAATGCATTTTAATGATTTTACAGCCTTCCGAATGGTCTGAAATTTTAAATATATAATTGCTGCAAATTTTTGTCGAGCCATTTCAAATTTTATGAAAATCGAATGTATATTTCAATTACAGGGACAGTCAAAAGTTTTCCGTTACATTACGGGGAATGGGGAAAAAATTATTGTAAGTGCATTTTAATGATGTTACAGACTATGCACTTATGAAGCGCAAAAAAATATACATTCAGTACAATATGGGGTGCAAAAAATAATTATAAAACTAGTTATAGTACGAACGCACCTTATTTGCCACGTTTGACGAGCAATTTCCAACTTGTTATACTTATTGATTCACACCAGTTCCAAATTATTTGCTTTAAAACTATTCATGTTTTAACTCCACTATGATTTCAAGAATGTTTTCGAAAAAGAGTAAGTCTGTTTTCCTAGAGTTGTAGTAGTATTTTGTTCTTGATATCATACGCTTCTTTTTTTTTCTTTTTTACAAAGGTACATCATTGAATATTACATTTATCAGCAGAATTTCTTAATCAGCCTCATTCATATATAAACAAAAAGAAAAGAGAGCAAAAAAATATAAGTTTCAGCCTTAATGTCTAAGGCGTAGAATCACACTCTATCTTAAGACGGAAAATAGGCGTGACATTCAAATATCATGGTTCATTAAGTTTATTGAATCAACCTAATTAAACATAATTAAATGATGTTGAGACGCCATTTTTAAATTTCACTATTGATTTAGTCGAGGAATTAACATTCTAATAAAGAAACGGACATTATATATAGGCCTCAATAAATATAGTATGATATTTAATCAAGAAATGTAAATACATGCATGCTATTGAAATCCAAATGTAATTTGTTCTTGATATCATACGTTTCTTTTTTTTCTTTTTTACAAAGGTACATTATTGAATATTACATTTATGAGCAGAATTTCTTAATCAGCCTCATTCATATATAAACAAAAAAAAAAAAAGGAGCAAAAAAATATAAGTTTCAGCATTAATGTCTAAGCCGTAGAATCGCACTCTATCTTAAGACGGAAAATAGGCGTGACATTCTAATATCATGGTTCATTAAGTTTATTGAATCAACCTAATTAAACATAGTTAAATGATGTTGAGACGCCATTTTTAAATTTCACTATTGATTTAGTCGAGGAATTAACATTCTAATAAAGAAACTGATATTATATCCAGACCTCAATAAATATAGTATGGTATTTAATCAAGAAATGTAAATGCATGCATGCTATTGAAATCCAAATGGAAATCAAATGAGATAAAGCATCATATTTTTGGTTCAGTTTTAATATAATCTGAATAATTAAAATTTATCGATTTCTGAAAATCTTCTGAATGATTGTTGAAATCGTGGAAAAATAAAAAATGATTAAAAAGCTGAATATACATGAAATTTGTTTTAGTTCTATACATAATTGCATGCACTTTTCGATGGTAGAATAATGAAAATGGCACACAAATCGCTATTATAGTGGCCCCTACCGGCGGTACATTTCCACATTCAAGAACGACCTGTTGGCCATAGGCAAAAACACATACATAAAGCATTTGGTTCAATTCTATGCATAACTTCATACACTTGTCGATGATATAAAGAGGGCACAGGCATACAGAGGGGCTGTCAGACATTATCTATGAACATGACTTTAGGGACCACTGACCTTAAAGCATGTAAATCTGTCGCAAACAGGTAGCCGAAAAAATTTTCGATTACAATGCTGTCTTCTTTAGAATCTAGAATTATTTGAAGTTTTACAAACATTAAGCACATTAACCTTTGTTTAAAATTAAAAAAAAATGTTGATCATTTGTATTACTAATTTATGTATTTAAATTTAAGTTGAACGAAGTTTATATATACATTTTTTTTAATTTTGAACTTCTACCACAAATTAAGGAAATAGTGTGATAAAAAGTCTCTTTATTCAATTGTTAAAATAAATACAGCACTAAAATATTTAACTAGAATGAAATTAATCCTCTCTCTCGTACAAATTTTTAACATCTAGAAGAATTTCTAACATTATAATAACATTATAAAAAGAATTTATTGAATCTTATTTATTATTAAACTATTTGCAATAATGTTGCTTTTATATAGGTTTCTAAATACATTTTTGGAACTTGTGTCTTTATAACATTTTCCGAAAAAACAGCCCGAATTAAAAAGAAAGCAGTCGTCCGAAAAGTTATATTTTCAATGACATTTTTTTTTTGTTGAAAAGCCTTTTTAGCAAACAAGTATTTTCGTTAACTAAAGAATTTCTTAGTCAGCATCGTTGATTTACAAAAAATTAAAAAAAAAAGTAAAAAAAAAAAAAGAAATTAAAAAAAATGAAAATGAAATTTTCCACATTAATGACTGAGTGGTAAAATCACGCCTTATCTGATGACTCAAAATAGGCGTGACATTCAAGTGGTATGGTTCATTAAATTTATTGACTTGATCTCATTAAACAGAGTTCAATGTTCTTCCCAGACAGGATGAAAAACTTGTTACAAGTAGATTTGAAATTTTTCACCTCATCATTTTACCGTGTTAAAAGAAATACAGCAATTCATAAGATTTCAATAACAATGCTTAATGAATTTGTAACATCTTATCTAAAATTAAAGTACTTGCAATAAAGTTTTATATATATATATATATATATATATATATATGTGTGTGTGTGTGTGTGTGTGTGTGGTTTTTTAAATATATTTAAGAAACCCATGAAGTTATACCATTTTCCGAAAAAAATAGCTTGATTTAAAAAGTAATCAGTTTTCGGAAAGCCAGCGTCTAAAAAATTAATTTTTTTGTTGACCTATTTTAGCAAACAAGCATTTCCTATATCTAAAGAATTTCTTTGTCAGCATCGTTGAATTACAAACAAATAAAAAAAAAGATAACAAAATCCTCCACATTAATGATTGGGTGGTAAAATCACGCTTTGTGGATAATTAAAAATAGGCGTGACTTCATGTGATATGCTTCATTAATTTTATAGTATCCACCTAATTAAACAGAGTTCAATATTCTTCCTAAACAAAAAATAAATACTTTTTACATGTTTCAACTCTACATTTTATCTTGAAACTGTTAAAAATGTATTTTTCGTTTGCAGTTTTCTAAACTGTTCGTATAATAATGAATTTTTGAAAGTATAAAAATATGCAATCATTTTAGTTAAAGGGCCATAAAAGCCTTAACATTTACCCGTCGAAAGAAAACTGATTGCATATTTAATAAGAGAAAAAAAAGGATTTTCTTTTATTTGAATGTTTTTTGTAAGTAAAAATGTTCTATTCATTAAAAATAAACGATAAAAAGAGCGCTTTGAGATTGACAAATATGAATCAGATGAAAGTATAAATATCAGAAAAACCTTAAAATACAATAATATTAACTAGTGTTTACCAAACATTATTCGATACATAAACTATTTCAAAATGATTGTATGACGTTTGCAAAGTATTTTATATAAAGAAGAATTCATTTGGCTATATTTTCTACGATTCAGCTGATTTTATAAAAAAATACAATCTTCAAAACTTTAGAGATATATATGCGTGTATAACGTACACAGAATAATTGAGCTTTTTTTATATAATGAAAATAAAGACTGTAAAATTAATTTTAACTTAATGATTCAATGTACATTATTTCTTATGAAAATAATTTTTTAATACGCAATATATTGTATTTCCTAATAGCGTTTCAACTGGACCATTTTTATCGTTAAAGTCATTTTACGATAAATAAACTACATAGTAAAATATTTTAACGTATTTTTTCCAAAAAATTTAAAATATTTGAGATACTTCTTTAAATGGTTTCTCTTAAATAATTTTTAATTAAACACAGTAAATTTGTACAGTTCATAAACAATCTTAATATGTAACGTTTGACTAGAAATATCTTATTTAAGAATATGCCTGTGAATAGGTTTGATTGGAGTCAATGACCTTGCTTGCAAAGAAAGGAACATATTGTCTACTCATGGTACGGCTAGTAGTGTTACAAATTTAGTGCATATCTTATTATAAATATCTACTATAAATTCTGAAAAATAAAATGTGCTTTGTTTAATCACAGAATATTTGTCATTAAATAAAGCAAAACATTCATTTCCAAAATTGGTAGATATTTTGAATACAAAAAAACACACCAAATTATCAACACTGATGCATAATAATACCGCACTGCTGCCAAAGTATGTATGGTTTCAAAAAAGTGATTCAATAATCACATATTTAGTTATCCTCTATGTAGATATTTATTAAATTCACTTCCGAATTATCTGTAAACGAAATAAATCAACTTTAATTCCTCAGAAAAATTAAAGTAGCGGATCAAATGTTTGAATAGAGAGAGCCAATCAACTACTTTCTGCACCTAAGACGTGTTGAGTAAGAAATTCTGTTTCAGAAAATGTGTAAATAAGTAATTCAAAATTACATTTCCCATACTTATTAGATTAATAGATAGGGTAATATATCATCAGTGTATTTTCTTGTTTCTAACAAAGTGAGTCAGCAATGCGGTAAAATCCGATGTTTTCTAAACTTTGGCAATGTGAGAATCCAACCTAAGTATAAAAAATCTATCATACATGTATAATCCTAATAAAACGAATTTATGAAACGTTTTTATGAAACGACTGATTAAACAACTGATTATGTTTCACGGCGATTTCTCCTAAAATATGGAATACTTTGCGATGAAATTAACACCAAAAATCCGTATTGATCCGCAGATCTCATAACTGGTATTAGAATTTTTAAATTCGAAATAGATTTCGAATTATTATTTCTTTTCTAATATTAAAAACTTTTCTCGAAAGATGCCAACTCAAATTTTAATCATAACAGATATTTTTTCAAATGTATTAGAAAAGGTCATTATTTTAAACTAATTTGGCGACCAGTTTGGCCCCCCTTAAATGTGTGCTGAGAAATATATCATATTACTTTTATTCATAATTCAATTTACTTGAACAATCTTTCGCCGAATCTGAAGATTCTGATAGAGAAATAAAGAACTCCGTATCTTTATGTTAGCGCGACGTAGTTGATAAATCGACAAACCTCTCGCAAAATTATACAAATTGACATGATTTTTATTTTAAATAACGAAAGAACAAATAAATTAGTATAACATTAATAAATATACAAATAAAACGTAAAAATCACTTGATGGCGTAAATACGTGTAACTTCCTTAAGGTCAAGGGAATGTGACATTTACGATCAACCATTATTGACAATTAATCTTATAGTTTGCCAACAGATTTTTGGTCGATGGGATAACCAAGTCGTACCATTTTGATATACCACTCGAAAAAAAAAAAAATGCTAACTGGCGAGTTATAAAAAAATATATTGGCGAGATTTGCACCCAGCTAACATAAACGTACCAAGAATTCTTTGTGATCATGGCAACTTTTATGTAGTTTTATTTGAAAAAATAATTTTGATTCTAAAATCAAAATGCAAACCTTTCATATGAAAAGCGAAGGGATCAACCCGTTATTTTTTATGGCACTTACATGACTTGGACTGTTATAATATAGGAGAAATGATGGCGCTAGAATAACATTTTGTCGACTTATAACCTCTGGTTGGCTAACCTTAAACTACCAAAATGACCGCTTGGAATATAAAAAACGAAGGAATCCCCACGGAACTGTTGATGATAGTCACATGACTTAGGCTATTATTATAGAGATTGTTTTCAATTCTAAAAACAGCGAAAAGAATAATATTTCCTTACGATTAAAAATTTATTTACATGTGACTATTACAAACAGAAAAAAACTTTAAAATTACTATTAAATGAGTAAGTGGTAAAAACAGGAAAATATTAAAAATTATGTCTTGAAAATTGTATTTACACGTGAATATTAAAAGAGAAAGGAAACTTTAAAATAATAAATACATTACTATGAGTTTAACAGTTTCAGGAGCAAGCTTCTTCTATTAGTGAAATGTTGAAATCAGTGAATAGTACCAGAATTTACAAACAAATTTATTTCGAAATATGAAAATGCTTTTTTTCACTTCCTTAATAGAAGGGAAATTTTCATTCCTATATTCTGGTGCCAATGTGGCATTCAAGAATTAAAATTGAGTCGTCCAAATTGGACCACCCCCCTTCAAGTGGTTAAAGCAGTAAATTTTAATAATTGTAGTATTCTACTTATAATAAAATCTGAGTGCATGAAACCGTCGGAACCATGCAGGTGCGAACCACACTGGTCTGCGAATCGACAGTAGCTAAACTCCATGTTAGGCTTAATGAAAAACATAGCCTAGCGTATGACGGCTAAATGATAATTTTTTCGATTTGAAATCATGTCTGTTCAGAATATTTTCGCATAAAACACGTGTATCATACCCATTTATAATGTATTAAGTTCTAAATTAAAATTAAGCTATCATAAACAGAGAAATCAGATCTAAACAAAAGATACTGTTGCCATTCAGATTCAAATTCCAGCAAAAGTACAAACAAATGAATGACTCTTTGAACGCTTCATTAAAAAAAATACAGGTAAAAGCCAATGCTGGTCTTAAAATATTTGCAATAGTATACATTAAAACCTTTAAATATTTTAACTTTGTTTAAAATGTTCAAAAACTATTAAGTTCTAAACAATTACGTTCTAAATTTAAGGGCCAAATCATCATCATCAACAACAACAACAACAAGTTCTAAATTAAAAATAACAGATAACTATCGCCACCTGTTGGGGAAAAGATATAAATTTCGCTTTAAAAATCTCCGTTCAAGGCTTAGAGGAAGAATTGAATAGAGAGCGAATCCCTTTGCTCTCTCCGCCGAACACTGATGCACTCATGTCGGAGATTTCATCGCCGAAAGGGTTTCGTTTTTTGGCGGTGATCGCTTTTTTGATAATTTTCTGTTTTCATTCTTCTGATATTAGTCGAGGCAATAAGGAATTTTACCTAGCAAAATTAATGGTACTACTGGAAATCGGCTTTCTAGATGTTTTTTGGGTCGCTGAATCCGAATTTGTAACTTCCCACTAAAATTTCCCCCAGCAACCTCCCCAAATTTTGGTAAAAAGCCCCCCAAAAAGGTTTTTATTAAAAAATTCCATTTTTTATTGTTTTAGGGGAAAAGTAGCTAGAAATTCAGAAAGTAGACAAAATGTGCAACAAATTAGATATATGACATTATGACTTAGGATGAAGGGGAAGGGGGGATCTGCCTCGGAACACGCGCGCGGTGCTGCGTAAACTAAGTTTCGCAATTCCACTTAACCAATCACACGTTTACATTAGCCCTCCCGTCTCCCCTCCGAACTTTTTCTATAAGGTTTACTTTAAGATTTTTGGGTCGCTGAATCCGAATTTTTAATTTTACCCCAAAATCCCCCCCCGAACCCCCTCCCCCTAATAGTTGTTTTTAACTTAAATTTCTTGTTGTTTTAGGGGAAAAACATTACGATATTCAGAAACTAGACAAAATTTGCAACAAATAGGATAGATGACATTATGAATTAGGATGAACGGGGAGGGTGAGGGCTGCCTCGGAACATGCACTGCGGCGCTACGTGCACTAAATGATGAAGTCCATGCAATAGGGGATTTTATCTGGCAAAATTAATGGTAGTACTGGAAATCAGCTTCCTAGATTTTTTTCGGGTCGCTGAATCCGAATTTGTAACTTTCCGCCAAAATTTCTCCCGGCAACCCCCAAAAAAGTTATTTTTTGAAAAAGTTTGGTTTTGGAGAAAAGCGCGCGGGGAATGTTCCGAGGCAGCCCCCTCTCTCACCGTTTATCCTACGTCATAATGTCATATATCCTATTTGTTGCAAATTTTGTCTAGTTTCTGAATTTTGTAATGCTTTTCCCCTAAAACAATAAGAAATTTAAGTTAAAAACAACAATTTGGGGGGGTGGGATTTTTGGGGTAAGTTAAAAATTCGGATTCAGCGACTCAAAAAACTTAAAGTAAACCTTATAGAGAAAGTTCGGAGGGAAGATGGGAGGGCTAATGTAAACGTGTGAGTGGTTAAGTGGAATTGCGCAACTTAGTCCACGCAGCACTGAGGCGCATGTTTCGAGGCAGATCCCCCCTTCCCCTTCATCCTAAGTCATAATGTCATATATCTAATTTGTTGCAAATGTTGTCTACTTTCTGAATTTCTAGCTACTTTTTCCCTAAAACAATAAAAAAATGGAATTTTTTAATAAGAATCTTTTTGGGGGGTCTTTTTACCAAAATTTTGGGGGTTGCCGGGGGAAATTTTAGTGGGAAGTTACAAATTCGGATTCAGCGACCCGAAAAACATCTAGAAAGCCGATTTCCAGTACTACCATTAATTTTGCTAGGTAGAGTCCCTATACGGTCTCTATTGCCTGGGCTATATAAGAAACGGTCCCAAACGAACGCATACGAAATAGGTCTTGGTGGGATGCGGGAAAAATCTGTTTGGCGCGCATTCTCCCCACCATCACTTGATGGTGGGAAACATAATAATGACTTCAAGAAAAGGTTGTTATTTCTGCGTCCAGTTATATTAGAAGTCTATGGTTCAAGCACATTGCACTAATTGTATTTTTAATTTATTCAGAATGATTATTCTTTTGCAAAATTTCATATTTCCTGTGACATTTATTTTTTGTCTCACTAGGGGGCTCGGCCCCCTACGAGCTACGCTCGCCAACCCCCGTCCAGACACCGCAGGCTCTAAATGCACGCTAATTTGATCGGCTTTAAAAAGATTTCGAAAGATTGAATTATAATTTAAAAAACAGTGGCGATCTCCCTATAAACGAATTTCTATTCATTTCCCTTTGATTGGGGAATTTTAACGCCAAATCCGCTGCGGTACTACTTGATTATCCCGTCGACCAATTTCGCCAAATTATATAAATCGCCAAACCACTCGCCAAATTATACAAGTTGACATAATTTTTATTTTAAATAACGAAAGAACAAATAAATTCGTACAACATTAATAAAAATACAAATAAAACGTCGAAATAAAAATAACTTGATGACGTAGACACGTGTAACAACATTTCAAAATAAGCTAATATAAAAGGAATTAAGTAAACTGAGTCTTTGTCTCCTGGTATTTTTTAACAAAGCGAAAAGAAAGTTCTTTTAAATGAGACATTTTAAATTAATCGTTTTTAATCTGACGTAATTTTTACCAAGCTATTCTTTCTCTTTTAAATAATCGCGTGAAAGTACATTTGTTAGCAATGAAATATTATTTGCGGTTTCCTAACAAAAATAGTTGAAAATATCCTCTCAAAATATTAAATAAATGTCTAGCGCAATTTCTAAATTTAAACTTTTTTGCAATATTATTTTGTGTTCATTTTATGTAATAACTATAATGTGACGTAAATATGACGTAATTTCTCCTAAGACTTCTAACGCATGTTAATGAATTTATTATTTTACAATATCCTTTCTCTTTTAAAATTCACGTGTGTACTTTTTATGACGTAATTTTTAATAAGTTCCTGCTTTTTATACGTAATTATTTAATTCTAATTTGAAAGTTTTTTACCTGTTTATAATAGTCACGTGTAAATAAATTTTTAATTTGAAGCAAACATTATTGCTTGCGCTTTTTATACAGTTGGCAACAGTTTAAATTAGTACAATTTTCTGAAATCTGTAAAAAATATCTCTAGAAATGCCGAAAATTTGAATTTAAAATAGAAATAAAACCTGAAAAAATGAGCCAAAATAAAAAAATTAATGCAATCTGCACTCCGGCAAATTCTAACGCATAAAATGATCTAAAAATGATTACACTGCCGTGTCTAGTTTTTGCTGCTATAAAACTTTTTTAGTGGAACGATTTTGTCCAACTTTAGCATTAAATATCTCTTAAAATAATTCTTCGATTGGAAAACTGTCTGCATCAGCGTGTTTATCAAACATTTCCGTATAAAACCACTGATTTTCATATTTTTGTATGCATTATTTTTCTCAATATTAACGAAGAAAGACCTCCGGTCACAAAAAATTCAAAACCGGCGGCGGCGGCGGCGGCGGCGGCGGCGGTGACAGCGGTAGTTACTTTTTTTTAGAATAGAGAGATATGACAAACAAAAAAATTATCCGAATTTAAATATCTAAAACTTTTAAATGCATTTACAATAAAGAATTATTTCAATGGCACTTAAGCATTATTTAAAGGTAAATTAACCCTTTATGTACTGAATTATGAATTCATGAAAATTTCATCTTCTAAAGTATTTTTCGTGTTTTTTTAAAACAGAATTAGAAGATTTACATAATCATTTAAGTAATCATCAAATTTGAATTTAAAGGGATTTTGTGTAATATTTATAACCCCGCTCTAATCTTTTATTTTAAATATATTTCTTAGTATTCTGTAGGAAATCGGAATTTGGAATTAGGAAATCTACAAATATAATGTTCTTACAAGAGAAATGTAGAAATACTTTTGAATTGAAAATCCCCCCCACCCCCCAACGTCAAGAAAGCTGAAAAGATGCAAAGGCCAAAGAAATCATCCGTTAAAAAATATCTTTGTATTGTGTAACCCATAATGCTTTTGAAACATCATAAAGTAATGCATCTATAACTCATTCCAAATTCTATTACTACTAATCCATGTATTAAATTAATTTTATAACAAGTTATTTTAATAGTACTTATATGTACCGTCAGTATATAAAGGGTTATACGGACATTTTTTCTGTACCGAAGGCTGCGAGCAGCGAATTTGTAGGCCGTGTTAATACCCAATAAATTAGGAGCTTATGTTTTTTGCTAATTCTTTTGGCGTCAACTTTCTGTTGTAATCGTACTTCTTTTACAATGCATTTTATCAGATTTGAAGGCATTGCAAATAAACTTAATATTTCATATCGGTACAACATATTTTAATTATTTTGCAGAAAAAATTAGGAATTTTAACATAGTTTGTAGCGGAAAAAACGTCCCGCTAAACAACAATTTTTTGATGTAGAGGGAACCTAAACAAGCATTTTCGTCATAGAATGTGTAGCTGAAATTGCACGTTTAAGTGCTGGTGACTAAATTGTAGTTTACATAATTTCTTTGCTCTAATCATAAAAAAATCAAAGGATAATACTTTTTGATTAACAAAATGGATTAGGCATCTTATTTTTTAGTTAGAAAAATATTTTTTAAACTACTGTTTTTAAGATTTATCATTCACTTTCCGTCATTTTTGATGGGGATTATATAGTAGTTTGAAGTAAATTGTGTTATGTCAATTGTTTTATAACGCTGTCAAAAAATACCGGGAGTCAAAGATTCTGTTTACTTAATTCGTTTTATTTTAGCTTCTTTTCAAATGTTTAACTGGTGTTTTTTAATCAAACGTCAAATCAACCCTTCGATGTCTTAGCAGCAACTGATTGGGCCCTTAATTTTTGCAATCAAGGGGAATTAAATGGAAACCTCGTTTACAGGGAGATCGATACAAGTTTTTTCATTATAATTCAATCTTCTTTATTTTTTTTTAACGGATCAGATTAGCGTTCTTTTAGATTCTGTGGTGTCTGTATGGGGTTTGGCGAGCGTAGATTGCAGGGGCAGAGCCCTCTAGTACTCCATAAAATTTGGTGTGATACACACAAATAGAAAAATTTTACTTGATTAAACTTCCTGTATTTTAAGGCTTTTATATGTATGGCGTGCATTTTTCCACTGAAATCACCACTCTTTATCGCTTTGTTACTCAGGATTCTATGTTGGTGTTCCTTCATTATACTTGTTGTTAATAAATAACATATCTAAGTTTTACTCTGGTAGTCGTTCTTATTATAAAAAGTGTCACGATTGTATGTTTGTGTTTCTTCATTAAACATATTGCTCATTAATGGCATCGCGAAATTTTTGTCTCATTCGCATAAACAATAAAGGTTGGTCTGTTATGCATGAACAAAAAAGTTTTAGCTTATTAAATTTTCTGTATTTTAGATATTTTAAAAGTACGCCGCAGCGTGTTTGAATGAAATCATCTACAAATTCTTGTTATAATGTGCCTCGTAACATTTTTTTTTCTTTTTTCTTCGTCAAACGTATTATTAATTAATGACATCTGTAAATTTTGTTCTGATATGCATAAACATATTATATATCAATTTATTTATTTATTTATTTATTATCTTTTATTAAAACAAGACATTGAAGAAATGTAAATAATGAGCTACTAACATTCGAAATATAAAATTAGAATAATACGCCAAAAACAAGATTATTAAACAGTTTTATAAGTATTGATCTAATATTCTCCAAATTTGTATAATATTTTTTTCCGATGACTTGGAGATTTTTACACCCGGTTAATAGCATACGAAGATTACATTTGGCCCTGAATTTGCAAAAACATAATTTATATAGCAAAGGAGGGTAATAATGCTGATTTCTAATTGTTTTTAGTGCAGACAGATTGGAATAAAATATAATTTGGGTTATTTAACTGTGCATGATTGCCATTAGACATATCGTACAGTATAAAAATTTTAAATTAATTTCCGGTCATACATATTGTATGATTAGTCCATTTAAGTGTTACTAAAAGTTTATTATTAATATTATTATTATCACCTGCCCACATGCAGTTTTCATGTTCGAAGTGATTGAAATTTAGAATTCTGTTAACCTGATATTTTTTCTAAAAGAAGAATTGCCAGGAAAAGCGCAACTTTTTATTCTCCAAAATGTATTTGTATGATAGGAGGGTACAGATGTCATATTCTCCCCATATTGGCGCGATTTTTTTCGGTTGCCAATTTGGCGAAAACATCAACAGCATAAACAACATAATCCGGGTTACCACATCAAGCAAAATAACGACACTTTGGCGCAAGTTAAGTACCTGTTGCGTATATGACATTGGCGACAGAAAAAAATCGCGCCAATATGGGGCGAATATGACATCTGTGCCGATAGGAGTTACAAAAAACCAAGCTTGTTAATATAAGTTTTACATGGTGTTTTAAAGGTCCAAATGGCAGAAAAAAATATTCCCTTAAGGCTCTACATAAACCTAATTTAGACTATACGACTAAAATCTACTATCGGTCCTTTAAATCGAGCCTCATCATATTATTCAGCTAATATAGATAAAAACGCCACAGTTTTTGATAAAAGGTAAAACATGGAGTTTTCTGCTTGCTTGCGTGTAAGCAACTTGCTGTATATATTGTACATAAAAAAATTGATTCCAAAAGTAGTTTTAGGGTTAAGAAGATTGTTATGCACTAACTTCTTAATGTAACTAAAATAAAAAATAGCGATTTTACATTCAATTACCCTAAAATACTATACTTTTCACTTACAAAAACATTTATTCATTTACCGTTTTAAAGTAAATAATATATTATCTTGTTAATACTTTATGTTAAATGCATTTATTTGTTGTTGTTATTGAAAAAATAAACTGAATATTTTTCATTTAGCCTCCATTATTTCTACTGATATCGCATTATACTTTGTATAAATGTGTAATGCTTCTTCATTTATAAAAATAAAATTTTATAATCGATTTTGCAGACAGTATCGTAATTGCATATTTTCTATAATTTATTTAACAAATTCTACCACTAGTTTGTCAAGAACTAATTTAAAATTTTCTTTTTTTATATTATTTATTTATTTATTAAATTTTGTATGTTAAAAAGGCATCTTTTTCAATACGTTATGATTACAATCTGAATTTTCAAATATTTTTGTCAACTGCAACTTCATCAAAGGCGCAGGGATACATTTTCTATCTCACATGACGCAATAGACATGTATCAGTTATTCTTCAATAATCTGTAACAAATATTTATTTCCTCCTGAAGATTTTCCCACAGATTATCGCCGAAAAAATAGTTATAATTAGAACTTCTATTTCTGTATCTTCTGCTATTCTATCTCTATATAAGGAAATGAGTATTCTTTTATGACCTATAACTTCAATCTAAACGTATCTGAAATACACTGAAGTGACAAAAGTTATGCGATACCCTGCTAATAGCATGTCGTCCTCCATTTGCCGGCGAAGTGCAGCAATGCGACGTGGCATAGTCTCCACGAGTCATTGGAAGTCCTCAGGAGAAATATTGAGACATCCAGCTTCTATAGACGTCCATAATTCCGAAAGTGTTGCGGGTGGAGGATTTTGTGCACGAACTGAGATCTCGATTATGTCCCATAAATGTTCGATGGGATTCATGTCAGGCGATAGCGATGCCAAAGCGTGCGCTGGAATTGTGCAGAATGTTCTTCAAACAAATACAAAACAGTTATGGCCCGATGACATGGCGCATTGTCATCTTGGAAAATCCCATCGTTGTTTGGGTACATGAAGTCCATGGATGCTTCAAAGTGCTCTCCCAGTAGCTGAACGTAATCATTTCCAGTTAACGATCGGTTCAGATTGACCAGCTGACCCAGTCCATTCCATGTAAACACAGCCCAGACCATTATGGAGCCACCAGTAGCTTGCACAGCTCCTTGTTGACAACTTGTGTCCATGGCTTCACGAAGTCTGCGCCACACTCGTACCCTTCCATCAGCTCTTACCAATTGAAATCGTGACTCATCTGACAACGCCATTTTTTTCCAGTCGTCTACGGTCCAACTGATATGGTCACAAGCCCATGAGTGCCAATGTTGGTGATGTCGTGATGTTAGTAATGGCATCCAAGACGGTCTGTTGCTGCCATAGCCCATTAAAACCAAATTTCGCCGAACTGTCTTAACGGACACGCCCGTCGGACGCCCCAAATTCATTCTTGCGGTTATTTTACGCAGTTTGCTTGTCTGTTTACACTGACAAATCTACGCAGACGTCGCTGTTCGCGGTCATTAAGTGCCGGCGGTCGACCACTGCGTTGTTCATGATGGAAGGTTATGCCTGAATTTAGGTATTCTTGGCACACTCTTGACACTATGGATCTTGGAATTTTGAATTCCGTAACGATTTTGGATAACAGAATTGGAATGTCTCATGCGTTTAGCTCCAACTAACATACCGCGTTCGAAATCCGTTAATTCTCGTTGTGCGGCCTTAATCACATCATCAACCTTCTCACACGAAGCATTTGATCACAAATGAAAGTTCTACACAGGCACTGTCCAATTATACAATTTGTAAGCGACACTACTAATACCTATATATTTGCATATTGCTATCCCATGACTTTTTTCACCTCAGTGTGTTTGATAAGGTCTTGTGGTTTAATTTTTAAATACAGTCGAACCCCGTTATAGCGAACCCGGTATATAACGAACTCCTGGATGTAACGAACAAAAATTTTGGTCCCGTCGTTTTCCTATTTTATTTAATGCTAATTTATCCTTTTATAGCGAACCACCGAAATCTTAAGAATCGGCTATAACGAACATTTTTGTCCTGTGGACCATGTTTTTTTTTTTTTTTTTTTTTTTTTTTTTTTTACTTTTCCAAAGTTGTGAGAACAGGACTTCGACTCCAATTTCATAAGAAAATGTATGCCAGCTAGTGAAACATGGGGGCAAATCAGCGATAAGTATTTATTTATTTTTTTTATTATTATTATTTTTTTTTTTTTTAATGGAGAAACAACTGCATTCTTTCGCTTTTACGAAAGCCACTCTGCAGGTGTGATACCGCCCAACCGTCAGTCATTTTCCCTTATTCCCGATCACAGCTGTTTTCTCAGTTTGTGATATGCAATTGTTTGAAACATGTGATAATGAAGTTATTACATGTGAAGATCCAACTGATGAGGAGATTGTGGAAGAAGTTAAAATGAATCATTCTGAAATCGAAGATTCTGCATCTGATGTGATGAAGAGGACCACATAAATGACGAAATCCCCACAATCTCAGATGCTACAGCAGCGATGCGTGTAATTAATAAGTTTTTGTCTACACAAACGCAAACAGTGGAAGAAAGAGTGTTGGAGTCATTTGATGCACTAGACAAAGAAATTCATAATATGATTTTGAAATCGGCATCACGTCAGTAGAATATTACCGATTATTTCTGTATCAAAACAGTGAGCAACAATTAAAGATAAAATTAATTTATTCATGTTTGTCTTCATTGTTAGTTAATTTAATTAGTAATGTGTTAGTTTAATGTAATCGAATTTTGTCAATTTAATCCTTTAATGGCTATATTTAATAGATTTTACTTTTTTAATAGATCATTATTGAATATACACATAGCAACTAATGAGTTATACATTTTGTGAACTCTAACATTTTTCTTGACGGTTCGGATATTGCGAACCACCGGATATAGCGAACAAAACCTTCGGTCCCTTGAAGTTCGTTATAACGGGGTTCGACTGTATTTTAAAACAAAAAAACTTCATAGTTCTTTCTTCCTAAACAAAGGAAAAATATTTTAATATTTATCAGGATGCAGGATTAAATTTTGTGCCAATTTTCTTTTTTCTTTTTTTTTGATAAATTAATTATATAATAAAATTAATATGCAAATTACTTGTTCAAACTATTTAATAAAATGCACCTGTATTGATGTTGAAAAGTTGCGAGTAAAATATGCGTTAATCGCGATGAAACAAAAAACACAAGAAAAAGTATACCAAGCAATAAGCAATACCAATATGTAAAATGCATGTAATGCCTTAACTTTAAATTAACTTTTTAGATTTTTTAAACATTGAAATAAGTATTCATGAAACTAAAAAATCTCAACAAGAAAAACATATAATTTCAAAAATTTATTAATGTCTACGAAGGCATGAAGTTTATAGTACTAACGAGAAAATATCTAAAGGGGAAATAATTCATAATAATGACAAGTGAAGCTATTATCGAAGATAGATTATCTGTATCATGTCCAAATCTATATTTGCAAAAGACAAACTGAGTGAAATATAACATTATTTTCTAGTGCATGCTGCTGAATACATATTGTTTTCCCGACCTCATGGTTTAGATTTTTAATGCATATTTGATGTTTCTTCGAAATTGAAAAGGAACAAAATTAGGACATATACAATAATATAATTCAAAATATTTTCACGTACCATATATATTTTATAATTTAATGTATTTTCTATCGTAAAATGTTCTTTATTTGGGATTTCTTAGAAGTTTTTTCCATTTTTTCATTTATATATTTGTAAATTCACATCGTTTAATTTTTTATCATATACTTCTTTTGATTTTTCATGAATCCGTTTTACTCTTTGAAACCGTTTGCATGAAAATATATGTAGATAGGAGAGGGTAGTACACAGTGTTACGGAAATTATTATTACTTAACGAATGGCAACGGTTTTTATTCTTTTGAAAAAAAAATTGCTACACCTTTAAGCTACACAAATACGCTACACATTAATGTGTAAATGATTTTAAAAAAGTTACTTACAAAAGCACAGAAGCAGCATAACAGAGTATCGAAAATTATCTCACTGTGTACCACAAGTGGTACACAGGGAGACAATGTATATATTTTCATAAATCATACATTTTTACACTCCATCAATAATTTTCTGCAGTTTATGACTTCTAATTAATATTTCTAGATTTACTTATTTTTTAAATACGAACCTCGGGTGGACAATGGCAGACATTGGGCTATCTTCATGCAAATTTTCAGCCTCTTACGTTTAGTAGATTTCACTCGTCATCGCACGCTCCATCCCGCCCCCCCCCCCACTTCCACACACACACAGATAGATAGAGAGAAAAAACCCTTCTTTTATTAATATATCACTTTTTTACATCAGAACCGCATAGTAGATACATAATGAGGCACGTCTCACTGTGTACTTTTGTTACGTTGTAACAAAATTTATGCCTATGTTATCTGTTACATATATTTCATCGCTTTAAAAAGTTTATGTCGTTTTGTCGAAATAGTCTATTATTAGATATAGCTAGGTTTGGTTAAGTAAATATATGTCATATTGAACGAAATAAACTCTAAAATAGACGTTTATGTAACTTTAACCACTATAACAATAAATTTTGGTTTTATTTAATACGGCCAATTATCAGCACGAGGGATATAGGACCCGCACGGAAGGCACTCTCCCCCTAGGGGGACAGTGCCTTCCGTGGGGTTCTTTCTAAGAGAACCTAAACCGTATTTACGCTTGGAAATCCAAGGTTCTAAGAAAACCACGAAAACTCCGAACGATTAGGCCGACGGGCGCGATTGGGATTAAACCCAGCACCTCCCGTTTACCAGCTTCGAGAGCAGAACATCTCGGTCACTGGTGGGGCTATAAAAAAAAAATAAAGATATGTTTACTATTTCGTCGGACGTGTAACTGAAGTGCCGAAACTACATCCACGTGTTGCATAAGATCAGGTGGTTCAGTGTGTGTTCCAGCTAGGAGAAAAATTTATAACTATATGTCAAAATGGCTGATGTCTCACTGTGTACCCCCCTACCCTATATTCCACGCATTAGAGGTATTTTATATATAACATATTAATCTTTATAAGTAAAACAAACAGAAGTAAACATTCTTCATAGTATCATAATAAGTCGGGCCACACATATCCTAAAAGTCGTTTTGTAATAAACAAGTATTCTTACATACATATTGTGTCAAATGAGAAAAAAAAAACTTACATGAACTTGAAAATGTTTCTAAGCTGTATGAGAATTATATTTTTATTATTTGGGACCAAGCTCGGGCGGCTTTGGATGACTTTTTGACGAAGATTAATGATTTAGATCAGAATCACATTTTTAAATTAGACGTGGAGACTAATTCATCTTTACTGTTTTTAGACGCATTGATGATTAGAAATAATATAAATTCAAGCAGATCTGCCTAGAAATTACCAGTTAAATTAATTAGAGTTATTAAGTTTAATGCTTTAATTCCGTTCATTTATAAAAATTATCTTAATTATTTTATAAATAACATTTTTAATATTTGTATATTTTTAGTGTGATTTTAATATTTTTAATGTAGTACATCATTTATCAATCTATATTTTACCCCATTTTATCTAATTATTTCAATTCTACATAGCCTAATATGGCCCCATGCCTTTATAATATAATAATATAAAATATAATGAGTATTTTTAGGGTTCCGTACATTAAAAATAAAAACGGATCCATTATAAAATCATTCCTGTGTCTGTCTGTCACAGCCGTTTTACTGGTAAACTATGGGACGAGAAAAGTTCAATTTGGAGGATGTAATAAAGACTATTGACCCAGATATTTGTAGATTATTAAAGATTCACAATATACAGGGTGCAATATGTTATCTATCGCCGACCTTTAATTTCTCAACCGTTGATCGTAGATTTATAGTTCCAATTATCAAAACGTTTCAAATGAAGTAAATATTCATTCTGTAGCATTATTTAAAGAAAAAACTCAAGTTTCTAAAAATTACGAAATCTAACTTTTTACACGGTCCCCCAGTCCCTATAATTATATTTAGTAAAAGTTTACACATATCATAACAAATATAACACAAAAGATTTGACATTTGTACTACAAAAATTCACAGAGTTATTAAATTTTAAATTTTGAGATTTTTGCGCATGATTTTGTCTTTTATTGGGGGATGAGTTAAAAGATGAATTAAAGTAATTCGAGATGAAAATCAGGGTGCTATGTGATTTTTACGGCGAAACCACCTTTAGCCGGTATCCCCAAATCGGACTAACACCAAAAAGGGTTATTTTATCTAAAAGTTTGAGCTGACTTTTCGGGATTATATACAAAGCGAAGAATAAAATATTGAAATTAAACAGAAAAATGAATATCAATTTATTATAATATCGAAAAAGGTCCACTATAAAATAAGAGTATATAAAACGACGGAAACTACTAGAGATACTGCTCAAAGTGTTCTCCATTGGTGACAATGCACAATGGAATAAGTCACAGTCTTGAGTCCTGGACACGTTAGAGCATAGCAGGTGTACAAACTGAGTGACAATCAAGGGTAATGCACTGCTTCAGAAAAACCATAGAAGTAGTCTCAGTCACATAGACTTATGCCTTGATGTAATCACAGAAGTAGAAGTCCATGGAAGTCAAGTCCGGTGAACGCGGTGGCCACTCTACCGGACCACCATCTCCAAGGATATGTGCGGTGGCCATATACGACCTTGACGTTTGATGTTTTATGCGGAGAGGGTCCCATCATGTTGAAACCACACCCGACAGGCATGTCGGAGAGCAACTCTTCATACCAGTCACGTACCGTGTTTCGTAGCAGATGCAGGTAACGATGGCCCGTTAAGATCCCATCTTAGAAGATGGGTCCAAAAATCTAGGTTCCCCATATACCGCACCACACATGTCGTAATGTCCAGGTGATGTGGGGCTTTCCAGGTTGCATCATCCTTTTGATTATCACACAGTTTGTACACCTGCTATGCTCTAACGTGCCCAGGACGTAGCACTGTCACGCATTCAGTCGTGCATTGCCACCAATGGAGAACACTTTGAGCAGTATCTTTTGTAGATTGCAGCGTTTTATGTATCCATTTTGTATACTAGACCGTTTTCTGATATTATAATAAATTGATATTTATTTTTCTGATACGACCCCTAAAAATCAGCTTAACTTTTTAGATGAAATAACCCTCTTTGTGAAACCCCAATTTGGCGATACCGGTTGAAGGGGGTTTTGGCGTGAAAAGGACATTGCACCCTGATTTTGATCTCGAATTACTTTAATTCATCTTTTAACTGATCCCTCAATAAAATAAAAAAATCATGTGCAAAAATCTCAAAATTTGAAATTGAATAACTCTGTCGATTTTTGTAGTACAGATGTCAAACTTTTTGTGTTATATCTGTTATGATATGTGTAAACTTTTACTAAATATAACTAAAGGAACTGGGGTACCGTATAAAAAATTAGATTTCGTAATTTTTATAAAATTCATTTTTTACTAATGCCACAGCATGAATATTTATCTTATTTCAAACGTTTTTGTAATTGGAACTATATGCCTACGACCAACAGTTGATAAATTAAAGGTCGGCGATAGATAACATATTGCACCCTGTATATTTAAGAAAAATTTGAGGGCATAATTAAGTTACTTTACAAAAGAATATTTTCTTTGTATATCGTACACAGTTTCGTGTGAAAGCTTTCAGAAATCTGAACTCAAAAATAAATGTATTTTAATTTTAGATATTATATTTTGAGAGGTATCGTCGAAAATGTAGTGCAAAAATATGCCTCCCTCCCTCTCTATTTCCGTATTTACTGAAATTAAAATTATAAAGAATTTAGAAGAAGTTGCGTTAATTTAAATTTTGCAGGAAAAATGTAGCAATTACCCTAGGTCACATAGTTTTTGAGAAAAGTGCATTTTTACATTACACACAAATTTCTATTTGCGGGATTCAGCTTGTGTGTTGTGGAATACTGGAGGTACCGTCGCAGATTTATAAAAGCATTGTTGATAATGATTTTCGAAAAAAAAAATCATCGGTAATTGACCGAGATATTTACATTTAAAGATACGGACGGTTTGGACATGCATAATGTCATTTGCCGCGTACTCTGTGTACCATTGGCTTTTTAAAGCCTAGATACAACTTTTAATAATATATTTGTGTAATGTAATGCCCAGTAGCAGTATAAAATCAATAAACGCCAAATTGTTAAAAACAGACTAATTTAATTAGAATTAATCACATAAATACTATGGGATTTGCAACTATTTTGCATTAATTTGATCTGTCAAGACGCCTCCCGTGTCTTTAAAAGTTAATTAAAAACTTATCTGGAAAAACGCGGCACGTACCAAGACGGCGTAATATTTGCAGTTGACCTTTTATTTTCAATGTTGTATACTTCATATCTACTTATATAAAATACAAGTATCTGTGTGTCCCACACAATTCCTGTTGGACCGCCTCATTCATCACTGCCATGTTAACAATGAGTAATTGTTGAAAAGTACTAATAGCAGCCACAATAGGTTACCACAATACATCCAAATTTTGACCAGCTTGGCAAAATATTGCCGGCGACAAAAATAAGTTGCCGTATGTGACGCCAACTTGGCGTTAGCTGGCTAATTTGGCGAAATTCTCATTGAAACCCACTAATTCTCCATAATTGAGCTCACCGAAATTTAATTTAAACTCCGTGCATTTAAAGGTTTTTTTTTTTTTTTTTTTTTTTTTTTAAATCTATGGGTTAGAATTTAAAGTGTAATGTGCGAAAATGTACGTCTTTACATCTTCAATCCGATGCTACTAATAAAATAACCGCCACTCGACGGCGCTGTACTATCTGAGCTCTTAACCGCCCGATTTGAATGTGCTTTACATAGCCGAGTACAGAAGTTAAATTCTCGATGCTTTTCCAGTGTAGGGCCTTGGCGAAATAGAGAAAACTGTACATATCTTGACAGCTCATTTTCCGTCATTCTAGTCCAATTATAATAACTGATACTTTCACATGTTGCATTTGTTTTATAGAAATATTTTTAAGAAATTAAAAACTTTAAAGTAGTGATGTTCTGCTACGATAGGATTTTGCACTTTTTAATGAAAGTACTATCCAAAAATAGCGAATAAAATGACATCAGAATACATTGCTACATACGCGCAATTAATGTTGCATATTATACGTAATATTTCAAGATAATACGACAACTTTTAATAAAAATTGAACGAAATTTTAATTCCAAAGATATTTGAAAACGCAAATGAAAAAAAAAACAAACGAAAATTAGGCCTCTGTGTAAATATTTTCAATAAAGCTCTTACTAAATAACATTAAACGCTTTATTTAACTATGTAATGCGTGTTATAAACTTTTTCAAAGTATCACAAAAATAGAAAAAAAAAAATATTAGATATAAATTGACTTTGTTTATTTTCACAAAAACCGGAAGAATGTAATAAATATTAATTGGTTCAATTTTCAATCTCATAATATTTCATCGATTTAAATTTGATTCAAATTTTGTTTTTATCTTTTTTAATTGATGATCATAAATATATAATAGAATAATTATGTTATTATTGAATTCTTAAAATTTCAGTTTATTTTTACTATGTAGAAGACCTACGATAAAAAGAAAGCATAATACATTATATCGACACATTTAAGAACATTTTCAAAAATCTAGATGACATTTAAAAAAAATTCTTGCATCAATATCAACAGCCTAACTTAGGACTGTTTTTGCTTACGGTACACCGCAATTGAAATATTTATATAAACGTGTTAAAGAATAAAATTTTAAATGCATATCGATGAATATATATATATATATATATATATATATATATATATATATATATATATATATATATATATATATATATATATTATATATATATGCATTTTTAGACAGACAATTTCGGTTTGATTAATGAACGGAATAAAATAAAGAATAAAAATAAACGACACTTCTGCAATCATTTAACTAAAATTATTATAATTCGGGCACACACAAAAAATGAAATAGTTAAATTTTACTATTTCAATAGACAAGAAACATACTTGTTATATTACAGAAAATTTTCTTTATGTGGTTTTGAAAATGTATGTTAATTAGATTAAATAAAAGAATATGGCGAAATTAATTTTTATGCTTGACAATCTCACTTTAGGGCATAATAATAAAATCTAATTTTTCTGAAAAGAATATCATATTATAGAGTTATTGGCTTATATCATTAAAAATTAGCTTTATATGTAAATAAAATGCTTCAGGGAATAAAAGAAAATGCTATAGAAAATGATTAATTAACTTTTCTTCTAAAAAAATAAAAACAACTTGTGCAATAATAACTAAAAAAAAAAAAAAAAGATTTATCATAAGTCTCGGAGCAAAAGCCGTTTCTGAAAAAAAAATTTTTTCGACCGAAATTCTGCTTAGTAAAAGTTAAGTTATTTCTACTAGAGGCATTTTTCGATTTATTTATTAAATAAAATTTCTTGTTCGAAACAGGCAGAAGCAGACAGTTTAACTGAGGCTTTCACGCGAAAATCACAATACATAGTTTAAACAATAAAGAAATAATAAAAGATATTTGTGTGATATATAAATGAATAATTTTATCATAATATAATCCTTAAATTACTTTAAAACTTCAACAAGTTTCCTTATATTATATTTCTCAGTTAAAGTTTGCTTAAAATACTTAAGATAAACCTTTATCAATAACTTATTCCTTATTAGTGCAATTCTTTATGTTATAGTTCGAATGTATAATAAACAGAATTTCTGGATCTATCCATTTTATCTCAAGTAATAGTAACACAAGTATACCCTTTTATTTTCGTCAAAATAGTGTATGCTAATTAAAAAGACACTTGCATCAGAAACAAAAGCTCAAACAATCCGCAAACGATTAATTAAATACAAAACGAACATGTAATGTAGCATAGCGGAACTTAAAAAATATTTTTTAATGTTTTATTTCTTCTGTAAAATTAAAAAAAAAAATAAATTGCAAATTCTGTCTAAAATTAAAATCATTAGAAACATCTCCGCTACTTCAAATATTAAAAGGGAACTTTAAGAGTTCAAATTTTATTTTCATTAAAAATAAGTTTAATTTTTTTTAATCTAGTCCAGATTAAAAAAAAAAATAAATAAATAAAATTCCTGATGGTTTATTTTGGCTCTATTACGCAAAACACAGTTTGCTCTGATGCTTTTAATCATTCACTGAATTCACCTTTTTGTTCAGTGAAATGCACATGACGGTATGAACATATGAAAGATTTCTATTAGCAACATAAATGCAAAAGTATTATGATAAGTAAAGTACCATATATTTGCATATCCAAATGAGCCATATATAACAGGAAAAAAATCAGTTTATTATATTCACTTAATATCTTCTCGCAGCAAAATATCTGTTGAAAAACCATATATTTTTTCATGCAATGACAGAAAAATATAGGTGAATATAAGCATTTAACACTAGAACGTCCGTTGGTGTCATTTGGACAACAACCGAATTTAGCGTTATCTCTCACATTTTTTCACATAAATTCTCTTCAAATTCAGTGACTCTTAATCACTTTTATGCAAGAAACTAACTGTCGAAATTTTTATTGTGTGGTTCTATTTTTTTTTAAAGTTATAGCTAATTTCACCTAGTTATTTCGACACTAAGCAGAAAATTAACAAAAAGTTTAGTTTACTTGTGTCTTTTTTCCTAGTTCAGGTAACCTTGATTTCATTATGTTTCAGTTACAGAATGTCTATTACACTTTACACCCCTAATAAAGGGCGGAAATGGTTTATTCCATTTCAGGCAACCAAATGTCTCCAGTTACTTTCTTTGTCTTTATTATAATATTTGAAAGCATTTTATTCCTGAGCGATATTTTATACTTTCAGAAATAAATGTTTTCGGAATTATGTACCGAAAAAATGTCTCATTCCCCATGTAATCTGAAATCTATTGAGACAATTATTCTAAAATGAATCGGATGACCTTTCGGGCATATTTTTTTACTTTGGACTTATTTCCTTATTTGGGGAAAAATGAATCTCGACCGGATGGTAAACGATAGCGGAATTCGTAGTTCTAAAACCAATGAAACCATATAAAAATATAGGTCATAAAGTGGCAATTGATATTTTTTTTTTACTTCACTGGAACTAGCAAAAGATGGGATAAAATTTAAAGCAAGTGTGGTATAAACTGTGATTCGAGCTCGAAGAGAAATTCCAGATCGCCTGAAAAATGAAAAAGATAGTCTTTAGTCCACGGATATATAAAAACACGAAACTACCAGTTCCATACTTATTATAAATCAAGGAAAATAAACTAATGACAATCATTATACTGAGCACACTTCATTCAATCGTTATAACCTCAAGTAGTCAAAAGAAAACACCAGAAACTGTAACATTCTACAGTAAATTTGTAAATAGGGTATGTATCTGATATCAAATATTTTACATAATATTAACTTATGCTTAAATATTATAATATGAAAAATATTAACAGATTTATTTCACTTTTTTTTTATATTTTTGATTCCTTTTCAATAAGTGTGAACATTAATATCATTTAATATATTTTTCTATCAAATAAACCATTGGTCTTTTGTTCAAATTTAACAATACATTCATAATTGAAGTACAATGATCCAATACAATGTTAAAATAGAATTTGTAGCATCTATTTTTCATAATTTAATTAGTGGTGTCGAATTGACACCAGCGGCAGTTTTAGAATGTCAAAAATGTCGGAAGTTCTAGTGTTAAAGTTTTTACAGCATAAAAATGTCGGATGTCAAAACACATTTCTTAAATACAATGGATTTTTCAATGGGAATTATTATTATTATTTTAAGGCGTCGTTTTGCATAAGATGTAAAAATTTTCTGATGATCAATAATACAATACCATAAATAGCAAGTAAATTTTCTGTGGGATTTCTTTCTATCTTTTCACACAAGTTACTTTGTATTGAGTTTTCTTTAAATGTCTAAACCCCCACATTACTTAGTAAAAATTAATTACTTACACAATCATTAATATTTGGGATTGGATGCCATTTTGTTAAGCATTGGCCATAATGCTATAGATGAAACGACTTTAAAGTGAGTGTCGGTTAAAGAAAATGTGAAAACATTGCACAGTGTTTAACAAACTCTTCTCCCATTCACGCACAACAATAAACAATGTTCGCAAGTGGAGGTATGAGGGAGTTTTCCCCATTAATTCATTACTTTGGTGCAGAGGTGAGTACTAGCCGCTTTTGTGACATCAATCTTCATGATTGTTTTTTCTGTCCAATTTGCACCTGCTGCCATATTTCAAGGCAATCGGTGGTGTGTTGAAGAAATCAGTGTGGCACTGAAGGTTGGCGTCTCTCTTAGTTAAGAATTTTTTTCTCTTAGATAGCACTATCCAGAAAGATAAAGATAAAAATCCTTGTGAAAATAAAGGACTCGTGTGTTCATCTGACATGAAGCTATTTTTCCAAGTGCCAAAAATCGTTGATTTCGTCAGAAGATGTTTAAAATGTTTCCAGCAGACTTCGTGAATTTACGGTGATTCAACAGTGGATTTTTTTAAAATTATGACTCTACACCATGGTCCGTAGATTTATTCTTCATTTTGTGAGTTTAACGATCATTTTATTACGTTTTCGGTGTTGATGAAGAAAATACAAATTACATCTAAAATTGTGTTTGTTCCTGTGTACTCCATTCCTTTTATCACAATGTGCTCTACGAATTCAATTTGCGTCAAGGCTGCATAGTTCTTTGTATAAAATCGGATTAGTGTCACCGTTCCTAAATATCATCCAAGGTGATATTTTTTTCAACATAATTCTGTCTGCAAGAAATTAAATTAATATAGTGAAAAATGAACCAGATGCTTTCAGACTGATATTGTTAAATTCTCTCACTATTTAAACTCTCAGTTGAAAAAAAAATTGAATACGTATGATAGCTTTACCAATCAGTATGATTATGTTAAAGAAAAATAATACTATAAGACATTTAATCGTTTTTCACTTAATAAAATTTGCTGAAAGAATTTCCATATTTTTTTATTATTTTATATGTGTCCATATCTCAAGTCATGACAAAGGGTTTAAATATTTATTATTCAGGAAAACTTCTGAATCAGAACTCCTTTTCAAAATTCTTTATAGAAAATTTCTTAAATGTTCTTAATTTTATATTTATTATGATCAGTAATACTTTAAGGCATTTTTGAGTTCCTTCCACGGCATATTTAATAATATTCAATTATTTATTATCTCATATACCAAATCCTTAAATGCAAATTTTAACATACAGTCACCAAACTAAGACCGAATCAGTTTCAAACCCCAAAAAATTCGTTTCAACTCTCTTTTCAGTTCTCCACCACTAGCCATTAGTCTGAATGGACGCTCGTCAAAAAAAAAAAAAAAAAAAAAAAAAAAAAACATTTTTACTTCAAACTATCTCATTACCTGTCTAACTTGAAGAGTACAACGATTCACTTATAATCCATACTATCGAGGCGTTTCCGCAAATTATCATTTGCCCATCTACATGATGTCACTAAAAACCTGATACATTGTACCACATATTTTGTTTCCTATTATCCACTGCCAATCCTTTAGCTCCTATGCGGATTTATCTTGTTAACTGCAGTCAGCAACTGTCTTCGAACTGGTCTTTTGATCTCATATCACATACGATACATTGCGAGTTAGTTTGAGACGATCATTGATTAAAATTTCTGAAATTTGCTCGCTGCACCATTATTTTCATTACGACTTTTACAAGTATGTATAGTCCCTGTTCTAACTTAAAATTCAATAGGTAGTGACGTATTCTGACTATATGATTAAATGTCAATTGGAATCATAAATTCTTTCACAGAATAAGTTAAATTTTAAAAACACAGATTTACGTTAAATAAATCAGTAAAAAAATATTAAATAAAAATTCTGGTGTAAAAGATTTTTATGAAACTTGAGTAAAATTTCCGAGCGTTCTAGTGCTAAGTACTTAAACTGCAGCTATTCTTGATACATCAGTCTCAGGACTAAACTTTATTTTTTATACGAGCTTAGCCTTCTATCGACAACACTGTGACGTAATTGTGAATTAGCTTAAAACTGTAAGGTGATCACAGCAAATTGGCCACTCTGCTTATTGCTTCAAAATATTTTATATCAATTTAATAGCACGGATCGTATTTCTCGTTATATAATATATTAAAATATATTAATAAATTTTTTTCTACGGAAAAAGAAGTTAAAAGGACACATTAAGATTGAATTTTTCCTTTTACAGAATTGCAAATAATTCTAAAACCAATTGTTAGAATTTTATGTACAATTGCATGGTATAACGTTTTTCAATTTTTACATTTTTTGTGAACAAAGGTGGTTATATAAAAAAATGGATTACAGAACAAAGACATATTAGGTAGCTTTCATTACAAAAAGCTACCTATTGCAGCCGTTCGGAGAAAAGCGATTTCAAAAAATTTTGCTATATTATCATCGATCATGACCCCCAAGCCCCAAAACAACCCTCCGTTCAAAAACATATATATATATATATATATATATATATATATATATATATATATATATATATATAGGATCTTTGTCACAATGTAAATCTCGTATTTATGAACCGATTTGGATGTAACTTCGTGTATACATGATGCATACCAATGCCTCGACCGAGTTCGTTGGCCAGCTTCATCCGCCTTCTTGTTTCGAAATGGCGGACATTTCAATTTTTTAATAAAAATTAAAATTTGAAATGTGGTACCAAAAATTAAAAATTGAAAAATATTTTTATTATATGTTTGACCTTGATACAAAGATTCCGGAGCATTTTTTATTTCGTCTATATCTTAAAAAAAAAGGCTGAGTTATAGCACTTTGAATTTCTAGCTTGGCTGATAATGTGAAACGACCTGATTTTTGTCACGCGATAACAGGCGTATTTATGAATCGATTTGGATGTACCTTGGTGCATACGTGCCAATGTCTCGACCGAGTTCGTTGGCCAGCTTTATCCGCCATCTTGTTTCAAAATGGCGACCATTTAAATAAAAAAAAATTAAATTTGAAATGTGATACCAAAAAAATGAAAATTGAAAAATATTTTTTCTTATGTGTTTGACCTTGATACAAAGATTCCGGAGCAGTTTTTGTTTCGTCTATATCTTAAAAAATGGCTGAGTTATAGCACTTTGAATATCTAGCGTGTCTGACATTTTGAAACGACATGATTTTTGTCACACTCACATGATTTTTGTCACAGGCGTATATATGAACCGATTTGGATGTACCTTGGTGTATACATAATGCGTACCAATGTCTCGACCGAGTTCGTTCACCAGCTTCACCCGCCATTTTGTTTCAAAATGGCGGCCATTTAATTTTTTTTAATTAAAATTTAAAATGAGGTATCAAAAATTAGAAAATGTAGAATATATATTTTTTTTTTTTTTTTTGTATGTGTTTGACCTTAATACAAAGATTCCGGAACAGTTATTGTTTCGTCTAGCTAAAAAAAAAAATGGCTGAATTTCTATTGTGGCTGACATTTTGAAATGACTTGATTTTTGTCACGCGATAACAGGCGTAATTATGAACCGATTTGAATGTAACTGTTGAAATACTTATCTCTTTCAGAATTAGATAAACTCTTTATAAATCAAGTTAACTGCTTTTCAAAAAGCTCTTAATGCCAGCGGTAAATAACTCTTGATTATTCTTTCACAAAATGACTTCCTTGTTTGTGTAATGTGTCAATCAAAAACTGATAAACATTTAGACTAAAAGACTGCGATTTTGACAGCTGAAAGAACTATATTAATAATTTAAGACTTTAAATGATATTCAGTGTTTTATCGATAAATATATAATCAAGATTTTTTTTTATTTATGTTATTTAATAAAATATCAACAATGTTTTTTGTATGTTATATTTTTTTATTGTGTATATAGAAATGTAATGAGAAAGGAGCAAAGATGTATGCTCCAGTTTTGTATTTTACGAAATATAAAAGTTATAGTTTAAACCAGAACTGACATAAAGTTCATGAAAAATTCATGGGATACATTATGAATTAAAAAGTAGACACATATTAACAAAAGAAAACAACAGTTTCTTTTACAGCATAAACATGCAAACATAATTTATATAGCAAATGGATATATACTAACCTTCATTTGAAATCTTGAAGAAAGTTCAGTTTTTTACCGTGGACGATCATGAACCAAAAGGTAAGCAAATTTACCTTATCTTTATTTTGTGATTTAATGTGATTTAATTATAACACGTTAAGTCTCATTTTTTATCTAACAATGATTATGAGACTGACGCGTTGTCTTAATTAAATATTAAATATAAGTATATGATAATTTAATAAAAGGGTTTATTTGAAAATTAAAAGGTGGTAACAGAAGTTAAAAATGAGTTCAGCAAAAGATGCACAGATAATAGAGAAGCTCATCTCGAATAATTATAATGTTTGGAAATTTAAAATCGAGATGCTTCTCATAAAAGAAGATCTTTTTGAGACCATTACTGATGAACCACCAAGACCTATTACGACCGATTGGTCATGGACACTAGATGATCCCCCACGAAGTGAAAAAATAATTCGATCCAGATGGATTTTTAAAACGAAATATGGCGATGAAGGAAGAATACAGAAATATAAAGCGAGATTAGTTGCAAAAGGATATTATAAAAAATATGGTGTAGACTACGAAGAATCTTTTGCCCCGGTTGTTTCATATACGACACTTAGATGTTTTAGAGCAGCAGCATCTTACCACAAATTAAAAATTAATCATGTAGAAATTAACACGGCTTTCCTGTATGGTAATTTAGATGAAGAAATTTACGTAACTCAGCCAGAAGTCTATATTATTCCAAATCAGGAAAAAAAAGTATGCCGATTAAATAAATCCATTTACGGCTTGAAACAAGCAGCCAGATCATGGCACACCAAGATAACAAAATCATTAAATGATTTTAAATTTAAACAGTCTAATTCAGACACATGTTTATACATTCAAAATGAAGGAGAAAACAAAACATATATTATCGTTTACGTCCATGATATACTTATAGCAGGGAAAAGATGACAAAATTAAAGATATAATAGAAAATCTTAAAGAGAATATGAATTAAAAAATCTAGGAGAACTAAGTTATTATTTAGGAATCAAAATAGAGAAAACAGCAGAAGGTTACGAATTAAATCGAAAGGTTAAAATAGAAGAACTAGTAAAAAAGTTTAATTTAGAGGAAGCTAAACCAGTCTGTACTCCGATGGAACCTAATTTTATTAGATTAGAAGATCATGACAATTATTGCCAAATAATGTTAAATACAGACAGGCGATAGGTTTATTGCTTTATATCGCATCTGTTAGTAGACCTGACATTTCTGCTGCTGTGAATATATTAAGTAGAAGAAACGAATCCCGCGTCAAAAACATTGGATGGCAGCTAAAAGTTTAATACGATATTTAAACTGCACAAAATAACTAAACTTGCACATAGACACTAAAACTGAACCAATTTTAAAGGATTTTGCAATGCCGACTGGGCAGGTGATACTAGTACAAGAAAATCAACCAGCGGCAATATTTTTACCTTAGGTAATAATCCAATTCAGTGGATTACAAAAAAAACAATCATGCATCGCCCTTTCATCAGCAGAAGCTGAATATGTCTCAGCCGCAAGTTCAGGGCAAGAAATAACTTATTTATTGAAACTCCTTGAAGATTTAGACTTAGCACAGACAAAACCTATCTGTTTATATGAAGATAACCAAAGCTGCATCAAAATGATTGAAAGTGAGAAGTTTTCAAAAAGGATTAAACACATAGATATTAGATTTCACGCAATAAAACAACTCAAAGAAGATGGAATAATTGAATTAAAGTACTGTCCATCGAAATATATGATTGCTGATGCATTCAAACAAACCCATTCCCAAAACTGAATTAGTGAATCACAGAAATTCAATGAACTTGTTTGCCTCATCAATCTGAAGAGTTTAAGGGAGCATGTTAGAAATAATAATATCTTTCAGCATTAGAAAAACTCATTAAAAAAACAAGTTAACTGCTTTTCAAAAAACTCTTAATACCAGTCGTAAAAAACGCTTTATTATTCTTTCACAAAATGACTTCCTTGTTTATGTAATGTGTCAATCAAAAACTGATAAACATTTAGATTAAAAGACTGCGTTTTTGACAGCTGAAAGAACTATATTAATAATTTAAGACTTTAAATGATATTCAGTGCTTTATTGATAAATATATAATGAAGAATTTTTTTATTTATGTTATTTAATCAAATATCAATAATGTTTTTGTACGTTATAATATTTTTTAGTGTATATATAGAAATGTAATCAGAAAGGAGCAAAGATGTATGCTCCAGTTTTGTAATTTAAGAAATATAAAAGTTATAGTTTAAACCAGAACTGACACAATGTGCCTGAAAAATTCATGCTATACATTATGAATTAAAAAGTACACACATATTAACAAGTGAAAACAAAAGTTTCATTTACAGGATAAACATGCAAAGATAATTTATATAGCAAATGGATAGATACTAACATTCATTGGAAATATTGAAGAAAGTTCAGATTCTTACCGTGGACGATCATGAACCAAAAGGTAAGCAGATTTACCTTATCTTTATTTTGTGATTTAATGTAATTATTATTATAACACGTTTAGTCTCATTTTTGGTCTAACAGTAACTTGGTGTGTACATAGTACATACCAATGTCTCGACCGAGTTCGTTGGCCAGCTTCATTCGCCATCTTGTTTCAAAAACGGCTGCCATTTAAAATGAGTTATCAAAAAATTGAAAAATGAAAAATAATTTTTGTATGTGTTTGACCTTGATAAAAAGATTCCGGAGCAGTTTTTGTTTTTTATACATCTTAAAAAATGGTTTAATTATAGCACTTAGAATTATAGCACTTATAGAATTTCCAGCATGGGTGACATTTGGAAACGATCTAATATTTGTCACGTGATAACACGCGTATTTATTAACCTATTTCGATGTAAGAAAGCATGTGGATAGTATATTGTAATGTCTCGACCAAGTTCGCTGCCCAGCTTCATCAGCCATCTTGCTTCAAAATGGAGGCCATTAAATTAAATAAAAAATTATATTTAAAATGTGGTGCAAAAAAATTAGAAATTAAAAAGGTTTCTTTCTTAAGTATTTGACCATGATATAAGGATTCCGGAGCATTTTTTGTTTTGTCGTTATCTTAAAAAAGTCTGGCTTAGATATAGCAGTTTCAATTTCTAATGTGGGTGACATTTTGAAAAATCTGATTTTTGCCTTCGACAGCATTTGTATATATCACCGGATTCCGATGCGAGTGAACATGTGCACAGGAATTACTAAGGTCTCGACCAAGTTCACTCGTTAGCCTCATCCACCATGTTGTCTTAAAATGGCAGGAACTTCAAGATATCGTCGAATTTGGCATCAAATATAAGTTACTTTAAATGAAAGCAGCTTGGATAAAGCTGACTATTTCTCGAAATTCTCGTTCATAATGATTTAGTATTGATAAAAATTAGTATTGAATCTCCTATAATCGGTTTCCACTAAATTGGGTTTCGTGTGTTTGAATTATATAAGCTTGCTTTTTAAACATAAGGAATATGAAAGCTACCTCTTCCTCCCGGCACTGGCCGGAAGGACTTTTTTAAATTATGTTCTGTGCGTTTAAATTATTCAATAAATTTCTATGCAAGATATTTTTACGTAACTACACAAATTTGAGTTACAGATTTTATGTACAACAATTATTTTTAAAATAATTTATATAGTTTGGATACATTTTTTCTTAAGAATGTTACTACTGGCCTTTAAAATATTGAAATTTCATACTTGGAAATTTATAATTTTCGTAAATATTTCCCTTTGAGAAATAAATGGACATATATTAATAGAAATCACTCATTACTTGATTTGAAGAAAAATAAAATATTTGCAAACGGTTCAAGTTTTCGAATCGATATTTGAAATTCCATATTTTATACTGATTATACATTAAATTAAGAGATAAACTTGTTAAATTGTACATTTAACAAAATTATGTAATGACAGATAAAAGAAATTAATTAATTTCAATAAAAATATTGCAACGTCCAATTGATCAGAATGAAATATTATTTCAATATTTAACCCTTAAATGCCGGATTTTTCAAAAATCATTGTAGTAATGTTTTTCGGCTTTCATTTTAAAAATAAATTATGGAAAAAATACTTTAAAAAATCATATTTTGTTTTAAGTATGGTTTACGGCTAAAAAACTGTTTGTTACTAATCGGCAATACTGGTATTTAATTGAAAAAATAATTTTCCTTGATAAAATTCTATAATATTAAACATACAAGAATTTTACGAACTATAATAAGAAAAAAAATTTACTTGCTCGCTGCTGAACAAAATAGGGTACTTCGCAAACATCCAAACAAAACAAAAAGAACAAGTAGCAACATTTGAAAAAATAAATCTTTCTTTATTCTTAAACAGCACAAGTATTGCCCTCAACATGTTGAAAATCGATTTAATAATATTTTCAGAATGTATTTTATTGGCAACAACAGGCATTATAGCTTTAATATTATTCTAATAGTATTTTAGAACCTAAATTGGGTATGTTGCCGAAAAGCAACACCCGGCATTTAAGGGTTAATTTTGGTATTTTTAAAATTTACACAGGCGTCCACACTCTACAATTATTTCATGCATTAAAATCTTATTTTTTTGTATGTATTACACATTTTTTCAACGGAAACAACTGAAATTAACATTCAATATGAGTAAGCATTTAATAACTACCCTGATGACTAATTTATATGATGAATGACATATAATTTTTAGGATAAAGCATGTAATACATAAAAGCACACATATTTAATTTGTTACATAGATAAATAGCAATACTGATCCACATATAAGTGACGACATTTGCTTTCCTCTAGCTCTGAAACCAGACATCAAATCTTCAAAGAATAGAAGGTTTTAAATAGATGATTTCATATTTGAAATTGCCGTAATTTAAATAGCCTTTTTTTATTGAGTAAATTACATGTTTTTAATCTAATTAACTAAAGATAACATAATTTTTAAAAAGCAATTTCAACTAAACCAAATTTCTCAAAATAAATCACATCCTTTTATAGAAAATTCAATAAAATCCATAGTATAAATATTTTCTAACTGTAGCATAAATGTAGATTTGTTATTATTAAGACTCACATTAAAAATTCTTCGAGACATTATGTAACTTAGTGCATCACGAACTTTTAACCAGTTAAGGGTTTTATACTGATATCGTTACTATTTTGTGATTAATGAGGTAAAGATGAACAATGCAATGAGTTCATATTGATGTTTTTTATTCACTACCAATTCCCTCACACCTACAAAATAAAAAAAGAGTACCTTATGCAAAATTTTAAATTACCGTGTTACTTGAAAAATTTTTTTTTCTTTTTTTAAAACTCTTTAGTAAGATAAGATAATAATGTATAAAATACATGTTTTAAAGGTTTTTTTCTCTCGTTTCTTAGATATAAAAAGCTGCGTTAAATAACACTAGGTAAAAAGTTTACTTACCCAATAGGAAATATTGCACTTTAAATTTTTTCCTAAAATAACCTGAAGCAATCATTGTTCACAATTAAAAGTAAATAAATATTCAACTAAATTACACCTAACCTCCAAAATTTACAACTCAACAACTTTTTGCCAATCGCCTACCATAGAGTAAAATAAAAATCAATTATCATAATTTTTTTAATTTTATGAAAAACACTTCTGACCTAGTAAATGATCTTCGGTGACAATAAATAATCAGCCATATAAATTATACCCCTGCCCTCCAAAATCCTCTAATGCATCTTCCCCCTTTTGACACCCCTCTTCCGAATACATATATTAAAATATTTAAAACTTTATTTTAAAAAAATCTACAATGATCGTTTTTCGCTAATAAAAATAAATAATTAATAATCTAAATTACTCTCTGACCTCCCAAATTTATGATTATCCCCTCCTTTGCGACCGCAGTGTACAACCAAATTTAAAATTTTTAATTATTTTTTCAATATTTTCACCGATGCTGGGTTCATTTGCGTCTCATGTTTCGCCACTAGATTGTGCTCTCATGGAGACTTTTCCATCTAGTGCTGCTGTTGCAGTCTTACCGACTTATATAAGTGAGAGATGCCAAGCTGGGCATCCTCCTTGTGGCTTAGTGGTAAACACTGGAGATCTATTCCAGGGGCCCTGGTTCGATTTCCGGCTTGGACATTTTTCACTAAGTTGGTTTACGACTTGTAAGCAACGTGATTATTCACGTCTTTAATATTACATTTAAAATTTTTTTAAATTTTCATATTTATATTTAAAAAAATCTTCTGCTGTGTTTAATGCTCTTTAGTGATTATACATTACCAGTAATATAAATTAAGTTTTGAAAAATTTTCGCTTCCTGCTAGTTTAGCAAATTTTCTAGATATAACTAAAAATGTTCATATTTTTACATCCATTCTTTGTATTTGATCATTATGAGGTTAGAAATTTAAAAGTTCACAATAAATTATTTTTCGGCGGCAGTGGCAACACTAGCTACTTTTTATAGAATAAAAAGAAACTGCGTATCGGTTGCTATGCTGGTTTCATTAGTAAATATGCTTTTCTCCTATAAAACTTATATCTCCACACGTATTCAAGAAATTTTAGGCTATTTAAGTTAATAGTTGCATATATGGGTCATTCTCTGAAAAGTGGCTGTTTTTTTTGTTTTTTTTTGTTTTTTTTTTTTTGTTTTTTTTTTATGTGGCCCAATAAAATTGCCTCAAACATCTGGATATTTAGCCTACTCGTACCTTATTGCTATATTTATCAAAAAATAATATGAACCAAACTGTGCCTCATAGTTCTTCTGATATTTTAATTTCAAAGCACTTCCATTGCTGAAATGTTCAAATAAATGATTCGCACCGGAATTTAAGAACAAATTTCTTTGTAAGTAAGAAAGATGCTATGTTTCACATACATGTTATATAGATAAAAGTTTATAAAAAGTCTGATGCCATTGTGGCGCTTGGGAATTAAAATTAAGTGGATTCATAAACATATCACCGCCCTTGAAGGAAATAAGAAAGAAAGGAAATTGTAATTAGAAGTCATACTGTCAATAAATATTTGTTTTTACTCTATGTCAATGGAAAAAATAAAGATAAAGCATTAACATTTAAGAACAGTTAATATTTATTTGAATTAGTTCAAAATTTTTTAACTTATCCCTGTAAAATAATAAAAACAAAAAATTGTCTGTACTTACGGTAATTAAAAGTCTGATGAGTTTTTTAATGTGTATTTTATTGCATTATATTTTCTTATTTTACTGTTTAGTACATATATAAATGGATTCAGATCATTCCCTCAAATTAAAATTATCACGAAATACTTCTGAAAACAATGTTATACAAAAGTGATTAGTCTTAGGTATACTTTCAGTTACTAAATATCTTTTGAAACACATTACTAATAATATAACAAGATATAGAGATATTTCATTAGTTTTTATTAAATTTATAATAGAAGAGGGAATGACTCGTAATAAAAATACTTACATTGTTCTACAGTGGGTGGCCAAATTAATAGTTACACTGTAATTTTTCTTACTTTTTTAAGTTCTGCACTTAAAAACTGGCTTAAATTTTCAAAACTTTTCTCCATATATCTTTGGATTTAAATGCTGGCAATATTGTCTTCAGGTTTAAGTACTGGTGTAACTGACAGTTGACGTTTACCAGGTGTCATTAACTGGATAAGTATCTCTTAACGTGAATTAGGGATGTTATGGAAAGGCATGGTTTTCGATTTTTTTATGGTGAATTCTGTTCTAATGTGTGCTAATTAGTGCATTGTGGATTCTAATTATCTCAATTCTCTATTTTTTGTAGTATAAGACTTTAGCCCCTTGAGGGGCTGTGGGATATATTTTATCCCACCTACGATTAATGAAGATTTACACCAGAAAAAAATTACGAAATTTTACTTTTCAAATTTGAAGGGGGGGGGGAATGGTCAAACAATTGCTTTTCCTTATTTTGAAATAAAAATTTTCTAATTTTCTGGTGGGAATTCAGCATTACACAAACCCAATTGCTTGCCCGTCAAAGGGTTAACAACAATTGTTAAAAAATGTGGAAAATTAAATGTTTGTTTTCGGTGATAATTTCAAAGATCACTGTATTGTTGAAGCATTCCCATTATTCACAAAGACAGATTTCTAATCGTATACATACATCCGCTATGACTGTAAACAGAATAAAATCTAAACTTGATAAAATCGCTTTCATAAGGAACCAAAGGTATGGAAACTGTGGGTGTCGACGTTTCACTATGCCCCGCGATGAACGAAAAATCTGTTTCATTTGTCTTGTAAACAGACAAAAATCCACAAAAGAATTGACAAGAATCGTAAATTAAGCTGGCATTGCTATTTCTACCAGAACAACAAGTCGTGGTGTTGCAGAATTGGGGTTTAAATACCGCAGATTAGCCAAGAAACAGAAACAAACTTTAGCTATGATATTGAAGCGTTTATCTTAAATCAAACAACATCGACACATGACCGCTGAAGACTGGGAAAATACAAATAGAGTAGTTTTTCTTTTTATGTGCTGCATACTGTACGTACTTTAATTCCTCACTTACTTTGAACTTAATTGTGAAAATTTTCAGATTTGTTTCTCCTTTGAGTTTCATATCGAAATAATGACAGACTAGTTTGCATTTGTTCGATGACGAAAAGTCGACAAATGTCAATCGGGCTGTATTTTAGAGACGGCCAAGCACTCACTTAAGGTCATGGTATGGTCGGTTATCAGTGGAAGTGGTACAGGCAGTCTTTACAATGTGGATAGCGTGATGAATCACGTTGAGTATAAAAAAGTAGTGTAAGGAAAGTTGATCCCTCAACTAAAGGAATGGTTTCTCGATACCTCCAAATGTATTTTCATGCATGACTTGACGTCATAGCAAAGGCAATAACAGAATTCTTAACTAAGTATGAAGTAAATGTTTGCCATGACCGGGCAATTCTCTGGATTTAAACTCGATCGAGAACGCCTGGGAGCTTTTAAAGCGAAAAGTATCAAAAGAAACACGAGAAGGAAAAGAAACTTGATAGAAGTCTTGTTTAAAATCTAGCACCATGATGAGGAACGACAGAAAATCTAAAAAAAATGTATACAGAGCATGCCAAAAAGAGTACAGGCATTACCGTCTCAATACTCAAAGCCTCCGAACTGATTTCGTGACGCACCAAATGAAGATTAACCTCTTGAAGGGCAAGCAATTGTGTTTGTGTAATGCTTGATTTCCGCCGGAAATTTAGAAAAATTTTACTTCAAAATAAGGAAAAGCAATTTTACGACTTTTCTCCAGTAAAGTCAGAAAACTAAAATTTCCTAAAATTTTTCTGGTGCAAATCCTGATTAATCGTAGGTGGGATAAAATATATCCCAAGGGCCCTCAACGGGTTAAGGGGCGGCGGTATATATTATATACCACCTACGATTAATCAGGAATTGCACCAGAAAAATTTTAGGAAATTTTAGTTTTCTGACTTTAGTGGAGAAAAGTCGTAAAATTGCCTTTCCTTATTTTGAAATAATTTTTTTCTAATTTTTCCGGTGGGAATTAAGCATTACACAAATGCAATTGCTTGCCCTTCAAAGGGTTAATCTTCATTTGGTACGTCACGAAATCAGTCCGGAGGCCTTGAGTATTGAGACGGTAATGGTACAGGCCGTAATCGACACTAATGCACGTTTGGCGAAATATTGAGAATATTGTCTTGAAAAACTTGTGCTAAGTTTTTTCATAATAAATTTCTATTTTATGAACGGAAGTGTGTTTTTATTTTTAAACCATATGCATTCTATCCAAATATACTTAAAATAGCTTAACAGTAAGCAAAAATATATAGATTTAAGTTCATCAAAATGTAAATTTTAGGCGTGTAACTAATAATATGGCCACCCACTGTAGTATTTCAAAGCCATATACTAACTATTCAAGAACGTTTTTGAGCAAACAACCAGATGGATACTTCACTTTACTGTTGTACAAACTGTCCTAGACATATATAAAGCATGTGCTGCTTTCTACTAAGTACATAATGGCAAATTTATAGTTATGTGAGGGAATAACGACAAATGCTAGGGACATCATTGAAAAGTGCCCTAATTCATTCATTGTATAAAATATAAATATAATTAAATGGCTAAATATGTATTTAAGTGTGTTTAATGGAGTGAGCAATTTTTTTTTATATATAAATATACGTGCTGCAATGGCAGAGAAAGCATTTTCTTTCCTACATATGTGAATAGGGACATAGTGAGGGAATGATATTTGCATTAAAAAAATACATAAAATTTATCAAATTTCAATTTCAATAAGCAAATAATTACAGATTATATGTATAACTGATTAATATTGATAGTTTAAATCACTTTTTCTTATTGTAATTTTAAAAATACGTCTTCAAGACCCCTGGGACATAAAATTGCCACTTTTCAGAAAATGATTCATATACATAAAATTCATTTCTTAACTTTTAATGGAGTTATTTTCAGATTACGACATTTAAAAATGGTCTAAAATATTAAAACTGCACTTCGCTTCGTATCTCGGATCGTTTTTGAGCTTGCGTCGAAAAAATTATTTTTAACAATATGTGATGCTGTAATCAGTCTCATCGCGTAACGTCACTTTGATATAACTGGATAAAAAATTGATGACTTTAGCTGTCCTGGTCTGAAGTTAATGGGGTTGTAGAGGACTTTAGAAGTAACTCTGTGAATGTAATTATTTTTTATTTGTTTGAGATAATCTGGTAAATTTGAAGAGTAATAAAATAATTACAGGATTATATAAATTAAAGATTTTTACTTTCTTCTATCTTCAATAGAAGAAAGTATTGTAATCGAAATTTTTTTCGACTTCCGGTTTTCGACGTATTTGCATGTTTTAGGGGTCAGAGATTCCAAAAAACATGTTTATAGAAAATGTCTGTCTGTCTGTGTGTCCGTCTGTCCGTCTGTCCGTCCGTCCGTCTGTCCGTCTGTCTGTCGCCATTGTACCATCAAAAAGTGTATGAAGTTATGTATAGAATTAAACCAAAATTTTATTATAAGTTTTTGGCTATGGCAAGCAGGTCCTCCCGGAATTTGGAAAAAATTCGCCGGTAGGGGGCGCTGATATAACAATTTTTGTGCGATTTTGAATATTGTACCATCCAAAAGTGTATGGAGTTATGCATAGAATTGAACCAAATTTTTAGTTTAAGTTTTTGGATATGACAAGCAGGTCCTCCCTGAATTTGGAAAAAATTCGCCGGTAGGGGGCGCTATAAATGTGTTTTTTGTGCGATTTTGAATATTGTATCATCGAAAAGTGTATGAAGTTATGGATAGAATTGAACCAAATTTTTATTTTAAGTTTTTGGCTATAGCAAGCAGGTCCTCCCTGAATTTGGAAAAAATTCTCCGGTAGGGGGCGCTGTAATATCGATTTTTGTGCGATTTTGAATATTGTACCGTTCAAAAGTGTATGAAGTTATGCATAGAATTAAACCAAGTTTTTATTTTAAGTTTTTGGCTATGGCAAGCAGGTCCTCCCTGAATTTGGAAAAAATTCGCCGGTAGGGGGGCGCTGTAATAGCGAGTTTTGTGCGATTTTGAATATTGTACCGTCCAAAAGTGTATGAAGTTATGCATAGAAGTAAACCAAAATTTTAATTTAAGGTTTTGGATATGGCAAGCAGGTCCTCCATGAATTTGCAAAAAAATTCGCCGCTAGGGGGCGCTGTAATAGCGATTTTTGTGCGATTTTGAATATTGCACCATCGAAAAGTGTATGAAGTTATGCATAGAATTGAACCAAAAAAAAATTTAAGTTCTTGGCTATGGCAAGGTTGTCCTCCCTTAATTTGTAAAAAAATCGCTCGTAGAGGGCGCTGTAATAGCGATTTTTGTACAATTTTTGTGTTATTTTGAATATTGTACCGCCGAAAAGTGTATGAAGTTATGCATAGAATTGAACCAAATTTTATGTGTTTATTTTTGGTCATGTCACGAAGGTCCTCCCTGAATTTGGAAAAATTCTGCCGGAAGGGGGCACTATAATTGCGATGTCTGTACCATTTTCATTATTGTACCATCGAAAAGTGTATGAAGTTATCCATATAATTGAACCAAATTTTTTGTGCATGTTTCTGGCTATGGCAAACAAGTCCTCCCTGAACTTGAAAAAATTCCGAAAGAAGGGGGCGCTATAATTCCGATCTCTGTGCCATTTTCATTATTGTACCATCGAACAGCGTATAAAATTATGCATACAATTGAACCAAAATGTTTGTGCTTGTTTTTGGCTTTGGCCAACAGGTTCTCCTTGAATTTGGAAATATTGCGCGGTAAAGGGGCTCCATGCTAGAGATTTTTGTATACTTTTCTTGATTTTTCGTAGTTCTATTGTGCATCGGCAGCTCATGCAGCGGCGGGAACTCGCTTCCTGCTATGCCGGCTATTCGCAAACAGCTGATAACGACAGAATAAGGAAAAATTAATAATTTTAACAAATATCATGATATAGATTAACTCGTTTTTAGTCCGTTTAATTGACTTGAGCAGAAATTTAAGATGAAAATCAAAGTTGGTATAGTATTGAACTAATAATATTGAAGTATTAACATGTGTAACTAGGTTTTGAAATATTAAGATGTATAAGATAGAAGAAAGTTTTGGGATTGGCACATCCAACTAGTTTATTTATGTAATAGTCATGTTATTATTTTTTAAAAGTTAAAATTTTTATTTTATACTAATATTTTACTTTCTTCTATCTTCAATAGAAGAAAATATTGTAATCGAATTTTTTTTAGACTTCCGGTTTTCGACGGATTTGCATGTTTTAGGGGTCAGAGATGCCAAAAAACATGTTTATAGAAAATGTCTGTCTGTCTGTGTGTCCGTCTGTCCGTCTGTCCGTCTGTCTGTCGCCATTGTATCATCAAAAAGTGTATGAAGTTATGTATAGAATTAAACCAAAATTTTATTATAAGTTTTTGGCTATGACAAGGAGGCCCTCCCTTAATTTTTAAAAAAACGCTCGTAGAGGGCGCTGTAATAGCGATTTTTGTAAATGTTTTGTGCCATTTTGAATATTGTACCGCCGAAAAGTGTATGAAGTTATGCATAGAATTGAACCAAATTTTATGTGTTTATTTTTGGTCATGTCACGAAGGTCCTCACTGAATTTGGAAAAATTCTGCCGGTAGGGGGCACTATAATTGCGATATCTGTACCATTTTCATTATTATACCATCGGGAAGTGTATGAAGTTATCCATATAATTGAACCAAATTTTTTGTGCATGTTTCTGGCTATGGCAAACAAGTCCTCCCTGAACTTGAAAAAATTCCGAAAGAAGGGGGCGCTATAATTCCGATCTCTGTGCCATTTTCATTATTGTACCATCGAACAGCGTATAAAATTATGCATACAATTGAACCAAAATGTTTGTGCTTGTTTTTGGCTTTGGCCAACAGGTCCTCCTTGAATTTTTGAAATATTGCGCGGTAAAGGGGCTCCGTGCTAGCGATTTTTGTATACTTTTCTTGATTTTTCGTAGTTCTATTGTGCATCGGCGGGAACTCGCTTCCTGCTAAGCCGGCTATTCGCAAACAGCTGATAACAACAGAATAAGGAAAAATTAATAATTTTAACAAATATCATGACATACATTAACTCGTTTTTAGTCCGTTTAATTGACTTGAGCAGAAATTTAAGATGAAAATCAAAGTTGGTATAGTATTGAACTAATAATATTGAAGTATTAACATGTGTAACTAGGTTTTGAAATATTAAGATGTATAAGATAGAAGAAAGTTTTGGGATTGGCACATCCAACTAGTTTGTTTTTAAAGACGAAGTTGTTATTTTATTGGATATTTTCCTCTTTTATGCAAGAAAAGCATAACAAAAATAAACATACGAGTGTTACTTGGAAGAATCAGTACAATTTAAATTTTACTTTTTTTCAATTGGATTGTAATACCATCTTGACATATTTTAAAATTGTTTTATGACGGAAAATTATTTAAAGAAGAAGAGTTTTAGTTGAGTGTTAAAATTTAAAAAAAGCAAATTTCTATATTCTAAAGAAAAATAACAAACGCTTTCGCTGCGTAAAGAAATTTTTGTGACCGGAGGTATTTCTTGGTTTATATTAAGAAATTTTCAGCATTCAAAAATATGAATATTGATAGTTTTATGGAGAAATGTTCGTTAAATAAGATGAAGTGGACAACGACTAAATCAAAAGTATATTTTAAGAGCTAGTTAATGTTGAATTCAGCTGAAACAGTTTCTGTAAAATGTTTTAAGGGATTAAAAATTATGCATAAAAAATGAAACATTTTTCGCCGGCAAATACTTGACAAGTTGTAGACGTGCTGTATGCAATATATATATTTCTTTTAATCTGATTATTTTTTTCAATTTTTGACTTCAATTATCATTTTATAAATTGGAGTAAATTTGTTATTTCGAAAAGTTCATTTACAAATTATTGTTTTCCTTTTAATTGCATGAAATTTCGCATTGCTAACTAGGCGTAAAACCAATGAAGTAAAAGAATATCCGATCCGGGACTTGAACTAGTGACACATTTTCACTGTGTTGGTTTTACGCCTAGCAAAAATTCATGCAATTAAAATTCAAGATTATAGGAGTTTTCATAGCTACAGAAATTACATATAAACAATATTTCTTTTCAATTAAAATTTGTATTTACACGTGAAAATTAAAAAGAGAAAGAACACTTTGGTAAAAAATACGTCATATTTAAAATTATACATTTAAAGAGCATTATTTTAAACATTTTTATTATATCTTTTGTATAAAAATAGAGCGGCAGTGAAATTGTGTACTGCGTTATTTTATATAAGCTAATTTTCAAATGTTTAATTGATCTTTAATAAGCAATCAGGAAAGCAGTTGTTAGTTGGCACGACAGAAGTTTATTCAGCCTTAAGAACCGAAAAATCTTACAGTCAAACAAAGTAAATGCCAGCCCGGCTACAGAAGATTACCAATTGCCCTTTATTTATATGTAAAAGTTGTAGATATTTTTAAATAAAGCAAAATAGCGTGTTTTTAAAGCCCGCGGCGTCTGTAGAGGGGTTGGTGAGCGTAGTGCGTTGTGGCCAGAGCACCCTAGTTTGAAAGAAAAAAAAACTTTAAAACCTTACTTTACTCATATCTTGAATGTCCTAGAAACTTATTTTGAAAAAAAAAACAAAAAAGAACATTTTTTAAAACATTACTTTTCTTAGAACTTGAACGTCTTGGAAACTTCTTCTTTTGAAATATTTCCTTATATATTTTCCAAACTTGCACAGTTTGAAATATAAAGACTAAATATAATATCAGCACATAAGTAAAAACATTTTAACAATGTCTATTTACTTAACATTTTACTTTAAAAAGGTAAACTATATATTTTAGTGAAAATTGATTGTCTAATTTTATGAAATGATCCTATGTATCCTTCAAACAGATTGCGTGTAATACGAAAAGTGCATGTTGAAATTTTAGCATTTTGATCATACTGATCATTTTGATACACACTGATGAAGTGATACAAACTGAGAAAATGGAATTTAGTAATTCCATTCAAAATCATTAGAAACAAGGACGCTGTAAGATGCATTTTCCCAAATATATAATCAAATTATCCTTATCTAACATCGCCAATATATAGTACGAATATAAAAAAATATTTTAAGCTGAATTTTGTAAAATTCATCATTTCTCGCAAAACGAATGGTACAGGGATCCTCTAAATTGAATAACAAAACCCCTATTTAAAAAATTTCATTAGGAATTCGTCTCATCTCAATATTTATATAATTCTTCAACAAGGAAGAAAAGATATATGTAAAGCATAATGTTATGAAACAGTTTCCAACACATTCAGCTTAAATAAGTTAATATTTGATAAAAGTAATAAAAGTACACTTATAATACAAATAAATACCTTTGTTTATCCAGATCGACATGTTTCATCGCTCGGACGATGACATTCTCAAAATCTATAAAGATAATATATATATATATATATATATATATATATATATATATATATATATATATATATATATTTTTTTTTTTTTTTTTTTTTTTTTTTTTTTTTTTTTTTTTTTAAATTGGCAAACAGTAATCACGCGATCTCATGTATAATAAAACAAATATGCACTAATAAAAATGCATATTTTAGAACGTTCACAAATATCCATTCACAAATCCATATTCGTCTGACCAATGAAACATGTCGATTTGAATAAATAGTATTTATTTGCCCTGTAAATGTTTTTTATCACGTTTAGCAAATATTAACTTAGAAGATTCCAAGTGATTTTCACACACAATTTTACAACATTCGGAATACTCCAACGAAACTTTCCAGTGTAATTAGGTCAAAGTTTATGCATATGTTAACAAATTCAACTAGGTGGGGAGGCCTACCAAAAGACTAAAGCTCTACTAGCCAAGCATCGTGTATTGCACCTGACGGTAATTATATATATTATTACTATATTCATTTTAACATGTTTAAAATATTATAATGTCATTAAATACACATGAACTATTTTTCCCCATAGGCCATAATGTAACTGGATTATTTTGAGAGCCACTGTAAACGAACTATAAATGTTACGTTCTTTATTTCCAATACTCAACATTCAATATTATACCGCAATAAAATACATCATTTACATGACAGCCCCAGTATATTTAAACGAATTGAAACACCGATAGATAAACCAAATTCATAAAGACTTTCTAATTATGTTGTAAAATGTTAAAAGTGTAAGGGCAAAATATAGGGACATAATGATATTCCATTACATAGTTTCAATAATAAACAAACGTTTAAAAGCGTTATGTGATTCTTTAAGGAAAAAAAATAAATGACTGGTGGACATATTTAAATATTCCTACTATTTCATTAATCCCTACTATTTGAAATTAAAAGACAAGGGAATTTTGTTTTAAAAAATTTTCAATATTAAGTCCATTTTAACTAAAATAGAAATAAATCGATTATTGGTGTATAATTAATTATGTTTTCTTAACGCTAAGGTGTTATTTTACAAAATATTTTGTCTCGTAAAGACGAACAAATTTCTTCAGGAAAATTAGGACCAATTTTCGCAAGATTAAAGTTTTAAACGAGAGTAATGATGCATGATTACCTCTCAAATTAGTTCTTGAAATAGATTATAAGATGTTGATGCAGGCATTTGTAAATTTCAGGGCTTACAAGATAAAGCTAAGTAAAAAAATAATTTATATCGTTTTAATAACATTTCTTTAATTTTGTGTAGGCAGAAACAATTTTAGAAAAAAAGACTAATATTTGTTTCGATGCTTCTTATTAATTAAACTGAACAGTAGTTAATTTGCTTTAAATTAGCTTTCTAAAATGTATACGAAGTTTTTTATAAGTTATTTATTAAATTATATCAATATTTTTATCCAAGCATTCATTTAAAATATAGTCCTATTAATATGATTTATGTCTTTCAAATCATTTCTGTGTAATTTCTATAAATAAAATGTCGGTCTTTTTTTTTTTTTTTTTTTTTTTTTTTTTGCATTTGTTATTATAATTCTCTATTAAAATGTGAATTTTTAGGTATTTTAGTCGTATACAATGTAATTTCATGTCGGGCTTCATTAATCCGTGTATAGTTGGGGAGTTGATACGTTTAATTTATTAAAGTTTCCAAAAGAACTAAATATTCACACTTCTTTGTTTCTTAAAATGGTATTTTAAATTGGATGTTTAGGCATGTTAAATTATGTGCATTATTTAGTTTTGCAATAAACAAAGCAATTACGCATACACTCATATCTGGTTTTTATGGTCATGATTTAATTAATTTGTTAAAAATATTATCAAGATTTGAATAGTCAATGCAAAATTTAAAGTAAAATTATTAGAAATACCGAGGAATATGTACTTTTGATAAAATAAATGAAGTCAAATCTGCATGAAGTACTAACATATTATCTGAAATACCTGTAAAACATTTTTATATATTTTTAAATATGAAATGCAATTTTAGAGAGTTTGTCATCATAGTCAATTAAACATTAAATAAAAATGTAAAAATCTCAAAAAAAAAAAAAAAAAAAAAAAAAAGATATATTTCGAAAATTTTATTCATGTCTATGAAGTTATGTAGGTCATATTACTGGTGAGAAAATATCTGAAAAAAGAAATATCTCAGAAAACTTTTATGGATATCGAAGAGAAATTGTCTACGTCATGTCCAGATCCATATTTGCGATAATAAAACTAAATGAAGTATAACTTTACTTCTAGCATATTATCTATGAATTTAAAATACTTTCCTAATCTCATGGTTTAAAATTTTAATGCATATTTGATGTTTATTAGAATAAAAGAAACCACGCAATTTGAAAAATAATTTTAAAATATTTCCTAATGTGTCATTTTTTCTAACCTAACAAATATTTATGTAAAATCTTCGTTTTAATAATTAAAGATTTCTCTATAATTGTGAAATAATTTTCATTGTCTATTTTACAGATACAGTCCTCAGCAAAAGTTTAGACACTGATCATATTTAACCTTTAAATACAAAATATGAACTCCTGGCTTATACAAAACATTGTACTTAGTTTTAAATATATTTTAAACATTTTAAAACGAATATAATAGTTTTAATGTAGGATAATATTTAATTTAACTGAAAAAAGTGAAATTTGCATATTGCAAAACTTTAGACACTTTCTTGTTTTTTGGCAACTCCTCTGGAAAAAATGTAAATTTCAAACTTATGACATCACACGCAGGAAGTATTTAAGTGCATCTAACGATAGCATCAGTTAGTGAAGATGCCGCGATCTAGAGAGATTCAGTCAGAAGCAGCAATTGGAATGTGAAAGCTGAAATCGAAAGGAGGTACTGTTACAGAAATTTCAGCAACATTGAATCGTTCAAAGAAGTTTGTCTATCGAGTACTGTCATGGGTAGACTCCTACAAAGCAACACATAGATCTGGATTCTTTGTGTGACCAGAAAACGAGTTGACACAGGAATCCATAAAATGGGATCTAAAGCAATGATATGATGGTGGTTAGTCAAATTAAAACTCAGTCGTGACTTTCTGTGTCAACGGATACGATTCGTAGGCGAATCGAGGATAGAAGTTATTTACTTTAACAGAAAAATGAAAAAAACCAATCATCTTTGAAATCGCACACAATGTTCACGACAATTCAGTGGGCTCGAAAAATTATGTCATATGTACAATAACGGTTTGTAATATTTGACAAAAAAATGTGAAATTGGATAGCCCAGATTTGTGGACATACTATTAACACGACTTGCATATGGAACCTCTAGACTTTCTTTAGCCGATAACAAGGTGGTGGCTGTTTAATACATTTGGCCTTAATTTTCTTTAATCGTCAAGTATATATGGAGTTCCTGAATGATCTCCATACATACATTCGAGAAAAAATTACAGTAATTTGGAGAAATTTTAGCTGGTACAAAGTACCTGTTCCAGTAAGATATTGTGTCAATTCATGTTGCACAGAAAATAAAAACTTGGTTTAACTCTAAAAACATGATTATTCTCGATTGGTCCGCGTGCAGTTCTGATCGCAGCCCAATCGAAAAGCTATGGGGCATAATGTCTCGTAGTATTTACGCACATTTTGGACGATATTCTTCTGTTAATGGACCTCGAGCTGTTCTTGAAAGTGTTTGGCACGAAATAGGCCCCCAAGTAGGGTGTAAAAAATCATGATTTTTTGTAAAAAAGAAAAAAAAATCGAATTTTTTTTTTTAATCAGATTTTTTAAAATTTAAATCGGATATTTATGATTTTTTCCCAGCATTAAAATATTGAATAAATACCACGAGTTTTAGGTTTCCAAAACAATTAAACCTCTAACTGCTAACATAATTTAACTTTCACACTTTAATTAATAAAATGTAATTATTAGTTAGTAATTACATAAATTATAAAATCTGCAAATTAGTAATTTCATTATTTAGTAGAATACAATAAAGCACATTAATATTTTGTAATTATTATGTAAAACCATATTAAATACTAGTGATATTAACATTTCTTAAAATTATCAGTAACTGCATTTAATATTAAATTGTTAACACTACTTAAAATTGATAATTATTAAATAATTATCTCTAATTAGATATATTATGCACATGTTTATGCTTTAATTACTAAAATGTGAATTTATAAACTAGTATTCATTCAAGAAGGAAAAGGGGCAAGATATTAGTTCCAAAAAAAGGAGCAATTTCATAAGGAAATATGTTAGTAATCTCTTTAGTCATAATAAGTAAAAAAAAAGTATATAGTTCTTTAACACGTTCACGACGGCGCGGTGGGTCACACTCGACTGTCTCAGAGATGTCAAGTCTCCGGCTTTTTGCACACCACTATTATTTTAGAGAAAATGTTGTTCCTTTAAATCGCCCAATTGTTCTAATTAAATAAAACAATATTTTCTGTATTAAAATACTGGTATCCAAACAGCCGGATACTATGCAGCTCTGAGACAGTCGAGTGTGATCCACCGCGCCGGCGTGAACGTGTTAATATGATAAATATAAATCCATTAATTTTTAATATTTTTATAAATTCCAAATTGAAAAATAAAATTTAATATCATGTTTTAATAATATCATGATTTCTCTCAAGAAATGAAGTTATATCATGTTTTTAGGTCTTAAGGACACGTATTTAGAAGTATTGTAATATGTAGAATAAAAAAAAAAAATATCTGGTTACAACTACAAGTAAATTTCAGAACTTTCTTAAAAAGCAGAGTGCATTTGGTCAATTTCAAAAGCGGCAAGGTGTGGAGCTCTTAAACGATGGCCTAGAAGAAACAGTAAATAGTTACAGATTTAATAAAAACAGCGAATAAATAATTACATTAGTTTGTAGCACAAATGACAAAATTTCAAATATTATTGGCAGCTCGTTTTGCATCTGTACTAAGAAAAATTACTGTTAATTGCCTAAATTTCAACTTACACGATGTATTTTTATGTTAACCAAAAAAATTATGAAAATGAGTTGCAACCATTCTTACACACATACAGAGTAAATATATGAAACCCCAGTTATATCTGAAAACCTCAAAATATTAAACAGCAGCACTATTACCTCTCAGCGGGGATCACTTACGGTACTTAGCATTTTTATACCAATTAGTTTTTTTCTCTTATATATTGTTTTGCAATTGCTGTTTGGCAGATGTTATTCTTCCATTCACCTTTAGCTACAGTATTTGGTATACATATATTATTACAAAAATAGAATGAGAAAATAAGATTCTGGTTATTTACTCTCTTACTATGCAGAAATTTATTATACTTGCTATGCTTAATTCATATAATAGATTAAGTAAATCGATTACTTAAGAGAAATTATGACATCGCAAATTATATTTGATTTAAATATAATTTTTAAAAGAAATGTTTTTCTAGCCTTTACAAACGTCCTGTACTTAATGATTTACCGGATTCCGCAATTAAGCTTAGAAACAATTATTTAAAGCCCTTTTTTTCATTTATTCATAAAGCAAAATACCTGTAGAAACTTTCCAAATTATATTAATCTTAGATTTTATTACTTTTATGTCATTTTAAATATTCAGAATATTTTAATCAATAATTTAATCAATGATTAAAAAAAATCAGTTGATTAAAATCACAATTTAATCGCTGATTTAAATCAACTGGTGAAAATCTTTCTCACCCTATTCCCAAGCTCTGCAGGATTTAGTTTATTTGAGGGAAAAATACATTTCTGAAGTAACTGGAAACAATGCTGGTGCATTTCGAGTTTACTTCATGGTTATTTTCCTGTAAATATAAAGATTGCTTATATGTTTGCCACAAAGTTGATATCGTTTTTTTTTTTTTTTTTTTTTTTTTTTTTTTTTTTTTTTTTTTTTTTTTTGTCATTATACTATGTAAAATGTAAAATGTATAATTTAAAATTTATTGTTACTGATAAAGGATATGACACAAGTTATACCCCCTAGTTGTGTTGGAACAATTCGTTACATATTTCTCGGTACAGAAGCGTAATTGACCATTGTCTAAACTTTTGCTGCGTATTGTATAAGCAGTGAATTTTTTCCGCTAAACGTGATATAATTTCAAAAGAAACTACATTATTTTTTCATCCGTTTGTATGAAATTATATGTAAATACATTTCAAGATTCAGATTATAATAATTATAAATAAATAACCCATTTTGGATCGTCCCTTTTTTTTTTTTTTTTTTTTTACAAATTTTGAAATTTAGGTATAAAATTTATATGTTTAAAATTCTTCGTACGCATTACTGTTTGTTTTCGGATAGCAAAACCCTCCGCGCTATTGTGCATTCGTCAGGTCTGCTTTGATTTTATCAATATAGGGGTGAGTGAAGTTTGTTTAGCTGCATTTTTTATGAATGCGCTTTAGGGGAAATAATATCGATTTCTGTAAAAACGTTTTTGCGCTGTTAATATTCATAAACTACGAAAACGCTTAAATAATTAAAAAAGTTCTACAACATTTTTGCTTTTCTCCAAACAAAATTAATTTTTATTTTTTAAATTGGTCGTTTCTTTTAAAACAGGAAGCAATTATTTCAAAGACGACATTGGTTTCTCCGTGACATAAAAATCGTGTACAGTTTGTCTAATAACGCTGCAATCGAATTCACCTATCCATCAATCACCATAAAATCGAATTTGATTGGCTCGTTTTGTATAATGAGCTATCGGAACAATTAATTCTCCTTTTTTCTGCTTCTTGGTCACAAAATTGAATGACATTGTATATAATTTTCTTACTACCACTCCCGAAAGTTATATATCTACTCGAACTATCCATTTGAACACTAAATATAGAAGTTTTAATTTGAATTAAAACGAGATATTAATAGAATTTTAAACTTTGATCGGAAATGAGAAATAACAAACAAGTAAGCACCAATCTGAATGATAACGCAGGCAAGTGAATCATTATTTGTTAAACAACATTTTTGCTTTTCTCGATACAAAATTAATTTTTATTTTTTAAATTGATCGTTTCTTTTAAAACAGGAAGCAATTTATTCAAAGACGACATTGGTTTCCCCGTGACATAAAAATCGTGTACAGTTTGTCTAATAACGCTGCAATCGAATTCACTTATACCTGTTTTTTGAAAGACATTCTTTGTAACGCTTCTTTGAAGTGAACAAAAAACAGGATTATGCTCATCTTCTGCTTCTGGACGAATCCTTTTTTTAGTATTACTAGAAACATCGGTAATTTGATTGGCTCATTTTGTATAATGAGCTATCGGAACAATTAATTCTCCATTTTTCTGCTTCTTGATCACAAAATTGAATGACATTATATATAATGTTCTTACTACCACTCCTGAAAGATATATATCTACTCGAACTATCCATTTGAACAATAAATATAGAAGTTTTAATTTGAATTAAAACGAGATATTAATAGAATTTTAAACTTTGATCGGAAATAAGAAATAACAAACAAGTAAGCACCAATCTGAATGATAACGCAGACGAGAACGCTGAAGTAGAACTTCGAAAAATGCCCACCTCAGAGTAGCATCCCTTTAGACAGTACAATCTTCCCAGAATGCTTTACGCGGCTTTCGGAAACGAACAGTATATAAATATATATTTATTTATCTTTAGGGTGTGTTTACATGATTAATACAAAAAAAAAAATCTGTCTAAAGAAAACCGATTTTTTTTTCATTTTCCCCAAATATACATAGTCATCACCGTATCATCAAGTACGTGTAAAATTCAACTCACAATATGTATGGACAGTGCGTTAGTATTCCGAAACCTAATTTTAAAATATAAAAAAAATATTCCTAATATGTTAAAATTATAAACTAAAGATTAAGAAATTACATTTTATCAAATATAACAATACATTCTTGGAAATCCATAAATATATTGCGCTTTGCTATTCTTAAAACACCCGAAATCATAAGAAAGAAATTTATATTTTTAGTCTTTTACTTTGTACGCATAACTTTTCTTTTATTATTATAATAAACGTTACGTGTACCTTTTATATCACCACATTCTTATTATAACTAATTACTCTTAACTAAAGAAGAAGGCATAACTATAAGATTACTTATAGTTTTTATTTACATATTTACAGCAGCTGTTAAACGCAGCTCTCAGAACAAGTCATATCGTACACCTGCGTGGAATACTCTGACTGCATGCGAAACCTTACATCAGATTGTGTGGTGCTGCCATCTCTTAATAGAGATCGCTACTATTTCGGATTCTTGTTGGTTTGCGATATGACACCTCTCTCCTCATAGTTCAAACGAACTAGGGGCAATCTTGCTCTTTGGCTTCTTCGAACTGGAGCACTTTTCTTAGAGTCCTCATCATAAGTTTCAGTCAAATTACCTTTCACAGTTTTATCTGTCGTAACATCATTTTTATTACTTACAACTGTACCTGTCACAATATCATGCGAAGGCTGAGATTGGCTTGGTTCTCTAGTATTATCATTATTAAGCTGTTCTTTGATTTTCCCATTAATTGCAGAAAAATGGTTTTGGTTAACCCTTTCATAATTACTGTAATTTTTACCACTATGTCTTATATTTGCAACTTTGTGTGACATTAGTTTATCATTTCGATTCATCTCTACAACTCTCTCTGGTATTTCATCACTTATCTCTTTATTACGTCTCAACTGATCAACGTGACGCTTACACATTATTTCAGCATATCTATTTACTAAAACCCATCTACTCCCCAATAATTTCATAATTTTCGCTTGTACCCATTTCTCTCCTTTTCCAAAATTTTTAACAAAAATTAAATCATGAAGCTTATATGTGTAGGAGTTGCTGTCTTTTAGATTTTAATGGTAATACCAAGTGAAAGGCTGTTCGAACTGGCCTTCCAAACATTAATTCAGTAGGAGTTTTACCAGTCACTGAATGAGGAGTGGAATGATTTTCTAACAAAAATCGTGAAATTGACAATGTTATGTCACTTTTATCTAGCTTTTTAAGACAATTTTTCACAGTTTGCACATACCTTTTTCTTGTCCGTTCGAAAACGGATGATAAGGTTGAATAGGCGTATGCTTAATTCCATTATTTTTAGGAAATTCCTCAAATTCAACACTTGTGAACGTGGGACCAATATCACTGACCAATTCAATAGGTAATCCAAAAGTAGCAAAAATTCTCCTTAATACCTTAATTGTAGTTTTACTATCAGACCTGGGTACTACCTCAACCTCCAACCATTTAGTATAAGAATCGACTACTATTAAAAATATTTTACCTTCAAAAGGACCGGCATGATCTATATGGATCCTTTCCCAGGGCAGTTCAGATTTCCATTTCAAGGGTTCCATTTTGGGACAATCCCTCGCAAACATCTGACATCTATTGCAAGAATTTACCATTTGTTCAATTTCTTTATCCATATTTGGCCACCAAACTACCCCCTACCTTTCGATTTCATGCTCGATATACCCTGACGAACGGAATGCAGTAATTTTAATATATATTCATGGCCTTCCTCTGGTATGATCACTGTAAGTCTCCACAATAGACAATTTTCTAGACAGGAAATTTCCTCCCTTCTACGAAAATATGGTTGATATTCTTCTGGTTTAACCTTTCGCGGCCACCCATGTAACACCCACTTTAAAATATGTTTAGTTACAGGATTATCAGTTTTCCACTTTGCAATCGTTTTACAAGTAACAGGCCAATTATCATTATTTGAAACGAACATTATTTCCGCAGGATTACTTACTATATTTACAGTTTCTGGGAGAGGTAATCTAGTTAATGCGTCAGCATTTTTATTATTTTTACCTTCGCGATACTCAATTGTATAAACATACCCAGCTAACATTAACGACCATCTCAGCATTCTAGGTGATAATGTATCATGGTTTAAAACTATATCTTTGTTAACTTCATATAATTCTAAAACAGGAGATGTACATAATAATTGTTTAACTTTTTGGAACGCTTTTTCATGCTTTTCTGACCATGTCCAGTTTACATTATTATCTAATTATCTATGTAACGGTTCTAAAATGTCTGAAATATTAGGCCGGATGTTTCTATAATAAGAAATTAAGCCTAAAAATGAACGAAATTGTGGCACATTATTTGGAATTGGAGCATTCAAAATAGCATTAACTTTTTCTGGAAAAGGTCTAATTCCTTTCTGAGATATTTTATGATCTAAATAAGAAACTTCCGAAACCATAAATTTTAATTTTTCCATATTTAATCTTATACCATACTCAGAAAAGCATTTCAGAACACTTTTAACCCTTTCAGAATGTTCTGATCCATTACAAGCACTAATGATAACATCATCTAAAAATACACCAACATATTCAATTTTTTTTTAAATATGTTCAATTTTCTTTGGAACATACCAGGAGCACATTTTACATCAAATGCTAATCGTAATACATTAAATAATCCTTTATGTGTATTTATACTCAAAATGTTACTACTTTCCTTATCTACAGGTTGTTGTAAATACGCATCTTTTAAATTAAAAACAGTAAAAAAATTTCCACCTGATAATTTAGAAAATAATTCTTCCATTCTAGGAAGAGGATAATTATCATTTTCAGTATTAGCATTAACTGTTGCTCTATAATCCCCACATATTCTAACAGAACCATTAGGCTTAGGAATAATTACTATAGGACTATCCCATTCTGAATGATCAACAGGATTCAAAATACCCTCATTAGTAAATCGTTCCAATTCTACATCAGTAGCTTTTCTTAAAGCAAAAGGAACAGGTCGAAACTTAAGAAAATCTGGTTTTGCATCTTTTTCCAGTTTTATTGACACGGGAGGAACACTTGATTGTCCCTATCCCGTCAGCAAAAATATTAGGAACATTTCTAATTAAATCATCTTTCGAAATGCTTTTAATCATATTTACATTAGACCAAAATAATTTTGATGCTTTTAACCAAGTTTTTCCAATTAGACTCGGTCCCTCCTCTTTAATAACTAATATTATTAAATCAGGAATACAATAATCATCAACAACAGCATTTACTTTTAATTCTCCCAAAACAGTTACAGAATCTTTAGTATAAGTTTGTAATTTAATTTTAGATAAAATTAAAGGCAGCTTTCCTGAGAACAATTGTTAGCAACACTTTTACTTACAATAGTATGAACCGCACCACTATCAATTTCAAATTGTACACCATTCACATTCACACCATTCAAATTCACACTATTTATTTTAACAGATTTTATCCATGACACATTATTGAAGTTGTCGTCCATGAAATTTAAACAATATTCTTCCTGAACAGTTTTAATTTTTCTGTTCTTAAACTGTATCTCACTTTTCATTCCAAACTTTCTATTTCGACAGCAAATTTTTAAGTGACCTAATCGATGGCAAAAATGGCATTCTGCCGATTTAAAAGGGCAGAATTTTGGATTATGATTTTTCGAACATCTGTAACACGGTTTCTCAGGCGCGAATTTTTCTTCTTTATGCTTAGGTGCATGAGCAAACTTCTCTACTTTCGAAACACGTACTTGATTGACAGTTGAACTTTCTCCAATGTGTAGGGATTTTACTTCAGCCTCCGCAGATTCAACCGACTCAGCTGTTTCTACCGCTGTATGAAACATTAAATCTTTAGAATCCAGTAATTTTTGTTGTATCTTTTCACCCTGGATCCCAAACACCAATTGATCCCGAAGGCGGTCATTAAGAGTGTTTCCGAAGTCGCAATATTCGGATAAACGACTTAAGTCCCTTATGAAATCGGCTATATTCTCTCCTTGCTTCCTTAGTCGTTTCTGGAACTTAAATGGTTCCACAATTTTACTAGGGCGTGGTGAAAAATGATGTTTTGCTTTCTTTAAAAGATCCTCGTAACTGATTTCCTTCAGCGTATTCGGAACAATAATATCTCGTAAAATAGCAAAAGTTGTTGTTCCAACGGAACTTAGTAAAATATTCTTCTTCATCTCATCATTTTTGATGCTATTCGCTGAGAAATAAAAATCAATTTTTTCGTCGTAAATAGTCCAAGGAACATTTGCATTATATTCTTCCAAGCGTCCCAGACGAATTATTTCTTTATCGGACATTTTTCGTGCCACTTTTTCTTTTTCTCTTTCGAAAGAAATTTTTTTTCACAACATTTCAATTTGGGTTAAATCCCATACGTTGCCACTTTTATATCACCACACTCTTATTATAACTAATTACTCTTAACTAAGGAAGAAGGCATAACTATGAGATTACTTATAGTTTTTATTTACATATTTACAGCAGCTGCTAAACGCAGCTCTCAGAACAAGTCATATATTACAACTGCGTGGAATACTCTGGCTGCATGCGAAACCTTACATCAGATTGTGTGGTGCTGCCATCTCTTAATAGAGATAGCTACTATTTCGGATTATTGTTGGTTTGCGATATGACAGTACCCATTTCAGTTATTTCGGAAAAACACGATATACATTATATTTGGAACACACACTGATTTTCTTGTTTTAAATTAAATTTAGAATATTTGGTGAGTGATGTTTGTGATGATTGAGAGTGATGTTTCATTTTTCTTATATAAAATGTTATATAAACAATATTTAAGAAATTAAACAAATATCGTGATATAATAAGTTAAATTTTTGATAGGTATTTCATATTTTTAAAGGTAAAGTTTTCAAAACAATTTCTAAACAGCGTAACAAATTCACTATACATTTGAACGTATTACGCGACAAAACAAACAGGAAATTCAACACATTTTATTTAACATATTAAAAAAAAATGAACAAAGATAAATAAAATGAATGATTTTACAAACTGGTACATAAATTATATATATATATATATATATATATATATATATATATTTAAAACCACAAACAAAATATCAAAATCCATCACTCACCATAGCTGCATTGAAACTCACATCGAAAATATTATAATAACCAACATAAACTTAACTCTTAAAATCAAACTGAATAACCAAACTAAATACATATATAATTTTAATCAGCCATATATGAAGTTTTCCAATCAGGTATCAGATATAATTTGTTCAGTATTTCAGTGTAAATAATGTATATAATTTAAAAAACTGTTTAGCACTTTGTATAAAAAAGCTTTCTAACGAAGGAAATTTTCAGAGAATAAAGTATAATCTCTTACAACAAGAGATAATACTTTTTCAGAATATATAATCATGACTGATGAAGAATCTTAGTTCCGTTGTAAATTAGAAAATAATAAATTAGTTCAGTAATGAAAAGCTTTGTACCTTTCTAGATAATTTTGGCTTATGAATGGAAAAACATTTTTTCGATGTTATAATTAATGTTATCAAAGTTCGACTAAACGGTCTACATGTAAATTTTCTTGGATAATAAAAATTGTAGCACATAAGTGGATCTACACATTTTTTTTATATATATATTTTGTTAAATAATATTGCTCTATATATTTAAGTAAATTTATTTTATAGTTTACTCGAATAATATTTTTTAAATTATCTTTGAGATAAAATATGAGTATGTTGTTTAATTTTTGTATGTAAATGAAACGTTCCCTTGCCATTTAAATTCGATATTTTCAGTATACACGTACATACACATCTTAATGTACAGTCGTGTAAAAAAATGTAAACACTTCCTACTAACTCTGCAACTAATTTTAATAAAAGAAAGTTACCGGTATCAACGTATTGGAAAGAATGTCAACATATAGATGATGTATATAAAATTTGCTTAGGTTGTTATCTACAAATCAAAACCGGACAATGTTTTTTTGTTTTCCAATATCAACACCCAATTATGATAGTATATATTAAATCTTCTGCTCAAACTATACTTACAAATGAAATTTCAAGTAATTTGGATGATATGTTTTTGAATAATAAACATTCAAAATTTAGAGCTCTTAAAATTAAATTATATTTTGTTATTTCTGTTAATATCTTCTGAAATTATAATTCTAATGTAATAGATTTTTAGGTGGCTATAATACTTAAAATCCCAAATATAAATACATTGAATTTGTAATTTTAAAATTTTATACTATGAACTATGAATTATGAAATGATTATTCGACAAAAATTTAGATTCGAACCTACAATTTTTTTTTTTTTAATTTTAGTTTTATATTTATTATGTCCTACTTTATGCAAATTTTCAATTTAAAAACTTTCACCCAAGTAGCTTTCAAATTATAATTAAAAAACGTCAGAATGATGGTTAAATGGGCCTTCTATGATGTGCAAAAAAGCAGAATTTGAAAAAATATATTTAACTCATTTTATTACAAAATTTGGGCTGGCAATTGTCGAAACATATTAAGCGAGTGAAAGAGTCCAATTGGGAATAAATGATACATTAAGGGGGTCGGGGACAATTTTCCAATAATTTTTATTTATTGAGTTAAAATTTTGAATTTTTTTGTGATGGTTAACCATATCATTTGTAAACAAAATCAAATGATAAAACTTCTCATAGTTTTTTTTTTGTTTTGTTTTAATTTTTTAATTTAAAGTTTATGAAAAAAGGGGTATAACTTAAAATCGTTATAACTCGAAATATTATCTGTAGAATTTAAATTGTTTTTCATTTAAAAACAGAAATATATATTTTTTAATTTAGAGCCAGCATTTAAAAAAATATTAATTTAAAAAAAAATTAAAACTATTTATCAAAAAAATAACAAAAAAAGTGGTGAAACTTTAAAAAGAGAAATCATATTTTCAAAAGCGAATATTTTTTTCAAATATGCTGGCTCAAAAGTAAAGTAAAATAATTGAAAAAGATATGTTCCGAGTTTCAACCCTGTATCTTTAACGGTTCACGATTTATAAGAATTTAAATATGAGAAATGGTGAAAAAACCTATCATGAAGAAAAACGCAATTTCACAAGAACTCGTTTCCTTGACAACCATAGCTTGAAAGGAAGATTTTGAAAACAAACCAAAACGAAAAAATTAATATTTCCTGTTCTAATTAAGATAGAAACAGGATTTAAATATCATTTTAAGCAGAAAACGGCAGAAAAATTTTTAATCTAATAAAAAAAAAAAAAATTAAAATTTTAAGATTTTTGTGTCCCGGACTCCCTTAATAGAAGTGATATAGTCATTCTGTAGCATTCCAACAGTCGAGTACAGAAGATACAGATACACACTCCTAATATATGCTACTTTTAAAATAATGAATTTATGTGAAACTAATCGTACCAATTTCATGAAATTTTTTTAGGCTAATCGAAGTGTATAGAAGTCGTTTATGGTATCAAACTTGGGTATTGCTATACAAAAAGAAAAGTCTGGATTTGTTTTGATACGTAGTTGGACCCCTAAGGAAAATTGATAGAGATAATTTAAATGTAGACTTTATTTTCCATCGCTTGGTACCAGTAACGTTTGTTCACAATAATTAGTTGCAGAGTTAGCAGGTGGTTTTTACTTTTTTCCATAACTGTACACGTTCTCTCATAAGCCCATTTACATTTAATAAACTTATAACTTTTTTAAAGAATCATATTGGAATTCGGTTCACAGCACAGGACTGGATAAAGTGTTCGACGGTTTACAGCGAAAAAATAATTTCTATAGAACGAATTTTTGTTACAAAATTTAGAACTACTTACCCAATTTTATAATGGCAATCCTATACGACAGTTGGTTTTCTTTGCACCTTGGATTTCCAAGCGTTAATACGGGTTAGGTTCCCTTAGAAAGACCCCCACGAAGGGCACTCCCCCCTGGGCCTATATCCCTCGTGCAGATAATTGGCCGTCATAAATACAACCAACCAACCAACCTATACGACAGTAGTTATATGCGAAATATTTGTAGACTTTTTTGGATAAACAAAATGTAACACATAATTTCAACTACAAATTCATTGTATGTATTTCGTTAAATATTATTGCTCTATATTGAAGTAAATTTATTTTACAGTTAACTCAAATAATAATTATTAAATTATCTTTAAGATGAAATGTGATTATAATGTTTCGTTTTTATATGTAAATAAAATGTTACATTGCTATTTAAATTCGATTTTATCAGTACACACATACACATGTTAACACGTTAAGCGCCACGTCAGTCACAGGTGGCCGACACTGAACTTTCCTTTTAAAACGCGTCGTACACCGATGGCTGGTGTCTAAAATATGATATAAAACTATAAATATATATATATCATTTTACGTAACTAGGGGGCTCAACCCCCGTTCAGACACCGCAGACTCTAACAGCACGATAATTTAATCGGCTTTAAAAAGATTTCGGAAGATTGAATTATAATTTGAATCTGAGAATTATAATCTGACGTAATTTTCTCCATACTTTTTCTTTTCTTTTTAATATTCACGTAAAAATACTTTTGTTAGAAATGAAATATTATGATCATCTTAAAATATCAAATAAATGTCTCGAGCAATTTTTAAATTTAAACTGTTTTGCAATATTTTGTTCATTTTATATAATAAGTGTAATGTGGCGTAAATGTGACGTAAATTCTCCTATTTAAGACTTCTAACGCATGTTTATGAATTTATTATTGTACAATATTCTGTCTCTTTTAAAATTCACGTGTAATTATAATTTTTATGACGTAATTTTCAATGAATTCCTGCTTTTTATATTTTCTGTTTATAATAGTCATGTGTAAAATAAATTTTTAATTTGAAGTAAACATTATTGTTTGCGCTGTTTATACAACTGGCAACAGTTTAAATTAATAACATTTTCTAAAATTTGTAAAAAATATCTCTCGAAATGCTGAAAATTTGAATTTAAAATTGAAATAAAACCTCAAAAAATGAGTCAAATAAGAAAAATAAATACAATGTGCACACCGGGAACTTATAACGTATAAAATGATCTAAAAATGTTTAAATTCTCATGTATAGTTTTTGCCCCAATAAAACTTTTTTAATGGAACGATTTTGTCCAACTTTAGCATTAAATATCTCTTAAAATAATTCTTCGATTTGAAAACTATCTGCATTAGCGTGTGTATCAAACATTTCTCTATAATACCACCGATTTTCATATTTTTGTATGCAACAGTTTTTTTAATATTAACGATTAAAGGCCATGCTTAAGCATTCAAATTAGATGTGGATCTATTCGGAATATCTACACAGAATTTCATTGGTCCATTTCCAAATCAAAACTTTTTTTATATATATAGAAGGATAACTGAATTTTTTTTTTAAAATTTACCTACCTTTTATATATTACAGGATTGTACTTTCTTAAAAATTACTTAAAACATTGTAAATATTTCAGCGCTTCACTGTCAGCCACCGTGCACTCAACGTGTTAATGTAGATGGTCTCTCATAAACCCATTTACATTTAAAAACTTCATAATGTTCTTGAAAGATTCATATCGGGGTTTGGTATGAAGCACGGCTAATTAAAGTGTTGGATGTTGTGCGACGAAAAAATAATTCGAATTTCCATTGAACGATTTTTTTTTTATTTTTTTTTTTTTACAAAATTTAGAACTGCTTGTCCAATTTTAAGATGGTACACCTCTACGACAGTATTAGAAGTATGAAAAAGGTGCCTTCGGCATAGTCGCAGTGGTGATGGTCTCTTATGAATAATCAGTATCATTCTTATCATACTGTAGCATAATGAATTTCCCATAACGATGTCTTTAAAGTGAGCAAGAATAAACAGGAATCTACCAAAGTTTAAACTGGATTGTAACAAATAGGATCAGCTGATCAAGAACGAAATTTTAATCTATGCATAAATCTATTTTAAGAATATTCTATCTACTAGATAAGATCTAACTTTGAATTACGGTATAAAATCTCAAATTGATTTTTTTTTCTTTATCAGTGAATATCTATGGTGTCTTATGGATAATTCAAACAGTAACATGCTATCGAAATATATATTTAAAAAATATATATATTACACAATTGTATATTATTTGTTCTTCAATTAACGTTGGAGACAGAAATACAAAACAAAAAAAGAAATAAGAAATTGTTTTATTCAAGTGAAAAATTTTCAATATGCACGCGATTTTATTTTTATGATAACTTGAATGCACCTAGTTAAGCAGTTTGTCTATTTGTGAAAAGGGCTTTTTAATTTTTTATGTATAATTGATAAACATTTTACATTCTAGTCATAATTATGTTCGAAATATTTTTTGAAAGTGATAAACTAACAAATGTATTTTATTATGTAAAAGAGGTTACGCAACAGATATATGGCTATGCAATTTGAACATAGGATAGACAATATTATTCCATGACTAAGGGGCTCTGGCCCCTGGAAGCTACGCTTGCCAACCCCCGTTCAGACACCACAGAATCTAAACACGCTAATTTGATCGGTTTTAAAAAAGATTAGAGAAGATTAAATTATAATGAAAAAACATACAGCGATCTCTCTGTAAATGTATTTCCATTCAATTCCCTTTGATTGCGAAAATTTAAGGCCGAAACAGTTGCTGTTAAGACATCCAATGGTTGTTTTCGTGTTTGATTAAAGAAAATCAGTTAAACATTTGAAAAGAAGCTAAAATAAAATGAATTAAGTAAACAACGTATTTGTCTCCCTGCATGTTTTAACAGTGTTATAAAACGATTGACATAATAAAATTTACTTCAGTTACTACAATTAACTGCTTTAACCCCCTTCAAGTGCGTTGGTTCATTTTTGGACCACTTAATTTTAATTCTTAAATGCCACATTGTCATCAGAATATTGGAATGAAAATTATCCTTTTATTAAGTAAGTGAACAAAAGCATTTCCGTATTTCGAAATTTCTGGTACCATTCACTGATTTCAACATTTTACGAATAGAAGTACCTTGCCCCTGAAAGGGTTAAACGCATATTAATGTATTTATTATTTTAAAGCTTCCTTTCTCTTTTAATATTCAAGTGTAAATACAATTTTCAAGACATAATTTTCAATATTTTCCGGCTTTTAACACGTACTCATTTAATAGTAATTTTAAAGTTTTTTCCAGTTTAAAATAGTTAAGTGTAAATAAATTTTTAATTTTTAGAATTGTTTTTAGAATTGAAAATACTCTCTATAATAGGGATAAGTCGCCAAATATTATTCTATTGTCATCATTTCCCCTTTTCATAAGAAAGGTTTCCATTTTGATTAAAGAATAAAAGTTATTTTTTCGAATAAAATTACATAAAAGTTGCCATGATCGCAAAGAATTCTTGGTACTTTTATGTTAGCCGGCTGCAAATCTCGCCAATAGCTTTTTTTAACTCGACAGTTAGTATTGTTTTATTTTTCGAGTGATAAATAAAAAACCAAAAATCTATTGCCAGACTATAAGATTAAATGCCAATAATGGTTGATCGTAAATGTCACATTCACTTGACTGTAAGGAAATTACGCGTGTTTACGCCATCAGGTGTTTTATATTTCAACGTTTTATGTATATTTTTATTAGTGTTATACTAATTTGTTTGTTCTTTCGTTATTTAAAATAAAAATTATGTCAATTTGTATAATTTGGTAAGTGGTTTGGCGATTTATATAATCTGGCGAAATTGGTCGACGGTAAGTAAGGTCGACTAAGAAGCACCATTAAAACATTGCTTTGAAGTTGAAATTAAATGTTATGATTTGTTGAATTATTTAATCGCGTTTGGCGTGATTTTTTTTTTTTTTTTGTTTTTTTTAACGACAATTTGACGAAAACCACTTTTTCTAACACCAGTTACATATGTATTTTTACATTATTTTCTATTATTTTTAAATTGAAATAACAATAAATAAATAAAAAACTAATTAATAACTATAGAACACAACAATTTATAACATTTTTTAATAAAAAGAAAATAAATGTTCATGAACATTTATTAATAAATAAGCAACAATAGCCGGTTTGCCATGTCAGGCAAATAATGCCATTTTGGCGCCAATTAGGTACCCCGGTGTGTATATGACATCTGCGCCTAATATTTTCCTCTTCGTTTCGTTTAAAAAAAAAGGAAGACGTGAAAGCCATTATTTTTAAATGTTTCAGTTTTGAATGAAAGTTTTGTATTAAATAAATGAATAACGAAATACAAATAAGCATTGTTCATAGCATACATTTAAGGGTGGCCGAACTGTTCGCCAAATTATTTTAAAATAATAACCTTTTCTGAAATATGAAGAAAAAAAAATATCTGTTATGATTAAAATTGTAGTTGCCAACATTAAAAAAAAGTATTTAAAATTAGAAAAAAATATATATATTTCGAAAACTAATTCGAATTAAAAAATTCTAACCAAAAAGAAGTACCAGGAAAAACATTACTACACTACAATTTCGTAATTACATCATAAAGCAGATAAAAAAGATGGATAACTACACCAGTTTTGAGATCAATAAGGATTTTTGGTGTTAATTTCATCGCAAAGTATTCCATATTTTAGGAGAAATCGCCGTGAAACATAATCAGTTGTTTAATGAATCGTTTTAAAGAATCGTTTCATTTCAGACGTTCGTTTCATTAGGATTTTATATATATAGGATAGATTCATTTACTGTGCACATAAGGAAATATATTTTTTTATGATCCAGAGTAAAATAAACTGAAAGATTAATTTAAAAATTTCTGTAGCCTTACTGGAAGAATAATTTTCAGGATGTAATATATTAAATAATTATGAAATAAATTACTTTTTGCATTTTTATTTGTTTCATTTGAGAGGTGGGGACATATGCAATTTCGAGCAGGGAAAAGAGGTTGCAAAAGTTAGGTAAGGTTAGTTTAATTATTTACAATAATGCTAATAAAATGTGAATGTGATGTGTTAAAATGCCTTTAAAATAAGGTTAATGGTTACATACGTATCTGTAAAATTAAATGCATGAAAGTTAAATATTATATATAAAAGAGAGGGGCGAAAACGTTTAATTACAATCAAGTCCCTTTCTCTAACTAATTAAATTTTTGAATAGTTTTCAAACTGTTTTCCAAAAGAGAAAATTTAAAACCACCATTTATCATTTATTCAAGAGTAATATATTTGTATTTAAGAAATGTGATGTACCATTGCACTACATCATTTGACCCACTTTTGAATTTCTCTTCTTCAAAACAGTTTTAAATCTAAGCAAACAAGATTAATCATTTATCTACTGCATTATAATCTATTGTAATTTTTTCCATGTTTTTTTTTTTTTTTGTTACTATAACGAAAATTAAAGGATATCCATAAAATAGATACTCACCCGGGTGAAATTTAATTCGTTAGAGCTAGTTAATTAAAGTGGTACTTTATAGTACCATCCATACACTATGCCTAATATATTCTCGTAATAGAAAAACCCACATGATATTTCAAATAAAGTTTAAACTCTTAAAAATGCTAAATGACCAGAAGACACTTATAAGTTAATAATGAAAAAAAATATTAAATTGACATAATTTTATTTTACACATGAAAAATGAGTAAAAATTAAAACTTGGTGGCATTAAAAAAAGTTTTTTTTAAGTTTTAATCTTGTTAGCAGCCCTTTAGTTTATTTATTCATTTATTTTTTGTGTGTTTGACATCAGGATCCCGCTTATAAGTCACCGTCAATATAAACGGAGATAGCCCAAAAAAATTTAAAACACTAGAGAATTTCATTCGGAAGCTCCACAAAGACAGTGCAATGAAACAAGTCAGAGTTAAACCTCAGCCCGCCTACGCACTAAAGCAATGTGGTCCCTTAACCACTCAGCCACGGTGGGCCCGATTCTTTATTTATGCGACGGCTATATTCCACGGAGAACATTTTCTCTGGCATGTCCACATACGCAATATATGAATTTACGTATGACCATTTCTAGCATGGCAAAAAAAGAGCCGGTGCCACGACTTTTTCGATCTCCTATAAAGAAATAATAATAATGAAACAAAAAAGAAATACCAGGAAAAACATTACTACGCTATAATTTAGTAATTACATCATAAAGCAGATAAAAAGATGGATAACTACACCAACGAAAAGTAAATAAGAAGTTTTTCTCCAACTCCCAGTGCAATGGCGGTACTTATAAGTACCGCCGAGTAATTCAACTGTTAAATCAAAAACATACACCACTCACTTAAAACAGCTATTCAAATTGCATTCTAAGATTATAGTGAGCACATAAAAAATCAAACACTTATCTTATTTTCTTTACTATGTTTGCAGAATTAAAAAGTCAAAAGTGACAATATGTTCAAAGTGTCGGCATAAAACACTTCTACCTTTTCAAAGATAGCCTCTTTCCTCGCTAAAATAACGAACTTAGACTATTGCTGTCATGTATCACGATAAAGTGAAGCTAAAAGAGTTTTTTTGCACAGTACCATTAGAATATTAAAAATATTCACTGTGGAATGAAAGTTTAAAGTGAGCGGTACTTATAAGTAACGTCAGTAGATAAAGGGTTAAAAACTGTTACTAAATTAAATACGAAGCAAGGATATTATTAAGTCTTATTTTCTTTTTAAAAAAGGCATACTGTATGACTGTTGGTTGATCATGTGGTGAAGGAAAAGTAGATTCAAAAGAAAAGAAAGGAAAAGAGAGAAAAAAGTATCCAAGCGCGAGTGAAAAAATTCTCTTCCGTAGTAAAATCAATAGATTTTTTGAAAAATCTTTTACATAACTTTTTTTTTTTTTTTCACATCGTCAGTTCGAAATTTTTTCAGCTAATTTGTTGATTGTTGTTTTTGTTGATTACAAAAGTAAATGATTACCTTTTTTTGGTGGAATAAAAATTATTATCAAAGTTTTTAGTTGAATGCTGTCAAACATAGTTCCATTTTTTAAAAATATGCTTTCTTACTGAAGGCTTATAAGTTAAGTGGTGTCATTGCCCTGGGCGGGATAAAAAAAACTTTCAAAAGTACTTTTATCGTTCAAGGAAATTACTGTTTAGTGGTAATTCCTAATAATAATGATGATGAAAATATGTTTCAAATTTTCTTTATTTTTAAAGAGGCATAAATTTTATTGTAGCGATTTTTTACAAAGCCATCTGGAAGAATTGTAATTGAATTTATGTGTCTGTGTGTATGTATAACATCATGTTAAAAAAGTTGAATATGGAGGTTGAAGAGTATTTTCACGTAGAGTTTGTATTTTATAATATATTGTTTAATAGTATAAGGTCTATTTCATAACAGGTTAACTTTGTTTTTGTATTTCACGCATTATTTAGAAAAATCGTCTAAAAGAAACAATACTACATATATGAGTTCATTCAGTTAGCGTAATTTGGAACACTGGCGGGGGGGGGGGATGTTGCATTCAAGCGTTTGCTGAAGATGTGAAAAACATCTTGAAATCTAGTAAAACTGGGAATGTTGAGACTAAACGTGTCTCTCAATTTTTTTCCTGTTCCAATTCACAATCATGGAAAGGGGGGGGGGGGGGGTTGTGCCTCACTTTATAGTATATAAAGGAGAAAAAATTCAAATAAAACTCAAAAATTTTAGATCCAATTGTTATATTGTTTTCATTAAATGTGACAGAAAGTGTATCACGATTAAAAATAGATAAAAGAAATACTCGAAAAACTCTCAGTTTAGTCAGAAGCGATTAGTACTATCAAAAAATTTTCAAAAGGCATGATATGTCTTTTGTAGATTTCTTAAGAAATACTACCTATTACGTTCTCCCCCCATGTTGGAATTTGTTAAGTTCTACGCTGATCATGACCCCCCAGAACCCCAAACCACTCCCACTTAAAAGCTTTATTTATCTCTCTCTCTCTATATATATATATATATCTATTTTTATTGACACGATAACTTCCATAATTCGAAAAATTTTCTTCTATACTGACGCATAAAATCAAAGGAATGAAAATCTCTGTCAGGTTCGGTAATGTTCGAAATCAGACAAAGGGGGTAGAAATAAGAAGGGTTTTGTGAGAACAGAAAAAAACCCCATAATTTCTTAATTATGATACATAAATTCAGTTTTAATTTATTATTACCTCTAGGAAAAGGGCCAACAATTTGTGTATGACAGATTTTTGATATAATGAAAAATGGCTTTAAGGGACGAAAAAAATTGGGTTTTAAGAAGAAAAAAATTCATAAATTGGACAATTCACAAGATATGAAATCCACTTAAATTTATTACAAATATTCTTAATGTTAGCTTCAATTTTTATTGTGACAAGTTTTTGATAGTACCAGTTTTTACAGCCAAAATAAATAAATAAATAAATAAATAAAATAAATAAATAAATAAAGAGAGGGGTGAAGGAAAAATAATCACAAATTCGCCCATTCAGAAGATATCAAATGCGCTTAAATTTAGTATAAATGTTCTGAATATTATCTACAACTTTTATATTGACACGTTTTTATAAGACCAAATCTTACAGCAAAAATAAATAAATAAATAAATAAATAAATAAATAAATAAAATAAATAAATAGGGGTTGGAGAAAAGATTATCGTATTAACATGATTCTGATAAAATCAGTTCTGACAAAAAAAAAATTAAATTTAAACTCGTCAAAAACAGCCAGATATAATTGTTAAACTGGGCAGAGGTCGCATTATAAAGGGAAATTCTTGATCCTACCAGAAACCTTAATCAGTAATCTTAATGATTATTTTTTTCAACATATGCCATAGTACAATGAAAATATTATTTTCAAAATAATGGTAGGAACAATAAGTTTTTCCCTATATAATGTGACTCCTGACTAAGTGTATCTCTAATCTTGATTTAGTTTTAATTGTTGAACTTAGTGCTTAACTTCGAAGCCTGTAGGCCGAGCCGTCAAGAGATTTGCTGTTGTTGTTTAGTTATTAAACTGTAATATTAAAGCAAATGTTGGTTGTGTTTTTAAATGTTGATTTTAATTGAGTAAAAAAAAAAAAAAAAAAAAAAAGTTTTCTGCTATTTTCTTTTAATGTTAATTATATTTTCACTGATAATGTTTGTTAAAGAAAAATGCTAATTGCTTGCTTTTAATATTTACTAAAAAATGAGTTTAGAAACCATATATTAAAATATTATGGTTCGTTTGTCTATTTTTAATTATTTAATTTTGGTATTTTTCCCCATAAATTTGCTGTTAATGAGGATGAAATAACTTTATTCTTTAGTGATTTCTAATTAATAGTCATTTTATATCATGTTTCTATAATTATCTCCACATACGTTGGCAGTTATTTATTTATTTTTGGGGGGTGGGGGGATTTTTTGTCACATAAATATTTTTTGCATTATATAAAGTAAGAGAGAAAACTTTTTTACTGCTATCTAATTACTGTTTCCGCAAATAAATAGCCTATAGAAGTTAAGGTTTTTTAAAATATAAATTGAAGGCGTTTTCCATTTTTCATATTTTATTTTATTTTATTTTTACAGAATTATTTTTTGCATATGGGTAATAAAAATCTTTCCTTTTTAGTGCTTTCTAATTATCGAAAGTTAATTTAAAATCATGTCTGTGCAATTATCTACTGTCATATCATGGCATATATGTTATATTTTCGAGATATTTCAAATTTAAATAAACATTCTGATCCGCTTGAGGTTTTTAGAGATTAAAAAAATAATAAACCGTGAATTATTTAAAATGATTAACATAATCACTATTTTCCGTGTTATACATTAAATGTTTTTAAATATTCTTTATGTTAAAAAAAGGAGAGCGGTAATACATTAAAAAAAAAAAAAAAAAAAAATATTTTTAACCATTTGGAAAAATGGTTATTGTCCTCTGTCAGGGTAGGAAATCAAAAGAATATCTGAAGCTTTTTATTGGATAAATCCGCATTTTATTCGTTTTTTGGTTGGTCTATACGATAATCTGTATTTCCCTTTACTTTCAACAGAGATGGATACTTCTTTTGCCACTATCACAAAACAGTAATAAAACTACGAAAAAAAAAAAAAACAACTCAGAAACAAATTGATATACAGCTTTCAAATAAATTGCATTTAAAAGTAATTTTTTTTGTCTATACGACGGTGTAAAAAGTAATATTGTGGAATGTTTAGAAGTTTAAGAATGAAATTTCATTTAAAATTGGTCGTCTGATTTCTTGGAAATCTGACGATGGAAAAGCCTTTTCCCGAACAGCCAATGAAATGCTTGGATAATACGTAAGTTTCAGGTGGATAATACATAAGGCTCAGGAAATCTGAGGAGTAGCAAGCGAATTTTGTCGCTTACAATTTTTACGTGTAATAACACTATTAATGTTTAATTCATGGCGTACGTAATGTACGATCAACTACGTGCGATTTTTTGTGTCTTAAATTTTAGTCTTTGAAAAAAATCATTTTCTAAATGGTCTTTGTAATTTGTTAATTTTTTTTTTTTTTTTTTTAACTGCGAATTAAGTATTTCTGGAAACAAAATTTTATTCGTAGTCAATAAATATTTGGAATATATTTAAATGTATCTTGAAGCTTCTCTTTTAAACTTTGGACTCAAATTTTTAATAGATAATCGAAAAAAGGTTATAAAAATTAAAAAAAAATGATTAATTAAAATTCGTTTTTCTTTATGCAAATTTTATTGAAATAAACACATGCACATTCACGGATAGGATTAAGTGTATCTGTAGATTCTTTAGATACTTTAGATAGGTATGGGTGTCTTTGGATAAACAATTTAAAATATTTTTGTATGCATTAATAGAGTTAAATATCTTTAGAAAGAGTTTCGTTTTTGATCTTGTTTTCCTGAAACCCGAAACTTAGGTTCGTTTCTTTTCAGGCCTAAGCAATTCAGTGCCGCAAATGATTCAGTCGATCACCGGTTCCATTTAATTTGTCAGAAATAAAATTCAGAGATAGTCAAATAGTCATATATGATTTAGGATTAGAATATTCGATCTTTTTTTTTACCTGTTGCTATACAAAATTTCAAAAACAGCAAAACATTTTGCTGCTAAATATATTAAAACTTTTCCTCCAAATAAGGAAAATTTCAGTACGTTTACTTTTGATAAAATTCATTTCGTAGATTCATATTCACTTTAATCTGTTTTTGAGACTTAAGTGTCAAATTTAAAGACATCAAAATATTTAATTTTTTTTTTAAGAATTTTGAAATCATAAATATATTAAAACAAAATGAAACTTTGCTTGATTGGTTTTTAGAGTCTATTAATATTTTAATTGATACACAGCTGCCTTCTAACAACACATTTTCAATAAGTTAACAAATATCTACATTTCGGTTTGCAATTTTTCGATTTTGTTAAACAAAAATAATTCCAAACATTTTATATATTTCCATCGCACATCGCTAAAACTTTATGAAATTAGATATTGTGTATTTTATATATTTTACTGATTTGACGTATCATGCAGGATTAAATTTCACGAAGGTGGAATTAAAATTGTTAACTGAGCTCTTCTATAGAGGCTAATTAAACGAATGTTTATATTTTGTTTAATTGAAAATGCATGCAGGTGTTTGACTGTTTTTAAAAAGCTATGATAATTCAATTAATCCCTAGAAGCTTGTAATTTTGTCTTTCCAAGAAATTACACAGTAGAATTACACTGTATAGATTTTTCTGTTTTTTTTTTTTTTTTTTTTTTTTTTTTTTTCCCTTTATCAGCCAGTCGCTGACGATATGAAATTTTATTCGTTAAATCAAAATGAAATAAATGTTTTTAATATTTTAGAAATATTTATTAATTCAGATGTTGGTTATATTGACTGAATGCAGAGTGAGTGTGCCTAGTGTTGCATCGTGTGAGTCAAGCTCCCGATGTCCAGCTAAATCTCTCAGGAATGGGGTGAGCTAGAGACTTGTACTACATATCTTTCTTTTCCTCTCCTTATGCTCTAAATTTTGATATATGTTGTGCTATTTTTGAAGCAGGGGTACTGGAGTAGTGATTACTTAAACTCTCTACTTCTTTCGTTCTCTTTTCTCCATTGTTTCTGGTGATTACCACCTGCTTCACTGCTTCCCGAGTTTACCAGTGTATAGTTCCGTGCATATAATTGACATTTCATGATTCCCGGTTCTTTTTTGAACGTTTTAATACGTCATATTAGCACCGGCGATGAATATTTAGAAAGGTATTAACGTTTGAAGCTCATACACTTTTCTGCTTTCAGGAGCCATTTTGCCAAATTTTCAAAATTCTATGTTCTTCAGTTACAATTTAAAATACTTTATAAACTCATTTCTGCTTAACAATTGTATAATTTGTGTACTGTAATGTTAATAGAATAGGAATAATCCATTTTTTTAAAGTTTTAACTAAGTTTAGTGACCGTGAGAAGAGTTTTGGAAGACACTGTATTGCTCATCTTAACCACGAAACAAAATGGCGGTCCCATAGAGATAACATTACATTGTTTACCTTTCTCATAGCTTTCAAAAGATATCAAATCTAATTTTTTATACTAAACTACAACATTTTTTGGATAGCCCAAACCTTAAGCTACCTCCGGTGACTGGTTTTGTGTTTCTGTGGGGCCGCCTTCATATATTAAAAAATTGTTGTTTAAGAGTCACTTTGGTGTCTTTAAGAATTCATTCTCTCAAACATTGTTGTTTACACTTTTTGAGGTACTAATTAATAATATTAATCAAAGTTTTTAATTAATGAAATTGTGCCTGTAGTATATTTTGAACTTTGCTCTTCATAGCGGTGTAGGTTTCATTCTAAAATATTAGCTCTAAGTATTTTTAAATTTAATTATAAAATGTTAACTTTTTTTTTTCCCATGGTTGGTAGGTTTGTTGCATGCCTTTACTTGAGTTCAGTACTCCTGTAATGTTGAGATGTTTTTGGCACCTAACTTTTAAATGACCCGGGTTTGTCGAGGGGTTTGTTCTAGCATCTGTGACCAGGGAGTATATTGTTAGAGAGTTAGTGTGAGTATCTCTGAAAAGTAAATATTTACTAGAGACTCTCGCTGGTTGTTCGTATTCCGACATGGGCCTTTTAATCCTTTTAATAAATACATAGTATATTTATGCATTTCTCTGATTCTTTTGTTCCCAACTCTTCTTTTTTATTATTATTATTATTATTTTAATTTATTTATTTTTTATTTAGTAACATCCATCCTCATCTTTTAGGCAGTTCTTAAGTTTTTCCCCTACAATGGGGCCTTTAGTGCCAGAGCTGCACATTGTTTTTTTTTTTTTGTTGTTGTTGTTTTTTAAATTAATGTTATAAATATTTTAAAGCGTCTTTTCCCCCCTTAATTTAAGGATTTCAGGCTGCGCTTCCCTATTCGGACAATTTTGGGTAAGCTGATTCTATTGGTGAGCACCATTTCATTCTAGCTCGATTAGGGGGTGGGGGTCTGGGGGGCAGGGAGGGGCAATCTAATTATTTTTCTCCCCATTGTGTTAAGTATCATACGATTTTAAAGGTATTGACCTCAGCTCCTCATTTCCAATATTTATTCACTCTGTAACTATAACTATAGGGGGGGGGGGCTCTAAGGGCAGAGAGGGGCTTTTTTTTTTTTTTTCCTTCCTTTCCTCAATGTGTTAAGTATTATAACATTTTAAAGGTATTGACCTCAGCTCCTCATTTCTAGTATTTATTCACTCTGTAACCATAGGGGGAGGGCACTGTGGGCAGGGAGGGGCAATATATCTGTTTCTCCCCCAACAGGTCAAGTATTGTACCATTTTAAAGGTATTGACCTCAGCTCCTCATTTCCAATATTTTTTCACTCTGTAACCATAGGGGGAGGGCTCTGGGGGCAGGGAGGGGCAACATATCTATCCCCACCCCCATCAGGTCAAGTATTATACCATTTTAAAGGTATTGACCTCAGCTCCTCATTTCTGTTAATTATTCTTTTCAAATTTCACTCTTCGTAGCCGTTAGGGGGCGCCAATTTAGCTAAATTTGTTCACGTCTCTCAAATAGGGCATGTAATATACCAAATTAAAGGTATTGACCTCAGCTTTTCATTTTTATTAGTCATTCCTTTCCAGCTTCTCTTTACTGCCAATAAGTTGCGCTAAATCAGCTTTATTTGTGGTTCTTATTAATATCATCATTAATTTCAATCCCTACAACTTTTCATATTCTCAAGGACAGTACTTTTTTTTTTTCTCCCACATGTAACATCTGCTATTTTTCGGTTTGTTCAGTTAATTGTAAGCTTAACATTTCCATTTATTTTACTTTTAGCAGCACACTCTAACATATTACATCATTTATAAGTTTCAGTTTCCCCTCTAGTATTTTTTTTTTTTTTTTTTTTTTTTTTTTTACTTTCTGCAGTGCCTTCTAAAAATAATACTTTTCTTTCAAGGTCTTTACACCCCTCTAACCCGCACCCACTTTGTCCCCTTACCACATTTTCTACTTCCACCATGGACATATTTTAACATCTAGCATTTTTCATATATTTTATCTCGCACTTATCAACACCATCCAAGCGCAGTATGGATAACAGACTTCAGGGGTATTCACATCTATTTTATTACAAACGGTTAACAAACATACTAGCTTTTTCAGCTCTGGCACTCATTTCTGCGATACTAATCATTTTCAATCTTAATTAAAAAGAAAATGTATAGCACATCCTATAAAAGTTTACTTATATGTATATATATGTATGTGTGTGTGTGTGGGTATATGCATATATATGTATATATGTTGTGTTTATGTATGTATATGTGTGTACGTATGTATATATATGTTTTTATTTTGGAAGGGGGCTGGTGTCTCTTTTCTAAATTTCCTTTTCTGAATAGTAAAACAAACTCTCACGTTTTGCATGTCTCCAGACATGTTACTAGGTCACTTTCACCATTTAAATACAAATTCAGTGTGTGTAAATCACTTAAACACACTCTCATAAGCATGAGCTTTTATTTTGTTTTTGGTTTTTTTTTGTAACAGAATCTTTGTAAATACTTAATATCCTTAGATTCTTCTTCTTTTTTCATCACTTATTATTGTAATTTTTTTTTGTTGTTAATGTATGGAACTTAGTAAGCAACATATGTTATCAGAGAAGCACTGACTGCAGTACATATGCAATCATTATAATTATCAATTATTAAAATACCTTTAAGATCATTGTTATTATCATTTCCTTGTACTACTTTGTATGTGTATGAGCTTCAATGAAACACGGGGAACTCCCATCACAACATATGTCTTGGCCCAATTTATTTTTATTAATTTAAGAAAGAAAAATGTATTCTATCTTTTTTTTTTTTTTTTTTTTTTTTTTTTTAGTATTCAAAATTATCCCAAAATTTCGGTTATTATTCTTAGTCATTTCCGGTGATTTCAATCACTGATTTTTGCTTTATCTTTCTATTTCCCTTTCTTTCAAAAGAGTGTAGTATGGGCTCTGGCGTAGCCTCATCCGTACAGGAACTAATCTATCAATATTATATTGAAATGGGAGATAACTAGTTAGTTTTATTGAGTTAAATAGGTGAGGTTCAAAAGAGTGGTTAAGGTATTAACAAGCGAATCAAACAATCTTGTGAATTGTGTTTCCCCATCATCTTAGTCGAAAGCCAAGAAGCGATAAAAGTGCTAACCGTCTATGCTACCTGTTTATACTTCATCTCAAAAACTTTAGACTGCGCAAAAGTTTCGCACGGACTTAAAGATGAATGAAAGTAATACACCCTCGCATTGCCTCAGATCAAGAAAGGATAGGTCACAATCAAAAAAACAATTGCAATCATCGCAACAGATGCAGTCTGACAAAGGGTCACAATCTGAGAAGCCAGCGAAATCAGAAAAAGCGGAAAAACAGCGATCGCAGAAAAACGACTTATCAAAACCAGTACAAGCTGGACATTCAAAATCACCAAGAAAATCTAATGGTAAGAGCGAACAACAAGAACAGATGGAAAACTTACAGATCTGCGAAATAGAAAAATTGGAAAAGATGACAATGGACGAGATATTCGAAGAATATGATAAGTGCAAAAGACTTGGGAGATCTGATGATGCAAACATGATAAAAGCTTACAAAGCATACATAATAAAGAACATAACAGAGGGCAGTCAGGCAAAAGCGGATTTGGAACGTATTCGAGCAGGTTTGGAAGAAGAAAAAGAAACACGGGAACACCAGGCGGAAGAAATCATAATTGAGCAGAGAGAATTAGCTGAAGCTCGTATCAAGCTGGCGGACATGGAAAAATTAGTAGAAGAGTTAAAGTCTGTCCAAGCACGGAAAAATGAAATAGAAGAGGAACTTCGGTTTATAAAAGCCAAAAAATTAAAACCGTGTGCAATACGCCAAAAAATAGAAGAAAACATTAATCGTCTCCTCGCAAATAAAAATGAAGACCCAAAAAGCGAAAAGTTAACTATCAAAAATGAAATCATAGAAGGTTTCCACAGCCTGATGGAACTAGTGGAGCAAATAAATGAAGAAAGAGAAAACTGGAAAACAGAATGCATAGAACACCGAAAACGTGAAGAAGGTAACAAAAAGCAAATAGACATTCTAGCAGAGTTAAAGGAAACTATGACCTTCATATTGGGTCAACATGGAACGTTCCTGAAATCTGAGTTAAAAAAACAGAAGCAAGAAATAGAAGCAATACAGGAATCCCTCAAAAAATCTCCATTACTACAAACACCAAAACAAAAAGCAGATATGAGAAGAATTGACAAGGAACGCGAACAGATGTTTAGTTACGCACAAATGGCACAATTCCCACCTCTGCCAACGGAAAAGCCAACCCTAATACTGAGCCCGAAAACAGATGGAATTCAAGTCCAGGAGTTAAGGAATGTCTTAAATACCGAAGTGGATCAAAGAAAACTACAGACCTCAAACTGTATCCCTACAAGATCTGGGAAATTCCTAATAACCTGTAACAATAATGAAGAACTTGTACAGATAAGAACCAGCCTCCAAACCAGTGAAAAACTCAATCACATGATAAACATAACAGAGAAACCACCGAAGATGTTACGGGTGATAGTATTTGGAGCGCCAGAAGCCCCGATGAAGTTGAAAATAGACAATAAATCAGAAAACCGAGACAAGCAAAAAGAAAATGATGAAGCAATTCAAAACTATGAAGAAAACATCATAATCCCAGCTCTTAATAAATGTCTACGAAAGGATAATGTCTCCTTCAAGCTGCTGAAAGTGATGAAAGGAAGAAGGGGAGAAGCAACTTCACATCTAGTTCTTCAAATGCATGAAAGGGACGCATTGCAACTGCAATCGCTGAAACCGTGCTTTGGTTTTAACAGATGTACAGTAAAGCCATATATTCTAATACCACGTTGCTTCAACTGTCAAAGACTAGGCCACGTATCAAGAGACTGTACAAATGAACTAACTTGTGCTTATTGCTCAGAGAAACACCATGTAAACGAATGTACGGCGAAGGAACCAAAGTGTATCAACTGCATACAGGAAAACAGAAGTAGAGAAACTCCAGGAAAGGACATTCCAACAAATCACACATGTTTCGATGGACGCTGCCCGACATATATTAAACAACAACGACAAGCAGTAGCACAAAGGACACTAAGATTGCATAAAATTCCGTGCAATACAATGTAACCTACAGAACAGTAAGTCCAACACGGCAGCATTTATCCGTTTCATAATTCAGGAAAAATTCTCTCTGGCATGCGTCCAGGATGCCTACCTCTTTAACAAACGCCCATCTTCTCTCCCAGTTGATGTTCCCTGTTACAGCTCTAGCTCCAACAATAGCCACATAATAATTTTGGATCAAAATTTAAAGCACTGTATCTCGGCAAAAAACGATCATTCCATCTTTGTAAACCTAGAACTAGAAAATTTTATTCTGAGCATAGGCAGCCTGTACAGCCCTCCACGTTCAGATTTTGAGGTGGACGTACAAGATTGGCTGCGCTCCGCACGCCAGAGTGAATACCAGCTAGTCCTGGGTGACTTCAATGCACACGACCAGCTTTGGGGCTATACTCGTGACGATGACAGAGGACGGCTACTCGTAGATTCTTTATTAGCAAATAACTTGATCGTCTTAAACTCACCATCCTGTACACCAACCTATGAGTCCGGCAAAAGGGAAGGGCGTCCTGACCTCTCAATTTGCACACAACCACTATTCAGCTACTTTCGAGGATGGGATGTCTTCCCTGAGCTTTTCGGTGACCATCGGCCTATCGTAACAGATCTTTTGCTTCCAATCCCGATCCTTCCGAAACGTCGCTTCAGAACAAAAAAAGTCCCATTCAACAAATTCATAGCCATGGTTGAAAACTCATGCTACTTAAATTCCGTAATTTTTTCTTCAGTAGACTCACGTCAGGCCTTTGACCTGACTTACAAATCTTTTCAAAATATTATTCAAAATAGTGCAAAAGCATCCTTTAAACTAAAACCTCCATTCAGACAGGTCAAGTTCTCCTGGTGGACAACGGACCTTCGTTCTCAAAGAAATAAAGTAAAAGCACTTTATACAAGAGCAAAGAGGACGAACTTAGACTCGGTAGAATATCAAATTTACAAAAGAGAGCGTGCCAAATATCAGAAATTGATTCAAAGAGTGAAGAAGGACGCCTGGGTAAATTTTTGTAAGAAACAAACTGACCCATTTGGCAAATCTAAAAAACTGGCTTTTCAGGACTTTCAAGACTGTCAGATTAGCTATCTGCCGGACTCGTCATTCCCAGCTTCCAGGTCCTCTTCTTTGTTTACACTGACAGAAAAAATTTTTGGTGCATCACTGGGATCACCAGCTCAGCCAAATATGGCAACCTCACAACAAACTCACGCAGACCAGCCTAACTTTACAATAAAAGAACTGCGAAATGCAATCTATAGCTTTAACCAAAACAAAGCTCCAGGTCCCGACGGAATAGACCATCGGATGATTAGATCTCTCTTTTCTAAAATACCCTTAACTCTTCTAGACATGTATAACAGTGCACTTCGTTTAAACTATTTCCCGGAGGCCTGGAAGGTGGGCGAGCTCGTCTACTTCAGGAAGGAAGGTAGACCAGCAAATGAACACACCTCTTATAGACCAATAACGCTACTCCCGATATTTGGCAAAATCTATGAAAAAATGTTCTTAAGACGAATTAATCATTCACTAACTCAAAGCAACGCATTAACAGGCCTACAACACGGTTTTACTCAATTAAAATCGACCGAAACAGCACTAGAACAGGCATTATCTTACATAGATATTAACAAATCTAATAAAAATTATACATCTTTTATTTCGCTAGATTTTATGGGGGCTTTTGATAATCTCCCATGGGACCTAGCACTACAGGCACTACACCATTTAAACTTATCACCTCAGCTAATTAATGTAATTGCTTCCTTCCTGTCGGGCAGGCGGGTTCTGGTGGACTGGCAGCTGCCAGATCTTTTGTATTTTTTCTCAAGGGGTTGTCCTCAGGGCTCCTGTCTGGGGCCATTTTTATGGTTGGCTCTCCTCGAGACTCTGCTGCGGACCTTTCTGTTTGAGTTCTGTGCGATAGTCGCATACGCGGATGATGTTTTACTTATAGTCTGGGCCCCAACAAGAGCGTTACTTGAACAACGAGGGAACAGAGTACTAGACTTTATTCAAAACTGGGCGAAAATTCACAAAATAACAATTTCCTTCGAGAAGTCGCGCTCTATAACGTTTGGTAAACCGAAAATTCTCCAACGGGGCCCACTCTTTATACTACATGGTAAAAATATAAAGTCAGAAAAAACAATTAATTATCTTGGAATCAAAATTGATCAACACCTCTCATTCTTACCCCACCTGGCATCAAAAAGTCAAGAAATAATAAAAATCACGCAAAATTTATACAAATTCTCCTCAGTATCAGGTCGTCTTCCATCATACTTCTTTAAAGTCTGGTACTCATCCATCCTACAGCGGCAACTGGCGTACGCATGTGCAGTCTGGTTTCCGCGAATGCGGAAGTCGCATGGAGTTCGCCATATTCTAGCGGCTCAGAGAAAGGCACTTCTCCTTATCTCCAGAGCCTATAGGAACACTTCTACCGCAGCACTTCAGGTCCTCACGGGTCTTCCTCCATTGGACATACAATTAGATGCGGAGGCTGAGTTCGCTCGGATCACTCGCCTGGGTGCTTCTAATATTTCTGATTTTGCCCCAATGTATTCAACAAAATGTTCAAAGTATCAGATTTCTTCACTTTCAAACGGTTTTAGTATTTGTGCAACAAAAGACTTTAACGGATCAACACACATCTTTACAGACCGGTCTAAAACAGAAGTAGGAGCTGCGGCAGCTTTTTGTGTTTATAGGCAAAGTTCACACTTTTTTTCCTGGCGCGCAAGGCTTGATCCGGGGAACTCTGTCTTCCAGGCAGAGCTCTTTGCTATGAAGGAGGCGATTCGTTGGGCAGAAGAGGACTCTGACACCCAATACTTAATTTCATCAGACAGTTTATCAGGTCTAATGGCCCTTTCAAAATTTGATAACAATAATCACTTAGTTCTAGACATAACCTTACTCCTTCAGTCCTCAGAAAAATCGTTCTTCTTTAATTGGGTTAAAGGACATTCTGGTATAATGGGCAACGAACTGGCCGATCAGCTGGCGAGGTCGGCAGTCGATGATTTAACTTTACCACTAACATTTCTTCAATTCCCACAATCAACATTGAAATTAGAACTCAAAAAACAAATGCTACACCGATGGCAACAACGTTGGTCTACAGTGCAAGTGGGTCAATACACGCGTGACTTCATACCTAAGGTCTCACAAAACATTTTCATAAGTAACAGATACCTGTATCTCTTTCTCACAAATCATGGACCCTTCCAACAACACTTATATACCATAAATAAACGGGACTCACCTCTTTGCATTTGTGGATCCTTATCAACATCATTACACTATATTTTACATTTACATTAACGTCCCACTATCACGTTAAAAAGCCACAACAGATGACACTGCCTGACTGGCTAACTTACCTGCTCGATCGTCCAGTTCTCCTGCAACGTATAGCGGATTGTATGAAATTTTTAGAAGACAACGAATTTATATTTACCAATCCCCTCCCTTTCTGAGCTAGCTGAGCAAACTCATTGTTTTAGCTCCCATTTCAGACAGGAGCCCCTGTTTTGTACATAATGTAAATATTTGTCTTATTTCCTATGATTTGTTTATTTAGTATTTTCATTATATTTATCAGCCTATGCATTTCACTTAAAGTTTTTCAGCTCTAATATTCAAAAAAACATGTCTTGTAATTGTTTATGCATGTATACAACATAGTGCAATTGCTGTCAATGTATGCACTGATGACACTCCTTGTGAGTTTCAGAGTCAAAAACAGCAAACTGAATTTATTTTTCTGTATGTTATTAACTGTTTAAAAAATATTGTCATTGTTAATGTATCTTACCATATGCAGTGGATTTGAGTCTCCCCCCGGGATTGCACTTATACTCTAAAGCGAAAGCTGGGTTCCCGGGGCGGTCATCCCTGTCATCCCTGTTGGTTATATTATCAAAACTGATTTAGTTTATCTTTCTCGTTATATGAAGCTCATAAGGATTGTCGTTTAGCTGCTCAACATACATGTTCGACTTCTGATATGAATTCTACGAAAGCAAATATTTATGTAGAATGTTAAATGAATAAAATGCATGTTTCTGACTCAAGAAAAATAATTACCATTTTAAAAAATTTCATTACTCAGTATTTAAACCTTAATGTTTTTTTTTCAAAAACATTTGATTATTAAATAAATAAATAAAATATTAGCTTCTAGCCTAAAACCATAGATAACGGATTAGATAATTTCCAACAATGAAGAAAAACAAAAATCTGTTAAGGATTTTGATAAGAGGAAAAATTTACCATTGAGTATTTTGTGAAACCATTCTGAATATTTGAAAACTTGGTTCGGTGCAGGCTTTCTTATCTGTGAAAAAATGTAGCTCTAAATTATCCAGTCCATTACTTAAAAATTTTAAAATATTTAATGAAAGCTTTCCTGTAAGTATATTTATTTACGGTTTTTTCCCAGTTTCCACGATTTATACTTTTAATATATTTTTAAAAATATACAAAAATAATATGACTTTATCGAAGCTAGCACTGATTCTGTTTATTTATGTATAACAGATGTATACACATATTATAAGAAATATTTTTGCAACATCATTGATTTTAGTAGTTTTAAAAATAATCCCATTTTTCATAATTGTGCAAACGAAGGAAAACCAATTTTGGTAAAATCAGAAACTGTATTACCCATTGAAGAAATTTGTGCTTTTAAATCAAAAGTGTATTAATTACGGTTGTTATTTAGTTAAGGTAAATTTTATTGCAAAGACGCTTCTTTGGAAATTTAAGAATTAATTTAAAATCGTGCATATCACATAGATACTGAAAACCTATATTTCTATTTCCCGATTAGTTATTATGTTTAGTACCGTCATTAATAAAAGTACTGAGCTTAAGAATGTGTCTTCCTCAGATTTTGATTAAATAATCAAACTTGCTAAAAAATTGCTTTCTTCCAATATTTTATTCGAGAAGATACTTGCTTATCATTTAAGTATATTGCACATTCTACAAACAGAGTGTTTAAAATGTAATTGATCGGTGTGACAACACCTATATAAATCTATGGATTTACGTTACTTTTCAGAACTTTTAATTTAAAATGCAGCTAAGTACACTGGTGTCCAAAATTAAGAACCAGTCACATAATGCTAATTTTTAAGTAAGCGAATACTCAAAAGGAAATAATATAATTCAAATAATTACTATCCCTACAGCACAGTTAGTCCATATAGCATCTCATTCATGTCACACATGGTCACAAGTGTCACAGTCACTACTGTGAAACAAAAATAGGAAATTTCACACGTCTCATAATGATTCTCAAATTATCACTATATGTGACTCCACTGAGACGTCAATGTGACTGCTGCTTTGTGACGAGTCACCAGATGACTTTACAATGTAGTTACATTGTGACTCTCATGTGACTGTAATTTTTAGACTCAATTTCGAAGTCATCATGAACGTTGCATTATGATAAGTCACCAAATAGTATCACATAAGAGTCACATGGTGACTTTTCACAAAATAGCACAATGGTGACTTCAGAGTAGTCTCTGTCACCTGAAAGTCATCATGTGACTTTAAGGTGATATTATTAGGTAACTTATCACAATGCAGCGTTCACTATGACTTTGAAATTGAGTCTACAGATGACAGTCACATGAGAGTCACAATGTAACTATATTGTAAAGTCAAATGGTCACTCGTCACAAAGCAGCAGTCATAGTGATGTCTCTGTGGAATCACATATAGTGATCGTTTGAGACTCATAATGAGAAGTATGGAATTTCCTATTTTCTTTCTTCACCGTAGTGACTGTGACCCTTGTGACTATGTGTGAAATGAATAATTGGTATATGGACTAGCTGTGCTGTAGAGATAGTAAATATTCTCATTATATTATTTCCTTTTGAGTATTCGCGTACTTGAAAATTAGCATTTTGTGATTGGTCCTTAATTTTGGACACCAATGTATATGCTAAATCAATTCGCCAGTTCGTATTTCCATTAATGCTTTAACTCAACCGGATTTATTTCAGTTATAAAACCAAACATATGTATTTCAATAAGTGATGATGAGTCGATGAGTCTAATTGAATCGATACAAAATTCGAAATAAATATTATTCCTAATCATAAAGAAAATAATCAAAACATAAAACGAAAATAAAAATACAAAAAATAAAACATTATCAAAACAATATTCATAATGTTGTGGCTTTCAATTTTTTTTTATTACTCTAAGCAAAAAATCATTATCGGAAATATTTTTGTCTGAATAATTTTAAATGTCATCCATACAGATAAAATAAGATATTGCATTTTCAAAGAGATTTTTTGTATGCCTGAAATATTTACTTTCGAATTCAAAGTATGCATATTTTAAAACATACTTTTTATCTGTAAATGAAATATATTATTATTAAGTGTGTACAAAGGAAAAAATATAATCATAATCGTTTTAATACCAAAAATTTAAAATTACTATGGATACGCATTAGAAAATTAATTCTTATAAAATGTTATAGAACAATATCCAATTAATCTATTTTCATATTTTACTTGCTGGATAGAATAGGTTATGAATTAATTTTGAATAGCTCGAATTTAAATTAGGGAAAAGAAATATGAATAATCTGACGAAAGAATATGACTTAACAGAATTCAATTCACGATTCGATTTTAAAACAAAAACTGTGATTTTAGTTAGAAGTTAGAATTAAATTTAAATTTTCGTTACTTACCCCATTTTCCCAGAAATTCAGGCAGACACTTACAATAAAGGAGCAGCAGGATATATAACACGACACACCTTTATTATAATACAAAGAACTGATATAGCCGCAAGTATATTGTAGATTCTAGTTGAATACACTTATAAATGTTCGAATCCCGTTGAGCTGGTCAAATTAGTAACACCTTCGATTGAATTCTTGACTTGTCATTTAAAAACGACGAATTACATAGTAAATGAATATAGATGAATAACTTGTTTACTCCTCATCGAATAATAAATATTAGACTCAAAGAATAATACACGCCTTAGCATACTTCCCTTTCACCGTTCGAATTCCGAATGTTTGTTTTTAAAGATTGTACCTGTAAAAGCTGACGTCACGTTCTTACGTCAGTTGCTCGGTTGCCAAGGTAACCAGTTTTTTCCCTCGACACTCGTACTGATCGTCCATAACCTCCGGGGGGCCGGCGTGGACTTCAGGTAAAGCAGCAATCTGCTGAATCGGACGCTTGAATGTACCTTCACCTGTACGGATAGTCACAACTCTGACAACACCATCAGCACCAGGATGGATGTTTTCGACCACGGCTAATTTCCAATGAGTTGGATGAATTGAAGATTCTTTTACCAAGACTAGTTGACCAATCTTGATAATATGATTGCCCTTTTTCCATTTATGCCTTAAGGACAATGTTTGGAGATAATCTTTAGTCCAGCGTTGCCAGAAATTATCTCGAATCTTGATACACTGTTTCCACCTGGAAGAGAGACTAATACATGGATTATTATGAGATGACATGTCAGGTAAAGCAAGTAATGGATCACCAATAAGGAAATGTCCTGGAGTTAAAACGGATAAGTCATTAGGGTCGGTTGATAAAGGAATAAGTGGACGAGAATTTATACATGCTTCAATAAGGCATAGGGTTGTGGATAGTTCCTCAAAAGTCATAAGAGTACCTTGGCATGCTTTGGTTAGATGACGTTTGGCTAGCTTTATGGAAGACTCCCATAATCCTCCAAAGTTTGGACCATAAGGAGGTATGAAATGCCAAATAATTTGGCGTTGTGCGCAAAAGTCTTGGACTTTTGATTCTTTGAGAATTAGGAACAGTTTTTTAAGATATGAGGCTGCACCAACGAATGTTTTACCGTTATCAGAATAAATGTCTGTTGGATGTCCTCGGCGTGATATGAAACGCTGTAAAGTGCATATAAAGGCTTCGGTGGTAAGTTCTGAAACTAATTCAATGTGTACTGCTTTGGTGCACATGCATATAAAAAGACAGATATAGGATTTAAAAATAGTTGACTTTCGTTTGTGTTGGCATTTTGTATTGATTGGTCCTGCAAAATCAATCCCTGTGCGCTGGAACGCTCTACAAGGATTAATTCGTGAAGAGGGCAAGTCACCCATGATTTGAGTAAGCGGTTGGGCAGATATTCGAATGCAACGGATACACTTTCTTAATTCTTTCTTAACTGTTGATCTGCCATCTGGAATCCAAAATTTTTGACGAATTAAGGAAAGAACTTGATCAGGACCCGCATGCAGACTATAGAGATGGAAGTACCTGATAATAGCTTCTGTTAAGGGATGGGTTTTAGGGATAAGTATTGGATGTTTGGAATCGAATGACATGGTGTTGTGTTTGCTGAGGCGTCCACCAACTCTCAAAATATTATCTGCGTCGAGAAAGATGTTTAAAGAAAGCAATTTACTGGATGTTGGTAGTGGTTTGTGTTGTTTAAGTAGATTAATTTCATCAGAAAAGGCTGACTGTTGTAAGCACTTGACGACAGTTTTACAAGCGTTGTTAAGTTCAACTGCATTTAATGGCCCTTTCCTTTTTAAATGGAATTTTGTGTTGTAGGCGAATCTTTGAATCCAAGCAACTACTCGGATTACTTTTGTATATGAAGAAATTCTGGTAAGAATGTCTATATCGTTGTCTAGTTGATTTATTAAACAAGAACTTTCGTTGGGTAAAGACTCAACTGCAAAGTTTGAAGTTGGAGATGGATCATCAATGAAAGGATTAGAAGACTTGTAGAGCCAAGTAGGCCCAGACCACCAACATTTGCAATCTTTTAACTGATAGGGATATAGACCCCGTGTTGCACAATCGGCTGGATTATGTTTACCAGGAATATTATGCCAATGTTCAATTGAGGTCAAATCTCTGATTTTATTGGCCCGGTGAAGCACGAATTGGTTGCCTTTGGTTGGAGGTTTCAAAATCCAGCTTAATGTAATGGTCGAATCGGTCCACAAGAATGTTTCGTGGATAGCGTTAGGTAATGCATCTTGCGCAACTTGAATAAGGTTTGCAAGCAAAAGAGCTGAAGATAGCTCTAATCTTGGCAATGTTATTGCACTGGTGGGCGCTATTCTTGTTTTAGCAGCAACTAGCATTACCGTGACAGGATTAAAGGTTTTTATATAGACAACCGCAGCGTATGCACGTCTAGAGGCATCACAGAACCCATGGAGTTCGAAAGGTGATGATGTGCTGAAATTCATAAATCGGGGAATGTGCATAGAATTAAAAGCATTTATTTCAGAATAGAATCTATTCCACGTTTCTAGAATATCTGAGGGAAGAGGATCATCCCACTTCAAGTCTGCCTTCCACACTTCTTTCAATAACATTTTCAAAATAACAGTGGAAGGTGACAAAAGACCCAAAGGATCAAAAATGCCAGCGATTACGGATAATAATTGACTTTTAGTCTTTACTGTAGGTTTTTCTACAACTTGTACTCGCAGGAAATCTGTTTCCTGGTTCCACTCTAACCCTAGAAAACTTTGAGATGAATTCGGATTGAAAGAATGGGTTAAGTTATTTGCCTTTAAAGAATGTGGCAAACTATCATCTTTTGCTATACTGGCAGCGACAGGAAAATTAATTTTTTCCTCATCACAAATTTGTTTATTTTGCCGAATTGAATTGTGATACAGTTCTTTAGCTGCATCCGATTTAATAAACTCCTTAGCTTGAGGAACAGACTCCGAGTTGAAAAAACCAGTCATGTCTACTGAATGGCAGACCACGGTCGTGGCCGGTTTAGACGAATAGGGTACTGGACCACTTAGAATATATCCTAGTTGAGTTGGGATTGCAACGGGTTCACCAGATTGTCCAAAAATGGGTGACCCTAATAACAGATGTGCAAAAACATCTGCTCCTAGCAGAATGTCGATTGACTTGGAGATATAAAACTCAGGATCCGCCAGCTGTAAGTTTGCCATGTGCGGCCATGAATGCCTTTCAAGCCTGAAGTTAGGGAGTGGGGTAGTAACCTGATTAACTACAAGGGCTTTTAAGGAATTGTAATTATTTTCAAAATATGGCGAGTAATTAAATTCAGTGAAATTTAGGCAGGTTTCAGCCGAAATGCCATTTATACCTACAAGCCTATGGTTCGTTCTGCCAACAGGCAAATTCAACCTTTCTACACAATTTTTTGAGATTAAAGAATTTTGAGAAGCATTGTCAATAAGTGCTCTGCACTGAATAACATTACCTGTGCTAGATTTTACATTAATAAGAGCGGTAGATAATAGAACATTATAATTCTGCAAAGATGAATGACACTGCGCACTATTAGAAACAGAAATTTCTGGTGCATTATCATTAACAAACTCTCTATTAGTTTGACTAGTCGTATACACATGTAATAATGTATGATGCATTTGGGAACAATTTTTGCATTTAACATTAATTCTACACTGCCCTACTTGATGGTTTTGTCTAAGACAATTTTCACATAATTTGTTTAAATGAACGATTTTCCACCTCTCCTTCACTGGTTTTGAATTAAATAACGGACATTTGAATAACGCATGGCTTTCATTACATAATAGGCAGTTATTACCATTACTAACAAACGCGCTGTTCATTACGTTGGTTTTGACTCGACTAGCATCTAGAGGCTTTTTTGCGAAATTGAATTTAGACTCTACTTTAGTGCATTTTGACTCCTCTACACTTCTAGCTTCCCGCTCAACAAATTTTCGAAATAAATCCATATCCGGTATTTTATCATTGTCTAACAACAATTCCCATCTTTGTTTGAGAGGCTGATCTAATTTATTCAACATAAAATTTATTAACATTAAATCACTCAAAGCATTAGATTCTAATCCCAAAATTTTCAAATTCCGAATTGCTTCATTACTTGTATCTAGCAATTCTAACAAGGATTTTGAATTACTAGCTTTAATAATCTTTATCGAAAATATTTTATTTATTTGACTTAATGCCAATTGTCTTTTATTTTCATATCTTTGATTTAACAAATCCCAACACTGAACTAAATTTTCTGCTTTTAAAGAAAATCCTCGAATTAATTTTGCGGCATTTCCGCGAACAGATGAATGTAAATATTGTAATTTCTCAATATCAGATAACTTTTCATTCCCCAAAATCGTAGACTGAAATAATTCTTTAAACGAAATCCATTGTTCCGAATCGCCGTAAAAATGGGGAAGATCGAATTTGGGCAATTTAACTTGCGAATAATTCTGTTTATTTTGAGTTTCTACACGAATTTCCGTCGGAGAATCAACTGTGGTTTTCTCTTCTAAATCGACTAGCAAATCACAAATAATTCCCTGATACTTCAAAAAAATATCCAAATTCTCATTATTTTCTTTCGGCGAAAGTTTATCAAATGCTTGCGCAAGAGTATTTTCATAAGAAGATATTTTCGATTTCAAAACTTTAATTTTTGCATGCTCATCTGAATTCGCATTTTGAACTTTATCCTTAATTACATCTATTTCCTTACAAATTCGCTCAAAATACAGCTCCTGTTTAGTTTGTTTAGTCATTTTTAATAATTACAAATAAACAATATAAGAAATGAATAACATAAAAATACGAAAATTACACAATCTCATACAAAATGCACCATAATATACAAAATATAAAAAAAAAAACAAGAATTGAATAAATAAACACAACCGTTTTTACTTTTTTTTTTTTTACGTTACATCTAGCACAGATAAATTAATTGACAGCTACGACTTGAGAACAGATTCCATCGTAGCTCAGGCTCGGTACGGACCAAAATTTATGGTTAGAATAGGTTACGGATTAATTTTGAATAGCTCGAATTTAAATTAGGGAAAAGAAATATGAATAATCTGACGAAAGAATATGACTTAACAGAATTCAATTCACGATTCGATTTTAAAACAAAAACTGTGATTTTAGTTAGAAGTTAGAATTAAATTTAAATTTTCGTTACTTACCCCATTTTCCCAGAAATTCAGGCAGACACTTACAATAAAGGAGCAGCAGGATATATAACACGACACACCTTTATTATAATACAAAGAACTGATATAGCCGCAAGTATATTGTAGATTCTAGTTGAATACACTTATAAATGTTCGAATCCCGTTGAGCTGGTCAAATTAGTAACACCTTCGATTGAATTCTTGACTTGTCATTTAAAAACGACGAATTACATAGTAAATGAATATAGATGAATAACTTGTTTACTCCTCATCGAATAATAAATATTAGACTCAAAGAATAATACACGCCTTAGCATACTTCCCTTTCACCGTTCGAATTCCGAATGTTTGTTTTTAAAGATTGTACCTGTAAAAGCTGACGTCACGTTCTTACGTCAGTTGCTCGGTTGCCAAGGTAACCAGTTTTTTCCCTCGACACTCGTACTGATCGTCCACTTGCCATATGCAAGTTACTTAACTGATTTCTGCCCTTTGATATATGTATAGTATGAAATCTTTTTTCGAAAAATCAATTTTCGCAGATTTTTAAATTTAAAACATTTTACGTATGAATCTTAATCTTTGAAATATTCCGCTGACGTACAACATCTTAACTTATTTTAAATACTGAATTTAGAGAATATTTATCCTCAAATAATATCATCCCGAATTTTATAGCTATTTATGTTGGAATTAATTCGAATGGATTGTGCAAAATCTGAAATCATTTATAATTAATGTTAGCTTTTAATTTATATACATTTTTTTTTTTTGGTGATCATACTTGTTTTCAAAATATTCAACGCAATAATTTCTATAAATGCTTAAAATAAATTACAATTATTGATTTAAAGCTGTGCAAGAAACTAAAGAAATGTTTAACTTTGAAAAAGTCTAGGTATGACAAATAATTTATATTAATAATGTATAAAAAGATATGTTATTATTAATATTTAAAAAGCATAAATAAAGTCAAGTTATTATAAAAAAGTTTAAATCGATCTCAATAGAATCAATCATTTGTAAAACCTAATGATATCTAAAGATTTTTGATAGCTACCTCAGAATCTTTCCTAGCTGAATAAAATACAATAAAGGTTTCTGACAGAAAATTAATTGTAGGTATTAAAACTAATTACTCAGTATTAACCTACTATGTCTTTCGAAGACGAGCAATTTTTCTTAGAAAGAAATATTACATCTTTCGGTAGGATTAAAGACGTAAAAGAGGGTTATTAATAATAGAACCTTCTTAATAATATGAAGTACAAGCATTTAAAAAAAAATAGTTTGATGTAATTATAAGATTGTAGGGGTACCTAAAATAAAAGTATTGTTCTTGTCAATGGTTATCATGATGTTGCGCTTACATTTTTATTTTAATATCAATAAGAATAATAAAAAAAAAAACTATTTTTATATAATCTGTTTATTAAATTACAAATAATTTATTATTATTAATTATTAATTATTAACAGTATTAATTGTTATTATTAAATTGTGAAATAGTGTTTCCTTATGCTGAAATGCTTTCAGAATTAAATAACTTAAATTTTTGATGCTTTTTATATGCTTTAAGATTACAAACGTTACAATTTTTTACTTGCAATCTCATTATGTTATTTTAAGTTCCATTAAGTTATATTTTGCTTAAAAAAATATTTTTACTACTCTGGTTATTTTCCTTTAGATCTGTGTTTGCAAAAAAATATAGTTCTTTAAAAGTAATTGACTGTGTTTTTAAATATAAAAGTATGTTTTATTTAAATTCTTCGTTGTCATTTATTTTATTCTTTTTACAAAAAAAAAAAAAAAAAAAAATCACAATATTCTTCTTAAACTGCATACTGTAAAAATCTTACTATCAAACATTTCCACAAAATTCTGTTATCCTACATACAGGATAGAATAATTAATGATTCATAAGTTTGTAAGATATTTTTAGATATTTTTTCCAACACAAAGACATTTAATTTTTGGAATCGACGTTAATATGATGCTTATTTGAAATTATTGTTAATCAGATTCCAAATGTAAAAGAATGCGTTATAAGTTTTAAAATATCTCTAAATACTCTAATGTGTGTATTATATTTAAAACATTTTATGCTACCATCTGTTGTTTTTATTTTAAATCTCAGTATTACATAAATCTCGTTTATAATTGTTTTCTAACTCTTTGGCGAAAAATAATTAATGTTATGGAAATTTATACGGAATAGAGACCTTAAGTACTAAAAAAACATTCCTTATTATGTAAGTTTATGTTCTAAATATTTTATTTATAATGAATGTTTTTAATGCAGAATAAAGGTTAAATTCATGTCCAAAGATACTGTTTTTACATTTCCCTATTTATTGTAATTTGAATGTAATGCAAAAAAAAAAAAAAAAAAAAATACATTTAGGTTAATTTGTCAGTTGTTCTCGATTAGAATCATAATTTATTGGAGAATATATTCAATGTAAAAATCGTTCCAGCAGTTATTTTTATAAAACAAAGTGAAAGATAAATTTGTAATCCTTTTGAATCACTGTGAAATTCAGAGGAATTTTAAACGGTAATATATAAACAAATTAATGTTAAATTGGTTCGTTTTAATGTAACGAAATAATTTTTAATGCTAATTTCATATTTTTTTCTGTTAATAAAAAAAATTAAGAACAGCAAATAACTAATGTATAAAAATTTATCTACACTGATAAAAAAAACACATCACTCTGCATGTCTTTCTGTTCGCGGTGGCTAGCGAAATCTACGGTGTGTACGAGGCTCAAATGTTTTGTGAGTAAACACAAAGGCCTTTCCAGGTGTACCTGGGAATCAGAATTTTAAATTTCTAATAATTAATTGAGTAATTAATTAAAAACCCTAATTTAAAAGAATAGAAAAGTATTCATAATTCAACAAAAGCAAAGATTTTTATCAAACCGCAGAATATTTCTTCGAAATGCTGAAGAGAGGGTGACGGATTAACAGAAAATAGCGCTGCCATGGCGATAAATATTCTGGACTTTATTACAAAGTGTCTTAAATTCCACTAGGCCTAAAAACTCAAAGATTACACAGTCAGATGCAGAAAAAATGCTATAAATTATTTTCATACTCCTGTAAATAGTTGAAAAATCCATTACAAATCCATTTTTAAAATCTGTTTTATTTACTTTAAAAGAAACACTTGGTTTTTGCGAAATATTTCATAGCGAGAGCGGGTGTTTTGAAAAGCAGACTGGCTGGTGCTGGCGGGTAGTGGCTTTTATAGAAGACCTGTAAAAATTTTCAAATATTGAATTTATAGATTTAATTTTTATGCATCCGAATGTAGAATTTTTCGCTGATTTCAGATATGTGAATTTCTTCACAGTCGCTCAATTAAACAACCTTAGATATTAATTATTATTTCATTAATTGGATGATTTGTTTCATACTCTCAATTTAAAGGCACGATTTTCAAAATCGCAAATAATTTTTAGACTAGGATTCTTTGGATCGCCGTCAAATTTTTTAAATTACACCCTTTGGAGATTTTAAAGTTATGCATCTAGCCCTATGTTTAAACTCTGTTTAATAATAGCTAAATTTTATAAAAATATATTCGCACGTTTATGTTTTATTAAAAAAAATCGATTTCTAAAAAGGAAAAGAAATGTTGAAAACCGAATTTGTTAAAATTAAGAAAACTCACGAAACGATCGATTTGGAACTTTCAGATAAATTATAACACATAATAAAGATTTTAATGCGAATTGGGGCATCAAATGTCGGGGGGCGGGGGGTGGGTAATTTTTTTTGGTAGGGGCGATCAAATATTTAAATTCGTACCTTTTACTACAGTTTTAGATGCGGATGTTTGACAAACAACTGGTTATGTTACCTATTTAACATAAAACTTTCAGATCGTGCTGGGCACGACTGCTAAACAGCACTGTAGGCAGCGGGAACACGTTTCGAATTTCACTCGTTTCGAGATCGGTTTTTGCATGAGATTTTGCAGTAGAAAATTCCAGTTCATTTAAGAATGTTATTACGGGCCGGGCAATGCCAAGCGGGCCAGCTAGGTATGAAAAAAATAAACAAAAATCAAGCATGCGAACAGATATTTTACGAAAATATTCACTAAACGTAACTAAATTTAATGTTGCTAAAACATAATCGCGGTCAGAATCTAATTGATAGCTTTCTCATTACCCTAAATGGATGAAATAATACAGAGAGTGACATTAAATTAATTATAAGACTTCCAACTAATTGCGCAGTACTGCACCATTATGAGCATTTTTTCTTGCAAAAGAATACCACCTCTTCCGGTACGATTACAGAGATAAGTTGTGGTAATTAATAAAGGTGTTTATTAATAATGTAAAATGCATGCATTTTTTAAAAACTTAGTTACATGTAATTAATGGCAGTTTTGGAATAGTTACATTATTATCTTTTTTTTTTTTTTTTTTTTTTTTTTTTTTTTTTTTTTTTAATAGAAGATATACGTATTAGTTCTAAAGCTTCAATTAAACGACATTAATATTTTTACTTTAGAAAAATGAATAGCTATTAATATACATTGCGATATCTGCACATTCATTAATATGCTTCTTCGGATTAACAATTAATCTTTTCATTGTTATACATTTATTATTCCGTGCGTAAAGTTATCTTTTCTTTTTTATGAGTTTCTTTAAATTGTAGCTTCAATAAATGTATATATTTTTTTAAATTTTTAACCCTACAATTATAAAGATTGTTCAGGACACAATTGTATTTTCAGTTGTAATTTTATAAATTTCCTACAACAATTTTGTTTTGAAAAAAAAAAAAAAAAGAAAGAAAAAAAAGAAAACTCATATTAGAAAGTATTGAGTGAAAAACTTTTGTATTTAGAAATTAATTATTTCTTTAGAATAAGTATTTTTTGTAAATTCAGAAAAGAAGTTTTCTTTTCTGTTTTTACGAATAAAAAAAAATAGGCAAAAACGTTATACAGGGTGTCCCTAAACTCATGGTACATACGTTAATGGGTGATAGAACACAACTAGACAAGGGCAAATCACCATACAATCCCTGGTCGTAAAACAAGTCGTAAAAAAAAAAAACTAGAGCGCGTAACATACCGTGGCACAAAATGTGGAGAAAGAAGATAGACAGCGATGGAATGAAAGGAAAACTATAATATGAAGAAATATATTTTATTCAACAAAATGAAAGTACGTCCCCCATCACAGCAACTGCTCAAAATTGCGGCCGCCAACATTAACAGAGGCTTCACAGCGTCGATGGAGTAACTGCCGTACATTGTCAAAAATACCAGGCATCTCTCGTACAGTGTCAGTAGCTATGGATATCGTAGAAGAAGCGCTTCATGTGTCTCCAGAAGAAAATGTCGAGACATGACAAATCGGGTGAGCGGGCCGGCCAGTTGATTTGTACTACCTTTGGGCTTCTCTTTCATCGCCGTCTGCCACCCCGTACATGTAATGCATCTCGGACTTGTTATTTGAATACACATCCATCTCGTCGATGATCCACAGAACGAATGAAGACAGCTGACGTCAACAGCTTTTTTATTGCGGGCGCTGGGAGGCTTCCTCTAGCTCTTTACGGCTTACTTTCCAACTATGGATTGTATGTTGATTTGTACTTGTATAGTTTTTTCCCACCCTAACCACCTTGTTCACACCCTAACGTATATACTACGAGTTTAGGGACACCCTGTATATTGAGGAGTAATATCCTTTATCAAAAAGGGCAAAAAATTGTTTATTTTATAATAAAAGACTTTTTAGGCGTTTATCTTTAAAAAAGGAATCTGCATATTCATAATGATATATTTAAATAATAATAATAAGAATTTTTTTTGTTACATTTGAAAAGCGTACTGGACCTTTAAAAAAAAATCTTTCAACGTTTCCTATAATAAAATTGTAATTCGAATATAACTATATCATATATATATATACATATATACATATTGATGTGTATATATATCAATGTGTTTTGGCAACTCTGCAGAAAATTTTCTTCATTTTTAAAAACAGAATATGTTATACATTCATCAATATTTCCTTGGTTGTATACACAGAAAAATGACGCAATTAAAATTTTTATTTATATAATAGTTTTATATTATAAACTTTATGTAATTATAGATGTTTAATCCATTGTAAAAAAAAAAAAAAAAAAAAAAAAAAAAATCTGACATTTTGTTCACACCAAAGTTTATAGTTTTCGATAGTATTTAATTTACATTAAATTAATTATTTGAAAATATGAATTATTCTTTTTCAGAATACAATCAAACTTATTAAAAAATTAAGAGTATCTCTAAACCTATCACTTTATAATATCCCAAAACATTTTAAATCGCTCCCTATTCTAACTTTCTATAAGAAATTTATTATATAGCGAAAACAAATGTTTTATAATACAAATAAATTTTGCTTGATTGGAAGTGACACATCGAAGCATAAGTAAATTGAATAAACCTATCAAAGAAACCTTTCAAGAATCATTTGGAATGCGCGATTTTCTAGGTAATCTTTCAGTTTGACCGTGATCCAAATCTGTCGCGAACAATACCTGTGAGAAAAACTACGTGCGTACAGGGAAACGTACACATGCACACACATATATCCATGCACTTAAAAACATAGATAAAAATGTTATGTACAGATTTATTTAATAATTTTATATGTAACTGCAGGGGCTCACCCTCTGCTATCTAAAGCTTGCTACCCATTATGAACTGCGGCACAGTTAATATTGGGGGCAATTAAGCGATACCAGATCACTTCGCTCGATCGACACTCTTTCCAACATTTTCTAGCGAGAGAGCGTACTGTCAAAAAATCATTCTGAAATATGAAATTTACAATTTTTTAATTGTAATAAATGTAATTTAAAACTTCGTTGACACCATAATTCAAAATGCATTTAGTTTTTGTTACCGATGGGCATGAGTAATTTTAACATTATAAAATTAAAAAATTTTTGAAATATAAAATAATTAACTGAAAACATTCACTTTGTAAACGAACTTGGTAATTTAAAACACTTTGCGCCTTTATTATTGTGTAGGACGGCATAAACTCATTTCGAAAAACTCTCGAAAAAACTGCGTGATACCAAGATAGTTCAATATAAAACAACAATCATCGTCTGAAGTTAGTTTTACGTGAAAAACAATAACTCTCTGACAATTGCCACTTTAATAAAACGTAAACAGCACGCTTACTGCTGTGTCTAAAAGAAACTCTTGATTAAAAAGCTGATTTTCTGAATGCATAGCGGGACCGTAAAACCAATCAATGATTATTGCTATTCATAAATCATCTGAAAGATTGATGTGTTTTAAAACAGCCCCTGCTCTGTTCTTTGATCTGCGAAACTAGAAATAAAGGCCAGTGAATAAGTCGTGATATTGACAAAATAGTTCAATATTAAAAACTATAAAAGTCATGACGTCAATAGTAGCTCCTAACAAACAATTTCTGTGCTTTTATATACTGTTGCTACGCTTTTCCTGGAAATAACGCCTTCCTACAATGGAAAACCTACCAAAAGTCAGTTGTTTGTTTGAAACAGATAGAAATATATTAATGTATGAAGAATAAAATCGATATAAAAACATAATTATACATTTTATTTGTACAACTGAATTAAAATAAAATAATTTTCTTTCATTTTAAATTCCGAATCGAGAAATAAGTTTTTTATTGTTTTAATAAATAATAAATCTATCCGCTAATAAATATTAATGCTTCTATTCAGAATTTGTTATTCAATTATGAACTAATATTAACAATTCATTATTATTAATAATTCCACCCGGCCTAATCCTTCCATAAATAATTATAGTTCAATTATATGAATATTTATGTGTGTGACTTTAAAAATTAAATAAAAAATGTAGCCCTTCCTACTTAAGCCTAATAAGAAATGTTCCCTTTTTTTTTTTTTTCATTTTCATTATTTAAATTGCAAAACTGAAACTTGTACAAAGACGAATATAGTACTCATTTTTATTTATTTTATACATCAGAAAATATTTCCGAATTAAAATAAAATTTCGTTCTAAATCTATTGTAGTACAATAAAACAAAATATCAATTCCCAGAAAACTATAAAAAAAATTCTTCTTTCAAAAGTAATGTCTCATTACGTTTTAGAAAAAAAAAAAAAAAAAAGAAACATGAATGTGCAGATTAAAAACCATTGGGTAAGAGGGATCGAAGATTGCAAATTGAGTTTCGTTTAATATTCATTTCAAAGCACTTTTCCTGTAATAATTAAGTCCATCTCTTTAATTTATAATTATTAAACCCTTAACATTTTAATGTACGTTTAAGAACACAGAAATTAAAACACACCATTAAATTTAATTTTAAATTTAATTATAATTGGAAGATTTTTTAAAAAATAAAATAGAAAATATTCAAGAACTTCTTTTCAGACAATTATAACGACATATGTTTGAATATTGGAAAAGCATAATTAATTACATGATTTAATTGTGGCTAAAAAACGAAAACCTTAAACTTACAAAAAATACAAAATTCTTTTAATTTAATTTATCGCACAATGAAATGTACTCGATTTAAAATTTCGCAATTTCACACACAAAAAAAGAATTTTTGCAATAAAAAAACTAATTTTTTAAATATTTTATAAAACGTTTGGCCTTAAAATGGCAAAAAATGTACAAAAATTCTGTAAAATTGAATCTATTATAATGAAATCTATTCTGTCGGAAACTTTTTAAACTACGACGCCGAGTATCAAACCAAGAAACTTTTATTAGAAGGCTTTACCAGGGAGCTATCGAGAATGCGCGAAACAGTTATAAAATCTATACTGTAAAAAAAAAAAAAAAAAAACGACATTTTAACAGCACAAACTGCTGGTGTCCTAATTGCCAGCACATTGTGCTGTTAATTTCTGGCGCTCAAACTCGATTGTGCTTTAGATTTCATTGGTTTATTGACTATATAAACACGAAAAATAACAGTAGTTGCGCAAAATTAACAGCACAATGTGCTGGTAATTCGGACGCCAGCAGTTTGGGCTGGCAAATCTACAGTGTTTTTTTTTACAGTGCAAATCACAAAAATAGTCGGATGTGATTAAATTATTTCATTTAATTAAAATAACGTAAAACTTTGTCATAATTTTATTATTTGTTATGTGATCGCAGGTCCTCACCTGTAAGTATGTAATATTTCAAGTCTCTAACTTACACAGTTTCTATGAATGAGGTCCTTGACGGACAGATATCGGAGTGAGACGGAAAGGTTTTGGTCAGATCAACGATCTTTCTTATAATCCTGTTGAAACGATTTTTCTTATTTCCATAGTAAATTTTACCTAATAACTGATTTCTTTTATATTTACAGTGTGTTTTAAAATTCGACCGACAGATTAAGAGGGTTGATAGAAGGCATCAAGAGGGTAAAAAATCACCATGAGTATATAGGGTCGCAAACAACGTATTTAATCAGATATACAGGGTTTTCTGCCCTAATTCAATGTGTGCTAACGGTAATGACTTTCAGAAAACTGAAGTTTATTATAACAAAACTTTTAATAGACATTCTTATCTTTGTTTTAATTGTAATAATTCCGAAAAAATGGTACAGGTTTCCGTTATTCATGCAAGCAGTATGCATTTGACGCTCAATTCTTTGGACTGCAATTGCCAGTTCATATGGTATTATCGATTGCTTGAATGCCCTGTTTTTCCGGATATTTTAGTAATGTTATACCATTTATCACAAAATAAGGTACATATCATTGCATTTTTATTGTAACGTTTTGATTTTCATCAAATTTAATACATTCAACGCAAGTTCAGTTAAGATGAAACACCCTGTATTTATGACTAAATACGTGGTTTGCGATCCCATGTTCTATCGTAATTTTTCATTCTCTTGATGCCTTCTATCAGCTCTCTTAATTTGTTGCTCGAATTTTGGAACACCATATATAAATACCATATATTTGGAATACCATATATACAAACGCACCATTTTACAGCATCATTCCAAATTTATATATAGAATTTTATTAATTTAGAAATGTTTCAGTTTTTTTTTTTTCAAAAAATGAACTTTTCTGGTATCATTTTACGTTTTATTTGATAAATGTACTATTATTTTTATTTTTATAAAAAAAAATATATATAGCATTACCAATACATTCAATATGTAGTTTTTTTTTTTTTTTTTTTTTTTTTTTTTTTTTTTTTTTTTAGAAATCTTACAGCTTTATTTCCTTAACATATTGTAAAAAATGATCACTTTATTGATTTATTGTCTCTTTATTTATTTATTGTCTTGATTTTCATCCAATAAATATCCAAAATAAATGATTTTAAAAAAAAATAAATATAGCATTTTACAGCATCTTTATTATTATATTGTATGTAGATTTTTTTAAATTTAGAAAACTTACAGCTTTATTTATCTTACAAATTGTAAAAAACGATCGCACTTATTACCGTCTTACTTTTCGTTCAATAAATAGAGAGAAAGGGTTTCTTTTTTCCCCTATAAATGTAGCGTTTTATTGTTTCATTATTATATGTATTTTTTTTTATTTAGAAAATTTTCAGCTTTATCTTTATTAACAAGGAAAAATCAAGCAATCCGCATTTTATCTTTATTCTCTTTAGTTCTGACAAAGTAATTGAGCTAATTCTAATACATAGACTTTTTATTTATTTATTTCAGGTAAATGACCAATTTGTTACAATAATTCTTATTTGGATTTAAAGAGAATAGTTTGAATAGCTTCATTACAGTTTTTTACTGCAGCTGTTTATAAATATTATTGTTTTAGATAAATATAATTTTAAAGAAAACTCTTATATATATATATTATTTTTAAGCAGAAAAAATAGTTTATTTAAACGCTTGTTTGATGTTATTTGTTTTAGCATTTAGTTTAATTCGTGTTCTGTTTCTTTAAATACGAATTTAAAATTGTTTAAGCTAAAATTTCCGAAACAAGATATTTTCTTCTTATAAATGTTATTAACTTAAGCAAAAATAGCTTATAATTAAAAAAAATAATAATAATGCAAAAAATAATAAAATACATTTAAAAAAATAATTATTTTTATTTCTACTTTTAAATGTTGTAATAAAACAAAATTTCATTTTGTTTTCCATTGGATAAAAAGGAATATTTGGTCAAAGGGTGAATTGATTGCTATTTAAATATTATTTTAGACGTAGATTATTTTAATTTAGTAATTTGCTGTCTAAATACTATCACTCCCAAGAAGAATTAATGCAGCATTGATATGCGGCTCAAAGATTTGTTTCGTTCGACTAATTAACATTTGTATGTAATTAATTTCTGAGACATGTGAATTAAAATATAATTTAAAAAAAATCTATCAGTGTACTTTTAAAGATTTTTTCCTTTTCTGTTTTTCTGGGGTTTTTTTTAAGTGGCAATTTTAGAAAAGTAAAATAATTTATAACAGTATCTAGATTCTAGATATTTAAAATACGTTTAACATTTTAAAAATTTGAGTATTGATTTTTATTATTTTTCTATAGCTCCATCGATCTTGTTTACTGAAATCACATTATTAATCTGCATTTACGACTGATTCGTTCAAAATAATTTAATAATTTGAGATTTTCAATAAAAACACAACTTAAACTTTCTTTGTACAAATAGTTTTGAGATATAAAATTTCAAATATCTAAAAATTGTAAAACGTTTTTTACAAAATGTTAAATACCTGCATACCTCTATCTCTGAGCTGAAAAATAGAATTTATGTCATTTTATTAAGTGTTTATGGACCTTTAGTTTTATGTGTTGCATGACTGTACAATGCAAATTTAAATCTTTACATCCCAAAAATATGTGGGTCATTGTGACCGCTCAGCCGTGTTATGCGGTTTGTAACTAAGCTAAATTTTAATTATTAAAGATAAAATTTAAATATTTTGAAACATAATTTGAAACATTGTGCCACATACTTTTTAACCAACTGAAAAGAAGGGTTATGTGTTTCACGCGCATCTGCGTATGTGGATTTTTTTATACCCTCGAAACATCCCAATGGCTGGATGGATTTTAATGAATGAGGTCTCTATCGATTCGTCTTAACCGTCCAATGGTTATACGCTTTTTATAAATTCAATTTTGTTTTTATAAATTCAAAATGGCCGCCGTAGAATACAAAATGGCGGTAGAAACGAAAAAAGATTTACGCACTCTATTGAGTGGCATATCATTGGATATGTCTTTCAAAATGAAGACGTCTCATTGATTATTTTACAGTCAGAAGCTCCGTTAAAATATTATACAACTTGGAAGTTGTATGTAGGATCTCTAGCTTTACTGCAAGCTTTACTAACCATCATAGACATCTATATACCTCATCAAAACAGTGCTTATATATAGGAACTAACAATTAAACACAACTTAAAAGTCATCAATACAAGTAAATAAAAAAATAGGTAAGTAATATAAACAAGTAATATAAAAAAAAATATTTTAATTCAATTCCTAGTTAGGTCGATAAGAGAATTTTTTTCTCCCATTCTTCATTCCTTTTGAGTGGCGCTTAAAATGCCTTGATCAAGAATAGGGCTCTCTCGATTATTGAAAATTAATTAATTTAATTTAATTAATGAATTAATATTCGTAAAAACTGGATTAACATCAAGTGTCATCCACTTCAAGTTTAAAAAAAAATTATTTGAGCTTGATTGGATGTAATAATAAGTATTTTATTAACGATTGAAAATTTGAAAAAGATATATATATATATAGCGAGAGTGTGAGCTAATAGTAGGAATTGAAAAAAAAATAGTTTTACATTGATGAGAAATAATTAATTAGTTCGCTTTTTACGCAGTCGGGTTTTTTTTTTATTTTTAAAATTTAATCATCATTGTTCCCTTATTAATGATTTCAACAACCGTTTAAAAGATTTTTCAGAAATCGATATATTTTAATTTACCAGATTGATATTAAAACTCGACCACAAATATAATGCTTTATCTCATTTCATTTCCATTTAGATTTAAATAGCTTGCGTCTGTTTACATTTCCTTGATTAGATACCAAATTAAATTTATTAAATTTTGAATATGTACTCCATTTCTCTATTGGAATATTAATTCCTGAATTTCCATTATAAATTAAGGATTAAAGTACATCTTATTACATTAAAAATGCATTTAATTTTTCTTCAATAATACTATGAGGAAAAGTTTATCATTAGATAAAATTTGCATTTTAATATTCTATAACATTTTGTCTAACATTCTTAGAATTGATTTGTACAAAAAATCGTAAATTTCAAAATAAAATTTTAAAACTATACATTATAAAATATATTTCGTACACCGTAATATCCGGCGTATGCGTGCAGATTTAATACAAAAAATAATATCGAAATTTGCTGGTGCGCGTTATACGCCTAATAAAAAAAGATAGATTTAAAAATAAGAAAAAGAAGAGCATAAAAAATAGATTTCTACTTGTACCGTAAATATTGTTTATTTAAAAGACACTACCTTATGAACATAAAAATTTTCATTATCTGGTAACATGAAAAGTTCGCCATATTCGTCTTCTGTTATATCTTCAGACACATAATCGAATACTGTTTCATCTTCCCCTTTACTGTCACTCTGATCAATATATAAGTAATCATCTTCCGTTCTATTTAGATTGTTAGATATAACACATCTTTTAAATGGCTTTTGAATTAGCTTATTTTTAATTTTCTTCCATTCTTTTATTATTCACCCACACTCTATTTGCAGACTGTCATGACTCATTTCGCCTCCTTTTATAAATGTTTTGTCACCTTCTAACATCCACGTATTGCTTGTCACTTCAGTATACCATTGTTCGAAATCCTATGAAAACGCTTGGAATGAATGATTTCAAACGATAAGAGCATCGTATGTGTATGTACTAGGTGGCCATAATTAAACTGACAGTACTCACAAGGAAGGTCTCCATACAGGGCATACTTAGAATATGTTGGAAAAAATGCTAGTGAAACTACTCATGTATGTAATAAGGGATCAGTCAAATTTAACGGCGGAATTTCAGTAGAAAGTCTGTAAAAAAATAAAATACATTCGAATATTTGGCGCGAAAATACGAGTGACACGCGATTTGGCGAGCAGGATTTTTCCTAGCCAAAAGCAAACGATTTTAATGCATCTGAAAATTTATTAATTGTTTTTTAGAATGCACGTTTTTTATTGAATTCGAACTTAATCAATGAAAGAGGTTATTATATATATATTTTTTATTACATATATATGTTGCTTATTGCTGTAGTTATTTAATTTCATCACTGTAAACATATTTTCTATGCTTTTCAAGTTGAAAATATTTATTTTAAGTTATAGTCAGCTGACATTTGATTTAACATTTCCATATCGAAGACGAAGTCGTTTCCATAGCAACAAAATCAAGTCGACAGTGTTCTATCTGCCTTAATTTTGAGCTTGAAATAATTTAAATCAATTTAAATTTTGTTTTAAATCGAAAAATATGATATTTAAATTTTAATATAAATATATATCACTAACAATAGTTAAAACAAACTAAAAATGACAAAACTATTGTTAAAACAAATTAAAAATGACAAAACTAAAGTTATTTAAATTAAACTTGTATAAACAAATTCAACATAAAAAGTTTTTCCTACATAAAACCGTATTTTTTTTTTATCGCCAACCGGTGATAAATCGCCAAATAAACGAAACTTCCGTTATTTTTTTACGGACGAGGTATCGGGGTTCTGGCAAAAAATTTTTTATGAATATATATATCCATATGAGAAGAACATTCTGTACTTTTTTCAGATTTTTCTGAGTATGCCCGTATGGAGACCTTCCTTGTCAGAGTGTTCTGTAGCGCGACCTAATTGAAAGAGAGACGCCAAATTTTTTAAGAAGATCAAACAAGACGGGGTACGAAAACTTCTGCGAAAAAAAATAGTTCCAAAAGTTACCGCTAGGCTAATATGTGGCGCTGCGTAACAGGAAAGAGAGTTTTAAGAAATGCAGAAATAAAATTACATTTTATTTAGCACATTTAACGAAGTTAGTATTCATTCTAAAATTTTTAAAGCACTTTTTTCTGTTACACAGTGCCACGTATTCCCCTAGCGGTGACTTTCCTAACTATATTTTTTCACGGAAACCTTTGTACCCCGTCTTCTTTAATCTTTTTATAAACTTTGGCGTCATTCTATCAATTAGATCGCGCTACAGAACATTCTATGTACCGTCAGTTTAATTATGGCTACCTTGTACATTTCAGGTTTCTTTGTAAAGAAATGGGTGCTCGTTATACGGCAAAAGTACCAAAAATAGACAAATACAGTTTGAAGTTGTACGTGCGCGTTATACGCTGGATTTTATGGTATATATTTTACTGTAATTTTATTTTATTTTCATTTTTTTAAGTTTACTAAAAACGGGAGTGGGTACTATAAATAAATAAAAAAACAATTGATATTCAAATAAAGCATTAAATAATGTTATAAATATCGCTTTAAATTTACATTTTCAAGCATAAATTTTTTAAGGATTCATCAGATGGTATAATGTAACCAATCTCAGACTTTCTTAATGGGAAAATTTTGAAAATTCATATAGACTCTATGACCGCTTGGAGAATTTTTATTATTTTTTTCCTAAACTTTATTTTCATACTAATTTTTGTCACTATAAGATTATCAATCATTTTACCATAATTTGATAATTTATGTTAAACGCAGTTTATTTAGTTATGTTTCAAGGTAACAATATTTGTATATATATATATATATATATATATATATATATATATACATACATACATATATATATATATATACAAATATTGTTACCTTGAAACATAACTAAATAAACTGTGTTTCACATAAATTATCTTAATTTATTTTATTTCTGTTTATTATTTTTCTGTTGCATATATATATATATATATATAAATGTGTGTGTTTGCAACGGGTGTGAATCGGGGACTTCCATATGTATACACACCTTCAAACCCGGGACGCACACTCAACCCAGGACGTCCCGGGTTGGAAAAATTAAAAATTTGTGTTTTATATTGTTAAGTGATGCATTTTTAGTATCAAGGCATTAACAGGAGAAAAATTTTTGTAGGTCCCCATTTGCGGGCATTTTAAAGTACAGTTTTTAACACAAATGTGTGTCGCATAGAGGAGTGTGTATGGTCGAAAACGGTAGGTCCCCATTTGTTCAGTAAAATTGCATATTACGAGACTTATGAATGAAAGGTGTTAAACTGGTTTCAAAAAGAGGGGAGGAAAATACTATTTACTACGTTCTAGTAAGTTGCGCCTTTTTTTGCACGAATTTACTCAAATAATTTTTGGAACGTACATAGTTTGGGGCTATATCGATTTATTTCCTATTTTTACCTTTATTACTTTTTAATTCTTTACAAAGAGTAATCTCAACATAAAATTGTTAATTTAATTTAATGAAAAGTTATTTATAATTATTTGAATTGTTTTTATGGAAACTAGGAAACTAGCTTTATTGTGTAATGAGGGAGAATTTCCCTTTTAATTTTACTAAAACACGTTTATTCATCGATATTATTAATCGAATAGCTTAAAATTTTGTATACGCATATATTGAGTAAAGATTCTTCCCTGAATAGTTTTTATGAAAACTAGCTGAAAAGAAGGGGGGGGGGGGGGGGGGAGGGAGTTCCTTCTACTTAAATTTGCTTAAACAAGTTTATTTTTAAAAATTATTAGCCGATTAGCTTCCAATTTCATGTGAGCATAAATTTGATAATGATGCTTCCAGAATTAAATTTTGGGGACCCTCGGTATAGTGTAAAGGTAGACATCTTACCCTTTAATTTTATAAGATTTATTTTATTAAAAAATATAAGCTTCAGTTTGTCTTTTGGATAAATTTTACCGTATTTTATGGAAGAAACGCTGCGGCGTTTACGAGTTCAAAAGTTAATTTTTTTTCCAAGTGCGGCATTTACGCCATGTGCGGCGTTTACGATTTTTTTTAAATACCAACTGAGTTTCCTTAATTTAAAAATTCATAAAAATATTTAAAATCGGATTTAAATATTTTAAATAAAACTTCAGGCATCTTAAGATATTAAAAACGAGTCATCCTACACTGCTCAGAAAACTTTGATTAAAGTTAGGTCAATGTGACCCTGTCGACAAAAGTAGCGTTCCGACGGATGCGGCGTTTACAACGGGTGCGGCGATTACGATATTTTTAAGTTTATTCAGGCCAATTTGAGGAGTGCGGCGTTTCTTCCATAAAATACGGTACACAGATTATCATTAAAAGCAAGCATACATATTTGAACTTGAGATTGTCTGTAAAATTACTTTTCTTTAATTGTAATAATAATTTAAAAAAGTCTTTTAATGATACAAAAAAGTAATAATTATTTTGAAGAGAGTCGTGTTAAAAGAACAAAATAAATTACCTCATTTTATCTTACTCTGTAACAAACCACATCTAAATAATGTGCATTTTTTTTTTTTTTGTTAAAAGGCAACAGGTTTTATATATCTTTTTTTTATTTTTTGAAAGAAAATATAATTATTCAAAATCCCTGCCGGCCCGTCCTACAAGCGGGGGTAGATTTCGAAGTTAAGTATATTAAGTGCACCACCAACAACTAAATCATAAGTAGACAGAAATCCACTTTAACAGTTTTATCTGACCGCTTTTGGTGAGTTTTCATTTCATTTTTGTATAATCTGGTTTTATCAGAATCACGTTAAGGCGGTATTAAAAAAAATACTTTTCCATGCTCAACAACTCGAAATTTTCTGGCATATTTTCAGATTAATTTTTTAAAGAAAAAATACGAAAATTGCTGACGTGATTTTTGAAAAGATTTATTAACGACGTGTGTTTTTATTTTTCTTTCAATTAAATGAAACTTGATTAATAAACAATTATTTTCTCAGTAGGGCAATATTTTTCGTTTCTAACACAATTGCTTCTGGAAATTCTGTTCAAAATGCCCATTTTGACATCAGTTTTTAAAATATATTCTGCTTCTATCAAAAAATCTATCATTACGATACATTATATAGTTTCTGAAGAAGAGAATCTATCAGCTGGACGCGTTTGAGAGCAAAAATTAATTTAAAAATGAGTAAGAAAATAAGCAGTTTGGATTTGAATACATTCCTAATAAGATGATTTTTTTCTTCAAGCGCTATGTATTTTTAATTTGTTTTTGCTATAAGAATTGGTCCTATCAAAAGACAATATTAGGAAGATATATGATAAATTCGTGGTGATTTTATATCTTGCGAATTGACGGAGTTACGGAAATTTTTCTTCTTCACCTTCCCCCCTTTTTTGTTTTCGTTTTTAATTTTTTTGCGGTACGAATTGGTCCTATCAAAAACTTGTCAATATAAAAGTTGTAGATAATATTTAGGAGATGTATAATAAAATTAATTGGATTTGATATCTTGAGAATTGACGAAGTTATGATTTTTTTCTCTCAAAAACCCTATTTTCTGCACCCCTTGAGCCCATTTTTAATTTTATCAAAAATCTGTGATACATACATTTTTGGTCCTATTTCTAGAAGTAATAAAAACTTTAAACTGATTTGATATGTACAAAAATTAAGAAGTTATGGGGTTTTTCGGTTTTCACAAAACCCCTCCCTATTTCCATCCCCTTGATCCGATTTTGCCCATTAACGAACTTGACCGAGATTTTATGCCCCTTGATTTTATGTATCAGTTTGGAAGAGATTGGTGAAGAATTGTGGTAGTTATCATGTCCAGAAGAAAGTGATATATATATATATGTAAAATTTTTTACTGAGGGTGGTTTTGGGTTCTAGGGGTCATGATCGGTGTAGATCTGCAAATTTTTTTCAGAAATTCCAACATAGGAACGACGCCAATAGGTAGTATTTCATACTAAACCTACCTAATAAGATTGTTGCTTTATTTTGAAGAATTAATTGTTCATTAAAATTAAAATTATGGTAGAGAGCCTCCATTACTTCCTTGCTAGCCGGTATGTATTATGTCCTTGTTCTCCCGTGTGTTTTATGTCCTGGTTTGACGGTGTGTATTACGTCCTGGTTTGACTGTGTGTATTACGTCCTGGTTTGACGGTGTGTTTTACGTCCTGGTTTGACGGTGTGTATTAGGTCCTGGTTTGATGGTGTGTATTACGTCCTGGTTTGACGGTGTGTATTACGTCCTGGTTTGACGGTGTGTTTTACGTCCTGGTTTGACTGTGTGTATTACGTCCTGGTTTGACGGTGTGTTTTACGTCCCTGTTTGACGGTGTGTATTAGGTCCTGGTTTGACGGTGTGTATTACGTCCTGGTTTGACGGTGAGTATTACGTCCTGGTTTGACGGCGTGTATTACGTCCTGGTTTGACGGCGTGTATTACGCCTGGCTTGCTGATGTGTATTACGCCTTCGTTTGCAGGCATGAAGACTGGGTGAAAAGAAAGTGATTGGGAGGGGGGTTCCATCCTCTTAATTTTACTTAAGGAGTCTCAGGAGTTTTAATTTTTGCATGGCGGTGCAAGTTAGCAACATGTCACATTTTTTCTCAGTCTCTATAAAGCATACATGCATAAAATTTTTAATATAGACAACCTAATATATCTTCTATTTAAAATATATATTTTTTTTAATATTCTATATTTAAATTTTATTTTATTTTTGTTATATTTAATTTTGATAAAAAAATTAAAATTGTTTCTTAATTTTTATGCTTGCGCGCAATATTTCTCAGAGACTAATAAAGCAATTTACATGAAACTTGGTAAATATCTTTGTTTTATGGTAAAGAATAACTTATATTTCAAATTTAGTATTATAATTGCATTGATTATTTAAAATTGGCAATTTTTCAATAAAAGAATGATTTTTTTCAAATATTTATAATTTAAATTTAAATTTCAAATAAAATAAATAAATAAATTGCGTACAAATGAAGTGTATGTTAAAGATACATTAGTTTTACATCATTATCAATATTTTTGGAGGCTCTCGAACCAATAGTTTTGCTACAGTCTTGCGCGCAGAGCATGCAAGTCAAAAAACAATTTAAATTTTTTTCTGAAAATTAAACATAAAAAAAAATTCTATATAGAATATTAAAAAATGTATATTTTAAATAGAAGAGATATTGGTTTGCCTATATTAAAAATTTTATGCATTTATGTTTCATAGAGACTGAGAAAAAAAATTAAATGGGATATGTAGCTAAATTGCACGGCCAGGTAAAAAGTAAGACTCCTGAGGCCTCTTAAACACGTTTATTTTCCAACATTACTAACCTATTAGCTTCCAATTTTGTGTGCGCATAAATTCGATAATGATGCTCTCAGATTTCCAGAATTAAAATGTGAAGTCCCTTGGTATAGTGTAGTGGGGGGGAAGGAGCATTTGTCTCTTTTAATTTTAATAAAACACGTTTATTCCTCGATATTATAAACCGATTATCTTCAAATTTTGTACACGTATATATTGAGTAAAGATTCTTCCATGAATAGTTTTTAGGTAAACTAGGAGAAAAGAAATGGGGGTTAGGGGAGCAATGATTTAGTTTATTAAAAAGAAAAAAAACTGCAGTTTGTCTTTTGGATAAATTTTACACAGATTATCATTAAAAATAAGCTTACATATTTAAATTTATGATTGTCTGAAAAATTACTTTACTTTAATTGTAATAATGAAACTTTCAGTGATACAGAAAAATAATAATTACATTGAAGAGAGTCGTATTAAAAAAACAAAATAAATTACCTCATTTTACCTTACTCTGTGGCAAACCATACTAAATAATGATTTATTTTTAAGCTAATAAAGTTCTTTACGTTATTCTCACCGATTTAAATAGTTTATTTGATGATGTAATTTTGTTATTTTTTTATATTCTAATACTACAGTGTTTTCCTTCTTTATCGACTTCTGCAGCTTATAGATTATTATTGCCACATTCAAGATAAATAAATGAAAATAAAATAACATAATACCTTATTTTTAATAGAGATTTTGGAAGATCATCTTCCTAGAGTATAGTATTGGAATGTTTTAAATATAATTTAATGCAAAGGTATTCTACATCTAAGTTAATAATAAGTGGTATAATTTTATTTTTTTGAAGAAAACGTTAAAAGTTGATAAGTAAAAAAAAGTACAATATAGCGCCAAATAAACGAACTTGACTTATCCAAGCCTCTATCATACCTCGTTGTTCTTACGGTTCTTTTATAACAGAATTTTAATGTAATTAAAAAGTTTCAGGTGGGGGGGGGGGTGGCTTTAGTATAGAACAAAAGGGCTTTGCTGGCCTATGGCTTATTTTAATGCAAAAAAATAAAAATAAAAATACTTTTAAAGAAATGGTAGTAAGTAAAGGAGCTAAGAAAATTTTCTTAATTGAGAGCATTGAAAGTGATTCGGATGATTTGGAGTACCAGATTTTAAATTTTTATTTAAATTTTAAGAATGATAAAATTAATATTTTAAATATCAATCTGAAAATGAGATTAAAGAAAACCAAGACAATGACTCTGAAGGTAATGGATAATGAATCAAAATTTATAGATACTAAAGTTTCTGCTTGGAAACAGCTGAGATAAGTGAAAATAAATAAATGAAATAACTTATCTATCTCAAGTTTATGTTAATCCTATTTAAATTCTTTATTTAAAATCAGAACATTTGCTTCTGCATATCCGAACTAAACTTGTTCCCAGTCGCAATCCTTTGTTTTTGGATCTTCGAATAAAACCATTCATTTCTATTCTGGTTCATAAAATAGTTTCTACTGCAGAATTCTCCGATAAAGTAGGGAAGGCGAGTTCAAAGGTTCCGTTTTCTTACTTCGGTCACTAAATGATCAGTCAAGCTGTCAACGAGATCATTAAGGGGCTACTTCTATAACGCTCCGAGGTAGAGCATTACAGAAAAAATTAATTTACCTCGAAAAGTGCTGGAATAAAGCTTGGGAACGGTAAGACTACAAATAAAGTTCGATGCTTGATATTTAAATGCTTATTATATTACTGCTTAAATTCTGCAGTAAATTTTCAGCCATTCTTTCTCTAGCATACTTCTGCATGAAAAAAAAGTTGAAAAACATTGTGTGGCTGCATCTGAAGTGATTTTCTGTATAAGTTTGGCAAGAAGGACGATAAGGAATAAAACCCAGGGACAGAGTTAAAAAAAATAATAACAACCGTAAACATATGTCCAACATTACTAACCTATTAGCTTCCAATTTTGTGTGCGCATAAATTCGATAATGATGCTCTCAGAATTCCAGAATTAAAATGTGAAGTCCCTTAGTATAGTGTAGTGGGGGGGAAGGGGCATTTGTCTCTTTTAATTTTAATTAAACACGTTTATTCCTCGATATTAATAACCGATTATCTTGAAATTTTGTACACGTATATATTGAGTAAAGATTCTTCCATGAATAGTTTTTAGGTAAACTAGGAGAAAAGAAATGGGGGGGGGGAGCAATGATTTAGTTTATTAAAAAGAAAAAAAAACTGCAGTTTGTCTTTTGGATAAATTTTACACAGATTATCATTAAAAATAAGCTTACATATTTAAACTTATGATTGTCTGAAAAATTACTTTACTTTAATTGTAATAATGAAACTTTCAGTGATACAGAAAAATAATAATTACATTGAAGAGAGTCGTATTAAAAAAACAAAATAAATTACCTCATTTTACCTTACTCTGTGGCAAACCATACTAAATAATGATTTATTTTTAAGCTAATAAAGTTCTTTACGTTATTCTCACCGATTTAAATAGTTTATTTGATGATGTAATTTTGTTATTTTTTTATATTCTAATACTACAGTGTTTTCCTTCTTTATCGACTTCTGCAGCTTATAGATTATTATTGCCACATTCAAGATAAATATATGAAAATAAAATAACATAATACCTTATTTTTAATAGAGATTTTGGAAGATCATCTTCCTAGAGTATAGTATTGGAATGTTTTAAATATAATTTAATGCAAAGGTATTCTACATCTAAGTTAATAATAAGTGGTATAATTTTATTTTTTTGAAGAAAACGTTAAAAGTTGATAAGTAAAAAAAAGTACAATATAGCGCCAAATAAACGAACTTGACTTATCCAAGCCTCTATCATACCTCGTTGTTCTTACGGTTCTTTTATAACAGAATTTTAATGTAATTAAAAAGTTTCAGGTGGGGGGGGGGATGGCTTTAGTATAGAACAAAAGGGCTTTGCTGGCCTATGGCTTATTTTAATGCAAAAAAATAAAAATAAAAATACTTTTAAAGAAATGGTAGTAAGTAAAGGAGCTAAGAAAATTTTCTTAATTGAGAGCATTGAAAGTGATTCGGATGATTTGGAGTACCAGATTTTAAATTTTTATTTAAATTTTAAGAATGATAAAATTAATATTTTAAATATCAATCTGAAAATGAGATTAAAGAAAACCAAGACAATGACTCTGAAGGTAATGGATAATGAATCAAAATTTATAGATACTAAAGTTTCTGCTTGGAAACAGCTGAGATAAGTGAAAATAAATAAATGAAATAACTTATCTATCTCAAGTTTATGTTAATCCTATTTAAATTCTTTATTTAAAATCAGAACATTTGCCTCTGCATATCCGAACTAAACTTGTTCCCAGTCGCAATCCTTTGTTTTTGGATCTTCGAATAAAACCATTCATTTCTATTCTGGTTCATAAAATAGTTTCTACTGCAGAATTCTCCGATAAAGTAGGGAAGGCGAGTTCAAAGGTTCCGTTTTCTTACTTCGGTCACTAAATGATCAGTCAAGCTGTCAACGAGATCATTAAGGGGCTACTTCTATAACGCTCCGAGGTAGAGCATTACAGAAAAAATTAATTTACCTCGAAAAGTGCTGGAATAAACCTTGGGAACGGTAAGACTACAAATAAAGTCACGATGCTTGATATTTAAATGCTTATTATATTACTGCTTAAATTCTGCAGTAAATTTTCAGCCATTCTTTCTCTAGCATACTTCTGCATGATAAAAAAAAAATTGAAAAACATTGTGTGGCTGCATCTGAAGTGATTTTCTGTATAAGTTTGGCAAGAAGGACGATAAGGAATAAAACCCAGGGACAGAGTTAAAAAAAATAATAACAACCGTAAACATATGTGCACATTAATTTTTTGTTACATATTTATATAAAACATTAGTCCCAGTTTCGGAAAAAAATTACATCGAATTACTTTTATTGAATCAAATTTATACAAACAGCTCCAAACTTAAAAATCAGCATCAGGAACACAGGACGGTATAGGAATTTTGTGGTATATTTGGACACCGACATCGTCCCAAACTTATTTATCTCGTTAATATTGTCATGCAGTTGTATGTTTTCCAGTATAAGAAATACCCCCCCCCCCCCTATTAGAATATGTACTGAAATAAAAATTATTATTCCGGGACTTAAAAGTCAAGAGATTGTGAGAATGCCTCATAAACGCTAGCGCAATATACGTACAATCAATAATTTAAAAATATATATATTTAAATGTTCAAACTATATTTATATACTTAACAAGAAAGAAAAATCCTGCCTTAAACATATTATGCACATTAAGCATATTAAGCATATTATGAAATACTTTCCAATACTTCCAGAATACTTTAATAATGCTTTGGTGTTCAATAAGGTTAATAACATACGTAAGTAACCAAGAAAAGTCTAACATATTTGCAAAACAGGATTGAGCAATTACTGCCCATAGCCGAAAAAGTACTTCAATTCTTTTGTGCGGTGCTATATTTTATCTATACATTTATATAAATTCTACATAGTATGTTAAAATTTAGCTTAGTATCAAAACATATAACAGGGGTAATTGTGTTCCGGGTGTAGCCCGGATTTCCGGGTTTTTCGGTCGATCCTTCCGTGTTTATGAGATCGTTACGTTTAGTGGAAAATTCGAACATTAAAACGTATCGCGAATTTCGGCAAATGGTCACCGAAAAAAATCAATTCCTCAATCGTTCGCTGAAAAAAATTGACAATTTCGTCAAAGGATTGCGGGGAAAAAATGCGAATTTCGTCAAAGAATCTTGAAATAAACACAATTTTCGTCAAAGGATCGCGATAAAACTAAAATTTTCGTCAAAACAACACGGCAAAACGCGATTTTCGTCAAAACATCGCGAGAAAAACGAATATATCGTCAAAGGAACGCGGAAAAATGGATATCGTCAAAAGATCGCTGGAAAAACGCTAATTTCGTTAAAAGATCAAGTAAAAAACATGAATTTCTTTAAAGAATCGCGGAAAAACAGCGAAATTCGTGAAAAGACCGGAGAAAAAACACATAATTAGAACCGGGAAGGATTTTCCCCATCCCGGAATGATGGAAAAAATGCGATTTTTGTCAAAGGATCGCGGGAAAAAACGCGATTTTCGTCAAAGGATCGCCGGAAAACGGAAATATCGCCAAAGGATCGCTGGAAAAACGCAAAAATTGTTAAAGGATCGCAGAAAAAACGATTTAAAGAATAACGAAAAAAACCCGCCAATTTCACCAAACGATCGTGGAAAAAACGCGAATTTTGTCAAAGAATCTCGAAATAAAACAAATTTCGTCTAATGATCTTGAAATAAAACAAATTTCTTCTAATCATCGCGAAATAAAGACAAATTTCGTCAAAGGATCGCAAAAAGTGCAAAATTTGCGAAGGATCGCGAAAAAAACAAGATTTTCGTCAAAAGATTGCGCGAAAAACGAAAATGTCGCCAAAGGATCGCGGAAAAACGCAAATTTCATTAAAGGATCGCGAAAAAAACAAGATTTTCGTCAAAAGATCGCGGGAAAACGGAAATGTCGTTAAAGGATAGTAGGAAAAACGCAAATTTCATTAAAGGATCACGAAAAAAAAAAACAATTTCTTCAAAGAATCGCCGAAAAAAACGCGAATTTCGTCAAAAGATCGCGGGAAAAACGCGATTTTCGTCAAAGAATCGCCAGAAAAACGGAAATATCGTCAATGGATTGCAGAAAAAATGCAAATTTTGTTAAAGGATCACAGGTTCACGGGGAAAAAACATGAATTTCTTTAAAGAATCGCGAAAAAACGCGAATTTCATGAAAGGACCGAAAAAAAAAAACGCATAATTAGAACAAGGAGTGATTCTCTCCCACCCTCTCTGCTGTTTTTTTTACTCAGAATCACCCCTGGTATTGTGTTATCCATCTCAATCTCTGTACAAAAATGTCCAGAATTGCATATCTATATCTGTAATGTGTAATACTCAAGAAGAAAGCAGCAAAAAGAAATTTACCTTGTGTAAGAGTAAAGCTAAAAAAAAAAAAAAAAAAAAAAAAAAAAATCTATTTTTATTTATTTTTTTTCTAATACTTAGTCACTTAGAAGTAAAATTGGATTGGTTTTGACGTTTTTTTACTCTTTTCAAATAACTAGGTATGACTTGCATTAAATCTGAAGAGAGATCCCACTCTTAATACATAATTTGTACTTGTTTCATGAGTACTTAGAATAAATTCAATTATTGAGTATAGAATTCAAACTTTGCTTATTTAACAAGATAAATTGCACTCTCCATTTGATGAAGTCATTTAGCTTTCAGTGAAATTAACATAAGTTTACCAAATTATGTTTTTCTGCAGTTGTATATTTCGAACAATAGCAGAAATAAGTCACTTGATTGTCATGCTGTTGCAACATCAGTTGTTATGTAAGTTGATATTGGTACATTTTGCATCGATAATTTTCAGGGTTTTTCAATTTGCATCGATTAATTTTCAGGGTTTTTCACTCTGAGTCACAATCACCCCTGATATAATAGGGCGAAAACACAGTCAGCAATTTTTATCAGTAGGCAAAAAAAAAATATTTGAATTCTTTTGAAATGTCCTGTATATGAGACCCGTACCCGCACCCTCCCTTCTTATATACATATCCAGTGCCAGTAGTGAGAAAAACTTAGTTAAACTAAAAAAACGCATATCATAACAAAAAACGCACTTCCAGCAATTATCGCTAATCAGGGCCGTAACCAGCGAGGCACGTCAGGCGTGCTCTGAAAAATTTTGGGAGGGCTAACATCTTTTAACAATCTATATCTCTTTTTAAATTAAACACAGTAAAACCGTAAAACCTGTGGATACGGGGTTGTCGGTAAAGAAACCCGGCTATGACATAACCTGTCTATTAAAAAAAAAAAAAAAATTCTTAAACGAAAAAAAATCATGATTCTTTGAAAAAAAAAAAAAAAAAAAAACAGTACAATTAGAGGCATTGTACCGTTTGCTAAGACGAAAATCTATCTAAAATGGAATTTTCTCGCATTCTGTGTGATTTTGCATTAACAGGTCTAGTTTTATTTAATGGAAAACAGATTGCATCCAACATCTCATAAAAAAAGTAGCTTTATTTAAATTTTAATTAAAGAAAAATAGTGCACATTGTTTAGCGTGTATAAAATTATCATAGTTTATAACTGTTTTCACTTTATTAAGCATATTTTAGAAAACCTAGTAAGTAAAAATATTTCTAATTAAAAATAATTTGCAATTGGTATAATAAGTAAAAATTGTTAATTGGTTTATTTTTTTTCAACTGCTTAATTAACAAAACTGAAATGAAAAAAAAAATCATGCATTGAATACTGATTAAGGTTGTACTTTACAATTTATTATATTACAGTGCATGCAATTGATCTCATTTAATTCAGTCCATTGTAAAAGTAACAAGCAAACATAGTTCAGATTACATAATATTTCCGTAAAGTATAAATAGTAACTTTCTAAATAACGTTTAAAGCTTCGTTAAAATGTAGAGGATGTTCGCACATTTTTGTAATGATTTTGACTTTCTCTGTGATTTAAATCTAAATGAAAAACAGATAAATAAATAAAACCTATATAGCATTTTTAATCGACTGATTTTTTTAAAAGAAATCATTGATTTAAATCATAAATTTTCTATATGTTTAAAATGACATTAGAAAGTATAAAATTTAAGATGAACATAATTTGGAAAGTTTCTACAGGTATTTTGACTTATGAATACATAAAAAAAAAGCTTTAAATAATTGTTTTTAAGTTTAATTCCAGACTGGTGTAAAAAGTTTAAGAACAGTAATTTTCTAAAAAGCCTAGTTTTTATCAAACATAAAATAAAAAGGACTTCATTTTAAAATGATATTTAAATCTAATATAGCATGCAATGTTATAATTTTCTTTTAGTAATCAAATTATTCATTCTTTTGTATAAAATAAGCATTGCAAGTATAATAAATTTCTGCAAGTAAAAGAATAAAATAGTCAGAACCTCATTTTCGCATTCTACTTTTGTAACAATAAATTTATAGCAGATAAAGAAGAATTAAAGAATGATATCGGCTGAACAGCTATTGTAAAAGAATGTATAAGAGAAAAAGAAGCAATTGGTATAAAATATTAAGCACAGCAAAAGCTTCTTCAATAAAGGTTGAATAAATGTTTGTTATTTAAAATTTTTGAACTCATATATACCAAATAAAAATTGCCAGGGATTAAAAAAGCGCCAAAACTATTTGAAACACTGAATGCTGAGAATCCCCACTGAGTGCTGATAATACTGCTGTTTATGGTTTGAAAATTTCAGATATAACTGGTTATTCCTTATATACTCTGTATGTGTATATGAATGGGTTAAAACATTTTTATATTTTTTTTTTGGATTAGCGTATGCATACATGTGTGTAGGTTTAGATTTAGGCGATTAACAGTACAAATGAAAAACAAGTTGGAAATTGCTCGTCAAACGTGGTAAATGAGGTGCGTTCGTACTATAACTAGTTTTATAATTATTTTTTACACCTCATATTGTATTGAATGTATAATTTTTTGCACTTCATAAAGTGCATAGCGTGTAGCATCATTAAAATGCACTTGCAATAACTTTTTCCCCATTCCCCGTAATGTAACGGAACACTTTTGATTGTCCCTGTAATTAAACTATACATCCGATTTTTCTAAAATTGGAAATGTCTCGACAAAATTTTGCAACAATTATATATTTAAAATTTCAGACCATTCGTAGGGCTGTAACATCATTAAAATGCACTTGCAATAATTTTTCCCATTGGCCGTAATGTAAAGAAAAACTTTTGAGTGTCCCTGTAATTAAACTATACATCCGATTTTCATAAAATTTGAAATGGCTCGACAAAATTTTTCAGCAATCATATATTTAAAATTTCAGACCATTCGGTTGGGTAGTTTTTGCTCTGTTGTATGCGGACAGACAGACAGACGGACTGAACGACGACTATAGGTGCTACATATTTATATAACTACGAACGCACATAATGAGCTGCAAATAATATTTGTTAGTTTTGCTATTTGTGCTACTAATTAATGAAATCACTTATTTTCAGTTTTATTAATTCTGTAATTATTTACTCTTTTCTCTAGGTAATTTTTTTAGGGTGCCACAACCTGTCCTTTATGAAATTGGCAAAATGGGTCTTTTTAAAAATTAGTGAAATTCACCAGAGTTGTAGCCAGAGATTTCTTGTAAAAAACTTCCCCATTCCACAGTATTTCTAAATCCATGTGCCCAAGACTTTGCAAAAAGGATAGAACTTTATTTCTTAAAAAAAAAAAAAAAAAAAAAAAAAAAAAAACTTGTTATTTAATTGTATTTTTCAATTTGTAATTCAAAAATTATTAAAATTAATGACACTTTATTTATTATACTAAGAAACTATATACTTTTTTCCCCTTATATAATTACTAAACACATGACTAATATATTTCCTCATGAAATAGCGCCCTTTTTTGGAACTAGCATCCTGTCCCTTTTCTTTCTAGAATGAATACTAAATTATTAAAGATCATTTTAGTAATTGAAGCATAAAAATGTATATTATGTTCCTAATTACAAAGTTAATTTTTTGTTTAATAATCATTAATTTTAGTATTAAACAATTTAATAGTAAATACAGTTATTAATAATTTTAATAAATGTAAATATCACTAGTTAGTACTTAATACAGTTTTACATAATTATTACAAAATGTTAATGTATATAACATTATTGTATGCTACTAATTAATGAAACTACTAATTTGCAGTTTTTATAATTTATGTAATTACCAATTAATAATAATTTTATTAATTAAAGAGTAAAATCACAGAATATGTTAGCAATTAGAGGTTAAATTGGTTTGGAAACCTAAAACTCTTGATAGCTATTCAGTATTTGAGCGCTGGGAAAAAAATCATAAAAAACCGATTTAAATAAAAAAAATCGGATTTTATCAAAATGCGTTTTTTTTTTTTCAAAAAAATCATGATTTTATTATACCTAAAAATAGGTGATATAATTAATTATAAAAAAAGAGAAATGTCAAAGTTTACGTTTGGCTGGGAAAAAGGTAAAAAAGTCCTTCCGGCCAGTGCCGGGAGGTAGAGGTAGCTTTCTCCTAGTCCTAGTCCAAGTCCTAGTCCCTACCTTTCTCCTAATCTCCTCCTAGCTTCCTTATTTTAAAAAAGCCAACTTATATTATTCAAACACACGAAGCTCAATTTAGTGGAAACGGAATATAAAAGATTCAATACTAATTTTTATCAATACTAAATTATTATGAATGAGAATTTCACGAAATTAGTCAGCTTTATCCAAGCTGCTTTTATTTAAAGTAACTTATATTTGGCTGCCAAATTCGGCGATTTCTTAAAGTGCCCGCCATTTTAAGACAACATGGTGGATGAGGCTAACCAGTGAACTTGGCCGAGACCTTAGTAATTGCTGTGCACATGCTCACTCACATCAGAATCGGTTGATATATACGAGTGTTGTCGCAAGCAAATAACAGATTTTTCAAAATGTCACCCACATTAGAAATTGAAACTGCTATATCTGAGCCATTTTTTAAGATAAAAACAAACAAAAAATGCTCCTGAATCCTTATATCAAGGTCAAATACTTAAGAAAGAAGTCTTTTTCAATTTCTAATTTTTTTGCACCTCACTTTAAATATATATATTTTTTTTAATTTAATGGCCGCCATTTTGAAACAAGATGGCTGATGAAGCTGGCCAACGAACTTGGTCGAGATATTGATGTATACTATCCACATGCCTTCTTCCATGGAAATAGGCGAATACGTGTGATATCGCGTGACAAATACAGAATCATTTCAAAGTGTTAGACATGCTAGAAATTCAAAGTGTTATAATTCAACCATTTTTTAAGATATAAACAACAAAACAAATTTTCAGAAACAAAAACTGCTCCAGAATCTTTGTATCAAGGCCAAACACATAAAAAAAATCTTTTTCATTTTCCAATTTTTTAATACCTCATTTTAAATTTTTAATTAATTTTTTTTTAAAAATGGCAACCCTTTTGAAACAAGATGGCGAATGAAGCTGGCCAATGAACTCGGTCGAAACATTGGTATGTACTATGTACAGACCAAGTTACATCCAAATCGGTTCATGAATACGCCTATTATCGAGTGACAAAATCAGGTCGTTTTAAAATGTCAGCCACAACATAAATTCAAAATGATATAACTCAGTCATTTTTTTAGATGTAGACGAAACAAAACCTGTTCCGGAATCTTTGTATTAAGGTCAAACACATACGAAAAAAAATCTTTTTCATTTTCAAATTTTTTGGTATCTCATTTTGAATTTTAAATTTTTAAATTTTTTTTAAATGGCCGCCATTTTGAAACAAGATGGCGGATGAAGCTGGCCAACGAACTCGATCCAGATATTTGTATGTACCATGTACACACCAAGGTACATCCAAATCGGTTCATAAATACGTCTGTTATCACGTGACAAAAATCAGGACGTTTCAAAATGTCAGCCACGCTAGAAATTCAAAATGCTATAACTCAGCCATTTTTTAAGATATAAACGAAACAAAAACTGCTCCCGAATCTTTTTATCAAGGTCAAACACATAAGAAAAAAATATTTTTTCAATTTTCAATTTTTTGGTACCACATTTCAAATTTAAATTTTTCTTAAAAATTTAAATGGCCGCCATTTTTAAACAAGATGGCGGATGAAGCTGACCAACGAACTCGGTCGAGACATTGGTATGTACTATGTATAAACGAAGTTACATCCAAATCGGTTCATAAATACGCCTTTTATCGCGTGACAAAATTCAGGACGTTTCAAAATGTCAGCCACGCTAGAAATTCAAAATGCTATAACTCAGCCATTTTTTAAGATATAGACGAAATAAAAGCTGCTCCGGAGTTTTTGTATAAACGTCAAATACATAAGAAAAAAATATTTTTCCCTTTTCAATTTTTTGGTACCACATTTCAAATTTTAAATTAAAAAAAAAAATTTAAATGGCCGCCATTTTGAAACAAAATGGCGGATGAAGCTGGCCAACGAACTCGGTTGAGACATATATATATATATATATATATCAATTTTGAACGGAGGGTGGTTTCGGGGTATGGGGGTCATGATCGATGAAAATATACCAAAATTTTTTGAAATCGCTTTCCTCCTAACGGCTGCAATAGGTAGCTTTTTGTAATGAAAGCTACCTAAAATGCATACCCAACAAAGGTACTTGCTTATCACAGCTTATTATATTTAAAGTCGTATCTCATGTTTTAAAATAAAATATAATCTCCACGCCTTTGCCGAAGTACTATCACAAAAATTTTAAACATCTCTATAGGAAATGTAAACAAAATTATAAAATCTGATTTAGAGCTAATAAAGGGGGGAAAAAAATGTTCATCACCTAATGCGAAATCATGTTTATCAGCATAAAATTATGTAGAGATTTTTCCATGAAATTTATTTGGCAGGAGAAAAATGGAAATATGCAGTTACAATTGATGAGGCTTGGATATGTTTACCTGACTGCAATAGAAAAAGACCTAAAATGTTGGTTCAGTGAAAAACAAAGAAAGTTTTGCTAAAGGTTTTATGGTTACTGTTGGATTCTCTTATAACAGAAAACTTAAAATAAAGAAAAAAGGAAAAAAGTCAAAATTTACTCGGATTAATATCAGAAATATGTTTTAACAACTGCATTCAAAGAAGACATTCCATCACTTTACCCAAACACTGTTGTTCACTGAGTTAAATTCCAAAAGTATAAAGCTACCAGCCAGCAGCCATATCTATAAATCTACTGCTATACTTATAGAAAAAAAAAAAAAAAAAAAAAAAAGAGAAATTAAATCGAAATTAAGGCTATCCCATTTAAATGCATCCCACTTAAGCTCAACGACGTATATTTTATGGATGACTGCATTTGGGCTTTTATAACAAGCTCTTTATAAGCAGCATTCTAAAACATTAGATGGACTCTGGAAGATTGCAACCGAGGAATGGAACAAAATCAACCTTTATATTAGATAAAAGGTGTAATATGATAGTTCAACAAAAGGGCTATCAGAAAAACACATTCGAAAATAAAATTCTTATCTTTGTTTATATATTTATTTTTCCAAAATCGTTACAAAAATGTGTGTACATTCATTCGCAATAAAAATTAAGATTTCGCGAGAATTGAATTTTAAATTCCGCATATTATTATATCCTTTAAAATAGGAATCGTTATAAATATATATATATATTAATTATATATTTTCAACACATACCTGGATTTTATAATTTAAAAAAAAAATCTATTATAATTCCAATTTCTATATTTTTCAATACTTTTATCAGAAGGCAGGGGGTTGGGGGTGAGAAAGCTATAGCATACGTTTTACGTGTTTTGCATTTCCTGAAATTCGCTGGATTAAAATTTTATCACTAAAAAATTACTTTTTGCAAACATGTCAGAAAGTAGCTTGTTTAGATTTGAAAACAGCATCTAAAACGCAAAATTTGTTGAGCTTGAATAACTATATTTGTACATTTTATGCCTTTATCATTCTTTTTTCCCCAAAAATGTGTCAGAAAGTAACTGATTTAAACATGAAAACAGATTTAAATACAATAGCCACTGTTTACACGAAGAGATTTTTGTATAAACCTTATAATACACATAACTTTAAACTTAACATAATACTTTTGCATATAATGTTTAATTATTATAAGATAAAAGAAAAATTGTTTATGTCAATCATCAAATGTAAAGAAAAAATTAGATAAAAGAGATCAGAAGCAAAAAAGGAATGTGTCTTTCTCACGCTTTTCTAATACTATACTCCTGCCGACACCCATAGCTAGAAACGGCGTTCAATTATTTTTTTTTTTCTCCCACTTGCATAAATTGACAACCTTTTTCTTTAGTCACATGTTTGTCAACAGGCAACCATTAAAGATTTAAAAAAACGTGTTTCAGTGAATAGTTTGAAGACGGTTTGCCCATTGCTGCACTAATTCTGATCAGTTTGAAAAATATATGCTTATTTCCGTTCGCACTGAGGGAATCAGGTGTGCTAACACATGTGGGGACCGGTTTATGCATCTGGACTTCAGGAGGAAAAAATGTTTCTAATTATCTTGCAATTCGAGAATTGTACCACAAGATAATATAACACAACTGATATGCTTCTGAATAGAAGGTTTTTTTTTTTTTTTTTTTTTTTTTTGCATATTTCGTTGTATTCAAGGATTTCAAGGCAGTTGAAAGTTAAAACATCTAAAATGTTTTTCCTGCAAATATAGATTTTTTTATTATTATTATTATTTTTTTTTTTACATTAGTTAAAATATACATTTTGTTTAAAAAAAAAAAGAAAAAAAAATTAAATAGTGAAATGATTAGGGGGGGGGGGTGCTCAGCCCACCCTGCCCCCATCTGGTTACGGACCTGTCGCTAATAGACTGTACTTCTGTATTGTCCTTCGTGGGTGTCTTTCTAAGGGAACCTAATCCGTATTAACGCATGGGAATCCACGGTTCGAAGAAAACCACGAAAACTCCGAACGGTTAGGCCAACGGGCGCGATTGGGTTCGAACCCAGCACCTCCCGTCTACCAGCTTCGAGAGCAGAACCTCTCAGCCACTGGTGGGGCGCTGTTAATATATGAAAATGAATGTTTGAACTATTATAATTTTTCATATGAGTGATGTCGTGTTTTTATTACTGGATATAAATAAATAAATAAGAATTTCAGAATTTAACTTCCCCTAGTTCACCCTAATTGAAAAAGGAAAATTCTAATTTTATCGTTTCATTACAGTATTTAAAGCTGTTAAAAACTATAAAAAAGTAAAAAATAGAGTCTCAACAACGTGAATCTTTCCGATACATTCTTACATAAAAACTTTAAATTTGCTTACATTACTATTCAATCGAATATCGTTTTTATTTTAATATAGTTTCAATTATAATAGAATAGCTAGCAGATGACAATTATTTCCTAATTGTTGTATCTAAAACCAATCCAAAATACTAACTGTAGCATCATTTTCAGAATAATATTTTGCCTTCATCAGAAAAAGAGAAAATGCATTCGATTTTTTATCATCTGAATAAGAATATCGTTAAATTTCGTGTTAAAAAATATACATATATGATTTTCAAAATGTGTATTTCCCTCAGTATTTGCATGGAGGCAAAGGGTATATTGTTTTATGTTGTAGGATGACTATTTTTTTTTCCAATACGCCTTTCTGGTGGCAACATCATCACTCTGTTAAGTGATTTCGATTTTTCAATTGAGTGAAGTATAGCCTCTTAAGCAGATGAATAAGGAAGACTAGAATTTATCAAGATTTCCAACAGTTTTAAACGTTTTCCAGATTGAACAAAATTTTATTAGATTTACGAAAAGGCTTATCCGCAGACATACTAAAGTGTTGGGTAGAATTATACATATAGTAAAATAAAAATATAGTAATTTTTACTATAGCTATGGGCAGAATGCAGGAAATTTTTGTCATATCTTTGGGACGCTTCAAAATATTTTAAAGTATAACATTTTCGTGCATAAAATGAGCGGAGGTGTTTAATGAGCACGGTACAAAAGATTTAAAAGGGGAGAATGAAGTGTCATAACATGTTTTCATGTTCACACTTTAAAACCTGTCTACACAGAGGGTGAGGCGCAAGTTAAAGGTGGGGTGGTTTACCATGAGTCATGGATTATAGAGATTTGCTGTCAAGAAAAAGAAAATGAAGAGAGAATCATCCTGTGAAATAATATACTATTATGGGATTTTTTTCAAAAAGATAATGAACTCAGAATAAATATAACCACTTTTTACGAATAAAACTAACTTTTAAACAAAAATATTTGCTGTGCATTTAAATGCAGATGTACAATTATCCATCTTCTGCTAAATGGGGGGAAAAAAACAACAACAAACAGCAAAATAATGATGCAAACTGGCGAAACTATTAAGGCGACTACATCGAATTGCTTTTGAATGAGCTAATTTCCCACTTTTATAGAAAGGTAGCCCCTAAATGGCGTCTGAATATTAAATCAACCACTCTGCGCAACAGAATGAGAAAAAGTATATATTTTAAAATTATTATTCATTTATTGCCTCACTGAGAGTACACCTGTCTTTATCATTCATAATATGAAATGAAATAGGGAAAAAACACAGAATACGTATAAAAATTAAACATTAAACAATGTTTATTCTAAAGACATCATCATATTTTTAAAAAAGAAAAGAAAATAATAGGAACGAAAATCACGTATTGTTGAGTTTTATTCCATTTTCGGCGTTAAATTAAATTCGCAATAATTTAATACGAACCATTAGGGAATCGCAGAAAAAAAAAAAAAAAAAAACTTTTTGTTGTGAAATTTTAGCCCTCTAAGATAACAGGAAAGTTTGCCTAAAATAGCCCTAAAATTTGAAAAAAAATTACAGAAATGAAAAATTTATAGATTTTTTTTTTCTCCCGAATTTCGATACCGTTACTAATGTTGGTTTATATATATTCTTGTGGACATGTTTACTTAGAATGTAAACACAAATGAGTATATTAATTGTATTCTCATCTTCTTATGACTTAAAGTGAATTCTTCTTACATGCCTCTGAAGATTATAGCAATAATTAGTTTAATTTTTTTTTTTCAAAACGAATTATTTAAGCGTCCTAAAATGACGCTATAAAAAACAATGATTTGTAAAAAATTAAATAATCAAAGTATGATCAATTTGGGATCGATATAAAATGTAATAAAAGTGTAATATTCTTTGTTAAATATTATTTTTTGAAGAAAATGTTGAATATCGAAATATCGATGCACAATATTTTCAGCTAAGGGGATTCTTCACGCGCTTGAAAACACACGCTCCGTAATGTTAATTCTACGAGCAGGTTATTTTCAAATTTCTCGTTTCAATTTGAATATTTTTAAACGCTTTTTTCTGCGTAGGATAGCTGAGCTCAATATTTAATCTGACTCTTTTTTATTTTTTCAATTTTGGTTGTAGATTTTTTTTTTTAAGTACTTTCAGCTTCGAAACTGGTTTCGAATCCCCTTAAGGCTTTTTGTTCTCAAATGCCCGCCGACTGAAGCATAATTTTCTAACACTCATTTGAAATTTGAAGTTAGTTTTTTGACGAAAGTGTATAAATTCGAACATATTCTTTTCGAAGTGAAAATACTCTGCAATTTTTTTTTATTTTTCTTTCGATATAATACGATTCCAATTTGAGTTGCTTTTATTTGTCTCATAAGCCTCTTTTATTCAAGTTTTATCGCTACCCCCCCCCTTTTTTTTTTCTCTTGAAAATCTTGTGGCTTTACGGAAAAACGAAAAACACATTCATATTTCTAGTGTATAAAGAAGACTGCCTGCAAATTTCGTGAATTTACGATTTAAATTGACTAGGGAATTGTGTCAGACAGTTAGAAGCTTAGATTTATAAAAAGATTAAAACAGCCCAAAACATCCATTTTAATTTTTTTAGAAAATCCAGTGTCCTTATAGAAAAACGAAACAAAACAAACCATTATTTTTTCTTAACGATTTTATTTAACGTAGCTTTTCAGCTTAAATTTATCGCGAAATAAAAAACTGGAATAACAAAATGTATTCTGTGTAAGGAAAGAAAATACGTGTAGATTATACGTACGGGTTATTTTTCGGTTTCTTATTTTCTTGGTAAATATTTTATTATGAAGTATTTGATTTAGTACTGTTTGGCAATTTTCATTTCTGTATCTAACCATGCCATTTTAATTGGTTTTTTTTTTTTTTTTTTTTTTTTTTTTTTGTGTGTGTGTGACGGAAGAAGGGGGGGGGGGGGACGTGATTTCTTTGCTCTTTTTTTTAATTCAATGCCAATAGTATGCCAAAGCTTGGAGATGTATTTCATGACGAAGTACCCACACAAATAGAAAAAAAAAAACACGTGTGTTTGTTACTTCTGTTATTTCTCTTTTATTAATCTGAAGACTAATGAATAGGTTCGTCTTTTATAAATCCTTGAACTTGAAACATCTGAATGCTAAAGTGTTGGAGTTGTTCATTACGTTGATTTTTACAAGTCAAGTATTTAATGAAAATTACATTATAAAAATATAAAACAGTGAAGATCAGTCCAGCTCCACGGATTTTTGTGATAAAGTTTATTGAAATGATAGATATTAAGCGAGTATGTATGAACATTGGAAAATCAGAAAATATTACAACCTTGCTGTTCCTAGAAATAAAATATTGTGGGGGAATTATTAGACAACGTATTTCAATTCTTGTTTTACTGCCATTAAAGAAACCTTCAACGGCTCTGCAGAAAGTAAGACCTGATTTTTGCCTAACTTTGTTCCTAAACTTTAGTTTAATAAATAAATATGTAATATTAAGAACAATACTTATCCTTTAATATCACATGTGTCGACATCTGTAATTAGAAATATAAAATATGAATGTTGTAATGACAACATAACTTTTTCCTTTGAAAAGCCTGATTCATTTGAAACAATTGTTATACGAATCACTTTAATAATCGTGTCTGTATATAGAGAAATGATTGAAATACCACTTTGTCTATGTTTTCTTAAATAAAATTAGAAAAAAGTAAGGGCTATAATTTATACTTGTAAAGTTATCGAAAGAACTAGATCTAAAATGTTTGTATAACGATATTTTCATTAATTACGTTCAGCTTGACATGAAACCCTGATTTCTTAAAAAGTGATTTCGACGATTTCCCAAAAACGATGCGAAACGAAAAAAACCCATATTTATGCCATTCTACACTTCCCGAAACTTTATCAACATTATTCTGAGAACTCCTCTACTATGGGAAGGAGTTCTTGTTTTATTTACTTTGCTAAGCTTTTCAAGTGGAATAGACAAGTTTTATTCTTATCTTGGAATTGGAGAAGAGACAGGGAATATGCTGTTATCTATTATGTTCTTGAATGGTTTGGTGAAACATCTGCAAATCATTAACCCGTTCGGGACCATGGGTGCATATATGCACCCTCAAAAAGTGCTTACAGCGCTTGAGTTTGATACCAGTAAAAAAGAAAAGTAAAATTGATTTTATTTAATTACGACATTTTCGCGATTTTTAAAGTTAAGTCAAATAATTAACAAAAACTGGTGCCAAACGAATAAAATTCGTGTAAAAGATCCTGGTCCTGAGTGGGTTAAGAAGTGTTTGCGCATACTTGAGAATTATCAGTGGTTCTACAGAGAGAATCCTTTATAGTTTGAGATTTTAAAAGCTTTTTATTTTAAAAATTAAAGCTATCTGGAATTTTAATTTATAATTTCTTCAAAGAAATACTTACAATAATATTTTAAACGCATATCATAGAGTCAATGATATATCTAATAGTCTCAACTTCGCATTTTGGCTTATATAATCTTTTAGTTTTTTTTTTTTTTTTTTTTTTTTTTTTTTTTTTTTTTCCAATGACATTTTAATTTCAATATAATTACCGCACAAGACTTACTCACAATATAAAAAAAACAGTCGAAATTCTTTTAAATTCGAAAAACAAAGCCACAAATTACCTTATATATATATACTGATCTTACTTCCAAATTTAAATTTATTGTAATACAGATATCTTCGTATAATTATAATTCAAATAACGTGTGTAAATTTTATGTTGAATTACTCAATTTATGTATGTATGCTCTTATATCAAATTAAAATTGTTCATTTCGTGAATTAGATTTCTTTAAGATTAAACTTTAATTTTACAATATTTCTGTAATAAAGAAAAATGAACTGCTCTAAATGTGTAAATATATGTGTATATAAATGTGTGTCTTAAATATATAATTGAAAGTCAGCTGTAAATAAGTTTGAACATAAAATTTTGGTGAAAATAAAATAATTTAATTTGGAATTCTTTGCATTCAATAATAAACTTTTTGAAATGTAGCACAAAGTTACTCTTTTAGTTTAAAAAAATATTTTTTCCATATTAAGAAAACTAGGGGATCGTACCCGGACTTCCCGGGTTACAGAATATAGGTGAAAACCATTTTTTTTAATTGAAAAGTTTTTTTTTTTTTTTTTACATGCAACGTATTTTTTAGATTGCCCACTAAAAATAATAGAGCATTTTTCATATGAAAAATATGAATTATACAATCAAATAAACTTTTGAAATTTATCAAAAGCGATTTTTTTTTTTTTTTAATCCTCATGCTAAGAGTTATTAGCCCAAGATTTTGCTACTTTCTGCATCCTTTTATTTTCTGAGGATTTCAGAGCTTTAAGCGCGTAGTTCAATTACATTTAAAAGAGCATTTTTTTCCCTTATACGACGCGACGGTGTAAAAATTTAAAATGTGCGATGTTTAGAAGTTTAAAAATTTGCAGTAGAGAAAATTTAAAAACCAAAATTTTATTTCAAATTTCAAAGTGTTTTGCCATTTGCAAAATGACTTATGCGTTACGCACAGATATGTTTGTACTTTATAATATTGATAGATATACATTTGAATTAATATTTATATTTGAATTAGTACTTTTTTTTTCAAATTTTGTCTATAATTTGAAATATCAAAATAAATAAATAAATAAAATAGTTAGAGGATGGGGGGAAGACAATTAAAGAAAACAGAAAATTAAAGGGAATAAAGGAAGTCTTGAATATGTCCATAAATTATATCGTGTTGAATGACAAAGACCTTTTTTTTTTAAGTATGAAGAAAGAGAGTGGCGGATAGTAAAATTTTATTTCTTTCACTGTACATAAGGATGATTTCTTTTCACATTCCATTTCGATTTTTTTAAATATTTTTTTTCCCTTGCAAGAGGTTTTCCAAAATAATTTATTTGTTGAGTAAATGATTATCGTATGTTTCTTTCTATCGCCGTGTGTTTTTATTCAATTTGTGTTTCTTCAAAAAATAAATAATGGGACAAATGTGTAGTAGTCCTGGGGGAAAAAAGGTGGGGGGATGCTCATGCTCATAGTCACGAACATTAGGTTCTGTGTCACACATAGGGCAATTTGATTTTGAATCTTACTTTTCATTTTGTATTCCCGAGAAAAGTAACTGAAAATTTAAATTTAATTTTGAAAATTTAAATTTAATTTTAAAAATTTAAATAAAAAAAAATAAAATTTAATTCAAATTGTTTAAATAAATATTTTTTTTTTTTTTTTTTTTTTTTTTTTTTTGTACGCAGTTATTCAAAATGAAAAGAAATTCATTTTACGTAATTTATGTTAAAACAATTTTAACATTTTTTTACTCCAAATACAACTTTAACTAGAATGAAAAATCATGCTTTATGCATAGATTATGAAACATTTTCTTATACTACCAAGAATGTTCTATTATAATAATTTTTTTTTTCATACAAAGAACAGAGTTACGTAAATAAACATTTTAGAAAATACTTAACAAACTTAAAAGCCTTCTATAGATTCACTCACGGGAACTGAATCCATTTGCTAATGTGAATCCTACGGGAATTTTTTTTTTTTTTTTTTTTTTTTTTTTTTTTAACTCGTTTGCAATTTAATTTTTTTAATGATTTTCATTTGCGCTGGATAGCCTAGATTGATTTTCACAATGCCCGTTTTTTACTTTGCGATCTTCTTCGCAGTCTTTTTTATTTATTTATTTATAAGGATACGCAGACTTTTGAAACAGGTTCCGAGAAAGTGTAGTTATCCAAGTTGAAAAAAAAAGAGCAAATAAAATTGAAAAAGCAAAAAAACAGCCATTGTAGAGATCGGTCTCAGATATCCAATGCAAAAATCATAAAAAAAAAAAAAAAAATTAAATAAATAAATGTAAACGAGATATTAAAAAAAAAAAAAAAATCTTTTATAGGATTAACATTAGAAAGCAGGTGTTTTCGCGTGAGTAAATAATTTCTTAACACACAAATTTTTCAGTATATAATTTTTTATTCTTTTTCCTTTTTTTTTTACATACCACACAGTAAAACTGACAGTGCAATTAAGGCAGTTCTCAAATCCAAAAGGTCAACTTTATGACATTTTTTTTATGACTTTATTATTTTTTTTTTTTTTTCGGAAATGCATGTTGTTGTTCAGAAACTGTGTAATCGAGCTGTTTTTTCCAAGTTTTTTTTTTTTTTTTGGAAACGCAATAGATTTTTCAAAAATAGTGTCAAAGTTAGCGTTTTGAACCAAATTTCCGTGCGAAAGAAGAATATCCACTCAAGAAATGGTGAAAAATGTGTTTGCTATGTGATCAAAATCGCAACCATAGTCATGCTTTCCAATTTTATCTTTCCGTTAAAAAATGAATTTGTAAATGGGTCAAAATGTTTTGCGCTTGTTGAGCAGATCAGTTGAACACAAATAGAGCGCCTTAAAGGAGAGAACACATAAAACAATTGAAAAAAGGTTTTCTGGCAATTACCGTTCATTGACGACAATATTTGTGTAACCATATCTTTTGTGGAGTTCTATATAAGAATTTATTTATATTATATTCACACAGTAAAACCTAGCTGTGCTAAAAGACGAATAATATTCTTGAAAACGCATTTTCCTGAAGTCACGCACACAAAAATTAAATAATTCAAATAGCTGCATTGCATATGATCTATAGAATTCATTCATGCCACATAATGTAATAGAAATTATTTAAGATCGAAAATGCGCGTACTGTAATGTTGCTTATAGACTGTTAAGGCTGTTCTCAACTGTTCTACTGAAGAAGCGCAAAACGTTTTGACACGTTTACAAATCCATTATTATTATTATTTTTTTTTTTTTAACGGAAAGATATAAAATTGGAAAGCCTGATCATGGAAGCGATTTGGAATCGAACTGTTTTTCCATTTTTGGTCAATCAATTACTAATTGAGTTGCAAGCGATTTTGATCAGGCGACAAACACGTTTTTCATCCTTTCTTGAGTGTTTTTTCACCTTTCGCGCAGAAATTCGTTTCAAAACGCTCACGTTGACACTATTTTCTGAAAGATCTATCGCGTTTGCAAAAAAAAAAAAAAAAAAAAAAAAAAAAAAAAGGAAAAAATTGCTTGATTACATAGTTTGTGAACAAAAACAACTGATAGTTTCATGCATTTCCGAACAAAAATAAATTAAAACTTATGTCATAAAGTTGCCCTTTTGGATTTGAGAACAGCCTTAAAGAAAATTTATATTATACATGCCCTATGGTTTTCATCGCCTTTCATGAAAATGGCGGCTGCCGAAGGCGGTTTTTTTTCAGCGTTTGTAACGGTCCTTTGAAATTTGGTGCCAATAATTTTTTTAAGTTTTTTCCGCTTTAATTGTCTGAGATTAAACAAGACAAAGAAATCTTTTATAAAATACTGGTGTCTAAATTTAGGGACCATACATTACGTTTAAAAAAATCTGCTCTCGGCATATGCGATTTTTGTGTCAGCGCTCAGGCCTCGTATGTCTGGCCGGTGTGTTTTCTGTGGTTGACGTTATTCCCCTCCTCAATAACATATATCAATTTCACAAAACACTTTTCAAACAATCACTGTACACTGTTAAAAATCTTGCAGCATTCTGGCAGGTCATTCGACCGTTTTTTCAAAAAACGGTTTCATAACCATAATTTAACTATATTCTGACCATAAAATGGCCAATAATATGGTCTGAATTGTGTTAAATTCACGGTTGTGTAACCATTGTCGGAAAAAACGGTCAAATGATCTGTTAGAATGCTGCAAATTTTTAACAGTGTATACCGAGAGTAATGCAATGGAATTTTTTTGGGAATCTTGTAAATAAACGATAGAAGCTACTCAATCGGTATTCTATATTAAGCGTATTGCACTATAGTGATATATATCAATTTCATTATGTTTGAAGTAGTGTAACATTATTAAAATACAATGTAAAGAATTTTCTTTCCGGAGGGCATAATTTAACAAAATAGTTTAATGTATACCTGTAAACGAACTACATGTGCTACACGCTTCATTTTCATTAAGGAATCTTTATAGTAAATCATAATAATGTATATAAATAGTGTGGCAATCCAAGTTTATTTACGAGCAAACGAGATGACGAACCGAAGTAAACATTTTTCCGCAATATTAGAAAGTGTTAAAATATTGTATTTTAATTTTCTATTTTTTATGCTGCTGCAAATTTTATAGAGATTGCAGATATTTTAAAATAACATCGCCGTTATTCAATAAAATCTGTATTCTATTTTTAAAAATATTTTAGAATTATCATAAATAAGACTATATTAAAAACTGCAAATTAAACTTCTATCACCCTTTTTTACAAAATGAGAAAATGAAACCATTATTTTTTTTTTTTTCTAAACACTCAAATATGTTAATGTATTTTAATCGGCGGTTCAGTAAAAGAAAAATACATATACCGTATTTTATGGAAAAAACGCCGCACTCCTCAAATTGGCCTGAATAAGCTTAAAAATATCGTAATCGCCGCACTCGTTATAAACGCCGCATCCGTCGGAACGCTACTTTTGTCAACAGCATCACATTGACCTAACTTTAATCAAAGTTTTCTGAGCAGTGTAGGATTTTAATATCTTAAGATATCTGAAGTTTTATTTAAAATATTTAAATACAATTTTAAATATTTTTATGAATTTTTAAGTTAAGGAAACTCAGTTGGTATTTAGAAAAAATCGTAAACTCCGCATTTGGAAAAATATTAACTTTTAAACTCGTAAACGTCGCGGCGTTTCTTCCATAAAATACGGCATATAAAAGAAAACAGAACTAAAAATAGTCTTTTACTGTGACTTCAGGGGAAGAAACCCCCACTCCCTCCCTGATGAATAATTCTTGATTATCCTTTCTTTTCCTGTTTAATTACTTTAAATCCTTTGAGAAGAGCAAACTTAATTATATTTTTAAATTTTCGAGAGAGAAAGAAAATTTACTAAATTAAATTTGAAAATCCAGAGAGAAGCAATTCTGCTCAACTACCATTGCTGGCTCCCATGTTTCCTTTCTGCCCTTCCCTTTCTACCCTGTTCTACAAAAGACATAGTTTTAAAACAAAAACACATTGATATTTGGAAAATATATAATCCTTACCAAAAAAGTTGAAGGGACAGATATGGCGCATTCGCGTCTTACTGCCTTTTTTTTCTTTGGCGGTCAGCGAACGGGCTTCGCCAAAGCACTGAACTTTCCAATGGGCCGTAAAAGCAGAATTAGGACAATTTTTTAAACGAGCCGGGCCGACATAAAAATTTAAATGAAACCGATAAAATATGGAGGGCCCAACTAAGAGTATAGAGGACACTGGGGCAAGCATCATTCTGGTGGGGAGGGGGGGGGTGCTTCTATCTATCTATAGAATTGTCTTGTGAATAATGTGGAAGTGGGTAGTCATAAACTTCATACATGTATGTACGCATAAATTTTGTACCCGGTACTGCTCACATCTATATACAGGGTATCACAAAAAGATGGTCATAATTTTAAGGCTCTGCTTATTAAAATCTCAACTGCTCTGCTCAACAAGCGCAAAATCTTTTGTCACATTTACAGATTCGTTTTTTAACGGAAAGATATAAAATTGGAAGACCTGGCTGTGGAAGCGATTTGGAATCGAACTGTGTTTTCGATTTTTTGATAAATAAATTACCTATTGAATTATAAGCGATTTTGATTACGTGACAAACACGCTTTTCACCATTTCTTGGGTGATTATTCTTCTATCGCGCGGAAATTCGGTTCAAAACGCCCACTGGCCCACTTTGACACTATTTTCTAATAGTTCTATTGCGTTTGCCTCCCCCCCCCCAAAAAAAAAAAAAAAAAAAAAAAAAAAACGGAAAAAACAGCTTGATTTCATAGTTTCTGAGCAACAACATCTTCTCGATTCATGCATTTCCGAAAAAAAAAAGTTAAAACTTATCAGTGGCGTGGCGTGAAAATTTTCGGTGGTCATCGCAATTATTTAAGTTTGTGGTGAAAAATTATTAACTCTAAAATTCAATGGTTGAATGTTCAAAAAAGAAACTTTAAATCTTACCTTCACTTATACATGAACTCCAAATGTTCTGCTAAAACTGGATCGTAGAGTTTTAAAAGCTTATTAAGAGTTTTATAATATTGCTTGGTCATCGCCGCATCCAGCGATGACCGGACGCCACGCCACTGAAACTTATGTCATAAAGTTATCCTTTTGGATTTGAGAACAGCCTTAAGAAAAAATACTAGTAGGACAATAGTAGAAAAAATGATAAATTGGTTGATAGGAGTACTTCTTTGCAAACTTTTACTTTGTATGTTATAAGATGTCTAAAAGGGAATGCACTAAATTGGTCATCGTTAATGGTTTTAACATGCCACATTACGAGGAAAACAATAAGGGTGTTTGTTCTCAAATCCGAAAGGGCGAATTTCTGACATAAGTTTTAATTTATTTTTGTTCGAAAATGCATGTTTCATGCATTTTCGAACAAAAATAACAAAAACAACACCTAGCTGGTGTTGTTGTTCAGAAACTATGTAATCGAGCTGGTTTTTCATTTTTTTTTTTTTTTTTTTTTTGGAAACTCAATACATTTTTCAGAAAATAGTGTCAAAGTGGCCGTTTTGAACCGAATTTCCGCGCAAAAGGAGAAAAAACACTCAAAAGTGGGCCAAAAATGTGTTTGTCACGCGATCAAAATCGCTTATAACTTAATAGATATTTATTGATCAAAAAAGGGAAAACACAGTTCAATTCCAAATCGCTTTCACGGTCAGGCTTTCAAATTTTATATCTCTCCGTTACAAAATGAATTTGTAAATGTGTCAAAACGTTTTGTGCTTGTTGAGCAGAGCAGTTAAGAACAGCCTTAATAAATAATTTCTTTTGAAAACAATGGCATACTAATAAATTTTAATCATTAGTTTTCTAATGATATAGTTTGTTTTTTGCATGGGTGTGTGTGTGGGGGGGGGGGCGTGTACTGGAAGCAGAAAGGGGGAAGGGGGACCAATATGAATCTTGCAACCTGAATAAAATTATTTCCATAAATAGTTTACAAGTTTTTTCACAACTAGGTCGGACTTTTGATCTTCAACTGGAGTCAATAATTTCGTATTTGTAAAGAGGTCATCCCCAAATCAAATCAGATAATTGTCAATGTGAATGAAAAACGAAGATGGGTGAAGGGGGCAGGGGGGATAATGGTATTGGAGGATTCTCGCAGTGCAGGAGTTTGTATCAGAAGTTATCGGTCTGCATTGATGTCCCTTTTGTTGATATATTTTGCATTCGACTGCAGATGATATCGGCCATCTGAGAACCCCCTACTAACCAACATATGTGACAGTTATGACAATTACCATGAATATCTTTAAAGACTTTATTTACTGACTAATGGAAACATGCTGTTGTTAGTTGTCATGTGAGAAAAACATGACCAGGTTTTAAAACTGAAACATCTGGACATTTTTTAAAACTGAGACTGTGGTATATAAAGATCTTTTCCGGAAAGCTTGTGATGTCTTTTCCTTAGGGACAGGAGGGGGACAATAGTTTTCGGTTAAAGCATTCCAAGTAAAACTAAAGTATGCGTGTGAAGGAACAAAAGATAGCGGGGTATTTTTTTGAAACAGCAAGTAAACACCTCTTTCTTCCCTTTCAGTTCACCCATTTAATTCCTTTCAATTGTTTTTTTTAAATGCCCTTTGTCAAAAAAAGACTTAAATAGTTTAAAAAATCAATTCTTTAATTCATAAAATTGTTAATTTATTAATGTGTTTCTTTTATTTCGAACATTTAATATATCAGGAAGGTATGCGTCCCCTCACGTCCTTAGCGTCCCCCTTGAAAAAAAAAACATTAAGGGGACGCTTTAAATAAAATAAAAAAGTGAGGGACGCCATCCCCCTGCGTCCCCCCTCGACTACACCACTATGGGACAGCTTTAACGAAAATAATATATGCACTAGTTACTACAGAAGTTATTACAGAAAATAAATAAAACATTCTGCATTTCAAAAATAGCACATAATTTCGCTGTCCAAAATTCATCTTGAATAACACATTACTCATTACTCTAATGCAAATTAGTTAAAATAAATGTTTTTCTAGGGCTTCACATTTAGAAATTTTCTTTTTTAAATAGATGCTAATGTAATGACAGATATGATAGTGATACAAAATTACAAAGTTTATAATGTTCATATTCTACTTACCAAAAGTTTATGCGCAGTTTTTAAAAAAAATATTTAATAAGACAAAGTTAAGTTAATCCATAAATGTGTATTAGTGTTGGGTAGGACACGAGAAATTTCTGACGTTTGTATGAGGTACTTCAAAAACATTTTTGTCATGACAATGTCATGCTTCGAATGGTGTGAGGTGCGCGAGGAGTTAAAACGCAAGAACTACAACTGAGTTAGGAAAACATTCTGCATTTCAAAAATAGCACATAATTTCGCTGTCCAAAATCCGTCTTGAATAACACATTACTCATTACTCTAATGCAAATTAGTTAAAATGAATGTTTTTCTAGGGCTTCACATTTAGAAATTTTCTTTTTTAAATAGATGCTAATGTAATGACAGATATGATAGTGTTACAAAATTACAAAGTTTATAATGTTCATATTCTACTTACCAAAAGTTTATGCACAGTTTCTTTAAAAATATCTAATAAGACAAAGTTAAGTTAATCCATAAATGTGTATTAGTGTTGGGTAGGACACGAGAAATTTCTGACGTTTGTATGAGGTACTTCAAAAACATTTTTGTCATGAGGAGTTAAAACGCAAGAACTACAACTGAGTTAGGATAGATTAGGTTAAAAGAAATGTTTATTTATTTATTTATTTATTTTAATAAAGAAATAAGAAATGCAGCAGAATTTTTTCAAAAAATAAGAATTTTAAAGCTTTGTATGCTATGGAGGCATAGCATAGTGTGTGTGTGTGTGTGTGGGGGGGGGGGAGGATAACTTATTTTCAGGACCGGCACAAATATCGGGCAAACGGGGCGATTGCCCAGGACACTTGTTCTGTTAAGGTTCTGAGGAGCGACGTTTCTCTCCGCACAATTCAAAATTACTTTCCTCGTTGCAAAATAATAATAACTTTGCTTTTATTTTGATCATTTAAGCTCGCATTTTAAAAGATTTTTTTTTTTTCCAGTTACAAAGTTTGTATGAACTAGAGTTTATAACTGTCGAGAAACATATAGATACTGACATTTCATCTATTAAAAAAATATATATATATATTTACCGTAAATTTTTATATTTAAGAGAAACTTGTAAAGTTTTGATAAGTCAATTGCCCAAGTATGTAACATAAGTTTTATTATCTCTAATTTAAATTCCTTCATCTGTTATATAAAATATACAATATTAACTTTTTAATCATTGCAACTTCCCTGCATTTCTACAATAATGTTTTTTAATGTTATATAAATATTATATAGTTTTCAATTTCTAAATTATAATCTGCAGAAATAATCAGCGGATTCTTTGTTATTCGACACTTGTTTATGCAAGAAATCTGATTAATAGGTACTGTTCCAATTCTAAACTTATGTAAATTTAAACTACCTGCCATACCCTTATATATTTTATTGAATGGGAGCAGGGCCGAAACTAGGGGGTGCAGATGGGGCATGTGCCCCGGGTGCCAGAACGAAAGGCGAAGGGCGCCAAATGAAGATTTTGTTTGTAGTTTCTTACAAAAATGTATCTATATATATGAAATACGAAAAGTCTGTGAAAGTGAAAGTAACTTTATAAAACAACAAAAATTTGCAACCAAAATCGAAAATGTAAACACTAACCCGGTTAGAATCCAATCTCAGCTATTCTAAGAAAAAAAAAATCATTTAAAACTATTAATATGCAAGTGAGAAATTTTAAAAAGAACGCTCCCATAGGTTTAACATTAGCGATCTAGTTTCTTCGCGTGACTAGAATGCGATGGGAGCGTTGTTTACACATTTCTTGCTAGCATCTTAATTATTATTAAATGATTTTTATTTTTCTCTTTTTCTCTCTTTTATTTTATTTTATTTTATTTTTATTTTTTGCATAGGGTACCTGCGGAAGATAACGTTTATTGTGCGCAAGGAGGGGGGGGTGGGGGACACCAAAATCCATGTTTGCCTCGGGTGCAAAAAAGGCCAGTTTCAGCCCTGAATGAGAGCCACTGAAGGTAATAAACATAATTATGTACAATGATTGCAAAAGAATTGTGAAGTGTGTTTTTCATACATTTCAGTAGAAAACAAAACAAATGGGTAAAACTATTTTCTTTTTAAATATAAAACAAATGATAATGAGAATTGTTTTAAATCAGTTTTGTATGTATAAATCTTACTAGTCAAGATCTTCAAGATTTCAATCACAGACGTAGAGCTCTACAAAGTGTTTTTTTTTTTTTTTTTTTTTTTTTTTTTTTTTCAGGACCTCGCGCACCGTTGTGCCAGACCTGTATAACTTAACTTATGTAAAGTATTTTAGCGTTGTTTTTACATACAGAAAATCTTCCGTAACAAACACTCCACTCCACTGATACTACAGGACACAAAATTTCCGGACGCGACAGCGAAGGACAGAGAAAAAACGGCTGTCCTGAGACAACAGTAGCTTATAACTCAAGATCTAATTCATTTATCCGAAAATTAAAAAAACTGTTTGATTTAAAATCTTTCCAATAATCATGCCTGTAAGTATCATGTTTAAATGTCACTTTTATGTTTTAAAATTTGACAAAGTTTCGCGTTCTTGAACGGAGAAATATATATATATATATATATATATATTTTAGAATCACCTTAAATGGGATACCATTAGTCAAAAGTCCGAAAAAATGCTATATTCGATTTCAATCCCCCATTACTAAATATTCTTCAGATATGCGAACTATAATGAACTCATGTTTAAATTTATTAATTTATAAAATACCATACATTAACGATAAATAAATATTTGTTTTAATTTTTTGAGCGTTGTGTCCCCCGTTATATATGACACGATTTCAAACTTATGTCGATTTCAAAGTTCGTCGGCCTAAATATTCGGATTTTTAAATTGCAGAAATGCGTGTTAGGATCAATTAGAATGACTCCCACGGAACGGATAACAAAAACACTACTAACACTATAGACAATTGCCTTATGTAATTGGATCAAATAATAAAAATAACTTATTTTCAGACCCCCTAAATGATTGGGCACCCTAAGCCCGGCCTTCTTATGCTTAACCCTTAAATGCGCGATATTTTATTTTGTTTCGAAAAAAATTACATATGATTCTCTGAAAGGTTTATGACACAGGAAAAATAATGAAAAAAATTAGAGATACATTTTTCATATAATACGTTACTCTTTTCTTCTGTTGCTCCTCCGCAATATAAGTAAAAACTACCGTCGTGTGCCTGTTTTACGCTCAAATATTGCAAATAGTAAATATTTTAAGAAGTATGTCTCCAAATACCTTATCTTATATAATTATTTATTTTATAAAGCTTAAACTTTAATCCTTTAATTCTCATGATAGAATACGTTCTATAAATTACGTAGTCCAGAGAATCTGACCTTGCTATATTTTTAAACGGAAGGTCTGTTATTATTTAAAGTAAATATTGCTACTTTAATTTTCTGGTGTGAATTAGGTGTATACGAATTAAAAAAATCTATTAAGAGGCTACTTCAGTCAAATGAAAAGACGCACTCGCCAATGCTAATCCTATGGAAGAAATTTATAACGATATCTCGGTCGCATTTCAATATTTTTAAATGATTTCTTTTGCATTGCATGGTTGAGATCGATCTGTATGCAGGCCGTTTTTCACTTTTTCGATTTTGTTTACAGGTATTTCTTATGAGGACACTTTCATTTTCGGAACCGGTTTCGAAAGTAAAAGCATCCTCATAAAAAATATCTGCAATCAAAATCGAAAAAGTAAAAAACGGCCTGCATACAGATCGATCTCAACTATGCAATGCAAAAGAAATCATTTAAAAATATTGAAATGCGACCAAGATATTGTTATAAATTTCTTCCATAGGATTAGCATTGGCGAATGAGTCTTTTCATTTGACTGAAGTAGCCTCTTAAATTCAAAGCACTGTTGTTTGCATAAGCTGCGCACTAAAGGGTTAACCCCTTAATTCTCGCTCCCGTCATATTGACGGGCTGTGTCTTTTATTCAGATTATTCAGATTTGTTAGTTTCCCACCAGTTTTATAAAATAGTGTAATTGGCTTTATTATGGTATCATTTTACCTGTCAGTAAGGTGAATATTTCTTTTTCAAAAAACTGGTGCCAATAAGCAATTTGAATTTTAAAACCATAATTTAATGCGACCGTTAAGGGGTTAATGAAAAATCATGTCAGATATAAAGGGTACTCGAAGTTTAAAAAAAATAAAGGAAATATTTATTCATTGTTGATGTATGGTATTCTATAAATTGATAAAATTAAGAATGGGTACAAAACAGTTCACACAGCATAAATATAGAACATACTGCTGAGACTGAAATCAAATAACATATATTTTCAGACTCTTGATTTAAAAAGTTCTGATATCTAAATGATATCACATTTAAGACTGTTCTCTAAAGGAAAAAAAAAAAAAAAAAAAATCCGCATATCAACACGAAACTTTCTGACACATTTTTAAACATAAAACCATGATACTTACAGGCATGACCGTTGATTTGAAATCGAACAGTTTTTTTTTTCTTTTGGTTTTCGTTTTTGAATAAAGGAATTAATCTTGAGTTATAAGCGGGTGTTGTCAAATAATGATAGTTTTTCTTTTTTTTTTTTTTTTACCTTTCGCTATCGCGTCTAAAAGATTAACTTTGACAACATTTTCTGAATGAATCTTTGCCTTTATAAGAAAATGGAAAACTCTTTAATTTCTTGGTATCTGAACAAAATCGGTAAATTTTATATTTTTACAAATATTAATGCAAATTTTTTGTATTTACGAATGAAAATGACTTCGCGAAATGATCAGAAGAGATTAGTTTAGATTTGGGAATACCTTTCAATATAAAAAATTCTCCCCTCCCACCCAAAAAAAGGAAATCCATGACCCCTTTCTAAATAGTGAGCTGGATTCGCCCTTGTCATGAAAAAATACGAGCCCCCTCACCTCTTCCCCGCCCACATAAAAAAGACGTGACCACTTTTTAAAAGGACGGCTTTGGACCGTTTCCATTTCTACCAACACCTACTTTGTTGTTTCTACTCGTTCAGTGACTTATTGCGAATGTCAATGCTTTCTTATCTTAAATGACAAGCACATCATAAGCGCAAATTGGGAAGTATGAATTCAATATTATTAAAAGCAAGAGAAGAAAAAATAGCTCTCTTCTTTTCTTTCAACCAGGACCAACCTCCTTTAGGATAAAGCATCCTTCCCCAAATTCGTCTCAGTTTTTATCTTTCTACATTTTTTCCTTTCATTTTCACCCTTTCCTGAGCTTTTTCAAACTTGAAAGGTTGCCCGCAACCCTCTTGGACTCCTACCCCTTCTCTTTCACCTACAGACAATGAGAACACACCTCGCCACACACACAAATTCATTCATCCTCCTTGAAACAACTCTGGTGTCTATAGTCTTATATAGCTGCTTCAAAGCTAGCTTCAAAGAGACGCAAACATGACAAAATTTCGAATGTACAGTCGTGGAAAAAAAAAAAAAAGTAAACACCCCCTACTAACTCCTCAACAAATCATCGTAGAAGAAAGTTACTGGTACCGAACGATTGGAAATAAAGTCTACTTTTAAATGATGTATATAAAATTTTCTTAGGGGTCATCTACATATTAAAACGAATCCAAACTTCATTTTTTTCAATAGCAATACCCAATTTTAACGACATATTTCAAATCTTCGGTTCAAACTATGCCTAGCCACCAAATTTCAAGTCATTTGAATGATAAGTTTTTGAATTATAAACATTCAAAATTTAGTGCTTCTAATGTTAAATTACATTTTCATATTTTTATCTATGTCTCCCGAAATTATGCTCCTAATGTGCTATTTTTTTTTTTTTTTTTTTTTTTTTTTTGTAGTAATAATACTAATATACTCAAACATAAATAAGCTGAATTTGCAATTTTTATAATTTTATGATATGAATTATGAAATTAATATTCGAAAAAATTTTGATTGCAACCTACAATTTTTTTGATGGATTTAGACGTATTAAGTCCTGCTTTATGGAAATTCAAAAATTTCACATTTTTCTTCCAAGTAGTTTTCAAATTATGCTTAAAAAACGGCAAAATGATGGTTTAAGATGGTTTTACTCATTATGATGGAAGTGAGTAGACATTTTGAAATTTATTCTGCTGTACTGTAATCTTACACGCTTCCTTGACTCCTTGAGAGGCGCTTAAGTTGCCTTGATCAAGGAAGGGGCTCTCTCGGTTAACAATCCAATCCAGTACGGAACTTCAATTTGGATACAGCCCTTAAAATACGCTCTTTTAAAATAATTAATTTCTTGGAAACTTATGGTACGAATTGCATAAAAATTCGTTTTTAGGCTAATTGAAGGGTGTACAGTTCATTTATGCTGTCAGAATAGGGTACTACTAGTGAAAAAAACAAAGTTATGGTTCGTTTTAATATGTAGAATGCCCCCTAAGCAAATTTTATATACATCATTTAAAAGTAGACTTTATTTCCAATCGTTCGGTACCAGTAACTTTCTTCTACGATAATTTGTTGATTAGTTAGTAGGGGGTGTTTACTTTTTTTTCCCACGACTGTACCTCAAATCTGTCACAAATTGTCATAGTGTATGGGACAAATGAGGTGCTTTATGTATCAGTTACCCAACACTAATGTGTATAGATTAAAAACCACTTATACGCAGTGGTGTATTCAAGGGGTGGGCTGATGGGGCTACAGCCCCTTCCGAAATTTGTATAAAATATCAAGGTTAATTACGAAAGTTCAGAAAAATTTAATGAAACCTGCTAAGATGAAATTCAAATAGAGGCAGAAAAATACTCCATTTGAGACAAGTTTTTATCTTAGAAAATGCGATATTTTATAGAGACCACGGAATAGCCATTTCAGGGAATTTTCCCGTTATATACAGGCTATCTTTAAACGCGTTTTATCATGTAAAATGTGGTGATTAGAAGAGTATTATTAATTTGACAGAATTCAAAGAAGGTAAAAAGAAAATCTTCTGTCATGCAGAATACTGGTATTTTAGAATAAAAATGAAAGAAAATGTGCAAAAAGTGCAAAATTTGAAATAATTATTTAGAAACAGTCTTTTTCTTTCACTCTCTCTATCTTATTATTATTATTATTATTTTTTTTTTTTTTATGAAAAAAAAATTAAACGTCTTTCCTGTCTATATGCTTTCCATTGCAGCCAATATTGAATTTATAAAGGTTACTTCAGTTTTGTTTTTAGAGATAAATTCTCGGCATGAAAATCACAAGAGATTATTTTGATTCCAATTACACCAATCACGATTTTGCTTAATATTAAACAAGACATTTAAATCAGAGTTTGTATCAGTTACCCAACACTAATGTGTATAGATTAAAAACCACTTATACGCAGTGGTGTATTCAAGGGGTGGGCTGATGGGGCTACAGCCCCTTCCGAAATTTGTATAAAATATCAAGGTTAATTACGAAAGTTCAGAAAAATTTAATGAAACCTGCTAAGATGAAATTCAAATAGGGCCAGAAAAATACTCCATTTGAGACAAGATTTCATCTTAGAAAATGCGATATTTTATAGAGACCACGGAATAGCCATTTCAGGGAATTTTCCCGTTATATACAGGCTATCTTTAAACGCGTTTTATCATGTAAAATGTGGTGATTAGAAGAGTATTATTAATTTGACAGAATTCAAAGAAGGTAAAAAGAAAATCTTCTGTCATGCAGAATACTGGCATTTTAGAATAAAAATGAATGAAAATGTGCAAAAAGTGCAAAATTTGAAATAATTATTTAGAAACAGTCTTTCTCTTTCACTCTCTCTATCTTATTATTATTATTATTATTATTTTTTTATGAAAAAAAAATTAAACGTCTTTCCTGTCTATATGCTTTCTATTGCAGCCAATATTGAATTTATAAAGGTTACTTCAGTTTTGTTTTTAGAGATAAATTCTCGGCATGAAAATCGCAAGAGATTATTTTTATTCCAATTACACCAATCACGATTTTGCTTAATATTAAACAAGACATTTAAATCAGAGTTTGTATCAGTTACCCAACACTAATGTGTATAGATTAAAAACCACTTATACGCAGTGGTGTATTCAAGGGGTGGGCTGATGGGGCTACAGCCCCTTCCGAAATTTGTATAAAATATCAAGGTTAATTACGAAAGTTCAGAAAAATTTAATGAAACCTGCTAAGATGAAATTCAAATAGGGCCAGAAAAATACTCCATTTGAGACAAGTTTTCATCTTAGAAAATGCGATATTTTATAGAGACCACGGAATAGCCATTTCAGGGAATTTTTCCGTTATATACAGGCTATCTTTAAACGCGTTTTATCATGTAAAATGTGATATGTGGTGATTAGAAGAGTATTATTAATTTGACAGAATTCAAAGAAGGTAAAAAGAAAATCTTCTGTCATGCAGAATACTGGCATTTTAGAATAAAAATGAAAGAAAATGTGCAAAAAGTGCAAAATTTGAAATAATTATTTAGAAAGTCTTTCTCTTTCACTCTCTCTATCTTATTATTATTATTATTATTATTATTATTTTTTTTTTAATGAAAAAAAATTAAACGTCTTTCCTGTCTATATGCTTTCCATTGCAGCCAATATTGAATTTATAAAGGTTACTTCAGTTTTGTTTTTAGAGATAAATTCTCGGCATGAAAATCGCAAGAGATTATTTTTATTCCAATTACACCAATCACGATTTTGCTTAATATTAAACAAGACATTTAAATCAGAGTTTGTATCAGTTACCCAACACTAATGTGTATAGATTAAAAACCACTTATACGCAGTGGTGTATTCAAGGGGTGGGCTGATGGAGCTACAGCCCCTTCCGAAATTTGTATAAAATATCAAGGTTAATTACGAAAGTTCAGAAAAATTCAATGAAACCTGCTAAGATGAAATTCAAATAGGGCCAGAAAAATACTCCATTTGAGACAAGTTTTCATCTTAGAAAATGCGATATTTTATAGAGACCACGGAATAGCCATTTCAGGGAATTTTTCCGTTATATACAGGCTATCTTTAAACGCGTTTTATCATGTAAAATGTGATATGTGGTGATTAGAAGAGTATTATTAATTTGACAGAATTCAAAGAAGGTAAAAAGAAAATCTTCTGTCATGCAGAATACTGGCATTTTAGAATAAAAATGAAAGAAAATGTGCAAAAAGTGCAAAATTTGAAATAATTATTTAGAAAGTCTTTCTCTTTCACTCTCTCTATCTTATTATTATTATTATTATTATTATTTTTTAATGAAAAAAAATTAAACGTCTTTCCTGTCTATATGCTTTCCATTGCAGCCAATATTGAATTTATAAAGGTTACTTCAGTTTTGTTTTTAGAGATAAATTCTCGGCATGAAAATCGCAAGAGATTATTTTGATTCCAATTACACCAATCACGATTTTGCTCAATATTAAATAAGACATTTAAATCAGAGGAATGCATTCTTCAAATCATTTATACGAGTGCAAAACTGCAGTCAAGGTTCGTTTTATATATTTCAATTAAAATTTTTTTAACATAACTTACTTCGAGGGGAGGGGGAATCTCGGGTTTATCGGGAATTCTGGTGAATGTACGGAGAACAGATTTTAAATAAAAACACAAAAACATTTTAGATATTACCATTACGTTTTTTAAGCAGGATATTTTTTTCTTTCTTTCTTTTCTAGCTTTAACTTTGACTCTCATATGTGACTCAGAAAAATATATTGAATTTTATATTTTTATGGTTTAATAAAGTATTATTAATGTTTTCCACATTTTTATAAAGTAGAAACAAAATAACAAATAAAAAAAACATATATTAAAGTTAATATTATAAAATTCAAAACAAATTTGCATGCTCTTTTCAGAGAGAAATGCATTCTAGATGTTTATTTCTAGAAATGAAAAATAGCCTAGGTATTTTAATTTTAATTTTATTTTTTACATTTTTAATGTATCAATTACCTAGGTACATGTTTATTATTGGAAGTTGTATAAGCATTTAGTGCTTAATTACTCCCATTTTACAGCTGAATAGACGGCTTATAACATAACTGAGAGATAAGACTTGATGATAACATAACTGAGAGATAAGACTTGATAAAAATAATAAACCACTTTATCTAAAACTTCCTACTAAAAAAAGGACTAAATTTTTGTACAAAGAAAATTTTGAGGGAAAAGCATTGTTCTCATTTTAGAGTTTATATGTATATTTTTTCTTATCAAATCCTTTTGATTATTTTTTTTCCAATAAAAAAAAGAAAGTGTTAGAGGCAAACTTAATTCTTTGAAATTTAATTAAAATTATTATCCAGAAACTTCAAATAACATATTCGTATTTTTACTTACACTTAGATATAAATATAATCAACATATATAGAAAATATTAGTCTTAAAGAATTTGTATACAGTATCGAAAAAAGCAAAACTCTCTGTTAGATCGTGCCATATTTTATAAAAGAATATAGTACTACAAAGACCTGATTACTTACTGCGCAGTCAGACTAAGCCGCAGCCTTGGGATTACCGCAGATGCGAACACTGGAATTAATAAAATAATTAAAAAAATAATTCTTCAAGCTTTAGGGTAAAAAATTAATTTCAAGCTGCGATATCTAAGTAACAATAACTAAAATTTTTACTGTCTAAAGTTAACTGTCAGTTAAAGGATTAATAAATTTGCCTTTATTTGGAAGCAAACTTTCCAAATTTCCGACTGCATGGTGCATAGTAGCAAGAATTTTCGAGAAATTCATAGTTTTATTTGATTTTTCATTACAATAAATAAAATAAAAATAATCAGAGAAAAAAAGAACTTTAACACAAATCGCATAGAATCAGGATATTACTTAAAAAAAAATATTTAGGAGCAAAAAAGAAAAAAAAAAAAAAAAAAAATTTTTTTTGAACTCTGAATATATTTTTTTTTTTTGAAAAATAGCCTTGATATTGATTAATTTCTATATTGTTTTATGCAGTCAAATGTGAATAAGGATCCATTCAGGAATTCCCTTTTAAAAGTATGAAATGCTTTTTAAGTCAGTCAATTTACTATTTGTTAAAATGTAACAAGTTAATGTTTGCAATGTAATTTTAAAGAGTATCCAAGTTTTAACATCTGTGGGCGCACAGTTGAAGGAATGCCGTACAATGGATGAAGGTCATTAAAGGATACCCTCAATAGGCAATGCAACAATCGAAGAAAAAAGGCTATGCCAAATTTGAAGATAGAGTGGTTTTTGTTTAATGAATCGGTATGGGAACAACACCTGGCTAGCTGCTCGCAGCTCTTTTCTTGTAATAGAAGCATAATTAAAAAAAATCCCTTGTTTAAATAAGAAAATTAAAAATTTAATACACTAAAATTAGTTTTACTTGAGGCTAAATTGTTGTACTAAATAATAAAAAAAATAATGTCAATTCTTTTTTGTTAATGGTGTATTTGGTAATGGATGTTAACATCGGACTCTATTGATAACGGCTGTAAAATGGCCGAAAGTTCTAGGGTAACGTTAAAAGTATGGGGACGATTAAAAAAAAATAAAAAAGACTAGAAGACAGGAATTTTGCTTTTCCAAAATTTAGTGTCGCCCAGGATGAAATATATATATATATACATATATGTATTGTATATAAATATGAATAATACAAAACATATTTCAGTTTTAAGGATCAAAACACACGCTTTTATGTTATATAAAATGACGTTAATTGCATCCCCTGAAGAATTCCTCATTTAAGATCCTCAATTAAGGATTCCTCATTTTCCTCAGTCTTGAACAACATCTACAGTAAAGCATTGATATGACGTCACTATCGCTAAATAATACACACACACAAAACAAACAAACAAACAAAAAACAGATGTTACTCAAAAAAAAAATCGGCTATCTAATGATTCATATGCCTTCATTTGTTTGTAATATAGATAATTAAATTAAATATAGTTTATAATAGCTCCATGTTTTATCAGAAATCATATATTTATATTTTTAAAAAATACCACGTATTTTAATTAAATATTTCTTTTCAGTAGTTATGGAAAAATGGCAACAAAAAGATATAATTACTATTTTCCAATTATTTTTTCTTTACTTTCTGCAGGAATGGAGTACTTCAGTTGCCAAAATTAAACAAATGGAGCTAAAGACTACAAAAAAAAAAAAAAAAAAAAAAAGAATATCTCAAAAATAAATGGAGATGCAGTTTTCAAACAAATTGCATTTAAAATAACTTTTTTTTTTTTTTTCAATGCGACGGTATAAAAACTGAAAGTGTGCGAAGCTCAGAAGCTTTAAAATTTGAAGTGGAGTATTAACAGTACAATGATACAGCTGCTTGGTTTTACGAGTGGCTTATACAACTGAAAGTTATTTTCTGGAGACGACATTTCATTTGTTGGGAGAAAGAAATAGCAAATCGGGGACTAAAAACTGACACACTTTATGTAACGAAAAAAAAAATGTTGTTTTATAAAATTCTAATTTAAGTTTCGTGCTTTTCAAAACTATCCGATTTTTATTTTATTTAATTATTATCCATCAACTATTTTTAGTTCTGTATAAAAAATTATAAATTCTACAAAGTTACATAGCATTGATAATAACGCATACAAAACATATTTCAATTGGGAAAAGTTCCCAGACCCCGAAACTTTATTAATGAAGTAATGATATAAATTTTCGTAAAATTATGAAAAGTATTTTTTTTAATAAATGTTTAGGAAAATGAAAATTTTGGAAAATATTGATTTTGTCTCAAAGTCTTTTACTTATTTTCTAATTTCTTATTAAAATTAATGTATTAGCTTGTTTAATATTTGATAATTAAAAAAAAAACATATATACAGTCGAACCTCGTTATCCCGACACCTGGTTTTCACGTCACTCCGTTTATCACGTCAGAATTTCAAAGTCTTGATTTTCTGTATATGATTTTAATGTAAATAAATTCCGGATTTCACGTCGTTGAATAATTTTCAACTCCGGATATCCCGACAGTTTAGGAAAACTATCCATTTTTCACAATCTATCTTATAAGCACGGAAATTAAGCGGTAAGAAATGCCAAATTTTTCACTAATTTTTCTAAAATAACCATTGAGATAAATGAGAAATTTTACTTCAATTCTTTATCTGAATAAATAAACTCACACACTATGAATCACCTACTCAAGCTCCAGATAGACGCATCAGTCTACTCACGGACTTTTTGTTCTGGTCAGGCGGCGTTTTTTTTTTGGTTACACGGCGTTTTTCACCGGACTAAAACCGAATCTTTGGATTGCATTGAAATGATCAGAAATTATCTAACATCCATTTCTGAAACAACGAATATTGATTACAGTTCATTGTACAATAAAGAATTGTAGAAAGCACATCTAGAGATAAACAAACCTTAATTTATCAATGTTTCATGTAACAATAAAAAACAAGTCATCATAAATCTGATTTTTATTCTTTTTAATTTTGTTTTTGTGTTTATTTTGTTTAATAATTTTTTTTATTGCTTAAAACTGCAAGAACAGTTGTGAATTTAAAATTGTCTTAAAATAATTAAAAGTACAGCTTTTTGTAAACATACCTTGTTTACTCGCGTAATAGTCGCCCTCGCGTAACAGTCACACCCCCATTTTGAAGCAGAAAAAAATTGTCAAAATATTTTCTACGCATAAAAGTCGCAGTCGCGTATTTGGCTTTCATTTAGAATATAGAAAATTATCAGCAGTACTTTTCCCAGAACTAGTACTCATAATGGATTCATCTGTTCTGTCACTCCCATTTATTATTTACCCAATGGTCACTTCGTTCTTTAGACACCGATTCACATTACAATAGTAATTCTGGTATCTTCAGTGAAAGTGATTTATTATGAGAATTTTTTATCAAAATTTTTACAAATATCATTTGTAATTTTATGTCTATAAAAATATTACCATAAAAAGAAAAATGGTATTTAATAAACAGCAGACTAATCTGGAAACATTTAGTATGTTACTAAATTTATTATAATGTGTTTTTTTTTATACCAGTAATGTTTCAGCATTAGAGTGTACAATATTGTGTAGTAGATTTCCTCGCATAATAGTCGCACCTATATTTTCACAATGAAGAACTGGCAAAAAAAGTGCGACTATTACGTGAGTCAACACGGTATTTCTCTCCAACTCCAGTTACCGCAACAATCCGCTTATGACGACACTTTTTTCTGGTCATTAGAGTGTCTGGATAACGAGGTTCGACTGTACTACGATTAGATAAAGAACAAACTATTAACTTTATCTCCTTTGAAATCGCATTTTACTGTAGGGAGGGGGGAGGGTATGCATGTAAGTTAAAAAAGAAAAAAAAATAACTCTCTGGATACATTTTTACTGACGGTACAAATAAATTTATACCATAGGGAAGACTGGAGATACTTGGTCCCTGATCATAAAGTATACTAAAATCAATATGTAGAGTTTTGAAATATGGCAGTACATTTTAAGATACATTATTTTAGATAATCTAGCAACATAAAATCATTTACAGCCATTTTATTTCAGCATAAAAAGGAAATATTTAAATGTTGCAAGTTCAACTTTTTTAAAGTTTTGTTTTTATTTTCTATTGTTGTAAATTCGATAAATTGAATTGTATATCATTTAAAAGTATAAACTTTATTATTCTCAATATAACATCTTTAGCAAATTAGTTTTGTTTATTTACCACCTGAAATATACATTTATGTTCCAAACACAAAATGGGGATACTTGATCCCCTTTTTCTAGGGATACTTGATCCCAGGGATCATGTATCCCCAAATAGCTAAACTTTTAATACAAACAGAAATACTTCAGTTTTGTTACTAAATACAGAACATTAGCATCAATTTAGCAAAAGGTGTTTGCGATACTTTAATTTTATTACAGCAATAGTAGATAAATTTTCAAAGTATCTCTTTCATTGGAACTATGAAATGTTTGCGACTAAAACAGGATTCCATTATAGACAGGTTTTATTCACACTGGTGAACCATATATAGTATATATAGTAAAAGCTGAGAAAAAGCAATCGTAAGCGACCAAAAAAAGTTTTAGACAGATTCCTCCCTTAGTACATATAATTGTATGGTAATCCTTCCATCTTGAGCGCAAAAAGTTTCCATTTAAGACAGGATTCTGGTATAGTCAAGTTCTGTTTTGACAGGTTTTATTGTATTAACATAAATAACTGCATATGTGTAAATACAGCAAAACCTGTGAAAACGGAATCTTCCTTATACAGAAAAATAGTTTAGTCTCACTTAAAAGAATATCGTACAATTACACCTGACCTGCTAAAACGAAAACCGTAAATTTATCTACTGAAAACATTATACGGTATTTTTTTTAAATTATTTTTAGAAATTCCAGTTTTTTCCATCGCTACATCAGTTGACGCAAAGGATTATAGTCAATCTTAAAAAATTATTGGGTGTGTGTGTGTGTGGGGGGGGGGGGGGGCGGGCATACAACTCGATGCCTAAGGATATAATTAATTATTGTATTTCCAATCAACTTGCTGTCATTGTTATTATAATCTGATAAAGCCATTCAGTACTAATAATAATCATCGTTCAACAATGCAAAATTTTCTGACTCATTTTAAAACATAAAAGCATGATACTTGCACTCATTATTATTGAAGTGATTTGTAATAGAACAGTTAGTTATTTTACATTTCATAATAAATGAATTACATCTGGAGTTCTACGGCATTGTTGTCTCAGGACGGCAATTTCTTTTTCTTTTATGCGCTGTCAAGTCAATTCGGCTCAAAATGCAAACTTTGACAGCCTTTTCTGAAAAATCTCCTGTCTCTCCGAAAAATGAGAAAATAAGTCATCTGAATTTCATTATGTTGTTGCACTGCAGCGAATACAGTACTATATAGACATAAAAAATATTACAGAAATAATGTATGTTTGATATCGTAAAATAATACATTTTGTAACATTTTTCAGTAATCTTAAAATTCAGTTACGTTGTAAAGCAAATAAGTAAAAAATCTGTACAAAAATAACAAATTTTGAATAGTTGGTTGATATTGGAAATGCAGGGATGAAAGTGCACTAAAGCCATTTTGGAACAGCAAAAATCTAATTTTAGAGCAATAAAATCCATTTTTGGAGCCGCAAAAATCTGATTTTGAAGCAGTAAAATCCATTTTTTGAGACACAAAAATCTGATTTTGAAGCAATAAAATCGATTTTTGGAGCCTCAAAAATCTGATTTTGAAGCAGTAAAATCCATTGTCGTAGCAGCAAAAATCTGATTTTGTAGCAGTAAAATCCATTTTCGAAGCAGTAAAAATCTAATTTTGTAGCAATAAAAGCTGTTTTTGGAGCATATTGAAATTCTAATTAATGCTAATACTCCTAAAAATTAAAATGATTGCTATGTTGAAAATATTTTAACATTTGAAAGAATTATTAAACAGATAAAATTTCCGCGCATTTTTTGCTGTCAGTGAACATTCTAAACGACAATGGGAGTTGTCGGAGTTTCCTCTTAGTCCGCACAACTTCGAAGAAAATCCTTGTTATTTATATGCTGCCACCACCGATATGATTACGTGATATCGGTCACGCACTGAGAAGATTGTTTAAATGAAAACCAACGCTTTCAATTAACTAAATTAACAGTTTATTTACACACTATTTACACAACAACAAAAGACTATTTACACTTACAAACTCGGATATAGATGATCCGGTTCAACATTAAATCGAATACAGTAAATGCTGGCTGTGTACGGTTAAACTACGTTAAATCACTCTCACTCTACACACGTTAAATTAGCTTTCCGGAGATCAATCTCGATCTCCCAACACATGGGCTCTAAGCCTACGCTACCCGAGCCTCTCTCAACCCTACGCACTCTCCCAGAGCTATCCAAGGAACTCACGTCCACTTTGCGCACTACGCTCAAAACTGACTATCTCAGCAGACGAGAACCCCTTGCTCCTTCTCAACGTAACCCCTCCGGAGTTTTCTACCTGGCTCCCATTTCAAACGCTTTTCTACGTTCGTGGAATTCTTTTGTCTTCGTCTCTTCCACAGACATCTCAAAAGGTTGGACACACCCCTCTCCAACTATCTTTTTCCCCCTTCATACCATCTATACATTTTCACCGCCTTAGATCCAGTTTTAGATAAGGAAAGACTGTTATTTTGAAATTCCAGTACACAGCCCATACAATATATAATATATTAAGACAAAATAATATAGAACCTCAGTTCTAATAGTAGATGTTTCTCAGAACCTGACACCCCCCACCTTAGCGGAAAATATGCCATTTAGGGGCTAATTTTCCCCAAACATATAGTAACATCACAGAAGAGTTCAATTGTCTCTTTGCAGGTTTCTTCATTATTATTATTACATATATATATCAAGGTGTCTGAACATTCTCTACTGACATCTTTAATGAACCGTGTACTACTATTATTATTACAGAAAAACTACACATGCTAATACACTATAACACAAAATTCAAATACAATTACACATATACAAAAAAAAAAAAAAAAAAAAAAATTAAACGTGATGACATCCCTTTCATGTTTGTCCACTATTTGGTCATTGATGCCGATGGGCTAGTAATTAGCTGTTCTTCCCAGCTCTTCCTATGTAGCCTGGAAATTGCATCAGCATTTAAATGTTGTGCTCCTGGACGATGAGAAATACTCAGGTTCCAGCGTTGCAAGGCAAGAGCTCATCTAGTGAGTTTGGAGGACCTTTGGGCTGTTTCAGTGAGAAATTTTAATGGATTATGATCCGTTATGATCTCAATTTGAGATCCATATGTCCACTTTTCAAACTTCCGCAACCCGAAGAGAACACTCCAAGCCTCTTTCTTTATACTCGGCCAAGCACGCTGAGCCCCTGATAATTTCTGACTGGCAAAAGCTATCGGCTTAAACTGACCCTTTTCATCTTTTTGCGTAAGACAACATCCTATACTGCCAGGTCTGAAACATCGGCGTGAAGCTGATATTCCCGGCCTACGGTAGGTGTAGCCAGGGCCTGTTTACGGAATAGGCCCGTGAAGCCCGTGCTTACCCACTGAAATACAAAAGGGCCCCCAATTTTGCTTTTCAAAACTGTTTAGAAAAAAGAGTTTTAGAAAAAAGAAACTCAATCACTGTAAAAAATACATTTTTTTTTCTTATGAAACTTTATTTTTCTTACTATATGGCAATTTTTAAATCACAAAAAATATTTTGAAGTTCACATATTCTCAACTATAGTTCCATATTTGTCATTTACAAAATAAATTGGTTATTTACAATTAAACATATAATAAAATACTTTTATATAGGTAGTTTTAGTTTAATATTAAAAATGTTATTTACTTAACTTTGATGGTAAAATTTCGAATTATTTAAGCATACGAAAAAGAGATTTAGTAAATAAAGAGCAATTTGTAGAGTAATAGGGGGCCCCGTGTCTGACGTCGGGCTTCTCCTATTCCTAAGTGTTAAGCGGGCCCTGGGTGTAGCCAAACACGTCACGTTACATAACTCATCTTTAAGGGTATTAAATGCTTCTTCTGCCCTTTCATCCCATGGTACAGTATTTTTAATTTTCCCTCTAGTTAATTCCGTTAAAGGTATAGCAATTTCTGCATAATTTGGAATATAAGATCGATAGAATCCCATTAATACCAAAACAGATCTAACTTCCTTTTTAGTTTTCGGTCTCTTTAAACCCCTTATTGCTCCTATTTTCTCCTCATCAGGTGCATGCGTTCCACCCCCAATTACATGACCTAAAAACTTAGTCAATTTCTCTCCAAATTTACATTTACCCAGTGTAATCGTAAAATTTCTATTTTTAAGTTCTTCTATAACAGACCTAGCATGCTCACAATGCTCTTCCCAAGTGTCGGAGAAAATGATGACATTATCAATATATGCTTGTGCATACCTCCGATGATCTTGAAGAACCTCATTCATATCGTTTTGAAACGTAGCAGCTGCCCCTGACAAACAAAAAGGCATAGTACGCCACTGATAAGTCCCATTATGAGTTGTAAAAGCTGTCAAATGTTTACATTCCTCCGCCATTTTAATCTGCCAATAACCCCTCAATAAATCGATCGAAGATAAATATTTAGCTGCCCCCGCAGTATACATGATTACCTGCGAATCTTTCATAGGAAATGTTGGGACCTGCGTCACTGAATTTAAAGCTGTATAATCAATGCAAAGCCTAACAGTTGCGTCTTTTTTCGCCACGCAAACAATTGGATGACTGATTTCTGCATTTGATACTTCGATTAGATTTAACTCTAATAACACCCGAATCTGTCTATCTACTTCCTCTTTATAAGCAACAGGTACACTATATAACTTTGGATTTTTCCTTGCCACATCCGGTTTCAAATCAATACGGTGCTCCCCTACTTCCGCTGGTCACGCAGGGCCCATAAATGCCTCTTTATTATCCCTCAAAATGGACTTTATATCGTTGACTTGACTATTAGATAACCCTTTTATTTCGAACCTTTCTATGTCCCGTTCTACTTCTTGTTCCCGGTTTAAAATAGGAATTTCCCCAAATTCTTCATCACCTTCAAAAACAATATTAACTATTAAAAAGCAGAAAAACCAACGTTTAAAATGCACAAATAATATATGAAAAGCAGCAAACAGCTGTTTCGAACCTACTAGCGAGATTCTTCTTTAGTGCAAAAGGAACAGCGTGCTAGAAAAAGCAAGGCTGAGCAAAATCATAGACAGAGACGCGCTGGCTTTTATACCCTATGCGGGTGGCGAAGGCGCCGAAACAACCAATGAGAGAGAAGCAGTGGAAACGACTGGGTGAACAAGTAGCGTAGGTAAATTAGATAACTTAAGAACTCAATTACCTCAAAGCTATTGCTGTCGATCGTGGTTATTCCTCTAATATTATCGATTCTATTTATAAGAAACTGACGAAATCAGACCATTCTGAAAAGCATTCTAATTCCAACTCTAATACTTCAGTTGTATTACCATTTTTCCTAAAATCAGTCAGCAAGTTGCTAAAATCCTAAGAAGGTTTGATTTTAAAGTTATTTTTTCTCCTGTTAATAAAATCCCTTTTTCAAATCTCAAACACCCCGTTGATCACCTAGATAATTGGGGCATTTACCAGATCTCTTGTCAGTGTGGTCTTTCTTATATTGGTCAGACTAAACGTGCTCTTAGATTTCGTTTAAAAGAGCATGAAGGTTATGTTAAAAATCAGGAGCTCAAACGTTCTTCTATTGCTCAACATTCTTGGTCTTCTCAGCATAGGTTCGATTTTTCCTCAGCCATCATTATCCAAAAATGTTCTTCTAACCTTGATCTTGATTTTTGGGAAGCTTACCATATCATTAAAAATTCTCACTCTTTAGTCAATGACTTATCTAGTACTCCAGATTTTCCAAGTATTTGGAAAGCGTTAATTTAATTCCCCTTTTTTGGTTTCTTTTCTCTACTTCTCCGGTAGATGTCGCTACTTGTCCACCCAGTCGTTTCCACTGCTTCTCTCTCATTGGTTGTTTCGGCGCCTTCGCCACCCGCATAGGGTATAAAAGCCAGCGCGTCTCTGTCTATGATTTTGCTCAGCCTTGCTTTTTCTAGCACGCTGTTCCTTTTGCACTGAAGAAGAATCTCGCTAGTAGATTCGAAACAGCTGTTTGCTGCTTTTCATATATTATTTGTGCTTTTTAAACGTTGGTTTTTCTGCTTTTTAATATTGTTGCACAAAGGCTTTATTTGCTATTTTTAAATATTAACTATGTTACACCTGACTACAAATTCCCCTTTATTTTGATATACATACTTTTTGCTACCATCCGCCATCTCATCTAAAACTCTATCACGCACTTTCACTTTTCTAGATAACTGACATTCTAGACATGATTTACAGAATTTTTTAGCTTCTTTAGCCATACCTTCCCAATAAAAAGTTTGCCTAATTCTCTCTAAGGTTTTCTTTGCCGCGTGATGTTCTCCCTCATTAGAAACATGCGCTGACTTTAAGATTCCTTCTCTTTTGACTTTAGGCACTACTAATTTAGTTATAGCTTCTTTTACAAATTTATCTTTATGATAAAATAAGTCCTTTTCAATATAATAACCCCCCTTTATCAATTTTAGCTAATTCCCAAGCTCTCTCTAACTCTTTACATTCCAATTGGGATTTCTTAAATATATCTGAATTACTAATGATAACGTTAATATTTTCCTCTACTTTCGTTTTTTCTGAATTTTGACTTTGTAAATTTTCCGATCTCGCTTCTATTGCGTAAACATTACAATTATCGCTACTCATATCTTTCCTTTCACTCGAGTTATCAATGCCAATTTCCGAACTTTCTAATTTTTGGGACTCTAGCAATGGCTCCTCGCGATTGATCCCTGACAACTCATTAATCCCCTCGGGATGTAAAATTACCTGCTCATTAATATTATCGGTCACCGCACAAAGTACTTCCTGATGAATTATATTAGTTTGTCCGAATTGCGGAATAGCTAACGGTAATTTAACCAACGGTGATTTAACTGCTTCACCAAATAATCCTTGTAAATAAATAATACCCGCTCCTTTTAACTTCTCTTCCGGTACCAAATCTTTATGAATAACACTAATTTCACATCCAGAATTGACCAATCCTTTTGCTTTTTGCCCATTTACACTAATTTCATTTTTCTCAAGTTTATTTAATTTCTCACCAATAACATTAGTTCTCTGTTCGGCCTTTGCCGATATCCTCGCCACAATAGCTCCCTTTGGTAACTCTTTATTTCCTTTCACGACAATCTTATTTACACCCGCTTTCTGTTCACACCCTTTACTAGCATTATTATTACCCTCATTACCCACTTTATTACAAAAACGCTGGTAATGACCCCTTAAACCATATTTGAAGCATCTAGGAGCTGAATCATCACTAGGTTTCTTAAAATCAGTTTTCCTACCCGAAAAAGAATTAGTCTCATTACTTCCGTTTTGCCTCCAATTACCACTTAATTTACTATCCTCCCTTTACTATATGCCCCTTACTATCCTACCTACCCTGAATTTCCCTTTTTCAATGTTTACATATCTATCTTTACCCTTAAAACGTTTATACGTAACCGCATAACACTTGTGTTTAGCGTCAAAATAATTGTCACATTCTTTAGCAATTTTAGAAGCTTCTAACCATTTACTCTGCTGAGTTAACCCAATATATGATGCGGTTTCTTCATCTAACTTATCCGTAATTATTAACTGGTTGACCTTTTCATATGAGTCAGCACCCCTAATCTTACAATAATTTTCCCATGTTGCTATTAAACGCGATACAAATAATACATGAGTTTCATTCTGGTTTCTCCTAGCCTTCTTAAAGTTTTCCAAACACGCCTTCGGTGTCGGCTCGTGTTCCCTTAGAACTAATTCCTTTAATTCCTCATAACTCTCAATTTGTTCTCTAGTGGTATAAATTAACAAATTATCTGCTTTATCTCCTAGCATATTTAGTAGAATTTCGGCCTGTTGGTTTTCCGGTACATTTTTAGATTTGAATGCCCTTTCTAAACTGTTGAAAAATAAATTCCATTCCTCAGTCCCTTCTGGTACTTTGATAGACAGAGTTTGAACACTTTTGATCAATTTTTCTAGGTTACTTTCATTATTAGATTCCCTAGACCCATTTGAGTTATTTGTCGAACCTTGTACCCTTAGCCTGTCCATTTCTAATTCATGTTCCATCCTTAATTTTTCAGCCCTCTCTTCTCTTTCTAACTTTTTAGCCCTCTCCTCTCTTTCTAACTTTTCGCGTTCTATCTTTTCCCGTTCAACCCTTTCTACTCTTTCGCGCTCTAATTTTTCCTGTTTTTCTTCGCGTTCTAATCGCTCCGCAACAATAGTGTTAGATAATTCCTTAATAGCCCCCTCATCATAGTCACCGCTGTCCATTATCTTTTTCTTAAGCTGAAATCTGGTATCTTCCGTGAATTCAACCCCCCAACTCTTCGGCTATCATCTGAAGATCCACCCTTTTTAGTTTCAATAAGAAAGCCATACCTTCACCGATTACTATTACCAATCTACAATAGTATTTAAACCTACCAAATTAATATTTCCTAAATTTCTACTTTAGTACAGTTACCTCCACTTATTATACTAATTAATACATTTCAGATAATCGATGTATTATATTTCTAAATTAACCTACTGTATAATCTTGATTTTCCTCAACCATTTATATCACACAATTTACTTCCAATAAAACAAAAGGTAAAGCAATAATTTCGATTTGATTACTATGCAATACAGATTCCACTTTATACAATTAGATAATAACATACAATTTACATAATAATACTGATACGTTGCAAATTGAATAAAAGTATTTATTTCAATAGAAACATCCACATAAAGAAAAATTGTATAACATACACATATAAATTTCTACAATTATCCTCAATAAAATATTTCCAAATTCAACAATGGTTCTCACATTTAAAACAAATAAAATCAAAACCTTCACTTTTTTTTTTTCCTTGTAAGCCTTTTTTTTTCTTTCCGAAATTTATTTCTAGCCAATTAAAATTCTAAGCAAACGTTCATTACTCGTTTGTTATCTAATTCTTCAAGCTTAGAACAGTATTGCTTCATTTAAATATTACTTTACTAATGATTTAAATTTAAGTAAATTCAATTATTCCTTCCAACTATTATTAACACAATGCATCAATTTTGTTCACTACCATTATTAGTAAAAAAAAAAAAATAGAAAATCAATATTAGTATAAGTTATGATGACTTTTTCTTAAAACAATAGTAAATATGGCTCTTAATATCTCCTATCTATCTGAACACAATTACTTTATTGCACATAAATTATCTTAAATTACTATTATACAACAACAAATACATTTAGTTCGAGAATGTCAGCAGACAGAAATGGTCAAAACACCTTACCTTATACTTTATCTGCTGGGGTACTCCGCTGCTCACACGTAGTTTCCCGATGAATTCAATATTTCACCCTTTAAAGTCACTTTGATGCTATTCAACACTCAGGCTGTAATACACCGTAATTTGATTCACTGTAGCGATGATAGGGCACAAACACTATTTCGATTCGCCGCAACGACGATAGGGCACAACACTTTAGTTCGATTCACTGTAACGATGATAGGGCACAACACTTTAGTTCGGTTCGCTGTAACGATGATAGGACATAACACTTTAGTTCGGTTCGTTGTAATGATGATAGGGCACACACACCCTGTATTTCTGCTCGACGCTTGGTTTTTATCTCTCTAAAATTCCGCTCGACGATCCGGCATTTCCACGCAAGAATTCCACTGGGTGCTCCGGCACTAACACACTGCAACACGGCTCGTTGGTCACTGGTCCAAGACGATTCTATCCCGTCGCTGCCATCAATTTGTCGGAGTTTCCTCTTAGTCCGCACGACTTCGAAGAAAATCCTTATTATTTATATGCTACCACCACCGATATGATTACGTGATATCGGTCACGCACTGAGAAGATTGTTTAAATGAAAACCAACGCTTTCAATTAACTAAATTAACAGTTTATTTACACACTTTTTACACAACAACAAAAGACTATTTACACTTACAAACTCGGATATAGATGATCCGGTTCAACATTAAATCGAATACAGTAAATGCTGGCTGTGTACGGTTAAACTACGTTAAATCACTCTCACTCTACACACGTTAAATTAGCTTTCCGGAGATCAATCTCGATCTCCCAACACATGGGCTCTAAGCCTACGCTATCCGAGCCTCTCTCAACCCTACGCACTCCCTCAGTTGGGTTGAGTTGGGTTGATTTTTGACGGCCAATTATCTACACGAGGGATATAGGCCCGGGGGAGTGCCCTCCGTGGGGGTCTTTCTAAGGGAACCTAATCCGTATTAACGCGTGGAAGATCCACGGCTCGAAGAAAACCACGAAAACTCCGAACGATTAGACCGACGGGCGCGATTGGGATCGAACCCAGCACCTCCCGTCTACCAGCTTCGAGAGCAGAACCTCTCGGCCACTCGCACTCCCTCAGAGCTATCCAAGGAACTCACGTCCACTTTGCGCACTACGCTCAAAACTGACTATCTCAGCAGACAAGATTGCCTTTTCCGGAACCCCTTGCTCCTTCTCAACGTAACCCCTCCGGAGTTTTCTACCTGGCTCCCATTTCAAACGCTTTTCTACGTTCGAGAATTCTTTTGTGTTCTTCTCTTCCACAGACATCTCAAAAGGTTGGACACACCCCTCTCCAACCATCTTTTTTCCCCTTCATACCATCTATCCATTTTCACCGGCTTAGATCCAGTTTTAGATAAGAAAAGACTGTTATTTTGAAATTCCAGTACACAGCCCATACAATATATAATATATTAAGACAAAATAATATAGAACCTCAGTTCTAATAGCAGATGTTTCTCAGAACCTGACAGGAGTGTCGATTGAATAATGAAAAATTAGCAGCAGAAAGAAAAAAAAAGTCTTTTTATTTGGAGGCTTGAGATTGCGCGATCTTTTGACGAAATTCACCGTTTTTCCGAGATTTTTTCCCGCGATCCTTTGACAATTTGCCTTTATTCAGCGAACATTTGACGAAATTCGCGTTTTTTGCGTGATTCTTTGACGAAATTTGCTTTTTTCCACGATATTTTGACAAAATTCGCAATTTTGTTTGCAATCTTTTGAAGAAATTTGCATTTTTCGCAAACTTTAGACGAAATTAACATTTTCCCGCGATCATTTGACAGAATTCGCTTTTATTCTGCGAACTTTTGACGAAATTCGCAATTTTTCTGAGATTTTCGAAAAAATTCTCATTTTTCCCGCCATCTGTCTTTTGGCAATCTTTTCATAAAATTCGCGTTTTATTCTGAAACCATTTAACAAATTCGCGATTTGTCCTTTCCCCCTTTAATGAAATTTACCCTTTATCCACGCCCCCCCCCTTTAACGAAATTCTCGTTTTTCAGCGATCCTTATGATGAAGTTGTTATTTTTCCGCAGTTCTTTGACTAAATCCTTGTTTTTCCCGCAATCTAAAGACGAAATTTGAGTTTTTTTAGCGGCACTATGTCGAAATTGTTTTTTTCGGCGACCATTTGCCGAAATTCGTGATATTTTTTATGTACGAATTTCCGGATTGATGACCGTTTTTTTTTAATTTTCGAAACAAATCACCCATGCGAGAAACAGTAAAAAAGCGGAAAATCGCGGATCCGCGGAAGAATTTCATGCCTGAGTGCGTTTTGGGCGCAGGCTTGACGCAAAATACTATTTCTGCGCAGATATGCGAAAAATGCGCGGCACTTGAAATCCTGGAAGTGGTTATAGTAAATTTCAGCGACTTTTGCTGTGCGCAAACGCGGTTGGTTACTGACTAGTGCCATAGAAATATACTAGCCCCTCCCAGAGCAAAATCCTGGGTGCGCCAATGTCACATCATTAATGGCAATTTCGAGCTGTAAATAAAACATATTTCAAGCGATTACCTACACTAGATGTTTTTTAAACCATTCGATTGGTCTTTATGGAGGTAGGCGGATATTTTGATACACAGACAGGTAGACAAAAATTAAGATAAAATAATAAAATTTCGATTACGTTGAAAAGTATTAAAAAAGATGCTGCACAAAGTCGTCTTAATAAGCACATATATTTTATATCTACCCATATTTTTTAATGGTATCATTGAATTTTATATCCTTTTCTGTCTGAATTCATTAATTATTCCTATTGTAAATTTTAATGATATTTTTAAAAAATATGTTTCGCTGCTAGTCTGTTGCACTTTGCTATAATTTTTTTCTCAAAACGCCTCGATTAACGCGGAATTCGGATATGTTATTCGTTCAGATATCAGTGTTGTCTTTTAAAACACTTTATTATTGTTTCATTGAAAAATTTTAGAAATCCTGCACATATTCAAAATATGTTTAGTAATTTAGCAAGTGAAGTAAATTATAATATTTCTTGCTTAGTGTGCAAATTATTTAAAATATGTTTAACAATTAGCAACCGAAGTAAACAGTGATTTTACTTGCTCCATACGCAATCTATATATATATTACGCTATCGTATGCAGCACAGAAATCGCGATTATTTGTTAAATGTTTAATGGCAACGTCCGAATGAAACACATCTCATTGGTTATTGAAAAGCATTTAATGCATCTCCATACCTATAAGAAAGGTTACCATAGGGGGCAGGTTGTTCTGTCGCCAAATGCAGCCAAGTTTGCGTCAGCTTGGTGCTATATCACCACATTTGGCGACCAAAATGAATCGTCAAAGTGACGCCAGCTTGGCGATATCTCTAATATTTTGCCAAATTCCCATAGACTTCAATTGTAAACCAATTGGGATTATTTGCTTACAGAAAATAAAAAAAAAATGAGATATTTTAATTCAACAAAAACTGATATTAGCTGGGATTATATAAATTATATTTAAGGGAGTCCATGTAAATTAAATTATGAATAAAAATAACAGGATACAATGCTTAGCATGCTTTCCCAAACATAAATTTTAAGGCAGACTAAACTGGTCACCAAGGGCGACTAGTTGTTAATAATGTCCTGGTTTGCCAGTGTGTATTACGTCCTGTTTTGACGGTGTGTATTACGTCCTGGTTTGACGGTGCGTTTTACGTCCTGGTTTGACGGTGTGTTTTACGTCCTGGTTTGACGGTGTGTATTACGTCCTGGTTTGACGGTGTGTATTACGTCCTGGTTTGACGGTGTTTATAACGTCCCGGTTTGACGGTGTGTATAACGTCCTGGTTTGACGGTGTGTTTTACGTCCTGGTTTGACGGTGTGTATTGAGTCCTGGTTTGACGGTGTGTATTAAGTCCTGGTTTGACGGTGTGTATTATGTCCTGGTTTGACGGTGTGTATTACGTCCTGGATTGACGGTGTGTATTACGTCCTGGATTGACGGTATGTATTACGTCCCCGCTCTCCGGTGTGTATTACGTCCTGGCTTGACGGCGTGTATTACGTCGTGGCTTGCTGATGTGTATTACATATTCGATAGTCGGTGTGTATTACGTCTCTGTTCGTAGGTGCGTATTTGTTCTTACTTTTCGGTTCGTATTATGTGCTCACTTGTCGATCGGTATTACGCCCTAGGTTGCGAATCTGCATTTAGGCCGTCGATTGACGTCAACTAAGTCGGTTTATTACGTCGTTGATTGCTGGTGCGTATACCGTTTTCGCTTGCTGCGTGAATTACGTCCTTGCATACATGTACTGGTTAGTTTCTCACTTTGCGAATTGCAAAGCGTCCTCGTTTATTGATGTTTAAAGTGCCCTCGTTTTATGGCGTGTATGTCTGCATTCGCGGATGTGTTTATGGATATAATTTATGCATTAATTTCATGCATATTAGCAGAGTGTTTAATTGCCAACCTCGTTTAATTATTTTTTTGTATAATTCAAATATTATTTTTAATCCACATAAACATTGCAACATTTCTGCTATGTTATTTTGCTAAACAATACTAAACAAACAGCAACTTATACATCCGTTACATTTTTATAATTTTTCATCTTTCAAAAGTTTAAAAAAAATGATTTCATTCCCGTAATTAGAAGCAAAACATTCTTATAGCGAAAAAAAAAAAAAAAAAAAAAAAAATTAACGACCTTTTGGAAAATGATTTTTTCAAAGACTGAAATTTAAGACATAAAAAATCGCACGGAGTTGATCATACATTACGCACGCCTTTAATAGCGTTATTACACGTAAAAATTGCAAGCGACAGTAATCGTCTGCGACTCGTCAGATTTCCTGAAACTTACGTATTATCCAAGCATTTCATTGGCTGTTCGGGAAAAGGCTTTTCCATCGTCAGACTTTCAAGAAATCTGACGACCAATTTTAAATGAAATTTCATTCTTAAACTTCTAAACATCCCACAAAATTACTTTTTACACCGTCGTATAGAGAAAAAAATGTACTTTTAAACGCAATTTGTTTGAAAGCTGTATCTCAATTTGTTTAGGAGTTGTTACCTTTTTTTGTAGTTTTTATTCCTTTTTGTCATAGTGGCAACAGAAGTATCCATCTCTGTTGAAAGTAAAGGGTAAATACAGATTTCTGTATAGACCAATCAGAAAACGAATAAAATGCAGATTCAACCAATAGAACGTTTCAGATATGCTTTTGATTTCCTACCCTGACAGAGAACAATAACCATTTTTCCAAATGGTTAAAATAATAATAATAATATATATAATTTTGTAATTTTATTTTATTTATGCTTTTTTTTTAATTTAATGTTTAGAAAATTTCTCTTTTTTAACTAATTTTTATAAAGTTTTAATGATATCCGTGACAGTTATGTAATAATTTAAAAAAAAAAAAGACCTTTTCAAAATCTAATCAGTTTATATTAAGGCGCAACTAAATATAAAATTGATTGCTTGCATTGATTCCTGAAATTCTGTCCATTACTTTTTGAACTAGGACGGCTGCAAAAATTTCTGTCACACACAAAGACCCACAAACCCACAGCAGACAGAGAGAATTTTTCCAAAAGTAGTCAAATCGTGTTAAGAATATCCCAAAATGTATAAATTCGTCAAAAAAGGATGTCGAAAATTTTCGTGATTCCAATACTTTCTTCTTATGTACATAAAAAAAGGTAAAAAATAAAACATTAAAATGTATTTAATGATTAAAATCTGAAATATATTTTTTACACTCATAAACGATCAACGTGTAAATTATAGAGTTGCATGAAACTTTTTCAGAATGTCCGGGGTTGATTGTGTGTATCATAACAGTAAATGTCCTCAATTGATTGTAAAATAATGAAGTCCTCAATTGATTGTGTGTATCGAGTTCACTGTGTGTATAGGTGTGTATCAATGTCCTCATTTACATTGCGAAAATACATATTGAGAAATTTTTAAATTTTAAGAAAAAGCAAAGTTGATTCGTATTTAATGGAGTATGAGTAATAGTTTTTCACCGAAAATAAACTTCTAAGTCGGTTATTTTTGAAGTCCCCAATTGGCGGTGTATACACAAAGTCCTGAGTTTGCACGTCTTGCCAACCTGTGTGTGTGTGTGTGTGTGTGTGTGTGTGTGTGCGTATGTATAGTTTAGCAAAAAATAACGAGAAATTGCTTAAATGCCTTATGGTTTACGATATGGTTACTCCTATATTTTCAAATACTATAGGAGCATGGTTTTATCGAACATGTAGACATTTTTGGACAGTACAGTCTGTTACAAAATTATAAGACCACTTAGAATTTCACCTTTTTTCAACAAAGAAAATATTAGTTTGAATTTAAAAGTAGTTGAATGAAAAGAAATAACTCTATAATGTTTATTTAGCTCAGGAAGAAAAAAGTATGAATATTTTTTGCTTCATACTGAACGATTTTTCGCAAACCTGCTGTTTCATAAATATAAGACCATTCTTATATTATTAATAAAGCAGACGATTTTATTTTGAACTCAGAGTTTAACTGTTACCTAAACAATCTGTAAAACTTAAAAAGAAGAATAAAATGGAGAAATTCTGAATTGTATCTGTTTCTTTGAATTTATTAGTAAAATACCTCATCGGAGTGAGCTGTCTGTAATAAAAGTGAGAAGAGTGTGGTTCTACAAAGGAAAAGGAAAGTCTGAACGTGAAATAAGTAAGATTCTTAATCGTTCTAAAACTGCTATTCATAATGTTTTAAGTAATAAAGAATTGTATGGAACGCATAAACGATCTGGCCCTAAAAATAAATTACCAAGTCGTGATAATAGGCGGATTGTCAAACTGGCAACGAAAAAATACCAGTCGACTCGTAAAATAGCACAGCAGATACCTAATATGGTATCACATGCAACCGTGCGGCGAAGTTTGAAATCTAATATTGGTGTTATTCGTCGCAATTTAAAAAGTAAACCACTACTACTGAAATGTCACAAAGAAGTTCGTCTTAAGTAGGCAAAAAATGTCATGTCCCTGGAACTCTGCATGGAGAAATATATTGTTTTCAGACGAGAAAAATTCAATCTTGATGATCCAGATGGCAATAATTACTACTGGCATGATTTAAGGCAAAGATCTCGCGAGTTCTTCAGTAGGCACATGGGAGGCGGTTCCGTTATGACTTGGGGCAAATTTTCATATGCACTAAAATACGATCTCCAAAGAGTTGAAAGGAAAATAAACTAGGACAGTTAGCAGTGAATGCTATTTCAAAGTCTGATACCCTTCGGACCACTTTTAGGAGGTGCAAAATGGAAGTTTCAACAAGATAATGCTCCCAGTCATTCATCGAAATCAACAAAAGAGTGACTTAAAAGAGAAAAGATTGATGTTTTACTTTGGCCAAGTCGAAGCCCTGACCTAAACCCCTTATAAAACTTGTAGGGTGGTTTGTCCCGCCAAGTGTATGAAAATAACAAACAATATCATTCAACATATGAATTAGAAATGGCCATTATGGAGAAATGGTACAATATTCCCGAATCGTACCTTAAAAAATTAATTAACTCTATGCCAAATCGTGTGTTTAAAGTTATTCTGAGAAATGGTGGAGCAACATCTCACTAAATTTGAGAAAACTGTTCTTTTCCACAGGTTGTCCTATAATTTTGTAACAGTTCGTTTTCACACTTTTTTTGTTATATTGGTGTTTTATTTTTTCCGAATTAATTTCTTTGTGTAAGTTGCTACATTTTACTAAAAACTTGATGTACTAACATAGAATATTCTTTATTTTAATTGAAATATTTCTTTAATTACCTAAATAACAAAATATGTTGTGGTCTTATACTTTTGAAACAGACTGTAGTAATATAATTATTGTAGGATAATTCCTTTCAAATTTGTAAAGATTACTTAAGAAAATTTTAAGATATTTTGCCTTTATAAAGAGCTATGAAAAACAATGATTTTTACAAGTACAAGCGTAGAACAATAGTGTTCTAAGAACACTGCGGACAGATTTCCAAATATTAAAAATGTATTTCAAATATATAAGAAAGGATATCGCTAAATAAGTAGAATCTATATATCATAAGATAAAAACTTCATTTAAAAATGCCGATAAAACACGACTCTTTTTACAATAATAGTTACTGAAAATAAAAATAAAAGTTGTTATTTCTTCATTCTTTGTGCATATTTAACGAAACTTAATGGAAATCGATCTTTTCCAGCCAAGTAGGAATTTTTAAATTTTTAAACTAGAGAAAGCTTTTAAATCTTGTAATAGGATTTCAGAAAAAATGATAATGTATGTGGAATTAAGAAATAAAACAATAATTTATGTAATTAAAAATACTCAAATATAAAGTTACTTGAAACAGAAAGATAGTAAAATCATAGTGCACTTTAAAATTTGAAAAGGAGAAAGGATTATTAGATTTTTTTATTAATGAACAAAGAATTATTTTGCATTAATATATCAATAAAAATTATAGAAACCTACGAAAGCATGCAATTTTACATTTATGAACGCAGGATTTAAATAACATGTATGTTTATTATAATTTCCCTTTTTTAATTAAAAATACCACTAGTTTAAGATAGCGCAGTATTTATTAAAACTCTATCAATTAAATGTAAAAAATTGAAAATATGACAGTTAATTTTGTGATAATTCCTACATGTAACAATACATAATGTGAAATTACTCACTACGAATTACAATGCGATTTCTGTGAAATGATGTACGAGTACACGCAGTTCTTCCATACGTTCTTTTAAGAAAAGTGATGTGTTTCCATAAGGACACACAATTTTTTGTTGGTTTGGGGCCCAAATATTTAATGATTTGGCCTTGCACATGTGGAATGGTAGATGAAAAACTGTTGCTTGTATTTTTCAACTGCATATTATAAAAAATTGAAATTGTTATAAACAAAATACATATGATTGCACATTGTTTTTCAAAACTTGCGAATTGAGTGATTACGATTATTTGTTGTATAAAGGATTCTGATGAATAAAGTACTTAAAAAATATAAAAGTTTATCTTAAATGAGAGAATATTTAAATTTTACAGTTAAACGTTTTGGTTGATGCAAAAACGATAGACAAATTTCAGTGTGAAAACTTTCTTATGCCACAAAATAGATTGTCAAATGTGTGTTGTTGCTTTCTTTATTTTGTTATTCGTTTCTAAATCATTAAAGACGTTTTTGTTTCTTAATGGGTCCCAGGTCTGTTAAAGCATAAAAAATTTCGAAATTTTAATTTTTTAGATGTTAAACCCCAGTCTTTTCCGAATATTTTGATGTAATCGTCAACAGCTGAAGCGGTGTTTCCGAAAATATGAAGTCATTTTTCAACAAGTCACGTTTTTGGGCATAATGCGCACGATATATCAAAATCTGCTGGATATTGTTTCATGAAATTGTCAAAACGTATGTTTCACGAAAGTCTGCATAAACGGAACCTAAATTTTCCTTTTCACTGCTCAAAATTTTTTTTTTTTTTTTTGTGATTATACTGCTGAACTTTTCAAAATTTTTAATTATCTAAATATAACTTCGAATTAAAAATATAAAAATGATTTAAATACAAATGTATTTAGGTTCAGGATAATTATTACAATCTGAATTATAAGTAAGCAACAAAATTTTCATTCTAGTTATATATATATATATATATATATTGTAATCCTGCGCGTATGATGTCACACCATTTGTCTGTCTCGCCAAATGTCTGACATTTTGGAGTACCCTGTAAATGCTAATACTGCATCTTGCAGTTTTTTTTAAAATACATGATATGAAAGAACATACTTATATATTTTATCCGCAATAAAATTGTGTTTTAAAATCAGATACATTTTAAGATTTTATATGTTGGAAATGGTCTTTTTTTTTTCATTTTTACCAATTTTAAGAGTCCCGAGACCCCGTAAGTAGTTTCAAGAAGTGTGTTAGGTTTAAAGCAATACAAAGTTAAAAAGTCTGTCAAATAATGTAAGTAATGTCACAAACTCACATTGTAAAACAACCATTTTGATAGTGAAATACACTGCTGTTTTTTAAAAAGTTAAAAATGAAAGTACTATTGTTAAATGAAAAAATTAAAATATAAATGCCGTTCACAGTAGAATTAAGTTACCAATTTCAAGGTAAACCTTCAATCTAAAGTAAAACTTTAATTTACGACAAAATATTTGTAAAATATAAATAACAGAAAAAAATTGAAATGAGACTTCAAATCTTGATTTATTTCGCATCAGATTTATTTAGTTTAAATATTTCTTTTAATGTTTTTGGAAATACCATTTCTTATTTTAGTTAGTGAAATATTATTTGCTATATTTAATTTTGCTATTTTTTTTAAATCTATTTCACATCAACTAATAAAAAGTATGAGAAATTACGCATCGAAATAAATGTGTGTTATATGTATGGATCCAAGAATTTCATAATAGCTCTCAAAATTTCAAATTTTAAATTAATTTTAGAGATATTGGATTTTTATTTTTTGCACCGATGGAAAGTATTATTTTTATTATTAATTTATTTTGTGAGATTTATATGGCTTATATTACACTTCTGCTATAAAAAAATAAAAAGAAAGAAAGAAGGAGAGAAAAGAATATTTTTTTTCCCTCTTTGATATCATTATTTATAAAGATTTGAAAGAAAAATAATCCCATTTGAACTCATGACGTGCATTTACATTGTTTAAAGCATGAATAATCCTTTGATACTTGAACTAGGAATCATATGTATATATATATATTTTAATGAATTACTTTTAATTAGACTTTCCCCTCATTTTTGCATTGTAAATATTACTAATAACTTTTAAATTTGAACTTATTTAATTTTCAACCACATGTTAAAAAGACCTACTGTTCATCGGTATGACATACATCTTTCTACTTTTGATAAAATACAAATGACCAAGTGACTGGGCCCTCATAGAACAGAGAGATGTATAAGAAAAATAAAACCAGGTACACTGTAAAAAAAAAAAAAAAAAAAAAAAAAAAAAAAAAAAAAAAAAAAAAAACAGATGTAAAATTACAGAAATCTGTATGCTTACTAAAATATTATCTGTACACTATACAATAAAATATATATAATTTTTTGTAAAGCTACAAAAATCTGTAAGTTTGTAAAAGAATCTAGAAAAAATTATAGAAATCTTCTAAAATTGTATCTGTAACCCGGGTTGAACTTACAAAAAAAGTTCCAGGCATCCAAGTTTCCTAAGACATTCTTAGTAACATGACAGATTTTTTGATTTAGAGATCTAATGTGTACCTATTACACGAATTTTTGTTATTGCCGTTACATAAAAATTTTTAGGCATCCCAGCTTCCTAGAAAATTCTTAGTAACTTTATAGATATTTTCTTTACAGTGTATAAGTGGTCTACGTTAATGATTGAGAAAGATAATCAAAACTTACCTTATGAAGCAAAATTGACGTGACAGCAAGGTATCGTGGTTCATTAACTTCATTGAATCCAACTAATTAAATAGAGTTATGTGAGCATGAAAAGCCAGTTCTTAATTTTATTTTTGAATTATTATAATTTATAATTTATAGTCTCAATTTCAAATAGAACGAAGTTTATACTTTTTAATCTTTTATGTACTGAATTATCAATTCATGAAAATTTTATCTCGCAAAGCATTTTTCGTGAATTTTTGAAACTACATTAGAAGATTTAAATAATGATTTAATAAATTTTATAAAGAAATTAGAAGGATTCAAGGATTTTGAAGGTTTAATTACATTTGAATTTATAAGGACTTTGTGCAATGTTTATAACCCGGATCAAATCTTTTATTTAAAATATTTTTCTTAGTATTTTGTAGAATTAGAAAATATACAAATATAATGTTCTTACAATAGAAATGTAGAAATATTTTCCAATTCCCCCCCCCCCCACGCCAAGAAAGCTGGAAAGATACAAAGGCAAAAGAAATCATCCTTTAAAAAATATTTTTGCTTTGTGTATCCAATTATGCTTTTGGAACAAAATAACGTAACACATCTATGACTCATTCTAAATTCTATTGGTAATAATGGATGTATTAAATGAATTTTATAGCAAGTTATTTAAATGCTACTTATAAGTACCGTCAGAAAATAGAGGTGTATATTTATTTTTCATCATCTACCGTACATTAAAAAACATTGTTATAAAAATACTCTTTACTCAACATTAGAAACAAATGTAGCACTAGAACATTTAATTAAATTGTATTTTATATTGTCATCTGAACAAGTTTATAACATTATTATGTTTTATAAAATTAAACTATTTCCAAAAATTATTTTTATATAGGTTTTTAAATGTTTTTATGAAGTTACATTTAAAAGGTTAATTTTTTTCATTGATCGCAGAAGTACCTTTTTTTCATAAACAAGCATTGCCCCTGTCTAAAAAATTCTTAGTTAACATCATAAAAAAAAAAACAGGAAAAAAGAAAGAAAAAAGAAGGTCATTAATGACTGAGCAAGTAAATCACGCCTTATCTGATGACTCAAAATAGGCGTGACTTTCAGGTAGCATGGTTCATTAATTTTATTCAATATAGCTAATTAAACAGAGTTCAATGTTCGTTCTAAGCGGAAAACAAAATCTTCTTATAAATAGATTTGATTATTTTTACATCTACATTTAAACTTGAATCTATTTTTTTAAATATTTTTCTCTAAAAATATATAGTTCACCTTCATTAATCTGTAAATATCTTATTTTGTATTGAAATGTTAAAAGTAGAAAATCTGTGACCATAATATTTTAAAGAGTTGAGCTTAAATATCTGATTACCCATAAAATGCACTAATATTAAGACATTAACAAGTATTTATAAAAATGTATACGATGCATATACTATTCCAAAATAGCCCTATCTGTTAGCAAACCATTTTATGAACATGCAAATAAAAAATATAATTTATTGTATTTTCTATAACATAACTTTTCAAAAAAAAAAGAAAAATACATTCTTATACAAAAAAGAAATCTTTTAAATATATTGTGAAAGATTTAGCTTACTTAAAAAAAAGATTTTTTTAAATATTTTACAGAAATAAATACATGCGTAAAAAGTAGCTAAGTCAGGCTATCGAATGAAAATAAAGATATTAAAATTAATTTTAAGTTCACAGTTAGAATTGTATTTTGTCTTATGGTCTTTCGTAAATTTAAAAGATATTTTTTACTGCAACGTATTCTTTTCTGAATAACTCCATTTCTATCTTTAAAATCATTTATGATAAATAAGATACAAATTGTATTGTTTTATTTCGTTTTATGGAAAATTTTAAAATAAATGAAAGAATATTTTAAACGGTTCCTCAAATAATCTGTATTTAACACGTTAAGCGCCACGTCAGTCACTGGTGACTGACACTGAACTTTCCGTTTAGAATACGTCATTGACCGATGACTGACGGCCTAAAATATAATTAAATATATATATATATATATATATTGTTTTAAATAATTACTGAAAATGTATTTAAAATTTACCTCCGTTTTATTTATTACAGAATTATACTTTCTTAAAAATTACTTAAAACATTGTACATTTTTCAGCTTCAGTGTCAGTCACCGTCGCACTCAACGTGATAAACAGAGAGTTTGTGTAATTCATAAACAAAATCTTACGTACCATTCACCTAGGAATCTGTAAATTTGGAATATGATAGTAAATGGAAGGGTGAACCCGCGACTGATTTTTTCTGTCAAGTATTTATAAAATTCTTTTATTATTCTATGACTTGCAGTATTACCAATTTAACGCGTTATTTATTCAAAATATCTACTATAAATTCTTAATACATACTAAGATTTGCTTTATTAAATCATATAATGCCAATTATTAAGTAAATCAAAAGATTCTTTTCGCAAATTGGTAAATATCTTGAATAATTAAACGCACAATATTGTCAACCTTGACGCGTATACACACCACGTTTCTGAAAAACATGTCTGATGCTTATGAAGTCCTTCAATAATCATTTATTATGCTATTCTATTTGTAGATATTTACGATAATCACTTCATAATTGGCTTTCAACTGTCACTGTGTCCCTTTCCCACTTACGAAACAATTCAATATGCTTTTAAGCTCCGTACGTAACGCGATAACTCTTGACTGAAATATCGTATGTGCTTCAAATTCTGGATATTGATTCGTTCTGATGAGGCGCTTCCCTGATTAGTTTTGGTTATTCATTGGTTAAGTATAAAAGGGGAACTGAAGGCTAAGCCCCTCCCCTTAATTTAGATAAATGGGTTTTCCATGAAGAATTATCCTATTTGCTTTAAATTTGATATACCGGTTTATTCTGATAAGGCGCTTCCCTGATTAGATTCGGCGGTTCATTAGTTAAGTATAAAGGTGGGAAATGGGGGAACTAATCCCCTACCCTTAATTTAGCTAAACGTGGTTTTATTGTTGATTTCTTTATTTTTAGAGGGGGCATTATTCTTTGAAATAAGAGTATAATATACAATTAGTATGAATAGCCTGTGAGCTCAGTGTCATCAGTGTAACTGGACAGTTTATTTTTTCTGTATGGACAGTACTCATCCGTAAATAAAATAAATCAGATGTTATTTGGATGAAAGAAAAACTCTGATCTGAATATTATAAGAATACGAGTGCCAATCAACTATTAAATTCAAATACTTTCTCTAAATTTTGTATTCAATATTCTAAATATTAAGTTAAAAAATCCTTAAGCATTTGAAGCAAACCGTCCTTTGACAGTTTTTACAGAAAACAGTTACTTAACCATAATTTAACATTTTCGGGCCTTAATATGGCCAACAATAGGTTCAGAATAAAATTAAGTCATGGTTATGGAACCGTTTAATATAACCATATCCCAGAGAATGACAGGAAAATTTGCTGCAAATTTTAACAGTGTATGGAAATCGATAATTAGGGGATTTTGATGAAAAAAAAAGAAAAAAAAACATTTACCACTTGAACTGCATTTTAAGTGTTTCAGTTGTTTTCAATTGTAGTACTTTATATCAAAAAGAATAATTTACGAAATTAGAGAAAATACCAGTCTTTTCGTTGACTGTCCGAGCTCTAAATCATTTTCATCATAGATAATTTCGGTATCAAGTCCACTGTAAAAACCAAAATCTCTAAATCTACAGATGTAAAGTTACAGAAATCTGTATGCTTACTAAAATATTATCTGTACACTGTAGAAAACAAAGATGTAAATCTACAAAACTAGTTTTTGTAAAGCTACAGGAATCTGTAGCTTTACAAAAGAATGTACTAAAATTTTATCTGTAACCCGGGAAGCAGTTGCACAAAAACTTCTAGGAATCCCAGTTTACTAAAAAATTCTTAGAAACTTTACAGATTTTTTATATACTCTGCAAAATTGTATCGATTACATGAATGTTTGATGTTGCAGTTACATAAAAAAGTTTTACTATTTCTAGTTTCCTAGAAAAAGTTCTGTAACTTTACAGATTTTTTTTACAGTGTTGATCGAAGTTGTTTGAACACTAGGCGTGCTTTCGGGCAATGTTTCTACCATGATGAAGTGTAAAACCATCATGAACCTAAAGAACGTAATAACCGATTTTTTTACTATTTTTTTAATAATCTAGAAAAAGAAAAAAAAATGCAAGGGTGTATTAAGCTTATAACACCGGGGGAATTTTATATGTTTCAATGTTCTCTAACATCACCAAGTTTCATGCAGATGATTGTCGTCTTTGAACTGTTAAATACTAGGTAACTAAAAACTAATGGCAATGCAGTATACAAGATCTTATTTATATACTTGTAGATTTGTTCACTTTATTTCCACCTTCTTATTTTACTGTAAAAAAAAAAAAAAAAAATCTGTAATTTTACAGATATAAAGTTTCAGAAATTTGTATGCTTACTAGAATTTTACTTGTACACTCTACAAAAAAAAATCTGTAAAATTACAAAAGAATCTACAAAAATTGTAGTAATCTTACTAAAATTTGATCTGTAACCCGGGTTGCAATTACATAAAAACTTCTAAGCATCCCAATTTCCTAAAAAATTCTTAGTAACTTTACAGATTTTTTGATTTACAGTGCAAAAGTGTATCTGTTGGGATGATCTGAACCCTTTTGAGAAACTGGCCCTTAACCCTTTAATGACCCTCCACAACGATACAGTATGGTGAAAAGTAATGGTGTAAAATGGGGAATAATTATGATATGATGGTGAATTAAACAATACCGTATATTTAATTACCCTAAGAGTCAAGCTCTTTACCTGTGTTCTCATAGTAAGTAAATAAAGTATTAAACAGATTCATTAAGTGATCGTTACAGATCCTGGCTAGTCCAATGATAATAACAACCTCTTATTATTCTAAAAAGATGGGAAGAAATCTTCGACTGCCCAAAGCGTTGTTTAATTTTAGCCTTAGGACTAACGTATGGATCCAACTATAACATGCATTACCAAGCAAAAGTTACAATTAAAACCTGTAAATAAATAATATAATTAAGTAGAAAATGACTCATGATGCAAAAAACAATTATTAATTAACATTACAAATATTTATTTACATAAACACACAAATTTACATTCTAAGAAATTAAAATTTAGAACAACTCTCTCACATCCGAGAGAAATAATTTATCTCATTTTACTTTCTCTAGCATTACTTATTATTAACATATTCGTTTTGGCGATTTGTGGTTTAGAGTTATAATTGGGCATGCTACGCTTACCGTACATTTCGTACAACTACATACAACCTTTCGAGATACTGATATTTATTAATGACTTATAATTTCAATCTATTTGTATTTAGGGAAACTGCGAAGCTCCTGTGCCTAAATTTCTAAGTATTTTAAAACAGCAAAAATAAAGACGTATATGTTCCTACACTGTAAAAAAAAAATCTGTAAAGTTACTAAAGTTTTTCGAGGAAGCTGGGATTGCAAGAAATATTTATGTAGCGGCAACAAGAAAAATTCCTGTAACACACGCTGTTACAGGAATTTTTCTTGTTGCCGTTACATAAAAATTTCTTGGAATCCCAGTTTCCTAGAAAAACTTTAGTAACTTTACAAATTTTTTTTTACAGTGTAGGCATAGGAAAACAAACTAAATGTTTATGAGCACTAAATTTTTTATAGAATTTATTTGAGATAAATTAATTGTACAAAAAATATGTTGTCTATACGTCCGCACACATATTGCGTTTGTTTCTCTGAATATACAAATTATATTTTCACAATACTTTACAAGATTCAAATGCATTGATGTCACAAAAGTACAGAAGAAAGGAATAAGTTTAAAACTTTTTATGATAAAAACACATTTATCCATATACCGAGCAATAAAGTATTATTGAAAATGCATGTAAAGCAGTTTCATAATTGAGTGCTTTTAATTGAAGTTTTTTAGTTTTTTTAACAGTATAATACACAACGTATGAAATCGCAAAATCTCAAAATGTAATACACATATTTTCAGAAATATATTCATGTTCACGAAGATATAATAGTGGTGAGTATAGATCTGAGAGAAAAATAAATCATAATAATGACAAGTAAACCTATTATGCAAGATAATTTATCTATGCCATGTCCAAATTTATTTTTATAAAAATAAAAATGAATGAAATATGACATTATTTTCAAGTGCATGTTGTGTGAATTCAAGATGTTTCCCTTATATGACGCTATAAATAGTTAATGTATATTTGATGTTTCTTTAAAAAATCAATAAAATGGAACTATGAAATGTACATTAGTTATTGTTGGGACTATTTTTCCTTATCATACATTTTATAATCTGACATATTTCTAGCGGAAAATATTTCTTATAAATTATTTCTTCGTAATATATTCATAATTTTTTTATTTTTTTATTTGTACAAATCCTGTTTTTTTTTTTAATCTTAAACTATTTTTCATTAGTTTTTGTATTACTTTTTGGCCATTTCCAGGAAAATACATACAAATGTAATCTACGCATCAGACGTATTTTAAATATAGAGTAATAAAATAAAAGAACTAATCTTAAAAATTTTTTTAAATACCTTTTACCTTCTTTATACCTTCTTATACCTTCTTTAAATACTTTTTTTTCCTTTTTTCTTTCTAAATAACCAATATTAAGATATTTTACTTTTAATTTGCCCTAAAACTTTAAATTTAGTTTTGTTCGTTCATCAATGTTTTAATAGAAAACATCTTAAATACCAGGAAATAATACATGCTTATAATATTAGATGTACTGTTTTGAATACTTCTTATTAAAAAAATTAAAATCTAGCAACCCAAATTAGCATGGGCTAAAAATCATGGAAAATAATACTATTCAAGATAACTAAACGTAATGAAATCAGAATATAGTGCTAAATTGTTGCAATTACAGTTTTAGATTGTGCATATTTCTCACCCATTAATTGAAAATTAACCCTTTATCCACAGCATTATGATCTACTGTAATTATTTTAAGGTCATTTTTATGCAGTTAATGGAATGAAAATTACAGGATATATATAAAAAATACGCACCCGTAAAAAACTTGATTCATTAGAGGTAATTAATTAAAGTGGTAATTTAAAGTACCGCAGTATACTATGACTAAAATATTCTCGTAACAGAAAACCACATGATATTTCAAATAAAGTTTAAACTATTAAATAAAATGCTTTAAACTACTTTAAAATGCTAAATAACAAAAATACATTCATAAGTTAACAATAAAAGATATTAAATTTACATAGTTTTATGTTGCACATGACATATGAGTAAAAATTCAAATTTGATGGTATTTAAAAAAAAAAATAGGTTGCGATTTTTTTCAGTTTTTTAGTTATGCGACACTTATATTCCAAAATATATTCTCTCGCATCTCCAGATATACAATATATAAATTTGCATATGCCATTTCTGGTATAGCACAAAACAGCCGTTGGCAGAAATTTTTCAATTTTCTGTATAACATAATAATGAGACAGAAAAGATATACTAGAAAAATTTCTACACTACAATTAAGTAATTACATTATATAGCAGATAAAATCGATGAATAACTACACAGACGAAAAGTAAACGAAAAGTTTTTCTCCTATACGAAGTATACTGGTGGTACTTATACGTATTACCGAGTATTTCAACTGTTAAATTACATACATACACTGTTCAATTAAAATAGCTAATCAAATTGTATTTTAAGGTAATAGTGAACACATAAAAAAAATCCAACACTTATCTTATATCCTTTACTCTGTTTGCAGCAATAAAACGACAAGCTTGACAATCTGTACAAAATGTCGGAACAAAACACATCGAATGCTTCAATCGTAGCCGACTTTACAGCTTAAATAACGAACATAGAATTACTGATGCCATGTGTCCTGATAAAGTAGATTTAAAAGAGTGTTTTTGCAAAATAGATTAGAATATTAGTAATATTCACTATGGGATGAAATTTTAAAGTGAGTGGTACTTATGAGCACCGTCAGTAGATAAACGGTTAAAGAAAAATTATATTTCATTATGCAATTTCAAATACGAAACTAAATGTATGTCAGTGTGTGTGGTAACCCTCTTACAAAATAAAAGAAGGTGTGAGTATGTTATTTTTTCAATTAAATCCGCTAATTTGTCATTTTTATAATATGTAAAAAGAAATAGGTAAAAGAATTTGCTTATCTTCGAACAGCAGTCCTTGGATCTTCAAAATCGCACGAGGCAGCACTGGAACACATATTTGTAATTTTTATTAAAAAAAGAGTGTGTGTCTTCAGGGCAGCACTAATCATCAGAAGTTGATTTCTTGACTGCTATTATTTAATAATACAAATTTGAATAATTATTACTGAAATACAAAATTCTGGATTAATGTTATATATTAAATAGTTTAATTTTAGTGTTTTAAAATTGACAATGGGCTTTAATTTATGGGAGCTAGCGATACGCTCCGCAAATAAAGTTTTAATACAAATTATTTAGATTCAATTGGCATGACAGCCATCACCAAGCGGAAGGATCTTCAACAGTTAATGAAAAGTTTATGCTAAATGTTCAATTTTCTTTTTACAAAAGAAATTAGCTGAATCAGCTTTATTCATTGTTTTTTGCCAGTTGTTGAGTTCATTGCTGCAATGTTTGTGATCGTGCCCTCTTGTGCAATTAGATTAAAACTGAAATGTTAGAGAGGTTTATGGATTATGACGCCGACATTTAACGACCCCACTTGTCATCTGAAGCTGATGATGCTAAGAATCGGAGTTGGCCTCTCAGATTTTCAAAGTGAGGTTTGGGGAGTACCTTGGTTAATATGTCCGCGATCATCATTTTTGATGAGAAGTATTTTAACGTTATGACATCAGTTTCCTTTAGATGTCTGATGTTGTAAAACATGACATATATGCTTCTCCGAGATTGGTGTTTTTCATTTTTGCTTGATATATGCTGTGTATATTACTATCGATACGTCTTGAGGCGTAATTCGGGATCTTTTAAAAGACTTAATAGCTATTGAACTGCATGAGTCGCTTTAGAAGCTGAAACGTACTCCGCTTCTTCGGAAGAAGAGCTACTCAATTCTTTCTCTAAAGCCATGACAGAATATTATTTCCGAGTATAAACAGGTTCCCAGTCATTGATTTTCTATCTTCTATGTCGCCGGCTTTGAGTCACAGAACGGGAGGTTTTTCTTTATCTATTGTAAATGTTAGATGTTTAGTTGTACGCAGATATATAAGAACTTTCTCCAGTGCTTCCCAATTTGCTTCTCTGGGCGATTCATTCCTTCTTCACAGTATGTTAACTGTAGCGGCAATGCCAAGCCTGGTCAACGTTGCTACATACAATAGAGCACACACTGCTGTGTGAGTCTAAATTGAAATAATTTTTACTCATCTGTGTCTATTTAGGTTTCTAGTTGGTCAAGTCAATATTTTCAGCTATTTCGTATATTTTATTTTCCTGATCGAGTTCAAGGATTTATCTAATTCCTTAATGTTAATTCCGAGATATTGTGATACATTGCCTAAATTTTTGATCTCGTATTCTTTGGATAATGCTGCGTGTATTTCAAGTGTGTTTTCCCTGTTTTCAGCGACTAAAATGTCGTCTACATAGACAATTATGTGTGAAATATTTCAGTTTTTGTCTATTTTGCATAATCATTGATTTGATTCCCATTCTTTAAAATTTTGATTTTTCAACATTTTGCTGATTTTTATTTGCCACACCCGGGCGGCCTGCTTAGGGCCATAAATAGACCTTCTTAACGTGTAACACCTTCTCTTCTCAACCTTTTACTTCGTAACCCTGCGGTTGAGTCATATAGATTTCGGTATCGAGTTCTCCGTTGAGAAAAGCCGTATTTACGTCTAGGTGTATAATTTTGAGGTTTTTGTAAACGGCTGCAATTCGAGTGCTTCGAGAGTAGTATGCACCACAACCGGCGCATAGATCTCATCGTAGTCGCATCCATATTTTTGAGAGTAGCCTTTGGCAACGAGTTTGGCTTTGTACCTTTCCGCTGAACCGTCTGCGTTTCTTTTTGCCTTGAAAATGCATTTACTACCTATAATGCTTTTCTCTGGAATTGGGTTAATTAGTTACCACGTTTTATTTTGCTTTAAAAACCTAACTCCCTCATCAGCGGCTTCTAGCCATTTAACCCTTTGCATTCCTACGCTTAGTCTCCTACGCTATTCTTTACATCAACTCCAACGGTGGTCTCACTCACAATCTTAGTTTACATGAACAATTTACATTAATTCCTACCTTGGTTCTTACTTACTGTTCTATTATTTACATTACTGAAGTGATCTAATTAGAATCTGTACAGGTGTGATAAAAGGAAGTATCTAAAATGTATTTTATAACAATTTTTTTGTGAAGATAAAATTGACTGACATGTTTCATAAACAAAATTTAGCATTATATAAAACGGCACTGTTATTAGATGTGCTCTCTTTTGACAAAGTAATGTTATAACAATATAAAAAAAAATAAAAACTGGTACTCACTCCGTACAATATTGCCTTAGGATTAGAACGTACTGATTAATTAATAAATTTTGTTTAAAGTAAAAACACCTGGAGACACATTTTTTGAATAGATAATAATTATCTTTATTGAGTATAAACTTATAAAACAGCAGAGAAATGAGCGTGCATTCAGCCACTTAAAATCCGTGAAACTATTGATAAATCAATTGGAAGGAGATTTTAAAGAAAGCCGTGGGGCTTCAACATCCACTGATACCCACACAAGCGTACGATTAAATAGAGGATTCCATGTAATGCTAACAGGTAGAGTCAAAGATTATTGAGTCTTCTTTCACAGAACAGAAAAATGCAAGAGACATCAAACAACAAACTTTTGTGACACTTGTCCCGAAAAGCCTACAATGCACCTTGGAGAGTGCTTTAAAAAATCCCACACCCAACAGAAGTATAGAGCATAAGATTTAAATAATTATTTCTAACACGTAAAAATATATAAAACATTCAAATAAAGAACTATTTTCAATTTGACTATATATGACCATATTTTATTTTCTTTTAAAATGTCGTGGTGTTTCTAGTTCCGCCATGGAAAAAAAGCTTGGAGTGCAAAGGGTTAGTTTTAATTGGAGTGTCTTTTATGTTCTATATATCTTCCCAAGTTTTGGGTTCTTGTATTTGACAGATATTAGCGCTTATCCCTAAGCAGTCAGTGGGGACGCCTCTTTTTTTTCTTTGCGACCTTCTGGATTCAGCAGCGCTTTACTTAGGAACTTTAAGTTGATTTTGATCGTCATTGCTTAGGTCGATTTTGACGTTTTTATTAGGCGTTTGTGTGTCACTTTTAATTTCTTTTATATTCCTTACTCTTTCAAATAATTTCTCTGTTCTGGATATCATTACATTGTTACTACCTGTATATATTCTATATACATTACTCCTGTTGTCATATCACTGCAGAATTCCTTCACTTGCTTTTTCGTCGAGTATAGCTCTCTTTGGATTTTCTATGTAGGCACATGCCTTACATCCGAAAGTTCTAATGTTTGATAAGTTTGACTTTTTAATTGTTCCACATTTCGTAAGGTGTTGTGTTGTTTTCATTTGCTTTGTTGGGCAAGTGATTTATAAGATATGTGGCGGTTAGAACAGCTTCGCCCCAGAAATGATTCAGTAAATTCGCGTTTGGCAACATTGTACGTGCCATCTATACTATAGAGAGACTTTTGAGTTCCGAGACGCCGTTCTGTGGGCTAAAGTACGAGACACTTAATGGGTGTTTATTTGCGTTTTCTGTTAGATAATTTTCAAACCTATCACCGAGGTATTCCTTAGCATTTTTGGATCTAACTGGTTTTATTAGTTTTCCGAATTTATTTTCAGTTAAGTCTATGAATTCCTTCAGTTTTGTTATATTCTCCAAGTATAACTAAATATATCATGGTAAATACAGATGGAATATACAGCATAAGCACCGCATTTTACTGTTTTTTTTTTATGAAATGCTCCATTGAGATTACTATCGAATCACGAAAAAATATATATATTTTTTTATCGTGCGCGCATGCGCAGATAAAAAATATTTCATCTAACTGCTCATATTTCATAAATATTTAATGTATTTACATTCCAATTACACTATATAATTTCTACTACATTTTGTGAAATTTTCTGAAACTGGCGTTAAATTTGATAAAAAGGACTGCATGATATAAAGAAAAAAAATTCAAAAAGTTTTTGAACAAAAAAAGTCGATATCTCTCCATTAATATACGTTCTATTCTTGCACAAATTGATACATATATTCTACAATATTCATATATTCGTAAGCTATAGCGATAGATAATTTCGTGCATTTTATTTTACATTACGATTCCAAACATTATTATTTTTCGTTGACCTTTTTTTGGCCCCATAATTGTCCATCTGATCAAATGGCCGTTGATAATTGTGAAGTCAAACATATTCTTCATAATCCTGAAGTTCCAGAAAAATCCGACAAAAATATCTTTAAATATCGACAAAATGTGTAGAATTGAAAGTGTCCGGTGATTAATGGCACTATATTGTATATATATATATATATATATTTATATGCATACAAATGCAGCCAGAGAGAGAGAGAGAGTTATATAGACATACATAGATGTATGTATGTATAACATAGTAATTTTCATTAAACCGGCTTTCTTAAATTGATTTGCAGAGTATTACAATAATATTATAAATTATGTCTTATTGTAGAATAGATTTAGATTTATTTATTTTTCTCCCAAAAACAGAGATTTGAAAAATACCATCTAATACAAATGCAACATTTGGGGATGAGAGCCTGCTCGTAGTTGTGATATATATATATATATTTTATGTTTCATAAATAAAGTAGAATAATTTAGAATAATTATTTTTTTTTTCAAATTACAGTCTGTCAAGCATTTTTAAAGCCTTTTGGAATGTCCATTTCAGATTGAAATTATCAAATTATATTTCAGATTTCAGTTTAGTATTAAACCATTAACTTGTTTTAGATTTAAAAAAAAAAAAAAAAAAAAAAAAAAAAAAAGCCTTTTAAATAATTTTAAAATAACGATGCGTTAAATATTATGATTTTTATAATATTTTTAATATTTTTTTATCATTATTTTTCAGGAATTTGCTCACTATTGCTGAATGTTTGATAAGCTACCTAAATGTCAATCATTTACCTCACGGTTATGAAACAAACATTTGCATGGAATTCTGAAAGTATTTTCAAATCATTGGAAATATGAATTAAAAGTTACAGCTGTATTATTGAAACTGAAATTTGAAATAAATTACAGTGAACAGACCAGTAATGGCATTCGATCTCAGTAGTATGTACAGTGCAGAATAGAAGCAAATATGCAGGCGGGCAGCAAATTGGTTATGTATTCCAAAGCAGATTGCAAGTCCATGTTAAATATATTTGAAAGTCGCGTTTATTCATTTTTTTTAAGTTTTTTCACATGTATGTTACAAATAAAAAATTGTATTAATATATACTTCAAAATTATCAGAAATATAAGTACATGAAAATTTGTAATATTTATGCATTTAATACATAAAAAGCTAATCCGTTATAAGATATAGTAATTTCTGTTACACACATTTCCAATCCCATTATTTTAACTTTGCAAATAAAAGTAAAGATATGAGCTATTACATGTTACACAGTGTTTGTACTTCACATCTGTTTCTCCGATGATGAGATAATATACGCTATATATGTATACTAATTATTCATAAAGCTCTAAGGGCATTATAACAAAACTCTATTTTTTAAAAATTAAATTAGTTTTTTCTGTTAAATTTGTAGTTTTTAATGATATATATGTAATTGCATCAACTAAATCTCTCCATTATTTGCGAATAAAAATAAAATGGGAATGTAATAATTTTTATGGCTTTTTCTCATTAAAACTGAAAAGAAAAAAAAACGTATTAGATAGATGATAAAGAAATATTTTTATTAATTTCATTTTTTTTTAAAGAAATTTAACACATTTTCATAAAGAATCGTTTACTCTAGGGAACGAAACATCTTTTGTCGACGTGCTGACATGTGGAAATCTTCAAGTTTTCTTTTTCTTTTTTTTTTTTTGTATCTGTTGTTTTACGTTTTGAGGTTTGCTTTCGACAAAAGAAGTTACTGATCTTTTAAAGGCTCTTGCCGGATAATTTTTACCCTATTCACAATAGCTGAATTTAAATATATATTTTTAACTACTAATTATATAATATATGACGGTTAAAAAAAAATACAAGGCTGCAAAAGTAGAATAATTTTACAGGTAAAGTGCCTCTTATTAACCATTTATACTATTTCTTAAAAATAAAATTATATTTTACACGCTCTTCATAATTATATATTCGGATTTTCGTAGTTGAAAAAGACCACATGCGCTTGTCCAGGTCGTGATCTGTCGTCAGTTCTGCTCCTTCTACTACGAAAATCCCTACACCATCGGAATACCTATCTGCGGGCCATACACTGCGTGCCATACACATTTTGCATTCGACGATATATTTCACTAGCACTCACATTTTCCACTGCAAAAAATTGCACGACCGCGCATTCACACCGTTTGAAGGCCATGATGCGAACGATGCATTTTAACGTGCTCCCACACTATCACACAAGCATCTGGTGGGATCTAACGATATAGCATGCATTCCCAGCACTTTGCGCTCTCTATAGGAACATGCGCATTCATCTATCTCTGCAAATGGCGGAGTTATTACAGAAATGCCACTTTCATTTGGGCGACACATATAATAAATTCAAAATATTACGTGGCATGTTTATTAGATACTTAAATAAACGTTTAGTTACGGTATCCGTCAGAACATTTCCATATAACTTTTCCATACAGCGCACAGTGGGGCAAAATCCCGAAACGCTGGCCAAAATATGAAAAAGTTATTTAAATGCCGCGAAATTTCGTAAACATGTGTTTTTCAGGATGCTGATCTCGATTCTAAAATTAAAATTGAAAAATACAAAATGGCGGATCCAATATGGTGGACTTAAAATTAAAATGCTTTAAAAGTTCTTCCATTTCTATCAAATTTCGTATGCAGGTATTTTTGAGGATGCTAAGTACGATTTCAAAATTTAAAATTAAAAAAAAGGTGAATGAAAAATAAAAACAATTAGATTTAAATAAAATATTTCGAGTTTCGAAATTAAAAAGTTTCGCAGCTAAACGTTACAAGGTGTTTTCAAGGAACTAAGATGTTTTTAATCGAAATTAAACGATGAATATTTATTTAAGATCTAAAATTAAGTACATTAATGAAAAATAAAATACTACAAGGTTTAATTTCTATATATTATTAAAATAAAATGAAGGATATTCTAAAATTCATCTTCTGAATCATCTTTAGTATACTAAGTAGACTCTTCAGAATGGGAGGTGTCGAAATATTTTACAGAAGTTTCTGTGCATCTATGGGCAAGGATACTAGTTTCTTCGATGGTAATTTACGTAAGCTTGAAATGCAGGGATCTGATAATATTAAAAGCCGCAAAAAGCTTCCATTGTGTACGTCCTACTGCATTTTAGGGAGAAATCATCTACATACCTTTTGATCAATTTGTTGCACGATCCTTGAGCGTCTCTCGACATTTGCCCAACAGGCAATAATGAGGAAGCTATTATTTCTGTGCCATGAATAAGTAGTTTGTGCACTGAAGATGGCATATAGAACTATGAATACAATTCGACGAATTTACAAGCTGTTTGTGCGCAATAATCCACGAAATTGGCCAAACGAATGTTAAGAAATTTCTTGTAATATGACGTGGAATCGTTTGATCAAATCTTCGTCTACGCTCCCTATGGAAGCAGAAATAGTTGCGTTTTCAAAGAATCGACGAGCTGTATTGTAATCCTTTGTGCTTCCAAATCCGAGCTTTGATTTATCGACGAGAAGTCCTAATTGAAAAAGAAATCTTTTTTGTATATTTTGTTTTGCAATTTGAATTTTTTTCTTCTGGTCAGGAGTGCACACTTGCCATTCCTTTACATCTCGTTTGTATGCCAAGCTACCCTCAAAAAATCTTATATAGGCATGTGACGTGGAAATACCGAATTGTAAAGGATTTTCATTCACTTTTAGTTTGAAAATTTCATCAAGATTATTAAACTGGTTTGAAGTTGTCTGATATAGGTATCAACGTTGAGTTGAGGAATTACTAGTAATGACAATAAAAAATTTTCAATCAATCATCGTTAAAGCTAGTCTCTAATTAACTCCTACTTACTTTCTATGAATGATTGTTTTAAAAAGAATAAGTTTACTCTTCTGATCATTTCACTGACAACAGCTTCCGTATTTTCGTGCAAAAAATGGACTCTGATGAGCCTAAAAAATCGAGGAGATGAAGATTGAGGATATGAAGATGAACTTTCCAGATAACGATTTCTGACTTATTTGCAGCACTTAAGTTCTAGTGGCACTAGAGAAGTCAAAAAGCTATTTGAACCCAATTTCTACCATCATCAACGCTAAATTTTTATTTAAAAGGAGTTTGACCAGATGTACTATCACATCCCCACTTGAAAATAAAATTCAGATTGCTAATGTTCTCGGAAGTCAGATTCTTAATAATTTCCGTTTGTATTAATAAAATACGTGCTGCAGTATGATCTAGCAAAGATTGCAATTGACAAGATAATTCTTCTAATTACGATGGAATACACAAAATTATTATCTATAAAGATAAGAAAATGTATTTCAATTGTATCGATGATACAGATTTTTTTCATTTTTTGTTACTAATCTTGCTTATCAGATTCCTTTATGCTTATGCTTATAATACTTATTTGTAATATAATACAAAATAATCTATCACAAAACTGAATAACATAAAAATTTCAAAACTGTTTTTCAGCTAAATTAATGCAAAAAGTATTAAATGTCATAACTTTTGAAGCGACTAAAAAAAATTATATTTTTACTTGTGGTTACAAAAATCTACACGAAATGCAGAATGGCAGTTTTTGGTAGCTAATTTTTCATGATTCATTAGATAATAATTCAGGCTATTGTTTCCATTATATGTCGTTGTGGAACACCTTGGAACTTAAACTTTTTGATGTTTGAAAGCAAAAAAAATAATATTTTTTTAAACAAAATTATCAACAATAACCATGTAATTATTAAATTTTATGTACTTAATATATTTTTTGTAACATGGGCAAAAAACGTACACACTATCATCGTGTGAATCCATTTTAAAGCATTAAAATCGGATAATATGGGAAAATGTAGCACGTGATTAGAAGAACCTTTGTTTTTCCCTTTGTGTTCGCCTCAGATGATAATCCTCCACGCCTCATTTTTGGAATACTACAGGTTGACAAAGCAAAACGAAAACCTTTTTATAAATATAGATTCTGACCCTCCAAAAATTATTCTAGCCATATGTATAGTCAAAATTTACTAAATAGTAACTTTATTTTTCGACTTTTGGCCAGCTTTTTGGGATTTTGTCCCACTGTGCAGCGTCTAGACTATATAGTGTGGAAATCGGCTTTACGCGTAATACTTAAAGAAGTACTAAACTATCGGATCCCTTAAAAGTGAAACGTTGCTGAAATCCGTTGAGTCGATCACAGTTACATCTGCAGGATATTTTCTAAAACTCCAAGACGATTTGGTCTAGACGTAATTATAATAAGTTGGTTACTTTGAAATTTGAAAATATATTGCAGTCGTCGCTACGATCGGCTCCCCGGATTACAGCATCATTTCACATTTAAGGGACACAACTTTTTAGCTCTGTTTGGATAACAGATTTCCACACTATATATTCTATGGTTGTTTGAAAATCCAGCTTAGGTACATACAAGTCGGAAATCGTATGTCAAACGTGACAAATGAAGTGTGCGTGCGTACAATAACTAGTTTCATAAATATTTGTTACAATAGCTGTTGCACTTTCATGGAAAAATGCATGGATATAAAATTTATTAACATTAGACATATTAAATTCAGTAATACCGAAATAATATGACTCCATATTAAACAGGATGTAATCAACATGCCAACCCATTATCTATCACGGTTTATTATTCAAATTATTATGTGTGATAGAATTTAATAGAGTTAAAACTTTTATTAAAATATTTTCTAAGTTTTGATTCGATTTTCCTAAAATTTTAAATGATTCCACAAATTCTATAACGATTATTTATATTAAATTCTAAAACATTCGATGGGTAGTTTTTGCGCTGTTATATGCGGGCAGATGGGCAGGCAAGATTTTTACAAGTATATTCAGACGACTACAACAATGTAGTCGACATTAGGTGCTACCTTTTTTACTTTCTTCTATCTTCAATAGAAGAAAGTATTGTAATCGAATTTTTTTTCGACTTCCGGTTTTCGACGGATTTGCATGTTTTAGGGGTCAGAGATTCCAAAAAATATGTTTATAGAAAATGTCTGTCTGTCTGTGTGTCCGTCTGTCCGTCCGTCTGTCCGCCTGTCCGTCTGTCTGTCGCCATTGTACCATCAAAAAGTGTATGAAGTTATGTATAGAATTAAACCAAAATTTTATTACATGTTTTTGGCTATGGCAAGCAGGTCTTCCCGGAATTTGGAAAATATTCGCCGGTAGGGGGCGCTGATATAACAATTTTCGTGCGATTTTGAATATTGTACCATCCAAAAGTGTATGGAGTTATGCATAGAATTGAACCAAATTTTTAGTTTAAGTTTTTGGATATGAAAAGCAGGTCCTCCCTGAATTTGGAAAAAATTCGCCGGTAGGGGGCGCTATAAATGCGTTTTTTGTGCGATTTTGAATATTTTACCACAGAAAAGTGTATGAAGTTATGCATAGAATTGAACCAAATTTTTAGTTTAAGTTTTTGGCTATGGCAAGCAGGTCCTCCCTGAATTTTGAAAAAATTCGCCGGTAGGGGGCGCTGTAATAGCGATTTTTGTGCGATTTTAGGTAGCTTTCTTTACAAAAAAGCTACGTATTGCAGCCGTTCGGAGGAAAGCGATTTCAAAAAATTTTGCTATATTTTCATCGATCATGACCCCCAGACCCCGAAACCACCCTCCGTTCAAAATTGATATATATATATATATATATATATATATATATATCTGACCTATGTCACACTGTAACTCCCGTAATTATGAACTGATTTCGATGTAATTCGGTGTGTACATAGTACATACCAATGTCTCGACCGAGTTCGTTGGCCAGCTTCATCCGCCGTTTTGTTTCAAAATGGCGGCCATTTAAAATTTTAAAAAAAAATTAAAACTTGAAATGTGGTACCAAAAAATTAAAAATGGAAAAATATTTTTTTCTTATGTATTTGACCTTTATACAAAGATTCCGGAGCAGTTTTTGTTTCGTCTATATCTTAAAAAATGGCTGAGTTATAGCATTTTGAATTTCTAGCGTGGCTGACATTTTGAAACGTCCTGAATTTTGTCACGCGATAAAAGGCGTATTTATGAACCGATTTGGATGTAATTCGGTGCGTATATAGTACATACCAATCTCTCGACCGAGTTCGTTGGCCAGCTTCATCCGCCATTTTGTTTCAAAATGGCGGCCATTTAAATTTTTTTTTTAAATTTTAAATTTGAAATGTGGTACCAAAAAATTGAAAATGGAAAAATATTCTTTTCTTATGTATTTGGCCTTTATACAAAGATTTCGGAGCAGTTTTTGTTTCGTCTATATCTTAAAAAATGGCTGAGTTATAGCATTTTGAATTTCTAGCGTGGCTGACATTTTCAAACGTCCTGAATTTTGTCACGCGATAAAAGGCGTATTTATGAACCGATTTGGATGTAACTTCGTTTATACATAGTACATACCAATGTCTCGACCGGGTTCGTTAGCCAGCTTCACCAGCCATCTTGTTTAAAAATGGCGGCCATTTAAATTTTTAAGAAAAATTTAAATTTGAAATATGGTACCAAAAATTGAAAATTGAAAAAATATTTTCTTCTTATGTATTTGACCTTGATAAAAAGATTCGGGAGCAGTTTTTGTTTCGTCTATATCTTAAGAAATGGCTGAGTTATAGCATTTTGAATTTCTAGCGTGGCTGACATTTTGAAACGTCCTGATTTTTCTCACGTAATAACAGGCGTATTTATGAACCGACTTGGATGTACCTTGGTGTGTACATAGTACATACAAATATCTCGACCGAGTTCGTTGGCCAGCTTCATCCGCCATCTTGTTTCTAAATGGCGGCCATTTAAAGAAATTAAAAAATAAAAAAATTTAAATGAGATACCAAAAAATTGGAAAATGAAAAAGATTTTTTTTGTATGTGTTTGACCTTAATACAAAGATTCCGGAACAGTTTTTCTTTCGTCTATATCTAAAAAAAAAATGGCTGAGTAATAGCATTTTGAATTTCTCTTGTGGCTGACATTTTAAAACGATCTGACTTTTGTCACGCGATAACAGGCGTATTAGGTAGCTTTCTTTACAAAAAGCTACCTATTGCAGCCGTTCGGAGGAAAGCGATTTCAAAAAATTTTGGTATATTTTCATCGATCATGACCCCCAGACCCCGAAACCACCCTCCGTTCAAAATTGATATATATATATATATATATATATATCAATATATATATATATATATCTGACCTATGTCACACTGTAACTCTCGTATTTATGAACCGATTTGGATATAATTCGGTGTGTACATAGTACATACCAATGTCTCGACCGAGTTCGTTGGCCAGCTTCATCCGCCATTTTGTTTCAAAATGGCGGCCATTTAAAAAATTTTAAAAAATTTTAAATTTGAAATGTGGTACCAAAAAATTGAAAATGGAAAAATATTTTTTTCTTATGTATTTGACCTTTATACAAAGACTCCGTAGCAGTTTTTGTTTCGTCTATATCTTAAAAAATGGCTGAGTTATAGCATTTTGAATTTCTAGCGAAGCTGACATTTTGAAACGTCCTGAATTTTGTCACGCGATAAAAGGCGTATTTATGAACCGATTTGGATGTAACTTCGTTTATACATAGTACAGACCAATGTCTCGACCGAGTTCGTTGGCCTGCTTCATCCGCCATCTTGTTTAAAAATGGCGGCCATTTAAATTTTTAAGAAAAATTTTAATTTGAAATGTGGTACCAAAAAATTGAAAATTGAAAAAATATTTTTTTCTTGTGTGTTTGACCTTGGTAAAAAGATTTGGTAGCAGTTTTTGTTTCGTCTATATCTTAAAAAATGGCTGAGTTTTAGCATTTTGAATTTCTAACGTGGCTGACATTTTGAAACGTCCTGATTTTTGCCACGTGATAACAGACGTATTTATGAACCGATTTGGATGTACCGTGGTGTGTACATAGTACATACAAATAACTCAACCGAATTCGTTGGCCGGCTTCATCCGCCATCTTGTTTCAAAATGGCGGCCATTTAAAAAAATTTAAAAAATTTAAAATTAAAATGAGATACTAAAAAATTGGAAAATGAAAAAGATTTTTTTTGTATGTGTTTGACCTTAATACAAAGATTCCGGAACAGGTTTTGTTTCGTCTATATCTAAATAAATGGCTGAGTTATAACATTTTGAATTTCTATTGTGGCTGACATTTTAAAACGACCTGATTTTGGTCACGCGATAACAGGCGTATTATGGACCGATTTGAATGTAACTTGGTCTGTACATACCAATGTCTCGACCGAGTTCGTTGGCCAGCTTCATTCGCCATCTTGTTTCAAAATGGTTGCCATTTAAAAAAAAATGTAATTTAAAATTTAAAATGAGGTATTAAAAAATTGGAAAATGAAAAAAATTTTTTTTATGTGTTTGGCCTTGATACAAAGATTCTGGAGCAGTTTTTGTTTCTGAAAATTTGTTCTTTTGTTTATATCTTAAAAAGTGGTTGAATTATAGCACTTTGAATTTCTATCATGGCTAACACTTTGAAACGATCTTGTATTTGTCACGCGATACCACACGTATTCACCTATTTCGATGGAAGAAGGCATGTGGATAGTATACATCAATATCTCGACCAAGTTCGCTGGCCAGCTTCATCAGCCATCTCGTTTCAAAATGGCGGCCATTAAATTAAAAAAATATATTTAAAGTGAGATGCAAAAAAATTAGAAATTGAAAAAGGTTTCTTTCTTAAGTATTTGACCTTGATATAAGGATTCAGGAGCATTTTTTGTTTGTCTGAATCTTAAAAAATGGCTCAGATATAGCAGTTTCAATTTCTAACGTGGGTGACATTTTCAAAAAATCTGATTTTTTGCCTGCGACAGCACTCGTATATATTAACCGATTCCGATGTGAGTGAGCATGTGCACAGCAATTACTAAGGTCTCGACCAAGTTCACTGGTTAGCCTCATCCACCATGTTGTCTTAAAATGGCAGGCACTTTAAGAAATCGCCGAATTTGGCAGCCAAATATAAGTTATTTTAAATAAAAGCAGCTGGGATAAAGCTGACTAATTTCGCGAAATTCTCATTCATTATATTGATAAAAATTAGTAATTGAATCTCCTATATTCGGTTTCCACTAAATTGAGCTTCGTGTGTTTGCATGATATAAGTTGGCTTTTTTTAAATAAGGATTATGAAAGCTACCTCTTCCTCCCGGCACTGGCCGGAAGGACTTTTGAATATTGTACCGTCGAAAAGTTTATGAAGTTATGCATAGAATTAAACCAAATTTTTATTTAAGTTTTTGGATATGGCAAGCAGGTCCTCCATGAATTTGCAAAAAATTCGCCGTTAGGGGGCGCTGTAATAGCGATTTTTGTGCGATTTTGAATATTGCACCATCGAAAAGTGTATGAAGTTATGCATAGAATTGAACCAAAAATAATTTTTAAGTTCTTGGCTATGGCAAGGAGGTCCTCCCTTAATTTGTAAAAAAATCGCTCGTAGAGGGCGCTGTAATAGCGATTTTTGTACAATTTTTGTGCCATTTTGAATATTGTACCGCAGAAAAGTGTATGAAGTTATGCATAGAATTGAACCAAATTTTATGTGTTTATTTTTGGTCATGTCACGAAGGTCCTCCCTGAATTTGGAAAAATTCTGCCGGAAGGGGGCACTATAATTGCGATGTCTGTACCATTTTCATTATTGTACCATCGAAAAGTGTATGAAGTTATCCATATAATTGAACCAAATTTTTTGTGCATTTTTCTGGCTATGGCAAACAAGTCCTCCCTGAACTTGAAAAAATTCCGAAAGAAGGGGGCGCTATAATTCCGATCTCTGTGCCATTTTCATTACTGTACCATCGAACAGCGTATAAAATTATGCATACAATTGAACCAAAATGTTTGTGCTTGTTTTTGGCTTTGGCCAGCAGGTTCTCCTTGAATTTGGAAATATTGCGCGGTAAATGGGCTCCGTGCTAGCGATTTTTGTATACTTTTCTTGATTTTTCGTAGTTCTATTGTACATCGGCGGCTCATGCAGCGGCGGGAACCCGCTTTTTGCTATGCCGGCTATTCGGAAACAGCTGATAACGACAGAATAAGGAAAAATTAATAATTTTAACAAATATCATGATATAGATTAACTCGTTTTTAGTTCGTTTAATTGACTTGAGCAGAAATTTAAGATAAAAATCAAAGTTGGTATAGTATTGAACTAATAATATTGAAGTATTAACATGTGTAACTAGGTTTTGAAATATTAAGATGTATAAGATAGAAAAAAGTTTTGGGATTGGCACATCCAACTAGTATATATTTATGAACACACCTAAAAAGAGAAATTTCCGCGAATAAATGAGTATTTTCCTTTTCGTCCGAGAAGCATTTAAGCCAGTTTTACAATGAAGAAAAACAAATAAACTTGGAAAATGTCCCTCTTTTTTTTTTTTTTTTTTTTTTTTTTATAAATATTATTTTTTTGAACGAAAAAAAGCATTGGAATCGAAAAGTAAGTGAAACATTTTTGTATTTCTTTTTGTATGATGTGGGAGTCGGCGATGAATAATTTCAAAATTGTTAAAAAATCGGTCAATTTTCTTTTGTTTGTGAGAATAACCGAGAAAAGTGCGGAGATGCACGGATGCAATCGCGGAACGAGAGAAGATTGCCATTTTAAAATGCACTTTCTGGTTTTTAATTATTTTTTTTTTTGTCTGGAAAGCATTTGAGCCAGTTTTAAATGGAAGAAACACAAAAAAACTTGGAAACTGTCCCGAATCGATTTACATAAAAAATGCTTTTTTTTTTTTTTTTTTTTTTAATAGTAAATATTAATTTTTTAAACGAAAAAAAAATTGGAATCGAAAAATAAAGTAAAAAAGTTTACTGTTTTCATCTATAAATCTACAGAAGAGTGAGCAATGGCAATTTGAAAATGCAGAAAAAGTCGGACCATTCTTGTGCGAATAACTGAAGAATGTGCGGAGATGCAAGGGAGCAATCGCAGAATGAAGACAGATCTTCGTTTTGGAATGCACATTCTGGTTCTTAATTATTATTTTTGCCAATTATAAACAAATCAAGTCTATGAAGCGCTTGTGTATTCAGGTCTCCTTTCATCTATCCCCAATAAAATTAGCAGACCTCTACGTATGTTACGTTTTCGTAGTCATCCCATACAAACATTTCTTATAGAATTGTATAAAAAAATATAGAAAAAGTACTATGGAATCCTATAGAATTATGGCCCGTTTTTCTATAAGCTAGTTCCGCCAAAAGCTATAGAAACATCTGTAGAAATTCAATAGAAATGTCTATAGAATTTCTATAAAATATTCGAATATATTCTATAAAATATTCTATAAAAAAGACAGCGTCAGCAGGTGTTTCCATTTGGCCAGCCTCAAAAGTACTAACCATGCTCGATGCTGCTTGGCTTCAGTTGTTGGACGTGAACAATACGTTCAGCCTACTCTACGGTTGCTCGCGGTATGGCCGCTCTCCTTACACTATTTTAAGTTTATTTCTTTTGTGATTTGCATTCCCAATCATTAAATTTGTATTGAAATTATTGTATTGTATAGAAATTATATATATTTTATATGCTGATTAATTCTCAACTGTGTAAATTATGAAAATCGAAATTATTTGTAAATTAGAAAACCAGATTTAAGAAGGAAAAAAAATGTCAGTTAAAATAAAGAATTTATTTACTTATATATTTTGTTGGTAGTAGTGGTGCTATGTTATTTACAGTTTTAAAAAGAAGAGTGAGCTTCACAGCTTAAATGGTGTTAAGATATTCATTACAGATTTCTCATTTCTGTTAAAATTTATAAATATGACGGCATAGGACGCGAATTGATAAAAATAGCTCGTATTTTAATATAGACTTGTAAAAATATTTAAAAGTCTAAAAAATTATTATTTGTTAAACTTCAAATGTAATTGAAGAGCTAAGTGGAAGAACATGTTAAGTAGCAAAAATTACATTTGAAGAAATTTGAAGTGAAAGTTTTTGCTGTAAATTTTAAGGATTTATTTTCTATTTGATACCATTTGTTTAAAACATTAACAGGTATGGTACTAAACTCTCTCATGAAAACTTATTCATATTTAATTTTCAAATATTAGAAATTATTAATATTATTGACACTACTAAATATTAAAATATTAAATATTAATGAATAATGTCTTAAATTTTCAATACTAAATGGAATCTTTGTATTTTAGCTTCACCATGTGATAGGATACTTCATAACGCTTTCATCCAAAAGATAAAACTTTTTTTTAGAAAATGTGGCATAACATGTTCATCGACTCAGCTCTTCAATTCTTTAAATACTTTTTATACTTCAGATTAAAATTTTTGGATAAAAATTACAATTAGTGAATAAAGTTTATTAATATATTAGATGAATTACCATTAGTGAATAAAGTTTATTAAATTAGGTGAATGTTTTTTATGAAATTAACAGCAAATTAATAAATGGTTATAAAATACAACGACAAATTAATGAATCATTAACAAACATATTAATTAAATAATTTAATTCAGTGTAGTTGGATTGATATATTATTATATTAACAACTGAATCACAGTATATTAGAATTATGAATTAAATTATAATGATATTAAGTGATGTATTACAAAATTAATTAACATTATTATTTAATATATATGTATAGATAAATTAGTACGCATAAATTTTAAAAGACCAAAAAATATGTTTTTATTTAAAAAAAATCTATAGAATCATTAGTCTATAGAACTTCTATAAGGTTTATAGCTCTCTATAAAAAACTGTTCTATAGAAAAAATTCCAACGCATTCTATAGAAAAATTTTCTTTATAAAAAGTATTCTAGAGAACTAGAGAACTAGAGAGAAACAGTGTTCTATAAAAAGGCTATTCTATAGAACTTGTAAAGAGTTCTATACAGCTCTATGAACCATTTTCGTAAGGGATCGCCAATACACGTGCAGACACGCAAACAAACATCGTTTTTCTAATAATGTAGGTAAAAGCAGAACTACTAAGTGCCGTTTATACAAGAAGATATTTCGCATTCATGAATGATATTTTTTACCTAATATTTTGAGAAATAGAATTATGTTACTTTGTTTTTTCAGCAGTCCAGAGGACAAATAAAATCACCATCTATTTCAGGGAGTTTCTCTTCATCGTCATTAAAGGCTCAAAGTTTCGAGAATTTTTACATACGTATTAAAATAGTTAAAGTGCAGTTTTCTTCGTTTAGCTTGGTTGTCATTTTGAGTATTTTAAAACTGTGTATTGTTCCAAATCGTTTAACCTTAAGCGACATATTTCCCCCAAATAATGTATTTTCTTTCTATGGCTATTAATTAAAATTTGGATCAAATACATTTGATGAAAACTTTTAGATTATTTTTAGTGAAATATTTGAAAAAATTATTTTGTAGACGGAAATTCAGAGATAGTTTTTATCTCAGATTTGTTTATTAAATAATCGAATTTGGGGATTTATAACCCAATCCTCTCAATTATAATTTTTCAAAATTTGATGATTTCTTTAACTTTTATAAATTTTTTATCCTGACTCTGCATTGATGGATTAATTGGTGCAGTCTCTTAAAAAATGTATTTTATTATATTGCAATAATATTTGAAAATAGGGGTATCTAAAGTAGAAGAATTTACATATCTAAATGTCAAAATGTCGTTAAAATTGTTAATAAATCGCGTCTCTTTTCAAAATATTCATCGTGAAAAAAGAGTAAAATTTAAATTTGTTGTTTCTATTCCTTTGTGCATATATAATGAAACTTAATGGAAATCGATCTTTTCCTGCCAAGTGAGACTTAAAAAAAATAATTGAACTAGAAAAAGCTTTTAAAGCGTGTCGCAGGATTTCAGAAGAAACGATAACGTATCTGAAAATAATTAAGAATATAACAATATTGAATGTAATTATGAGCACTCAAATATAAAGTTGCTTGGAATTAGAAAAGAAATAACATTGTAGTTCACTTTAAAACCTGGAAATAAATACAGATTTTTCTTTTCCACGAAAGTAATAGCCTTCATTTTCCGAGTTTTAGAACGAAATGTTTGATAATAGAAAATCAATTAAAAAATCCAGAAGCTAATATAAGAAAAAGGTAATATAAGTTAATAAAAGATTCATTAATTGAATTTAGAAATGCATATCTATTTATATAAAATCCAAGTCTCTGTGTGTCCCTCACGATTCCGGTAGGACCGCCTCATTGAAATGAGTAATTGTTGAAAAAAACTAATGCAGGGTTACCACAGTAGCGCCAAATGTTAGCCAATTTGGTGATAGCTGGCTAATTAGGCGTAATTCCCATTTAAAACCATTAATCTTTCATAAAGGAGGTCACTGAAATTTAATTTAAACTCTGCTCTTTTAAGATATTTTTCAAAATCTATGAGTGAGAATTTAAAGTACATCTTTACATCTTCCTCCCGATGCTACTAATAAAATAACCGCCAATAGACGACGCTGTACTGTGTGAGCTCCTAACTGCGCGATTTTAATGTGCTTTAGGTACTTTTCCAGTATAGGTGCCTTGGCGAAAAAGGAAATTTGGCAACATATTTTCCGGGAACCTATCCACTGTTTCATCTTATATACACACGCTTTTTTTTCGATATTTATACGATTTATTTAATATAAAAAAGCCGTTTCACTAATTTTATACAGAAACAGATGTAATTTGTACCGAAAAACATCAATAATATACATATAAAATAAAAATATAAAACAAACAAAAACGCTCATCAAGTTTGTTTTCATAGCTGTTTATATGATTTGACAACAAATCTCGACATTTTTCCGTTATGCGGACACCATGCCAAAATGTATGGTAATGCGCCAATTATTTCAAAATGCTAAAAGATATTTGTAATTTTATGCCAGCAGTTTAATATGAGTTTTATTTTATTGCTTTATTTTATAACAGTTTGTTCACTTATTTTAAGTATATATTTGTGATTTAATGAAATAGTTCGTAAAAGTCTGGAATTTTCAAATGTTATATTTTTTAAATGCTCACTTTAGTATTGACAATGTTTTTTCTTTTATTTTTCAAATGCTTCAATTCACGTGATTTTCATTTTGCGTCAACTATTACTCTTGGCGACAATGGTATCCATATAACGGAAAAGTACCCAAATTTCACTTTCTGATGCCCAAATTACACTAAGCTTTTTTTAAAAAACGCCAAAGCCCCTACAGTGGAAAAGTACCAAACTGTCTATTATTTTGCGCTATCCGCTATCTGTGTTATAGTTTGTACAATATGCAAGGGGTGTGGAGTGAAGAGTTTAAAAATTAAATATTAAAGTTTCGGCACAGATGTCATATATTGGCGCGATTTTTTTTGACGCCAATGTCATATACACAATGGGTACTTAACTGGCGGCAAAGTGTCGTTATTTTGCTTGATATGGTAACCCGGATGTATTTGTTTATGCTGTTGATGTTTTCGCCAAATTGGCGTATATGACAACTGTGCCAAAGTTTCTATAAAGCAGTATAAGACTATAAAATTAAGAATAAAATAAATGCAAAATAAGACTTAAGAAGAAAGAAAAATCATGCGCTAAGCATAGAATATGAAACACTTTCCAACACATCCTGAATGCTTCAACAAAACTTCGTTATATGGGGAAATAAGATAACTAAGTAAACATGTTGGAAGACGCATAAAAAAATTTTTAAATTGATTTCAGCAGTTACCGTCCATAGCCAATAGTATCGTTATTACATGCCACTATTTAGCCAAATTTTAATTTAAACTACTCTTAAAACTACTGAAATTACATTTCCAGATATTATCATCCATATACGGTTATGTATCCAGTTCTTTGCGTGACCCTGTATATCATTTTATCTATATTCTACAAACATTTCTTAGTAAACTAAATGCAGTTCAGCGTAAAAATGCATAACTCCTTTAAAAACCACCTTTAAGCAATTTACTCTCATACTCAGTAACCCTTACGAATTCTTTTGTGTAGCCCTGCATATGAACTGTAGCATTTATACACACAGTATAGTATGCATAAATGTAGTGAAAAATAAAAGCGCATATCATAATTAAAAATACATTTCTAGCAATCATTGCATATGTACAATGCTTCGGAGAAAAGTTGCTTGGCGAGAAAGAAGTTTGCCAACGTATTTTCTGACAACCTATTTACTGCTTCATACTCACAAGCAATTTTTTCCATATGTATGCAATTTATTTAATATAAAAAAAGCTATTTACCCATTTTTTTTATAATAATCAGAAGTAATTTTTGCACAGATGTCATATACGCATCAGGGTTGGCGTGATTTTTCTCAGATGCCAATTTGACAGAAATCTTGCTTTCGAATACCAGTTACTTATATATTTTTAAATTATTTGCTATCATTTTGAAAAGGAAATAACTATAAATAAATAAAAGTTTGAATAATAACTATAGAAAAAAACAGTTTACATAATTAAAAACAGAAAATAAAAGTAAATAAGCAATTTATTAATAAATAAAAAACAATAGTCGGGTTACCATAGCAGGCAAAATAACACCATTTTGGCACCAGTTAGGTATCCCGGTTCATATCTGAAATCTGTGCCGTAATTTGTATATAAAAAAATATTATATATATTTAGAAACGATTTTTTATGTATATAAGTGCATATATAAACAAAAATAAAAGTTCATTAGATTTGTTTTCATAGTTGTTTATATATTTTGGCAACATATCTCACTTTCTGATGCCCGAATTGCGCCAAGCTTTTTTTAAAAATGCGCTATAATGGAAAAGTACCTAAATAAATAATTAACAGAAATAACCAATTATACAAACTAAAACTTTTTATTTCGAGATCAAAGCATTATTTTTAATTTCAATTAAATATGCGTATATCCTTGGATAACTTTAGTTGAAATTAGGTTCACAGCTTAATATCTCATTCCATAAACCTAAGCAAACACAAGTGATTCATTCATCGTGAAACTTAAAAAAAATTTAAATCATTGAGGTAATCATTCACAAAGTAAGTTCTCCAACAATCAATGGACAATATTCTAATGACATCATAGTAGGTAAAATGGTGGCGGTATCGTTTGAAATCACAAAGATTTAATTTTGCAACGTCTCTTAGTTACATTATTTTATTGTCATATTTATGAGCTCAGAACAAAAGCATATTTTTTCATTACTTAGTTATTAAAGACGGAAAAAAATTATAAATGCATGATTTGAAAATTTTAAATAATTTTCTTTCTTAATAGTAAAAAATAACATCGGGAAGTAACAGCGGGTTTAAGTTAAATAAGTTTAACTCTTTAATTCTGTTGTAATATTCAAAATAACTGTGCTTATTAGATTTCAGTAAACAACATCAGGACCCGATTAAACTTTGAAGTTAGAGGAATTACAATGTTATTTCAGGACCTTTCTTTTCGAAAAGGTTTTCTAAATTCCACATGTACATGGAAACTCTTCAGTGTTAGAAATATTATTCTTAGAACTGACATAACATGAGAACGGCCTGCAATTTTACACAAGTTTTTGAAAACTACTTTATATCAGAAATTTTACTAAAAACTGGTTACTTTTTTGTTATAGCGGCCCACACTATTAGGATTATGACAAGTTGCAGCCAATTTCGCCAACGTCGTAACCAAGATCGTGAAGCACACACATATAATACCATATAATACCATTTCATGAAATCGTGAACGATAATTTAATAGTTTTTACCTTACTTCAAGTGTGAAATTTATTTATTCTTAAGGCTTAACAGTCTAAACTGTCTAATATATGAATTAAGAAAATGTAAACAAAGATTGAATAGACATAACCGCAAAAAGCCTCAAATCTGCATAACACTTGGAACCAAACTGTGCAGATTAGTGGTCTTCTACTGTACACAGTTTTTCATAAATGTGTTTCGTTCTTAAAATGTGTTATTGGCACAGATGTCATATTCGCCCCATATTGGCGCGATTTTTTTCTGACGCCAATGTCATATACGCAATGTATACTTAACCGACGCCAAAGTGTCGCTATTTTGCTTGATATGGTAACCCGGATGTTGTTGTTTAAGCTGTTGATGTTTTCGCCAAATTGGCATCGGAAAAAAATCGCGCCAATATGGGGCGAATATGACATCTGTACCGTGTTATTTTCATCTATCACTGCGGAACAAGCGAGAAAACTCATATTCTTGCACATGAGTTGTATATATCTTTATATCTAAATTTCCGTCATTTTTGACGGGCTACCTTTCTAGTTTTTAATAAAATGTAAATTTGATATATAATTTCCTTTTTTTTAATAAAAATTTTCATTTACATAACGTATCGCAATTAAAGCGCATATAAGAATTAAGACCACATAAATTAACGACTGAATTAATCAAAGTTACACATATATAAAGAAAGCATTATTTAAGAATTTAAAATAATTAATACATTAAATGCAACACTTGTGAAAAATTAGCCTGGGACAGGAATCGAACGTGGAATGTCAACATACCATACTGTTGCGTTAACAACAAAGCTACACTGGGTGATATCCTATGCCAGGAATTCCCCCAAACTAAGCCATGTTGGGGAACGTCACCGTCGAGTAACCAGACAGCACACGATGACGAGACAACGATGAATAAATTACTGTTCCATCGATGCACATTATATATATTAAGTACAGATAAATTAACGACTGAAATCATTAAAGTTACACATATATAAAAACGCTCTATTTCAGACTTTAAACACAATTAATACAATAAACCCAACACGATTGAAAAATTTGCCGTGGACAGGAATGACTAATTTATGCGTGCTTAATATATATAATGTGCATCGATGGAATAGTAATTTATTCATCGTTCTCTCGTCATCGTGTGCTGTCTGGTTGCTGACCGGTGATGATCCCCAACATGGTTGAAAGTCGGAAATTACCAAGCTATTATAACGGCCAGGATCGCTTAGTGGTTAAAACAACAGCACCGTATGCTGTTATCCTAGGTTCGATTCCAGTCTCGACTAATTTTTCACTCGTATTGAGGTTATTATATTAATTTTATCTAAAATCTGAAATTAAGTTTTCTTTATGTATGTGTAACTTTAATTAATGCAGACGTAAATTTATGTGTGCTTAATTCTTGTGTGCGAATTGTAATATCAAGATACATTTCGAATGCATTAATAGTTAAACTGAAATCAGTTTTCAGGAAAATGTATTCATTACTGTTAATTTATGCATTAGCAAAATTATGCATACACGCAAGTGGAAAAACACACTGTTTATTGGATTTTCTATGACATAGCTTTTTAAAGAAGAAATAAAAAAGTATCTTCTTATATAAAGATGAGTTATACTTTATATATTTTGCTTGATTTAGCATGATTTATAAATGAAAATATTCTTCAGGATTTTTGAAAAACAAACAAATACATACTGGATGCTGAATAACTGAGATTATGTTATGGAATTAATTTGAAAACTGTAAAACTAATCTTTACAAAATGTTTAGAACCATTGTTTTTTGTATTTTTTAATAAAACCAAAATGATTTTGTGTTATTCCATAAGATTTCGAAATACATGATTTCACGTAGAATTTACTATTTTTCACAGATATTTCACGAGAAAACCCGTATAGAAAAAGAAGTAAAGATATATTTTCGAGAAATGTTTCTTTCAAATATCTTTTTTTTTTTTGGAGAAGAATGGAAACAGCGATTTTTTAATCAATTGAATGTTATGTAAATGCTTGTCTATTTTTTGAAATAGTAGATAATAAAAATCTTAAATATGTGCTAATTCTTCTCTTAATTAATGTATTGTCGTGAATATATTTACATTGTTGTTTCTAAAATAGTAAGTATACAGAAGTATACTGAAACATCAGTCAAAATATCAGATTTTGAAACATTATGTCTGATGAAAGGAAAGGGAAAACAATATACGTTAGGCTTTGGCAAGAAAAAACTTTTTTATATACTGTGAGTTATCTGAAAGTCGTTTCCTAATCATACAACCGGAATATCAATTACAAAGTCTTGAAATTGTTAAAAATGAGTTCTAGTAAAATTACCAGCCGCTAATAAAAATTATTTTATGAAGGAGAAAACACATTATGTTTAATGTGACCACCATCATCAGTAAAGCAACAGCAGAATATTTCCTGATGACATTTACGAGGGCTATTCAATAAAAATGATCATAATTTCTTAGTGGTATAGTTTATTGCACACAAATTTACTTTTATGTTCCATTGTTAGCTTAATGTGTAATGAATACGTGGTAATTTCTTTGTTCAATTATTTACAGAAGTACGGCATTTGCAGCCATGAAAGTCCAGACACTTTCAGTATCGCTTACGGGAACGATGGAATTGCGTGTAAAATGAGCAAGTATGCCTTACCTCATGAAATTTTTTTTTTCCGGCTGAATAAATCCTCATTCGAAGTGTATTATTACATTAAGAGATTCACCTTATATCCATGTAACATTCGAATGTAACATGAAAATTTGGAACAACTTCCACGCGAACGCCCTGTTGTTCGGGTATGAAGATTCTCGGAATTCAAAGCGCACAAACACGAGTCTCATGATCAGTTTTCTGTCGTTTTCATGATCAGTTTTCTCCAACGTGTCGATGTCACGCCCGTATAACGGCAATATTTTTAACAGTTCTTATATCTAACGATCTCCTCTGACAATAATAATGATAGTATTATGTTGGCTTTTGGAAGCTCACTGACTCAGTTACAGGAACTCCATATCCAACATCCTTTGAAGATGATTGCCTTTATCCTAAATTAAACATCTCAAACCATCGTCTAATCCAATACATGGAGGAATATACTCTTCAAATGTCCCCTGTAGTATACTCTTTGACTGACGATTTCTTCTGACGAAAGCAAAATTTTCAACAGCAAGAGTATACTTGCTCATTGCGTGCTGCCTAATCATTCCTATAGACGACACTGAAAGTATCTTAATTTACATGTCTGCCACTGACGTACTACTGGAAATAAATGAACAAATAAATTACCACATACTCACTACATATTAAGCTAATAATGCAATTGTATGCTAATAAAAAAATTACCATCATTTTTTACTGAACAACACTCGTACATTGAAAATACTTTACTGGATTTCCCCATTATAATAAACTGTATCTTTGTTACGTATATTAGTTTTATTAGTAAATGTTTTTATGTCTTACAATGCTTCATTTCTGAATGTCATTTTTGGGTATTTAAGCTGATTATGGTATATATATATATGTATATATAAACATATGTTACTGTGAAAGACCGAAATTTGTGAATGTCAACATACATCATATCCGTCGGTGAAAGACCGAAATTGGTCAGTGTCAACATACATCATATCCGTCGGTGAAAGAGCGAAATTTTTATTATATTCTTGTACATGCGAACCATCACCGGTATATGTCGACAAGCACATATATGCTTTGGTGGATGTCGAAAAGAGAAGCCGAGATCAAAGGAGAGACGGGTTCAATAGAGAGACGGGAGTCTATCGCTAAAATGCTTTGTTCTGCTGCGAGTCACACAGCTTTGTCAGTTTTATGGAAGGTTGGGTTGTGCGCGCAACGTTTGCTTAAATTTTATTTTTTATTCAATACCCTAATTTATATTCAATAGATACTGCAGTGAATCGTGATTTATTTTTAACGCGAAATGCATTAATTACGATTAAAACGAAAAGACAATTGTTCTTATTTTTCTAAAGAAAATTTGCTTAAAATCCTTTCTGAAGGGATTTCTGTTAAAACTAAGTGCAGAACACCTTTGAATTACAAACGATCAAAACGTTTTGAAGTTTTAAAAATTAATGATGAAGATAAGTTAAGTGTACCATTAAAACAGGGAAAAACGAATATACACTATATATCCTCTTGAGACCCATGTTCGCATTTTTCGCGCATGTTTTACCATTTTTAGGATTAAGGCTCATTTAGAGGCTACAAAACTTTATATATATTCATTTAGTTTTAAAATTAAAAAATATATAGAGTTTTAGCCATATAGGACCCAATGTCCAATATAATGGACATTGGGTCTTAGTCCTGTAAAAATCATATTATTGATTTACATGATTCTGAATGAAAAACTCTTAATTGGAAAATTTTCTTTCATTGTAAATGTGTTTTTATCATTCATACATCACTTTTAAACATTGCACAATTTTAATTTTTGCATTATCAAAGAGAAAAAGTATTTTTGCATGAAATGTATTTGAAAAAATATAAATCAATTTTGTGACTTTTTAAATAGTTTATTTTTTATAGGAATAAAGAAAAAATTACATCAAATTTTTTTTTTCTAAAATGAAATATAAATAGTAATTGGCACGGTTATCACAATTGACATTTGGATGCCAGAAGGAAATTAAAAAGAAATAAAATGCAGTTTATAATCTTAAATTATTATCCCTGTTTAAAATTTTTCTTTCATTATAAATGTGATTTTATCGTTCATACATCACCTGTATATATTGCAGAATTTAAATTTTTTTCATTATCAAAGGAAAAAGTATTTTTGGATGAAATTCATTTGAAAAGTATAAATCAATTTAGTGACTTTTTAAAGAGTTTTTTAAAATGGAATTTAAAAAAATCTATCACATCAATAAAAGTTTTTTCTAAAAAAATGTATAAATAGGTAGTGCCACGGTTATTACAATTGACATTTGGGTACCAAAAGGAAATTAAAGAGAAATAAAATGCAGTTTATTTATGATCTTAAATTATCTTCAGTTATATTTTCTTTAAATTTTTATTTCTGTTTAAATGATATTAAATTAACTTATTTAATAAACAACATACGAATAGTAAAATAATATAAAAAGCTTGCAATTATTTTTTATAGTTAAACGAATATAAAAATAAAAGTTGAATTTCATGCACACAACCTTATTTTATTTTATACTTATCAAGTAAGATAAGATCGCTACATAGGCTTCAAAAACCAGATTTTTAGCATCAAGTCCCTATTTCTTTCACTACAAACTTTGCTGACATCGGAAGTGTGTTTTTATTGTTCATACGTATACGGAATTCCAAATGTCACATAAATTCAATTTTTAAATTATCAAATAGAAAAAAGTATACTTTAACTAAGAAACGTGTTGACCAATTTAGTAATTTTCAATCAAATTTTAATAGTATTTTGTTTTGTCTTTTAAGTCTTCTCAAGACCAGTCATTTGTTTGTTAGAAAAATGATAATAATTAGTGGCACAGCTACCACAATTGGCAAGTAAATGCCAAGAAGAAATTTAAAAAGAAATCAAAATGAGTTTATTTAGTATCTTATATTGTTATCTATAATTACATTTTTTTGGTAATTAAATATGATTAAATTTATATTTTCAATTTTAAATAGCATACTAACAGAAAAATAATAGGAAAAATAGTTACAATGAATAAGAATAAAACATAATAAACGCTTAATTATCTATATCAAATGCTGCATATATATATATATATATATATTTTTTTTTTTTTTCACAAAAAAAAAAAAAAAAAAAAAAAACAACAACAAAAAAAAACAATGTACTGATTAAGAACAAGCATTTTATCAGTAAAACTAGGACTTCCCCCAGAGGGATTAGTCTGAGCTATATTGCCGAAAACATAGATTTAATAGTAACTTGTTGCAAGTAAAGAAAATGGGATACCATCTTTAATTGGCCATTGACTGATTACAAATATCTAGATTAGTGAATCTGAAAAAAAAATCCATATCAAATTTAAACCAGCACTTCCCCCTGTTAAGGGCCTTGGCAAGAGATAGAATAGCCTAGAGAAGGAACACATTCACAAGTACTTTCGGACAACTTATTCGCTGTTTCACACCGACATTTATTCAATATTTACATAATTTATTCAATTCTAGGTGTGTATATACCCATTTTGTTGCATTTAAATTGCATGTCTTTTTTTTTGTTTTTGTTTTTTTCTGGGGAAGGGGGGCGGGGGAGATATAGTATTATTAAATATTTAATGTTTCTATACCTAATAATTTCAAATTAAATGGTAAATTAAAACGTTTCTGTTCATTTCACCTTAAGTTTTTAGACTCAGCAGTAACACAGAAATAGAAAATTTTCGAAAGGTTTTTGTTCCTGCACCGTTTTACATAGCCAAATTTTTAGAAATTGTTTTGTTGTGAGTATTTATGCCTTAAAAGTAAGTCATGTCAATTTACATGATTATATTCCTAACAATTCCACGTACTTCGTCATTTAGATCATCATTACGCCTTTGTCCGCTTTATTTAGTCTTCTAAATATAGAGTTTTTTAGAATTCGTTCTAAAACGAACATTTACATCTTATAAATTGCTACCATGCCAAATTTCAAGTTCCTAACTCCAACAGTATCACAGAAATTGCAGGTTAGATCTTTTTTTTTTTTTTTTTTTTTGTATCGTACACCCGTTTAATTTTCAGGTTTTTAAAAAACTAATCGGCATTTACATTTTAAAACTAATAGCCACGTGAAATTTCAAAATTTCTATCCCTAACAATTCCAAATAAATCGTGATTTAGAATCTTTCTAAAATGTTTTACGTTTATTTCTCACTTTAAAATTTTCAACCTTTTAAAAAGAGTTCATAACGAGTGTTCACATCTTAAAAGTAGCCACCACACCGATTTTCAAATTTCAAACAAAAGGCCAAACAATATCACAAACATCGCATCTTAGAACTTTTTTGTTCCCGCACTGATGGGAGTTGTTGTATCGAAATAAAATACAGTCTGTTTTGGAGCAGAGATGGTCACCGACATTTTTTCTGACACCACTATATTTTTAATTGGCTAGGTAGTTTCAGAGATGACACCCTACAAACTCCCAAACGTTACTGCTTCGCACAGATGTCATAGACGCGCCCCATATTGGCGCGATTTATTTCTGACGCCGATGTCATATACGCACCGCGTACTTAACTGAAGCCAAAGTGTCGTTATTTAGCTTGCTACGGTAACCCGGATGTTGTTGTTCATTTATTAATAAATTGTTTATTTACATTTATTTTTTTAACTATATAAATGTGTTGTTCTATTTTTATTAATCAAACTTTTTTTATTTATTGTTATTCCCGTTTTGAAAAAATATATGTAGCTGGTATTCAAAAACGAGGTTTTCGCCAAATTGGAGTCGGAACAAAATCGCGCCAATATGGGGTGTGTATCACATCCGTGCCCTTATCTAATACGTGTTAGCAGATACATTTTTTAAAATACATATATAAACAAATATAATATTTCTTCAGTGTTATTTTCATAGTCATTTATATCATTTGGCAAAAAATCGCACTTTCTTAAACTCTAATTGCGGGAAGGTTTTTTAAAAAAGCAAAGTCCATATAACAGTGAAATTCCGTGAAGGGTATTAAATGCATGGTAATAAAGCATTTAGGACAGCGCAGGTGATAAATCGTCAAATATTATTCTTATCGTCATCTTTCGTAATGCATTCTTTTAATTTAAAATACACACATTAAATACATTTAAAAACACGTTTTGACTCATTTAATTAAAAATACTAAAAAGTAAATAAATAAAATAATAAGAAGGGGTAATAGCATAAGTCAAAACATTTATTTCAACATCAACACAAGTTACACGTGCTGAAAAAAAAGGCGGCTTTTGACAAAAAATTAAAAATAAAATACTCTTGGGAAAATTTGAACCGGGCTAAAAAAATGTACCGTGATTACTTGAAATATTATAGGAATATTCACGTAATCTGGTTTTCTGTCGTGATTTAAAAAGCTTCGTTTAAGTCCAATTAAATTTCATTGCTATAACATTTTTTTTTTTTTGGGGGGGGGGGGCAAAGGGAATGCCAGATTGCATATATTTACATTAAAATTTTAAACTTTCGTTTATATAACGGTTGCTTGTATGAATAATTAGCACCTTGATGATCGAACTTCACTCGAAAAACATGTGAAAAACTGCTTGTGTGGCTTGCGTGCTTAAAGACTTTATTACTTAACTCTTATAACTCCCATACAGTTATAACAATGTTGCTGTTAGTATTACTCTTGTTTGACGTCAACCTTGCCCGTGTAGCTGAATACGAATTATTGGCCATTTTTCTTGCACGAAGAGTGGTTATAACATAATTGTTTCATTTTGCATAGCATGTTTACCAATTGCAATATTGATACTTTTAAGTTAGTCAAGCGCAGGTAATAAATTGCCAATATTTTTTTCCCTTATCGCATTCATCTTGCATTCATTTCATTTAAAATATAAACCTTCCATTCACTTGATTTAAAATACATGTTTTTAATTGATTTCACTCTACTTTAACAACATCACTTTGCCTTGGCGTTTTTTTAAAGCTTTGTGCAGTTTTGGCTTCACAAAGTGAGATTTGTTACAAAAATATACAAACCTGACAATTTATTACAAACCCGATGAACGTTTATGCTTATTTTTTACAAATGAATATAAAACATTTTGGCACAGATGTCATATACGCACCATGTTGGCGCGATTTTTTTTCTGACGCCAATGTGGCGAAAACCTCGTTTACGAATACCAGTTACGTATATAATTTTAAAAAGGGAATAACAATAAATAAAAAAGTTTAATTAATAACTATAGAACAAAACAATTTATATAATTAAAAAAAATAAAATAAAAGTAAGTAAACAATTTATTAATAAATAAACAACATCTAGGTTAGCATATCAAGCAAAATAATGACACTTTGGCGCCAGTTACGTACCCCGGTGCGTATATGACATTGGCGTCAGAAAAAAATCGCTCCAACATAGTGCGTATATGACATCTGTAAGTAAATGTCTTGTGTACACTAAATAAATTGTTTAAATCTTTAAAAAAAATATTTGGTTACATGAAACAATAAGTAGGTTGCCAGAAAATATGCATGAAAAGTTTACTTCTCTCGCCAAACCCATTTTCTTTACCAATAAAACGCCTATTCTGGAAAAGTACAAATTTCGGTACTTTACAGTACATATATATATTCGGTATATATATATAGTATTCGGTACTTGTAAGTTATCCCGTCGACCAAATTACTGTCGCCAAATTGTAAGATTGAATGCCAATAATGATTGATCGTAAATGTCACATTCACTTGACAACACGTGTTTACGTCATCAAGTGATTTTTATTTCGACGTTTTATTTGTATTTTTATTAATGTTATACTAATTTATTTGTTCTTTCGTTATTTAAAATAAAAATTATGTCAATTTGTATAACTTGGCGGGTGGTTTTGCGATTTATATAATTTGGCTAAATTGGTCGACGGGATAACTAACAAGTACCAAAATTTCACTTGAAACACTAAAAAGAAAAAAAAATAATTAATTAAGAATAAATGATGCCACAAATCAAAATTGTTTATTTAAACATCAAATAACTGTTTCAAATTTTCACACGTAAAATATGAATGTTGTTTTTGGCGATTAAAAATGCTATTAGGTAGAGTATCGTAAAATCTGAAACCCTAAGTTATTATGGCTAATAATCTATATAATATGGCCTTTTCTCTTTGAAATAGAAAAAAAATCTAGATTTTTTTTTTCCTGTTTGATTAAATTTAAATATGTTTTATTGCACTTTAATATTAGTGCGTGCATATTTTCTTTGCTCCATGTGCTGTAATTCGGTTTTCTACGAAAACATCCAGCCGGTGAAAATGACGTAAACTAAATTTCCGTAACGTATGTAGATAAATTGTGCTTTTTTAAAAGTTTTTTTACTATAATTTTTAAACGAATTGGAACTTATTTTTCATAGTAGGTGCATTCAGTAGGTTACCCTCATAGGTACCTTCTAGTACAATCAGAACTGAAATCCGACAAATATTTTTTGAGTTATGCTTGACGAAAGGTTTTATGAAAGGTTTTAATATCATCGTAGCTGTTTTTTGCCCGGATAGTAATATTACGCTGTGTATTAGCCTTCGCTTCGCTCAGACAATTATACATTTTTAGGATAATATTTAAAACTTTTTTTATTTATTTAAGAAAATATATTATCTACTTCTGTACCTATTATTTGTTTCAATACTGCGTTGATTTTTAAGTAAAAACTAATGCCTCTCTTCAGTATACAAAAAGTGTCTAATATGAATAAAAACAACTGATGAAGACCCAATGTCCAATAGAATGGACATTAAAATAAAAATTGTTTATTCTCTAAAATATACATTACATTTCTTAAACTGCGATGTCATTTCATTGATTCAACTTTTAAAATTAGATGTCTGTAGCATTAATATCAAAATACTTTAAAAATATCTATAAAATTAGCGTTAAAACTGTCTGCTTACCATCAACAGTCCTTCTCTTGTTCCCTGCCACATTTAAATGATTAAAATACATATTTATTTGCAAATTTTTTTATTATTTCGGCATACAGATAGCAGCACTAGGCTATCTAGTATAATGGACAGCAAGTATTTACAAGTTCCAACTGAAATTAAGCATTTTACGTAAAAAAAAAAATGTCCAATAGAATGGACGCGGGGTCTCAGGAGGATATGATACCAATGATGAATTATCTAGTATACTATTTGAAACTAACACAAGAATAGACCAGGGAGGAAGAACACGCATGTTTAAAGATTTCAATTTAAATTTAAAAAAAAAATATTACATATGGAATTGTAATGCAGTACTTAAATGTATGCACACAATGTCGAATGAAACATAGTGCTTCTAAGAAAGGTATTTTTGTGAAACCAGTGGTCAGGTCTGAGTTATATTCAAGATGCCAAGTTGATTTTATAAACCTGCAGTCATGCAGGGATGGCTAATATCTGTTCAAAATGGTGTATCAAGAACTTTTATCTAAGTTTGTCCAGCTACGACCTTTGGAAAATGAGACAGATGAAGTTGAATATCACTCTCATAAAAATTTTTTAATGTTTAGTGCTGCAGCTATATTCTAATCAGATAATGGTAGAGAATTCAGTAATCAAGTCATATCCGAACTAAGCTTTAAGTGGAAATATGTTAAGGTACTTCATGGAAAACCTCACACAAGGCTCAATTGAAAGAGCCACTCAGATTATAGAAAGTATGTTAACTGCATGTATGAAATATATAGATAGAAATAAATAGTCAAAAGGTTTGATCTTTGTGTGATTTTGAAACAATACTACATACCATGACAGAATACACCACAGTCCATCTGAAGCTATGTTTGTCGTGAAACCAAAAATAGGCATGGAAGCGTCATCTTTGCCTAGCAAACAGATCGCTAATATTGAAACCGAAGAACAAATCGAAGAAATTCCTAATACAATTGAAATCGAAGAACAGCTTGAACAAACTCTTAATACTTAAAAAAAAATTGAGGAGTGGCCATACCAAAAACCATATCAATCCCCCTCCCCCCCGCCCCCCTAAAAAAATCCTCCTGCTCAAATTGGCGATACCAAACGAATTCAAGTCACTGATGTCGAACGTGGTCGTACAGGTGGCCGAAATATATTTGCAGTTCTTGTTGGAATAGAAGACTCCGATTTTTATAAACTAGCAAATAAAAATTTTACCCTCAAGAAGCTTTATATCCGTAATAAGTTCGTAATTTGTAACGTAGAGTTACTTTTCATAGATGAGATTTCTTCTCAAGAAATGTCGCTGAAAGAAGCAGCTGCAGCCAATTCCAAGAGTGGAGAGCAAGGCTATACACTAGGGTGAGTCGATAAAAAGAATTTGTTTTATTTTCGGAACGCTTTAGCGAGGAAAAGTTGCCTATCGTAAGAAGAAAAAAGGCATAATTTTTTTTTTTTAATCGGTTAACATCTTTCATTAACGCATCGTACTTAATGTTGATGAAAAATGGCAAAAATCGCGCCTATTTTCTAATTTTTTTAAGTTAATTAAAGCTTTTAAAATAAACACAACACATTTTAGCTTTTTATGTTTATTTCATGGTTTATATAGCCTAAAAAAATAATTCCTATCAATAATTCAATTTTTTTGTTCGCGCAAGAGCTTAGAAAAAACATAAATTTAGAAATTTTTCGTTCGTTTTGCTAAAACAAAACGACACAGAACTCACCACGTGATGTTTTTTGCACGTTGAATTCTACCCACATCACACCTAACCAACTGTCCAATTTTTGGGTGTGGTATTTATATTATATTAAAAAACCACATCGATGTCCATGTATAATTCTAATTAAATGCTTATGTAAAAAAAGAAGAAAATTCGTGTATTCGAGTGGAGGTTCTTGATTCTTCAAAGGAATTACAATTTGGGGAAAAATCGGATGCATTTACAAAACAGTTACAAAAAAGGTAAACGTGAAGGCCGAGCGGAAATCTCGTGATCTTCAGCAAGCACTGAGTTGTTCCTCAAATAGTTTTAAAGTTCCTAAAGTGGCTGTGTACGATGAAATTGATGAACTCACACACGCTTCTTTTGAAGACTCGGAGTATTAGGAAGATAAATACAAACCGGGCACATCGACTAAATGCCTACATCAAGTACATCGGCTAAAGCCGACATCAAGTCGAGTATATCGACTAAAATGGCAGATGAGAATTAAAAGTAACGCAACAGCACAAAACAGCAATCGTTTCGGAGTTTCTGATCGGCCAAAAGCGGACAATGCGTCAAGTGTTCTGGATAACCGACATTCTTCTGATGTGGTTGATAAGAGTCACATGAGTCGTTTTAGGACAGATTTGAAAAGCCCGTGAGGAAAGTTCGGGTCTTTTTTTTACGGACAAAATGAGACACTTTGTTCGTCGAAAAATTTAATACCAAGCATTTTCACAGGAATGTGAAATAAGAACACTATTCTCTTATGTAGGAATCTGGATCAACATATATTGGACATGCATCTCTTTCCTTGAGTTCGCCAAATGATATAAGTCAAAGCATTATTTCTTGTTTGTCTGAAATATCAATATCACTAGAAAAACTAGAAGTAGTAGGGTGTGATGGTACTGTAACAAACACTGGATGGAATAACGGTTCTTTCCACTGACTAGAAAATCATAAAATGTGGAGCATATAATACCAGCAATTTAATGAGCTTTCTTATCGCCAAATTTTCCAACATATTCCTGATCGTGAAAAAGCTCCTGTGGTCAATTTTGAACCCACAGATTGTTCGATTCCGAATATAGACAGGATATTTCGACATAAGAACAACAGTATTTTTGGTGCAGTTTGAATGCAATCACCTTCGGACATTGTCCAGAAGACTTGGCGAATTGGCACCGCGATACTTTGTCCGATTCCAGATGACTAACTGCGGCCAACCGAGTCCTTAGATTGTATCAGATTCATCCAAAAACTTAAAAGAAATAGTTGGCTTCATCATAAAATCATACATGCCAGTGTAATTTCCCAGGTCAAAATTCTTGCTAGTACTAGAATCAGAAATATAATAGTTTTTGCCAAGTATTGCTTTGTCTGCTAGATTTTCATGCTCGTATATGCTTTACAATGCTATCCAGCACCACATGCTATATAGCTAGCTTACACAGTAATAGCATGACAAGCTATATACAAGCATTTTATGCTTGTTTGCTGTTTAAGCTTCTTCCAAAACATGATGTGGTAGGTAACTTACCGTGCTATTATATGCTTGCCAGCATAATATGCTATGCAGCTAGCTTAAGGAAAAATAGCATGACAAGCTATGTACAAGCATTTTATGCTTGTTTCTTGTTTAAGCTTCTTCCAAAGCATGGTGTGGTAGGTACCTTACCATGTTATTATATGCTTTTTTATGCTTGCCAGCATAATATTCTATGCAGCCAGCTTAGGTAGAAATAGCATGGCAAGCTACGTACAAGCATTTTATGCTTGTTTGCTGTTTAAGCTTTTTTCAAAGCATAGAGAGGTAGGTACGTACCTTAACGTGCTATTATATGCTTTTTTATGCTTGCCAGCATAATATTCTATGCAGCCAGCTTAGGTAGAAATGGCATGGCAAGCTACGTACAAGCATTTTATGTTTGTTTGCTGTTTAAGCTTTTTTCAAAGCATGGAGAGGTAGGTACGTACCTTAACGTGCTATTATATGCTTTTTTATGCTTGCCCGCATATTATGTTATGCAGCCAGCATATTGAGAAATAGCATGACAAGCTATGTACAAGCACGTTATGCTTAGCTTCTGTTCAAGCGTCTTCCAAAGCATGCAGAGGTAGGTACCTTAATGTGCTATTATATGCTTTCTTATGCTTGGCAGCATAATATGCTATGCAACCTGCTTTGATAGAAAGCAGCACGACGTACTATGTGCCAGTAAGATATGCTAATTTGCTACACAAGTCTCTTCCCAGTAATGAAGAGGTAGGTACTTAAATGAAGAATTGTGTGCTTGTTATTGCTTGGCTGCATCAAATGTTTACTATTTTTTTTAACTAACTAGGGGCTCTGCCCCCTACGAGCTACGCTCGTCAACCCCCGTTCAGACACCACAGCACGCTAATTTGATCGACTTTAACAAGATTTTGGAAGATTGAATTGTAATTTAAATCTGACAATTATAATCCCAACAAAAAGTTTTCGGTAAAAAAAAAAAAGCGCCAAGTTCTCCTTAATGTTTCGTCCAGAAAAAGTAGTGATATCTGAAGTTCGCACAAGGGCACAAGTTAAAAGCCAAACATCCCAAATCTTTCATTGAAAATGGCTTCCTGCGACTTGGCCGTTAATGCCTTTTACAGCATTTCAAAATTAATGATTGGAAATTTCGCAATTATGAATTATTTAAATATTAAAATTAATATTAGTATGCAAAGAGGCAAATTCACATAAAGTCATTATAAGCAAAAGATTTCTGATAAATACCATCAATTTCAACAAACAATAGTTTTGATTACAGATCATTTAGTCCACATGTGGTTTAATTGCCATTTCGTACGGTCTAAAGCTAAAGTCATTAACGTGAAACCTAAGAAATAAAAGAAAATTTACTTTCTTCAAATCTCACAATATGTTACATTATATTTTATTGTATAATATTGAAATCTTGTGCATTGACGAAAGAGATTTTTTTCGTTTGAACATTTATTATAGTTTGTTTGCATACATTAAGAGGTATTCGATTTATAAACTGTTAAAAGCTGATACTAATTATGTTTTAGCAATTAGGGATATTACCTTCTGAATACAAGTATTTTGTTATATTTAACTTCTAAGCATTTAAATAGACTGAAGTGGTTTAAATACTTTTTTTTAAATGTGTATTTTACTTCTGTACTTTGTGCTACAAAATGCCTAAAATAATCAAAAAATGTAGTTGTCATGTAGCTTCATTTGTACATACTTTAAAATTTGAAAACCCTCTCGAAGGCATTAACGGCCAAGTCGCAGGAAGCCATTTTCAATGAAAGATTTGGGATGTTTGGCTTTTAACTTGTGCCCTTGTGCGAACTTCAGATATCACTACTTTTTCTGGACGAAACATTAAGGAGAACTTGGCGCTTTTTTTTTTTTACCGAAAACTTTTTGTTGGGATATCACTACTCTTTGTATGTTTTTTTCTAGTTTTTTCTAAGCTATATTAATATAAAAAAACTTAAATTTCAGTACTTTTATGTTAGCAGGGAGCAAATCTCCAAATTAGCATTTAGTTTTTTCGCCAAAAGAAGTTTTCATTTTTCACATGTGTAAATTAGAAACAATGCTTTGATTTTCAAATAAAATATTTTGGTTTATGTTATTATTTGTTATTTATTTATTTATTTCTATGTTAAATATTCTATTAAATAAAATGAGGAAAATGCATCTATTTTAAATGAGATGACTGAAAAGTTTATATTTTAAAATGAAATAAATGCAATATGAGCAATAGAGTTAGGGACAGTATTTGGCGATTTGCCATTTCGCACCCGGCTAGCATAAAAATACCTAAATTTATTTTATTGAGCTTTATAAATTCATACTTTATTTCTTTTTATATTAAAGTACTAGCCGCCTCTAGCAAGCCGTATATACTCTATTAATTGCATATTAAACGTTGCATCATGTTACTGTTATTCATAATTTAATTTACTTGCCCATTCTTTCGAAAAGTCGGAAGCTTTTGATAGAGAAATCAAGAACTCTTTACGATCATGGAAGCACAACATATATTTTGTGTTGTTATGTATTTCATTCTTTCATGACAAATATCTCTTAACTCACTTATGCATGTTTCCTTATCAGTTACGATTCGTTCTCTAATGCAGAAATTTTTAATCTTATTAAGTAATCTTTTCTAATTGTATTTCATTACTGTATTTTAACTGATACGATTAGGTACAAGTGAAATTATTCTTATTAAATCCTTTGATAATATCTGCATTTAATAATAATATTGATAATATCTGCAACCATATTGATGCTAATATATTTTTGTTTCATACTAACCTTTTCAAGAGACTCGATTACGGAAGAATAGAAGGTCTACGGGCTCACTGCTATGATCCATTTGAAAATCTATCATTCTTCTCATCTAATCGTGTTGAAGAACTAGCTAATTTGCCATGGTTTTAAGTTTTTAGCTAATTTTATTCGAAACCTGAAAACTAAAATGCGAGGAACCGGATTATAGAAGATTCCTTCTATCGGTACATATCGATTAACAGGTTACATATTATAAAATTATAATAATCATAAGGAGAATTGTCAGTTTCGGTGCTTTAATAGTTTCCGTAAATTCTATTTATATGATACAGAAGTTTCAGCAGAGTAAAGCTTAACAACATAGTCACAGTAAGTATAATAACAGTACAATATATTAACAATAGCAGAGGTTTTGTGCAGTGACGAAACTACTGGCACTTTGGAAATATTCGTACGTTATATTATTTAACTATTCAGATGATATGCGGAAAAACATAAATATATGGCTCGCATTAATAATTAACTCATTGAAAAATAGCCACAAACGTCAAATACTCGGCAAGCTTGGCGATATTTAGCGAAGTGTCACCAAATTTGGTAATATATCATGTCAATTCTCAAATTTGGCGACAAAAAATGTTTTGTTTGTTCTGACGTTATAAGGATGCATATGTATTATTTATTATACACATACCTATAATATGCATGATGCAAATGTATTACGTATTATATGCATATGTATAATATGTATGATGCATATGTATAAAGTTCTTTAACATTACTAAAACGCACTTAAAGGAATAGTGTTCCATAAATAGTAGGGATATTTGCCAGATTGACCAGAGTGCTATTGAGATTAGAATTCCGACATTTATAACAGACCGGGAGGCGTCTGCACACACCATCACCTCATCGAGTTTACAGCTGAAATTTTAGGATTAGTTAAAACTAGATTATTACATTAAAATGCAACTGGTCTGTTAAAACATATATTGATAGAAACAACCTGAAGACCTAATTTTAGTGGGTGACCGATAGGTTTACTATTGTATTTTTCTGCATCCAAAAGTATGGAAACATGGAGGAATGGGTGCAGGAGAACACAATGGAAAATCCACCAATTAACCGGTAAAATCGGGTCTGTAGTTGGTTTCCACAAAGATAGGTCTTGGCAGACCAGTTACATTTTAATACGCTAATCGATTTTTAACTAGTCCTAAAATTTCAGCCGTCAATTCGATGAGGTGATGATATGTGCGGACGCCTCCCGGTCTTTAATAAAATTTGTTTTAAGGAAGTAAAAGATAGAAATATGGACAGATAAACTGAAATATTTGCCTTAAGATTTTTGTAAAAGCATATAAAATTTCATTCAGCTTGAAATCATGTAACACCTTTATAACTCAGGCTAATTTTCTGTAATCGAGTTTTGGCAACCAACATATCTGATCTATAACTATAATCTTTTTTTTACAGATTTAAAATTAACAATAAATTAACAGTAAGTAGGCTAATAATACAATATAATAACATTAGCAGCGGACTTCGGACACCGCATCTGTCGCACATCGTTAAAGACAGTTTATTAGTTACACATTTCATTTAATTAAAAGCAGATTTTTAAACTTTCATATGAGAATTAGGATATTTTTCCACTATAGGGACCTTGGCGTTTTTTAAAAATCTTGGCGCAATTCGGACTTCAGAAACTGAGATATGTTGCCAAATGATATAAACAACTATGAAAACAAACCTGATGAACTTTTATGTTATTTATATATGTACTATTTATATACATATAAACATTTTATTTATACACGTATAAAATATTGTTTTTTATATACAAATTATTTATGTTGGTATATAAAAATAAATAAACGGGTTCCTTACATTAAATAAATTGTATACATATGGAAAAAATTGCTTGTGTATATGACACAGTAGATAGGTTGCCAGAAAATACGTTATTATCAAATTTCTTCTCGTCAAGGCTATTTTCTCTATTTCGCCAAGGCTACTATATCGGAAACATACCGAATTGACGTTATATTTTGTTAAATGTTTTATTGTTTTAATATCGTGAATATATCATAACCTATACTGATTAAAATTTTTAGGTGTATTCATTTTTTTCTATTTAACAAACATCTTTGGAAAAGCATGTATATAAAGTTTTATTCTGCTTGAAATCACGTGACTCCTTCAAAACTCTGTAATCGAGTATTGGCGACCAACACTGGCGCAATTGAATGTGAAGGAACTGTTTACGGCCAAATCAACACCCCCTGTTTTAAGGGTTTAGAGGCGAAAATTCTATGTTTTCAGATTTTTCTGGTTAATTGTGCTACAAACCCGACTTACTTGTGAAATTTCATGATTCTACGACTTTTAGAAGTACCTTAGTTATTTGATGATGCGAAGTGAGTCAGTGACAAAAAAGCGCTTTTTCGGAATTTAATATTTCGAAAACTACTAAATACAGAAACATGAAATCGTGGAACCTTAGTTCAGTTTGATCATACAAACATGTGTATAAAAGAAAAAATTCTATATCTCTCCCTAAAACGACGTTATGAGGGGGTGAAAAGCATGCCAAAATGGTTCAGGAAAAGGTAGCTTACGGCTTGTGCGAACTTGGCGGACGCACTGCCGTGCTCCCAGATCTGACATAAATTTCACCAAACTTTTCTTTCTCTTTTTAATATTCACGTAAAAATACTTTTGTTAAAAATGAAATATTATGATCATCTTAAAATATCAAAATAATGTCTCGCGCAATTTTTAAATTTAAACTGTTTTGCAATATTATTTTTTCTTCCTTTTACGTAATAAGTGTAATATGACGTAAATGTGACGTAAATTCTCCTATTTAAGACTTCTAACGCATGTTAATGAATTTATTATTTTACAATATTCTTTCTCTTTTAAAATTCACTGTAAATATAGTTTTTATGACGTAATTTTCAATGAGTTCCTGCTTTTTATATTTTCTGTTTATAATAGTCACGTGTAAAATAAATTTTTAATTTGAAGCAAACATTATTGTTTGCGCTTTTTGTACAGTTGGCAAGTTTAAATTAATGCAATTTTCTAAAATACTTAAAAAATATCTCTCGAAATGCTGAAAATTTGAATTTAACATAGTAATAAAACCTCAAAAAATGAGTCAAATTAAAAAACTAAATGCAGTCTCCACAAAGGAAAATTCTGACGTATAAAATGATTTAAAAATGATTAAATTCCTATGTACAGTTTTTGCTCCTATAAAACTTTTTTAAGGGAACGATTTTGTCCAACTTTGGCATATATCTCTCACAATAATTCTTCGATTTGAAAACTGTCTGCATCAGCGTGTTTATCAAACATCTCTCTATAATACTACCGATATTCATATTTTTGTATGCAACAGTTTTTTAGGGTTTCGTTCATCTGACGAAACCCTATTCGTCTCGCTCATCTGTCTGTCTGTTTGTCTGTCCGGGTGTCTGTCCGTCACAGAACCCGTTCTCAGAAACTACACATGTTGGAGATTTGAAATTTTGCATACTTATAGATGACCACCACACATCATACGACAAATCATAAAATTTCGAAAAAGTCGTACATTTAACCCTTTGGGCTCCCACATGTGTATTTTAAACACATCTTTCAAACAATTCTTTCTAAGTGAGTCCATAATTAGGTTGCAGGCATGAAATTTTGCGTACTTATAGATGGACACCTCAGATCAAACGACAAATCATAAAATTTTGAAAAAGTCATTCATTTAACGCTTTGGCCTCCCACATGTGTATTTTAAACAATTCTTTCTATGTGGACCTATAATTACATTGGAGGCGTGAAATTTTGCATTTTTATAGCTGAATACCTCACAACAAAGGACAAATCATAAAATTTTGAAAAAGTCGTACATTTAACCCTTTGGGTTCCCACATGTGTATATTAAACAATTCTTTCTATGTGAACCTCTAATTAGATTGGAGGCGTGAAATTTTGCATACTTATAGCTGAATACCTCACATCAAAGGACAAATCATAAAATTTTGAAAAAGTTGTACATTTAACCCTTTGGGCTCCCTCATGTGTATTTCAAACAATTCTTTCTATGTGAGCCCCTAATTAGGTTGGAGGCGTAAAATTTTACAATCTTATAGCTGAACACCTCACATCAAACGACAAACTATACAATTTTGAAAAAGTCCTACATTTAACCCATTGGGCTCCCACATGTGTATTTTAAACAATTCTTTCTATGTGAACCTCTAATTAGATTGGAGGTGTGAAATTTTGCATACTTATAGCTGAATACCGCACATCAAACGGCAAATCATAAAATTTTGAAAAAGTCTTACATTTAACCCTTTGAGCTCCCACATGTGTATTTTAAACAATTATTTCTATGTGAACCCTAATTAGGTTGGAGGAGTGAAATATTGCATACTTATAGCTGAATACCTCACATCAAACGAAAAATCATAAAATTTTCAAAAAGTTGTATATTTAACCCTTTGGGCTCCCACATGTGTATTCTAAACAATTCTTTTTAAGTGAGCCCCTAATTAGGTTGCAGGCATGTAATTTTGCGTACTTATAGATGGACATCTCAGATCAAACGACAAATCATAAAATTTTGAAAAAAGTCATACATTTAAGCGTTTGGGCTCCCACATGTGTATTTTAAACAATTCTTTCTATGTGAACCTCTAATTACATTGGAGGCGTGAAAATTTGCATACTTATAGCTGAATAACTCACATTAAAGGACAAATCATAAAATTTTGAAAAAGTCGTACATTTAACCCTTTGGGCTCCCACATGTGTATTTTAAACAATTCTTTCAAAGTGAACCCTAATTAGGTTGGAGGAATGAAATTTTGCATACTTATAGCTGAATACCTCACATCAAACGACAAATCATAAAATTTTGGAAAAGTCGTACATTTAACCCTTTGGGCTCCCCCATGTGTATTTCAAACAATTCTTTCTATGTGATCATCTAATTAGGTTGTGGGCGTGAAATTTTACAAACTTATAGCTGAACACCGCACATCAAACGACAAACTATAAAATTTTGAAAAAGTCGTACATTTAACCCTTTGGGCTCCCACATGTGTATTTTAAACAATTCTTTCTAAGTGAACCCTAATTAGGTTGGAGGAGTGAAATGTTGAATACTTATAGCTGAATACCTCACATCAAACGACAAATCATAAAATTTTCAAAAAGTTGTATATTTAATCCTTTGGGCTTCCACATATGTATTTTAAACAATTCTTTCTAAGTGAACCCTAATTAGGATCGAGGCGTTAAATTTTGCATACTTACAGTTGAATACCTCACATCAAACGACAAATCATAAATTTTCAAAAAGTCGTACATTTAACCCTTTGGGCTCCCACAAGTGTATTTTAAACAATTCTTTCTAAGTGAGCTCCTAATTAGGTTGGAGGCGTGAAATTTTGCATACTTATAGCTGAGCACCTCACATCAAATGACAAACCATAAAATTTTGAAAAGTCGTACATTTAACCCCTTAGGCTCCCACATGTGTATTTTAAACAATTCTTTCTAAGTGAGCTCCTAATTAGGTTGGAGGCGTGAAATTTTGCATACTTATAGCTGAGCACCTCGCATCAAACGACAAATCATAAAAATTTCAAAAAGTCGTGCATTTAACCCTTTGATCTCCAACATGTGTATTTTAAACAATTCTTTCTAAGTGAGCCCCTAATTATGTTGGAGGCGTGAAATTCTGCATACTTATAGCTGAGCATCACACATCAAACGGCAAATCATAAAAGTTTGAAAAAGTCGTACATTTAAGCTTTTGGGTGTCTACATGTGTATTTTAAACAATTCTTTCTAAGTGACACTCTATTTAGGTTGGAGACGTGAAATTTTGCATACTAGCTGAACACCATCATGCGACAAATCATAAAAAATTGAAAAAGTCGTACATTTAACCCTGTGGGCTCCCACATGCGTGTTATAAGCAATTCCACCTAACTGAGCCCCTTATTAAATTGGAGATTTGAAATTTTGCATGCTTATTATAGCAGAACACCTGAGGTTAGGCGACAAATTATAAAATCTTGAAAAAGTCTTACGTTTAACCCTTTGAGCTACCACATATGTATTTTAAGCAATTCTTTCTAAGAGAGCCCCTAATTAAGTTGGAGACATGAATTTTTGCATACGTATAGCTGAATACCTCAGACCACACGACAAATCATAAAATTTTCAAAAAGTCTTATATTATTTACTCCTCCGTGCTCTAACGTATATTTTAAGCAATTTTTCTAACCTCCGCCCTTTTCACCCGGGGAGCACTTTTCCAACTTTTGCCGCACCCCTTTGACCATTCTTTCATATTATGCACCATAGCCTTACATATTTGAGTTCCACTTTTTACCGCCAGGGACGCCTACTTATCTCGGGTGCTATGGGCCCAATCCCTTCGACTAATATTATACGGATAGTATGTAAAACGGAGTTTCGTTCGGATAGAGATTTGTTTAGAATAGAATGCGCCCCTGGTTGCGAAATGTGGAACTAACAGATTTTTCAAAAGGATAAAGTGTTTTGAAATAAATATTAAACGAAACCCTCTGTGCGATCTGTGATCATACTTACCCACTTGTTTAATATTAACGAAGGAATGCCATGCTTAAGCATTCAAATTGGATGTCGATATGCCGGGAATATCTACGCATATTTTCATTGGTCCATTTCCAAATTAAATTTTTTTTTTATATATAGAAGGATTTATTTTTGTTTTGTTTTAGTTACTCGAAAGTATAAATTTGACTATGTTTTTTGAAAATAGAAGAAAAGGAAATTTTAATTATAAATTAAATTAATTTTTCAAATCCAAGGAGAGACAATAGCTCTCGTTCACCTCCGTAATCCCCCCCCCCCCCCCAAACAGAAAATTCTTAGTTTCTCTTTTATTATAAGCTAAGAGAAAAGATTAAATTTCAATTTGTTTTTCAAAATCGGAGAAAAAAAAATAGTTACATTTCAAATTCCAGGGAGAATTAATGGATCACCTAAGCCCTCTTCCCGTAACGGAATATTCAGGGGTTTGTGTTATGGAGGTTTCACTGTACATTGTAATTTTTCAAGATGTAAAATATAACTTATATTTTTTAAAATAATTTCTATGGGGGTGGGTTAAATTCTATGAGGGATTTAACTTCTATGAGAGTCTTCTAGCGGAGCCCTCCCCTCCCCCCCCCGCCACCTATAAAAGAATTTTTTCTTCTGTTTCTTAGAATTTATATTATATTAATATTCAAACTTACTCGAAAAAAATGCAGTATATCTTTAAAAAATGTGGAAAAAGAAAATTATGTTCATTAAAATCTAAATTCTGGGCTGGCCCTCTCCTGAATTCAATATACTGTCTTAAAACACCCATTTGAGATTAGTTTTTAACATCTAAATATCAAAAGAAACAGAACTAAAAATTAATTCCCAAAGCGGATATAGAAGAGCAACCCCCCCCCCCCCAACAGAGAACTTTAAACTGATTTCCCTCTTACTGTTAAATTATTGTAGGTTACCTGTAAATTATAAATTTTCTATATCTTTAAAAATGGGAGAAAAATAAAATTTTGTTTATTAAATTTCAAAAGCTGGGAGGGGGGAGGGCTGTGTCACTGCCACCTGAATTAAGTACTGTCCCTTGAACACGTTTGAGATAATTTTTTAACACATAAACTTAAAAAAATTAACAAATAATTTTCATGGTATACTTAAAGGGAAAAAGCCCCCTCCCCTTCCGACAGAATTGGAAGAAAATTCCTCGCTGCACTTTCTCTTATTATTTAATTCGGTTAAGTTTCTCTAAAGATTAAATTTGCTATGTTTATTAAAATCAGAAAAAAATAATATTATTTTGTTAAATTTCAAAATCCAGGGGCGGTAGATTTCCTTTTTCGAAACACTACAACGTAAATTCAGTACTGCCTTCGTCCACCCGTTTTAGATAAAATCTAAACATATAAATCTAAAAAAAAAAACTGAAAATTAATTTCTATTAAGGATTTATTGGGAAAAAGCGCCCCCGCCCCCCTCTTTAGATACAATTTTAAGGGATCAGGTAACCTTTGAACCACTAAAGTACATGGAAAAGTGACCTCTGTAAGAATTGCAGTCATTCTATAACTAGTTAACTTTTAATTATAAATTTGAAAACAAATGTTAGGAAAGATTTATTTTATCAATCAAAGTTGTTAGAAAAGGTATACACATATATAGTTTTTTTTTTATTTATTTTTAAAGATAATACAATTTTTACGAAAGAATTATTCTTGCATGCATTGCGCGCATGATTTTTCCCATTTCAATGGCTGAAAGCCAAGATTTTTTTTATGAGTACAGATATAAAGTGTTTTCAAAATGACTTACAATGAAAAAAATAAAACTTGTAGATCTTGAGAAAAAAAAATTTTTTAGAGAAATTCGAAATATCGAGATTTTTTTATACAAAAGTAGTCGTGAATTCTAAACTTCTTACTTGAGAAAAATAATAATAGGTCATTTTAAGTTTCTGTACGTTTAATAGATCCACCAAAAATTTCGTGAAATTCTAGGCAACCGTTTTTCCGAAATCGTGCACGCAATGATCAAAATCGCTGTTTTGAGAAAATTGGCTTTAAAGATTGAAAAAGCCGTTGATTATATAGCAAAAGCTCAAAGTGTTTTAGACATAACTTCTCTTCTAATGCGAATTTTTGTATGGGGTTTGATTTTAAATGTTCCCAAAGAATCATATTTAATTATAAGCTATTTAAAAAAAAAATTCAATTTTTGGACGCTTCAAAGGTTACCTGACCCCTTAACACATAAATATTTAAAAAACTGAAAATTAATTTCCGTGAAGGATTTTTGGGAAAAAGCGCCTCCCCTCCACTACCCATCATAAAATTCTTAGCTGTTCATTCTCTTAGTTTTTAATTATTTCAATTATACAAAAAAAAAAAAAAAAAAAATCCGTGCTTTTTAAAAAGAGAATTTAATCAATTATATATCAAAATTCAAGGAGCAATGTTTCATGTAAGAAATAAGTTCATAACAATCGAATTGAAAATATGTACAATTGAACCCCCCCCCCCTCCAATAAGGACTAATTTTTAAAATCTTAACCCCATCCTAAATTGATAAATTCTATCCTAAATACACTTCAAAATCTTTTATTTTTCTGCAACAAATAATTATGACCATATTCAAACCATTCATTAAGCAAAGAAAATTCCACTAATGAATTATAATAATCAAGCCATATTCTAATTATCCATTAAACATAGAAAAAACCATAATAATATATTAACCTTATTAATTGAAACTTATAGGATAACAGCATCGATAAATTCTATGTCTTATGAATAATCTTATAATAATCGATAACCCTCTATCTTATAAAAATATCAACACACAGCAGAATTAGCTCTTCACCCATTACCCGCATTTAAATTCATTTGCAAACACGACCCCAGTGGCGAAGTAAGTAAAGCATCTGGCTTCCAAACCGGATATAATGAGTTGTGTCCTTCTCAGAGGAAAAGAAAAGCCGACCTTACTTCCCCTTCTAAAAGCTGTAGGTACTTCAGAAATTCTCCAAAGATGACGCCTCTAGCGTCATTTTTTTTTCTAACTGGGAGAATAGCAAAATATAAAAGCAAGTTATGCTAGAAATGTAATGCCAGCATAGCAAAAATTAAAAGCAACTGATGGTAGAAATGTAATGATAGACTAGCAACAAAATAAAGTTTCTGTTGCTGGTGAATCACTGCTAGAAAGCAGAAATTACAAGCAAGTGGTGGTCTTGATTGTTGCTAGGCCAGCAACATATTCAAGCAACACAAGCTGGAATATGTATGCTGGCCAAGCAGCAAAGTGTTCCAATACACACCATGACTTGCTGGGAATTATGGTGGAACTAGCAAAATGTGTTATGGTAGTTTATGCTAGTTAACTTTGCTGGGATACAGCATTTAATGCTTGTCTAGCAAACAAATACCAGCATGAATTTCGACCTGGGTTGCCATAAAATAAGCAAATATTTTACTGACGGACCAAAACATGTATTTCAAGCAATCGAAATATTACTCTATTTATTCGATAAATTACTACAAATTCTCGATCTAGTAATAGAACGAAATGCGTTTTTTGCGAACCCAGAGAAAGTTCTATTGGCAATGATTGTCGATTACAGAAAACATATTCGGGATATTGGTTACAAAAGGATTGTAAAAGCAAGACAAACCGTCCTAAAGAAGAAGACTGATAGAAATGTAATCCCACCGAATGGAAACTTTCAAGCTTCCGATTATATAGAAAATATTAATTGGAATTCTTGTTCGGTGTATCCTTTTCCAATGCGCGTGACCTTAGTGAAGATTATGTAAAATCATTCATCACTTCTGATTCATCAGAGAAATACAAATTTTTCCCTGTCACACCGAGACTGTTAAGATGTGTGTCAAACTTGTGACAGAGACTCCGAATAAAGGATATGGACTGGACATGAAGCTAGAGATGGCTATATCCGAAAAAACACTGAAGTCTAAATCGGTTATGCCTCATTTCTCCAAAAAATCAGACTTTAAATGTGTAGTAGATATAAAAAAGAAAACGTAAAACACACATTAAGCCAAAGAATGCTACTCTATGGAAAACCTTTGCAAATAGCTGCAAATATAATGTAAATACCACAGCCAAAAATTGGATGGTTGATTGGGTAGTGTAGAGATGGAACTCTACGTGCAACTGACTCCATGTGGTGAGTTCTGGATGGTTTTTTTCTAGCAAAAAAAGCGAAGAGTTGCACTGTGAAAATTGCGAAAAGTTGCTAAATTTATGTTTTTTCCTAAGATGGTGCGTGAAGGGAAAAATTAGATTATTCATTCGAATTTAATTTACTTAGGTTATGTAAACCATGAAACAAGCATAAAAAGCTAAAGCGTGTTTATTTTAGAAGTTTTAATTAACTTAAAAAATTAGACAAAAGGCGCTATTTTTGCAATTTTTCATCAATCTTAAACGCGAATGGTAGATGTTAACCGATTTTCAAAATTTTTATGCCGTTTTTCTTCTTATTACAATAGACAACTTTTTCGCACTAAAGCGTTCCGAATTTTTTTTTTTTCAACCCACCCTGCTATACACACTGTCATTGCAAAAAGGAAGTGCTCCACAAAAAATGCAGTTATAAAAGCAAGGGACTCTTATGCAATTCAATGTGTCATAAAAGTTTATGTTGTTGCAATAAATATTATTTCAATCATATAATAAAATGAGTTTTCTTTATTGGTATTATTTTTTTTTTCATTTAGAGTGTACCGTTTGTCTTAAATTCAACAACTTATTTTCGTGTGCTGTTACTGAATATTTTGGCATATTTTGACATATACAGCTCATATTCAAAATATTAGAATAATATATATATATATATATATATATAATATTCGCATATTTTGACATATACTGCTCATATTCAAAATATTAGAATAATATATATATATATATATATATATATATATATATATATATATATAATATTTTTTTTTTCAAATTGAAAATATTATTTGGTAATTTAATGTTTTTAATACAAATGTGGAAACGATATTTTTATTAAGAACTTTTGTTGATTAAACTTATTTATTATCTTAATTTAATATAATTTTTAAAAAGATTAATTGAAAAAAATTATTTTGAGAGTCAAAAAATTAGAATATTTATGCAAGTGGTTAAAAATATTAGAATATTTCACATTAATTTTCCTTTAATTATTACCAAATTATTACCATAACTGGTGTCATCATTAACTAAATTCAGACAATTTTATTTAAAATCAGTATTCTTTTTGCAGTTTGTTTGATTTTTCGTCTTAAAATGGGTCCTGTGAGTGATATTCCTGAATGTATTAAACTTCGTATGATTGATATCTATCGTCACGGTAAAAATTAATGCTATATAACAAATTATGTACATTGTTCGCAATCAAACGTTAGTTAAATACTAACACAATATTAAAAAAAGGGATATTTAAAAATAATCGCCGAAATGGTGGCCGAAAACCAAAAACATCTACTAGAGATAACAGGAAACTGAAACGTATAGTTAAGAAAACCCGTTTTAAATGTGTGCGATTCTTTCAACGAAAATGGAAAGAAGAAAGAGTTGAAGTTTCTACATCGACAACATTAAGATATCCCCATAAATTTAAGTTTGAATCTCGTGTATCAAAAACAAAATCTCTCATGACTACAAAAGAAAAGCGTATAAGATAGAAATGGTGTAAACCAAGACGTTTATGAAAAATATTGGAAAAATATATTATTTGGTGATGAAAGTATGTTGTGTTTCATATGGTTATCAAGGTATTCGAGTTTAGAGAATGAAACAAGAAGCATTTGATAAAAAATGAATTAAATGCTCCGTAAATTTTTCTGCTAGTGTCATGGTTTAGGATTGCATGGGTGCAGAAGGACCTGGAAATTTATGCATCAACTACGAAACGATCCACTCTCAGATATATCAAGAAATTTTGGAATATTAGATGATTCCATCACCAGAAGATTTATTTGAATCTGATTTCATCTTTCAACAAGATTTAGCGTCACCGGTGCGCACCAGTTGACACCGGTTAGCATACACCGGTGTCAACTGAGAATTGGTTCCGCCAACGCAACATTAAGGTACTTCCATGGCCACCAAACTCGCCAGACCTTACTCCCATTGACATTTTATGGTGTATAATGAAGAAAAAACACCAAGAAAATTCTCCTTCAAGTAAAACTGAGTTAGTGGCACGTATAAAGTCTATTTGGACTAATATTGATAGAAATGTTTGTAAACACCTTGTATATAGTATACAAGATCGATTGTACGCTGTTATGAAAGCTAAAGGAGATGCTACAACATATTAATTACCAATTACTTTATATTCATAAGGTAATATCGTTGCGTAAAACAGAATATTCTAATATTTTGAACCAATCTAAATTTTATTCTAATATTCTGATGTGTTCCAGAAAGCTCTACACCTAATTTATTTTTTTGTATTTTATATTTTGTAAATGTTAAAATCTTATCTAAACATTCCAGATTTAATTTATAAGAAATTTAATCCATTGGCTTAGTATCCAAAATAAATAAATGGAAAATATTTTTTTCTTATTACTTTTTTCTCAATTATTCTAATATTTTAAATATGAGCTGTAACGTGATGTGCTTTAATAATAAATATGATTTATAGAAGTAAAGTACAATACGGTATAAACCCCAAGTTTTTTATTGGATAAACATGAAAATAAAATCTTATTGCTTAACATTTATCCAAATACAACTGTTCACATTTTTAAGAAGACAAGTAATATCGCGTATTTCTTCTTCTTCTCACCTCGAATCTAAAGCTACATGTCCAAAAAACCCAACCCCGGATCGTCCTTTAAATCTTTCACGGACGTTTTATCTCGCCTGTAATACGGAGAAGAAAATGCAAATCTCCGACATATTTAACATTCACCATAAGTGCGGATGTCGACATTTGAAGCTGTAAGTGAGAAATAAGGATATTTAATAAATATTTTGGACATACGCTAAGCGACTATGTGAATATTGACATTCACAGGTGAATGTCGACATTCTCCAGACTTCGGTATTTTACAGTAACATATATATATATATATATATATATATATATATAATTACATTTCGTGACTTCTAATAAATTTATTTTTTAATTCTAAGACATACTGAATTATGAACGCTCTACAACGTTGTAAATATCTTATTTTCGCATTCAAATCGTATTCGAGAAAGGAACTCTAGATCCTCTTTATGGAAATAGGTGAAGAAGGCCTTGCGTAGCGCATAGCCACATAAATATACCTATACAGAATGTGTTTGCTATTGCTGGGAATAAGAGTGAACTAGACATTAGTTAGCACAAGGTATATACTATTAATATTTATCTTTTGAGGATAATTAGGCAGTGTAAATTGCAAAAGTGGTGAGAAAAATGCAAAAATTAATATTATAAATGAAATATTAATACAATTAATTTTCAAAAGGTCAAAATTTCAAACATTTACACTACTGTTTTCAGTTTTGTAGATGAAGTGTTTTAATTAAGAAGTTTCACTTTTGCTGCATCAAAATCTTTATAAATACATGTCCACCAATGTGAATAAAGAAACAACGTATAATTTGAATGTTTCTTTCATTTAATTGTTACGTAATACCCTTTAGACATATTATTTACCCATTGAGAGTCATATACTGCCTAATTTTAATCAAGACTGGCATCAGAATTTTTTTTTTAAATTTTACTTTTCTAGCATTAGTGGAAAAAACATGAAAAATTGCTTTTCAATATTTTGAAATTTTTCTTTCGAAAATAACGGTTTGGATTCAACATTACCGAAACAGAATTATTTGTCCCTCAAAGGAATATATGTTACTGCAATGTAAAATAATTACAGAGTAAAGAAGAAAGAATAATAATCCGAGAACCATTGATTATGAAATATATTCCAGAATAATTTTAGAAAAATTCATTTTTATAAGTGAAAGAAGTTACCAAAGAAAACAAAGTAGAGTAAAACATAACCGCCTGAAGCCCCGATTTAAGGAATTGCCTTCCACATCCTGAAACGCACTTGAATTCGTTTATGCAATCTTATATATAATCTACAGATTTGTGTGTATCATACATAATATACTAAAATTTCGTTTAGTTAGAAAAAAAAAATTCCGAAAATTAACTTAAATTAATTTCTGTCTATAGATGAAATTGTGCACTCAAATAATTTTGTACAATCCTACACACTATGTAAATATTTTCATACATACCTTATACTAAGCAAAATTTTTATTAATTCTAAAAATGCATAACACTACTAAAAACATATTATGAGAAATTACCATAAACGCGAATTTTTATTTATAGTACAAACATCTCTAAGTATACTAAATATAGTTTGACTGGATAATGAATAGGTAAATAAAATACAACCGTAAAGCGATTAACGCCTATACAGAGAAATATTTAGCAAAATCCTTTGTGTAGCCTTGTGTATGATGATTGTATTCATACACACCACGTAGTACGCAAAGATTTAGTCAAACGTAAATGCGCATACCATAACTGTAAATTCACATCAAACAATTATTGCTAATAGATAGTACTATAAGAGAAATACATCCTTCACTCTTTTAAATAATCGATAAAAGCTATGCAAGTCATACTCTAGAGCAATCTTCTTGTAGTGAATCTCCATAATGTTTATCAATTTCATTCCGTTTGAAATCATGTAACTTCGTTAAAATATGCTGCAAATAACTTTTCTACCCAAACCATTATGCAACTGAATTCTTTTCGGTGACTTTGTGACTGAATAATAAATGCTTTACGCTACACATTCTATATAAACCATGATTTAGTTTATCTAGGATATCAATATCAAGTTCAATATGTTTGTAATAGAGTAACACGGTAAACGATTTTCCTTCTGGACTATAATTTAGAGAAATTCTTTTGAGTATCTTGTAAACGAACAACTAAGATTTGCACATCATTTTCAATAGCAAATGGGGCCAGAATAAGCATTAACAGCATACAATATTTGTATTTCAATCCAAATGAATTTAACATAGCTAGAACACAAACAGATGGCAGACAGTCAAACAAAAATCATAAACACGTTTAAGAATGGTGGAAAATTATTTAAATGAAATTTTTTGTGTTAGAATTTGAAAAATAAATTTATATAAAAATTTTGAGCAAATTTAAAAACCATACTTCTCTTACAATTTATGTATTTTTAAGACTTTTTTGCATTATTGTTTTATAGACTTCCTAAACATGTAATTAGTTTAGGAAAGCATAAATTAAATGTCACCGACAATGTAAAAACCACAGTAAAAATTTCTGTTTACTTATCATTTATATATTTTTTAAATAAACATTTTGTTTTACTGAAAAAAATATTTTTAATTGTATGAAATACACCTAAATTATGGGTCACATAAAATGCGAGTCATTGAAAGTGTATGTTGACTTCTTGGCATTTTGATTACGCTGATTGACTTCTGAAATACAGAAATTGAGAAAATGAATGTAAATATTTCAATTGTAAATCATTTTAAAAGAAATGGCTGTTAAAAGCCTTTTTTGCATATTTAATATCATCTTACATTTAAGTAATTTTGCAAAAACAAACCAAGAGTGTCGAAATAAATTTTAAGCAAAAAATAGGAAATTGTGATTTTCATCATTGTTCTCTTAAATTCAATAATTTTTAATGAAAATTTTCTAGAGGGAGTAATTCTCCATATTTATTTATTTTTTTTAAAAATGCAAGAAGACAAAATATACATTTATTTTTTATAACAGGGTTTCAATAATAAACAACAACAAAAGAAATGTATGTTTATCTTTAGGAATAAAAAAAAAAAAGTAGACTAAAAATAACTGATAGATTTTGTTTTTTTAAATCCATTATTTAATAAAAGAAGAAGGAAAAAAATATTTTTAAAAGAACACTTTAATCTTTTCTATCCAAAATGAAAGGAAAGCGATTACTGATGTATGTTTAATTAAGTGTTGTTAAACCTATGGCGTTATTTTACAAATATTTTGTCTCCTAAAAATTATCTTCAGGTAAATCCGTACCAATTTTAGCAAGAATAAAATGCATGATTCTTTTCCATATAAGTTCTTGAAATAAATTATAATGTGTTAATATCAGCTTTCGTAAATTTCATTGCTTACAATAAAGAGCTTAGTTAAAAATTATTTTATAGATAAAATAGTGCAGAAATCGCTTTGGGCAAAATCGTAATAAGATTTTTATAGTAACCATTAATTAAGCTAAATGGTAGTTAATAGCATTGAATTCGCTTTCTAACATGTATAAAGCTTTTCATGGCATGTTTGCTAAACCACATCGAGATTTTCAGCCCAAGAACCATTTTAAAAAACATCGAATTTGTCATTTTAATCCTTTATATTCGACAGGTGTCTCTCACTCACCACGAGTGTTGTTCGGTGTCCCTCGTAAATTGGGACGACAAATGCTTTTGACACAACTAATATCTTACAATTTATTCGCCATCTTTTATCAAAGATTAATCGGCCATTAGAAATGGCAAAGAAAATTCGTTTAAAATACTCGTTTCTCGAGCATTTGGAGTACCCATTTAGGCGTGACACTAGTGGTCAGTTAAAATCACCTCTCGAGTGCAAAGGGTTAATATCATTTACATTTTCCAATTTTTTATTTACTTCTATATCTAAATATGTTCGTATTTCTTATTTTTTGAAGTGAAAACTTCTTTAGGCGCGTTGAGCTTTCTTTGAGATGGAGAAAAACCACAGATTTGGAGACACTGTTACGTAACCGACATGCTAGCATTTTGGCACATAGAATCTAGCGCGCCAAGCGGTGAATGACAGGAACTTTTCCCCCTTCAGCTCAATCCGCAAAAGAACGAAGCTAAAACTCACTTTTTCTCCCGGCGTTCACACAGGAACACACACAAAATTTACATTTTCGTTGCAGTACGCTGTTGTGTTTATTGTTAAAGACAAATACTTGATACCTTCATTATTGAAGTGAAAGCTTCTTTGGGCGCGTTTGGCATTTTTTGAGATGGGAAAAACCATTGAACTCGTGATACTGTTATTGTACGTATTTCCTGCACAATAAAACATTTCCTGACGATTAAAAAAACACACGTAATTGTTGAAGTTTTCACTTCTATTGGCACTCCCGGAGTACCACTGTTTTTTTTCTTTGTTTTAAAAAGGGAAATTATAAGATGAATGTTGGTTTTTGTTATATGTTGTGTACTATTAATTTTTTATTTTTTACGCAATGAAACAAAAATGCAGTCGTTAAGCACACGCATATACGTTTTTACAAACAGCACCCAAATACTTTATTCAAAATCAGATTCATCTGAAGCGTTTTGGAAGTTAAAAATAAATTGAAAGAAATACCGCGGGATTTATACTTTTGATGAAATAAGTGATGCAAAATCTAAATTTGGCAATAAAATAACATATGAAATGCTCATGAAACAGTTTTGTGTTTATTAAATATGAAACTCAACATTTGAAAAAATTTCATTGTTAATTCCAACTGAAAGCTCTCAAAACATACTGAATATATTTTACGAAATATATTGATGTTTACGAATTTATATAGTTATTCATGTTTCATATTTATCTTTATACTATTGTTGAGAGAAATCAGAAAAAAATCATATTAATGACAAGTAAATGTATTTTCCAAGACAATTTATGGGCAGCCTAGTTTCTGAAAAATAAACTGAATTAAATATGATATATATATATATATATATTGTGCATATTGCTCGAATTCAAAATGTTTCCCTAATCTTATGATTTAAATTTTTAATGCATGTTTACTGTTTTATATAATGAAATGAAAACCATAAAAATGAAACCATGAAAAGCGCAACCAACATAATGCAAGGATATTTCCACGCAGCATTTTGCATATCTAATCGAAGGCGATAGTACTGACATATGAAAGTTTCTAAATAAAGGCAAACGTGTGAACGTACTTTAAAAAGTAAAATATTCGCCTTTTGCGCTTTCTTTTGGAAAATGGAAAACAGCTCAGTAAATTCATTTAATTTCGCACAGCAACGAAATACTAAAAATAAAATTTAATATTTCTGCACAATTTTTTTTTTCTTTCTGCTTTCATTCGGAAAGATTTTTTTTTCTAAACATTATATTTCGCATACGATATTTTAGCTTCATGATGTTTATGAAAGCATTACATTGACATGCATACAGAACTTATTTCCATGTACAGTCGTGGAAAAAAAAAGTCCTTCCGGCCAGTGCCGGGAGGAAGAGGTAGCTTTCATAATCCTTATTTAAAAAAAGCCAAATTATATCATTCAAACACACGAAGCTCAATTTTGTGGAAACCGAATATAGGAGATCCAATACAAATTTTTATCAATATAATGAATGAGAATTTCGCGAAATTAGTCAGCTTTATCCAAGCTGCTTTTCTTTGAAGTAACATATATTTGGCTGCCAAATTCGGCAATTTCTTAAAGTGCCTGTCATTTCAAGACAACATGGTGGATGAGGCTAAGCAGTGAACTCGGTCGAGACCTTAGTAATTGCTGTGCACATGCTCACTCACATCGGAATCGGTTAATATATAGGAGTGCTGTCGCATGCAAAAAATCAGATTTTTCAAAATGTCACCCACAATAGAAATTGAAACTGCTATATCTGAGCCATTTTTTAAGGTAAAGACAAACAAAAAATGCTCCTGAATCCTTATATCAAGGTCAAATACTTAAGAAAGAAACCTTTTTCAATTTCTAATTTTTTTGCACCTCACTTTAAATATATATATATATATTTTAATTTAATGGTCGCCATTTTGAAACAAGATGGCTGATGAATCTGGCCAGCGAACTTGGTCGAGGTGTTGATATATACTATCCACATGCCTTCTTACATCGAAATAGGCGAATACGTGTGTTATCGCGTGACAAATACAAGATCGTTTCAAAATGTTAGCCATACTAGAAATTCAAAGTGCTATAAATCAACCATTTTTTAAGATATAAACAAAAGAACAAATTTTCAGAAACAAAAACTGCTCCGGAATCTTTGTATCAAGGTCAAACACATAAAAAAAATCTTTTTCATTTTCCAATTGTTTAATACCTCATTTTGAATTTTAAATTTAATTTTAATTTTTTTTAATGGCAAACCTTTTGAAACAAGATGGCGAATGAAGCTCGCCAACGAACTCGGTCGAGACATTGGTATGTACTATGTACAGACCAAGTTACATCCAAATAGGTTCATAATTACGCCTGTTGTCGCGTGACAAAAATCAGGTCGTTTTAAAATGTCAGCCACAAGAGAAACTCAAAATGCTATTACTCAGCCATTTTCTTTTAGATATAGACGAAAGAAAAACTGTTCCGGAATCTTTGTATTAAGGTCAAACACACACAAAAAAAATCTTTTTCACTTTTCAATTTTTTTGGTATCTCATTTAAATTTTTTTATTTTTTAATTTTTTTTATGGCCGCCATTTTGAAACAAGATGGCGGATGAAGCCGGCCGACGAACTCGGTCGAGATATTTGTATGTACTATGTGCACACCAAGGTACATCCAAGTCGGTTCATAAATACGCCTGTTATTACGTGAGAAAAATCAGGACGTTTCAAAATGTCAGCCACGCTAGAAATTCAAAATGCTATAACTCAGCCATTTCTTAAGATATAGACGAAACAAAAACTGCTCCCGAATCTTTTTATCAAGGTCAAACACATAAGAAGAAAATATTTTTTCAATTTTTAATTTTTTGGTACCACATTTCAAATTTAAATTTTTCTTAAAAATTTAAATAGCCACCATTTTTAAACAAGATGGCGGATGAAGCTGACCAACGAACCCGGTCGAGACATTGGTATGTACTATGTACACACTGAATTACATTCAAATCGGTTCATAAATACGCCTTTTATCGCGTGACAAAATTCAGGACGTTTCAAAATGTCAGCCACGCTAGAAATTCAAAATGCTATAACTCAGCCATTTTTTAAGATATAGACGAAACAAAAACTGCCCCGGAATCTTTGTATAAAGGTCAAATACATAAAAAAAAATATTTTTCCATTTTCAATTTTTTGGTACCACATTTCAATTTTTAAATTTTTAAAAACATTTTAAATGGCCGCCATTTTGAAACAAAATGGCGGATGAAGCTGGCCAACGAACTCGGTCGAGAGATTGGTATATACTATGTACACACTGAATTACATCCAAATCGGTTCATAAATACGCCTTTTATCGCGTGACAAAATTCAGGACGTTTCAAAATGTCAGCCATGCTAGAAATTCAAAATGCTATAACTCAGCCATTTTTTAAGATATAGACGAAACAAAAACTGCCCCGGAATCTTTGTATAAAGGTCAAATACATAAGAAAAAAATATGTTTCCATTTTTAATTTTTTGGTACCACATTTCAAGTTTTAAAATTTTTAAAAAATTTTAAATGGCCGCCATTTTGAAACAAAATGGCGGATGAAGCTGGCCAACGAACTCGGTCGAGACATTGGTATGTACTATGTACACACCAAATTTCATCGAAATCGGTTCATAATTACGGGAGTTACAGTGTGACATAGGTCAGATATATATATATATATATATATATATATAGATATATATATATATATATATATATATATATATATCAATTTTGAACGGAGGGTGGTTTCGGGGTCTGGGGGTCATGATCGATGAAAATATACCAAAATTTTTTGAAATCGCTTTCCTCCGAACGGCTGCAATAGGTAGCTTTTTTGTAAAGAAAGCTACCTAAAAGTAAACACCCTCTACTAACTCCTCTACAAATTATCATAGAAGAAAGTTACTGATACCGAACGATTGGAAATAAAGACTACTTTTAAATGATGTATATAACATTTTCTTAGGGGGGCATCTACATATTAAAACGATCCCAAACTTAATTGTTTTCAATGGCAGTATCCCATTTTAACAAGATATTTCAAATCTTCGGTCCAAATTATGCCTAAGCACAAAATTTCAAGACATTTGAATGACAAATTTTTGAATTATAAACATTAAAAATTTAGTGCTTGTAATGTTAATTTACATTTTCATATTTTCTTTAATATCTCCTGAAATTATACACGTAATGTGCTAATTTTTGTGCAGCAATAATGTTAAAATACCCAAACATAAATACCATGAATTGGCAATTTTTATAATTTTATGATATGAATTATGAAATTAATATTCGAAAAATTATGAATTGCAACTTGCAATTTTTTTGATGGATTAGTGCTGCTTTATGGAACCCAAAATTTCACATTTTACTTCCAAGTAGGTTTCAAATTAAGCTTTGAAACCGTCAAAATGGTGGATTAAGAGTCCGTCTATGATTTAAGAATCCGTCTATGATAGAAGTGACTACATATTTTGAAATCTCTGATGTTATCCTGTAATCTAGCAGTCTTCAATGACTACTTGAGTGGCGCTTAAGATGCCTTGATCAAGAAGGGAGCTCTCTGGTTAGCAATGGGGTACCGAACTTCAATTTGAATACAGCCCCTAAAATACGCTTTTTTTTAAATAATTAATTTCCCTGAAACGTATCCTACGAATTGCACAAAATTTAGTTTTAGGCTAATTGAAGGGTTTAGAGTTAATTTATGCTGTCAGAATTGTGTACAGCTATTAAAAAAAAATTTATTGTTCGTTTTAATATGTACATGGCCCCTAGGCAAATTTTATATACTTCATTTAATAGTAGATTTTATTGCCAATAGTGTGGTACCAGTAATTGTATTCTACGATAATTCTTTGCAGAGCCAGTAAGGGGTGTTGACCTTTTTTTCCACGACTGTACAATATGCGTTTTGTAGCAAACTAGTGCAATTTCTAGATATATTTTCATTATTAGATATATTTTCATTCTAGATATACTTTCATTATTTTCTTCAAGTATTTGCATTTTTAAGCTCCACAATAGAAAATAAAACATGCAATATGCATTAATTAACCTTTTGACTACGGGCTAGTACTGGCGGCTTTTTTTTTATCCACTCGTACACCATTTTACAAAATTATTTCTTTGTGGTAAGTTCCTCTTGATTGTATCCTGTTATAAGTGCATGGCAGAGGTAATTTTTCAAAAAGTGGTGCGAATAGAAAGAAGAAATAGTCGCTACGACGACATTTGTCGCAATCCCGTAATCAAAGGATTAACATTAGAAAAACACAATTTTAATCTAATTAGAACCTTAAACTCGTTACACACGAAAGGGGGCAGTTTTAATAAAAAAGCTTAATGTAAGGTGACGTAAATGGAATTTAGTTACAAAAAGTACACACGAATACAAAATGAGGTAATACCTAATGTATTAAAATATCATGGTATTTAGCATGTATGACACATCTATATATCCGGAAATATGGTTAATCGCAAGCTGAAGTAAACATTAATTACTCTTAAGTATGTGAGGATGTTATAATAGCTCGCGAGTTTACAAAGATTAAACTCATGACAAATATATCACAGAAACGCAAAAGAGTTTTTCTCTAAGCAAAAGAATCAACAATAAACGAAAGGAATTTCCACTAACTGATGCCAAACTATACTACAAAATTCTTTAGTATTTACATTTTGCGAATTGACTAAATTGAAGTTTTGACACCTGTGTAGCTCGCGTTCTACTTATCATAGAAGCAAAATTCCAGTCTCTATGCAATGCAGCATGCCAAGTGAGAAAGCAACCAAAAGTTAAACAAAATCCGAGTATTAGATCTTTATTAAGTACGATTTTAACTGCGCATTTTTTTTATCGTTTTAAATATTAAATACTCCAATCAAATATTTTGATAGGGCTACACAGATGTGATTATCAAATTTTTAGACGCAATGCATCCATTTTATTTGTCTATATAAGAAGTTCCAACTTGTAATGTTTCAGGTAAATTTATTAATTAGTGCTTGATTCATAAAAAAATTGACGTATTGGATTCTTATTCTTCAAATGTGTAAAAAAGAAAAAAAAATGTCTGACCCTTATCAAAATGGCCATATAAACAAGAAATTAAGATACATTACTGCAGTGGACCATAGAAAATTCCCTATTGTAAAGCTTCTTTATATAATATAAGGTTCGTTTACCGTGTATATGGGGCATTCTAACAATCTTTTGTCTTTCATGTCCCTGAATAATAATTTTTATTTTAATACACTTTTTTGTGTGGTTTTTTTTTATTTCATATATTGGGGAACATCCCATTGCATGATTGCACAACAATATTAAGGAGATAAATAAGTTTTGTACGATGTTGGGGGTCCAAACACTTGGGAAACTCCTATACCGTCCCATGTCCCTGATGCAGATTTTTAAATTTGGAGCTGTCTGGATAAAATTGTTTCAATAAAAATAATTCGATGTAATTTTTTTTTTGAAACTGGGACTATAGTTTTATATAAATATGTAGCTAAAAATTAACCTGCACAGATTTTTAGGGTTGTTATTATTTTTTAAACTCTATCCCTGGGTTTTAGATTCCCTACCACCCCTCTTCTAAAATTATACAGAAAATCAATTCAGATGCAGCTACAGAATTTTTTTCAAGTATGCTAGAGAAATAATGTCTAAAATTCTTTGACATGAAATTTACTGTAGAATTTAAATCAGCATTTAAATATCAATTTAAAGCATCGTGGCTTTATTGGTAGTCTGACCGTCCCCAAGGTTTATTCCTGCACTTTTCTGGGTAAATAATAAAAAGAAAATTAATTTAATCCAATGTTACCAACTGTTTCTAAAAATCAATGAACATTGTGGCTATCACTTAGTATTAACATGATTTTCCTAAAAATAGGTGGTAATTTGCCTTACCGTCCCACTTTTTACCATTTCGTCCCTTTTTCCCAATACCATCCCCTTATTTTACCTTACCGTCCCTTCTTTAACACCCCTTTAAGACAATGTTATAAAACAATTCGTATTAAAAGTATTACATTGTTATTATTTCGTATTTGAATGTCCTGTGGGTGTGGGTACTATGCAAATTCATTATAACTAAAAATTTAGAAGAAAATAAAAAGTTATAGGGATAAAATGATAATGAAAATCAAACTCGCAAGTTTAACTTAAACCTTAGTTAAATAAAAAAACATTTCGCTGCTGACAAGTTTTTCTTTATTTTGAATCATTAAGGCATTCGTCTATCGGATTAAAATGTTATTTTAGCAAGTTTAATTTTGTCAGATTTTCCCCCCAAAAAGTCAAATGATTCTGAGAATGCCTCATATACGGTGTATAATATATTAGATATGGATATTTACTGAGTGAAACGTATTTTAATGATTTTATACAATTTTAATATCAGTGAGGTTATACTACTTGAAAATTGAATAAGAATATAGTTTTCCCGTCTGATAGGAACATAGCTTGTCCGCCCAACATTTCACTTTAATGATTCTCCTGTATATTTGAGGACGAAATTTTAAAAAAATCAAAAGCTATAGTAATTTTTTGGACACAAAATTCATATAACAATTCAATATTATTGTTCGCTTGAAAACGCAATGGTATTTTATTGAGGTACTACAAAAAATAATCATAAATATTCAAATCGTATTCAATGAGAAACACGATTATAGACGATTAAATAAGGCCTCAATTACGGAAAAAGTGTCATCAAACCCCGGTCATTTTAAAACCACTGAACACACTCAGAAAGGTAATGCTATCGCTTTAATAAATGCTAAAGTACTGACAGGCGGAATGATTTAGGCAGGACATCCAGAAAATACACACATACAGCTTACATACATATTTAAGACGATATCTAACTTATTATGGGATACATAATAACATTATTATTATAAATCTTATTTAAATGTAGAATAAAATTAGATCCCTCACTGTAAGAAGAGGGCTAAATAACGGAGATTCTACTGGCATTCTAGACTCCAATACAATTTCCGTAATTTGCGGAAAATTTTCCCAATATATACAGAACAATTTCAGATTTTCTTACTGCCAGCAGAATCTACGTTTTTTCTTTCTTTTTACAGTGCTACGACCAGAAAACGAGTAACAAAATAGCATGTAATGTAAAGGTAACACGTCCGGGTACGTTTCAACTAACAGTTATAAAATTATTTTGGTAAATGATTGATAATATATGGAAAATAATAATAGATCCTAAGGATATATTTAAAAATTTCTAAATTTAATTTGAACAAGGAAATTTAGGATATTTATTTTAAAGTGGAAAACTACAAATTTGATTGAAATTAATATTATTAAAACAATACAGAGATGAAGTAATCATCTTACACTTCTTGAAAATATTATCAATGATACATTTTAAACTTTATTAATGTTCACGTTCGACAATCTTTAATAGTTTACTATTGATCAAGCTCTCATAAGCTGAATTAATGCCAAACTATTGCCTTGAGGTTATGAATCAGCCTTGGTCGCAAAATATTTCCAATTGATTGAGAATATAAATTATAAGTCAGATATATGTCTTGAAATTTCCCCTTTGAAATAAATTACAGTTATGGCAAAGTAGTAATGACATCCAAATTCCGCAGTGTCTGAAATACTTAATAATTATGAATGTGGACGTAGACAGCATTTTAATATATAACGCAAAGCAGATTAAAATCCTATTTGAAATGTATTTCACGCTTGTAGTTATTAGTTTCGCAAAGTTTTCTTCACTTAAGGGGACAAGGGACCTTCATTTTTTTTTTTTTTTACTGCACCTTAAATATTATTCAAGCGCACACTACATGAATTACGGCATATATTTATCACACAAGAAATTAAAAAAAATGCAGAAAAATAAGGAATTTTCATAAATATTTTAAGCGTTATCAAGAACGTTCAAAATGTACCAACTAAATTCCATATAAATTAAAGTCTCCAGTGTCTTTATGCCAGTTTCGTTTACACATACAAATAAAATTGTGCACGTTTTTTAAGGTAGTTAAGTTCAGAAAAATGATGCAAAGACGTTGAAAATTTCATAAAATTTCGAAAAAGAATTTCCCTGTTAACTTAAACATATAAAATTCGATGCACTGGTTTAATTATATATGTTTACAAAACAAGCATAAAGAATATTGTGGATTTTAATTGATATGGAGTGAGGTTGGGACATTTTGAAAGTACTTGATAACGCTTAAAATATTCAGGCAAATTCCTCATTTTTCTCCATTTTTTTCTATTTCCTGTGTGATAGATAAATGGCATACATAATATAATGTGCCCTAGAACAGTTTTTAATGTGCGATTGAAAAAAAAATATAAATAATATGAGTTTGAAAGTCCGCTGTCCCTTTAAAGGAAGATTATGTTACGAAACAATTTAATAGGTTACGTCGAGATATCATGTAGTGCTTTTTATTGCATATTACTGGATTCATACCACATTCTAATCAGCCGTAGGAGCTGTTGTAAGCAATCCTACCACTTAGCACAAGCATTGCTAGTTAAGGTGTCAACTCTGTGAAAATTTAGCAGCTGTAGAGCGATGTTAATATTTGTAGAGTCCAATCAAACACTTATTATTTCATTATGAAAACAAGGTAGGTTAGGCCGCGTGAGTGGTGAAAACAGGCGTATGAAGAAATCGGGGGTTTTCCCAATTAAACACATGGAAACATAGTCATAGGAAAACTGTTTATTCCATCAGAACATACCAACACTAAACAATTCCCGCAGGATGAGAAATCAGAGCATTCCACTTGAGCATAAACTAGTTACTCATGCTAAATAGATGTTAATTCACGAAATGAATGTTCTACATGGCTAAGGACACCGAGTAACAGGTTATGTAAACAATTAAACAGCACAAAATATCTCGTTCTGAGCTCATGCTCTCGCTATTTATTAGAATGAGCGGAGGAATTCCGATTGAAATGGAAACTTCAGGCTAAACCAACCAAAATCACGAACGAACCTCGAAGTGAAACTGGGATCCGACACTCAGCCAATGGAGAGCAATCAAGAAACGTCACAGGAAAGAATCCCGGCGCCGCTAATGGAATGACTTCGATGTGAAAAGGCTGACGCCTCGCGGGCGGGGAAATGAGATGATATAGAATAAAAATGTAAAAATGGCTTTGATAAACATTCGAAAAATAAATAACTGCGTTCAGAACTTTACAATTTGGTAGACGATAAAAATTAATGAAGGGATAAAAGTTTAGATTACGTTTTGGAATAAATCTATTATTAAGATACGCGTTTTAAAATTATAGGAATTTAACTAGAAATAAATAATAGAGCGTATTAAAAAAAAAAGAAAATAATGAATAGGCCGGCAATTTAGAATAATTTAAATGAATAGTAAAAGTAAAAATTTTTATGTAACATATATATATATTATTACAAAATTCATAATTCCGTATATATTAAAATTGTGTTATAAGAAACTTCACTTCTAAATCCATCCTATAACCATAGTTCACTAAATTTTTCCTATATTAAACATATTCGATTTATTTCCGTATATATATCCCTTTTTATTTTAAATTGCGTAAATTCCTACTTTATTTCCCTTCAAATAAAGTGTAGAATCACTTCCTGTATTTTTTTTTCCTCTTCAAGAAACCTGTTTTATTTCATAAATCAGAGGCCGATTTCATTCTAATAAAATCATTTATAATTTTTGTGCCATTTCTTTTATTTCTTTTTATTCCATAACTCGATTTCCTGCGTAATTTCTGCTAGGACGATTCCCCTCAATCTTATGCCGCATACAATAAAGAGCTTTGCCGCCCGCTGATTGGTTAAATTACCCCTGCATTGGCAAAAAGAATCCTACTCCTCTCCTGATATAAAACGTGATCCACCAAGGCCTTGCGAAGAATTTTTCTGATTTAGAGTTGTCTAAAAAATCTATGCTGCTTGTAACGAGAATTATTATGTTTTCGAATTTACCTAATATTCTAACATCAAAATCTACTTTCTCTTTTTGAAAGATGTCGCCTAAGCTGTGAAAATGTTCTTTTAAATACTTAATTTATCCACGTTAATAAAGTTGGTTCAACTCATACGGCGTTTTCTCTTCTAAGATCTACTACATTCACCGTCCAGGCTGATTAAGCATGGAGTACGATTGTCTATTCTAAATTATTTGACCGGGTCATACAGTATTTACTTCAAAGAATGTATTAGAATGGTGGCTTTACGAAAACTGTAATGTTCGTATCGTCATACATACATACATACATACATACATACACACACACACACACACACAAACATATATATATATATATATACTGCTCAAACAAATTAGGGGAGCGAACAAAAAAGTGAAGAGAACATTGCAAGGCAGCCATCTATGGGAATAAAATTAATTGTACATGTGTATCAATGCGCAATACAGGAAAAAAGACGCAGAAAAGATGGAAAGAACATAAAAAGATTGTTTGGGGCAACAATTTGGTTTTATGTAAATGATTAAAAAAAGTATTGTTTTGAAATAATGCAAGGTTTTTAATATGGCGTGTGGTTTCCTCGAACAGCTAAGACTGCTGCGCACCAGTTTTCCATGGATGCGATGAGGTTATCGATAAGACTTCGGGGAATATTGTTCCACTGCTCAAGATTTGCAATCTCCAAGTAACGGAGAGTAAAAGGAGGCCTTGGTCTCGCAGCAATGCATCGTCTGAGTATGTTCCAAACATGCTCGATCGGATTTAGGTCAGGCGTTCATGCTGGTCATTCTATACGCTGTATTGTTTGAGCTTCAAGCATGTTTTCCACAAGACGAAGTGTATGAAGTCTGGCATTATCATGCATGAAAACAAAGAAATCACTATTTCCTGCAACATAAAATGCGACATGTTGTCTCCGTATCTTGTCTGTATAACTTCGGACTGTTGATTCCAGCCCATAGCATCAACCCACCTCGTGTGTAATGTGATCTTTCACGAACGAATGTGGGATTATTTTGAATGTCTCATTCCCACCATGCCAAAACACATCATATGCCACATCCAGATTGAATCGGGACTCGTCTGTAAACAGAATTTGACTCCAACAACGTTGCCTCCAAACTTGATGTTCAGTTGACCACCTTCTTTGCGCCGCACAGTTGCTTGAGATCAACGGAATGCAGACCTATTGCTTACGTGCATAGAGACCACCCTAATAAAGCCTATTTCAGACTGTTTGGCTGGATATTCTTCGTCCTGTGGCCTCGTAAAACTGTGTTTGCAGCAGAGTATCATTGCCCGTTCCGTGTCGACGAGCTGTTAACAGGATATATGGGTCATCATTTGTGTGTTAGCTCATGGCCGACCTTGCCCTTGTCGGTGTCTGCCATTCCACGTGTCTTGGAATCAATTCCACAGCCTTGCATTGACGCTTCTTGCCACCCTAACAGCGTCCGCTACACTTCGTTGTGTTTCCCCAAATTCAACTGTCCCGATAACACGCCAAGCCATGGATTGCGGTAAATCATGTTGTTGTGACATTTTCAAGCCACCTGTTTGTCAAAACACAAGCTGGACAATTGAATTTTACAACTGAGACCGTGAAACAGACGTTTCTGAAAAATCCCGATTTCTGCACCTGTCTACTTTTTCCAGTTTTTGACGTCATAAACTTTAATTTTCAAGTGCAATATTCTTTATGTGTTTTCCATTACGCTTTAAATTCTTGATATTGTAATTTACGTTACTTATCGGTGTAAATATTTGCGTAAATTTGTTAAAACCATGTGCTCTCTTAATTGTTTTGAGCAGTATATATATATATATATATACATGTTATTATGTTTTTTTGTTAATTTATTTTCATTTAGAATTGCAAGAATTCTTTTTCAAGCGCATATTCCTTTACGAGGTATATTTTATATATTTTATAAATATATAATTTTTGTTAGCTAAATGTTTTGCAACGTTAGCAAACTATTTTTAAAAAAGGGTTATGCGCTGGGTTTATTGCTGCAATTTCGAAATAACATAGTGAGTTTTCATATGATTTCTACTTTCATAGTTATTTGATACCTTGATATAAGAAATTCCATTTTATGCTGCATGTTTGTCATCTTTCTTGGTTTATATTAAACTTCATTTCAACATGATCATATCACTGTTGTTCATTATATTAATAAATTTATATAGTTATTAATAAATTTATATTAATAAATTTTAATAATAATCGTACGCAATGTGCTAGTGAATTTACGCTTGAATGCGCTTGATTTTGTGTTACAAGTTAAAGGTTCCATCTTTATATTGTACAATGTCAGTGTTATGTATTGAAGAATTTATTAATTTAATTTTAGTAATTGGAAATAGATGATGAATTGCAATTATATAATGGTTATGCATATATATATATATATATATATATATATATAGATAGATAGATAGATAGATAGATAGATAGAAAAAAAGTTTTGGTGTATGTGTATGTTTTTCCATACATTATATAGTAAAGCGAGGAGAGTCTGCGCACCTTTCAAAAGAATAATAATAAAAAATCTAAATATTAATATTTTGCTAAACTATGCATGAATAATTTTGACTTCATTTGTTTTTTATGCATTTCCATTGTTATTTTGTTGTTCTATTCTAATTTAATAGAACAGCAGTAATAAAACCAAGAAAACTATTTTGCGCAATCTCTCCTTACAGGGTAGGAGAAAACGCGCACATGGGTAGGAGAGATTGCGCACATAGGTAGAAGAGATTGTTATTAATAATAACTAAAATTAAATTCTTAACAATAATAATTATACTTAATCGACATTGTTGAAAGGTTTTTGTGAGTAAATATTGTTAAAAATTTTAATTTAAGAAGATTAAAATATCAGAAAAAGCAAGCCCTACTAAGATTACAAAATAACATTAATTTAGTTGATAACATGTTTAACTTGAAAATTACTTCATTTCCATTTCCACAGTTTCATTGTATTTTGTTTACGAACCGAAGTTGTCGTCGTCCACAATCGATGCACTTATTCTTGTAAATAGTGCATCTTTCATGCAATCACTTGCAACAAGCAATACATTGAATCCAGTCAGTTCTCGAAGTTGTCTCCTGGTACGGTTACAGACATTCAGTGCACTCATCCTCATTGACCTTCGTTTCTTTTCCTTGAAATTTTTTATCCCACTTTTTGTGGAAGCACCTTATCTTCAGCTGTTTTTTTGTAGCGGCATCCTTCTTAAGTCTTTTTTCATGTATATTTTGCGGATCAGTAACATTAGTTGCACTCTGTTTCCTTTTGATTTCGATGTCATTACACTACTTGGAATGGGTGAAAGCTTTTCCAAAACATTGTATTAGAAAATTTATTTTAGTTAACAAAATTAATTTATTAGCAAATTAATTGTTCATAAATTAAAAAAATATATATAAATATTTAATTAAATTATTAACAAATATATTATTAATTTATTAACAAAAATAATTATATAAAATTTATTTAATAACAACTGTATTATTAATTTATTAATAAAATTTTTATCTGTAAAAGTATTTTTTTGCAAATTAATTTGTTGCCAAATTTAGTTTTGATAATTATGTGTTTTTCCGAAATTATTTCAAAATTGATTCATTCATATGTTTTACACGTAATTTGCAATTCATGCAAATTTATCAATAAGCTGTGCAATCTCTCCTAGCACTTAAACTTATATGGAAATGCGCAATCTCTCCTAAGTAGCAGATGCGTAAACTCTCCTATTTTGGTAGGAGAGATTGCGCGGCCTGTTATTTAAATATGGCCACTTCTAAAATGAATTTTTGGTGTTTGCATACTTAGTCCAGGATAGTAGTTTATAAGAAATCGTTTAAGTTCAAAATATTTTGTATTATTGACGCTCTATAAAAATTCTTACGAACAGATATGAAAATTCAAGCACTTACTTTGGAAAAAAAATAGCACTGCTTTATACAAGACGCTTGGAACAATCAATATGCACATTCATGTAGACACTGCACTAATGCTGCTGTACAACTACCTGGAGTCACTGGGTGCGCACACTACTCCTTCCCGTCGAATCCCTTTGTGCGCAATCTCTCCTACTGCGCGAACTCTCCTCGCTTTACTATACACTAAAAACATAAAAAATAAAAATACCATTATGGAGGGTTGAGGTCGTCAATGCTAAAAAAAGTTTAAAACCTTATATGTTTTTATGTGTGTGGGCGTGTATAAGTATATGTATATACGCTTATATATTGTATGGACATATAATAATAAAAAAAAAAATATGCGGTATCATGCATTTAACATAATAAAATTTCACATATTGCATCATCATTTAGGGATATATTTTACTATCTCAATATTTCTCATTGCTTTTTAAATTTTCACATTTATTTACATATTACAAGGCTAATTTTTTACTATCTCAAATATACCTCATCTTTTTAAATGTTATTTATATTCTCATTCTTTTATATTATAATTTTTTGTCTTTAAAACATTAATTTAATCAATTGCCCTTTTATTTATTTTTATAATTCTTTATTTCTTTATTTGTATTAATTTATTCCTTTTCTTTATTTTATTTTGTATTCAATCAGTACTTATTAAGTTTATTCCTATTTTTTCATTCTAGTTTAACTAAAAGTTAATCTAAGTATTTTCTTGATTTCTTCAATCATTTTCATTCCTTTTATTTATTATTATTATTATTTTTTTTTTTACTTAAGATGGCAACTCTAAACATTATTGTTATTGATCCAGTTCCAATTTATTAATCCAGATCCAATCTATTTTCTGTAATATTTGCGTTATAAGGAGCTAAATTTTGTCATTTTAGGCTTGATGCCGACAAAATTGGATGAAATAACGCATCTTCTATGAGTGAACTCACAAGCTCTTCTGATGTTTCTGTGAGTCATTCATAGTTTCTTATTTTACATACTGGTTTCATATGTTCATTTCTACATCATCTTTAGAACTTTATCAATTTCTTCATATATTTGTGATTTTAAATTTATTATCTACCCTATATATATAAAATTCTAATGAAACGAATTTATGAAACGAATTTATGAAACGAATATATGAAACGCCTGAAATGTATCGATTCTTTGAATCGACTGATTAAACAACTGATTTTGTTTCACGGCGATCTCTCCTAAAATATGGAATACTTTGCGATGAAATTAACAGCAAAAATCCGTGTTGATCCACAGATCTCAAAACTGGTATTAGAATTTTTTAAATCGAATTAGTTTTCGAAATATTAATTTTTTTTCTAATTTTAAATACATTTTTCTAATGATGGCAACTCAAATTTTAATCATAACAGAATTTTTTTTTCCATAATTCAGAAAAGGTTACTATTTTAAATTAATTTGGCGACAGTTTGGCCTCCTTTATATCTATGCTAAGAACAATGCTTTTTTTGTATTTCGTTATCATTTTATTAAATACAAAACTTTCATTTAAAAATGAAACATTTAAATTGATGGCTTTCACTTCTTAAAAAAAAAAAAAAAAAAAAAAAAAAAAAAAAAAAACGAAAAGAAAAATATTAGACAAATATGTCATATACGAATAGGGGTACCTAATTGGCGCACAAATGGCATTATTTTGATAGACATGGTAACCCGGCTATTGTTGTTTATTTAATAATAAATGTATATTTACTGTTATTTCTTTTCTAAATTTATATAAATTATTTTGTTCTATAGTAATTAATTATTTTTTTGCTATTTCCTTTTGAAAATAATAGAAAATAATTAAAAAATGCGGTACAATGTAGTAGTTATTCCGTCACCCAATTTCGCAAATTATAAAAATCGCCAAACCACTCTCCAAATTGTACAGATTGACAAAATTTTTATTTTAAATAACGAAAGAACAAATAAATTAGTATAACATTAATAAATATAAAAATAAAACGTCGAAATAAAAATCACTTGATGACGTAAACACGTGTAACTTGCGAAGTGAATGTGACATTTACGATCAACCATTATTGAAATTTAATCTTATAGTTCGCGATAGATTTTTTGTCGGCGGGATAACTAAGTAGTACCAAAAATACATATGTAACTGGTATTCGAAAAGGAGGTTTTCGCCAAATTTATATGACATCTGGCGAAATATTAAATTATGCAACAAATCATGACTTTTAATTTCAACTTCAAATCAGTGTTTTAATTTACCATTCGAACAATAAAAAAAATGCTAACTGGCGAGTTGAAAAAAAGATATTGGCGAGATTTGCACCCGGCTTTTATTTCTTTCGGCACAGATGTCATATACGGCCCCATATTGGCGAGATTTTTTTCTGACGCCAATGTCATATATGCAACGGGTACTTAACTGGCGCCAAAGTATCGTTACTTTGCTTGATATGGTAAGCCGGATGTTGTTGATTATGCTGTTGATGCGTTCCCCAAATTGGCGTTGGAAAAAAATCGCGCCAATATGACATTTGTTCCAAATCTTCACATGAAAGGCGAAGGGATCAGATCGTATTTGTTTATGGCATTTGATGACTTGAACTATTATAATATAGATGAAATGATGGGTATAGAATAATATTTCGCGACTTATCACCAGTACCTGGATAACATTAAAGAATCAAAATGGCACCTAGAGTATAAAAAGCAAAGTGTTCCACCCGGAACTGTTGATGATAGTCACATGATTTAGGGACACAGATGTCATATTCGCTCCATATTGGAGCGATTTTTTTCCGACGCCAATGTCATATACGCAATGTATACTTAACCGGCCCCAAAGTGTCGTCATTTTGCTTGATATGGCAATCGGGATGTTGTTGTTTATGTTGTTGATGCTTTCGCCAAATCGGCGTCGGGAAAAAAATCGCGCCGATATGGGGCGAATATGACATCTGTGCTGATTTAGGCTATTGTTATAGAGATTCTTTTAAAATATTGGTTGACAAAGACTCTGGATACTTAATTCATTTTATTTTAGCTTCTTTTCAAATGTTTAACTAATCCTCTTCAATCAAAAACGAAAACACTTATTGGATGTCTAAACAGCAACTGATTCTCCGTTAAAATTTTTCAATCAAAGGGAATTGAATGGAAACCCGTTTACAGGGAGATCTGCACAGCTTTTTCAGTATAATTTAATATTCTCTAATATTTTTAAAACCCATTAGATTTTTAGGTTCTGCGATGTCTGAACGGAGGTTGGCGAGCGTAGCTTGCAGGGGGCAGAGCCCCCTAGTATATATATATATATATATATATATATATATATATATATATATATATATATATATATATATATATATATATATATATATATATATATATATAACCATTCAGGAATATAAGATTTTAAAACATTAAATAAAAATAGGCTTTTTAAAAACGGACTTCTAACGAAATTCAAACGAGATTTATTCATTTTTCCTGTTGGATATGCCAAGGTATTGAAAATTAAAAAATGTGTTAAAAATAATTTAAAATTTAAGACAATATTTATAAATTACTCCTACCTATAACATTAAAATCGTTACCCATTCTAAGTTATTATTTGAGTAATTTAAAGAGTCATGACAGTAATATTTAGAAACAATTTTCTACGATGTGACAAAGCAAAATATATATAAAAAAATAATCTTCTACGACCAACAATCGCCAAGTTATAATAATTAATTTTTTATGTAATTTCCTGAAATCCGAGATTTTATAATTTATGAGAAATTTATTGTTCATAGGGACAATATTATATTTTAAAAAGCTTAACATTTTGAAAATTCCTGGTGAAACAATTTTATCTACGTAATCTTAAAATTTCTTGGAATTTATTTTGCCTACGTATGTCCATTGACCCAAACAGATTAAAAATTAAAGTGTGTTTCAATGTTTTGGGGACGCGTTGTACATACAATGCTATCCCTTTATAAGTGATATAGTGTTTTCTGATTTGCACATATTACATTTCAATATTATATCCTTGCATTTGAAAAAAAAGAAATATACCATTAAAATGATTAAACTGATGATGGTGTTCAAAAATCAAAGGCGTACCAGATAAACTGTACATTGATAATTATTTTTAGTATTATTAGAAGTCAATGAAAATCCTGATATACTATTTATTTAAACGAAATTTTCGTTTTCATTATAATTAGAACATTTGGTGAGTGGTGGTTTTAGTCTTGTATTTTTCTTACACAAACTACTATAAATTAATAGTCTAGAAATATAACAAATAATGCGGTTTTGTAATGTTTCTCGCATGCTATATTCTTTTGTTAAAGTATCGAAAACAATTTTAACAAATAAATTTACTATCCATGAGAACGACTTATGTGGCAAAATAGTTAGAAAATTCACCACAAGTTATTTAAATTAATGTATAAGAAATTAATAAACATAAATAAAATGCATGATTTTACAGACTGTTAAATAAGTTATCGTATTTTTAAAAATAAATAACATTAATTAGTCATATATGAACATTTCCAATCAGAGATCAGACTTTATAAAGAATTTACGTATAAATCAGGTATATAGATTTAAAACATTTAATGCTTTGCGCAATAATCCTAACTAAGATAGGAAGCTTTTACAGAATAATGTATATGTATAGCCTCTTAAGACTAGAGAAAGTACTTTTTGCAAAGATATAATCATGAATGATGAATAATTTTGGTTCTGATCTAAATTAGTTTTATAAATAAGAAGTTAGTTCCGTAATGAAGAGCTTAGTTGCCCGTTAGTTAATGTCAGCTTATGGGTGGAAAATATTTTTTTTAATTTCGTAACTAATGTTATAAAAGCTTGATAAAATAGTCTATTTGTAAATATTTTTGGATAAACAAGATGTGACACAAGAACAAAATTAACTTTATATATGTACCTCTTTAAATATTATTGGTCTACATTTAAGTAAATTTACTATTTACTTAAAAGATATTTTTAAGATTATCATTTTGATGAAATATTTTAACAATGCTTAATTTTTCTCATTTAATAAAGCATTGGCTAACTACATTATTAATTAAATTCGATGCACATGCTGAGATAAATGAATGTACACGGTGTCTCATAAGTCTATTAAGATTTTAAAAAAAGAATTTAAAAATTCTAAAAGTTTCATATCGGAGTTCGTCTTACAGCACAGTTCTTGAAAAAGTATTGCATGCCTTACCGAGAAATCTAATAACAGTGTGAGAAAAAGGTGCCTTCTGAATAATTACACTCATTCATATGATACTGTCTTTTAATAAATTTCCTATAATGAGATGTTACTTTAAACAGGAGTCTACCATCTTTTAAAGCGGAATGTAAAGTGCCTCAATAAAATTCGAAATGCTACCTGTAACTAATCATGCGCATTCTAACTGCTCACAAGTATCTCACCTGTGAGTTTTAGTGTAAAAATGTTATAGTGTTTTTGTGTTTATCCATAAAATTATTACTGGAATCTTGTGGATAATTCTAAAAATCACATGCTATTTCATTGGATATTATTTTTTAGAATGTATAATACAATATGTATATTCATTGTTCTTTTCGCAATATTTAAACATACACACACACACATATATATATATATTAAATGAATTTCTTTTATTTTTATGAAAAATTAAGGTAAGCACTATCTCTGGTTGCTGAAAAATCCCTTTTAATTTATCATCATAAATTATGAACATTTGACATTCAAGTGATAAGTATATTTGAATAATTTAATAATTGAAAAAATAGTGTTTTATACAAAACTAGCAAACCCCGCGGCTTTGGTCTCGTAATATTTGAAATATGCCAACTGATATTTATATGTGTAATTCTCATTAAAAGAATTTATACTTTTAGGAATAATTCAAAAATTACTATTTAAAACACAGTTTGATTAAACTTCATTATTACACTGCATTAGGCAGAAATGAGACTTAAATTAATAAAAAGAAATAAAACTAAATAAATGATAATTTAGAAAATATTTTGAATCATTTATGCTCAATTAATACGCTGATTCCAGTATTCGTTTGAAGTTTTGAATTTTTTAGAAACAATCTTCTTACAACTTAAAATTAACCATCATGTCAAATTCCAAGTCCTACCACCTCTATCAACATAAAAGGCTATGTTGAAAATAGCAACTCTCACTATTAATTTGCCAACATTAATTTTTAAATTGGCTTGTTATTTCCTAATATTCCACAGAAACTAATTTAGAAAGATTTTAAAGGCCTTTTTTAGAACGTTTGTTGTTCTTGTGAACCCCAGATGGTAGAATCATCGGCATAAAATATAGCCTGTGTAGGATCAGAGACTGTTACCATTGATTTGCAACTATTACTCTTATAATCGGTTAATATTCCCTGAAATTGCATAGAAATCGTAATTTAGGACTTTTTAGAACGCTTTTCGTACCTCCCCTTCGCTTCCCCCCTTTTTAATTCAATTTTATTTTAGACAATCCTTCGAGGGCATTTATATTTTATAAGTAACTACCATGCCATAATCAAAGTTTCTAGGCACTTCAGTATAACAGAAATCGCAATTTAGAAAACTTTTTGCTCTTGCAACCATCTAGTGATAGTAGCACAGACATAAAATATAGCATATGTTTGAGCAGGTTCTATCGCCATCAATTTGTCACCATTATTTTTTAAATAGGTTTGGTATTTGACTGCATAAAAATTGTAATTTAGAACGCTTTTCATTAACTTCATCCGTTTAAATTTGGAATTTTCTTTCGACAGTTCTTAGAAAGCAGTTGCATCTTGTAAGTAAATACCATGCCATATTTTAAAATGTTAGACCCCTCAGTTGTGCAAAAAAACGCAAATTAGAAAATGTTTTGCCTTTACAACCCCCAAGATAATAGTGACAGGAACATAAAATATAACCTATGTTGGAGCAGGGACTGTCACCATCAATTTGCAACCATTAATTTTAAAATAGTTTTCGTATTTCCTGAGATTGAGTAAAAATCGCAATTTAGAATGTTTTTATAACGTTTTTTGCGCGTTTAAATTTCCAACTTTTTCGAAAATGTTCTTAAAGATCATTTATATCTAATAAATATGTACCTTGCCTAATTTCAAGTTTCTAGCCCCTTCAGATCACAAAAATTTAAATTTAGGATGTTTATAGCTCCTGCAACCTCCAGGTGATAGTGACACCACATGGAATTGCGTGTATATTAGAGCACAGGCTGTCAGCATCAATTTCCTACCATTACTTTTGAAATCAGTTTGATTCTTCTGAGATTGATAAAAAATCGGCATTTAGAACGTTTTTAGACCGCTTTTCGCGCATTTTCACATCTTCTAAATTTCAATTTTTTAAAGAAATCTTCTTAGAGATCATTTATACCTAATAAATATATACCATGCAAAATAACACCATTACTTTTGAAATAGGTTAGGTAGCTCCAGAGATTACCTCTAACGAACACACAATTTTTACTTCTTTATGATATTAGTATAGATTAAAAGCTCTGTGGCTTTTCTCGCGTAACAGCGGAAATTTGCCAAGTGATATTCATCTATCTAACTTTTATTTAAAAAAATTATACTTTTAGGAATAATTCAAAAAATTACTATTTTAAACACAGTTTACCTAAACCACATTATTACACTGCATTAGGCAGAAATAATATTTAATTTAATAAAAGGAACTAAAACTAAATAAATGTTAATTTAGAAGATATTTTGAAGCATTTATGCTCATTTCATACGTTCATTTCAGTATTAATTTGAAGCTTTGAATAAACCGTTCTTAGTACGCATTTACATCTAAAAAATAACCATAATGTCAAATTCCAGTTTCTTGTCTATAGGTCTACGACCTCTCTGGTGGCAGTGGTACTAACATAAAATTCCTATGTTGAAACAGAAACTGTCACCATTAATGTGGCAACATTAATTTTGAAATCGGTTTGGTATTTCCTAATATTATTCCGTAGAAATGATAATTCAGACAGATTTTAGAAAAAAATGCTGTTCCTCCTGCTATCCCGATGTGGTTGTGGCACTGGCATAAAATATAACCTCAGTAGGATCAGAGACTGTCACCATTGATACACGACCATTACTTTTGTCATCAGTTTACTATTTCCTAAGATTGCACAGAAATCGTAATTTAAGACTATTTTTAGTACGCTTTTCGTCCCTTCCCTTTGCTTTTCCACTTTTAAATTTCGAATTTATTTTCGTCAGTTCTTAGAGGGCATTTATATGTTATATGTAACAACCATGTCATATTTAAACTTTCTAGCTTCTTCAGTATCACAGAAATCGCAATTTAGAACGTTTTTTACTCGTTCTGTAAATCCCATGTGGGAGTGACACCAAAATGAAATAGAGCCTATGTCGAAGCCAAGTCTGTCATGATCAGCTTCCAACATCTACTTTTGAAATAGGTTTGTTGCTTTCTGAGTTTGTGTAGAAATCGCCATGTAGAACGCTTTTCGCGCATTTTCACCCTTCGTAAATTTCGATTTTTTAGTCGACTGAAAAGTTAGGGTTATGTGTTTCACGCGTATATGTGTATGTGGATTTTTTAATACCCCCCAAACATCCTAACGGCTGGATGGATTTTAATGAATGAGGTCTCTATCAATTCGTCTTAACGGCCCAATGTTTATAGGCTAGGTTTTGTTTTTATAAATTAAAAATGGCGGCCGTAAAATACAAAATGGCGGTAGAGACGAAACAAAATTACGCACCCTATTGAGTGACATGTCATTGGATAGATCTTTCAAAATGAAGACGATGTTTCAGTGACTATTTTACAGTCAGAAGCTCCGTTGAAATATTATACAACCTGCAAGTTGTCAATGTAGGATCTCCAGCTTTACTGCAACTCTAACCATCATAGGATCTCTGGACCTCACCCAAACAGTGTTTATAGATAGGAACTAACAATTAAACGCAACTTAAAAGTCATCAATTCAAGTAAATATAAAAATAGGTAACTAATATAAACAAGTAACATAAAAAAATATTTTAGGTCAATTCCTTCTTAGGTCAATAAGAGAATTTTTTTCTCCCATTCTTCTTTCCCTTCAGTGGCGCTTAAAATGCCTTGATCAAGAAGAGGGCTTTGTCGGTCTTAAAATACCTGGATCAAGAAGAGGGCTTACTCGATTATCGAAAATTAATAAATTTAATTTAATTAATGAATTAATATTTGAAAAAAACTGGATTAACATCAAGTGTCTTCCACTAGAAGTTTTAAAAAAATTATTTGAGCTTGATTGGATGTATGATAAGTATTTTATTAACGATTGAAAATTTGCGTTTTTTAGAACACTTTTGCGTATTTTCACAACTTTAAATTTCGAATGATTTAAGAAATATTCTTAGAGATCATTTATATCTTATAACTAACTACCATTCCCAAATTTCATGCTTCTAGGCCCTTCACTAACCCGAAAAACACATTTTAGGACGATTTTTGCTCCTGCACCCACTTTGGTGTCGTGGCACCGACAATTAAATGTACCCTAAGTTGGAGCAAGGGCTGTCACCATCATTTTGACCCCATTCTTTTTTAAATCGGTTCGTTACTTCCTGAGAATGCGTAGAAACCGCCATTTAGAACGTTTTTTAAAACTTATTTGCGCATTTTAACCTCTTTAAATTTCGAATGTTTTAAGAAATGTTCTTAGAGATTATTTAAATCATATAAGTAACTACCATTCCAAATTTCATGTTCCTAGACCTTTCAGAAACACAAAAATTGCATTTTTAGAACGTTTTTTGCTCCTACACCCCCTGTACAGTAGTGGCACCCACATAAAATATAGCCTATGTTGTAGAAAGGGTTTTCACCATTATTTAGACATCATTATTTTTTAAATAGCTTCATTACTTCCTCGGATTCCGTAGAAGTCACAATTTAGAACGTTTTTAGAACTCTTTTTGCGCCATTTCACCCCCTTTAAATTTCGAATGTTTTAAGAAATGTTGTTAGAGATCATTTATATCTTATAAGTAACTATCATTTAAAATTTCATGTTTCTAGGCCTTTCAAAAACACAAAAATCACATTTTCAGAACGTTTTTTTGCTCCTGCACCCCTTTGGGTTAGTAGCACGGACATAAGATATAGCCTATGTTCTAAATGGGACTAACACAATCATTTTCATACCAATACTTTTGAAATTGGTTCGGTAGCTCTTGAGATTACCCCGAACAAACACACAAACCAACTATTTTTACTTATTTATAATATTACTGACAAACCGCGCGGCTTTGCTCGCGTAATAGCTGAAATATACCAAGTGATATTTGCATGAATATTTTTTATTAGAAAAAAAACTTTTTGGAATAATTCAAAAATTGCATATTAAGCCACAGATTGACTAAACTTCATTAGAAAAGTGCAATAGACAGAAATGAGATTTAAATGAATAAGAAGAACTAAAACTATTTCAGAATAAATTATAATTTAGAAAGTATTTTGAGACTTTTATGCTCATTTCATACGGTTTTTTTTTTGTATTCATTTGAAGTTTTGAATTTTTTAGAAAACATCTTAACACATTTACGTCTTAAAATTAACCATCATGTCAAATTCCAAGCTTCTTGTCTAACAGTTCACCTCTCTTTTGTTAGTGGTACCAACATAAAATGCCGAAACAGAATTGAAATAGACTGTCCTGAAAAATGTTGAAACAGAGACTGTCACCAACAATTTGCCAACATTTACCTTGAAATCGGTTGGTATTTCCTAATATTCTATAGAAAACAGAATTTAGAGGTTTTTAAAGGCGTTCTTGTTGTTCCTGCCAACCAGGTGGTAGTGACACCGGCATAAAATATAGCCAGCATAGGATCAGGGAATATCACCCATGATTCGCAACCAATAACTTCTGTAATCGGTTTATTATTTCCTGAGGTTTTACAGAAATCGTAATTTAGGATTCTTTTAGAATGCTTTTTGCTCCTTGCCATCGCTTTACCACTTTTTAATTTCGAATTTAGTTTCGACTGTTCTTAGAGGACATATATATTTTATAGGTAAATACCGGTAACTAAGTTTCTAGCCTCTTTAGTGTCGTAGAAATGCAATTTAGAACGTTTTTTGCTCCTGCAACCCTCTAGGGGTTGTTGCACCGACATAAAATATAGCTTATGTTTGAGCAGGTTCCATCACCATCAATTTGCAACCATTATGTTTGAAATCGGTTGTGTATTTCATACGATTGCTTAAAAATCGTAATTTAGAACGCTTACAGAACGCTTTTTGCTCACTTCATCCTTTTAAATTTGGAATTTTCTTTCGACAATTCTTAGAAAGCATTTCCATCTTTGATGTGATTACCATTTCAAATTTAAAATGTTAGACACACTCAGTAACACAAAAAACGCAATTTAGAACATTTTTTTGTTCTTGTAACCCCCAGGTGGTAGTGACAATAACGTAAAATATAGGCAACGTTGGAGCGGGGACTGTCACCATCAATTTGAAATCATTACTTCTGAAATCGGTTTAAATTTCCTGAGATTACGTAGAAATCGCTATTTAGAACGTTTTTACAACGCTTTTCGTTCAGTTTCACCCTTTTTAAATTTCGAATTTTTAAGGAACTCTTCTCAGAGAACATTTACATCTCATAGGTAATTAACATGCCAAATTTCAAGTTGCTAGTCCCTTCTGTATCACAAAAATCACAATTTAGAACGTCTTTTAAAATGCAACCGCAAGGTGGTAGTGACACAGACATAACATCGCTCCTATATTGGAGCAAGGGCTGTCATCATCAATTTCCAACCATTAATTTTGAAATTGGTTGGGTACATTCTGAGATTGTGTAGAAATCGCCATTTAGAACGTTTTTTAGAACTCTTTTCGCGCATTTTCACCCCTTTTAGGTAGATTTCGTATGAAATACTACCTATTGGGATCGTTCCTATGTTGGAATTTATGAAAAATTTTTGCAGATCTACACCGATCATGACTCCTAGAACCCAAAACCACCCTCAGTAAAAAACTTTATCTATCTATCTATCTATCTATCTATCTATCTATCTATGTATGTATGTATGTATATATCTATCTATCTATCTATATATATATCACTTTCTTCTGGACACGATAACTTTCGTAATTCTGCACCAATCTCTTCCAAACTGATACATAAAATCAAAGGGCATAAAATCTCGGTCAAGTTCGTTAATGGGCAAAATCGGACCAAGGGGATGGAAATAGGGAGGGGTTTTGTGAAAACCGAAAACCCCCCATAACTTCTTAATTTTTGTACATATCGAATCAGTTTAAAGATTTTATCGCTTCTAAAAATAGGGCCAAAATTTTATGTATCACAGATTTTTGATAAAGTTAAAAATGGGCTCAAAGGGCGCAAAAAATAGGGTTTTTGGGAGAAAAAAAATTCATAATTTCGTCAATTCTCAAGATATCAATTCCAATTAATTTTATTATAAATCTCCTTAATATTATCTACAACTTTCATATTCACAAGTTTTTCATAGGACAAATTCGTACAGCAAAAAAAAAAAAAAAAAAAAAAAAAAAAAAAAAAAAAAAAAAAAAAAAAAAAAAAACGAAAACAAAAAGGGGGTTTGAAGAAGTAAAAAATCCATAACTCCGTCAATTCAAAAGATATAAAATCCCCATGAATTTATCATATATCTTCTTAATATTGTCTACAACATCTATATAGACAAGTTTTGGAAAGGAGCAATTCTTACAGCAAAAACAAATTAAAAATACATAGCGGTTGAAGAAAAAAATCATCTAAGTAAGGGTGTATTCAAATCTAACCTGCGTATTTTCTGACTCATTTTACAGTTCATTTTTGTTCTCAAAGGCTTCCAATTGGTACGTTTTCTTGCTCAGAAACTATATAATGTACCGTAATGGTCGTTTTTTTGATAGAGGCAGAATATACTTTAAAAAATGCTATTAAATTGGGCATTTTGAACCGAATTTCCCGAAGCGGATTGTGTTGGAAAAATCATTGCATTAAGGATGCACTCAAATCCAAACTGCTAATTTTCTGACTCATTTTTAAATGCATTTTTGCTCTCAAACGCATTTAATTGGTATATTCGCTTATTCAGAAACTATATAATGTACCGCAATGATCGATTTTTTGATACAGGCAGAATAAATTTCAAAAAATTATGTCAAAGTGGGCATTTTGAACGGAATTTCCCGAAGCAACTGTGTTATCACTTTCTTCTGGACACGATAACTTCCGCAATTCTGCACAAATCTCTTCCAAACTGATACATAAAATTCAAGGGACATAAAATCTCGGTCAAGTTCGTTAATGGGCAAAAGCGGGAAAAGGGGATGGAAATAGGGAGGGGTTTTGTGAAAACCGAAAAAAACCCATAACTTCTTAATTTTTGTACATATCAAATCAGTTTAAAGTTTTATTACTTCTAAAAATAGGAACAAAAATTTATGTATCACAGATTTTTGATAAAATTAAAAATGGACTCAAGGGGCGCATAAAAATAGGGTTTTTGTTGAGAAAAAAATTCCTAACTTCGTCAGTTCTCAATATATCAAATCCAATTAATTTTATTATACATCTCCTTAATAATATCTACAACTTTTATATTCACAAGTTTTTGATAGGACCAATTCGTACTGCAAGGAAAAAAACGAAAACAAAAAAGGGGGGTTGAAGAAGAAAATTTTTCATAACTCCGTCAATTCACAAGATATAAAATCTCCATGAATTTATCATATATCTTCTTAATATTGTCTTCAACATTTATATAGACAAGTTTTTGATAGGGCCAATTCTTAAAGCAAAAACAAATTAAAAATACATAGCGGTTGACGAAAAAAATCATCTTATTAAGGGTGCATTCAAATCCAAACTGTCTATTTTCTTACTCATTTTTAAATTCATTTTTGTTCTCAAACGCATCCAATTGCTAGATTCTCTTATTCAGAAACTATATAATGTACAGTAATGATCGATTTTTTGATAGAGGCAGAATATATTTCAAAAAAGGATGTCAAAGTGGGCATTTTGAACAGAATTTCCCGAAGCGATTGTGTTAGAAACGAAAAATATTTCCCTACTGAGAAAATAATTGTTTATTAATCAAGTTTTAATTAATTGAAAGAAAAATAAAAACACAGGTCGCTTATAAATCTTTTAAAAAATCACGTCAGCATGTTTCATATATTTTTTTTTATTAAAAATTAATCTGAAAATGTGCCAGAAAATTTCGAGTTGTTGAGTATGGATTTTTTTTTTTTTTAATATTGCCTTAACATGATTCTCATAAAACCAAATATTTTATAAAAAGGAAATAAAAACTCGTCAAAAGCAGACAGATAAAACTGTTAAAGTGGATTTATATCTAATCATGATTTAGTTTTTGTTGGTGAAATTAGTATACTTAACTTCGAAATCTACCTCTGCCTGTAGGCCGGGCCGGCAGGGATTTTTAAATTTCGAATTTTTTTAAGAAATGTTCTTAGAGATCATTTATATCTTATAAGTAACTACCATTCCAAATGTCATGTTTCTATGCCCTTCAGTAACACAAAAATCGCATTTTCGAACGTTTTTCTGCTCTTGCCACCCCCTTGGGGGTAATGGCACCAACATAAAATATAGCCTATGCTGGAGCAAGGGTTGTCACCATCATTTTGAAACCATTATTTTTTAAATCGGTTTGGTACTTCTTGAGAATGCGTAAAAATCGCAATTTAGAACGTTTTTTAGAATGCCCTTTTGCGCATTTTCATCCCTTTTAAATTTCGAATTTTTTAAGAAATGTCCTTAGAGATAATTTATATCTAATAACTAACTACCATGCAAAATTTCATGTGTCTGGGCCCTACAGTAACATCAATAATAACAATTTCGAACGTTTTTTTACTCCTGCACCCACTTTAGAGTTAGTGATACCGACATAATATGTAGCCTATGTTGGAGAAAGTGTTGTCACTATCATTTTGACACCATTGTTTTTTAAATCAGTTTGGTACTTCCTGAAATTGCGTAAAAATCGCCATTTAGAACGTTTTTTAGAACGCTTTTCGCGTATTTTCACCCCTTTTTAATTTCGATTTTTTAAAGAAATGTCTTTAGATATCATTAGTATCTTATAAGTAACTACCATTCCAAATTTCATATTTCTAGGCGCTTCAGTAACACAAAAATCTCATTTTTACAACATTTTTTACTCCTGCACCCACTTTTGGCCAGTGGCACGGACATAAGATATAGCCTATGTTCTAAGTTGGACGAACACCATCATTTTGATACCATTACTTTTGGAATCGGTTCGGTAGTTCCAGAGCCTACCTCCTACAAATGAACAATTTTTACCTCTTTATAATATTAGTATAGATCGAAGTATAGACTACAGATAAAAGGAGTCACCCAGCATACGTGAATATATGTAATTTAAACATAAGTTTGGCTTTTACTCATAAAAGCAATAAAATTTTTAAATATACCGGCGCCTTCTACGTGAAAATGGATTATTCACTTCCTGAATTCAATTTTGGCATAGCTAATTACTTTTTGCTGATTAATTAGTTTAATGATTATCTTATGCATCTATTTATAGATCAACAATTATTATCTACAACTTTGGCTGCCAAATACGGTTAATAACTTTTTTAAAATAAATATTAGAAATATGTTTTGAGTTTTCTTAAATTTGATGAGGTAGAACTTTAATTTTTTTTTCACTGTAACATTTTTTTAATAAAGCCATTGCGAGTTTTTTAAATTGCAATTAAATTTATATTATTTTGTAAATGTATAACTACATGCGTTCAAAAGGAATGGAGGAGTTCCAGATTAGACTATTTTAATGTGTAAGTTTCATTTTATAATACATTTAATAGGTCAATTTTATAATATATGGTGTATTTTATAATAAATGATTTTTGTTATTGTATTTCATGTATTATTCGGAAACTGCTTCAAAAAGGAACTGAACTACATCTGTGTGTTCATTCGATAGAGGGAGGGGGGAGGCGGTTGATGTCGAGGGAGCCCCCAAAATAACGTAGTATATATAGTAGTCAACTTTTAGTAGTATATATGAAAAGAAACTTTTAGTGCTCTATATTGTAGTCAATATATTTTCGTATTATTTTAATATTATATACAGTAGTCAATCTTTTTCTGAAAACATTCAAAAGTCCTCAAACTGAGTAAAACTTGGACTGTTTACATAAACTAAATTTACCCTTTAAATTTTTACCAGTACCAATTTAAAATAATTTGTGTAAAATTGTGCTTCACTTTAATGTATACATGGTTATAGGTGATGGAATTCAAATCAAACTAAAAGGATATACATTCAGTTATTAAATTGTTTTCGTTAAATACAATAATAACTGTACCTCGATTCATAATACATTAAACATAAGGCTTAAATATTTTTAGTTTTGTTAAAAACGATTAATGCTTTTCAGAAACGTGTTCAAAAGACATTAAATGTTGAAAACTTTTTAAGGACTTGAACTATTAAAAAATGCTTGTTTGTGCTTTTTGATTTTTATGCAATATAAAATAAATTGCAGTTTTCCTTAATTTATTTCTAATTATTTTTTTCAGTGAAAATGTTTTTTTTTACCTTTTTTGCAAAAAGTGTTGCTAATTGCTTAAGTTTAATAATTACTGAAACATGAATTAAGAAATGATACACTGAAATCGTCGAATCACTGACTCCTTTTTCATTTTTTCATCTTTTTTATTTAACATTATTTATAGATAAATCGGTACCTAAAGGGGGAAGAAAAAACTTCATTCCTTCGTGTTTTCTAATTATTATATTTCAATTTTATAGCATGTTCGTATAATTATCTCCACACAGGGTTATAATTTTTGTAATCTTTTTATTTGGAATTAGTTGTCACATGAATAGCTTTTGCATTAGAGAAAATAAGAAAGTATTTTTTTTAATTTAGAGATATCTAATTACAGGTTTGTGCAATTCATTCGGCTATCGAAGTTATGATTTTGTTAAACATAAATTGGAGTGTGGTGTTTTTTTAATATTTTTATCTTTAATTTTTTTCTATGCCAGGAAGTAATAACTTTAATTTCTAGCATTTTACAATTATTGGAATTAATTTCAAATCAAGTTAGTGCAATTATCTAGGGCGCATAGGTGCGAATTGTGTAATTATATATCGACATTAAATAAATATTCTTATCCGTATCAGGCCGATAGGGAGAAAAAGTCTGAAATAGTCAATCTAATTGATATAAACGCTATTTTCAGTCTGATAATTTAAATTTGTTTAAATATTCTCTTTGTACGCAATAACATAGATATTGTTTTTGCTCTAACTATGAAATAAAAAATTCTAAAATCCAAATTTTGCATACATCAATAAATATTTTGAAAATATTTTAAATATTTTTGGAGCTTCTCCTTAAAATTTTGGACACCGGATTTTTGAATAAAATGATTATGTGCAATTAATTACATGAGTTCTGCTATTAGGCCATTTATACCTAATGCGTCCCATTTATGCGTCCCATTTTTGGAACATTTCGAATTTTAATATTTTTTTTTATAATTTTCTCGTTCTGTGCAACATAAAAATTGCACGAAGTAATCTATACTCCTATTATAAAGAGGAAAAAATTGTTTATTTGTCGGAGATAAGCTCTGGAACTACCGAACCGATTCCAAAAGTAATGGTATCAAAATGATGGTGTTAGTCCAACTTAGAACATAGGCTATATCTTATGTCGGTGCCACTACCCCAAAGGGGGTGTAGGAGCAAAAAACGTTCTAAAAATGTGATTTTAGCGTTACTGAAGGGCTTAGAAATATGAAATTTTGAATATTAGTTACTTATAAGATATAAATGAAGAACAGTTCTTAAACAATTCGAAATTTAAAAGGGTTGAAAATGCACGAAAAGTGTTCTAAAAAACGTTCTAAATGGTAGTTTCTAAACAATCTCAGGAAATATAAACCGATTTAAAAAATATTGATGTCAAAATGATGGTGACAACGCTTGCTCCAAGATAGGCTATGTTTTATGTCGGTATCACTACCCCAAAGGGGGTGCAGGAGCAAAAAACGTTCTAAAAATGCGATTTATGTGTTACTGAATGGCCTAGAAATATGAAATTTGAAATATTAGCTACTTATTAGATATAAAGGATTTCTAAGAACAGTTTTTAAAGAATTCGAAATTTAAAAGGAGTGAAAATGCGCGAAAAGCGTTCTAAAAAACTTTCTAAATGGAGGTTTCAACACAATCTCAGGAAATACCAAACGTAACTATGCTCTTCGACGAAAGAGGGCGGCCTTTCAACAAATGTCGGTGTTTGAATGGGGGAGAATTATCGGCTTTCGTGAAGAAGGATTTTCCTATCGTACAATAATAGTCCAGTCAAATTGTCAAAAATAGATGAAAAAATTCTGCTAGAAGATTTTATGTTTTTAAACTGTTTATGGGGATGCTAATAACAGGAATTAATTGTTTCCCAACAAAATATCTCGAGGCTAAACTTTGTGGAGCCAAAAAACCACGAAAATGTCGGACTTTTTTCAGTTTTTTGCCTATAACTCGAAAATTATAAAATTTGTGTGTACCATACTCAATTACAAAAAGAAAGAGCATTAAATTCTCTACAAATTTCATTATAAAAGTCTTTTTCTAAATCCATTATTAAGCGCGCTACAGCTTCCTGAATATGATACTTTTTTGCTAACTTTGTGAAAAAATCGCAAATACCAACATTTGACACCATTTTTATTTCTTTTATCCTCTTTAATGTAACTTTTTATATTACAGGTATTTGCATGATAGTAATAATGATTAATTACAATGGTAAAACCGTCAAAAATTGACAACATTGTAATTTTTTTTGTATTTACAACTTAAGGTGAGAACAATAATAGTAGGTATTATGAATGTAGGTAGCATGAATGTAAGTAAAAAAATACTTACAGTAACATCTTTAATGGATTTAGTAACGTCTGGAGCGCTTGCGGGTTGATGAGTTTGGTTCGTCAACCTCAGCTTGAGAAGCAAAGGAGCAGGCTGCATGATCTTCAACAGCTTTGAACTGCTTTGAGCTTGTTGCGGCATCATCATCCTGGCTGCGAAAGTCATCGACGTTGCTGGTTTGATCGATGGTTTCCCAGGTATCAGCTTCATAATCCTCTTCATCTGCATAAATAATATCATCCACATTTTCACAATTGACCCCGTTACAGTTTTTGCAAATTGCCGAGCATTTGAGTCCTGATTTTTGGCAAGAGCATGCCTTGGTGCACCCTTTTTTACAGCTACATGAGACAACATGTAGCAAGGATTCAGAAATTAGCACAGCATCCCCATATTTATGAATTATACGGGCCTTGACAGTCCGAGAATCAGGAAGTTCCAATGACTGTGGTATTTGATTCATCAACTCATCTAAAGAGAACTGGCATTCCTCAAATTTTGCTTCAATATAAGTAAATATAGCTTCCATAGCTTCGTCAACGGATGTTGCAGGTCGACGCCCTCTTTTCTCTCCACCTGTTACAGATTTCAGATTGATATAGTTTTATGCGACAAAAACTATGATACCATGCATCTGCAGCTACCAAGTCAGGTTCGTGTTGAATACGTTCAATTACTTTCTGGGACCATTCATCCCCACGTTTTTCTGCAGCTTTCAGAAATGTAATTTTCGCTTCTAACTTCATTACTTTATGAATCAAATTTCTTTTTGCGTAGGGCTGTTTTGATTGTTTTTCGTTGAAGTCATCGGGATTACCTTCTCCACATAAGAAGCAATTATCTCGAAACTTGAAAGAAGTGCTCGATCGGAGGTACAAATTAGTCTGTGTAGAATCTTCTTCACCCCAACGAACATATGCTGCTATCATTCTCTCATTCACATATTTTTTCGGCAATCCTCATGTACTCTATCTTCCTTGCCACTTTTCAGAAAACGTTGATGAGTATTATTCTGACGTTGAACGCTACATTCAAAGAGCTTGGCAAGTCCTTTCTGGGTCACAATGCGTGTATCACGATTTGAAGCCGTTTGGCAAACGAAACACAATTTTGGATCGGGCTCGCTCATTTTTCACTACTGCACGAGAAGCAAACGCGCAATAAACTGAATAGTAAGATACCAGACCAGTGTAGAGAGGGAAGGGTGAGTCTTTAAGAAAGAACACCTGCGTCGGAAAGTCACGTGACCGCTATCTTCCAACTGCATTCCCTATTATTATCCCCTGCCACCCCCCCTCCTTTCGTAACTGTCTTTCTGCTAGGGTTGCCGGATATCGTCCTTCTGTTAAGGTTGCCAGATTTATCTCAGAAAAAACGAAGATTTTGATTGACACTAGTTTGTTTTTATTTTATCGCACTATCGTTCTTTTTCGTACCATGCTAAACTATATTGAATGCGCCAGTAATGTTTTCGTTAACGAATTTCTTTAAAAAGTGGTTATTATTAATTAATCGATCTAATCATTATTCTCTAACTGCATTTGTATTGCATTATTCTGTTAACATTTTAAAACTAATTTTGCAGTCTTATCCAATTATGAATGAAAAAGTAATTGAATTGTAAGAATAAAGATAAATCAGACCATCCTGCAATTTAATAATTAGGAAAATTTTAGCAATGGACACCCTAGAAAAATAAATATTTGTATTTAACCTTGTAATCATCGCGCCCGATACAATCACGGACAAATTGCCCGTGAATGTATCAGGCTCAACGTTTAATGGTTAAGCATAAAAGGTGATAATAAATCAAACAAAATATCTAAACTTATGATACAGTTAGACTAAATAAAAAAATTTATAATGTAGATATTTATCTATAATAAGGTAGAGTTCACTTGATCTATTTCAACAGCAAATGCGCACTTAATATTACACAACTCACCCAAGATTTTTGTATTACTAATCTAAAACAAGCCGTTTTTACATTTGATGCGCATATCCATAACTTATTTTTGGCAAAAGGTGAAATTTTAAAGTAAACTGAAAAAGAATATTTTTTAAACTATCAAAAGTGGGATGGGGTAGAAAAATGGAAAAAAACGTTGTGCGGACACATTTAAACGTACACCTAATACCTAAAAAGCGCTATAGACCTAAAAAATACTAAAAACATATAACGTACGAGAAAAACGTACTATCTGGCAACCCTACCTTCTGCCTAACCTTCTTGAAAATTTGCCTTCTTACTTATTCATCAATAGGTGCATTTCATTTCCACAGTTAGTGATGAAAAGAAATTTTTTTTAGGGATGGGAGGCGAAAAATAGGTCACTTTCTATGAAGTTGAAAAAAATGTGCTATTTTCAAAAAGTTGTAGCGCGCTTAATAAGGGGTTTAGAAAAACGTTTTTGTATGAAATTTGTAGATAATTTAATTTTCTTTCTTTTTGTAATTAAGTATGGTACACAAAAATTTTATAATTTTCGAGTTATAGGCAAAAAACTGAAAAAAGTCCGAAAATTTCGTGGTTTTTTGGCTCCACAAAGTTTAGCCTCGAGATATTTTGTTGGGAAACAATTAATTCCTGTTATTAGCATCCCCATAAACACTTTAAAGACATAAAATCTTCTAGCAGAATTTTTGCATCTATCGGCCCAATTTTCTGACAATTTGACTGGACTATAACACCTCGTGTTCAGCGTAAAAGCAACAGAGTGATGCGAGTTTGAGAGCAATGGACCGACGTGGATCGAACAAATCGGATATCTGAGAATGGATCCCGCACGGTGGCGTCAACGCAATATGATAGCATATGGTCCGCATTGCACCTACGGATCACAGCTTCATCCAGACAGTTTGCAGCACACTGAGCAACTGCTACAGGTGTATTGCTGTCCACATCGCCAATCCGTTGACGTCTGTTGCAATGTGCACTGCGTGGAACACTGCAAGAAAAAGTCCTGTAATTTTACAGAAAAAGTGCTGGAAATTTGGGTGCCAGCAAATTATGCTGTTATTTGACAGCAATGGCGTTATTTTAATTTGACAGTGCAGGCGTAAATTTTACTGCAATTTTAGCTGTTATTTTTACAGCAGTGTCGTAATTTCATTTTGCAGTATTGTCGTAAATTTTACCGCAAAAAGTGCTAGCAATTTGGGTGCCAGCATATTATGCTGTTATTTTACAGCAATGGCGTTATTTTAATTTGACAGCTCAGACGTAATTTTTACTGCAGATTTAGCTGTAATTTTTACAGCAGTGTCGTAATTTTATTTTACAGTATTGTCGTAATTTTTACGGAACTTTTAGCCGTTATTTTTGGAGTTGTGATGTATTTTAATTTTGCAGCACAGCCGTAAATTTTGATGCATTTTAAGCCATTTTTTACAGCTGAATCGGAATTTTATTTTACAGCACAACCGTATATTTTAATGCATTTTAGCCTCTTTTTTTACGCCTGAATCGCATTTTTGTTTTACAGTTAAAATTAATCTTTATTTTAATGCACTTTTGACTAGTGTTACAGCAATGTTGTGTTTATGATAGGCTTTTCACTGCATTACTATTACTTATTATTGTCTTTTAGCAAAGGAATGGGGAAGAGATAAATCTTCAATAGACAATTTACCAAAGGAGTAACATTATGTTTTTAAAAATTACATACAATTCTTTGAAGCTTGATAGCCAACAAACATTTTCAATGTAAAAAGAAAAAAAATGATTTAAATAAATCTCTTTCACAAGTAGATTTTTTTTTTCATAAAGTAATTATGCAGTTTTAAAATGTTAATAAAATTTGTAAAAGCATATTTCAAAATAATAAATTTATAAAATTTAGACCACAAATCTATATATACATATTTCCTTTTATTGATGCAATAAGTAACTTTCAAAACTTTAATTTTAAGAATACATTTAAATTAAATGCATTTAAGATTAATCTCTTATCAGCAGAAAATGCTTTCTTCCACCCTCTTTTAAATGTTAAAAATGAAACATACACTGTAAAAGGAAAATGTTCATAAATAAAAACATGGTAAAATGTAGCTGGTGAACCTTAATTTTGACCTTAAAAAATAAAATTGAATGAATAGAATCTCTCAAGAAGGAAAAATAATAAGTAATTTTGTGGACAGAACATTTTTTATATATTTTTAGAGACTCTATTCAACATTGACTGCCTGTGTGCAACTTCAACGTTTGGTGAAATTTATTCAAAATTGCAATGAACAAATTAAGAGTTGAAAAGCATCAAAACTAACGATCCTAAAGAAATAAATTAACAGTTAAAAGGAGGAAATCCATTATTCAATACTGTTGCTAATACAAAGTACCCAAGTCCGTTGTTTTTTTCCTTATTTTTAATAAAATGTTCTGGTCGAATATATTGTAGTAAATAATTCTTTCTTTGTTAGTTTTCAAATATTTTTAACCTGTTATATCTGTCAGTTAATATTTCTTTAAATAAAATGTGCATTAAAGATTTGTGTGTTGGTGATATGCTTTGTTTTTGAATTATTAAAATAAAAAAAAACAATTTAAATTAAATCTAATTTTTTAAAAAATCAACAATTCTTATATTATCTGTGGCAAATGCCGATTCTTAAGATATTATAGCTTGATATCATAGAAAAAATAGCTTCAGAACTTACAATTTAATACTTTTTTTATTTTCGAAACATGATATCTGAAATTTGGCATGGAAACATCAACTCTGGATTGAGTTTTCATCAGTTTCAGACACTACTTATTAAATTCATGTGCTTTGTTTGATTATTGCACATTAAATAATAAAACATAAAATATTTGTTTCGCCTTTTGATTTCACCAATTTAAATTTTTATTATTTTTCTAACCACTTGCACATTACTTAAAAATACTTAAGGAATCCTAAAAAAAGTTGAGTTGCATCTTACTCTAAACACTAGTTACTTTTAAATGCTACAAGTAAATTAATTAAAATCCATTTAAATGTGCAAGCGTACAAATTAATATTAAAAATGCAGTGTGCTCTCGATATCTCAAAAACCTCAATATGTCGAAAAAATATTCTCTCCTTTGATATTACCTATTCCTCTAAATGGCTGCATTATCTTGAAAATTCGCTATTTCGAAATATTTTTAGCGTCCCTACCACTCTGAAATATCCAGAGTATACTGTAATAACAAAAGTAATTTATAAAATATAATATATATATATATAATTTATGTATTATATTTGATAGTATCTACCTGATTAAGTGCTTTATTCAAACAATGTTATTTTTTCTTGCATTCAATAGTCACTGAAAATTTGAATTTATAACCATGAATTTTAATTGATAAGCACATTTTCAAATTTTAACATGACCTTAAGTTTTATAAAGTATTTAGAAAACTGAACAATGACACTTTTAGTTCAATTTGTAAAATTTTAAATACATGTGAATTAAAATGAGAACAATAAAGGGAAGAGAATTTATGAAGTTTGTGCTTTAACATATAAAAGAACACAAAACCTGGATGTCAAACATTATGTAAATTGTTTGTTATAACATGTATTTTCCAATGAAATTAAATTAAAATATCATTTAAATATATAAAACAGTTTTTATGATTAGTACTTTAAGTATTCATTTTTCCTTGTCAACAATAGTCATTCATTACGTTTAGACACACTTAAAATTACAGTAGATTAATTTTAACACAATTATTCTAATTGGTAAACAAATCATATTAGATGTAAATTTCCAACTGGGCGAAAAATGTCCGGACCACGATTCAAACCAGGGACCTCCTGGCTGAAGCCGCCAGTGCTCTGCCATCTGAGCTATCCCGAACGAATCTGGTGGAACTTTTTCACCCAGATAACCTTAATAATTATAGAATCTGGTCTGAAACCTGGTTCAGCTCAACAGAATAAATCTCAGGCAAAGGAACTCCAGAAATCGCTGGATATGAAATTACAGTAGATTAATTTTAACACAATTATTCTAATTGGTAAACAAATCACATTAGATATAAATTTCACTAATCTCAGTTCACCCAGTTGGAAATTTACATCTAATATGATTTGTTTACCAATTAGAATAATTGTGTTAAAATTAATCTACTGTAATTTCGTATCCAGAGATTTCTGGAGTTCCTTTACCTGAGATTTATTCTGTTGAGCTGAATCAGGTTTCAGACCAGATGCTATAATCATTAAGGTTAGCTGAGTGAAAACGTTCCACCAGATTCGTCCGGGATAGCTCAGATGGCAGAGCACTGGCGGCTTCAGCCAGGAGGTCCCTGGTTCGAATCCTGTTCCGGACATCTTTCGCCCAGTTGGAAATTTACATCTAATACACTTAAAATTACCATTTTTCACATTAAATATAATTTAGTAAATAAAGCAGAAATCCACAATTTTGCTGAAAATTAGGCCTTTTTTTTTTTAGATAATGTCATTAGGAAGAAATGATAATTGCAATTTCAGTGACGAAAAAAAAATAATGCAAAACAATTATCAATAACACATTAACGATAAATTACTACTCAAAAGCAGACATATTATTTAAACAGGGAAAGAACTCGTGGAAATATTCCACGTGTCTTTTTATCTGTTTATTTCTTCTATTTCGGTTTATATTCAAAATGCATCTGAAAACAAAAGGAAAAAAAATTAACATATAGGGGAGGTGGGGGATGAATGGTACATTTTCACAAAATATTTTTTTATATTTTTTTATTTATGTTACTATCAATATTATATATCACATTTCATACATTAGGTATTTGCCACATATATGAACAATATTTATTCTAGATTATTATTTATTCATAAAAATATTATGAAATCAAAAAAACGTTCCTCCCTGTCCCAGTCATCCCCACAGCAGGGATGAATGGGACACTAATAGGGATGGATGGGACACAAAGATTTTCCTCCCTGTGTTCAATTTTACCAAATTAAAATTTATAATTATAACCTTATATGAAAATTATATTTGTAGTATATGATTTTACAGCACGAATCGATAGGGATTTTTTTTTCAATAACTTCTTTTATTGCAGTTTTAACTTTTAATGCGGACTTCGGCTATCAACCTGTTCTTTTTTTCCACTTATGAGGCATTTTAGGTTTGAAATGAAAGTGCAAAATGTCTTTTAAATATAGCATAGTTAATAATTTTCAATCATAACTTATTAATTAATATTAATTAAATGTATCGTAGAAACATGCAGAACGGAAATTATTGTGTCGATTGGAAAGTCATGTCGTGTTGGGAAAATCAATTCGTACCGGAAAATTCTGCCCGATAATTATTAGACATTAGATATCGTAATAAATGTCTAAGAATTAAATGATTGAATTTTCCGGTACGAATTGATTTTCCCAACACGACCCGATTTTCCGATTGACCTAATATGTTAGGGGTGGGGATTTATTTGTGCAACATTTCAAAATTCAATATAATTTCCCCCATTTGATCAATACATATATGCTATTTTTATCCATTTTAACTAATTTGATTAAGTTTTAGTACCAATTTTTTGATAATCCATTAATAATTATTACAATACAATAAGTAACACCCAGAAATTTTAAACAATAACAACTCATATAATACTATTTAATACTATTAATTGACGTAAATTATTGATTTATCATCCTATATAATACTATTTAATTAATAAATAAATTTTTCAACATCTCTAGGGAGGAGTGAGAATGTCCCATTCATCCCCATTTGAAATGTCCCAATCATCCCCATGATGCATAATGTACCTTCTCAGCCATTTTACCTTAGAAATTATTTTGCCACAATAGTTACTATTCATTCATTTTAATTATTGATATTGAACCTTAAAATAAATAACTACAACATAGCTTAATTTTTTATATTGTATAAGATATTTAACATCTTCAAATGTAAAAAAAAAAAAAAAAAAAAAAAAACTTACTTTTAAGCAGAGATTTCAGAAAATGCAACTTTGAAGGAAAATGAAAACAGCAATGTGGTTTTAGTTCTGCAGCAATGTCGCACTTTTAGTTCTGAAGCACACTGTGGTAGAGGTATATGGGGTTAGGAAGCAATTTAAAATAAATGTTTATTGCCTGAAATATTGAGAATGTCCCATCCATCCCTTGTCCAATACATCCCCTAGCTCCCCTACAATTAAGATTTTGCATCTGACTTACCAAATTACATTTCATACATCAGGGCCGCCAACTTTTTAAGTACCTTTTATTTAATTAATTTAACAGAAATAAGCAATTGGATACATTGGAGAACTAGGTAATAGGTATATGTTCACTTTTAAGTTTTTAGGAGAACAAAAACAAAGTTTGGAACTGAATTATAAATCAATAGGTGCATATTTGTTTTAACCTATGAGCACTGATACTAGGATAAGTGAAAGAAAAAATGGACAATTACCTTTGTGCTTTAGTGCAACAGGTTGTACTATTTCTGCCGCCATTGAAACTTTTTTATTTTATTTTATGAGTTTAAAATAAATAACTGTGTGCAAAATATATTAAACAAGAATGGTCTAGCTAAACTCTAAGCACACTCCATAGCCATTCAAATCTAGTTTTACATCGAAATGTAAGTAAAAAATAAGATTAAAAAATAAATTATCTCAATTATAAAATCAAAAATTTGTCAGTTTACAAGTATTATCGAAATAGTTTATTTCAGTTTAATACAAATTTCTAAATTCAAGCCAGTTCAAACTGATTTGGTTAGTTCATCCCATGTTGAAATTTTTCAAATTAATTTAGTTAAAAAGGAAAAAAATCAACATCAAAATCATCAATTATTATAAATTACATACAGGGAAATCAGAACATGGAAACATAAAGAATTTAACTAAGAAAATGCAACTCTTAGAATAAAGCTAAAATTCAGAACACGAAGAAATTTAATTGTGTTTCTGTATTCACATTATTATTTGCAGTTTGAGAATTCTGAACATGAAAATAAATAAATCTGACGAACACACAAAGTCCTGATATAAAGTACACTGGAGCTTGCTAAAAATAGTTCAACGTATATAAATTTTTGAAACTTGAGCAAAATGTTTGATACACTAGTTGCAACAACTAGATTGAGTCTTTTAAAACACTTCATTGCATTATTAAAAATAAATTCTTAGAAGTATGGCCCTATTTTTGACTTGATAATTTTTATTAATAAATTCTTTGTATATGTAATGCAAAAATATTTTTTCTTGTAAAACGCCTTTAAAAGTCTGTTTGTAATAAAAGCAGACTAGCTTAGATGATTACTAGATTAGGCATGATATGTAGATATAGCACATTTTTAGTGCAGTTAAAGTACAATTTACACATCTAAAAGAACATACTCAAAACAGATGTTTTGAAAACAATTTTAAAAAATTGAAAAGTACAGTGATACTGTCTAAACTAGAATCTCTCGGGACCAAAATAAAATTTCGCCTTAGACAGATTTCCTTCTTTAAGAATTTGGGACTCAGAAATTTTTCAGCCTTAGACAATATTCAGTCTTAGTCAGATTTCACTTTACTTATTACAAAAACATCTTTATAAATATTTAATTGTTAAAAAACAGACAGACAGGAATGCAAATTAAAGTTATAAACCTTTTAATAACATTGGCATTCATTAATTTTTTAAGGGATCGAAATCAATTTTAAAAACTCAGTACCCATAAATGCATGTTCAAAGAATGTACAATCCTGAAATAAAATAGTAAAAAAAAAAAAAAGAAAGAAAGAAAGAATTCCAGTAGATAACCTGAAAACAATCACCTCTAATAAAATAATTACAAAGGATAATTTAATATCTACTTAATCATCTTACTGATTTTCAGAATCTCTGATATACAATAATATCTCCTTAATGTATCAGAACAAGGTATTAACCAAACACCGACAAACGAGACACTTAAATTGAAATAACATTACATATCTATACACAAAACCTTCTAAAATCAACATATAACTGAGAGAAACGTATAAATGTGGTGATGTGTTAGACTACTGTATATTGTTTTTGAAAATGTTACTTTAATATATTAAAGAAAATTACCTTTGCATAAATTCTATTGTTACAGCAATACTCTCGGGATACTTTATATTAAATATATAATATGCTGCCATAAACATCAAAAAGCATCCAAAGAATTCTTAATATCATCATTCACAATTGCACTATCAATGAAAAGCATGAAATATCCAGAATCAAACACTGTTTTACCTACAAAAAAAAAAAAAAAAAAAAAAAAAAAAAAAAAAAAAAAAAAAAAAAGGAATAGCTGTTTTAAGTTTTTTGAATCATGCATTTTTTACTATTATACTCATTTTGTTTCGCCGTCTGTCGTTTTCTTTTTCCCTGAAACTGCATAGGTTCAATACAACTCGCTTGTCAATCAACGTCAAACATATTTATTATTCTCAAAATAAACTTTTTGTATTTAGTTAAACGACCTGCATGCTCAGACATTGGAGCGAGAAAAAATTCTTATGACCAAAATTCATCTAGTTATACGAATCTTAATTTTAGAAATTTCATCTATTTAACACTATGCTGGAACTATTTACGATTTAGATCTAATTGCACCTAGCGATGAGTTTTAGTTTTTATATACAGTAGGACTTCTACATAACAAAATACTCCAAATAATTATCTTGGAATGTAAATAGTGAAATTCACAGTTTCAAATAAAAAACTCCTACATTCTCTGTTAAAAAAATAAATTATTACTCTCCAGCAGACTAAACTTCAGATATTATTCTTTAAATAAAAAAATGGCTTGATTATGAAAGAGTAATTTTTAAAATGTGAAGTGAATATTTTGATAGCAATAATACACTATCTGATATAAATTGCAAACAAGAAAAGATTATAATTGCTAAAGCATGCTGATATTGACAATATTTGATGGAATATTAAGTTCAGTGCTGATGATTTAATATGTTTTCCTCTGACTAATATTGAGAAACTGCAAATATTTAATTATTGTTAAATAGCATATTTTTGTATTTTAAAACCATTTTTATTTTTAAATTACTGTTTAGTGTTAGGATTGGTATATTCCAGACATATTTTACCATGTTCACAAAATCAAGTTTTAAGGATGTATCAAATGTTCTATATAATGGAAAATTCTATATAACGCAAAACCTTGCGTTAAAACAACACGAATTTAGGAAACTTGCCTCCAACGGGGATCGACCTCATCACCTGCTCATCAGCAGTCAAGTGCTTTACCCCGAGGCCACGGATTCCCACAGACGAGAATTCCAGATTTGCTATATTTATTGCGCTTAGCCTTGATCAATCAGTAAGCTCCGGCGAGCACAGAATGCTAGTTTCGTTACAATATTTCTTTTTTAATAAAAATCAGAGAAACTTAATATAACATAGTTGAAGCAGTTTATAACATTTATAATTGATCTTCCATGAAAAGTTAACATCTACATTATACACGTGACTGAAAAATGTGACTTAGGTATTTATAACACAATAAAGAGAAATACAATGTTATTAAGCAAATAAATAAGTAAATATAAAGATAAAACTTACCTTTAGCCTAAAACAGCTTCATTCACTTAAAACGGGAATATCTTTATAAATTATTAAGAAAAACAAAGCAGCAAAAAGCGATAACACTATAGCAGGGAGGCAATGATGAAAATCATAAACATGGCGGCAAACGGCACCACGGGATAGCCATGAGAGTTGCGATCGGCAGATGGCGCTTTAACAACGTCGTCTGAAAATTACAGCAGGACTATAAAATTCGATTTTCGCACAAAGAAGAACTATTAACGGCGCATTCTGCTGTTTTTTCCACCGTTTTTTCTTACAGTGAAGGCGTCCTTCGTACAGGATACCTTCCCGCAAAACCATCTATGCATGTGGCTGCAATATGCTCGTGAACATAGAGATTGGTACGCAGATTGGCAACACGTTGTTTGTTTTACCTGACGAATCCCTCTTTAATTTGTGGTACCATCCTGGCCGCAATCGTGTTAGACGCTTTGCCGATGACCGTTACCTTTCGGAGTTCATTTTGAACGTCATAGTGGACGAACCTTGGGAGTTATGGTCTGGGATGCGATTGTGCATCATGGACTATCGTAGCTGCTACGAATTGTCAGTAATTTGAACAGCAACATGTACCTCAGTCAAGTGCTGGACTCCGAAGTCGTTTCTTTCCTTTAAGACATTCCTGGAGCTATCTTTGAACAGGATATTGCCCACCCACATATATAAAGGAATGCTTAAGACTTCTTGTCAGCAGAACAAATACATCTTCTTACGTGGCCTGCGTATTTGTCGGATATGTCGCGCGTTGAACATGTGAGGGATTTCTTTGATCGGTGTCTCGCTCGTTTTTCTTTTTCTATATCATCTGCAAATGAACTTTGGCTACGCATAAAAAGAATATGGAAGGATCTTGGCTTGGCTACACCAAATACTCATTTCGGATACTTAATATATATATATGCTTTTAAAATGCAATAATTTGTTTGTACCAATAAGAGTTGTTCAATCTGCTTGATCAGTTTGAAGGTGGGGTTGTAAAAATATATCTCAGAATTAATGATGGCCTCAGGAAGAATATAAACGTCGAGTCGGGTGCTTTTTTTTATTTGCTACCCCTTGTCCCTACCACAAGGGAACGTATCCCATAGTCTGTAACGTCATTTACAAAAAAACAGTAAATAAATATGAAAATTCGAGCTATTAAATTTTCCAATTATTGTTTGGTTTGCCAGTCGCTGTCGGTGCTCGAATGCATACTAGCATCTTCCGCTGCCTGAATGTATGTCAGTAAAACGGCAAAATTACTGTTTGTTAAAATTGTTTTGTCAGCTGGGATTTTGTCCTTTCGTATTTCGTCTGTGGGGTTTTGGTTCTGAACAATAGATGGGAAATAATCTTATTTCCTATATTGACGAGAGAAGATTCTACCAGATTTGTCAAAATATTATTTTTAAATCAGTCAGATTTTTTTCCAAAGCTCAAAATCACATGTTATTATTATTATTTCCATTTTCTTTTTAGAAAACATTACGCATTAAAATATGTTACATTTTTCTTTCTGATTTAAATGATAAAAATAAAGCGAAAAAAAAAATCTCATTATAAAATGAAAAGATTTTCTGCGGATGCTGAGACATATACATTTCCTGGCAATTCAATTCGATCTCGGCAGGTTTTACTAAAATAAACTAAGCCTGTGGCTGCACGATCCATGAAAGATCTGGGCCTACAGTGCCCAACTCTTTTTACTTGACCCAGTGCCCCGAGGTGCTATTCTGCATACGCTCCGGCCAGGTGGTCAACCCAACCGGAGGCCCTCGGTGTTTAGTTCCCAAGCAAGCTTGATACTCATTTTATCGTCTCCGAAGGGATGAAATGTTGAGTGAACCTTGCCCAGCTTAGAGCAGAACTTACGGGGCAGACAGGCGTGCTGACTACTACGCTACAGAGCTGCAGGTTTTGCTGCATATCGTTTTTTGACTTTATAAGTGTTCCTATAAAAAAAGTGCTTAAAAAAGCAATATATGTTCATTATAATTTACATTTCTCTTGCGTTATCATGATCAGGTTACTTGTTGAGGTGGTCAATAGGAACGTAGTCGCACACTTTGTAAAATCTCTATGAATTCCTTTTTACTTGGCAAATACAGAAACGTAATTAATAAATTTGTTATATGTGTTACATTTTTTGCAAGAAATATATAATATAGCTTGAATAAACGAAATCGCAAATGGCTGGATAAAGTTTTGTTTTAGACATCTTCCAATTATAGCAGCTATCTAGACACACGGCAGTGTGTCAGCCAAGTTCGCCTGACATAGCCGTGTGTTATTTACACGAACCATTTCGAACCGTTTTCGTCAAATTTCAATGCTCTAATACTGAAAATCTATGAGACCTACGTACTTGTTATACGAAATGTGTAGTAAGGCCACCCTAATTACCTAAAATCCAAAATTTTATAAATAACGCATAATTAGTTTCAGAGATAATGACATGTGAAAATGTCTGATAATCGATAATTTTACCACTGACTGACTGACTGACTGACTGACTCACTCATCAAAAAGATCTCGTATATCTACTGCAGCTACAGACTTCAAATTTGGTGCGAAGTTTGTTTACACTATAAAACTGAGGAAAAAAATTTAAAAAATGTGAAAATCGATGAATTACCCACCTGGGGGTGCCCATTTTTACTTTAACATTACGTCTATTAGGCGAAATTTTAATTTGCCGTAGCAGGGGACTATGTTCTGTCGCCAAATACCGCCAAGTTTCTCGCCAACATGGCGATATATCGCCAAATTTGGCGACCGAAATTAGTCGTCAAAAGTGACGCCACCTTGGCGATATCTCTAATATTTCGCCAAATTCCCATAGACTTCTATTGTAAACCTATCTACTTACTGAGGGTTTATCTGGGTTTACTTGCTTACAGAAAATCAACAAATTGAGATATTCTGTCCGTCAGAGAGCCCGTTCTCAGAAACTATACATGTTGGATACTTGAAATTTTGCATACTTATAGCTGAACACCACACATCATACGACAATTCATAAAATTTTGAAAAAGTCGTACATTTAACCCTTTGGCTCCCACTTGTGTATTTTAAACAATTCTTTCTAAGTGTGCCCCTAATTAGGTTAGAAGCGTGAAATTTTACAGACTTATAGCTGAACACATCACATCAAACGACAAATCATAAAATTTTGAAAAAGTCGTACATTTAACCCTTTGGACTCCCACATGTGTATTTTAAAAAAATACTTTCTAAGTGAGCCCTAATTAGATTGGAAGAATGAAATTTTGCATACTTATAGCTGAACACCTCAAATTAAATGATAAACCATAACAGTTTGAAAAAGTCTTACATTTAACCGTTTGGGCTCCCACATGTGTATTTTAAACAATTCTTTCTATGTGAGCCTCTAACAAGGTTGGAGGAGTGAAATTTTGCATACTTATAGCTGAACACCTCACATTAAACGACAAATCATACAATTTTGAAAAAGTCTTACATTTAACCCTTTGCGCTTCCACATGTGTATTTTAAACAATTCTTTCTAAGTGCGCCCTAATTAGGTTGGAGGCGTGAAATTTCGCATACTAATAGCTGAACACCTCACATCAAACGAGAAATCATAAAATTTTGAAAAAGTCGTACATTTAACCCTTTGGGCTCCCCCATGTGAATTTTAAACAATTCTTTCAAAGTGAGCCTCTAATTATGTTGGAGGCATGAAATTTTGCATACTTATAGCTGAACACCTCACATCAAACGAGAAATCATAAAATTTTGAAAAAGTCGTACATTTAACCCTTTGGGCTTTCACATGTGTATTTTAAACAATATTTTCTAAGTGAGACCCTGATAATGTTGGAGGCGTGAAAATTTGCATACTTATACCTGAACACACATCAAATGACAAATCATAAAATTTTGAAAAAGTCGTACATTTAACCCTTTGGGCTTCCAGATGCGTATATTAAGCAATACTTTCTAACTGAGCCCCTTATTTAATTGCAGATTTGAAATTTTGCATACTTATAGCAGAACACCTGAGGCCAGGTGAAAAATCATAAAATCTTGAAAAAGTCTTACGTTTAACCCTTTGAGCTACCACATATGTATTTTAAGCAATTCTTTCTAAGGAGCAGCTAATTAAATTGGAGACATGACTTTTTGCATACGTATAGCTGAATACCTGACCACACGACAAATCATAAAATTTTCAAAAAGTCTTATATTATTTACTCCTCCGGGCGCAAACTTGTGTATTTTAAGCAGTTTTTCAAACCTCCACCCTTTTCACCCGGGGAGCACTTTTCCAACTTTTGCCGACACCCCTTTGACCATTCTTTCATCTTATGCGCCATAGCCTTACATATTTTCGTTCCACTTTTTACCGCCAGGGGCGCCTACTTATCTCGGGTGGTATGGCCTCAATCCCCTCGACTAATATATCTACGGATAGTATGTAAAACGGAGTTTCGTTCGGATAGAAGTTTGTTTAGAGTATAGTGCGCCCCTGGTTGCGAAATGTGGAACTAACAGATTTTTCAAAAAGATGAAGTGTTTTGAAAGGAATATTAAACAAACCCTCTGTGCGATCTGTGATCACACTTGCCCACTTGTTATTTTCAAAATCATCAGAGAAAAGGATATTTAATTAGTTAAATTTGAAAATCCAGGGAGAGGCAATGTCCTTCCTCTGCACTGCCTCTTTGCCGGCACCCATGGATGAATGATACATAGTATGGCATATGCACATAACTTTATTTTTCACTTGCAGTACAAAAAAGCAGGCCCAGCTATAGGATATTTAATTGGAAAATTTAATAGGAAAATTTAATATAGGAATTTAATAGGAATTGTTGTTTCAGAAACAATAAAAATTTCGAATCAATACATTTCGTTTCAAAACATGCATTCAATGTAGCAGTATTAAAATATAGATTTCAGGCGCAAATTGACAGCCAAATAGTTTGTTGTAGGAAATTTAAATTAAAATTGAATGTTGCTTGGTGAATGAAATAGTCACATGTAAACACATTAAAAAGCATTCAGTAAAGTGTCTAAATTTATTGTAACTTTACAAAAAGTAATGATATCTAACAAAAACATAGCTGTGAAAAAAGGGAGCCAAGTTCTGTAAAGACTATGGCAAGAAAAGAAGTGATATCTAAGTGGGTGCCAAGTTCAAATTAAATTCACCCAAACTTATCTACAGAAGTATTATAGCATTTTTAAAATTGTTTAGAAATAAAAATTATTGATAGCATATTAATAATAAATCTAGAACTTGGCAAGTTTTTGATAAATGTTATGCCTATCAATTTCATGTCTTAATAAAATGATGATGTTAATATTAACAACAATGTCATTATAAAAATATTAATATGGTTATTATTATAAACAAATGACTCATGTTAAAGATTTGATAAACCAATAAATACACAGATACACACCCGCTCGCCCTTTGGTTATCACTCTAGCACCCAACCTCCAGAAACCTCAATGCAAACAGACTAAAAGGCCTGAGAAAGAGACAGATTATCTTACGCTTGTTCTTGGTCATCCCTCTAGAGACTGCACCCCTTTAACCCTTCAGGGGCAAAGAGGTTTTATTCGTGGCATGCTGAAATGACTGAATCACACCAGAATTTAAAAACAAATTTATTTCAAAATGGGTAAAAGCTTCTTTTCACGTATTTAATAAAATTAAACTTTTTAGTCCTGAATTCTAGTGTCATGTGGCAGTTTGCAGTTAAAATTAGGTGGGATATATTTTGTCCCACCACCCTTCTAGGGAAAGGAGCTCACTCAAATGAAGGCTTCCAAACATGAAATAACAAATTTTGATATAATAATGTCATTAATAAAAATAAATGACGCGTATGTAAAAACTTGTCAAGTTCTAGATTTATTATTAATAGGCTATCAATAATTTTTATTTCTAAACAATTTAAAAAATGCTATAATACTTCTGTGGGTGAGTTTGAGTGAATTTAATTTGAACTTGGCACCCACTTAGATATCACTTCTTTTCTTGCCATAGTCTTTACAGAACTTGGCTCCCTTTTTTCACAGCTATGTTTTTGTTAGATATAGATTATCTTATCACGTTTAAGACAAGTTAAAACGTCTTTCTGATTTAAGAGGTAAAATATGTTTCAAATATATTCTATTTTTCGAGATTGTATGTTTGTTGCACCTGAATATTTTATTTTGCCCATTTATAATTTTATTTTTCGCGAAAGGGATCTACTTCGTCATAATATCACTGTGTGCCATGTATTATTTATACCAGAGAACATCGCTTAGAAGAAAACATTATATTAATGAACTAATTACTGTAGATTACATTAATTTCATACAAGTCTAATATAACATTCTATTTTATTCATTTTTAAGGTATAGAAACTTTAATAAACGTTTGACTTTATATATGACGTGGTTTTAGGCCTTAATCTGAGTATATCCTAGGATTTTTAATCTTAAAAGTATACTTTAAAATATATATCTCTTAAAAATGAAGCAAAAAAGGGACCTACAATAATTTCTTTATAGTGCTTTGAGGCACTTTTTATGTATATCGTATGTTATGTATATCTTTGATTAGTACAAGTCGTATTATTTATAAAAATATATACAGGGTTGTTATAATTAAAGTTCGCCTATTCAGAAGGCTCTAGAGACGGTTCTTTGGCTCCAAACGAAACAAAATTTCACTAGTAAGTAGCTGAAGTGATGCGCACTGTGAAAAAAAAGTTAAATTTTTTGTCAATAGGTGGCGCTGCGCCAATATTTAAGCCGATATTTGCAGATTCCTTTATTTTGTGAAAAACAAAATACAGGAAATTTTTTTTCACACTTGGTAAAAGTAAACTTTTTCAGATTCGTTATATCAATTTCGGTCAATCCAGATGAAACACACAAAATCACAAAATTTCACCCAATGCTTGAAAAAGATCACATTTCATTAAAATTTTTGACGAACGACGTCAAAGTGACGTCGCAACTTCGAAAACTTGAAATACCCTTCTAACCACCTGGCAATTTAAAACTTGCTGATAAAGTGTGTCTGTGATTTCTTTGACACTGGAACAGTTGATTGTTTCTGAAAAGCATTTGAATCTACGCTTTGTGGAGAATGGTAACTTTGAAAGAAAAGGCACTTCTTGTAAAGTTATTTTATCAAAATAACAGCAACGCAGCTGCAGCTCTTCGAGAATTCCGGAAACTAAAAGATGTTAGACGTGGACCAATGTCGAATCGTGGAGTTCACAAAATGATTAAAAAGTTCGAGGAAACAGGAAAACTCGACATTCTTCCTGGAAGAGGACGAAAAAAGGTAGACATTTCTAGCATTGAAGATATTGCTACTGCAGCCCTTGATATAGCAAGCCAGTGATCATTTAGTAATGCAAGTGTGCCAGCTATTGCGAATGAAGTCGATATGCCGATTTCCACTGTGAGAAAAGTGATGCGTCAAATTTTGCGCTACTATCCATACAAGATTCAGAGGGTGCAACAACTAATACAGGGTGATACCGAAAGTCGGCTATCATTTTCACTACTGTTTCTTGCACGAATGAATGTGGGCAATTCTTGGCCCTGGAATATTCTACGGACTGACGAAGCGCATTTTTATTTAAACGGACAAGTGAACACTTAGTCCAGCCAATAGGGAATTTTATCTAGCAAAATTAATGGTAGTACTAGAAATCAGCTTTATAGATGTTTTTTGGATCTCTGAATCCATATTTGTAACTTCCCACCAAAATTTCCCCCGACAACCTCCCAAATTTTGGTAAAAAGCTCCCAAAAAAGGTTTTTATTAAAAAAAAATCAATTTTTTTATTGTTTTAGAGAAAAGGTATCTAGAAATTCCGAAAGTAGACAAAATTTCCAACAAATTAGATATATGACATTATGACTTAGGATGAAGGGGAAGGGGGGATCTGCCTCGGAACATGCGCGCGGTGCTGCGTAAATTAAGTTGCGCAATTTCGCTTAACCACTCACTTGTTTACATTCACCCTCCCATCTCCCACCGAACTTTCTCTATAAGGTTTACTTTAAGATTTTTGGGTCGCTGAATCCGAATTTTTAACTTTCCTCCCAAAATCCCCCCCCCCCCCCCAAAAAAAAAAAATAGTTGCTTTTAACATAAATTTCTTATTATTTTAGGGGAAAAAAGCATGACGAAATTCAGAAACTAGACAAAATTTGCAACAAATAGGATATGACATTATGAATTAGGATGAACGGGGAGGCTGAGGGCTGCCTCTGAACATGCACTAAATTATGAAGTCCAGGCAATAGGGGATTTTATCTAGCAAAATTAATACTACTTCTTGATTTCGACTCACTTTATGTTTTTTGGGTCGCTGAATCCGGATTAGTAACTTCCCACCAAAATTTCACCCGACAACGCCCCAAAAAATTGATTTTTTGAAAAAAATTGGTTTTTGAGAAAAGCGCGCGGGGAATGTTCCAAGGCAGCCCGCTATCTCCCCGTTAATTCTACGTCATAATGTCATATATCCTATTTGTTGCAAATTTTGTCTAGTTTCTGAATTTCGTAATGCTTTTCCCCTAAAATAATAAGAAATTTAAGTTAAAAAGAGCTATTTGGAGGGGGGGTTCGGGGAGGGGAAATTTTGGAGGTAAGTTAAAAATTCGGATTCAGCGACCCAAAAAACTTAAAGTAAACCTTATAGAGAAAGTTAGGAGGGAAGATGGGAGGGCTAATGTAAACGTGTGAGTGGTTAAGTGGAATTGCGCAACTTAGTCCACGCAGCACTGAGGCGCATGTTCCGAGGCATATCCCCCCTTCACCTTCATCCTAAGTCACAATGTCATATATCTAATTTGTTGAAAATTTTATCTACTTTCTGAATTTCTAAGCTACTTTCACCCTAAAACAATAAAAAATGGAATTTTTTAATAAAAACCTTTTTTTTTGGGTGGGGGGGGGGCATTTTACCAAAATTTGGGGGTGTTGCCGGGGGAAATTTTGGTGGGAAGTTACAAATTCGGATTCAGCGACCCAAAAAATATCTAGAAAGCCAATTTTCAGTACTACCATTAATTTTGCTAGGTAAAATCCCCTATTGCCTGGACTTCATATCTTAGTGCACGTAGCGCCACAGTGCATGTTCAGAGGCAGCCCTCCCTCCCCTTTCATCCTACGTCATAATGCCATCTATCGTATTTGTTGCAAATTTTGTCCAAGAAGTTCCATTGCATGCAGTTAAAGGGACGGTGTGGTGCGGTTTCACAGCTACGTTTATGATAGGACCATATTTTTTTGAGGAACTAACATCCAAAGGACCCATTACATGTTCCGTAAATGGGAGAAGGTTTCACAATATGTTGTCAAATTTCCTGTTTCCCGAGCTGCAACAGCGAGGCTGCCTTCAAAATATCGTATCAAGACGGTGCACCACCGCACATTACTAGAGCAGTCCAGACTTTCTTAACAATCCATTTTACAGAAGACCGCATCATAAGTCGTTATTTTCAAACAGTCTGGCCACCACGATCGCCTGATCTAACACCAAGCGATTTTTTGTTGTGGGGATTTTTGAAAAATTCTGTATCTAAAGACAGATGTCAGTCAATCTCTGATCTGAAAAACAGTATTAGACTTCATATTCGCTCAATCTCACAGGACAGTTTACTCAATGCTGTAGAAAGTACAATTCTACGAATGGAATGCGTTATTGAAAATGGTGGAGGATTCATTGAGCATTCGTAATGTTATTCTTCCTTATTTCCTCGTTGCCGAGAGAGATGTTTTGTTTTTGTTGATGTAGATTACATCACATTAAATTATATGCATTTTTCTGCATTGTTTGGAGTCATAGGTCAGGCTCTAGAGCTGTCTGATTAGGTGAACTTTAATTATAAAAATTCGCAGTTCCTCGAAGTTTGTTGAAACTTTTAAATTTGTGTGCTTCGTCTGGATTGATTGAAATTGATATAATGAATCTGAAAACATTGCCTTAAATATTGGCGCAGCGCCACCTACTGACGAAAAATGTAACTAATTTTTTTTTCGATTTTCGCAGAGCGCATCTCTTCACCTACGTACTAGTGAAATTTTGTTTCGTCTGGAGCCATAGAGCCGGCTCTAGAGCCTTCTGAATAGGCGAACTTTAATTATAACAACCGTGTATGTATGAAATTTTTTTCCAGACATTATATCGGTCCCTAACTAAGTTGAAATTCAATACTTAAATAAAAGTATCTAGACTGCATGTTCATTAACCAAGTTTCCTTAACGTGTAATTAACAAAGTAAGATCTGAGAATGTGAAAGCAAAAAGGATTATAAATGTCGTTAAAAAATGCATACAAACTTAGCAATTAGTCGAAGTCATTAATGCGCCTTAGTGACAAACACTCTATCTCGATTAAAAAGGTTGATATTGATTTATCGGAATTCAATTCGAGTAAAATATTACTTCGCGACATTATAGAAAATCAATTCCTGTAACGAATTGATACTGAAATCTATTACATACGAAAATCTAACTCGTATTTGGTAATTGAAGATGCTATCAATGAAAATAATGTGATAATGAATTTAACAATTTACATTTTTGGATATTTTTCAATTCTGCTTTAGATATTGGAATGTAAAAAAAAAAAAAAATGTATAATAACATTTTGGCCTACTTAAATTGCAAAATCGAAAAATTTTAAAATATGTTGATACGTTAACCCTCATTCTAAACATGCAAATTTTAACTGATAATGAAATTAAAACTTTATTGGGTAAAATCGTTCCAAAACCATAGAAAACATCATTTTGTTCACGGTTGCAAAGTATTAAATTAAAATGTGTAGCTTTTCAAAAATAATTAATGCATCACAATTCCACATAGTTCCAATCCACAATTAAGGGGAGGATATGGATAAAAAATATATTTCGAAAAAAAATGACGTTGCAGTTTTTGAAATATTCTAGTGAATTTTTGCAAGATAATCAAAGACGTCCAGGAAGATTATTTGGCGACTAAGCGTAATCTATTTACTTTAATATCGTGACAATTAATAATCACAGATTAAAATTCACTATGAAAAAAGAAAAGGGTTTCTCATACAGGAAATGTATTATATTCACCTAGAAATATATACAACAACTTCTTCCGACATACCCACAGATCCAAAAAGCGTTCTTTAAATGAGGAACCAATATATTTTAGAGATTTAATGAATCATTAAAAAAATCGATTTTTGTAAACTTTTCAGAGTGGTTTTACAGTGTATTAATCAGTTTTCTATATCCTGGATATCGGTTTTTAGGATGCATTCAATTCTGAAGTTATCATTTTCATATTTACTAAAATGTTTTAGAGACTAACATATAAGATAACAAGATTATCATTAACACTTAAACCGACATTGTTTTGTTATTGCCCCTAAGCAGCTATAAATGTTTAATTGAGAATTGTATCATCTTAAAAACCGTTACTCCGTTTTCAGAAACTTAAACTTGCACTATAAAATTAACTCGGAAACGTTTCAAAAATCCGTGGCAGCAAAAGTAACTTTGTGTTTATAAATTATTCTTTAAATATCGGAATTATATATATTTTAACGTTTTTAAAGATAGAACGAAAGACAACAGCTCTTTTTGAAATCGTGTTTATATCATATTTTTGTAGATTTGTAACTCGACAACTCCGATTTTTAAATATTTACTCGGGTGTTAGAATACATTATGTTAAGCATGTAAAAATAAATTTTAAAAATATTAGACAAGAAATATTGACAAAAAGATACTTTTTTCCCATATGCAATAAATGGAAAGTGATGTACTTCTCATAAATATTGCAAATTTTAAAATACAAATTTGTAAAGTATAAGAACTTACCTTTGTAAAAAGTCTACTTTTAGACGTCTCAGACCTCTTTGTTTTTACAAAATCTGCGAAGTAAATTTTAGCAATAACTAGGCGAAATTGTTTAAATGATAAATGAAACTTTAGAATGAAAAATTAACTATCTATCGCCGTCTGTTGAGGATTCTATGAGCAATTTTTATTAACTGCAGTGTTGGGAGATTGCAGCAATAAATAAAATCGTCCTTTAAATACCGCTGTAAATATAATATTTGTTTTGGGGTATATTGCAGATATGCATCGCAGTGATACAAATATTTAATAAACGATCGTCTTTTTTATAGTATTGATACGTGAATTGTGCAGACATTTTGCTTTTGATAACATGCAAAAAAGTAATAATACATTAAACTTTGATATTAAAAAAAATGCGTCTAATAATAGTTTAAAAATAAGTCTGATTTGGTTAAAAAAATAAATGAGACTCGTTTGCTATTTCAAGTTAACACAATGCAATTTGTAAAGCAAAATATTAGATCATGAGATTTCTGGGATTTCATTATCATATTTTATATAAAATAGAAAGAACATTTAAACATGACACATTTCATTATTTACATATTAAAAGAAGATATATATTTTTAGCAACGAATACATATTTTTTTTTTTTCGAATATTCGTTGATCTGACGAAACCCTACTCTTCACATTTCTTTGTCTGTCTGTCATAAAATCGGTAGACAAAAATTGATAAGTGTGAGACTTAAATTTTGTGTACTTATACCTAATACCACATGCCACACGACAATCATAAAATTAAAAAAATATATCTTATATTATTTGAATTAAATTTATTTTTTCAAAGCCACTCGACAGTTTCTGGGAATTAGATTTCAAACAGAACTTTAATTCCAGCGTTGGTTGCACATAATGTTTAGCTTAGTTGGTAGCGCGTTCGTCTTGTAAACTAAAGAGAAAGGGTTCAAACCCACCGATGGAATTTGAAAAATTTCAAAACTGTAATTATACATAGTTCCAAATTTCGTCACTGGTGGCGCCACCAATAATATAGCGCAGTCTCAAAGCAGAATTTACGCATATGCGTGACAATGTCTTAGTCGAAATGGACTGACAAGCATTGTTCGAAAAAGTTTGTGGCTTTTGCTGGTAAATCTCCGATTTTAAGTGTTCAGAAAAAAATCACAATGATTAAAATCAGACAAACATGGATCGAGTTCAGTCCTGCTCCTACAGGAAATCAAATATTTCGACCGTTCGTTGAGGTCTGGCACCATTCTTGAATAAACCATGATGAACCACGTGAATCCTCCAAGGCATACACAAAGTCATGCAGATGTCAAGATTTCGTGATGCAGTTATTGCATGGCATAGAAAAAATAACCCTTTGAAGATATGGCTGCCCATACCGTGACTTTTGGCAAATGCAATAATGATTGTACAGAAATATGGGGATTTTCCTTTCCCAAAATTGCCAGGTTTGTTTATTTACGAAACCCTCTAAGTAAAAATGGGGTTTCGTCGGAAAACCAAACGGATCACACATAAATCTCGCGACCATGAATCTTTTGAAACAAATCGTTGGTAAAGATCTCTCTTTGATCGTCAGTGCAAACATTGAGAAGTTGACGAGCCTGAATCTTGTATAGAAAGAGTTCTCTTAAACACATTTTTCTTCATTTTTTGCGTCTAGGATTTTCGTAGTCTACACTCCCCTTTCTTGACAGACGACCGAGGCCGCTTTTCAATAGCCTGTTGGATTGCTTGGGCACTGTCGTCAGAGATTGATGCATGTGGTGAACTACATTTCATGCACGATCGTTGTTCACGCTTCCAGCTCTGTTTGAATTTCTGCTGAAAGTTCGTCTGGTTTTCACAACACTATGATTCAGGCGTTGAAATTCAAAAACTAAAAATACTTGTTGTTCCACAGAACACACCGCATCAAACTTTAGCATCAACTCACTTCAGAACAATTAACTGAACACTAGACATTCTGTCTATTCCTGCACAGGTTGCCGCCAGCGCCATCTTTGGCACAAAATTCGAACAATTTGAGCACAACGTATATTAAAAAATATATTGCTTTTCTAATAACAATGCAGCAGACGGCGCATTTTTTTGCTCAAAATACTTTCAATTACTTTTTACAATTTACTTTCAAAATGGGTCAATCATTTAGTGAACACCAACGTATTAATGTTAGTTTGTTTAAGGTACATATTTTATTTATCAAACTTCTCCTATTACAATTATCACATGCAAAAACCTTTTTGTTTGGTGCTGCCATTCGTAAACCGTATTTCAAAACGCTTACAATAGAAATAATTTTCAATTAAGAGATATGTTTTTTTTTTTTTTTTTTTTTTTTTTTTTTTAAATAGATTAGTTGTATTTTTAACCCTAGAATGCTACCCCTTGAAAAACTTGTGGGAATGATAACCATTCGTCTCCCAGACGAAATGTGGGTAGGGGTGCTTAAAATCAGTTTTAAAAGCTAATTGGAATAAAATTATGCTACCTGCTGATGACTTTATCATTCTCAATCTTCAAGTAAGGCAGAAACATGATTTATTTATTTTTAAAGCAATCTTTACACATATTAGCATTATGTTCACCACACATTGATTTGGAACCCATTAGACAAAAGATTCGCGATATTCTGCGCAAATTGAATGGCGAAAATTATACTTTTTTTTTTACATTCAGATTGCCCGGGTTGTTGAATGTTCATATCCTACTTCAAAATTCATTTATAAGTGTCCTTGTTGATTTGGGAAAATTTGATACGCTGAGACGTTTTTTCAGCTGTAGAGAAAGAAGATATTCACTTAGCTTTTTCGCTAATTTTTTTCTGGATATTTTTTCGGATTTTTGAGCTATGCTGTGCACTTATATAATATGTGCATTCACTAAAACGTATATTTATGATGCCATAAAACACACAAAAATGTCATCGGCGTGTTTTCTTACCACATGACATGTTGACACGTCTTATCAGATGTGCCAACATCTTCTTTTGTGGAATTGTAAAATTCTATCATTTCCGGTTTTCTATTTTCTTGATTAACGTTTGTACTTTCGTGGAACATAGACAGAAGAATAACACGCTTTTTTAGTTTTCTGTAATGAAATAATAATAGACTTCTCTTAGTCACATGACTCAAAAATTTTTCGAATATTTCCAACTCATTTACTTTTATTTGATACACTGCGACTTTCAGTTTAAGCTTCAAAATTTGACTTTGTATTTTCATATTTCTGGGTTTATTCTTCAAGCATTGTCTTTTCTTAATCTTTTCGTCAAGGAATAATTCATCATTTTCACCCCTATCACTATCTGCGAATTCGTCATTTTCAACTTCAAAGTAAACTTCATTTTCTGATTTATCCCCAGAAATAAAATTTTCTTAATCCCTTAGTCCTTATAATAGTTCGTTCCCGAATAGCCTAAGGTCTGCCCCCAAAAAATTCTCCAAAAGTTCTTTTTTTTTTTTTTTTTTTTTTTTTTTTTTATGTTGCGGAATCGCAGGAAAAAAATACTAAATCAGATTCTCAAATGCAGACGTTACTGGTAACTATTCGTCTTTGAGACGAATATTGTTCTCAAAACGCCACGTGCACAACTATTTCGGGAAGAAGGAATATCCTTAAGAGCACTATCCGAGGTCAAATAAAGGTACTGACTTGCAAAACCCATTTCCTGTTTTGGGGGTGGAAGGTCAAGACTATTTGTTATGAGCTTCGTCCAGGAGACGAAGGGGTAGCATTCTAGGGTTTTAATGGCAATTGATTTTTTTTCCGAAGGTCTCGGATACATATTTTTTTAGGAATATATAATTTCGTTTGAACAATTTCTTTTGTTTTCAAAAAATAAAGAAATTTCAATTTTGCTTGAGCTTGTAAATTTCTACATTTTAAATGTCGTTTAAACAATTGTTTTGTTTTTCTAGAAATTAAAAATTTTATTTTTATCTCCGCTAAATCTTTATAATTAAGGATTTAAAAAAAATTGGAATTTTGAATTTTGCTTAAACAATTTGACTTGAATATTTTCATTTTTATTAAAGTATTCAAAAATATAACTTTTTTATAATCATTTTAGAATTAAATTTATTGGCGCTTCCATCTAAATAAGGATTTAATAATCAAAAATTTACAATTTGGATTTATTAATTAAAGAATAAAGTATTTTGAAAGGAGCATTAACACGGCAATAGTCACGTATCGGTCTTTTCCCCGCCCATTTAAATTATCTTCAACTAACTCATATCCCCTTACAAATACAGTGGGGAACTACGATGAAGCTGACTTTAAATGTTTCTCCATCACCATAGTGAAGCAACAAGACAACCCGCGGGCGGTAAAAAGCCCGAGCGCGACAAATAACGTTCTGAAAAAAAAAAAAAAAAAAAAAAAACTATTTACGGGTTAAATGAAACCATCCGTGCGATCTCCGATTACATTTGCCCACTTGTTATATTTCACCTTTTTTACCATTTATCTGTGCATTACAAAACCGTTAAGAAGATCGACTTTAATTCTATTAAGAAACGATAAAAGTATATAAAATTTATAATCTTGAAATTATCTGGTATTTCTCAACCCCCTTATGTTATGGTTTTATGAATGGAGACGTATAATTTCAAATTTTCCATTCATGAAGACTTTACATAGCTGCAGTTGGAAACACTAAATACATTTCGTTATTTTATTAGTCTGTAGCGATACATTTTTCTTTTAGATTAAAATATATATATATATATATGTTTAATAACCAACAGAAACGTTGTTTTAAAATTAAAGAATCGTTCGGCAATCTTAGTTTTATTTAATATAGAATTTTTTGCAGTTTCTAATGGTACTAATACTATTTCTTGAGTTTACTATTTTAATTTGTTGAGATTATCAGTAGCTGCTGAATCAAATTGCGTGTAAAATCTTAAAGAATTTTAAAGACAATACTAAAAGATTGAAATTAATGTACACGGGGTATTATACAGATTATTATTACATTCCATGTTTAAAAAAGATAGCGTACTCTCTTATTTGCTTTAATTAAGTTTCACACATATTTATTTACTACTTTTACTTCAGAAAAGCATAAGGCTACTAGTTACAGATAGAATTTTAATTTAATAACACAAATAATTTTACAAACAATGAATGTTGTTCAAGTTTTAGAGAATTTAATTAATAATATATAATCACTAATTTTTAGACAGAAGCGTTATTAGTTTTAGTTTAAATCATTTCTCATTTTTAACGGTCTTTACGTATTATTCAGACTGGTGTTACTCGTTCTCTAGATATAAACATTCATATCATTATTTCTTCTTTAAATAAGTACAATATTAACCATTGGCATTTTTTTTTTTTAAAGAAAATTACCACTTTAGATAAAAGTGTAATAAGCATACCAATAGCAAGCGGAGTGAATCCTTTTCTTATTGTTCAGTTGGATTTTAAGAAATTGCGCCGTAACTGCAGTGACAAACAAGGCGGTGGAAGAACAAAATACGGGGAGGCATTATGAAACCTTATATACAAGCATATCTAAGCATTATGAAACAAATATTTTCAGAGCTCAAATTTCGGAAAAAGTCTTATTTGAATAAAAGCATATTACTATTTTACTTTCAACATATTCCCAGATAGAAAAAAAAAATGTATATAGAATTTTTTCTTTAACTTGATGCTTACGGAAATAATGGTATATATCTGAAAGTTTTTTCTCAAAATATTTTTAGCACACTAAATATGAAACTGAACTGGATGATTGAAGCGAATGCAAGTTTGCGTCATTATTATTACATCTCATTACTAATTAACTTGGTGTTTATTAACCGTTTATTTTTTTATGAGACTAATTTTGCAATGATTACTGCCTTAATATTATATTATTATTTTAATGCAAAATAAATATTTTCACCTAGGTTCCGTTGACAACCTGTTTTACGTTTAAAATAGCTAACTGCACTAAACACTTTTTCGTTTTTGCTGCCTATTTAGCAGTTATTAATTCTCTCTCCAAAAACATTGCACATGGTTTTCTGAGAATAGTTATATATCAAATCAAATTATACATGTATAAGACTACCTTTTGAAATTTAATCTGAAATTAGCCTTTAATGCAATGAATTAAAAATAAATAATTTAATAGGATAAAAAAAATAACTATCTAGAAATCCAAAAATTGACTCTGATAATCCATGGTCAAGATTTGAGATACAAAATGGAGCCTTTATTTTTATGAAATAAGGTGTATTTTATTATTTAAATAATTACATGTATTTTACTATTATTATACACACATCTTATTCATTGTAAGATATTTTCTGCTGTAATTACCTTTTAAATAAATATCTTGAGACATCATTTTATGCATTTGTCAGAGAATAACTCCTAAAATTTACAATTAAACACATATTTAAAAATATTGATTGTTTTTAGTTGCATTAAATCTCATATTTTTCTTTTTGATTTTTTTTTTCTTTTGCAAAACTTCAGACTAGTTATTATACATTTTGAAATTCGAGTAAAAGAATTTTATGCTTTTATGTTAATGATCATGATTTTTTTTCTTTAGACTTCGATTTTGCTAATCGTATTAATAAAAATGAAAATAAATACAAATTTACGTGAAACTAAAATATGGTTTTTAGACGATGTAGATGAATTAATGAACCATTTACTGTTACCAAATTTTCAAGAGTTATTCGCTTTATTTAATTAGATGCACTATCCTACAAGTTGCAATTTTTTCGCTTTAATGAATGCTTAGTACGTGTAATGTCCTCTTATGTATATGCTTGTTTATCCAACTAACATTTATATAAGAAAAAATATTTATCTCATTTTAAATAAAAAAATCTTGAAATGTTTTGCTTGCATATATATTTTGATAAATGATATTATATTTCAAAAAGAATTAATAAATATTTTAAACAAAATATTAATGTCATTAGAATTGAAATTTAATTATTTTCTATAATAAAAATAACATATTTGCAGACATTTTTGTGTTGAAATTAGATACATCTTCTCTTTAAGTAGCAAATTATAAAATGCAGATATTTTCATTTATTTTTAGAATAGCTTACCAATATAATAATAATTTCGGAAGTTCATTGCAAAAAATTTGTTTAAATGACAAAAAAATTCAATATTAGCTGTTAACAAAAAAGCTTTAAAAGTTGAAAGATATGCTTTTGCTAATTTTTGAAGGTACTTGAGTGAAAAATATAGCTATTTCTAATATTTCTTTCAAAAGGACATGTTTCGTGAAAACATACAATATTCCTGAATAAAAAACAATCGAACAACGCCATCAAATATTTCGAACTTCATAAAATATTTTGCGGAACATATCCAAAATCGAAGCCAACTTCGGAGAGGCAAAATTATGTCTGAGGTTTCTTGCATTTTTTAAAGCTACACAAGTAATTCGCATCGCACATAAGAGCTATAATAAAGAATGTGATTCAAAGTTCCTGACTTCGCCTACAACACTATTTAAAGTAAAGCAATCAAAGAACGGCAAAGAAATGTAAGCAGATACAAAATACTGTATTTGCCATTCAAAAAAAAACAAAAAAAAAACGAAGCATTTTGTTATTTGAAAAAAAAATAAAGGATATATATATATACACACAATTTTGACGTTTCTCTTCATTATAAAAAATTACTAATTTTCTAAGCATCTACATTGGCTGAAATTGTTTCAAATTTAAAACGAAGTGTCATAATCATGGGCACCAAAATCATTGGCAAATTCTTGCCAGTTTAAGTTCGCAGTGTGTCTGCGCTAAATTTGGCGTTATTTCGTTAATTCTAGTACAGTAACATATTTTAAAATTTTGTCCGTGTCTAAAAACTGAATAATGTTTGCAATTTTTTAACACCCATTTTTGATGAATGCAGTTGTAAATGGGATATTCTTTACACATTTTAGGAACTTTATTTATACCTGAAGGACACTTCCGGGTACGATTTTGAACATTTTGTATTTTCTTCAACATTAGAATCTTAAAATATTTCTAAAATAAAATTCACATTTCAAAATTAAAATTTATATGCGATCTTAAGAATCTTTTGCAGATTATGATTCTTATTTTTGGCTTTATTTAGATATTCCTACTTTTTACAAAAAAATAATTTTCGATATAGTAATTGAATGTGTCAAAATTTCGTAATCAATATGAATAAAAAGAAAGAATATATTGAGACACCAGGATGCAGCATTCTGATTTTTTAAACTTAAATGTACATACTACACAGGTTTTTATAGATACGTTATTTTTTCTTCTTTACTTATAAATCTAGAAAAAAAGGTATTAAATATCTTTTAAAGAACATTTTAAATCCTCTAATGTATGGGTGCACAACCTTTTTAAGAGAAGGGCCACTTACAAAAATGTCTGGGTTGTCGAGAGCCACATCAGTAACACGGAGAGAATTCTATTCTGGGGAGGTGATCTGTGTCCTATATTTAGATGAAAAATATGGTTTCAGAGGAGGGGGGGGGGGTTACCCCTCTAGGTTCTCCTACCCAGTCAATATATCCAATTCAGCTGGCAAGGATATATTAACAGTTTGCGTTTGTATATATAACAGAGATATAGCAAGGATTATTTTCAAAGAGTGATACTATTCCTTGACTTTGTTCGGTGGAATAAATTTTGCTTCATTGAAAGAGCTATAAAACAAACATAAGTATGAAAGTGGATAGTGCCGAAAAATATTTGAACTTTATGAACGAATGGGAAGGAGGAGCCAATCAACGAAATTTGATATTTTTTCCGCGCCTGATCAATGAAATTTGCGATTTTCCCGCGCCCGATCACAAAATTCGCGATTTTTCTGTGCCCGATCGACGAAGTTTGCGATTTTTCCGCCCCTGATCGACGAAATTTGCGTTTTTCCCGTGCTTAATCAAAGAAATTTGGGATTTTTAATTAACTCTGACGAGATCTGCCATTTTTTGCCGCGGCCAATTGACGAAATTCGCGATTTTTTCTCGCGATAAAGTGACTAAACACACGGTTTTTCCGCAGCCGATCAATGAAATTTTGAATTCTTCCACATATCATCGACAGAATTCGTGATTTTTTGTGCCCAATCAACGAAATTTGCGATTTTCCCGAGCCTGATCTACAAAATTTGCGAGTTTTTCATGCCCGACGAATGAAATCCGCGACTTTTTGAAACCTGATCGACAAAACTAGCGAATTTTCCGTGCCCGATCGACGAAATTTGTGATTTTTCCGCGCCCAATCAACGAAATTTGCGATTCTTAACTGACTCTGAGAAATTTGCAATTTTTTCCCACGGCAAATTTAAGAAATTCGCGATTTTTTTTCTCGCGATAAACAGACGAAACACGCGATTTTTTTCGCATGCGATCAACAAAATTTGAGATTCTTCCGCTCTTAATCTGAAAAATTCGCGATTTTTCTGCACCCGTTTGACGAAATTTACGAATCTTAATTAACTGACGAAATTTGCAATTTATTCCGCGGTAAATTGACGAAATTCACGGGTTTTTTTCTCGTGACTGACGAATCTTACGATTTTTTCGCAGCCGATCAACAAAATTCGCAATTTTTCCGCGACGGATCAACGAAATTTTCGATTTTTTGCGTTAGATCGACAAAATTCGCTATTTTTCCGCACCCGATTAACGAAATTCGTGATTTTTCCCAACCGATTGACGAAACTCGGGATTTTTCCGTGCCCGATCGTAAAATTTGCAATTTTTTCCGCGCATGAACGACAAAATTCGCGAATTTTCCATTTCCGATCAACGAAATTTGCGATTTTCCCCTCTTGATAGACAAAATTCGCTATTTTCCGCACCCGATCAACAAAATTAGCGATTTTTCTGCGCCCGATTAACGAAATTCACGATTCTTATCTGACTGGTGAAATTTTCAATTTTCCCACGGTAAATTGACGAAATTTACGATTTTTTTCTGCGACTTATGGGAAAAATTGCAATATTTTCAAGTTATAAATTGACGAAGTTCGCGGGCCACAGGATGTGGTCCTACAATGTTATATAATAATATTTATTATTAATACTATTTTTCAAATCAAAGTAAAATAATATAATCCTATTAATAAAGTACTGAAGAATAGGATGTTCTACGCTATATATAATTTAACAGAAGCATCAAAAGTGCAGTAAATGATATAAAGTACCCAAAGTTTTTAAAAGGCTATGCGAACGCAGGCCTTAATGAACTTCATGAACCTTAATGAATTAAAAACATCAGTAATAAAATAATATACAATTTAGCACAAATTTAACACGCATGTAATCAAAATGCACGCTTAATCCTCTAATAGTATCAAAATTAATAAGAATACTGAAATTAGCAAAAACTTTCCTATTTTATCTGTTATAAACACTTGTGGCTAATAAACAACTTCTTGATAATAAAAAATCAACACTTGTATATATTTAAATCTTTATTTGAATACATAATTTAGATTTTTCATGTTAAAATTCTTGTAAATCTGAAAAAATATGTATGATTAATTTAAAAAATATTTTACTGTATTGAATACAAAAAAAAAAAAAAAAAAAAAAAAAAAAAATTCATCTATGTTCTTTAGAAACATGGATGAAAAGTTGGAAAAATTAACACCTGGTATTTAAGATTCTATAAATCTGAACCTCGGCAGGCCTTCCTCATAGTATCCTCTTTAATATGTATTAAATATTTTACATAGCTATGAAATAGTTGTGTTTTATTTTTGTTAATATATATACACTATTTAAAATATTCTGCTGGTTTGGACCAACCTTTGTTGCTATAGTAGCTGCATCCAGAAGATGGTGAAAACTCGTTCCAGCATTTGGATATATGGTTCAACGGGATATCAAAGCATTGGAATGGGGATTCACCACTTTATTTTTGCAGCAACTTTAGCACAAAATGTTCAAATCAGCACAAATGTTTTAACAGAGCATGTTTCTTTTAAAATTTCTTATAAAGAATTTAAGAAAAAATTCATTGTCGTAGTAATGACGAAAAAGGAATGGTAGATTTTTACCTAATAACTAGGGGGCGCTGCCCCCTAGTTATGCTCGTCAACCCTCGTTCAGACACCGCAGACTCTAAAAGCACGCTAATTTGATCGGCTTAAAAAATATTTCGGAAGATTGAATTATAAGTTTAAAAACAGTGGCGATCTCCCTATAAACGGGTTTCTAATTTTCTCTTTGATTGGGGAATTTTAAAGCCAAATCAGCGGCTGTTAAATGATACAATGGCTGTTTCCGTCTTTGATTAAATAAAATCATTTGACATTTCAAAATAAGCTAATATAAAATGAATTAAATAAACAGAGTCTTTGCCTCCCAGTATTTTTTAGCAAAGCGAAAAGAAAGTTTTCTTTTAATTACACTTTAAATGTATCGTTTTTAATCTGACGTAATTTTCACTAAACTTTTCTTTCTCCTTTTACTATTCACGTGAAAATAATTTTGTTAGAAATGAAATATTATTTGCGATATCCTAATAAAAATAGTTGAAAATATCATCTTAAAATATTACATAAATGTCTCGCGCAATTTTTAAATTTAAACTTTTTTGCAATATTAGGGGAGACCGGGACAAGTTTTCCAACTTTTTAGATTTTTATTTTTGTATTTTTTATTTTTAAATATTTTGATATATAGAAGATATCATTGTATTCCCTAGATCTTCCTGTACAAACTGGCATAATTATTTTTCCAAAAACTAAATATACTTTTTCACAAAATATAGTTAAGTCTAATCATGTTACGTTGGAAAATGTGCCCCGTGTGCGGGGCAAGTTTTCCAGCCTACGAAAAATGGTCAGGGGCAAGTTTTCCAACTATACTTTAAATGGTAAAACATGGGTAATAAATCTTGCTTGTTAATTAATAAGTGTTTTTTATTGTGAACTAAATGCTTAGTAACATAACAGTAACATAAAAAACAGTTTTAATCCATTTGACATTTAAAGACGAAGGTCCAAACAGCTCCCTGGCCGGAATTGAATTTTTTTTTCTCGCCCCTTTTATCTGATTGCTTTTGCAGTTTCCTTTTTTTAGATGAATCTTTTTTTCCATTTTCAGTTGATTTTTGAGAGGAGAATCAGTATGTACAATACTTCCTATTTTTTTTCCGCGCCGTGTTTGCCTGCTTAGAGCAGCCTTCGCAAAAGTCCTAACTTCTTCTGGTGTAGGCAAAGCTTGTTTGAATGTAGAAGGAACGCTTTATTCATAAGCAAAAGGAAATTTTGAGTAGAACTTAAGGAACAGCTTCTTTGGAAATGTTAGCCTGCGTTGGTGTAGAATGATTAGATGCTTTCGGTGTTGTTTTGTTTCTGCGGGGGGTGGGGGGGGGGATTATTGAGGAAAGTTTCAAATCTTTTCAGGATTGTTGGTGCTTTTAAGATTTGGTGCGGCAGGAGCTGGCCTGTCAGAAAAGTAGGATGGCGTAAAAGCAGAGTTTGTAAATATTTCAGGATTCAGTATGAAAATTTTCTAACGTTTAAAAACCCGCCATAATATTAACTGTGGATTAACGCCAGTGGAGCGGCTCTAAGCACGGTTAATTTGCTTTCTGAGGGGTTCATACTCATTGCGATCTCAGTGTGCTAGCTTAAGACTATAAAGGCATAATTAACATAAAATGGATTCATTAAATGAACCCATTTTAGAAAAAATTGGCATTTTATTATATTTTTGAATTTACCTTGTTTTTTATATTGGTAGTTTTACTTAAATGACTAAATGATCAAACGGGTTCGTAGTATATATGGTTATTTGGCCGATTTTTTGATACAATAAAACTAGCTGATTTAGGAGGAGGGAGGTTTTCAAACGAGAAACATGTTGGAAAACATGCCCCATATGTTGTTGGAAAACCTGCCCGTCGCCATATTTGAACTTTTACACTACCTGGACGAATACCGGTATAAGTTATTTGTAAAACAAACGCATAGTTACCTGAAGAAAGAAACCCTTTTTTAGTGTATGCAATGTCAAAACAGTAAGTTTAACGCTAGTACTTTTTTTTTTACGTTTTAATAAAGACCTAAAATTTTACTCACCGTTGAAAAAATGAAAAAAACAGCTCTCCAGATGAAGTGACAGCAGCTATTATGCTATAACTTTTGTAGATGTTGTGTAAGATGTTGCCACTTCAGCCAGTTCACTCGCTAGCATCACCTAGCGGCTCATTAAAAAATTAAAGCGAGTTGGAAAACTTGCCCCTATGGAAAATGTGCCCCGGTCTCCCCTATTTTTTGTTCATTTTACGTAATGTGTAATGTGACGTAAATGTGACGTAATTTCTCCTATTTAAGACTTCTAACGCATGTTAATGAATTTATTATTTTGCAACATTTTTTCTCTTTTAAAATTCACGTGTAATATGGTTTTTATGATAATTCTCAATGAGTTTATGCTTTTTATATTTTCTTGTTTATAATAGTCACGTGTAAAATAAATTTTTAATTTGAAGCAAATATTATTATTTGCGCTGTTTATACAGTTGGCAACAGTTTAAATGAATACAATTTTCTAAAATGTGTAAAAAAATATCTCTGGAAATGCTGAAAATTTGAATTTAAAATAGAAATAAAACCTCAAAAAATGAGTCAAATTAATAAACTGAGTGCAGTCTGCACACCCGGAAATTCTGACGCATAAAATGATCTAAAAAGGATTAAATTCCGATGTACAGTTTTTGCCCCTATAAAACTTTTTTAATGGAACGATTTTGTCCAACTTTAAAATTAAATATCTCTTTAAATATTCCTTCGATTTGAAAACTGTCTGCATCAGCGTGTTTATCAATCATTTCTTTATAATTCCACCGATTTTCATATTTTTGTATGCTTTATTTTTCTTAATATTAACGAAGAAAGACCTCCGGTCACAAAAAATTCAAAACCGGCGGCGGCGGTGATAGCGGTAGTTACTTTTTTTTTAGAACAGAGAGAAAGATAATTCATTTTTTTATTTAAATTAATTTTCGAATAATTTTATTGGTTTCTATGACACAATTTTTGAGTTAATTTTTCTATATATCTATTCTTAAGTAATTAAAAATTGCTTAAGAATAACGTTTAATGTAATATAGAGAACAAAGTTTACATTTTAAGTTTTTTATGTAATAAAAGTTTTGATAACATTTTAAATGCGTTATAAAATATTTTGTGTAATTTTAATTGATATCTTTTTTGTATAATATAGTATTTAATAAGCAGTCAAATAGGTGGACATTTAATTAATTGCGCTTTTTCCAGTTTAGCATCAGTCAAATGCAAAATTTTTATTTCACATTAAACATATAAGTTAATTTCTTTCTAAAAATAAAAAAAAAATGTTAGAGAAATAAGAAAGAACGTTTCGTGTTTAACAATTCTTTTAAATGGAAGACGCCAGAAATAATTTATGAAGCTCACATACAATACAAAATCCATTAAAGAATGTTGTTTGTTTGCTGTTTGTTAGATTGTAGAGAATATTGCTGATTCTTTATTTGCCATTCAAGATTGAAACAAACTTTTCATTCTTATTCATATACAAGAATGTCTCCGTTATTCTTGAAATTTTTAAAATCTTAATCTTACAAGTAGAATTTTAATGCAAATAGGATCATAAATTAAGCAAATATCCCCTTCATATAAAAAGAGAGAAATATATGAGAAACATTTCTTAGAATTTTTTTTTTTTTATGTTTATGATAGAAATGATTTATGGTTGATTTGAGAAGAGATTTAATTGACAAATTCTGTAATAACATTTAAAAATAATTACTGTTCTAATAATGTACTCCTAACATTATTTGAAAATGTATCGAAAGACAGGAAGAGGTATTTATATTATTATTTTTAAATAGCTGTTAGTCGGCCAGAAATAATATATATATATATATATATATATATATATATATATATATATATATATATATATATATATATTTTTTTTATTTTTTTTTTGCGTATTTATATCAGATAATGTAACAATATGTTTAGTTCTTCTTAATTGTAATGTTAACGATTATTCATTTTTTTAATAATCAGAAACAACTAATAGAGTTACAGAAAATTTTATTTAATTTACTTAATGTGTTTCAATGAGAAACCTTTAACAGATAAAAAATTTGTTGATTTAAAAAATATCACTATCGTTGCAAACATTCATACCTTAGTTGATAGCTATTGCATGTGCTATCATATTTTGTATATTTTTTAACTGTCTAAACAGTTTATTATTCTGATTAATATAATAATTAAGGTTATTTACAAAAACGATTATGTAAACGTTTGCCTTCTATGAAATTATAAAAATAAAAACAGTTTGGAATACTGATTTGTTATTTCTTCTTTCATTATTTCTTTTGTAGTTGGGATCCCTCGTGTTGATAATTGGCAGTCATAAACACAATCACATTTTTAGTTGGGTTAATTAAAATGTATAATAGGCAACTTAAAAAACTTTAAACTTCAAAAGTAAAAGTTTAAATTTTGAATAATTAAAATAAAATTATAAAATTGAGGCAACATTGAAACTGTTATTTCTGATATTTTTAATCAAATGACAAACGTAGTTTACCAAACCTGGTAAAAAAAAAAAAAAAAAAAAAAAAAAAAAAAAAAAAAACAGAGTATGAGAAAGGGGTGGAGGAGCTCACACAGCTTAATTACCAAATTAAAACAGAGATATAGAAAAAGATGTCACTCGTGCAGGGTTTGAATTTATTTATTCTCCTACGCTTTCGGAAAGAGATTTTATCTTTCGCCTTTTGCATATTAAATGTAGGGAAAATAGTGCTTATGTTAGATTAAATTCCGTAAACTCCTTAAAATAACATGTTTTCACAGACAGAAGTAAAAGTAGACCAAATTGAAAATATTTAATCAATCTGGAAATGCTTACAATGCTTTCAATATATCTGACTCTTTAAAGTTACATATTTCTTGAAGGATATGAAAGAAAGAGAAATACTTAAAATTGTTGTAACAAAACACTACATATCACATTACTTTATCAAAAACAATATTTAAAATTAAACTTGAAAATTAAATGCACTTAAAAAGAAAAGGCGCTCTAAGATTAAAACTTCTAACGGGAAATAAAAGCTATTCCTGTCCATTGTTTTCTGATTTTAATTTACTAGAAATACTTGTATTTATGAAAAATATCTAAGAAACTTATAACATTCAATGTCAAGATGCTGAAGTATCATCTTAAAAGATCCATTAAGAAAAATTTCTTAAAAGAACAACCGTTTGAAATATCGTAAATTTTCTCAATCGGAAATGTTTTCTATTGTATTTTCAAACATAACTGCAGCCTTAAAATAAGTGCAGAAGAAAAGAGAGGGTAAAAAGCAAATGCTTTGTTTATATATGAAATAAGACGATCCTAAAAGTTAAAAGGCATTGAAATTTTTGCAGTGCTATGATAGTAATTATTTAACGATACAAAAGCGGACATGAGAAAAGGAAACACATATGTTAAATGATCTTTCTTCGAATTTACACTGGTATTTTAGAAAACCATTAACTTGAAACACTTTGAGATATTTATTAACAAAGTAATTGTTTTTTCAGCGCATCCTGATTACAGGAATATTGTCTTTGGATTATAATTCAAAGGAGGTAAAAAGTAGGAAGTTTTCTTAATGAGTTTTATATGTTTTCTGTAATTTGTGTTGCCAAATGCACAATTCTTCTAATTAAATTTTCATGTTTGTGCTGTACTTTTAGTAAAAGTTTTACTTAAATATTATCGCATTATATTCTTTTATAACATGACATGCTTACATTCGCAAAACCATCGTTTAGTAAAAGCTACGATTTTGGAAAATACCCTTATTTTAGATGAATATTTAAGTTACAATGGATGTGCCACAAAACATAAGAAATAAGGATATTTATCCAAGTAATATATCTAAATAGCTTATAAATATTTTTTTTAATCTTGCCATAATTGTATGCTAAAACTTTAGGATGTTATAAATGCACTCAGCGCATCTGAGTCATTCCGCGCTGCACACATCTATAGGAATTTCTCAACGTTTAAAATTTTCGAACGCGACAACAGAACTTGAATGCGATGAAACGAGAATGCTAATGTTAAACCTATCAGAAAAATATGTAAAAATTTCACAATTGAATTTTAATTTAATTAATTAATGTTTTATTTATTTATTTTGCACATTATACCTGAGGTCAATATTTTATTTTGTGCTTTTCTATTTTTTCGGTTTTCAGTACATGAGGATAATATAACTTTTGGAACCGGTTCAAAGAGTTTTGTAAATACTGAATATCCAGATTATGATTGAGGTTAAAAACAAAGTTTAAAATAAAAACAAAAGTTTGACTGTATTTTATATATGCGTGCTTTTTGCATGAGCGTTCTATGAGCACATCCACATATCCCGTAGTAGATATACTATATAGATGCATTTCCTATAAAGTAATTAACAGAAAAGCTATATTTCCTAAACTTAATTTCCATAAATTTGAAAACAACCCAACTTCTTTTATTTACGCATTTTTATAGCGATGTTTTGCCATTAAATATGCTGTATCTAAATGAACATTTTGTGTACTTAGAAGATAGCATAACACAATAATATACGCTCATTTTCTGTAAACGAATATTGTTTATTTCTGCCCTTTTTTTCGGGCTCTAAAAATATCAATTTTATGCTTTATATTGTACTTTTATGATGTATTTTCTTTTAATATATGTTGTTCTTCTTCAATGTTGTATGAACGAAATTAACTCGAGATATCTGTTCCATTTTTTCAGCACTTAGCTTAATGTTGCAGCATTTATTATTTTGCTAATAGTTATGGAAGTCAACATTAACAGTTATAAAATGATTATGGTTATTGTTGTACTAAAAATGCATTGTGACAGTGAAACCCGTTTAAATATACTGCAAAACACTTAAAACAAGCCTTTATTATATAATGACTTTTGAAAATTCGACAAAAAACACTTTCTATATCCAGAGAACACTGTATATAGAAATCCTTAATTTTGTTTAGTATCGCTGAGGAAATGTATCTATATAGGACTTTTTTATTATCAGTAGTTTGTTATTTTACGACGTAAAGAGTTATTAACTGTCAATGACATGAAACAAGAAAATATTAATTTTATATTTCTTGGGTATTTGAAAACAGAATGACGTAAAAGTAATTCTGTAATATGTATTTCATACCAAATAAATGAATAGTTTTCCAAATTTATGTGTAAGTTAAAATAGCGTTGTAAGCTAAAATTTTACTAATTTCTGAAAAAGCTAATTTTTTTATTACATGGTATAAAATATAATTAACATTTTTTTCTATGCACGAGTCGTTGAGAGAAAAATAAATATTTATATAAAACTTAATATGTCCTTAATGGAATTTAAATGTATATATACAATGTATATAATAGAATTTAAATGTAAATTGGTGCATAGGCGTATCGCCAGATGTCTAAATCATTCAAGAACAAAGGTAAAATCCGCACGGCAATGGTCTTACATCATAGGAAAAATATAATTTAGAATTTCACGATGATGTCTTACGACTTCACCAGTTAGAAATCAAAAACATGTGTTAAGCTTTACAAATGAAAGTTTTCAAAATCATGAACCACTGAATATCACTGCGGGGCACGGGGAATTTTTTTTTTTTTTTTGACATTCAGATTCTGGCTTTCGAAAGTGAGGCTAATAATACATATTACAATGTCTGAACGTTACAAATATAAACATTTCACAATGGTGAATCTTAAGTGGTAACAGCATTATTTAATTTTCCATAATGAAAATCTTTTGGCAGATAAATGATTTGTGTTGCGATTTCTGATTACGGTACTGTTAGTGAGCCAATATGGTGTGGATCTCACAAGATATTCCCAAACTTAACTATTATGAGTGCAATTTTTCATCGCGTGATAAGTGAAAATGTTTGAAAAATAATGAGACATGTTCATGATATATCGATATCTTTTGCAACGTAGTAATCAACTTTGTAAACAAACACAATGTCATCTGCATAGAACTGGAGTTCAAGCATTAAGTTATTCAAGAAAGTTTAAGGGCTTAGGAAAATTTTCTAGACAAAGAAATCGAAATTTTTGCAAAATCGTTGCTGATTTTGTTACGGACCAACTATGACGCCAATCGACTATAAAAGCTCTTTTCACTCGTTTTTGATTTTGGATTGCATGAATATAGTAATCGACGATAGAAAGTAGATTTTTCGTATCACAAGAGATATATATTTTTTAAAATTCTAAAGTAACTTTAAACAACAACAACAACAAAAAATGATGTCACGAATACACTGTAAAAAAAAAAAAAAAAAAAAAAAAAAAAAATCCGACCAGTTTTCCTGTAGGAATCGGAAAAATAGTTGCCCTTATCGTACCGGAAAATTTTCCGACCCAGCTCGGAATATAATCTGTAAAAAAAAGGAAATAGTCAATAAAACGGTATTTTATGGATTTTATTCCGAGATGGGTCGGAAATTTTTCCGGTACGATAAGGGAAACTACTTTTCTGATTCCTACAGGAAAACTGGTCGTATTTTTTTACAGTGTATATCACATCACATATTTATTGAGAAAGTTTAGTATATAATACGCGGGTCGACTATTAATGGTTAATTTTGGATGATGGGTTTTCTGCCTCCTTGTAATTTGATAAAAAGTCTCGTACGTTCATCATAAATGATTTGATCAGAATGAATGATCAGAAAACGGAAAAGTAAAATGTAAAAAAGAAATGAACTTCTACCTTTAAACCAATATATGTTTTAATTCACGCACACGATATGAATGACATTAGTTTTATTTTCGATCACATTTATATTATTCGCTGCAAGGTTAATTGTTTTAATTTTCACCATAATTCTACTTCATTTTTAAACAGATATTTCAACTGGAGATTTTCTGGTAAATTCTTTTTTTTTATTGCTATACATATATTTCATACATTTTTGTTTTTGTATTCCTTGTAAATCGCCATTGACATAGTAAGAGTCTAGAAAAAGAAATTCAAACATTAGATATCATATTTTCCGTTTAAAAGTTTTATTTTATAACTTTATTATTTATGTTTTGAAAATTTGTATCAAATTCGTATTGTATATTTCCGAAATGTCTGATTTGTTGAATTAAAATACTTTGCATAAAAATACAAAAAAAATAATTTTTTAAAACTTGAAATATTGAAAGTGGAATTTAAAAAAGTATTAAAAGTGTATTTCGTTTATTTGACCAATTATCTCTCTGGATATATACATATATATATATACGTATATATATATATGAAACGAATGGCAAATTGAAACTTATTCTCATACAACAGTATAACTATTTGGTAGAAAAGGGACAAAGTAGGGGAGACCGGGGCAAGATGACGAATATCCAATTTTTTTCGTTTTCCACTAGGTGACTTCATGAACCGGGCAATATTGCTCTCCTATCGGCCGTTCGTTAAATAATAGTATAGAGACGCTGAAATCGCCATTTTTGTGTTAGTTGTGACGCTTTGATTGTTTACCGCTGCCACATTATAACTTTTATGCATGTTTAAATAAGCTCTGATAAAGATACAGGTAAGATATATAGTTTCTCTTTACTATTTATGCTTAGTTTAAACTTAGTTATGTTAGTTTACTATTTATGCTTAGTTTGCAGCTTAGTTTAAATACTACCTATTGCCATGAATAAATGTCAATTAATCGCTTTCCTTCATGGCAATGAAAACGAATATTATTAAACAGGCAGTCCGGGGCAAGATGACGGCCCTCCAGAAGAACAAGAATTTATGGCAAACGCTGATTCTAAATGCACCAAATAAGCCTGTTAGTGGATTTGATTTCAAACCATTGCCTAAAGCAACACAAAGTGAGAAAAAAAGAAAAAAGCAAAACACTGAGCTCAAGCATTCTTACAAGCACACCCATCAAAGAAATGTTAGACAAAAAGAGAAATGCAGAAATCAGAACAGGAACAGGAACGTTTAAAAAAAAAAACAGGCAAAAGAAGCTCGTGAAGCTAAAAAGGGAGTAAGAAAACTCAAACTAAGTTTCTATAGGTTTAAATCTATTAAAACTAGACCAAACAGTCCAGTTGCATCAACATTAAAGGATGGTATTTTCAGATGTCCAGCTTGTGACGAGGAATATTGTGACCTACCTACAGAAGAATGGATCCAGTGCTGTAAATGCCAAGAGTGGTGGCATGAGGACTGTTTCAATTATGAAAATGGCATTTTTATTTGTGACTATTGTTAGCTGCACAGCAAAACACTTCAACATTACGTTGCAATGCATTATGCTTAGTTTGATACTTTGTAAGATGTAAAAACACAGTTATCATTTGTTAAGCCATGTAACATATTCAAAAGATAAAATATGTTCAGCCTTTGTCAGTGTTGCCATCTAGCCCCAAGGCCAAAGTCTGGGTTAAGTAGGACCCAGTATTGGGGCAAGATGACGATTTGTTAATTTTAGAAAAAATAAAATTATCCTTTATTTATTTATTTTTTTTTTTTTGAAAATTAAATGGTAATATATTTAATACTACAAAGGAATACTCTAATAGTTCATGTAAAATAAATTTTACTAAACTTGAAAATAAATCAGTAAACAACAAAAATTGTTAACGTAGTCATCTTGCCCCAGTCTTCCCTATACGTTCTGTTGTCTGTATTGCCTTCAGCTTTCAAGTAAAACTGTATGCTTGGAATACTAATTTTTATAGTTTTTAACTTAATAGTTTTGTTTATACAGATTATGCATAACTCAGTTCTTGAGAAACTAACATTTGCAGCTCTTATTTTTAAAATGAAAGGCAGTTATTATACGATATTTTGTTACTGAATGTTTAGAATTTGACATTTTGTTGGAGAAAAAATATTCATAACCCAATTACAATATTATTCAATTGCTGTACAACCCAAGACAATTTAAATTAATGTTTTATACATGAAATATAACTAGGTTATATAAGTGATATTAAAGCTGTAGGTCTGACTTTTATTATGGAAAATACTTAAGAATAATATTTACAATTAATTTATACGCCTAACATTATTGGTGGAAAATTTATTTTTAAGCTATTAGTTGCACTGAAGAATTTTCGTTGAAAAAAATTGTATTTTGGAGTACAAGAATAATGAATAACTAACATTCTTCAGACCCAAATGCCGGTGCATGATTAGCATAAACGTGACAGACAATATATATATATGTACAGTCGTGGAAAAAAAAGTAAACACCCCCTACTAACTACTCAACAAATTATCGTAGAAGAAAGTTACCGGTACCGAACGATTGGAAATAAAGTCTACTTTTAAATGGTGTATATAAACTTTGCTTAGGGGGCCATCTACATATTAAAACAAACCATAAATTCATTTTTTAATGGCAATACCCAATTCTGACAACATATATGAACTCTACACCTTTCAATTAGCCTAAAAACAAATTTTTATGCAATTCGTACCGTAAGTTTCCGAGAAATTAATTATTATAAAACGTGCGTATTTTAAGGGCTGTATCCAAATTGAAGTTCCGTAGTCGATTGTTAACCGAGAGAGCCTCCTTCTTGATCAAGGCACCTTAAGCAGCCAATGAAGCTTGTTAGACAACGGGACAGCACAAGAAATTTCAAAATATCTACTCACTTCTATCATAGGCGGCCCCTTAAACCATCATTTTGCCATTTTTTAAGCATAATTTGAAAACTATTTGGAAGAAAAATGTGAAATTTCGGATTTTCATAAAGAAGGACTTAATAAACCTAAATCCATCAAAAAAATTGTAGGTTGCAATACATAATTTTTTCGAATATTAATTTAATAATTCATAATTCGTGTCATAAAATTATAAAAATTGCAAATTCAGCGTATTTATGTTTGGGCACATTAGTATTATTGCTACACAGAAAATTAGCACATTAGGAGCATAATTTCAGGAGATATAAATAAATATGTGAAAATGTAATTTAACATTAGAAGCACTAAATTTTGAATGTTTATAATTCAAAAACTTATCATTCAAATGACTTGAAATTTGGTGTCTGGGCATAGTTTGAACCGAAAATTTGAAATATCTTGTTAAAATTGGGTATTGCTATTGAAAAAAATGAGGTTTGGGTTCATTTTAATATGTAGATGGCCCCCTAAGCAAATTTTATATACATCATTTAAAAGTAGATTTTATTTCCAATCATTCGGTATCAGTAACTTCCGTCTACGATAATTTGTCGAAGAGTTAGTAGGGGGTGTTTACTTTTTTTTTTCCACGACTGTACATTAAGATTACAGATTAATGGTAAAAATCACCGTTTGGAATAACAGCGGAGGAGAATGACTTTTAAGGTGTTCATTATTTAATTAGTTACCTAAGGTAATGCTCATATGATAATCTGGCAGAGAATGCGTCTTTTCGTATAATTTGGTGAAGCCTACCAGATGCAAAAGACACTTCAATTAATCACAAGTCAACGAACTCTTCTAAATGTAACAAAATTGTTCCAAGTGACAGCGACCTTGTACATATATCCACGGCAATTTTTCACAAAGTTAAACTTGGGGTTTTTTGTATGGTAACAGAGTACGAGTTGTGGCTATTAAATAATCTGACTGGTGCTACCACCGCAAACAGCAAGCGTGGTGCATCGAAATCCTGTTGACACTATTACGTGGTATTTCCCACATACCGTTCTTGATCGTCAAGGTTACATGCCGCATAATTTGTTTGCAGCATATGCTCGGAATGAACCGTTCGCCTGTAATTGTCTGAAAAACGATAAGCGATTTTATGGGAACGAATTAACTTCGAGTTTCTTCTGAAATTTCTCAACAAAACTACCACAATAGCGTATGGTATTTTAAAAGATCTGTATGGAAATTAATGTTTATCCTTCAAATTTTTAAGTTATTTAAATGGTTTAATGAGAGAAACAGTCGAAGACGATGCGCGCCCTGGAAGTCACTGGATCTCTAAAATGGGCGCAAACCTTCAAGAAATTAGTCATTTGATCCGCGAAAATCGGAATTCAGTATTCGAGTTGTTGCTGAGTTTACAGAAATCGGCAAAGAAAGTGTTTATCCGATTTTCCTTGAAACATTTTCGTGAAGTATCCAGGACCTTTTACCAAGACAATGAGCTGCTTTGCCTGTGAAGGCTTTCTGGGCAAACAACACCATCTCCGTGTTGTAATCCGCCTTAATAACCGGCCGTATCCCCCTGGGACTTTTTTTTAATTGTTGAATCGGAGCTGAAGGGAGCATGCTATCGGAACATGAAATCGGTAAAATCAAAAGCGGCGCTGATTTTCAACAAGTTTCTAGATGACGACGTCCAGCACTACTTTGGATACTGGAAAATTTCGATGGTGCGATGCAGGATCCGTCAAGGAGAATATATGTACAGATTCTTATGTTTGTACAGATTCTTATGTAAATGGGTACGAATAAGAACTTATATAACGTCAGTCCCTTTATTTAATAGCCACACCTGGTATGCAAATGTTAAGGACATTTGCTTTCGTGAGCATGATACATTTTTCTCTTTGAAAGATTAAGAAATAGTGTGGCAATAATTTCGGCTAGAAATGGCTCATAGAAATTATAAATTTTAACTTAGAGCTAACAGCAAACCAAGAAGCCGGACATATGTGTCTCATAACATATTTTTTACTGTGCGAAGGACACCGTTTACAAATCTTTTCTCCGTCTACCTAATGCCAATGTAACATAACTCTGTATCATGTGTTATAAAAAGTTCGACCAGAAGCGCTAATGATGGGGTATATTCGCCCCATCTTACTATTTTATTATTGTTGTCTTCTGATATTCATTGGCCATCTTGATTTATGAAGCATTTTTGATTATGTCTTTTACCTTGCTTGTTTGAAAAATATTACTTGAAAACATTATTTTTATGTGACTACAATCAAAACCAACCAAGTTTTCTTAACAAAATCACTACACATGTCTAACTTCTTTGATAATTAAATTTAAAAAATCACACATTTGTAACCGTATTCATTCATGTATCTTTTTTGAATTGCCTTGGATATAATTTTTTGTATTCGACAATATTTTTTAATACATTTTCATATCACTTGAACACATTATTTTTATGTGACTACAATCAAAACCAACCAAGTTTTATTAACAAAATCACTAGACATGTCTAGATTCTTTGATAACTAAATTTAAAAAATCACACATTTGTAACCGTATTCATTCATGTATTTGTTTTGAATTGCCTTGGATATAATTTTTTATATTCAACAATATTTTTAATGCATTTTTTACATTATTTATTTGCTCGTTTCTTCAAATATCTTTAGGAAATTTTCTTTCTTTTTTTTTCTTTTTCGTGTGTGAAAGTGACCACTTTAATCGGCAAACTCTAAATATGCGTATTTTGTTCAAGTTTAAAATAAAGGCAAAATACTTCTAAATAACACCATATAATTAAGATATTCTCAAGGGTTTTAAAAATAATTTTGTCATTCTTCATTAGGCACAATGAAGAAATGCTATCCATTTTAATGCAAGGGCTTACCTGCTTTCAAAATATACATCAAAGTGGGGTCTTGGTCTTACTTCCGCTTTTAAAGTGGGGACCGGCATTCTTTGCATCTGATATAAAGGAAAATCATTTTTTAGAAATCTCTCGCGTATCTATTACTTATGTGTCATTATTAAGACATTTTTTGCTTTGTTTGTGTGTATCTATCCAGTTTATTCATCCTTTTTTTTAAAGCATAGAATCCCTGATAAAAGGTGTTAAATAATATACGCAGAATGAATAAACTTGACTGAATACGAAAATAAAAATATCATTCAATTCATTTTCCAACTGAATGAAAAAATCCCTAGACCAGTTCTAGAACCAAGATTCTTTGGCTTAATCTGTCAATGCTCTGCCAACAGAGCTATCCGGGACAAATATTGTGATATTGTGTGCAAAATACATTCAGATAACCTTTTGACATGTTTGTCTGGTTTGATATTCGAAACAGCTCAAAAGAATGAATCGCAGTTAAAGGAACTTCACGAATACTCTGGATTACACTTGATTACTTTTAACACAATTATTCTACTTGGCAAATAAATCATATCATTATTAATAAATTGCGGAATTTATTTACCAATTAAAATAATTGTGTTAAATGTAATCAAGTGTAAAAACAACATGCTTAAATTAATAAATACACTTTAAAAAACAAATAATAATATAGAAAGGTAAGATATAAAAGAAATGCGTCATAGTAAAATTGAAATTTTCATTTTATAACAGTTATATAATGACAATATTTATTCATTAATCGACAATCGAAAGAGATAGATCTAAAAATAAATGCAAGTGAAAGTTCCTGCAAAAGTCCTAAGATTTTTTTTATAATCGTACAAATTTCAAAATAAAGACTTCTGAGTTATTTCTTCAAAATAAACGGAATAAAGGACATTAAAGTTGACAGTGAATAATTGCAAATCGTACTTAATTATCAGTTTAATTACTGAGCCAAACAAAAGAAAGCAATCAGACTTCAGACCACTTGATTCCTTTGTTCCTCACTTTAATTACTTTGTTGTTAACAGGGATGGAGAATTTTACAAACTTTAGCACACAGATAAATATAAAAATAAAATAAGACAAAATTAATTGATACTTCTGGGTATTTAATTGAAGTCTTTTTTTCAGATATTTTCAAATTGTTATAAAAGGAAATAATGATTTGTTGTTATAACAATTTTTTCAATTGAATTCATTCATTCTGATATAGATTAAAACAAATAATGGAATTTATTGTCAGAATGAATAATTATGCAGCACAATGCTTTAAAAAATTATACAGGATGATATTTGAGGAAATTAATGCATCCAATAGATTTACGATTTATAATTGTTTGATTAACAATATTTTATAAAACTTATGCTACTCTTTTATTTTCTTAGATATATTCGTTTCAGTATTTAAAATATAATTATAAAAATGTTCACACATAGACCATGTTGAACACAAATGTCGGCAAAAGATTTTTTAATTTTCTGTACTTAAATATGTTTTATGTTTATAAATTTAGATAATAAAACGCTAGTACCTAGTTTAAAAAATGTATTTCAGTATAATAAATTAAAAATTACTTAATTCACATAAAATTTATTTCTATATTTTTTTATTAGACAAAGTGATTTTCCATACGCAAAATTAACAAAGATGTGATAGCTTAATAAAAATTAAATTTTTACTTTAAGGCAGCGTAATTTAAAATGTTGAAATAAACATTGAAACAAAGCTTTTGCATTAAAAAAGAACTAAAAATAATGATTTAGATGCATTCAAAGAATGATTCACTCATAATTTTCTTTCATATCTTTATTAACAATGCTAAAATTTTAAATTGATGTTACAAGGCTCGGTATTCCACGTGCATTTTTATAGAAGTATTTGAATATTGTGGCAATAAATGCAAATTAGCTGTTGAAAGAAGATGAAATTTTAAAATGTTATATTTTTTAGCATAATTCTATTCCAGACATTTTCTACTTGTTTCAAAAAGTAATTTTATTCACTCTTTCTTTTTCGTAAAAAAAGTTAAACTTTTTAAAATATTTTTTTCATTAACAAATTTCCTATAAAACAATTTTCGTTATATACAAAACTCTAAAAAATGAATTCCTATGAAGAAAACCACACATAATACTAAACAAAAATATTTATTAATTAAATAAATTTTTCATAGAAACGTTAAAATATTTATGAAATTAATTTATTTTTAATAAATTTGGTATTTAATAAGTAAATGAAAAATACATCAATGGATTTACTTTTTTATATTACTGTTAGTTTCACAAAGGAATAATTTTTTAAAAGGTAAAAGCTATTTTAAAAGAGAAAATTATTTTCTGTAATCACTTAAAGAATTTAACTTCAGTTCAAGTTAACATTCCATGTTACTTTTTTCATTGCATTTCATAATGCAGTATGTTGAACCTCGGGAATTTCTCTTTAATTAAACTCTATATTTATTAATATTTTTCTTTTATTTTAAAGGAAATTTTCAGATAAAACTGATTTATTTTTTATGATTATCTCGAATTTCTTCGTATTAAAATATATGTATAATACTAATTTCTTTTTTTTTTTATCTTTCTATACTTAAAATTTTTCATTTTATTTGATTTTCGTAATTAAAAGTGCACATTTCTTCTTAGAAAAATACATTTTAATATAAGATACTTCTTTATTAATCCGCTACACATGTATAGTAATTTATCTCTGAAGTTGCATGTTTGATAAGAGAAGCAGTAATATTTTGTTTTCAGTGAAAATTATAATAATATACAACACTTGATATGACTATAATGATTTTAACAATCATAGTCTGTAATACTGTATTAAACTTTTTTTTTCTTATTTTTTTCTTTTTTACGCAAATGCAATTACAAATTCCTTGTCTGAAATAAAAAAAAAAAATAAAAAGTTTAAATTTCTTTTCTGTGAATATAAACAAAGTAAAAAAATATACTTCAAATTTTGAGTATTTATTCCAGTAAAATAAACAATCTATTTTTATACAATTTCATGGAGATGGATATTCTTTAACATTTTTATTATACATAGAACATTTGTGTATATTTCAATAATAAAACAATTTTCGTGAAGTTTTACTTTAATATGTAAATTTAAATAACCAGCCGAGAAAACGGGTGTTATTATACATAAAAAAATCAGAAAATATTAATATTAATACTTTGAAAGCTTTATTATATATTATACATTATTATATATTTTTAGTTAAAAAATTTTTAGAGTAAAAAAAATACTTCTTAACATTTCATATTATTTGTTAAAACAAAAATACATAATAATATTTGCAGGTCTAAGCGCTTTCCGAAAAGCAATAATAAAAAACGTTGCTTTGAAAATTATAATTAATTTAAATATATTATAATTATATGACATAATACGATTCTATAAGAAATACTAATTAATCAGGGTCGCATTGTATAGGGACAATTTTATTGTTCCTATCAAAACCCTTAAAATTTATTTTTAAGAAGAAAGTTTTTGGTAGTTTTATTATTTGATAATTTAAAATAAGATGTAATTTTCACTATTTACTGCTTTTAACTCTTAATAATTTAATCATTGCTTTAACGTTTTCTTTCTGTTTTTAATATTCACGTGCAAATATCTTTTTAGAAAGAAATGTGAGAAACACTATTCACTGTTTTTAAGACTATTTAATTATTATTTCAAAGTTTCCTCTTGTTTTTTATATTGACGTTTAAATGCACTTTTTTAATTCAAAGAAAATATTATTTGCACTGCGTTAAAAATTGGCAATAGGTAATAAGAATGTCATTTTCGAAATGTGAAATAATTATCTATTCATATAATGAAAAAAAAAATCTCCAAAATTTAGTAAGAGTACAGTTTGTAATATATATATATATATATATATATATATATATATATTGCAAACTGTACTCCGCAATCTCGTCAAATATGTTTCTGCTGAAGAATGTTAAATTACTGTGCATACTTTTTGATGCTATAAAACTTGCTATTTGGAAAAAAATAAATAGCGCTTAAAATAGCTCTTTTATTTAAAAACTGTCTGCTTCAACGTGCTTATCGAACATTTCACTTAAAAGTACACTTTTTTGTATTTTTATATGCAATAGGTTTCTTTAAATTAGCTGAAAAAGACCCCCGGTCATAAAAAATTCATTTATGGTAGCGACAGCAGCCGTCCCATAATGGGTCTTCTGGAAATTCTTTCTGTGAAAAAATAAAGATTACTATTGATATATATATATATTTAAATCTTAATTTTAAATTATATTTTAAAGTTAATTTTTCTGACGAGAATACTTTTAAAATTATTTCAAAGCAAGAAATAGTTATATGATGCGTATACAGGGGTCGTGCCGTTATTTTCAAGGCAAAATATCAATATATATATATTTAAATAGAAAACTAATTCTAATTTAAACGCGCGAAATTTTGCCTTATTTAAGGAAAGATTTTCCATAAGAAAATACTGGTACCGAAGAATTTCATAGTCTGGAAATTCAAGAACCCGTACGATCCCTGGTATATATTCAGATGTGAATAAAATGCAACCAAATACTTGCTGGAAACTACATTTCCTGAGAAACAATGTACTAGTAGATCTGTTTAGCATTAATAGTTTGTAAATCATAATTATTGTATGTACTGAAACATATGTCATTGTTTTCGCGTATAAAGTTACGGAATTCTTGTATATCATTCTTGAATTAAAAAAACGTATTCCCATTTAAACCATTTGAAACCAGCATCCCTTTACACATCCCCCCCCCCCCCACATCATTTGAGCTTTCCCTGCCCAAGTTTGGCGAGAGTAACTCTGAACAGTGTTAATTCTTTCTTTCTTTTTAATCTTTTTATAGTCGTTTTATAACTACGCATTTTTGTGATGAGATAATTAAATGTAACTTTATAAAATTCAGTGGTACCAAACGAATGAAATATTCTTAAAAGATGTTGGTCCCGAAGTGGTTAAATAACATAAATAATACTTTTCTTTTTTACCGGTATAAAAGACAAGTTCTGTATGCACTTTTGTTGATGCATATTGTCGGTACCATGTCAAACTATTCAATATGAAATTTTCATATTGAATAGTTTGACATAGTACCAACGATATATGCACCATAGTCCCGAAAGGGATAATTTCCTTTTGCCGTGTATACAAAAACAAATATCAACCACAACGACAACAAAGTAGTTACATTAAAATAAATATAAGATCTTTGATTATTTATGGCAGTTACATGGAATTTATAATATCATTCGAATTTATACGCATAACGTAATAATAGAGGGATTTCTGTACGTGAAGATTTACTTTATATTGTCAGTTTACATAATCTCCAGAATGAACATTTATTATTATACATACAAACGAAATCCTAAAATAATACTAACAATGATTCTGTATATATATATTGTTATATATTTTCTATATCTTTATATCCGTATTTTAATACATTATTATATATCTATCTTTTTTTTAAATTCTAAAGCCACTTAAGACTTAGGGGAGACCTGGGCAAGTTTTCCAACTTTTTGTATTTTTATTTTTGTATTTTTTATTTTTAACTATTTTGATACATACAGGATATCCTTGTATTCCCTAGACCATCCTGTACAAACTGGCACAATTATTTTTCAAAAAAACGAAATATATTTTTTCACAAAAAATAGTTAAGTCTAATCATGTTACGTTGTAAATTGTTCCCCGTATGCGGGGCAAGTTTTCCAGCCTACGAAAAATGGCCAGGGGTAAGTTTTCCAACTATACTTTTAATGGTAAAACATAGGTAATAAATCTTGCTTGTTAATTAATAAGTATATTTTATTGTGAACTAAATGCTCAGTAACATAACAGTAACACAAAAAACAGTTTTAATCCATTTTACATTTAAAAACGAAGGTCCAAACAGATCCCTGGACGGGGTTGGATTTTTTTTCTCGCCCCTTTTATCTGATTCCTTTTGCAGTTTCCTTTTTTTAGATGAATCTTTTTTCCCATTTCCAGTTGTTTTTTAACAGGAGAATCAGTCAGTACAATACTTCACTCTTTCCACGCCGTGTTTTCCTCCTTAGTGCAGCCTTCCCAAAAGTCCTAACTTCTTCTGGCAAAGATTGTTTGGATGTCGAAGGAACGCTTTTTTCATAAGCAATAGGGAAATTTTTAGTAGAACTTAAGGAACAGCTTCTTTGGAAATGCTAGCCTGCGTTGGTGTAGAATGATTAGATGCTTTCGGTTTTGTTTTGTTTTTGCGGTGGGGGGGGGGGGATTATTGAGGAAAGTTTGAAATCTTTTCAGGATTGTTGGTGCTTTCAAGATTTGTGCAGCACGAGCTGGCCTGTCAGAAAAGTGGGATGGCGTAAAAGCAAAGTTTATAAATATTTCAGGATTCAGTATGAAAATTCTCTAACGTTTAAAACCCGCCATAATATTAACTGTGGATTAACGCCAGTGGAGCGGCTCTAAGCACGGTTAATTTGCTTTTTGAGGGGTTCGTACTCACTGCGATCTCAGTGTTCTAGCTTATGACTATAAAGGCATAATTAACATAAAATGGATTCATTAAATGAACCCATTTAAAAAAAATTGACATTTTATTATATTTTTGAAATTGCCTTGTTTTTTATATTGATAGTTTACTTAAATGACTAAATGATCAAACGGGTTCGTAGTATATATGGTTATTTGGACGATTTTACAACACAATAAATACATTTTTGATACAATAAGACTAGCTGATTTAGGAGAGGGGAGGTTTAGAAACGAGAAACATGTTGGAAAACCTGCCCCGTCGCCATATTTGAACTTTTACACTACCTGGACGAATACCGGTGTAAGTTATTTGCAAAACAAACGCATAGTTACCTGAAGAAAGAAGCCCTTTTTTAGTGTATGCAGTGTCAAAACAGTAAGTTTAACACTAGTACGTTTTTTTTTTTTACGTTTTAATAAAGACCTAAAATTTTACTCACCGTTGAAAAAATGAAAAAAACAGCTCTCTAGACGAAGTGACAGCAGCTATTAAGCTATAACGTTTGCAGATGTTGTGTAAGATATTGCCACTTCAGCCAGTTCACTCGCTAGCGTCACCTAGCGGCTCATTTAAAAACTAAAGCAAGTTGGAAAACTTGCCCCTATGGAACATGTGCCCAGGTCTCCCCTATATTTTTTCCAAAACATTATATATGAATCTCTGAAAGGTTTATTACACAGGGAAAATAATGAAAAAAATCAGAGATACATTTTTCATAAAATGCATCTGCTCCTTTACATCCATAAAATACATCTGCTACTTTCTTCTGCTGCACATCTGCAATACAACTAAAAACTACTGTTGTGTGGTTGGCTTACGCTAAAATATTGCAAATTTGTAAAAATTTTTAATAAGCACGTCTCCAAGTACCTTATTTTACACAATTATTTATTTTATAAAACTTAATATTTAACCCTTTAATGCCCATGATAAAATAACTTCTAGAAATTACGTATTTCAGAGAATCTGACTTTACACCAGAAAGTTTCAATGGTTAATTTCTCTTTATTTAAATACGGAATGTCTGTTATAAATTAAAGCAAATGTTTCTATTTTAATTTTCTGGTGTGAATTACGTATGTATGAATTAAAAAAAACAATTAAATTAAAAACACTGTTGTTTGCATATATGCAAAGCTGCGTACTAAACGGTAAAAATTTCAATATATTACATAAACAACAGATTTTAATGAACAATGTATTTTTAAAGACACTTCCGAATGCCCATAATTCAAAATATATCTTGTAAAATCGATATAATTTTAAAAGTGTATTTATATGAAATAATCATTGTCCTATAATATTTTTACCAAGCATAGTGTTTGCAAGATTTCAGTCATCTGTAAGTTAATTAAAGGCTCCACGATTCTTTTTCGAAAAGAAACTACACTGCATATTTACGCTAGAATATTTCATAAATATTTACCTCGGAATAAATGTGTTTTTTTAAATCAATGTCTTACGAAATTGATTTTTCTCTAAAAGACACTAGGGCGTTATTCAAAAACTGAAAGTAAAACTCCCAAATTTTTTACGCTATTTAGCGTTAGGATATAGCGTTAGTCAGACACCCCTTTTATTACTATAAGCCTGGTTTATTATCATCATCAAATGTAGACATATGACTATTATGCAACAGTGACAGTCCTTACATCTCCTTCATGATAGGATTTACTGTGTTGGATTACAATATATAATACACTTAGTGATATGTTGGAATTTCTCGCAACGAGTGCTGTAAGTTTTATGCTGACTCTCACTTTGCTAAGAACGTTAAATTACACTATTTTCCCCCACTCAATTGAAATAGCTTGATATGAGTGGGACAACCAATCTGTATGTGTACAAGTGTTAACAACATGATTAATGGAAGTGATAATCTACTAAGAGATTAATTATTTTGGAGTCGTTCAATTCCCGAGTTAGTCAGCAGACACTCATATTAATCTACTACTACTGTATATATAATGCAAATGTGAATTTTAATCCGGTCACTGTTAAATTAAATTCTGCTGAATGGTTTTCATGGAGACTTGTACTATCAGTTAGATAATTTTTCAGTGAAGTATTTAAGTATTTAATATATTCTGTTATGTTGCTTATTTATAAAATTATGTTCAAATCCATGTAATCAGATTAACCCGATTATGAACCATAAGTCTTTTTAAAAATTTTTGATGAATGGATTTTTATTGGATTTGAACTGTTAGTGAGATATTATTTCATGAAAGATTTTTGTATATTACATATATTTTTAAGCTGCTTAGTTATGAAGCTTTGTGTAAAGATTATGCAATCGGGCAATCAGCGTGAAATACATTATGAATGATCGGCCTATTTAATAGTAATTAATTAGACTTTCGTTTCGGATGACAGATTCATTATGTTACTAACCACAGCAAATTTTCATGGAATCATATATGCAATCTTCTCCTTACTAATATTTGACGAAAACTTAGTTATGGATAATTAATACAGGCCTTGAAGCGTTGTTTTTTTCAACAACCATTTCCTTCCAAAAATTTTCATTTTAGATTTCTCTTGCAACTATGGTAGAAATCCTTTTCGTGACGAGATTTAATTCAATCGTTGTACTAATCTACTCGAAGATAATAATAGACTAGAAAACAGTAAATCTGCTTTTTCAGAATTTAGTGTCGCCCCCGATGAAAGAAAAATATATGTATATATAAATAGTACAAAACTTATTTAAATTTTAAGATTAAAGCACACACTTTTATTTTATATAAAATGACGTCATTCGCATCCGCTTAAGAATTACACATTTGCGATCCACTCTTAAACATCTACAGTAAAGCATGCATAGGACGTCACAATCGCAAAATAATACACAAATGCAGCAAAAATATGCCGTCATTAAAGAAACTCGACAAAAAACGACTATCTAATGATTCACAGGCCTTTATTTGTTTGTTACATTAATATAGATACTTAAAATTAAATATAGTTTGTAACAGTTCTATGTTTTAACAGAAATCTTTCGTTTATATTTTTTCAAAGTAGCACGGATTTTAATTACATTTTCTTTCGGTTGTTATGAGAAGAAGGCAACAAAAATACATAATTACTATAGACATACTATAATTACATAATTACTATAATTACATAGACTTACATTACCTACATTACAAAACTAAATTCACACGACAATGACAGTCATATTTACATTTGCTGTAACCAATGGTCTTTAAATCATAAAAATAGAAAGATAGGTGTCGTTTATAAGATATGCGTGTATTAAAATTACCACGCCGAACGGTATCATTTCGATACCAAAGCATGTAAATTCTTTTCTATAATCTGAAATGCTGATGTATTCTTTTTATTTCTCTTTACTTTAATTAAATATATAGGAAAAAGTCACATAGAAAGTTTAGGGGACGTGACTTTATTCAAACTAAGTTTTGGTATAGATTTACCTATAACGCCGGCCTGGTGTCAATTGGACACGGCAATAATTTCAATTCTCCTGTTACATTTAAATTTCGTACTTCTGCGCGATCATTCCATTGTGTAGAACATGAGAATCCTGTAATGATATTTTAACATCTGGTGATGTGTTTCTGCTGCATCAACACCTGCCACTAACGTTTCATTTCTAACAAAGATAGTGCATGCGCTTGTGAGTTATGACTAGTAGAATTTTTGTGAGGATTTCTTTCGTTCTTGTTACTTTCCATAAATAAAACTTAAATTGTTTCGTAAGAGAGGGCTTCATGCGGCAGAAATAACCGCGAAACTAAGACAATTGTCAGATAATGAATCAGAAGGTGGAGAATTATCCGACATTCATGAAGAATCTGGTAATCAAAATTTTATTCCTGTTGTATTATCTGGATCGGAAAGTGACGAAGATACTGAAATTGATCAACCTCAAAATCAGAATGCATTTGTGGCTAATGATAGCTCACATTGAAAAGAATATGATTCTGAATCTGCAATCGATAGATTAGAATCCCAAAATAATATGCGAAAAAATAGTGGCCCAGCTTGTTATAATAAAAGAAATGTGAATAATGACAGTTTTTTTAGCGCTCGGTTGATTTTATAGACAGAACAGTTTTAGAGAGTATAAATAGCAAAAGACATACTTTCTTTGGATTCTTTGGATTATTTAACAAGATAAATATTTGAAAGTAACAATATTTTTAATATTAATTTTACATCTTTATTAAGCAAAAACGTTATTTTATGTTTTGGCGCATTTCAATTTCAGAAATGTAAATTCAGCCAAATAACTAAGAATTTCCTTGGAATTTTTTATTTATGATATAAGAATGGTATACATAATAATATTTTCGAACCAAAATTTTACAAAATATTTTAAAATTTTCAACTAAAAGCTCTTTTAAAGATATTTTTACATTTTACAATAGCCGCTGGTGTTTTCTCAAATGGTTTGAAATAGGTATGTTTCCAATCTTTGTAATTCACATCAAATAATCTTTGATAGCAATCTTAGAATAATATATTCGAAGACGGCTTGAAAGAAGTTACTTCTTCAAAATCCTATTTTCTGGACATTTGAAACATTTGAAATCTGCTTTCATTGATACTAATAATTATTAACTGTAAATCTTTAAATTCTAATTTCTTCTTTTTTTTTCTAAATGTTAGCATATGAGAATTTTTCGTACTGTAGAATCTCTCGAAAGGAAATTTTCAGTTGAATGCTAAACCTTGAAGAGTTTTCACTCTCGACAACACTACGTATGTTAAGCCAACTGATGTCGCTTTATCCCCAGTATCTACGAATGCTTTATTTAAGGTTAAACCTTGGGGTTTATGATTTATAACTGCAAAAGCTAACTGCAGAGGAAGTTGTTTTCTTGAGCAATGTATATTTCCATTTTTCCAGAATTTAGTTACTGGTGGAATCGGAACACAGAATTCTCATAAGTTGAATGACTGTAGTTTTCAAATTTAATCATGATTATTCGCAATATCTGGTCCAGTGGTCCGTGAATTTCTTCATAAATAATATTTGCAACATATCATAAAGCCCCGTTTACTAAATCTTTTTCGGTCCACAAATTAGAACGTAACATTATTTTAGACCAAATTGATAAAGTAAGAAATGATTCAAATCCTCTTGTCATTTCAGAATCGGCCAACTTTGCTATTGTACAATTACGAAGAGCTTGAATCAATACAACAGATTGACACAATTCTTTTAATTTTTCATTATTATATTCTTTTACGTCTTTATTCGTTGAAAACAGCCTAATTGCATCTTTAAATAAATGCTGTTCGCTTTTTGAAAGAGACTGTAAGCTTCGATTCATTAATATTTCATACTCTTCAGAAGTGCATTCTCCATTGCTAATTCGATCAAGTATGCTACAAAATATTTGTTGAATTTCATCTTGCCGGAAAGATGATGATAAAAAAAAAATATTTTTCAGTAGTGGAAGAAAATAACAATTGTCCTTTCAAAAGAAACTCACTTCCTTGATTAAGGTCACTCTAAAGCGGCCTTTCGTTTACTGGAGGTAGTTGTTTGATATCCACATATAGATATAAGAACATTCCACCAATAGGTTCATGTTGTTTCGATGGCACAGCACTACGTAATCGTAAATCTATTTTTCGCAAAAGACTGTATCCAATGATACTCATTTCATCTATACTTATGAATTTACAATTTCGAAATTCCTCCTGAAATTGACCAATCGAATATAGACTAAGATCTCTTAGCTTTTGATTTTGTCCAAATAAAATTTTGAATGAATCGTTGATCCATTTATATTGACTGCGGCAACACCAGTTGGTGCAAGCAATTGAAAAGAAATGGACCAAATGTTTAATTTAATCGAGCAGTGAAGTATTGTATTAAAGTACTTTTTCCAGAACCTGCTTTTCCTTGGACAACATTTCTTTTTATTGACATTTCTTGTCTATGACCCTGCAAGAAATTGAGCTGTTCTTCAAAAATATTTATTATTTGTTTCTGTTCATGGGAAAAGACGGACTTTGGCAATTTAGAAAGAACAATGACACAACCACTTTTGTCACTCTCCATTCCATTTTCCATAAACCATCCTCACCTTTTCCATCCTCACCTTTCCATTTTCAGTAAAATTCTGTAATTTATTAAGTAAATCTTGACTTTGAATGGTCACTCAATAGCCACTTATACTTTGTATCAATGTCCCTTCTGCCCAAATCTAATTCATCCAGTACATTATTTTGTCTTGAAGCGACATTCATCCAGTCAAATGGTTGATCTATTTCAGTAGATTCTATTTCTTCAGATTCTTCCTCATCTTCTAAATTTTGCTACAGATATTCCAAATCCAATCTTCGAATTTCATTATTCTCAAAACGCTGTTCATACATAATTTACCATGAAGTATTATTTGGATTCATAATTTGAAAATCACGCAAAGGAATATACAACATAACTTGTTGCTTATAGAAATCTTCATTATTTACATTATTAGAATCATATTCAAATTTAGGTATAATTCTGGAGATAAATGTTTTTTTCTGATACTGAAATTTTCTCCGCGTTTATAAACGTTTGTGAAATAATTCTGCAAGGACATATTTTCAAATCTCACTGAGCGTTGCTGGTACTTTTCCAAAATATTTGAAACGGATATGCTTCCATCCTCTTTACTCATATCTAATTGTTCCCATGCGTTCCTTGCTAAATTATTGGCGACAAACATACGAAATGGCTTATACAAAGGCCATCCCATTAACATCCAAAATATTTCCTGGGCAGAATAATTATGTTCAGCACACATTTTTATTAAAATCGTCTGAATTATCTGCTGAACATTGATATTATCGCGTGATTCTTGAACTGTTTGTCTGATGAAATCTTTCATGATTTCTGATCTGGGTTCACATTTGCCAGAATGTTTAGCAGTATATTTTAGAACTGCGTGAATGGAATGACTGCTTGGGAATCCATGTATGCTCGCCAAATTTTTTAAATTTGTGGGCTATGACTGTTTAAATAAGGACTATTTCTTTTTTAAATGGATTTGAGTTCATTATTAAACAACTGATTTTTTTCTTTCGGGAGAACATTCTTTGAGAAATTTGAAACGGCATGTGACTTCATAAGAATATTTTTTCTTTCTCTTGCGATAAACTTTAGAGCATTTATGCATTTGTGCTGCATGTATTAATTGATTTTAATCAGTAGCTTCATCAGGCACATCCGTAAAATGAAATTTAGATGTATGCATGTATATCATGAACTTGATTAGGATTTGGTTGCCAAGTCGATATGAATTCGTCAAAGAATTTTACAATTTTACATATCTTTTCATCGTCATTTGAACTAAGGTTGTTTACATTAAGAGCATCTTCAAATAAAAAAAAAACATGCATGTGAGGACTACCTCTATGTTGAAACTCAATGAGAAACCAAAATTCCTTGACTTTGAAATATTTCTTGAAAAAAATGTTCCATAAAGGAATACAACCGCTTATGAAAAAAGTAAGCATCGATTACAGGATTTTCAATTCAAAAATTTTGATTTTCTGATGAATTCAGAATTTTGGTTACGATTAGTATAATCATAGTATGCATAAATGATGCGATAAATTTCAGGCCAGTATAAATCAGCTGCACTAAGTGTAATGAAAATAGTAGGAGTTCCCAATTCCTCAACCATGTCTAACAACTCTCGTGATCTGATAAATCAAAAACAGTTCGATGATCTTAAATTAGCATTGAAAGATAAATTCGACTTGTACAATGTAGGATCTTTCTGCAAACGTTCCTGGAGTTTTTCAACTGTTTCAGCATTATGTAGGAGAGAATTTTTTTAATACAAATAATCCCATTTCGTAATGCTGTCCAACGCATTATGCTATTGAAAGCAAAATAACTAAATCTTCGATGCCGTGCAAATCTTTCATCGTCATATATCATGAGAAATTTAAAGTATTCTTTTGGAGTAATTTTACGAACTCTAGCATCGCTAAATTCACCTCATTCTGTTGGAAAATTCTACAAATATATCCATCACATAAAAATGCATTTATAGGCTTAGTATCTATCTGAAGCTAAGGAATGACACTGCATTCATAATTTCCTTCTTTAATACCTAACATACTATTTATTGCCTCTCGATTACATCTGAAATTCACAATTGGGACTATGGATTCTTATATACACTGGTTTAGAAAAAAGTAAAGAAAAATCACAAAAAGAGCGATAAATCGTTCAAAAATTAAGCTATCTGTTTGAATTTTGGATATGTTGTTAACTAAAAGATGCTGATTAAAATTACAAAATGCAAATTAGTGGTGCAGCTATTGGATTGCGCCATCTGTGCGGAGCATAAAAATGCATGCTAGAGAGTACGGCTACTGGTGTCGCTGTGATTATAAGATAAGAAAACTGAGATAGCCAATTCACTATAATGAACTCGAGGTATCATTTGTCCGCATAACTGCGATATAGAGCTATTGGATGACTGGATGCAGGCCAAAGTCAGACAGAAGTGGCCAGATGAAAAAAAATGAGTCCTTCTGTTGTTCATAGGCTTTGGAAACAATTTCTAACCACTGGTTCCGCTTCCAAAAGGTTCAGCGAAGGACGACAAAAGCTACGACAAGCACCGATGACCGATATTTACGGTTATGTGTACGAAGGAATAGAGCAGCAACTCCCTCTCATCTTAAATCCGTCCTTGCTGCAGCCACTGGAAGGTTGGTATCAACGTCTACAGTGCATAGAAAGATTCATGAAGGTGATCTTTACGCGATGCGATCAGATATTTGTGTGCCGTTCACCTCATGTCTCCGGAGGGCACGTTTAAGGTGGGCACGTGAACATGTACACTGGACGGCTGATCAATGGGGGCGAGTTCTCGTCACAAATGAGTTCCAGTTTAGCCTCCAAAGCAATAGTAGGCATTGTTTGATTTGGAGAGAACAGGGAACACTCTATAATGCATCAAACATTCGCGAAAGAGATTCGTATGGAGGAGGCAGTGTCTGTATTTGGGATGGTATATCTTTGGGCGGGCGTACAGACCTCCATGTGTTTCCACATGGAACTGTGAATACTCACGTTTATTGAGATGACATTCTTGATGCTTATGTGCACCCTTATGCCGGCGCAATATGTAATGGTTCCCTGTTATAGGACGATAACGCTATACCACACAGGGTTCACATCGTATAAGATTATCTTCAGCATCAAACAATTCGGCGCATGGAATGACCAGCCCGATCGCTAGACTTGAATTCCATCGAGAATGTGTGGGATGCTTTAGGAAGATGTGTCTCTTCTCTCAATCCCCCCAAATCAGACCCTTGCCACGCTTACAACTGCTTTACAAGAGCAATGACTCGCACTTCCCAGCGAACTTATCGATCGCATAATTGACAGTATCACAGTTCGCTCTATGTGTTGTTCTGCTTCTAGGGATGAACATACCACATATTAAAGGTACTTTTCCTATACCAATCTAAGACATTTATTTTGTTTATTTTATAAATGTATTAATTTGTGAAACACAATAATAGTCTGGTTTATTTCTTTTAATGTTTTTTATAACTTACTATGTGTTGTAAATTGTGTCTCGGTTTTATAAAAATCTACTTGTTACATTTTGAGTAATCGCTACTTTTGTCGTTTTTCGTTAATTTTTGGAAACCAGTGTATTATTTGTGCATGGACATTGATCATCTACAGGATTGAAATTTCTTTCAACAGGTGGTAAATAAATCTGCTATTGCTCTTGACTCAGTATTATTCGCTGAAAAATATTTTCATTTTCGGGTAAACTCTGCAAATTATTTTCATCAACAGTAATATAACGATACCAACGATTATTTTCCTTTAGATATTCTAAAACAGACTTAACGTTTTCAAGATTTACTATAAAATCTTTGAATTCATCACCATCTTGTCTTCTAACAAAGGTGTACTGTGATATAGTATCTATGGAATGAGGTAATAAAGGACAAAATTCTGTAATATCTTGATGAAAATTAATAACTTGCCCACTGTATCCAAGTTGAACACCTTTAATGCGATAAACAGTAATGACTGGATGAAAGTGGACAATTAATTGCTCCTCAACGAAAGTTAAGTTCTTGAATATTTCCAGTTGTGGATCTGGATCCATATTATTAGCCACAGAAAAAAAATATAGTTCATTATTTACTATACATTTATGGTAAGTCTTACAAGATCCGTCAGATTGAATATGCGTGTCAAACCAACGACGATGTCAAATTTTTCTAAACAATAATTTTAATTTTTTTTGTGCACCTTCGAAATTTAAAGCATATTTCCGAGCACACGCATTCTCTGTCAGAAGGGATTCGTCTTGCCGTCGTTTTTTACGCTGACAAGTAGCCTCTTGCCTTCTTTTCGAACAGAAATTGTGCGTTTTCTCGGCATTCTTTATAATAGAACTAATACATTTCATAAATTGTTTTTAAACGCAAACATATTAAAAATAATACTAATAGTAATTACTTCTTAATAGTAAATATGTTTCATTTGCATAAATTTTCAACCTTCGAATTCAAATAACACTTTATATAACGAATTTAACAATTAATTTTATTTTATTACAGTTCTTTTCTTGCCACTTTACAAAAAAATCATAATATAATTCTTTTAAAATGTCTAACTTTCGTCTGCTTAAATTATTTCACATAATAAGAATAAATTGTGTATTTGAATTCTTAACACTAAAAAATACTTAATGTAATTAATTGAATTTTCACAAATTTTAATTCATTAAAAATATGCTATAATTATCTTAAAAAAAGTATTTTAAAAATTTCATAAAGGAAATCGTGAAACTATTATATGAATAAAAGGAATGCGCACCAAAATATGCGCCATTTTCAACAAATCTTAATAAAGTATTCTATTAAAATGTATATTTCGTGTATTTAACATACATTTTTAATATAAGAAAGTTTAATGTAAGTAAAGTTTTAAGCTGTAGCAGGCATTACGATAATTATTTTACCTCACATGCAAATAATTAGAGATATACATATTACGTATGCCCCGCTGCAATACTAAAAAGCTCCACCCGGTATTACTAAAATTCTTTTACCTCACATGCAAATAATTAGAGATTATTTAAGCCCGCGTAATTATTACAATATTTTTTTTTAAAAAAAATAAAGTCAAACATTTTATCACAAACATCAACAAAACGTTTTATTCTATTTATTTCTTATTCCAAAGATGCAGTTTTATCGTCTGCTGCTATACTAAAATGATAAATTAAATTTTATTAAAAATAGTGTGCTGTAGTAGAAAAATATTTTACTAAATCGAATAGTTATTTTTAATTTTGGTTGTAGAACTAATAAATCTGCAGATCAGGAGCCTCAACATCAGATCTGCAATTCATTGTTTTTAGACACACTCTAGTAATATTCAATTTCCTGCAAACCGCAATTTAAAGTTTTCAAATTACGTATTTATTTATAAGAAAAAAACATACGAAGTTTTCAGACATTAGAAGCGTTAAATTAAAAACGTTGTTATGGAAGGATATTTTGAATTTTCATGAGCTACTAATTCTGGTATTTTTTGTAAATAATACAGTATTCAGGGGGGCTCCGCCCCCCTGAACCCCCGTGGTCTCATTAATTTACATATGTAACTTTTTATTGATTGCGCTAATGATTATGGTAAATCTTTTTACACTTCCGAGCTTTATTCTTCTATACTGGTGGGCAGAAAAGGATTTACATTGACGCAATTATATTAAAAGTTTAGGTTTTACGAACGAAAATGTAATTTCCTTTTAAAGATAAAAAAAATTTCATTCATATTTTCTGAAATGAGGCGGCATTAAGAACTAACACTCGTCAAAAAATATTTTTTCAGGCAATCTAGTTAATGTTTGTTTTTAAGAATGAAAATATTTATTTCCCGATGCAATGACGTCCTTTTCGACAGCGATAATTTTGCGATGCATAATTTTGACATTTACTATCAATTTACTTTTCAAAAGTTTTTTTTTTTCTCATTGAAATTTTCGATTAAAAATTATATATTTCTGTTAGCTGCGTCCAGACGATAAACCGTGAGATATTAATAACGTTTTTTTTAATAATAAGAATTAATATCATAACACAAGCCCCTTTTATTTCAACCTCAAAGCGTATTTGTTTTATTTTTGATATATGAGATCAAATTCACCTTTCTGTTGGTAGGAAACAGTTAAAATAAAATTAAGACAATGAAATATGTGATTGAAAAAAGCAAATTAAAAAAAAAGAAAGTATTTTATATTATTGGAACACATATATAAAATCCCTCTATAAGATATACACTGAATTTAAAAACTCTGACAAATGTATACACAAAATTTCAAACTAATATGAATAATGCATGGTTCTAATTAGGAAATTCCATCATCCATAATTTATCATTTAAATCTTTCAATCATATGAGCCATTTCTTTTCAAGAAATAAAAATGGAAAAATCGTCTGAATTGCTATAGGAAAATTTCATTAGCATTAAGGCGGAAAATAAAATGTTCTATATATTCCAAACGAATGAACCAAATTTAACCAAAAACTATACAGCTAAATCCGGTGACCTCACCAACATGCCTCCTTAATTTCAAGCTAATCGGATGCTTTTTACGACAGTTATCGCCGGACAGACAGACTAACAGACAGAAACCAAAAACTTTTCGGGTCTCCACAGTAAGCCTTCACTGACGTTTCGGCAATTAAATTTATGAACTCCCGTGCATAGAACGGGTTAAACAGCTAGTTAAATTTAAAAAACATTTTTTGAGATATTTTGGCGGAATAACGAAAATATATTTTATTTTTTTAATTAATCATGATTCTATATATAAGTACTAACTCCATGATTTATTGATTTTTCTTCTGAAAATATACGTGTTTCTTTTTTTTTTCTTTTTCTTTTTTTTTTTTTTTTTTTTTTTGCAAAAATGCTTCCGTAGTGGAACAACGTGTAAAATAAAATAATTAAAATAATACTTTTTTTAAAGTTATTCTGTAGAAAAAATAATATTGTACAAATCTACAAATCATAATTTATTTTTATGTTTAATTTCAAATCAAAATAATGAAAAGTATTTCATAAAGAGTACGACAAAATGTAATTTGCATAGACTAGTAGAGGATTCTCTTCGCTCATCCTAACAAAATGCACAAACATGCACACTGATTTTTTGAAATGTAACGGAAAATTTTCTGTAATTTACCGGGAAAAAGTTCCGTTAAAATACGGAAATAGTACTGGCGTCTAGATAGCCAGTAGTATTTCCTTATTTTAGGACTTTTTTTTTTTGTTGTTTAGAGTGTAATCTTGTTTTCGCTGCGGTTTCGTTACCATAACAACAACAACAACAAATTCTTACCATCCAAATATTCTGAAAATTTAATAGATTACAAGATACATTTAATAGATTATAACTGTATCCGAACGCTCTTTATGATTTTGTAAATATATATATATATATATATATACTTCTTAGAGAGAAGCGGAGTAAAATCAAATGAAACCGAGAATTTGGTCTCCCGAGATGCTAAAAAAAAAATTGCTGGAATACAGACATTTAGTAATACAGTCGTTATTTTATTCGTTTATGTTTGGCACGAAGTGACCAGGTTCGGGGGCATTTAAAAAAGGATTAAAATTCGCTTTTTTTAAAACCGACTACAACACCGATTAGAAGACTGTTCAGATTTAATAGCATGCTTTTGGTTTGTCGTTATCTCTACATCTGTGTCCTGTAAGGGTATCTATAAGGATTAAAAACTTTTTTTTTTTTTTTCGGAAAAAGATCGTTTTTTGATTTTTTCAAAGGATTAAGCAATATTTTCCCGAAATAATTGCAGCATTTGAGACGTAAGTGTACGATCTTTAAGAATATGTCTTCCAATTTGAACTGTAGAGAATGATTTGACCGATTTAAGCCAGATAAGTATTTTAAAAATTTCCACGTGTGAAATTTAACGCATATGTATATATTTAATATATATTATTACTTTCTGTATCGGTCCATATTTCACACTTATCAGAATATATCACTTTTACTTCCACCCTATGTTCGGAATTATTCTTTAATCTACTATTAATTGAAAAAGATATACGCATCATCGAGAATACTAAATTATGTATCCTAATGGCTCATTAATTTTTTTCTTTGAATAAGAGATTAATTCATTTTTGCGATACTGACTAAGACAATAGATACCTCTAAAGAAACATTTCTGCCAATAAATTAGTCCGCAAAACTTTGATCATCATATGAATTCAAACCTGTTCGAAAATGTATGCTATGTTCAATATCACATGAATTCCTAACGATATTGAACTTTTCGGGGTATTATTCATTGATTTCTAAACTATTTTGGATTAGATTCGAGGTTTTCAATGGAATTTACGATTATTCTTAAAGGCTGAGAATCTTTATGAATTTTAATTATTCTCACGTCATATATGAATTTAAGGGAATGTTTGTACATAAAATAATTACTTAAATTCATTTTTATGCGAAAAAGGTTCAATCACTATGCGATCTATTAATATGCATTTACATGTATATTTTTTTACAATGCGCAGTAGAAAAAATACATTATTCTAAAATTTGTTTTAATAGATGTTGTAAGATTATTTCAATTTCACTATTAAAAGCAAGACATGACAGCAAATACTGTCACAATATATGCTAGTATTTTAAATTACACCAAAAAATTATTTTGACTTTAGTGTTTTTGGGATTTCTATGACTTTATAAGTATGTAGAATTATAATTAAAAATGATAGCGTTCCTAACAATAAACAAGCTATCATTACTAATAGATTTTTAAATCTTCCTTTTATGAACAATACCTTTTAAAACAGATTTCTTTACAAACTAGAAAAACACTGAAAAAAATTATCTAGAAAATAAATTGTGGCTCTAGAAAAAAATAGTTCCATGTCATCCTTATAAAATCTAGTTCCCTTTGATAGAGAGTTCTTGTTGTGCCTATTAAAATTCAATGGAGTTTTCCTATATTATCGTGGAGAAACTTATTTAAAAATCTCTGCAAATTATTGTAAACACAAGAAGTGAATTTTAGTAATTATAATTCTCAGTTTATAAATTAATTCTACAAATCAAGCGATACTTTCTCGCTATTCAAACGATTCATAATATAATGTATCGTTTCATCAACTAGAAACCCTATAGACTAGAAATTATCCAGCCTTTTGTCTATTCAGTTTAATTTTTTTTTTACCTTACTCGCTTAACTTCAGAAATCTATATTTCTAATTTAGGATTTAGAATATGATACCATTCGTTCTAGATGAAGGCGGCATATTTTTTCTTTCGGTGAAGATTCTGTGAGTCTAATACAATTTACGTTGTTTAAGTTACTAAATTTACTACCAAATTATAAAAGCAAAAACTGAGATATTCTGCTTCTGAACAGGTAACAAAAATCATTTTATAAATATATATATCTTCCACTATTTTCTATGTATAGTAATTCCTTTTAGTACAATAATACCCTCTTAATTTTTTTTATGTTTTCAGAAAGCTTCTTGAAGCTGTTTATAAATATATACATATCATAAGCTTAAAAGAAAGTATGCTGTGGTCATTTCAAAACCCTCTTCTATACCGTTCCAATACCACTCTTAACAGAATGGACGATTCTGAATAAAAAGCATAGTGAATCATATTGAATTTCTCACTGATTTGCAGTGAGTAGTGAAACAAAAGATCTGTATAAGAACTAAATTCGATTTTAGGCATTAAAGTTTTAAATTAGACCATCATGCAAATGTCGAATCATTAAACTCAGATGTAATATTTGGTGCATTTTTATACAGTAAAATATAACATAGAGCTAAAATGTTTATCGCAAAAAGAAAGAGTACTGTTTCGTTATCTCACCCAGAACCAACGTTGCCAAAAAACATAAGCGATTCATGCAGCAACGCGGTTAAAAATATATGATAGCAAGAATAAAGTTGATGAAACTGCAAAACACGCTGCTAAATTGCATTACATTGCCATGGGGCCGAATAGGAATATTTCCCCAAACATAAGGTAGAAAAACACCTGTAAGTGAAATCAAGATTGAATCATTATCGATTTATATTAAATTCTAATAGATTGCAGTTAACTTCGCAGTTTAGTTACATTTGGTAAATTAATTGTTAAGTTATATCTGTCGGTACACTGTTGCACTAGTTCTTAGATATGGCAATTGCGGAAAAAGTGAAAATATTAAAATAGCTCTGCATTTACATCAAACCTAATCAAAAAAAATTTATGTTAAATATACAAAATATGCAGTTTGAAGAACTCTTGTGCAATAGATTTTAAGTTTTATCTATCTCGGATATCATTATCATTACTGCATACCAGTCGTTCGATATACACCAACACCCAATGTTAATCCCCAGTAATTTATATCAACGTTTCGTTGAATATATTTTGGGAAATTATATGGATTATACTTACAGCTTTCTTGAGATACAGTGATCACCAATTGTATATCGTACAGAGACGTATAGACATGCAGTTAAAAAGACAGACATATCGTGTTCAGGGCATCATAAAACGTGTAAATTCGTCAAGAAATACAAAATTGAACTTTTTAACGATTATAATCCTTCTTCTTAATTAAATAGAAGAAGAAGTTACGAAAATTCGAATATTTAAAAGAAATGTTTGCATAGTTATGATAATGATCGTGCAAATAATTCATATTTCATTACAAACATTGACACATAAAAAGAAAAATAATTTGTGATAATTATAGATTAAATGCAAGTTTTCTGATACATGATAGTCACAAAATTACATTCTTTTAATTATTTTTTTCGTTCGTTGCTACTAGATCATTAATTGAAAATGGGCGCGCGTGTCCTTCGTCCGGTGGAAGGGAAAAAAATTTTTTTTAGAAATGTCTATAATCGAAATTATTCGATTTCATAATAAAAAGGAATAGATGTAAGGAACTCAAAACACGAGGAAATGAAAAACGTTATAAATGATTTTTACAAAAATCATGGTGCTACGTTTCGTCGCTCTTAAAATTATAATTCAGTAAAATATTTTTGTAAATGTGAATCTATTCTAAGAACATTTAGTTAGCATTAAATGTTTCAAGTGAAGTATTTTAGAAATTCACTGCTAGTTTATTAAATTATTCCATATCTTAAATAATATCCCATTCATTTCGTTTCATTTATTTCTATTTAAAATGCATATATTATTTTTATTATTTTTTACATTTCCCTACCCAAAATTCGTCATGGACACACGCAATATTTTTATCCCTGAAATTATTCGATTTCAGAATATTTTGTTTCTTGATCATAAAGTTTTTTCGAAAGAAGCCTCAATGTATTCGCTCACTTACTGGCGTCTTTCGTCCATCCGCCGAACGGGGCTCTACCATTGGTTACAAGACTCATGCATTGCGGGGTTTTGTATTCTTGCGCTCTAGCCAATAAATGTATTTGCACTCTGACATAATAGAAAATTTTCTCGTTTCTCTTGTCTCAAAATCCGCGGATCCACTGCCAGGGAAATGCCCATGCTGTAGTGTAGCTGCTTACTTTAAATTCTGATTTTTCGCTAGTTCTGTGCAGGCATAATTTTACGTTACCTACTGCGTGATTATATAGAATATGTCCAGGTCTTAATAACTGATTGTGTCGAAAAAGATATATTTGCATATTCCTATTGTTGTTACTTAAATAAAGACTTGCTTCAACTGATTTATTTCTTGGAGAAACTACTATTTTTTTTTTATTATTCAACGCCGTGCATAAGCATCTTGTACACGTCAGTTGCCTATATTTAGTTACTTTATTCTCGGAGTGATGTTATTAGCAGATTGTGCACTCATTTAACATATAATGTTTTATCACAATAACGATTTTTCGAGACAAATGTATGTACACACACATATATATATGAAAGGATAAAACCCCTTTTTAAATTCAAAATTTCAAAAATTTAAATTAAAATCCGAAGTTTTCGTCCTAACTTTAAATCTCAATCTAAAACCAGTTTTACCCCTTATAACTTTGTTTCTTAGCAATACATCGTATTACTTTCAGATATCATTTTCGGACGATCTTTAAGAGTAAACTTGCTGACGTTCGGAATATTCTCATTCAGTTGTGGTTAGCTCATCCCCGGGCAAGCCAAGCCTAACTCTGGCATCTGATCCCGGACAATCAATCAAAAGCTAATCAGCCAATTAAAGAAATGTTCCTCCCAAATTTACAACTATGCCCTCTGCTGGAAAATATGTTTAATCCCAAGATATTAGCTAAAACCCGCGCCAAAAACGACGGATCTTGCAGATTTGAGAAGCCGGCAAAACGTATGACAATGTAGCTCCTGAAAATCATCGTACGTGGCTCGAGGGGCCCCCGGCCGAACTCGCGACTCAGACTGTAAGATGAGCGGCTAAATAAAAGAGTTCGGTCCACCAAGCGGTTCCCGAGTCCCAGTTATTTAATCCACTAGTTCTGTGAACTCCTAGATGTCTTTGCATATTAAAGACGGCTGTACGGACACATGCCGGAAAGTAAACGGCTGCGACTACGCTATACAAGTCCGGGGAACGTTCCCGATATTTATTCGTTACATTTGAAAAGTCGGCGAGGATAGTTTCCTGCCGGGAAAATCCCTCTGCTCTGCCACGAGAAATATGACTACAGTGATAAAAGAAAAAGAAGAAAAAGAAAATATCTGGACTTATGCGATTCGGACAATTCCCTACGAAGATCCCTCTGCTCGTCGCGAAAAGTATGTTACTACGGTGAGAAAAGAAAAAGAAAATGACTTTAGCTTGCCTGCATGCTGAAATATTAGAAAGAATAGAAAAAGTAATAACCTCAGTGCCGAGAAAAACTATGCACCCTAAATTTCAACCGAATCACCGAACGATCGTGAAAAGAAAGAAAAAGAGCATTTATTCACTCCGAAATTTATTTCATCTTCAATGATGCCTGATAAAGGAAGATATAATTTCAGACTGCAATTTTAAACATCTATTTAACTTCTCTATCCACTCTCCGGTAAAACTTCTATTTAATTACAACTGTGATTTCGCGTTTCCTAAAGATGATTCAAACACAGAGTTCTTCATTTGGATTTTCGCTAATCAACCGAGTGAAAAAGTGGGTCAGACTTTTCAAGGTTAAAGGTCGCAATCGCGAGTAACTCTTTTTCTCCTGTATCAAAGCAAATGAGTCACTCATCGGTAGAAACTGATTTATTTTTATTTTCAGCAGAGGAATAATTGAGAAGCGAGGACTAGAACAGTTTTATTTTGTTCTTTATCAGAATTTATTAGACAATGAAAAAAAAAAAAAAAAAAAAAAAAATAGTGATAATAATTAGGTAGCGTTACAAGTAGTTTTTCTTTCTTTTGTAAATTTCTTTGGATAATCTAATTCACATGTATGTTCCGTTTTATTTATGTTTATTTCAGTTTGATGTTTTTCAGTTTAAAAGTAACTATAATTGGAAAAAAAAAAAAATACGCGGACTTTATTGGGAAGGCTAAGTATATTCCTTTTAATTTTTTTGTGAAATAACTTAACACTGCAGATTTCTCATGTTCATTATTTATTTTATGTAATATTTTAGTTACAAGAAATCAGTTTTGTTGTATTAAACAATGTTCTTACTAATTTTTATTTTTAACTTTAAATATTGACTACGAATTTGTTATTTCCGAAAATACTAAAGAAAAAATGGGAAAGTTCTCACTGCGAATGGGAATTATTTTAGAATGAAAAAGAAAACAAAAAATTACTGTTATCAATGTGTAAATTTTAAAATTTTGACAACGTTCATGAAGTCAAAGTAGTTAATTTAAAATATGGGTACTTTAAAGGAAGGTTAAAGATTTTAAACAAATTCCAATTTATTATTTTAAAATTTTTATTAGCTTTATTTTTTATTTCTTGCGGGATTTAAGGTTTATTATTAAAATTATGGAAAATTTTTGGGTTGACACACTACATGCGCGTTAAAATCGTGGTAAACGAAAATAACACTAATTTTGTTTTCTTATTCATCAAGTGACGCATACGTGCGATCACCCAAAAGTAAAATTTATTTGATTTTAATGTTTCTGGCATACAGTGAATCAATGTTAAACTAGTTACATGATTAAAAAAAAAAAAAAAAAAAAAAAAAAAAAAAAAATATATATATATTAAATAATCCTGTGCAAATGAGTATTTGCGTAAGTTTAGTAACCTATTCCATTATTTTTTTTTAAATACAGATGAGCACACTGAAATTTCTAAATGTTTGTAAATAGTTATTTATGCCAGGTTGTGTGTTATATTAATCCATATTTGAATCATTTTTGTGTAGACACTTTTTATTTTAATGAGAACGTTTTCAAGTATTTCTTTTTATATATAGAATTTTATACAAATCATTATTCATTTCTATATTTTTGTGTATAGCTTGAATGTCATATTTTACCTTATGTTATATTTTAGTATTTGAGTTTTAATTTTTAGTATTTTTATCCAGTATTTTTTTTAATTAATTCCATTTCATATTAAAGAGTGAGTTGGTTACCCCAACCATATTGAAGAGACAAAATGGAAAAGGTCCCGTCCTTACCATTTCATAAAAATAAAATTTAAGCAGGTATTTAACCCCTGTCACTTTTAGAAAACAGGTGAAGGTCCCGCCCCCATCATGTTAAAAATAGTTTCAATAATTCAGTCATTGGTTTAGACATGACCGTGGTAACCCCATTTTAACCATGGTAAATCCACTAGTGTCTAATTCCACACATTCAATTTTTAAAGATGACCATGGTTCCACCCCATTAAGTCTTTAAACAAAATATTTTTTTTAAGTAACTTAAAACCGAAAATACCCCTCTACAGACAAACCGGATTCAGTGACCTGTATAATCTGAACAAATGTGGCAACTGTTGATAAAATAAATGTCCGGACAATAAAAGCTAGCTAACAAAAATTTGTCAACGGGTTGCCATGCACTTAGAAGTCTTGGTCATAATCCTGCTTGTTTGAACCAGGGTCTATTATTTTATTAATTTTTTTTATTTGTTGTATCTATTTAATTTTCCTGTTTTATTTATGGATTTTTTTTTTCTTTTTGCCAGTAGTAAAATTCTTGAATTCTTAAAAATTTAGAGATTTTTGCTATTTGCCAAGAGCTGAGTGAGATGTAAATGTGGTTTATTAAATTATGACTTTAGTTTATTAATGCCACTGAGGAAAATGAATAATACCCCAGTCTGCAAAATAATAAACACCATTACTTACAGGTAAACTGCATCTACATCTTCACATAAAAAAATAAACATAAAGCTCATTTTTCTTTTTTTTTAATTTTTGCTAAAATCTCCATTGAGATTTAGGATTATGCGAAAACCATAACTGGTTTAGGATGTGCTAAAACCTCCCTGAGGTTTAGGATAAATACTACTTACCTTGCAAGTAGTCTTCCATGTAAATAAGACTTCAAGATATTATTTTTCTTTATTATCATACATATTTTAACGTACTTATTTCAACATTATTTAATATTTGCTATAATAATATATTATTTTTAATCTTGCTAATTTTATATGTCAACATATTTTTAATATTTACACACTTTGAAATAAAAGGTGAAGAAATGTTCAAATGTTTTTATAAGTTCACATTTTTAAGTATTTCTCTAAGTTCAATATTTTTATATTTTGCTGTACATTGTTTTTATTTGAATACTATTTACATATTTGAAAATAGATGAGGAATTCCAGTTTTCATCTATAATTATGGTTAATAATTTTTCCTATGTTTACGTGCAATTTCCAATATTATATTTGTAAATAAATATATTTTTACACATTTTAATTTTATATAAAAATGTGAAATTGTGTGCTCAAAGACTTTAACAAAAAGAGCATAAACTTCTTGACCAAAGAACTTCAAAATAAGAAAATTATGGTCAATATTTAAACAACACTATTTTATTATTGTGTTTTCTGATATATTTCTTCAACTATTATTATTATTATTATTATTGTTTATGTTTTTTCAGCTTTCCTTTATATTTTATGATACTTTTATACTTCATATCTATCATTATATTTTTTCAAGCATTTTATGTAAAGTTCGGTCAGGTTGTCCCAAGAGCCAAATCCTAAACTTAAGATATTTTACGTAAAAATTTAAAATCTTTAAAATTTTTCCTTAAAGTTTATACTTCAAAATTTAAATTTTAAATATGTTTCCCAGCAGCAAAATTCAACCCTCCCGTCTTAGCAAACTTAAGTTTAACGTTACATTTAATTTAAATTTACCTTTAGATTTAACTTTAACCCTAATCTGTAATGTCGCACTTATCTGTTTTTGTATTCACCATTTTCCGGGGCGAGTCCCCCCAGATTTGCAGGCGAATCTGGTGGACCTCTACTTGGAGGGGGGGGGATATGAAAGGATAAAACCCCTTTTTAAATTCAAAATTTCAAAAATTTAAATTAAAATCCGAAGTTTTCGTCCTAACTTTAAATCTCAATCTAAAACCAGTTTTACCCCTTATAACTTTGTTTCTTAGCAATACATCGTATTACTTTCAGATATCATTTTCGGACGATCTTTAAGAGTAAACTTGCTGACGTTCGGAATATTCTCATTCAGTTGTGGTTAGCTCATCCCCGGGCAAGCCAAGCCTAACTCTGGCATCTGATCCCGGACAATCAATCAAAAGCTAATCAGCCAATTAAAGAAATGTTCCTCCCAAATTTACAACTATGCCCTCTGCTGGAAAATATGTTTAATCCCAAGATATTAGCTAAAACCCGCGCCAAAAACGACGGATCTTGCAGATTTGAGAAGCCGGCAAAACGTATGACAATGTAGCTCCTGAAAATCATCGTACGTGGCTCGAGGGGCCCCCGGCCGAACTCGCGACTCAGACTGTAAGATGAGCGGCTAAATAAAAGAGTTCGGTCCACCAAGCGGTTCCCGAGTCCCAGTTATTTAATCCACTAGTTCTGTGAACTCCTAGATGTCTTTGCATATTAAAGACGGCTGTACGGACACATGCCGGAAAGTAAACGGCTGCGACTACGCTATACAAGTCCGGGGAACGTTCCCGATATTTATTCGTTACATATGTTTAAACATATGTTACCGGCCAAACCCGATTTTAGGCCCAAACTAGATTGGCCTAGGCCAAACTAGTTTATCCTAACGCGCATCGGATAAACTAGTTTTTCCTAGGCCAAACTAGTTTATCCTAAGGCCCATAGGATAAACTAGTTTTTCCTAGGCCAAACTAGTTTATCCTAACGCCCATAGGATAAACTAGTTTTTCCTAGGCCAAACTAGTTTATCCTAACGCCCATAGGATAAACTAGTTTTTCCTAGGCCAAACTAGTTTGGCCTAACGATCATAGGATAAACTAGTTTAGCCTGTTATTTATTGGTCTGAACTAGTTTGTCCTAGGCTGATCTAGTTTATCCTAGGCCAATTCAATTTGGCGTGCTTTTATTGATCCCAAAAACCGCTTCCGCGCCAACCTTCTATTTTATCCTAGCCAATCTAGTTTATCCTATGCCACTTCAATTTGACATTCTTTTGTTGATGCCACAAAATGGAAAAAAAAAAGAACCGAACCGAACTAATTCAAACTCAAATTCAATTTCTCAAAAATGAGTCAAGTTCAAGCTCAAATTCAAAATTGTTCAAACGAATCCGCTCAACTCAATCACATCTATGGAAGTCCACTAAAAGCTCGTATTTTTAATTATTATTTTTAAATATAATAGAAGCTTAGCGACCAAATTTACAAAATTTTGTAAGCTAGATTTTGGTTATTAGATGTAAAGGTCTCTACAGGCCTGCTAAATTTTCCTTCCCGACACTCGGTCCGGGCTTGGTTTGGGATTACTTTTTTCGAGAGGTTCAGACCGAGATGGACCCGGACTTCCGTGAGTTTTTTTTCCGGCTTAAGTAGGGATTGGACTGCATTCTTCTTGATGTCTGCACAGGCAGAAATGATAAGTCCAATTTCCAACCCAGCTCATATGAAAATCATTTGGACCCATCTATGGTCTGTTCAGTAAAAATATCAGTGACATTCGGCACGTCCAAACTTTTTTTTATGCACGTTTTTTTAAATCGCTTTTATTCCACAATTAAAATTTATATATTTATTATTATTTTTTTTTTTACTTTCTTCTATCTTTAAAAGATTAAAATATTGGATTCGTGAAAATTTTCGACAGATTTACACGTTTTATGGGTCAGAGATTCCCAAAAACATGTTTTTACAAAATGTCTGTCTGTCTGTATGTACGTGACACAAATTTTGTGGGCGCTCTATCGCAAGAACTAATCCACGTAATTTAATAAAATTTACATCCAGGTAGTCCCTGATATAAATTGGTGCTGATTACTTTTTGGTGTAAGTCGCCCAACAGGTGGCGCTGCTATGCTGCATTTTTGACGATTTACGCAATAGCTCTATCTTAAGAGGCTACTTCAGTCAAACAAAAAGACCCTTTCGCTAATGCTAATCCTATGGAAGAAATTTATAAAGATATCTCGGTCGCATTTCAATATTTTTAAATGATTTCTTTTGCATTGAATAGTTGAGATTGATCTGTACAAAGGCCGTTGTTTACTTTTTTCTATTTTGTTTACACTTATTTCTTATGAGGACACTTTCATTTTCGGAACCGGTTTCGAAAGTAAAAGCATTCTCATAAAAAATATCTGCAATCAAAATCGAAAAAGTAAAAAACGGCCTGCATACACATCGATCTCAACTATTCAATGCAAAAAAAAAAAAAAAAAAAAAATCATTTAAAAATATTGAAATACAACCGATATATATTTATAAATTTCTTCCATAGGATTAGTATTAGCGAATGCGTCTTTTCATTTGACTGAAGTAGCCTCTTAAGAGCTAAAGCACGGATTTTCATGAAACTTCAGATTCAGTTAGTCCTTGATATGAATTGGTGATGCTTACGTTTTGGTGCATATCGCCCAACAGGTGGTGCTGCTATGCTACATTTTGCAGTATTTACACGATTTCTGCAATAGCTCTATCTCAAGAACTAATGCACAGATTTTCAACAAAGTTCATATTCAGTTAGTCCTTGATATGAATTTATCCTTATTAGCTGTTGGTGTAAATAGCATAATAGGTGGCGTTGCTGTTCTGTATTTTTCACGATTTCCTCAATAGCTCTATTTCAAGAACTAATGCACGGATTTTCATAAAACTTCAGATTCAAGTATACCTTGACTAATATTGTGGTTGATTATGTTTTGGTGTAAATCGCTCAACAGGTGACGCTGCTGGGCTGGATTTTTCACGATTTTCGCAGTATCTGTATCTCAAAAACTAATACACGGATTTTCAAAAACTTCAGATTCAATTAGACTGTAACATAAGTTGTTTCTGGTTAGGTTTTGGTATAAATTACTGCTATGCTGCACTTTGCTGGATTTACAGGATTTCAGCGACAGTCATATCTCAAGAACTAACGAACGGTATTTCATATCTTTAGAATCCCCAAGATGTGCATAGATTGCCATTTAATTTTTCACTGTGATAGCGGATTTTGAAGTATTAACATGTTTGAGATAGAAAAATGTTTTGGCATTCGTACATCCTACTACTTTTAACATGAGTAGATGCATTTTCAGGTAATGCAATTAAAGTACGGTAAAACCTGAGAAAAAATAACCAGCCTATGAAGGAATCCTGTGTAACAAAAAAAAAATATTTTGATCTCTGTAAAATGAGTATATAAGTTACTTGTAAAAAGAATATAATACATTTACAACAGACGATGAACCTTCTAATAAGGGAGCCTGCCTATAACGGATTTTCTTCTTCCCTGTGCAATTCCGTCTTAGATGATTTCATTGTATAGGATTTAAAAAATTTTTAAATCCCCAAGACGGGTATTAATGATTAACGATATTAATGATTCTATTGTAAACTATACTGATTTTTTTAATGAATATCTATTTGTATGTAATTTATCTGAATACTTACCACTAATTTTTTTACACGGCTTGGAGACTTGAAAATCTAAGAAAAATTATATAGAAAAACCTTCAAAGTCGGAATCACATAGAAAAGAAAAAAACTTCGCTATAGTTAAATTCCTTTTTTAGCAGACCCACCGTCTCTAGCAAATGCATTATGTTTTTTTTCAAACGGATTATTGTATCCAATTTGCACCGATTAAAAAAATTGTGTTTAATACAGAATTTCGTCATACACAGATTCTTCTAACAGGTTTTACAGTATTGTACCCCCATCCGTATAAACGTATATGTACTATTAAGATAATTTTAATTGTGAAAGAATGGAAACTTAAAAGTATGTGTATTTTAGGCCAAACTGGTGCCGGAAATTTTTGAAAATTCCAGATTTCTGAAAGAATATCAAATGTACTTCTCATATTCTTAATAACGCATTTATTCATAAATAATTCAAAGCCAAGTGATATTTATGTGAAAAAAAATCTGTAAATTCTTCCTCTCCTAAATTTTATGATAACCTCTCATCCCATTCTTTGGTACTCCAGCACACAATTTGTTATATGGAACATATTTCGCAACTACCGGCGGCGGTGAAATGGGGAAGATAGGGGGACAGTATCCCACTCCTCATCAAATAAATTTTATTATACGGGGGGTGACGGCAATACTACTTTGCACAGGCACCGGAGCGGTAGTTGGGATCAATAAAAGCACGTCAAATTGCATTGGCCTACGATAAACTAGATCGGCTCAGGATAAACTAGAAAGTTGGCACCGTTGCGGTCTTTGGGATGAATAAAATCACGCCAAATTGAATTGGCCTAGGATAAACTAGATCGGCCTAGGACAAACTATTTCAGACCAATGAATAGCAGGATAAACTAGTTTATCCTATGAGCGTTAGGCCAAACTAGTTTGGCCTAGGAAAATCTAGTTTATCCTATGGGCGTTAGGATAAACTAGTTTGGCCTAGGAAAAACTAGTTTATCCGATGCGCGTTAGGATAAACTAGTTTGGCCTAGGCCAATCTAGTTTGGCCTAAAATCGGGTTTGGCCGGTAACATATATATATATCAGTTTTTCTTAATTTCAAATAATCGCAGGAACCAGTCTTAGCTCTGAGGAACGAAATTTTTCCCTGAAGTGCAACTGAAAACAAAAACGCAGTTAAAGCGCATAGACACCTTAGCACGGAATGTCATCGGATCACCGTCTGTGACTTACAATCGTTAGGATTGGTTATAAGTTTGATGAATATGGATTATCCAAAACGTTGACAAAGCACCGTTAAGGAAGTTTTCTTTCATCAATAATCACCGGACTTTAAATGGGGCTTTCAGAATCCTGAACCTCTGACTAAATGAAAATAATAAACGTAATGTAATATTAATTTTCTCATTCTTTGATTGTGTAAACCTAAAACATTTGTTATTAAAATTTCATTTCAGAATTCAAAATTAAGTGTGTGTTAATACTAAAATACATTATAACCACTATAGCTATGCAAACACACTGTACATGTAGATATATGTAAAATGTTTCGTATAACATCAAACGCATTTAAATCATTTTTAAAAAAACACTTACTTATTTAATTTAAAACTCGATCCTAATTAATATTTTTTTTCAAATGAAATATGACTTCTTTTCTTGCTATACAGTACCTATCCCATACGTATCAAAAACTGCATCGCTAAACATAAATCGAATTTCTGCATACCTTTTGTTTTCTAATTGAAAATCCTCCTTCGGGACATATAATAAGCTGAATTTACGCTTTTTGTAAATTAATTCTGTTCCTTTGTGATAATTTGTATTCTATCTGTTTTGTATGAAAAAAAATTTTTTTCGACTTATTAGATTAGTCAAAAAATCAATTTTAAAGTTATATTTGAAAAAGAAAACGAAATAATAAATGTTAATTAATAAATTAAGCTCTATGTTGCCCAAAAAGTGACCTCTTTTCAATAAAAAATAAAAATGGTACGTTAATATATATGTATTTATATATACAAATATTATAAAGATGTAAAGTTTGTTTGTTTATTTGTCGGGGATAATCTCTGGAAATATCGAACATATTTATAAGGTGATGGTGGCAAAATGATGGTGACAGTCCCTGTCCCAACATATTCTATATTTTATGTCAATGCTGCCACCTCTAAGGGGGTGCAGAAGCAAAAAATGCTTTAAAATGCAATTTTTTGTGTTACTTAAGGACCTAGAAACCTGATTTTTTGCATGGTACTTATTTACATAATATAAATGCACTCTAAGACCAGTTTTTGTTTTAATCGAAATTTAAAAGGGGCGAAAATGCACGAAAAGCGTTCTAAAAACGTTTTAAATTACGATTTCTATGCAATCTCAGAAAATAGCAAACCGATTTCAAAAATAATGGCAGCAAATTGATGGTGACTGTTCCAACATATGTTTTTATGTTGGTGACACTACCCATTGTGGGTTGGAGCAGAAAAAAGTTCTAAATTTCAATTTTTGTGATAGTGGAGGAGCTAGAAAACTGAAATTTGGAGTGACAGATATTTTTAAGAATTAAATGCTCTCTAAGAGCAGTTTCTACACATTTAAACATAGAATTTTGTAGAAATGTGCTAAAAGCGTTCCAAAAACGCTCTAAATTACAATTTCGGTGCAATGTCATTAAATATCAAACCGATTTCAAAAGTAGTGGCTGCAAAGTGAGGGTGGCAGTCCTTGTAACAATATAGGCTATATTTTATTTTGGTGCCACTACCACATGGGGTCTCAGGATCAAAAAAAATTCTACATTTTGATTTTGATTTTCGTTTTGTTTGCTTTCTAAAAACTTTCTAAATTACGATTTTTAGTCAATTTGCAAAGTTAAAAAGACGAAATTTAGCGTGGTATATACTTATAAGATATAAATACTCTTAAAAGCAGTATCTAAAAGTTTTTTTCGAATTTAAGGGAGTGAAATAAGCAAAAAACATTCTAAAAATGTTCTAAATTGCTATTTTTCTGAAGTCTCAGGGAATACCAAAACGATTTCAAAAGTAATGGTTTCTGATGGTGACTGTCCCTGCTCCAACATAGGCTACATTTGAAGGAGCCAAAAAGTTCTAAATTGCGACATTTGAGAAACTGAAGGCCTAGAAAGTTGAAATTTGGCCTGACAGATACTTATAAGATACAATTACTCTCTATGAACAGTCTGGAAAAAAAATTTCAATTTAAAATGTGTGAAAATGCATGAAAGCATTCTAAATATGTTCTAATTTGCGATTTCTATGCAATTGTTAAACATAGAAAATTGACATTCGGCATCGTAGATACTTATAACATAGAAATATCTCTAAAAACAATTTCTAATAAATTCCAAATTTAAATGTGTGTAATGAGTGAAAAGCGTTCAAAAAACTTTCTAAATTACGACTTCTATGGTATCGCAGGAAATACCAAAGCGATTTCAAAATTAATGGCGGCATATTTATGATGACAGTCCCTGCTCCTACGTAGTTATAATTTTTTGTCGGTGTCATTACCAAAACAGGGCTGCAGGAGTGAAAAACATTTTAAAATTGTAATTTTTGCGAGACTGAAGGTTTTAGAAACTTTAAATTTAACTTGGTTGTCTCTTATGATATGTAAATGATCTCTAAGGACTCTTTGTAAACAATTCCAAATTTAAAAAGGTGAAATGAGCGAAAAGCGCTCTAATGTCGTTCTAAATTTCGATTTTTTTTTTAAATTGTTAAAGATAAAAATTTTAAATGTCGTCTGATAGTTATTTATATGATGTAAATATTGTCAGGGAACTGTTTAAAAAAATCGAATTTTAAAAGGGTGAAAGAAGCAAAAAACGTTCTAAGAGCATTATTAATAATTATTTCTATTGAACTGTTAAAGATAGAAACTAAAACTTTGGCATAATAGATACTTATACTAAATGTTCTACAAGAACAGTTTCTAAAACATACGAAATTTAAGAAGTTAAAATGAGCGAAAAGCCTTTAAAAAAATTTTAAATTACGATTTCTTTAGAATCTCAGGAAATACTAAACCGATTTCAAAATATATGTATGCAAATTCATGTGACAGTCTCTGTTCCAACATATGCTATATTTTATTTTTGTGACTCTACCACCATAGCAATAGGTGATAGTTAGACTAGAAGCTTGGAATATCGCATGATGGTTACTTTTACGATGTAAATGAGTGTTAAGAATATCTTCTAAAAAATTCAAAAGCACAAATGAAAACTGAAATGAGGGTAAAAAGTTCTCCCTATTAATTTAATTCTTATTTTCCCCTAATGGAGTGTAATAATAAGGTTTATCGAAATTATGGAAAAATTAGCAATTTTTAAGTACTCCTAACACTATAATTTTACTAATGAAAATAGACACATAAATACCACTTCGCATGTTTTAACTATTACGCATGCAAAGCCGCTGTTGCTAGTATTAAATAAATTAGTAATATCTTTTTACTTTCTCCTTTATACATAAAAAGAATGTATTGGAATTGCGAAAATTTCGTACTTTGGTTTTTTACAACGAATTTAAACGTTTTTGTAAGATCTGAAAACAATTGACTATTTTTGAAAAATGTCTGAGTCTATGTGTGTGACATAAATTGCTTGACCGCTCTATCTCAAGAACTAAAATATTTACAGTAATCAAATTTTAGATTCATTTAGTCACTTCAGTCAAAAATTTATACTGATTAGATTTTAATGACTATCACCCAAAAATTGACGCTTCTATGCTGTGTTTTTTTAAACACCTTGATAGCTATACCTCAAGTACTAATAGACAAAATTTCTTCAAACTTCATATTCTGTAAAACCTTGACATAAATAGATATTGATTGGGTTTGAGTGTACACCGCTTAACAGATGGTGCTTCTATGAATTTTTTTCATGATTTTTGCGATATCTATGTGTCATAACCAGTTCATTTCACCAAGCTGCATTTTGCAGCAAAATCGTACATAATTTTTTGTCGAATAGATCGCACAAAAATGACGCATTTGTACTGTGTTTTTCCCGATTACAAGAATAGCTTTATCTTAAGCATAATGCACTCAACTTGATCAAACTGTGTGTTCTTTTAGACGTTGACAAAGATTGTTGCTAATCTGATATTGGTGAATACTGCCTGTACATGTGGCACTGCTCTGCTGTGTTTTTCACAATTCCATGATAGTTTTATATACTAAATTAAATCACTGTATTTCCTCAAACTGCATTTTCAATTAGACTTTTTAATGAATAGATGATGACTCAATTTCTACTTTGTCCGTTAAACAGGCACTGCTATTCTATGATTGTGGAAATACTTCTAATAGGGTTAATAATCAAATGACGCATTTTAAAGAGCGTAAGATTGCAGCATTATTAACTAAATTCTTGAAACGCTCATGCACTTCCAACCCCATTGTTTCCAGAATTGCCCCCTTTTTTACGCCAAGTTGTGACGGTGGACCTGAATAGTTTTATGTTTTATTGGAGAAACATTAAAGTTGCATGCCGTATTCAGTTGTGTAACAATTTTTAAAATCTTTTATGTGAAAATAATAATTAAATGTATATAGGGTGTTCCAAAGACATTGACCTGGGATTTTATTTCTTAAACTGGTATATGGGAACGTATACGGCAGAAAAAGTTTTTTGCTGAAAATTTTTTTTTAAAACGGAAATATAAGTGGGATACATCAATTTAAAGCTAAAGCGTTGAAGTATATGAATTTGTATGTTTTAATTTCATAAGAGCAAGTGTTTACTGAAAATGAGCTGGCACTAACAGTATAAAACTACATTTACATTTGAGCCTAAAATACAATTTATTGAAATGTATGATTTTTTTACTTTTTAGAATTCAATAAAATTACTGTGCGTTCAAATCAACAAACTATTATCATATCTTTAAGATCTACATAGATAAAATCTTTTCGATAATGTCTTTAGTACACTTTTGGCTGTATTTAAACGTTAATACTTATGTCAAAAGAGTAACGGGAAACAAACAAATGTTTTAATAAAAAAACTACTTGAAATGTTTACCCAAAACTTCTAATTCTCTGATTTTGAGGTATAAGACATATTTTACATTAAATATTTTGATTATGCTATGCATGGAATAGGCTCTGGGGAGTTGTCACAATAGCAACAAACGTCTATATCACAAGAGTAACACATATTACTTTTGTCAATAGTTTGATATAAAACTGCGTTACAACCAAAACGAACATAATTCCTAAAGTTTCGTTATTTTTTCTCTGTTATTAGAGCAGTTCTTGAAATAGATTTAGCTATAACTAAGGTTATTTTGTAAATTTTAAGGAAGATAAATTATCATTATTAATGTTTTTACAATGGGTGGATTAATTTTTATTCATTTTTGGTATTACATATGATTATAAAATTGTCGATAGTTTAGTATAAAACAGCGTTACAGCCAAAACAAACAGAATGCTTATAGTTTTTTTTTGTTTTTTCTCTGTTATTAGAGGAGTTCTTGAAATAGTTTTAGCTATAACTAAGGTTATTTTGTAAATTTTAAGGAAGATAAATTATCTTTATTAGTGCTTTTTATAATGGGTGGATTTATTTTTATTCATTTTTGGTATTACTTAATATTATAAAATAATCATGACAAGTAATTAAAGATATAATAAAGCAACTCAACTCGTGTGATTTTTGTGTGCTTTCTTTTAGTTTGAAGCACATGGACATTGAATAGATATTTTATAGGCTTTGTAAAACTTCGTTTACTAAATTCTGCTGTGTAACCTACAAACGTTCTTATAGTAACTCTTATGGAAAGGATTCTGATAGTATATTTTAAAGGAAAGATTTTAATATTACTTCTTATACACGACATTGTTTTAAAGAGCAAGACAAATTCTGCAAAGCGCCAAAAATTGTAAAGGAAAAATAAGAATGAAATTGAATATGTTGTTGTGAGAGAGAAACAAAACAAAATATATTACGATAAGGTGAAGAAAAGTCTTAGAACCAGCAAAAGTTCCAGCAAGAAAATGGAAATATTAAGAAACGAAAAAAGTAGAGAACTGGCTAACCTCAGGTACTGTAACGGAAATAATCTAACTCCACAGCTTTGGAGAATTTTATACCGATAAATATTTAAGAAGAGGTCATTCTTCAACTAAATCTACGTTATGTAAGCGTCAAAAGGTCACATAATTTCTTCAATTCTAGGGGACATTTGAAAGGAGAATACGTTTTTTGTTTAAAGAAGCTTTCCTAAATTGAAAAATTGGAGATTCCTTTGCAGCTTTAAAGCCTAGTTTAAAAAAAACAATAGAAAATTACTCATCAGCATATCTCCATTTGTTGCTGTCACGAAAACATTCAAGCAATTCACAATGTAGTAACTGGTGTACTTCCTGCATTAAACATTCCTGTGATGGATTTAATGACTTTTGCTGCCGAGATACATGATAATTAGAATTTAGGAATTCAGCATGTCTAATTTGCGGAGATAACATCGAAGAATTATTTGAAATGGAAGTCCATAATACAGAACATCTTAAAAGTTATTGTAAATAGCAAAACTTTGATAGAGGTTTTGCTATTGACAAAACGTTTATCAACATCTTCTCAATACTGTTACTTTTTCAAAACTTTGATAAACGTTTTGGAAAAGTAACAGTTAAAGAAACCATTTTTGATTGTTTAAAAATTTTCGGAAGCAACTAATAGATTATTTTCGTAATGCCAGAAAAAAAAATAATCTTTTCTCAAAGAATGGTTATACTAGTGGGTTTTCTGGGAACCGTTTTCTTTTCATGCCAAGACGAAATTTTGGTATGAAATACTACATGTAAAATCCACAAGCGGCTGTATTTTCAGCTTTTTATTTAGTATGATCACAATAAAGTAAAATCTTATGCTATTATTTTAGACAATGTAACTCATAATATATTTTTGTAAATACTTTCGTATGTAAAATTTCAACATTGCATCTTTAAGGGAATTTGGATTTTTCTGAAATGTACCTGTTTTACTTTTTTATATGTTGGCTGTGCTTTTAAATTTAAACGAAAATATAACTATGCAAATATGCCTGCAATGAATCAGACTCCATTCTCAATGAACTTAATTGGGCATACGTATTTTTTTCAAATACGCCTGGTATAGATGCTGTAGATTTATTTTGCGTTGTTGTATAATGATATATATGGAATGAAGTGCGTGCTAAAAAAAGCAAATCTAAGATATACTGCTTATTTTGTCAAAAGAAATAAAACAATGAAGTTTCATTACTTTGCGAGAAAATACCAACAGCGTAGGGCATTCAACAAATACAATTTGTTAAAACCATGATAAATTACACTATCTACTACAAACGTTACACTAACATGATTCGTACAAAGAATTTGTGTTTCATTAAGTAAATCATGATACAGGAGAAGTTGCAAGTAATGATGAATGATTATCGATAAAGAACTGATGATGATTATTGATAATGAAGACAATGATTTTGTTTGTTAAGTAGCAGAAACTGAGAGGTTGCTATGTGGTTATAGTGTTCGTTAATTTTAGAATTATTTACATCATTTTATGTTATGTTAAAATTAAACCATCATTAAAAGTTGTTCTGTATGGAAAATATTTGTTTAACTTATTTTAATTATTTTGTTTAGTATTTAAACTGATTTTTTGCTAAAATTACATTATTGACAAAATGTCACAAGAGTAACACTTAGCATTTTGCAAAATCAAATGTAAATAATTCATGTGTTATCAGATGAGTTCAATGATTAATGTTTTTTAAAAAGATATAATTACTCTGCTATATTCTGTAAATTTTATTTCTATAGTCTCATATAATTCACAGAATTTCTGTGTCAAACACAATTTTTGAAAATTGAATTTTTTGTGGTCACAAGAGTACCAAAATTTTCATTTATTATCTAGCCAAGTAAAATGCTTTTTGTTACATATTGTATATGGTTTATGAAAATAGATTACATATATTTTTAAGAAGTTGCATCAAATTTATCTTAAATACATTTTGTAATAAAAGCATTGGAAATATATATGGAAATTTGCTCTGGTGGTCACAAGATTAACAGTGGACGTTCCCAATATAACCCCGTCAAACGTGACAGTATGTGAACGAAAGATCTTCAAAACAACGTTTCGAAATTTAGATCACGAATATCTCTCTGAGCGTTTTGAGAGCTTTTCCACATTTTCATAAAAATGCTTATAAAACTAATATTAATTGAAATTTCTTTCACTGTTTATTTCTAAAATACACTTCATGACCTTTTATTTGACAAACATCTTTCAATTCTGTTAAAAGTATTTTTGTTTACAACTGATTTAATTTGTTTTAAGGAAACGGAAAAATACGGGCAAACATCTTAGAGGGATATAGAACAAACAGGAGAACAATGAAGATGGGCTTGCAATCACAGGACTACTACTCAAAGACCGCGGCGTAGTGCTTCCCAACTTAAGCATCAGGTGATTTCGTCTAGCTCCAAGTTTTGATTACAGAGAACAGCATCAAAAGCCAATAAGTATTTTATTAATTCCATTGACCTCGGCTTTTATTTCTTAAATATAGATCGTAGACTTAATTTTGAAATTATAAATATTATAAATTATAAATTATAAGTTAGATATTAGAAATTAGAAATTTACATAAAAACGGTACATAATTTTCTGAAAGCGATTAAAATATTTTAGAGGATTAAATTTGAAGATATACAAAATTTAAGTTTTTATACAGCCCCCAGTATTTGTCAATGAGTAAAATGTACCCCATTCACGAACAAGGTCATATATAAAACAAATTTTTATGATAAAAAGCCGCAGGGATATTTTTAAACAAAGTTGGTGACGGGCTAATCATAAATTAAAATGTAAATGTTTACAGCTAGAATGCGGATGACGCGACGCAGAAGAGCATCGTAAGCAAATAAAATGTGACTCTTATCTTTAGTTTTATTTAGAAATTTAAAAAACTGTGCCTCCTGAAAAATAACATTAAAGCTGTTAAAAAGCCGCAGGGATATTTTTAAACAAAGTTGGTGACGGGCTAATCATAAATTAAAATGTAAATGTTTAGAGCTAGAATGCGGATGACGCGACGCAGAAGAGCATCATAAGCAAATAAAATGCGACTCTTATCTTTAGTTTTATTTAGAAATTTAAAAAACTGTGCCTCCTGAAAAATAACATTAAAGCTTCACATGATGAACTTAATAAAACTTATATATGGCACAGTCAATGAACCACAAAACAGCTTAGAAATGTTTGCATATGCAAATATCTGACGCTGTTCGCTGCGTCACACATTTATAATATATGCGTAAATTTATTATTTCTACACAGTTTATATACTATTGGTCATAAAATTGCACAATTTTTATTTATTTACGCAATCATTGTTTTCTTTAGTAAATTGTGTACGACCTCTGAAATGCGAAAATCCGACATGATTTTTACCCTTTGCGAATTCATATCCAGACAACAAATAGTGATTTAATTTAGCATTTATATATTTTCATATATCTGCCACATTTTCTGATAAAATGATGAAACTCTGTAAATGCTCTTTTCAGTGTATAGTGCACATTTTACTCTCATTGAAACATTTTTTGTACGGTGCCGGTATAAAAATTTATTTTTAATATTTTTTCAAATTTAATCCCCTGAAAATTTTATTTGATTTCGTAAAATTCTGTACCTTTTTTTGCGTGAGTTTCTAATTTATAATATATGTCTATGATCAATATTTAAGGAACAAAAGCCGATGTTAATGTTTCTCTAACACCCTGTATATGTTGATCTAATTTTAATGTTTAATAGTGAACAGGTAGCGCTGTTGTTTTGTTCTTCTTTTAATTCAAATATCACAGTAACCACATCTAAAATTCAAAGAAATTCACATTACTTTATATTAATATTTCTGACACTTTATTGTTAATATTCGTCTACAGTTTCACAAAATATTAAGTATTGAAAGATTTACGTTATGAATTTAAAATATCAGTTTTTTTATTTATATTATTACTATGACAAAGAGATATGTGCTATACATTAAAAAAAGAGTATTAAAAGTTATTTATTGTTTATTATTTTTCTTAAATCACTTGCACTTTTCGTGTTACTATAAATAAAACTTAGACAGGAAAATAATTAAATTTATAAAGTACCATGTTTTAGTATTTTCCCCTAGATACTATTCAAAAAATGACGCTTATACGGCCGATTTAATATTCTTGCTAATATTCATTCTTCGCAAATTATTTTCTTTCGTAAGCGCATAAAATGTTTTTATGGTTAGCTTTATTAAAATAGGCTTCTGTTATTACGCATTTATTTTTATGGGTTCGGACTTTGCTAATTGCATCGATAAAACTTAAAGTATCAGCTTTAGCTGGCTAGCTAAAATACTATAATTCAAGCTAATGTCAAATAGTTAATTAACGTTTTCAAAAGTTCTGGATGTAAACACATATTTTTGAAATTTTCCTTATATCAGAAAAATATTTAACGTTATTGTGTAATTAGACTATCAATAAAGTTATGTTCTTTTTACTAAATATCTAAAATTAATAACGTTAGCTATTTTTTACATTAAATATTTATTCGCCTTCAGCCAGCATCGATACATTCAAAAATAGAATTAATAAAGTGTTATAAAAAAGTTTTAAATTGACTAATTATACAGTAACTGAAAAATTATAATTGATTAAAATTTTCGTAAATTAAATTTCATTAATTACTAAATATGAAGATTTTGGAGACCATGAAAGAAAAAAAAAATAATAACTGATCAAGTAACAAAAACTACTACATTTATTTAATCTACCTGATAAAATAAATTAGAAAAATACAATAAAAGCAAAAGTTTGAAGCCTTATTAGTGATTCGTTGCAATTTCAGTCAAAATGGTATTTTATTTTTTATTTTTTATTATGCATCAACTATTTAAAGGAATTAATAAAAACATCCAATATTAAACTGCTTTATGCATAGATATGCGTTTTGCACTAGCATTAAGAACACGTTCCTAAATTTTTAGTTTAAAAAATATTATTTAATTTAAATACAAAGCACCAGTAAATCAGACAATTGCTATCTTGAAAAATTAATTTTCTGTTTTATATTTCAGACTATTTTCTTGTCCTTATTTCATAGCAGATATTCCTATTCGTTTCAAGATGGAGGCTCTATTAATTGTATTAATAGCTGGCTATCTTATGTAGGGAGAATAACTTTTATAGGAAAAATATGGTTTAAGAATAATCTTAGGTGCAATCCGAGGTTTTTGCAACTACCGTCTCTATAAAAAGTACCCGGTATTTATCATTTAATGCACGCCCGTAAAAGTTATCATGATACTTGTTTTTGTAATTTGGAACCCCTGTGCTGAGTTACAATTTGGTGTTTGAGCACCATCTGTAACTTAGTTGGTTGACAGCAGCTGTTTTTTCATACATAATTTAGACTGCTCTGCAATTTTAGAATGGAAAAAAGTAGTTAAACAAATAGTTTCCCTTAAATTTTATGTTTCAAACAATATTTCATGCGTCGAATAACTTAAAATGTTGCAAAATACCATCGGGGAATCACGTATGCCCAAAACACAGACATATGAATAGTATAAAACATTAAAATAAGGTAAGGAAGTGGAATTGATTTGTCTTGTTCTGGTTCCATTCAACATCGACCAATGGCTCAAACATAAACAAAATCAAGACGCAAGCGCTAGAAAATTGTAGTATGAGTCTTAGAGAGCAAACTCAGTCCGTCCATCACGTTATGACTAATATTTTGTGCATGACTAATATTTTGTGCATTACCATACGAACGGTTTCAAAATACCTCCAACTTTTTCCTATTGTTGCAAGAGTCTTTGGCCAAAAATGCAATTAGTGTCTTTGACCAAGTGCCGTAATCGCCCGGTATGGCCTTCTATAGCTTTTCCCTGATTACGAAGCTAAAAGTACTACTTTGAGAAAATGATTTGTATCAATAGAGGTCGTAAATGTAAATTCGAAAAAGGAGCTAATAGTCCAGGCATTAAAGACCGTATGGGGGCTCTACTTAGCAAAATTAATGGAAATTCTGGAAATTGACTTACTTTAAGTTTTTTGGGTCGCTGAATCCGAATTTGTAAATTCCCACCAAAATTTCCCCCTGCAACACCCCCAAATTTGGTAAAATGCCCCCCCCCCCCAAAAAAAAAGGTTTTTCTTAAAAAAATTCAACTTTTTTATTGTTTTAGGGAAAAAGTATCTAGAAATTCAGAAAGTAGACAAAATTTGCAACAAATTAGATATAGGACTTTATGACTTAGGATGAAGGGGAAGGGGGGGATCTACCGCGGAACATGCACCTCGGTGCTGCGTGGACTAAGTTGCGTAATTCCACGCAATCACTCACACAATTACATTTGCCCTTCCATCTCCCCTCCAAACTTTATCTATAAGGTTTACTTTAAGCTTTTTGGGTCGCTGAATCCGAATTTTTATTTTCCCCCAAAAATTTCCTCCCCGAAACTCCCCCAAAATAGTTGTTTTTAACTTAAATTTCTTATTGTTTTAGGGGAAAAGCATTACAAAATTCGGAAACTAGACAAAATTTGCAACGATATGTGACATTCTGACGTAGGATAAACGGGGAGAGAGGGGGCTGCCCGGAACATTCACCACGCGATTTTCTCAGAAACCAATTTTTTTCAAAAAATCAATTTTTGGGGGGTTGCCGGGTGAAGTTTTGGTGGAAAGTTACAAATTCTGATACAACGACCCAAGAAGCATAAAGTGAGTCGAAATCCAGAACTAATATTAATTTTGCCAGGTAAAATCCCCTATTGCCTGGTCTTCATAAGTTAGTGCACGTAGCTCTGCAGTACACGTTCAGAGGGAGCCTTCCCCCTACCTGTTCGTCCTACGTCATAATGTCATATATCCTATTTGTTGCAAATTTTGTCTATTTTCTGAATTTCGTAATGCTTTTTCCCTAAAACAATAAGAAATTTAAGTTAATAACAACAATTTTGGGGTATTTTCGGGGGGGAGGATTTTGGGGGGCAGATAAAAATTCGGATACGGCGACCCAAAAAAATTAAAGTAAACCTTATAGAGAAAGTTCGGAGGGGAGATGGGGGGACTAATGTAAACGTGTCAGTGGTTAAGTGGAATTGAGCAACTTAGTCCACGCAGAACCGCGGCGCATGTTCCGAGGCAGATCCGCCCTTCCCCTTCATCCTAAGTCATAATGTCATATATCTAATTTGTTGCAAATTTTGTCTGGCTTCTGAATTTCCAGGTACTTTCCCCCTAAAACAATAAAAAATTGATTTTTTTTTATTAAAACCTTTTTTGGTGAGCATTTAAAAAAAAAAAAAAATGGGGGGGGGGGGGTTGCAGGGAAAAATTTTGGTGGGAAGTTTCAAATTCAGATTCAGCGACCCAAAAAAGATAAAGTAAGCCAATTTTCAGAACTTCCATTAATTTTGCCAGGTAAAATCCCCTATTGCCTGGACTATAAAGGCCATCCGAAAATCCATCTACCATTAAAGTATGGATGATGGGTTGGATGGAAAGTATGGATGGCTCTGCGCTGGCATAGTTGTATTAATTCGATGAGGTCTTCTTTAATTGTGACAAAATTATTTCTAATTTTTTTAGGGGGGAGGTATTTTACAATTCCGGATACTTTTTACACATAAAAGTTTTGTTCTATCATAAGATGTATACGTATCTTAAAGGTAGCTATAAAAAATCAGTATGTCTTAGTTACAAGAAATTGCTTCCAATTTTCGACTTCGGGTTTTGAATGAATTTTCATGTTTTTGGATGTCTTGAACCCCACTGACTGTGTTTGGTAAATGTCTGACACAAATTGTATGGCCACTATATTTGAATCTACTAATGGATGGAAAGTAATGAAATTTCAGATTCAGTTAAACATTGTCTTAAGATGTTTCTAATTATGTTTAAGAGTATATCACGATGGGTGCACGTATGCTAAATTGTTTGCGGTTTAGTGATAGTTATATTTCAAGAACTACCTCGCGGTATTTAATCAAACATCATATTCTGTGAGACCTTCATATGTCTAGACATTGCTTGCTGAATTATATAGTCAAACAGGTGTCGCTGCTGCGGTCGGTTATTCATGATTTTCGTTATTACTATATCTCCTACACTATTCACTAAATTTCAGTGATCTGCATATTTTGTAAAACTTAATTACTTGTTAAAAAATAGTGTTGGTAAGATTTAGGTTTAAATCGCCTAACAAGGAACGCTGCTACACAGTATGTTTAGAAATATCTGTGATAGCTATATTTTAATATCTAATATACAGAATTTCATAAAAGTTTATATTACATCAGACTTTGACATAGATCGGTACATAATGGACATGGTGGTACAAATAGATAGGTTAATACCGCCCAAAACGTGGGCACTGTTATGTAGTTACTATTAACGATTTCCATGATACCTATATTTTAAAACATATCGCAGGGAATTTGATCAAACTACATATTCTTCTAGACATTAGCATAAAAAGTTGCTGATTAGGCTGGTAATGCATCGTGCTTTCCTTTCACGTTAGTCCAAGACATAATTCATGTTTGCAAGGCAATCATGTAAGAATTAATTTAATTGTGTCATGCAGTTTCAGAAGGTTAGTTCAACAAGTGACTTTTTTTATTTGCTATTATTGCCGTGAAACACTGGAAAGTTAGAATGATCGAAGAATTACCCAAATTCAGATGTTTTGAAAATTACAATTTAATAAGCTTGATGAATCAAGAGACTGGTATTTTTCATTTTTTGTTTTCATTCCTCAAAATCGCCATGAATGAGTTATAATGATACGGACTTATCCCAATGCTACGTATTTTTAAGATGATTTTACAACTCCATTTTCCTCTGTAGAAACTGTGTTTTAAATTGGAAATTGATGTACATTTTTTTAAGATAAAAATTTTCGTAAAAATAATTTATCCAAAACGATTTATGATTTATTTTAAATTAATGATAAATGATATTCAAGAGAATTTAAATACGGAACGTGTTTTGTGAACACTTTTGCCATTAAAGTTGATATATTTAAAAACAAAATAGTACATGCAAAATGAGCAAATCAGCTGTGGCACACATGTCACAGATTTTGTGAACACTTTTGCCGTTAAAGTTGATATATTTAAAAAAAATAGTACATGCAAAATGAGCAAATCAGCTGTGGCACACATGTCACAGATTTTAATCAAAATCAGTCTATAAGTAGATTATATCTATTTATGAGTAAATGTAAAATAATAGATTTCTGGATTGTTAATTTAAGTATTAAAATTTACATTAAAAGTGAATGTAAAATCGAGGTATTGTCTACGTGCTTATTATTTCAATTTCGATTATTAGCCTTAGGAATGGAAAGAATATATTAAAAATTATTTATAATTAGGTATGAATGATAATTAATAGACTGGCGTAAGTTAGTAATTGTATTTTTATTTCGTATCGAGAAAAAAATATTTTTGAAAATTTTTGATTGAAAAAAGCAATATTTCTATTAATCCTTTACACACTAAGGACAGCCTTGACAAGCTGCAAATTGCTACACCTTATAGCTAAAAGTATATATTTGAAATATCGAAAGTTTCCTTCTAGCCTTTTTTATTCCTTAATGAGAAAAAAAAATAAAAAGTAAAAAATGTTGAGGGTAAAATGCAATATTTTTATCACTTTTTTTAAGTCAAGGAAAGCTGTATTAAACTTTTAAATTATTTGATATTGCAGGTAAATGTGTATACTTTAAATACAGAAACTTTTTATTCTTGCTTTCAATTTATTTTTGCCTCAAGAGAATTTTAAATTAGAGTAGAAAGAACTGACTGAGCTAAACCAAAAACTATATATCAATTCTAAATTCAAATAAAAAAAGAAACTAGATGGCAGCACTAAATTTGTTTTCCCATGAAATCGTGCAATATTTTAAGATACGTGGGCAAATTCAAAGAGGTATAGCGAATGGAATGTAGAAAACATTACTATTTTGAACCCATTTTTCTTATGTTAGGAATCAAAAGGCAATCTTGAATTTTTTTTTAACGTATCATTGACTTATTAATCTTTATGTCTGTGCAATATTGTTAATGTCGGGCTTGTCCTTTATTTATTTTTTGCTTATACAGAAGAGGAAAAATCATGATTTTGTAATTTTTTTAAAAGTTTCTAAGTTTTTTTGAATATGAAGGAAATAAATGGCCACTTTAAAACTTGGGGAATTCGATCTACATATGACATACTACATCAGACATTAATTTCACATAGGTTTTTTAATTCCTTTGATTTTTAAAATGTTTCGAATTTTCTCAAAATTCACAATTTTTCAATTTTTGCAACCCATTTATAAATAATCATGGTGTTACTAGATTATTATTACTCAGTAAATAAGAAGATAATTTTTCAGAGTTTACAAAATTATATAAAAAAAAAATCATTTCTGTTAAACAGTTTTCAAGATACAGAACTTCAAACTTGCAACATTGGACGATTGCGCACATGCCATTCTATATCACAAGTTTTTTAAATGTCCAAAACTGCTAAAAAAATTTTTTTTGTCAAGATATTTTGCAGAGCATTACTTGAATATGAATTGAACCTGTGCATCGAATTTAATTAAAATTGGTTAGTATGTGGCCACGACTTTTTTTTTTAATTTTTGCTCATTTTACTTGGAATGACCCAATAGCATTATTTGTTTTGTTTAACAACGATGGGATTAAAGTCAAGGCAATTGATCTTTTCCCGTTTGCAAGTTCCGTTTCTATCAATACTGACTAGTATACTCATCAGTTATAATTATGTTAAACGAAACGAGTTTTCACCAAATAAACTCTCCTACAAATGCAATATGTATATCAGCAAGGAGATGCAACGGATACAATTAAAAAAGGATAATTTTTCTACATATTATATCTCGTAAACGTATTTTCTTTTAGACTGCAAGGCACACACCATTACCTCACCGAGTTGATGACTTAAATTTCAGGATTAGAAAGAACGTTATTAGCATGTTAAAATAAAACTGTCCTGCTAAGTCATATGTTGGTGGAAACCACCTGCAGAACCAATTTTAGTGGTTGATCGGTAGGTTTATTAATGTGTTTTCCTGCAAGGAATGCAAGGTATGAAAACATGGGGAATAGGTAATAGGTAAATAGTATAGTGAGCCTTTCAGTCAACCACTTAAATAGGGTTTGCAAGTGTTATTGACCAAGATATTAGTTGGCAGATCAGTTGTATTTTAATATGCGAATCGAAGTTTAACTAATCCTGGAATTTACGTCGTCAACTCGATGAAGTGATGGGTTGTGCAGCCGCATCCCTGTCCACCATTTTAATCACTTCTCAAAACAGTTTAAAAGTGTTTATGACATCTGTTTGTGTACCATGTGTCTTTTTGATATGCGGTCTGGTAGTTCTCTTCTTTCTCGTAAATAAGATTGTTAATGTAACTAATATAGGTTATGGATGTACTGAAAGTTAAGTTTTTAGTATTTATAGTTTGTTCACAGGGACAACAAAAATAATTCCGTTGCATCATGTAATATACATGGTAAAATCGTTTGCGATATGTTTTGAAGTTTTGAGGAACGTCAGAAAACTTCATAAATAGTCAAATTAGTATACATCAATTAAGTACACATCAACATGATTTATATAAAGTATGAAGCAAATAGTACGTATACTACGTTTAAAGCAACGCACAAAATATTTCCATTACATTGTGGTCTGTAGAAAAAACTACATGTTCGGAAAATTGCACGTGTAATATTTTAAGTTTATCACACTATTCCAAATATAAGAAAATTATTATACATTACAGAGGTGACTTTTATCATGTATTTTACAGATTAATAGACAGCACATTTCGCCCTTGTTAACCATGGGCGCCTTTCGGGTGACATAAACGAAAATGTAGCATTCGAAAAATACGGCGATCACAAAAACAGAGTTATGTGCATTCTTGCCACGACACTCAGAAATAATTCTAAAAGTTTTGAATCAACTTATTTATGTATTATATAGCGGGACTTGTAAAATTGTTCGTTTCAAATAGTATCATAAAGCGAAGCGCAATTTTCACCTTGATTCAATATAAAATAAATAATGTGAACATTAAAAAGGTCCACAATCTTACTTAAAATGTGACTAATGTAATGAGAACGATGTTACAAGTTTAAAATATACATTTTATTTAAAACTTTTTAGTACTTTCAAACCTCCCAGGCTCATCATCAGAGAATAGATTAATAACTAAAAGTTGTTTATTCATACAAATACTTCATTTTGTTTTGAAAATGAGATTCTTCTCCCATTATTTCTTCTACCCATGGAAAGTGACGTATGTGAAACAAAGTGATGTCATAAAATAAATGGAACTGCAATTAATAATAATAATATATATTTCCTCTAATTAAATTCCATCCAAGAAATTGCTACTGCTGCTTCTACTTTTAACTCTAGTAATTATTGGCTTTGTCATTTTCAAAAGAAAGTGACTTATTTGTATAAATAAACAACATTTAGTTATTAAGATATTCTCTGATGATGAGCCTCGAAGTTTAAAAAGTACTAAGAAGTTTTAAATAAAATGTATGTTTTAAACTTGTAACATCTTTTTCATTACATTAGTCACCTTCTAAGTAAGATTGTGGACCTTTTTAATGTTCACATTATTTATTTCATAGTTTGTTTCAATTGCATAATTTACAAAACATGAGCATAAGCAACACTCAAACATATTTTTATGCATTTCTCAACGGTTTATCTCCTAATTTTACCCAAATTGATTATATAATATCTAATCAAATGTTAACACATACAAACAAACTTTGTCTATAAAGTATTTAGAATGAAAATATAAAATCATAATTTATAGTTGTATAACAACTTAATTGTTTTTAAATTTTAGACGAAAGCTTTGGTATAGAAAAAATACATTGTTTTATATAAATATTTTCAGTTACGGTTAAAACGCGTTGAGCAGAGACGGATAAAAATATAAATATCATGAATGTAAGGAAAACTGAAGAAAATATTTTTATATCTTAAAGATTTCGATTTAAAAATTACATGAAAAGAATTTATAATTTCGTCTTGTTATATTATTTCAAAATAAAGTGTATATGTAGTATGAGATGTTCAAATTCTGCAGTGAAATTAAAAATAAGTTTGAAAACCACAATATACATTATAGTGCTATTAATGACGGCAACTTTCAATTTTAGACAATTTGCGAATATTTAGAAATAAACTTGACAGATGCTTCTGGAATTTCATTTTTGAAAGACCAGGTATGACCTCATATTTAGCAATGTCGATTTGATGAGGAGGACAATTAGGGGGTCAACAAAAAATCAAAGAAAAAAAAATAATACTTGGGATCACCCTGTAAAATAAAATGTACGAAATGATCTATCGCTACCGAATATAAATAAACAGACATTGTGGAATATGTGTATTCTTTTGTGTAAGAATAGCATGTATATTAATAGAGATATAGCGATTTATTTTAAAAAATTCTTGCATGTTTTCTGCTTATAATATGCAGGGTTTTCAACCAAATTTAACTCCGGTTTCAGAAAAATTGACAAAATATAGTAGAAACAATACAGTGCAATTGCAATATAAATATATTAAATATTTTAGGTAATATGAGCGGTTGTATGAAATCCATATGTAACAATACAGCATCATTCGATTTACCAAAACTGTGGCTAGAGTTACTCAATGGTTTCAGAAATAGAAATAAACATCCAAATAAAATAAAGCAAATAACGACCTTTACATGAAAAACTGAATGATAGCGTTTCATTTCATATCCTCATAGACTGTGCAATTTCAGAATATCATTATTTATTTATTTTGAAAATGACTCGGGAAGAGTTGAAACATGTCAACAGTTAGCTAAAACTATTTTACTGCTTTAAAAATAATTTTAATCCTACACCTTTCTAGCAATTAGAAATAATATGAATATTTAAATATTTAATAAAATATTTCTTTCTGCGTGATCCCTCAACTTACCACTAAAAAACAGTAAAATTCGCGGAATCTGAAACAGCCACCTGCAAATATGTACAATTTCTTTACTCAAAATTTGCACTTTTGTGAAGACAAATAGGGAATGCTTTTTTGAATGTTTAATTTACCGCTTTCGCAATATTTCAAATACGCAAATACCGACCGCCGGATTGAAGGCAGTCAGTTCACAAGATCGGATGCTCCTATATCCATATACCAACCTAATATATATTTCATATTCTTTTACCAGGGTAGATTTTACACTTATATACAAATTCGAATCCATTTTCAAAAGAACAAAGGATTGATGAAAATGTAAAACTTTAATATCTTAATATGCAATTAATTTTTTATATATTCAACTACTTAACTATTATACACATTGTTCCATTCAATGTTTAATATGCTGAAACGTAATCAAGATCTTCGGAAAATTTTCCGTTGTAACGCATAAATATTTTATGAGAATCAATAGTTAATATTGTCAACTATAAATCATGTTATATATATATATATATATTTTTTTTTTTTTACTTTAAAATTTTTGAGGGTTTAAAATTAACATTCCAGGCAGAGTTAAATCATAATTTGCGTTAAATATAAATGGTGAAACGTTTGTTTGAAAAAGAAAAATCAGGAATGTAATTCATAGAGTTTTTATCTGAATTAATAGCTCATATTTTTAACAATTTCTTCTATTATGTATATATTTTACATTCTAATTTTTTGAGGATTAGTGCTGATTGATGAGAATAATTGTTAATACTGTCAAAATAAAGTTAATAGGATACATGTATTCACTTTAAGTTCGTATGAAGATTTCGTTTTAAGATCTCAATCATAATTAAATTTATACTATGTGTAAAATAGAAAAGAAAATACTCGGAAATATTAGTATTGAAATATATGAAGTTTTTTTTTTTTTTTTTTTTTTTTTTTTTTTTTTTGCTATATCATAGTTAGCCATTTCAAGTTTATATCTTATTATCCTTTTTTCTACTTTAAATTCGTTTGAGGGCTGAATATTAAGTTTTATTAGTATCAGTATTAGTGATTAAAAAAATTACATAGGCATGCAAGGACTTATGTAAATTCACAGTTACGTAATAGATCTCAAAACGTAAATTTATAAACAAACTAGCGCGTTTGATATATGCATTTCTATGCTTTTGATAAATATTTTGTAAATAAAACATGTAGATAAAAACCACAACCATAATATAGTAATATAGTTTTACATAGTAGTGAGAGAAATTTTTATTAGTATATAGAATCAAATCTTAATTAAACCAACTCAAATCTAAATAAAATGAGGCAAAAAATTCAGGGTTCAACCGTAACAATTAAATTATCTGAATTCATACCAGAACGAAATTCATACCAGAACAAAATCAGGGTTCTATGTCCTTTTAATGGCGAAACCACCTTTAGCCGGTATCGCCAAATCGGGGTATGACCGAAGAGGGTTATAACATCTAAAAATTTGAGCTTAGTTTTATGGGTCCTATACAAAGCGACGAATAAAATATTGGAATTAAACAGACAAATAAATATCAATTTATTATAATATCAGAAAACGGTCTAGTATAAAAAATGAATACATAAAACGCCTAAATCTACTAGCGATACTGCTCAAAGTGTTCTCCATTGGTGGCAATGAACAAATGAATGCTTGACAGTATTGTATCCTGGCATAGCAGATGTGCAAACTGTACGACAATCAAAAGGATGATGCGAGCTGGAATCCTCCACATCGCCCGGACAGTATGACACGTGTGGTGCGGTATATGGTGAACTTATATTGTTGGACCCATCTTCTACGATGGGATCTTAACGGGTGATCGTTACATGCATCTGCTACAAAACACGGTACGGGACTGGTATGAAGAGTTGCTCTCCGACATGCATCCCGGGTGTGGTTTCGACATGATGGGGCCCTCTCCGCATAAAACATCAAACGTCCGGGCGTATCTGGCCACCGAATTCGGTCAACAGATCCTTGGATGTGGTTGTCCGGTAGCATGTTCACCGTGTTCACCGGACTTAAATTCCATGGACTTCTATCTCTGGGATTACATCAAGGCATAAGTCTATGTGACTGAGACTACTTCTAGGGTTTATCTGAAGCAGCGTATTATCCTTCATTGTCGCACACATTCCACACCCGCTATACTCTAACGTCTCCAGTATACAGTACTGCCATGCACTCCATTGTGCATTACCACCAATTGAGAACACTTTGATCAGTATCTCTAGTAGTTTCCGGTGTTTTATGTATTCATTTCTTATAATAGACCGTTTTTGATATTATAGTAAATTCATATTTATTTTTCTGTTTAATTTCAGTATTTCATTCTTCGCTTTGTATATGGTCCCTAAAAGTCAGCTCAAATTTTTAGATGAAATAACCCTCTTTGGTGATACCCCGATTTGCCGATACCGGCTAAAGATGGTTCCGCCGTAAAAAGGACATAGCACCTTGGTTTTGATCTCGAAGTACTTTAATTCATCTTTTAACTGATTCCTCAATAAAAGACAAAATCATGTGCGAAAATCTCAAAATTTGAAATTTAATAACTCTGTCAATTTTTGTGGCACATATGTCAAACTTTTTGTATTATATGTGTTATGATATGTGTAAACTTTTACTAAATATAACTATAGAGACTGTGGGACCGTATAAACAGTTAGATTTCGTAATTTTTATAAAATTCATTTTTTACTTTAAATAATGCCACAGTATGAATATTTACCTCATTTGAAATGTTTTTGCAATTGGAACTATATGTCTACGACCAACGGTTGAGAAATTAAAGGTCGGCGATAAATAACATATTGCACCCTGTATATATGAAAGGATAAAAATCAATTCTTTTTTTAATCTTTTTTATGAATTTATAACTTCTTTAACATTGATTGAGATGTAATGAATACTTAGAACTGTAAATGTGATTCACTTTTCCAAATATGACAGTTCATTATATTTAGGCTATAAATTCTAATTACTTTTCCTCAAATTTAGCAGTTACTCGATTTATGATCCCATTTAAGTTATAATTTATATTCAATGTCAAAATAAGGATTTTATAGGTCATAAATATTAATTAGCTTTCTTCTAGCTGTCATTTATAAAAACATAAATAATCATTTTATATTAAAATATAATAATCATTAATGTCAAAGGTGGAAATTACCATTTATGGTGCAATCAGGCTTGAGTCAGACCTGTTGCTGTCACACACACAGACCACATCTGTTAAAGAACATTGAGCCAATTAAATTAATATTTCTTCCCAATTTGACAATTTCGCTCTCTGTTGGATGTTCATTCCGGAACTCGCAGATGGAACGCGAGTCTCTACTCGAAGTGGCTCCCCGCATCGTGAAGGTAGAAAAGATTCTTTTTCCCGAAGTCTGTGATGGTATGGCCGGAGATTTTCGGATTGGAAACGAAAAAACTCGCCTTCATCCGAAAAGGCGTCAAAATCAACGCAGAGACATATCAGGAGCTAACTTCGGAAGGCACTGTGATCCCCTGGGCCGAAAAGAAAGCGAAGAACATCAAATGCAGGTTTCAGCGGGACTGGCCAACTACCCTCGAAGCGAAGAAGATGCTGGGGGGTGGGGGTGCGAAGCCACTTTATCGTGATTTTCGACGTAGGGCGTTTATCCCTCAAACTCACCTGACTTGAACACTATGGACTTCGCTGTTTGAGGGATCTTGGAGTAAAAAACCTGTGCAATCAAGAAAAAGCCCCTGGATTCCTTGAAACGCGCTCTGGAAAAAGCCTGGGCTGAAATCACGCGGGAAACAGTCTCGGCCATCTTGAACAATTTACAAAAGGGCCTAGACGTTCGCATCACCGCTGGAGGAAACCATTTCAAATTATCTTGATTGTTTCTTGCACAGAATTTTCTCCTCTTTCGAATGGTGAATAAAACTAATTGTTTTGTTCGATCAATGGAATTTTATGATCTTTTATTTGCGTCACAGTATTTATGTATCACCCTTTAGAACTAATTATTATTCCGCTGCGCGTTGTGGGACAGCCTAATGGAATAATATTATAAAATTAAAGAAGGTATTTAAAGGTAAATTTTAAAGCAAAATATCAGGTTCCAACTCTTTAACAGTTATGGTATTAGGTTCTAGAGAAATTAAAAGAAAATTTATTTTTATTACTAATTGATCCTTTTATCTGTAAAGAAAAAGAAAATGGAACAGGAATAGGAACATAACACACATATTTATGTACCGACAAATGTATTTATTTATATTCCCGTTTAAAAAAATAATACACAAAATTTTACTTTTCATATGTTTATTTTTCTCTCAATAAAGTAATAAATTTGAATACTTTTCTTAAATAAATATGTATCACATAACATCGTAACTCTCATCACAAACAACTCCAATGGGCTAATTAGCCGACATCAGGATCTGAAAATTTATGATAATTAAGTTTTTCACAGCTTTCTTATATCGGCGACCTTTTATTTTATTTACTTCATTTTATATTTTCCATACATCAATTTTATAACTTTTCTCCTTTATTTCACTATTTCAAAATTCAAAAATCTTTTTATCTGTAATTATTTTTATCATGAAAATTTTCCTACCATACTATTTTGCTACTTTAAAATGTCACATAATAAAATTCACTTATTATAAAATTTTTCACAAGATTTTGGATTGCTTAAAGCTTATAAAATATATATAGAGTAAAATAAAATAATAAATTGATATCCTGATAATATTAGAATAAAATTGCTCACCACCACGCAGACCATGTTGAAGGTACTCAGTGTAGAGCTTTGCATAAAGTTCATATTAAATGGTCTCTTAGTCTAATAATGGAGACTTAAGTCCACATAATTTTATAGTCTGTCATTTAAGTCTCTTTCAAACACATAATGAAAAGTTCTATTATCTAGTACACTTTTCCAAAAATATTATTTGTTGCTAATCATGACTCATATGGCATCTCACATTATTTCTTGTATGTCAAGATTCTTTCATTGAAGAAAACTTCGGAAAATGACTGAATCCTTTTAAAACAGGGCCCCACCAGTGGCCGAGAGGTTCTGCTCTCGAAGCTGCAATAGGGGAGGTGCTGGGTTCGAACCCAATCGTACCCGTTGGCCTAATCGTTCGGAGTTTTCGTAGTTTTCTTCGAACCATGGGTTTCCATGCGTAAATATGAGTTAGGTTCCCTTAGAAAGACCTCCACGAAAGCCACTTACCCCCTGGGCCTTTATCCCTCGAGTAGATAATTGACTGTCAAATATCGACCCAACCCTTTTAACACAGAAATCATTTAATTGGTTGCTCTCTAAATGTCCTGCTATGATGGGTCATAGACATTTTCTTCGTTAGTACATCTTAGGCGCTTCTCATCTGTAGTAGTTAATGGATACTTCTGATCGGAAATAATTTATAACACTTGAGTCTTTAGATATATGGCTCTTTCATAAGGACTTGTCGATGGCTATAGAATTAGGCCTGGCACTTCATAGGCATACTATCTTCGGAGCTGGGCTTGGTAAATCTATATTCCGGCATAATCAGACGAGACATTGACCGCTCAGATCTGCAGTCTTCGGATTTTTTTTTTCCATTCTCCGTCGATTAAGATCGCCTTTTCTGTGCACTTAAACGGTACAAGTTGAGATGAGAACTGCACTTACTATATTTTTTATGTCCCCAGAGTCACATAAGGAACTTTAATTTTTGTATAATTATTTTCCCTGCGTGCTAACCTCTCTTTTCAGCTCATTGGCTTTTGTACTTCCTGTTATCCTACTCGTGGGCGTCTGATCTGGGGCGCATTGTAGCTGCTAATTCTGTGCATTCGTAATATTCTGTCCTTTTTTTCCTCTCTCGGGAGCATATCGTGGAACTTCGACCAACTTGGAGATTTTTTTTACGAGTGTTCCATGAATCTTTTCCGACTTGCAATATGTTTTTTACTGGACGTGTTGTAAATTTTTGCCAGACGTTCATTATTCAAAAACGTACAACTGGAGATCACAAACAATTTATTGCCCTTATCCTGTTATCGTGATGAGAGTACGAATATGCATAGTTACAAATTAATTAATTAGAAAATATTTACTTTACCGTAAAGCACATTTTACAAATTTATTTCTTATGTCATGCCATTTCCGGCGATACCAAATTTTATATATTTCTTTTTATTTTTAAAGATTTAATTTATTGAAAATTGTCTGAGTATTAATATATACATATAAATATAAAATTAGCATATAAAGCTTTAGTGCAAGAATATTAAAAAGCAGAAAACCACCGTTTAAAAATGCACAAATAATACATGAAAAGCAACTGCATTTCATGCATTATTTGTGAATTTTTAAACGTTAGTTTTCTGCTTTTTAATATTAATATATAATTATTAATCATTGCATAAAGATATTAAAATATGTTTACCTACTTATGATTTTGCTTGATTACTGTTACATTTACATAGGTATGAAAAATCAGTTTTGCAATCATTTGTGTGTACAACATGTTATAAAAAAAAATTTGTCGGTGTTGGAAATTGAAAGTTTGGTCGCTTGAAAATACATTGAAGAGTAAACTATTAATTTATTTTTTTTCCATTTATTCTTAATACATGATATACCAGACCATAATTTTTTACATCTCTATTTCAAATCTATGAATTTACGTATTATACAGGATATTAAATTCAGTAACTATTCTGCTTTTTATAATGATCAAACATTCAATTTATTTTATTTATAATAACGATATATTTTGTTTTAATATTTTAATTGGTTATTTGATTTGTTTAACTTTTTGTTATTTATTTAATGCAATAGGACGGCATATATATTGAATTTATTTATATATATATATAATTTTATCTTACTTTATCTCTTTATTATAATAAAAGTTTGTCTTTCAAGTTCATATAACGATGTTAATTAAAATTATAAATGAAGGTGGCATGTAGAAATATAATACATTAATCATTATAAAAAAATATTATAGTACATAATATATATTAATTACAATTATTATGCAGGGAACTTATTTTATGTTTTTTAACCGATGAACTGTAACTAATTATGAATAAATATAATAAGTGCTATCTTTCATAGCATTTCATTTTATATTATCTCTTATATTTTCGTAAATATTTGCAGATTCTATTTTTAAAATAAAGTTATTCCGCGAAGTCATCGGGGAAAAATAATTAACTGAGATAATAAGTACATGCATTGACATATTTGAGTCTAAACATTTTGTTAAAAATATTAAATGTTTTTAATACTATAACAGCGAAATAAAACGATTACATAAATATATATTTTTTTAATTTAACATCAGGGATATTAACGGTTAATTAACTTTTGTATATTAGATTGAACTATATTTAAGCAGTCTTTCTGAAACATATAAATTGAATTTTATCTATGCAATTAACAAAGTTGAAAACCATAAAAATAAATGCGTAATAACATAAGACATTATTACTGAAGCAAAATTAAAAAACACTTTAAAGCACTTATCTAAGAAAATTAAATTGTGGAGAAACGTGTATCAGAAAGAACATAAAATCGAGCATTAATAAGTAATTGTACGAGTACATTTAAGATTAAAAACTAAAACATGGGTCCCTTAGAAATTAAATTTATTTCTTAATAACTTTTATTTATACATGCTGTAAAAATGTTTAATAATCTCTGAAATTAGAATAATTTATTAAGCATGATTTCTGCGAATATTTTTTGTTTTATATAATATTTTTTAAGGACATAAAAAAATATATAAATATATAAGCATGAGCTCTACTGTTTCATTCTTTCTGACTAATAAAAGAAAACGTTACAAATAAAATTTCGTATTTTTTATAAATTTTTTATTGTACAAGTAATTTAAAAAACAATCAATTTATTTAAAATGTCTCTTTAGTAATTATAACAGAAATCATCCATTTTTTTAAAACAATCTACTTAAAAATTCATAATAGACTTTTAGATAATCAGTGAGTGTTAAAAATTACATTTACAAAGAACATTTTGGACTCGCGGCATATAGAGGAAATTGCACATCATGAGAAAGATTTTATGAACGTACTTACATTTCTATTAAAAATGAGTTTTACAAGAAATTAGATATTTCTACTAGAAAATTTATGGGAAAAAGTATTTCGTCTAACAATTAAAAAAATTAAACTCCATATAGTGCTTCCTACACTGTAAAACATTTCAGCAAACTACCAGTCTTTCGACCGTTTTTACAGAAAACGGTTACATAACGATTACATAACCACGGATTCAAGTGAAGTCGATTTTCAAAGCACTAAGAAATAACGAAAAGTAAAAAAGAAATGATATTACTTAAGCAAAATATCCCAAATCAATTGATACACACTGTTATATATATATATATATACATGATAAAACAGATTTAATACGACTATTTAAAAAAATAAAAATTCTTTGTAAGAAATTATAAATGTGAAAGCAATTTTAATTCATTTCAATTTTATTTAACCGAATAACTAAGACAAATTTTTCATAATAAAAAAATTATGAAAACAATTCAACGAAAATTACACCATTTCCGAGAACAACATGTAGGTGTGTTAAATATGCATTTTTCAACATAAAAGACAAAATGTTCCCTAGATAATTATATATTACTCGTTATGACACATTAAAAATAACATTCGTTCTGACATTTAAATTGAAGGTGACAGGTTATATAAACAATTATTATTTACGACTTTTATTTAATTATGTAAAAATTGCGTTATACATTATAATAATTTTATTAAAGTAAATTTGAAGTCAATTATGACTTTTCTCATAGATGTTAAAATCTTAAAGTGATTTTATTGGCTAAATTCTATTAACATTTATCCACCATTTATTTTAATAAGAACCTCACATAAGTGCTAAAAGTTACAAAGATTGCGGAAGAATTACTAATTCATAAGAAATTCTATTTAAAAGCGATGTAAACTTTATGATGTAAGGATGCTTCCACACTTAAGTCTTTAATTATATTAATGAAGCGTCGAGAATATCGTAATCGTGTATATCACTAATTTGTATTATAGTTTCCAGAAAAAAAAATCACCAGGGTTACTTTCATTTTATAGCGAAGCTAGTTTTAAATTAATATTTAAAGAGCAATACTAAAACAAATATACATTTTAAAATATCAAAATGATTTTAGTAATTTCATTATAGTTCAAATATCTTTATGCCTTCGATTTTACTGTCTACTACCTGCGGTCTAACGTATTTGCATTTCTTTTTAATTGTAACAGAAATTTGGAACGCAAAAATCTTTTAGGGGACTAGGTTCAGACTAACTGAACTAAGGCGGATATTACTCTGTAAAAAAAAATCTGTAATGTTACTGAAATTTTTCTAAGAAGCTCAGGTTCCTAGAAATTTTTCTGTAACGGCAACAACAAAAATCCATGTAACAGAAACAATTTTGCACCGTAAATAAATATATCTGTAAGGTTACTAATAATATTTTAGGAAACTGCGGTGCCTGGAACTTATTATGTAATTGCAGCCCGGGTTACAGATAAAATTTTAGTAAGAATTACTGTAATTTTAGTAGATTCATTTGAAAAGCTACAGAAATTCTGCAGCTTTACATAAAATGGTTTCGTTATTTTACAACTTTTTTAGTACAGTGAGCAAATAAAATTTTAGTAAGCATACAGATTTATGTACCTTTACATCTGTCGAATTACAGATTTTGTTTTAGAGTGTACTATGTGGAAACAGATTTTTAAATAAAAAAAAAATATCAAGTAAATGAGAAACTCACGATATATGCGCATTTCTCAAAAGAGAGTTTAAGATGTTACTTTTTCTATTTCCATATATCATTTGATTCATTTAACATTATTAAAAAATCAATATCCATTATGATATATCAGTATAAAAGTTACAGAACATAATATTATTATACATTGCACGATTTCATGAAATATGCAAAATATGTTGCTGCTATTTCGGATAATTTTAGAGATTTGAATTTCAAATACATTGTTGCGCCTATGTGTTAACGCTTTAAAGTAATTTTATCAGAAAAAATACATTAGTATTTCAAATTTGTTTAATTTAATATGGGAGTGTTAAAACTGTTACAAAGATTTAAAAAAAAATTCATAATTCATAAAAATAATCCATCTAATGGCGCTTCCATCTTTAAATCAATAGTTATAGTAACGATTCGGTGAAGAATTTCGCATTTCGTATCTTTAATAAATTGGATTATAGTTTTCATAATGACACCTACGAGATATTCTTTTATTCTTATATCGAAGCAAATTGTAAATTTAATAATAATATAGCGACTGCGCCTAAATGATTGCCTTTAAAATGTCTGACTACTTTTTTAAAGTTTTAAATACATAATGTTATGTATATTTTACGGGACAATTGTGAGACATATAAATTACTTTTGTAACTTTTTTATATTTTTATATTATCATTACTTAAATGAAATTATATTTTTTTCATTGTAATTACCCAAATTAAATTATAATTACATAAATTATAGTTACACAACTAAGTAAATACCTTATATGCATGAATATCACAAAGGAGTAACGTTTGTTTGGTTGTAAGGATAATTTCTGGAACTACCCAACTGATTAAAAAAACTAATAGTGGCTAAATGCTGGTGACTATTTTTTTCTCCAGTCTAGGGTAAATTTATGCTGGTACAATAACTACAAAGGATGTGCAGTAACAAATAACATTTTAAAATTACGACTTCTGTGAAATCGTTGGGGCTAGAAATTTTAAATTTGGCGAGATGCTTTCTTTAATGATACAAATACTTGCTATGAAGATTTCTAAGTTCGAAATTTAAAAGGAGAAATGAACATAAAATGTTCTAAAAATGTTTGGCCCCACCAGTGGCCGAGAGGCTCAGCTCTCGAAGCTGGTAGACGGGAGGTGCTGGGTTTGAACCCAATCGCGTCTGTCGACATAATCGTTCGGAGTTTTCGTGGTTTTCTTCGAACCGTGAATTTTCCATGTGTAAATACGGATTAGGTTCCCTTAGAAAGATACCCATGGAGGGCACTCTCCCCCGGGCCTATATCCCTAGTGTAGATAATTGGCCGTCAAAAATCAACCCAAACCAACCCATCTAAAAATGTTCTAAATTACGATTTATTTGGAATTCTTTGGGATAGAATATGTGGCATGAAGGTTATTTTTAAATTTTAAGTTATCATTAAAAACGGTTTCTGGAAACTTTGAAATTTTAATTTTTAAATGAGCATAAAATGTTCTAAAATCATTCTAAATTAAGATTTATCTGAAAGTGTTACGAATAACTTGAAATTCCACATGATCTTTACTTTAGATACGGAAATTAACACGCTGAATACTTTTTAAAAATTACGAAATTTAAAAGTGTTCAGCAGATTTTTTTTTCTAAAATTGCAATTATAGTGATATACTTAATATAAAAGCTTTTATAACTAGAAGATTGGAATTTACCATGTTGGGTACGTTTAACATTAAAAAGAATGTGCAGGAAATAATTATTAAAAAAAATTATTGTGAGCGTAAAAAAAAAAATATTACTAAGGCTATGACAATGGTCGCGTAGGCATGGACGAATTAGTTAATCTCCAATCTTAAATTTCCGGTCATGAGTATCGATTTAGGGTTATTACAGCGTTTTTCATGAGGTGTCGATAATTAAAAGTTTTACGTGTTTTATACCATATTTTCAATATTCATACAAATTTCATAAATGTATTTTAATGTAGCAGAAAACAATTGTTTCATATAATAATAAAACTCACGTTGCCACAATTAAAATAAAATTAAAAATTTTAAAGCTAATTTGGGGGGTTTAGTATAGCTCGTATTTCAAAAGTATTAGGAATCATTTAAATAAAAGATCATTTTAAAGTATTATAGAATAATCACAAAAACTATTTTTTCAAACACTTATTATACACAGATTAAATTTTAAAAATAATATTTTTAAAATGTAAACTTGATTTAGGTCCTTTAAGTTACTATGTTTATTCTATATTTTAAGTTATGTTTTCACAAGTTTCATTTTTATAAATCTCCTAAAAATGTTCAAAATTTCAGAATCCGGAGCGAGTTTTGCGTTCGAAGTTGATGATGCCCGATTTGAGCTCGAAAATTGATAAATTATGAATTGATATTAAACAAAAACAAATATTTAATTCATATTTACCAAAAGCTAATTTGGGGGTTTATGTATAGCTCGTTTTTCGAAATGTATTAGAATTCATTTAAATAACAGATAATTTTTAACTGTTATAGAATACTCACAATAGCTATTTATTCAAAGACAAATTATAAACGGATTAAATTTTTAATTGATAATTTAAAAATGTAAAATTGATTTAGATCTTCTCAGTTACTATGTATATTCTATATTTTCAATTTAATAAGAATCACTGCTACATTTTATTTTGTGTAATTTCTGCTATAACTGCAGATATTATGCATTTGGTGCATAAGTATTTATTGTTATTAGGGTAGTATTCTCCTATAAAAAGTCAATTATGCGAATAAAGTAGCAGTTTATAACTCTTATACATTGATATATATAATATATATACATTAGTCATTAAATAGCGAATTTTGGAAAATTGCATATCTAAACTTAATGCGTTAATTGAGTTTTAGTAAGAGTAGTTATTATTGAAAAAAGGAATTACCAGAATCTATAGAAACAACCATACATTCAATTACCGATTGCAAGAAGGCAAATCTACATTCTACTTCTAAAAGATACTCATATTTTGCTATAATTGGATGATTTTATTTTTTCCCAGGAAATTTACAGTGCGATTCCCCCTGAGAAACACACCGGTTAAGCGGTTTGGGGAATTTGAATTTTATTAAAATGTCAGTTTTGCAAATTCATAAGTCGCATTCAATTCGATTTTTTTCAACGACTTCTATCGTTTAGAAATTACGGCATATTTTAACAAAACTTGTGCATGGATAAGAAATGCCACGTTGAAGTTGATTTGATAGCAATTTCACATGCGTACTACAGACGCTATTAAGGTGTTAAATATAGTTGCATGTAGCATAATGTTTGTAAGGTTCGTAAATAAAAAGTAAAAGCGAAACTTTACAGTGCGTGTCAAAAGTTTAAGCACGACATAATATTTCAAAATAAATTTTATTATTGACAGAAAATTACTTTACCTTTTCACATGACCTAAAAATTGTAGTTTTAAAAAAGATATTTTACAGATTTATGCTTTAAAATTTATTTCAAATAACATAATTTATCAAAAAAAAAAAAAAAAAAAAAAAAAAAAGAGTGTGTCAAAAGTTTAAGTACATTAGTTCTTTAGTCTTTAGTAGAACAAGAATAAAATAAAAATAATAATTATTGCTCCATTCTGCTGAATTATTTTAAATATGCTGTCTTCCATGGATAGAATAAGGTTCTGTATTGTTTCTGGTTAAACCACATTTAAACCATAGGTTACAATGGCATCTTTGAAATCTTTAACTCAAGAATAATGCTTTCCATTTGGATAAACTGCATGGCTGAAAATACCCTACATATTTTTCATAGGGTTTAAGCCAGGGCTAATTGCCGGTCATATCAAAACATATACTTTTTTCAACTTAAAGCACGTTGAAGTTGTGTTTGGGGTATATAACAAAAAATTATCATGTTGAAATAACCCCTCTCCTCACACACAAAAAAAATTCCTCGTCGACAGGGATTAAATGATTAGCGAGCGTCTCCTGATAGTTTAAAGCGTATTCACGACCACTGATGAATGCTATAGATGCTGACCATTGAAGGAAAATAGCCCCTCCCCCCCCCCCCCCCCCCCAATACCATAACACAGCCACCATCATGTTGTGACTAAATATTCTCCTAGGTTCTTCGCGGAGATCATGCCAATAGTATTTAAACCCATCAGGGCCATCATGTTTCCATTTATTTTTTATCACTGAATATGGCATTCAGCCACCTATCACTAAATGACATGTGCTCTTTGACCCACTGTAATCTGGCTTCTTTATGGTATCGTTTCACACATGAGTATCAGGGCCATCGAGTTTCCATATATTTTTTATCCCTGAATATGGCATTGACCCACTTATCACCAAATGACATATGCTCTTTGGCCCACTGTAATCTAGCTTCTTTATGATATCGTTTCACACATGATAACCGAACCATTTTACGGTTTTTGATGTCTTTTGGTCAAAACTATTCTATGAACAATTTATTTCGATATTTGTCCTCCAACTGCACCTTTTATTCGCGAAAGAGAGTAATTACCAATTAAAGCGAAATTTCTAATGCGGCGGTCTTTGCGCAAAGTAGTCACTTGTGGCCTTCCTGAACGGAATTTTTTTTGGAATCATTACCACGAGCCTTCACTTGATGAATACCTTGTTTGGATCTTTTTAGTGCACTTGCAATGTTTACGAGTATAAATAGATTTATGTTTTGATCCATGCTTCATATATTTATCACCTCTTCCTCTAAAAATTCTTTCGACTTAGAAATTTTGTATTAACTCAAAAACGGAAACTTACTGCTTTTTGTACACCTAGAAATCACTTGCGAGCGCAACCGCTTATATCAGCCTGTAAAATTTGCATAAAAACGATTTTGTGCTTAAACATTACAAACGGATATTCTTGTTCTATTCTTAAACTCTATGGTTTGAAATAAAACTTAATAGAAAATTTTATTGAATATGGTGTTAAAACTGCTATTATTAACATATACAAGATATATATTGAAATTTAAAGTTTTATTTTAAAATTATTGTTGTGCAATAACTCTTGAAACGTACTGTATAAGATCACTTGTGTGTCTGTCTGTGTCTCCGTCTGTTACAGCAGTATTTCTCCTAAACTATAGAACGTGGAAAGTTCAAGTTCGGCAAAAGTAAAATAGACCAACATATTCATATTAATCATTCATTAATATGTTTAGTAAAAAATTATGCGGGTTACTTGAAATTGAAAATGTTTTATTTGTATATCGCTTATGGGTATCGTGTGGAAGCTGTCGTAACGCCAAACTCAAAAATATATATATTTTTTTAATTTTAGGTACAATATTTTCAGCGATAACATCGAAAATGTAATGCAAAATTCTGCCACATAACCTCTATTTCCAAATCTGCTGAAACTGGTAGTACAAGTTTATTTAAACATTGTAGGAGAACTGTAACGCTTACCCTAGGTCATAATTTTTTTTGGAGAAAATTACACACAAATATCACTTTGCGGATGCTCAGCAAGTGAGTTGAAGGGCACTCGAGGTACCTATCGCCGCAGAAGTATAAAAGTATTCGTGATAAGGATTTTCGAAAAAAATTATCCGTAATTAGCCGAGACCTTTAAAAACACAAATGATTTGGATATACATAAAGACGCGGACTGTTGTCTTTTAAAGACTAGTTAAAAACTTTTTTTTCTTTTACCAACGATTTTTTTGAACTATTACAGTTGCTAATTAATATATTGATTGTACGGAATCCCCTGTGTGCAAGAAATAATCGCACTTGACCGATTATTTCAGTTAGTTTATACATAATAACTGATTCAATTATATCAAAATTTCACAACAAGTATTGTTAAAGTATTTAAAGTGCATCATAATTAATGAACATTCAAGAAAATTTAAAGAATTTCCTCTCATTTCTTACTCAACTTTCGACGTAAAATTACATTTATTTATAATAAAATTTTGAAATTATTATTTATCTAAAAATTTCGAATAGGACATTTACATAAAATATTGCATTTACCATGATAATTTTGAAATTTATTCATACAAAATGTGTCGAATTAATAAATATATCATATTTAAATCAGTTTTGTTCAAAAATTATATTATTAAACATATTGTGTATAAGTATAAATAATCTGCAAAATATTTTTATTTAAATAATTTATTAAAGAAATAAATATCCAAAAATGCCTATTTGTTATAAATTACATTAATAAAAATGTGACGCGCGACAAAATATAATAAAAATTCTCATGATGCTTCAACATTTTAGTTTTGACACTAATTTCATTTTTCAAATTAAAAATATATTTCATTTCTATAACCATTTAAAACTTGCATAAGTCATTTTTAAAAAATATAAATATATAATTTTTGCAGGTTATAAATTATCTTTCACAAATTTCGATTTGAGAGTTTGAAGGAAGACATGGTAATAACTTTTAAGTGTACTCTTCATTTTTCCTTTTTGATTTTTATTTCTGTGTCTCTAAGGTAAACATTCTTTCTGAAGTTAACATCTGAATAACGAATTTGTTTTGTTTACAACAATAAGTACTCTGAAATATTATTTTCAACTCATGTAAATATGAAATTCATATCATGTTTTATGGTAACCTTTAAACGTTTATCACGGTAAACTAATCACCGGGGAGAACTGTTCTGAAAGCTAATCGTTTTTTATTATTTCATATTATGCCATTATAGATTTAAATTTTTAAATGTTCGTTTAGAAATATAAGATGAATTACTGATTTGTTAAATATGCATGTTTAATGTCATTTGAATAAAAACAGGCGTTTTTTATTTGAAATGGAAAGTTAAATTAATTGCTTACTACATTTTTTTTCACTGATGTTTGTCAGAGGTTGTCTAGGCATTTAAAGTACATAAGCACGTATCATGTTTTTCAAATTTTGATTGATTTTCTCTAATTACGTATTATGTATGAATTTTAAATAGGTATTCATGCATATTTTATATTGTCTAATACATTTATATGAATGTAATTTACTCAATGCATCATATTATTATTGCAAATAAATAATTTAATAAAATATGAAAAGTGAAATAATTTTTATTAGAATAAATTTACAATGTTTCATTAACAAAACATAAACATCATGTTCTTGAATGTCGTGTAATTTCACCTAATTTCGGTAAAACGAAAATCAAAAAGACTATGGTGTCCTCGGTTTCTGTATTTGAAATAATTGGATCGAGTCTCTTTGAAATATAATAAAACCTATACGGACATAATAATCCAAAAGTAAACTCACTTTTACACGTTTGGACGTTTTGATTAGCTAACCGCTTGTTCGAGGATATGATCAACAAGTTCGTCCAAAGAGGTTACTTATGCCCATAAATTTTAAATTTCAGAACACCAGTTTTTTATGGGAAGAAGAACCATATAGGTTCTGGGAATTTTGACTTAATACAGTATGTATTAAAAGGAAAGAAAAAGGAAGTTTTTCAAAAATTTTCAATCAATCTTTTATCCAACAATTTGAAGAAAAAAAATTGTATCTCTTTTCAATTATGTTTAATTCATCCGTTGTTCCTTTTACAATCAGCATGATTTGTGAATAAGTATGTTTTATATATAGCTAATAAAAACTATAAAAAAAAGTTAAACATGTACGAAAAATAAAGAGGAAATGAAATGTTTTTAATGTTTTTTTTTAACATATGATTTATATTATTCCATTTGAGCAATCATTTTAATTATAAATATACATGTATATATTTAAAAAAAACAAATGGAATCCGGTAAGAGTCAGTTTGGCTCTATAGAGCGGGGCAATAGGTACTTTATGGTGCTTTTTGTCAGTTACACGGTGAACTATAAAAAAAGTTAAACATGTACGAAAAATAAAGAGGAAATGAAATGTTTTTAATGTTTTTTTTTTTTAACATATGATTTATATTATTCCATTTGAGCAATCATTTTAATTATAAATATACATGTATATATTTAAAAAAACAAATGGAATCCGGTAAGAGTCAGTTTGGCTCTATAGAGCGGGGCAATAGGTACTTTATGGTGCTTTTTGTCAGTTACACGGTGAGTAAAATCAGTGGTGTAGTCGTAAAAAAAACAGAGGGTATACGTTCTAAGCAGAGGGTATACGCTCAAGGCAGAGGGTATACCCTAGTGTATATATACTATAACTTTCTTGAGAAACAGAGGGTATACGGTGTTCCTTAGAAAAATCCAGAGGGTATACGGCGTATACCCCAGTATACCCTCCACTACATCCCTGAGTAAAATCCTTGCGAATAGACGAAAGTAGGTACAGTTAATCATTTGAGGATGTTTTTCTGACATGATGCAAAGAAAGGCAGCTTATTTCTATTGCCACCACGTGCTGCTTTGGTAAGTAAGGATAATGATTGTACCTGTTGCTTTGGAAAGAATAAGACATTTTGCTCATTTCATTGATTTATTTTAAAGTGTAACTTATTCATTTCTATGACTCATTATTTTGACCGTTTTGAAATTAATTTTTTTTAAATTCATTATTTACGTTTATTAAAAAAGGTAATTTTTGATTTTTTATTTGAGATTATTTAGCTACTCCATTTCGAAAAATTTCAGATATAATGGTTTCTCAGACATTAGCATACTATAATATTATCCAAATTGTAGCGGACGGAAATTGATTAATTGATTCTTTAGAACACTGTCTGTATATTTGTATGGTACCGAAATGTATTACCCTCGCATTCGTTATATTGTGATCATGTTGTTGATAACTGGAGTTGTTATATATCACTAATCGTAATAGCTCTTATGATGTTTTGATAACTCACAAAAAAGATTAGATTAGTGTTATGGCATAAAAAAAGAAAACAAGTTGCGTATGGAGACTATTTAGCATTAAGTACTGCAATTAGACTTTTTAACATTTATACTACTATTCTGCACCCTCGTGATATTAGAGTTAGAAATTTGGTTGGAAATCTATATATAAATTTGATGTTAATTTCTTCCATTTGGGAAATGGATATAATGGTTACAACATGATATTGCGCTAAAAAAAGAACAAAAACTGCAACAGCAAATTAATTAGTATGTTTTGGCAACCACAAACCGTTTTTCTATATGATTCTAGTCCATTAATTTAAATAAAAACTCACACATCTATTTAGTCTAGAATTATAGTGGTCACTGAATAATAATAGAAAATAATTACTCTCCACAAATTGCGTCGTTTCATTTTGGATGCACTGCAAATAGAAGCGTCTTAAATTTAGACACATATGTGACTGAAAAAGAATTTTAGACACTTAAGTGTCTTAATCTGAAAATTAAGACACTATAGATGTCTTAATTTAAGATACATAAGCGTCTTACTATGACCATGGTGTAAACGAACTGAGAATAATGTCTAAAATATCCGCAAACGTCTTATTTTAAGACACTTCCTTGCTTTAAACGTGTCTTAATTTAAGATGTTTTGATTCTTCCGACGCAGTAACCACCAGGGGGCACTAGCACTCCCAGTTGCGCATGCGTTTTAGATGTCTTCGTTCGAAGTGGTATACGTTGTAATTCAAACAAAGTTTGTTTTTATGTACGCGTGTATTTTAATTCGTTTTTTGCGAAATGTGAAGTACTGTGATTTTAATTCGTATTAACTTGGATTATTTATTTATTGAATACATACATCTGACGTGTGTGCTCGACATCAAATGTCTCTTAGAAGCTGTCGTCGATACAAGGGCGGGATAGACACAGAACAGAAGTAGACGACGGTTGAAGATTACACCCGGAAATTCTACAAAGCGTGTGCAATGGGCTTAGTGTTAACTCGTATCAATTTATATCAATAATATTGTGTTATTCATCTTCGTCCTGTCGAAACTGGCAAAAAAAAGAAACTTTTGTCTGGCGGGTCCTGTTTTTAGGATGAAACATCTCATTCTTTAAATATGGCTAGTCGGATGTATTATGGGATTACCTTTTAAACTGATGAAAGTCTTTCTCCCTCACTGTGGTTGTGGTAGTTTTTAAAATTTCAAATCGAGGAATATTTCTTACCTTTTGCAGCAACTCAAGTAAGTTTCTTTATAGTAGTAAAATTAGTGTATTTTATGATTTTATTTATTGTACTAAACAAAATCCTGCATGAAATTTAATTAGTTTTGAATCTGTTCGCAAAAAAACCCACTAATTCTAGAAGTATATATTTTTAAACTTATGACGTTCTTTTTTATTACGAATTATATATTCAATGTCAGTTCTTAGTTTCAATGGATAATTTTTATCTCGCAGTAAATGACGGCCACAAGGAAGTAAAGAAAAAAAAAACTTTGAAAGATGACCTAATGCGTTCTTACTTCCTGGCATAAAACCGCAGATTAAAAAAAGATAAATAAAGTAAATGAGACTGGTCTATTATATGAAGCTGCCTGTAAAAATATACATATGTATTTGATTTGCAATCAACTCTAATACTGATTTTTTTTATTATTTTTAATAAAAAAGTAATTTGAAATTTATAATGGGAAAAAGTAAAAACCTCTAACTAGATTTCGTATTTAAAATTGTGGTAACTTTATTTATATGCACTTATACGAAAAATACAAAAATGACAGATGTTACTGTATATATTTAAGACGAAAGAAGTTTGGAAATCATAAGTTATTTTTTCCTCATGTTTTTAATATAGAATATGTACTTATTTGTTTTTATTGATAGTTGAATAGCTTTTGTGAGTACCCTCTGATCTACATAAAAACTTGCTCATGTGGAAATATAAATTTTTTAAATAAGTATTTTATTTTTTTTTGGGGGGGGGAGGGGGGGATTTTGCATGAATTTTTGTAAAGCTGATATCTTAAATCTTGCACTGATTATAATGAAAGTTTTGAACTTTTAGAGTAGGACAAGTTTAAAAACGCAAATATATTTAACAAAATACCAAAGTCATTTTTCCCCAATGTTATTAAAGTAGAATATTTATTTATTTATTTTCATTATTCATAGTTAAATGGCTGTTGTGATTATCAAGTGATGTATGAATAAAATTGCCTATGTGGCAATATATATTTTTATATTTTCATTATTTTTTTTTTGGGGGGGGGGGGGATTTTTGCAATTTTCGTACATCTGATATTTTAAATCTTTTTCCACATTCAACCGAGTATAATAAATATTTTGAACTTTTAGAGTAGGACAAGATTATAAAATATATATATATATTTATCTATGTACCTTAAAAGCCCTTAATAGCGAACACTTCGGGACCGCGGAATTTGTCCGATAATTGGAGATGTCTACTTTTTTGAGGTAAAAATATACAAATATGTATGTCAGCTGATTAAAAAAGTATTCGTTAAATAGAGGTGTTCGCTATTCGAGAATGTCCATTAACCTCCACAACGGATACTCCCGAATACCGGACATCTCAATTTAGACAACTATAATGCAGGGTTGCGTTTTTTGCAAAAGTACTTCTTGATTAAAGGAAGGGAAAACTGGGAAGTGCCCCGTCCCCCTACGACTGTAGTGCCCCCAAATTTGATGTGCAATATTTGTAAAGCTTATATTTTAAATCTGTTTCGAAATTGTACTGATTATAATCAATATTTTGAACTTTTAAAGTAAAATAAGGTTAAAAACAAAATAAATTTTAAAAAATCTAATATTTAGATAAATATTTTTTGTTTTTTAATCTTGTTGTACTTCTGAAGTTCAAGATATTGATTATAATTAGTACAATGTCGTAAAAGATTTAAATTATCAACGTAACGAAAATTGTATACCAAAACTGAGAGCACCAAAAAAATCAGGCTGTATTGGGGGGGGGGGGGAGGGGCAGGACCACAGCCAAATATTTTTCCAGGATTCAACGTGGTCAAACATGGCTACGTATGATGCTTACAAAAAAAATGGATGCGATTCAGACGTTTGAAGTGTCTGAAATTCAGACGCAAAAAGTGTCTGAAAAAATTCAGACATTTTAAAATGTCTGAAAATTGAACACTCCATTTCAGACACTTAAGTGTCTAAATTTCAGACATTTTAATTTAGAGTGTGAGCTTAGGAACATTTGCGTAAACACTTGATAAAAATACCTCCTGTTAATATATCAAAGACAAAGTTAAATCATCATCTATTTATGTCAAAGTCTAACGGAATATAAAATTTAGTGATATTTCATGTATTAATTTTCTGATATAGCCATAGTACAAAACGTGAAGAACACATTATAGAAGTACCAGCTGTTCAGTATTATACAATGAAATACTATCAGTTTTTATTAGCTCACAGGCTATAGAAGAGAGCTTATGCGCTTATCCGAGAGCTTATGTGCCCGCCAGTTCAGTATGTACGTACGTAACGCGATAACTCGATTTCCTTCATTTTTTGTTCTAGGTTCATTCTGATAAAGGTCTACCCTGATTAGTTTTGGGGATTCATTGTTTAAGTATAAAGGGGGGAAAGGGAGTCTAGTCCCCCCATTATTTAGATAAATGGGTTTTTCATACAGAAATAATTGATTGTCTCCAAATTTCGTATACCGGTTTATTATGTTAAGGCGCTTCCTTAATTAGTTTTAGGGGTTCGTTGTTTAAGGATAAAGGGGAAAAGGGGGTCTAGACCCCCTCAATTTAGATTACTTGGTTTTTCATGCAGAAATATTGGATTTGCTCCAAATTTGGTATACCGAATAATTATGTTAAGGAGCTTCCCTGTTTAGATTTGGAAATCCATTACTTAAGTATAAAGGGGGAAAGGGGGCTAGTCCCCTCCTTATTTTAGATAAATGAGTTTTTCATGTAGAATTATTCGATTTGCTCCAAATTTCGTATACCGGTTTATTATGTTAAGGAACTGCCTTGACTAGATTTGGATATTCATTAGTTATGTATAAAGGGGGAAAGGGGGTTTACCTGTAAATTAAGGGAAAATTAAGGGAAACCGCCCTTAATTTACATAAATGGGTTTTTCAAGAAGAATTATTCGATTTGCTCCAAATTTGGTGTGCTGGTTTATTATGTAAAGGGGCTTCCCTGATTAGATTTGGAGGTTCGTTAATTAATTATAAAGGGAGGAAAAGGGGGGAGCAAAACTCTGCCCTTAATTTAGATAAAAGGGTATTTCATGCAGAGTTATTCGACTAGCTCCAAATTTGGTATGCCGGTTTATTATGTTAAGGAGCTGCCTTGTTTATATTTTGAGGTTTATTGGTTAAGTATAAAGGGGGGTGGGAGCTAGTGCCTCCCTTCCTAATTTAGATAAATAGGTTTTTCATGCTGAATTATTTTTTTCAAATTTGATATACCAGTATATTTCGATATGGCGCTTCCTTCATTTGATTTGAAGGTTCATTGTTTAAGCATAAAAAGGTGAAAGGTGGGTAAGTCCATTCCCCTTGGTTTAGATAAATGGGTTTTCATGCAGAATTATCCAATTTACTTTATTTTTTTCTAGGTTCATTCTGATAAGGAGCTTTCTTGATTAGATTTCAAGATTCATTGGTTCAGCATAAAGGGAGAAATGGGGTGCTAATACCCCTTAATTTAGCGAAATGGTTTTTTCCATGCAGAATTATCTGATTAGCTTGAAATTTGGTACACCAGTTTATTATGTTAAGGAGCTTCCCTGATTAGATTTGGAGGTTCATTGGTTAAGTATAAATGGAAAGGTAATCCCCTTCATTTATTTTGAGAGGCATTATTCTTTGAAATAAGAGTATAATATACAATTAGTGTGAATAGCCTGTGAGCTCAATGCCATCTGTTTAATTGGGCACATTTTTTTTTTATTTATTTAAAGATCGAACATAATATGAATTTTTATGAAATTCCGTCCAATATATCTTGAAATATTCAGTTTTTGGAAATCGTGAAAAATCCAGTATACCTTCGCCACCTTGATCTACTATACAACTAAACCTAATCCGCACCAATACATGACCAATTTTAAATGAATCAATCGATGTTACATTACATCCTCTTCAGCAGTCCGTGAGTTAAAACTCTCACAAAATGTATGACACATACAAACATAGGTCCGGATTATGTAAAGTATACACAATTGTGCATGTATCGATGCAGGTTTTTCATTCAAAAGTTATTATTAAAGTTATAGTAATTAGTTTTCTTATTTTGGGGAAGCTTTTATCTTAGTGCTTATTTCATTTGTTGAAAATTACATAGCTGTTCTGACAGACAACAGGTGGCGGCGCTAAACAATTAAACTGGGAAATATAACTTTTCATCGTACAAAAACTTTATTATTAATATTGTTGAGTTAATTATAATTCGTATAATTTTATTTCAACTATATTTCGTATAATTTTAATTTAATCTTAATTTCTGAAATTCTGTTATGTTATTTTTCTGCCTTATATGTGTACCAATCTTATTATTTTCTGAATTTGAAAATTTAGTATTTTTCTTCTGTATTGCTCTTAGAGCAGGACCGCAGAAAAAAATTATCATTCTGAATACTGGATGTATTGGGTAGAATATGAATCTATTGTATTACATGTGAAAAGAAAGTCTGAACCTTATTACTTACACATCATACGTAGTAGAGGGTAAGTCGTGTAACCGTTTTAAAAATAGAAAACAAAATTAACAGATTTGCACGTGTTGGACACTGGAGATTCTGAAAACCATATTTTTAGGAAAAAAATACCGTCCCTCTATTTGTATATGTGGCTGTAAACGCTCTATCTCCCGAACAAATTGTCCCCATCAGTGGCAGAGATGTCTTGCTCTCGAAAATGGCAGACGGGATGTGTAGGGTTAAAACCCATTCGGGCTCATTGGTCTAATCGTTCGGAGTTTTATGTGGTTTTCTTTCAACCTTAGATTTCCTTGCGTAAATACGGGTTAGGTTTCTTTAGAAAAACCCCCACGGAGGGCATGCCCCCGGGCCCAAATCCCTAGTATAGATAATCGGACGTCATAAAAAAACAACAACATCCCGAACAAATTGAGATAGAATCTTGAAATTTCGTGTTTACTTAGTATGTAAGAATCAGAAGAAGCCTATTGAATGTCATTAACCTCAATTATTCGGAACTATTTTTTCCGTACTCTCAAAATTGTTAATTTTTGGAGTGAATATAAAATACAATAAAAAACATAAATTTTGCATAAAGAATGAAGTCGATCGGATAATTAGTTGCTGATATATTTGTAATCCTATTTTCCACACTCTTCGATTTTTCATTACTCTGTATTTCATTCAAATTTCGATTCAAAGATACATTTTTTTTTAATGAGACGCTTAATATGACGCAATAAACTGTTAGTTATTATGATTATCATTTTTGGAGTTAGAAGGATGTTTCTTGTACGCATTTTAGTTATGTAGCATTTGAAGTTTTTGACGCCATCAAGACACGATTTTAAACACTCTATCTACCGAAATATTTGAGATAGAGGCTTGAAATTTGGCATGTATTTAGAATGTAATTGTGCGACAAAGCACATTAAATTTCAGTAACCTTTGTTATCCCTGGATATGCACTGTATAAATAGTTTACACATGTTTTATTTTCATATTTGATATTATGCATAACCATGATGGGTAAGTATTGCGGTAGCTCCCAATGACTAGTTTTTTTTTTTTTCCCTCTAGTGATGAATCTTTACCTTTAAGTAATTTAACTTTATAATAAAATCGCATTTCTTCAAATAAATTTTAAAATTAGAAAAAGTTTAATACCATTTTTCACACTGGATCGCTCCTCTTATATCAATGCTCGTAATCTACAATGCAATGAAGATTTGTGTAATTTTCGATTATTCTAATTTCTGGTATGAAATCAATTTTAAAATACTCTGAAATTATAACTTTTGTATTTATCACTTGCTTTAATACCTGAGCACATTTATTAAAAAAATGAAATCATAATAGTGGTTGAGCCATACGTAATGGATTAGATGCAACTTAATTCCCTTATGACATTTTAACTGTATGCTATAGGTAAGATTTTAAATTTACTTAAAAGAAGAACTAGATTGGACATAATTCAAGATGATTAAAGGTGAACCTAAATAATTTATCAAAGGGAAATATACATCAAACATTGTCCTTTGATTGCATTTTATTTAGATCCGTATATGAAAATGTTTCTCGTTTTTAAAGTTTCCATTTTTTCCAGATAATCCGTGCGCAGAATAAATCAAGTAAGAAAACTTCACAAATAAATCTGTTAAGTTTTTACCTTCTTGCAAATAATTGCTTCTGTGTTTAAATAAAACACGCATTTACGTTTTTTCCTATGAAATAAAACTACATATGTGGAGCAAACATTCAAACCGTGTTTTCTCACAAAAAAATAAAAAATGAGTTATTGTTATTTTTATGAACTCTGTGTTAAATTGCACAGAAATAAATGGTATTTTTTACAAAAAAAAATTTTCTCCGATTATAAATCAATTTTAAAACTTGACGTTTCAATCAAAGAGTGTTTCCTCCAAAGCCTGCATTCAATCAAGCAGTGATTTCTCCAGTCTGCCAATCACAGTTGTCACTTAATGTGTACTTTCGAAACCTACCATACATATCACAATTGAAACGGATTGTTTTAGAAAAAAATAAGAGATCTGTTAAAGTTAAAGGCTTCCAGAATTATAGATTTCAAGATCTAAATGAAGAATATGATGTAAATCTTCTTAAAAAGGGAGTTACTGTTGCCTTGTTTAAAGGGTTGTTTTAGAATATCTTCCTCTTAGCCACACCATATCAGTTGAAAAGAACAAATATGTTAAAAAACTTTTGAAGGTAATGTATAGTGAACAGCCGCAAAATCATCCTGATGATATATTCAAATGATACAACCACATTATCCATGATTGATAAGCCTGCAATAAAGAAGAGGGGGATGTGTATAACTGTCTAGATGAAGATATTGGTTTTAAAATTTGAAGTGGATTTCTGGCAAACGAGTATTTATTTAGTAAATATTTAATGAATACTACTAGGTACCATAATCTGTCATTTTATTTTAACAATAATCAACTGAAACTCGGTATTTATTCAAATAAAATAATGCTATTGTATTATTTGTGAGTTAGAACTTATTTCATTCAAAAAGCGTTTTATCTACTTGTCATACAATCAAAACATGTTTCCTCCTCTAAATTCGGTCAAAACGTGATTTCTCCAAATGTTAAATGCATTTTATTAATTTGTTTTATGTTTAATATCTTAGGTATGCTTACAATTCTTTCTAATAAACAGTAATAAAAATACACAATAAAAATGAGAATTAAATACAAGTTATTTTCTTATTTATCAGTTTTTTGTGTTTTTTGAAAATTTGTATCTAAAGGAGAAAGCATGGTTTGCATGTTTGCTCCACATATGTTTTTTTGCAGATAAACTTATTTACTGATACTGATTGTAATTGATTTATATGTCTCTAATATTATTCTTAGTATGTAGATAAATGTAGATCATTTAAGACATTTATTTAGATATTAGACTAAATTGAGTTTTAAAAAAGTAAAAAAAAAAAAATAATAATAATAATGCATAAATATACGTTGTAACTTATCCATCTTTTAATGCAGTGAATTTCTTCTCAGTTTCAGTTTTGAATATCTGAATATTACGATATTTGTCATTATTTCTTTTCAATATAAGTTAATTTAAATATTTTCTCTTTTTTAATAGTTATTTTCCTTAAATGATTCCTCCTCCTAAGTGCAGTAGAAATCATGTAAAAAATAGACATAATTTATTTTCTTGCTTTTTTCGTTTTTTAACATCTGTACAAAAAATTGCATATGTGACCATATAAAACTTTCATATTGGATTTCATTCTATGAAATGAAACTGCAAACATTTACTGTTTACAGTTGAACATAAAATGAAGCAAATCATTAATTACAATTGATTTAAATGAATATGTCGAAAAAGTGGATGACTAAGCAACTGATCTTTTCATTAAGTAAATTAAGTTTAGTAAAAAGTAAAAAAGGAATAAAAATTAACTTTGAAACTTACTGTGAAATAGTTCAGTGGAATGGGTGTTCAAAATGCAAAAACCCCAACCTTTAATTACAGGAATCAATAATTATATTTAAACATTTTAAAAAGTAACAAAAAATGTAAATATTATCAGTTACTTAAAGTGAGAGAGAGTAAACCCCTGCTTAAAAAGTGCGCCGAGGCGCAACCTAAAAATATTTGCTCTTACATCTCCGCGAGCAGAGAAGAAAAGTGATTGATTTCACAAGAAACTTAAAACACTTGGCGTTACAATTCTTCGCCAATTTAAAAAATTAGCATCGTGATCGAAGAGCGGACAAAGATTTATTTGGCGCCCCAATTGATTACCCCACATAATCTTGCAACCCGATGAGAACGCGTGATGCAAAACGGTTGCCAGAATAACGGTTCTTCATATGTACATATCAGCGACGCCAGAAAATCTGGCAATGTTTATCTAAAACAAATATTACGTTAAATGATTGCTACTTATAATTGCGCAATGCCGAGAAAGGCAATTGTTTTTATACAACCGATAAATAAATTTAGCGTACATGAAAATGATTTAAAGACCGCATCTGCATAACTATCTTTTACTTTTTTGATATTTTAATTCAACGGCTCAAAATTAAGTAGAGAATGAAGCTGAATGATTTCCCGCGTGGGCGACGCAAATGTAAAAAAAAAATAACCTTCATTCTAATATTACAGGCAGCTGTATTTATCTCGTCTATTTTATTTAACAGCCCGTATGTTATTGAAAAAAAAATTGCATCTGCGAGAAAAGGTTACAAATCATAAACTGAAAATTACTGCATTAAATTAAAGAGATTAGTGAAAGGGAAAGAAAAAACGAACAGATAAGATTCATATGGGTTTTAAGCTTAGAATTAAATTACAAATTTTAGTTTAACGAAGGGGGGTTGGGAGTGGATAACAAAACGTTTTAAAAGTAAAAAATATGATTTAAATTAATTTTGAACTAAATGTGATATGTGATAAAAACTCTGTCACACTGACCAACTGTTTTTACGTAATGCATTGCTTCGTTATATCTTTTTTATTACACCATAGAGCATGGTATTTCTGATTATTTCTTTTAAACTTTAGACAAATTTTTAAAAAATGTTTCGCGAACTTTGAATAGGTAATGCACAATTTTTCCTATTAAATAGAAATCATTTTAGAGCTAACGGCCTTATTCACTCATTGGATCAAGTAGGAAATATATCCAGATAGAGCATATGTAATCAGAATAGTATTTAACCTCGTAATGAAGATTCAAACAATGGAAAGGCATTAGTAATGTACGTTTGTATAGACATACACATTTAGTGACTACTCTGGAATATTGCAAATCACATTTGTTACAGAACACATTTTCAGACGCGAGTTAAGTTTGTAAGTACCACCTCGGGAATAGAAATCAATCATTTGCGACAAATCTTGTAAATGCATTCACACGTTTGAGAATGTAATTTCGAAGTGTTAGATGTATCTTTTAAACCACCCGGGAATGAATTATCGTCGGCAGTCTTGTCCACTAATGATGTCGAATCTACTCTGATTCCGAAATGCTGAATGGAAGTAAATATATTTAGAAATAAAGACTTTATTGAATGACGCAATGTAGATTTCAATGTGTATGACATTTACATTTACCTATCTTTACCTAAGTTTTTAAACATATGTTTATATAAAATATTAAACTATTTACTTAATTAATTATTGTGTAAAGAAATGTAAGAACATTACGCCTTACTAATACAAGCTAATTAATATGTGTATATTTTTATATCTTAAAAAGAGAAAATTATTAGAAATCTGTAAAATCACATAGAATTACATTGTGCTCTGTACAGAATTTTATTGTTTTTTTGAGATAGCTTTAAGTTGCATGAAGAATTAGATAATTACAGAACAATTTTAAAACTCTGCTGAAAATATACTGTAATTAACGAATGATACAGACATGCGAAATTACAATTATTAAATATCTTACGTAATTGCATATTATGAAATTAATCATGTATCAAAATGATAATATTTTGCGAAATATTTGATACAATTTTTGAATGAATAATAATAAAAGAAAAGAAATTTAGGTAATGTAACACATGTATAGGAGGCAATGGTATTTTAGTTAATAACACAAGCCTGTGATGCTTGTGTTTTTTTTTTGTTTTTTTTTATTTGATAGTTGATTGTTATGTTTAGTGTGTATAGTTGATTGTTTAGCGCTAAATCCAAAAATGACTTTCAGTTTTAACCATCAAGTCAGGAGTTTTCGCAAATCATAAATTTAAAATTTAAGAAAAAAATCTGATACTAGAAAGTAGATGCGAGAGTTGTGTGTTATAAATTTTAATAACTGACTCTCATGTACTTTGTATTGCGGAAACCGAAAATGACCTTAATTTTTTACCTTTACGCAGGAGTTTTCGAAAATGGCAAATTTTTAAATTTGTAAAAAGACGAAGTATTGCGAAAATATGATACTATAAAATAGATGTAAAACATTTTCATAATAATTTATTTATCGTCTGAGTTAAATTGTAAATTTGTACAGCTAAACATGTAAAATATTGAGTATTTAAAATTCTTACAATTTTATTACATGTGTGGAACTTTCTTTGAATCCCCCACGCTCTGCCTCCCTCTTTTCGTTTTATATTCTCTAATTTATATTAAAAATAAAGGTAATTCTCTGATTCAGAGCTAAAAAATACATAAAAATCATTTACGAAATGATAAAAAACACAAGCATGACATCTATTTCATAGTATCACACTGTAAAAAAAAAAAAAAAAAAAAAAAAAAAAAAAAAAAAAAAAAACGACATTTTTACGGTACAAAGTACTGTTCACCTCGCGCACAAACTCGATCATAGTTGAATGTACTGTATCTTCCTTTGGTTTCCTGACTATTTAAACATGGAAAATACAGTAGTTGCGTAAAATTAACAGCACAGTGTACTGGCAATTTGGACGCCAGTAGTTTGTGCTGTGGTCCAAATGCGTCCAAAATTGCCAGTACATCGTACTGTTAATTTTACGCAACTACTGTATTTCTCATGTTTAAATAGTTAGGAAACCAAAGAAAGATGCAGTACATTCAACTGTGATCGAGTTGTGCTGGCAAATGTACAGTAGTTTTTTTACAGTGCAGATGTTTGCTATTTTTTTTTTTTAATTTTTAACTTTGAAATTTACAATTTGCGAAAAAGCCTTATGTGATGGTTAAAATAGGATATTCTTTTATTTTATACTAGCAAACCCCGCGGCTTTGCTCGCGTGATATTTGAAATATGCCAAGTGATATTTATATGTCTAATTTTTATTAAAAGGTACTAACTAAATTTTTATTTTATTAAAAGGTAATATTTTATTTTATTAAAAGGTACTTATTACTTTTAGGAATAATTTAAAAAAATTACTATTTAAAACACAGTTTGATTAAACATCATTGTTACACTGCATAAGGCAGAAATGAGACTTAAATTAATAAAACTAAATAAATAATAATTTAGAAAATATTTTGAAACTTTTATGCTCAATTCAGTATTCATTTGAAGTTTTGAATTTTTTAGAAACCATCTTCTTACATCTTAATATTAACCATCATGTCAAATTCCAAGTCCTACCACCTCTCTCAACATAAAGGGCTATGTTGAAATAGGAACTGTCACCATTAATTTGCCAACATTAATTTTGAAATTGGTTTGTTATTTCCTAATATTCCACAGAAACGTAATTTAGAAAGCTTTTAAAGGCCTTTTTTAGAGCGTTTGTTGTTCCTGTGAATCCCAGGTGGTAGAATCATCGGCATAAAATATAGCCTGCGTAGGATCAGAGACTGTTACCATTGATTTGCAACTATTACATTTATATTTGGTTTATATTTCCTGAAATAGCGTAAAAATCGTAATTTAGGACTATTTAAGAATGCTTTTCGCACCTCCCCTTCACTTCACCCCTTTTTAATTCGAATTTATTTTCGACAGTCCTTCGAAAGCATGCATATTTTATAAGTAACTACCATACCATATTTAAAGTTTCTAGCCTTTTCAGTATCACAGAAATCGCAATTTAGAAAGTTTTTAGCTACTGCAACCCTCTGGTGGTAGTGGCACAGACATAAAATATAGCTTATGTTTGAGCAGGTTCTATCACTAACAATTTGTTATCATTATTTTTTTAATCGCTTTCGTATTTGAAATGATTACATAAAAATTGTAATTTATAACGCTTTTCGCTCACTTCATCTTTTTAAATTTGAAATTTTCTTTCGACAGTTCATAGAAAGCAGTTGCATCTTGTAAGTAAATAACATACCATACTTCAAAGTGTTAGACCCTTCAGTTATGCAAAAAATGCAAATTAGAACATGTTTTGGTTTTGCAACCCTCAGATGGTAGTGACAGCAACATAAAATATAATCTATGTTATAGCAGGAACCGTCACCATTTATTTGCAACCATTACTTTTGAAATATTTTTTTAATTTCCTGAGATTGAGTAGAAATCGCAATTTAGAACGCTTTTCGCGCATTTTCACCCCTTTTTAAATTTCCAATTTTTTCGAAACTGTTCTTAAAGATCATTTATATGTAATACAATGTACCTTGCCTAATTTTAAGTTGCTAGCCCCTACCGATCACAAAAATCGAAATTTGGAACGCTTTTTTGCTCCTGCAACGTCTAGGTGATAGTGATACCGACTTAAAATAGCGTCTATGTTAGAGCAGAGGCTGTCAGCATCAATTTCTTAACATTACTTTTGAAATCAGTTTGATTCTTCCTGAGATATTGGTGACAAATCGGCATTTAGAACGTTTTTAGAATGCTTTTCCCTCATTTTGCTCCTGCATCTCCTCTGGGTTAGTGGAAACATATATAAAATATAGCCTATCTTGGAGCAAGATCTGTCACCATTATTTTAACACCATTATATTTGAAATCGGTTCAGTATTTCCTGAGATTGCATAGAAATTGCAATTTAGAACGTTTTTTACAACGCTTTTTGCGCATTTTGACACCCCCTTTTAAATTTCGATTTTTTTAGGAAATGTCCTTAGAGATCATTGATATCTTATAACTAACTACCATTCTAAATTTCACGATTCAAGGCCCTTCCGTCACGCAAAAACCGCAATTTAGAACGTTTTTCTCCTGCACCCCCTTTGGGGTAGTGGCACCGACATAAAACATAGCCTATGTTGGAGCAAGGATTTTCACCATCATTTTGACACCATTATTTTTTAAATCGGTTTGGTATTTCCTGAGATTGTGTATAAACTACCATTTAGAACGTTTTCTAGAACGCTTTTCCCACATTTTCACCCCTTTTAAATTTTGAATTGTTTAAGAACTGTTCTTAGAAATCCTTTATATCTAATAAGTAGCTGATACTTCAAATTTCATATTTCTAGGCCCTTCAGTAACACAAAAATTGCATTTTTAGAACGTTTTTTGCTCCTGCACCCCCTTTGGTGTCGTGGCACCGACATAAAATATAGCCTATGTTCTATGTTGGACTAACACCATCATTTTGATACCATTACTTTTGGAATTGGTTCGGTATTTCCTGAGATTATGTAGAAACTACCATTTAGAACGTTTTTTTAGAACGCTTTTTGTGCATTCTCACCCCTTTTGAATTTCGAATTGTTTAAGAGCTGTTCTTAGACATCATTTATATCTTATAAGTAACTAATATTCCAAATTTCATATTTCTAGCGCTTCAGTAACGCAAAAATCGCATTTTTAGAACGTTTTTTGCTCCTGCACCCCCTTTGGTGTAGTGGCACCGACATAAGATATAGCCTATGTTCTAAGTTGGGCGAACACCATCATTTTGATACCATTACTTTTGGAATCGGTTCGGTAGTTCCTGAGCTTATCTCCGACAAATAAACAATTTTTTCCTCTTTATAATATGAGTATAGATTATCATGACAATATTCTTTTGGATTTAGCGTAGTATCTACAAAATGCGTAAGAACTAATTATCAAAAGCTGAAAACACAACCACCATGTCTATTTTATAATATTAGATTTTTACTATTTCTTTACTTTTTACCATGGAAATTTACGATTTGTGAAAAAGCCTGATATGATGCAAATGTAAATAAGTGCTAGTAGTAAGTCAAAAATTACGTCCATTTCTAGTCATATCATAATATTAAAATATTTATTTGCTTAAAAGACCACCAGGCTTAAAAGCCTGATATGATGGTTAAGAATCAAGGTAATTTTCGGATTTAGCAATACAAAATACGTAAGAAATAATTAAAAATAATTCTTCACTTTATATTTGATGAGAAACGTGCAGTCGAATAAACAAAATAGACCTGTTTTTTTTTTTTTTTTTTTCTATCCGCCATTTACGAACAATTCACACTAAATCTGCTATTAGTCTCAAAATTTTGTCTTCTTTCAGAATATGATGCAATATTTGATATTGGGATCATGTAAATGTTCAAGATTGCACCGTATTGTAAATGGGAAAATCCACTTTTGCCTTGAGTATCTTGGATCAAATCAGCCCATAAAAGGTACAGTCAATATAAATTTCGTGAAATGTTCATGGAGTTATAATAGAAAATTTCTTAAGGTTATTTTTACAAATTTAGAAAAGATAACTTCTAATCTCAAAAGAAACACTTCGAGAAGCTCACTAGTAAAACTGTACAGGCAGACTGTGTGCACAATAGATATAACGCAAACACTCCCAAACTTTATTTAACAGAAATAATAAAAACAAGTATGTTGTGGCCAGCACAAAACTTTCTTCTATGTAAATCATGTCAATTAAATAACTTATATAGTACAAGAAATAACATTGATTTAGCACCAATTCATATTAAAGTATATCTGGATTTGAAGTTTGATGAATATTCTTGCATTAGTTCTTGAGATAGAGCTATAACGGAAATTCTGAAAAATGTAGCATAGCAGCGCCACCTGTTGAGGGATTTACACCAAAACATAAACAGCACTAACTGATATCAGGGTATACTTGAATCTGAAGTTTGTTGAAAATCCAAGCATCAGTTCTTGATGTAAAGCTTCTGCGGAAATCAACAAAAATTCAGCCTAGCAGCGCCACCTGTTGAGCGATTTACACCAAAATATACAAAGTGTCAACTCATATCAAGTACTAACTAAATCTGAAGTTTGATGAAAATCTGTGCATTAGTTCTTGAGATACAGCCCTAGCGGAAATCGTGAAAAATGCAGAACAGCAGCGCCACCTGTTGGGCGATTTACACCAAAAATTAAACAGCTGTAATATATATCATGTACTAACTGAATCTGAAGTTTGATGAAAATTCGTGCAAGTTTTCTTGAGTTAGAGCTATTGCGATAATCATGAATAATGCAGCATAGCAGCGCCACCTATTGGGATATTTTCACAAGAAAGTAATCAGCACCAAGCTATATCCAGCGCCACATGTTGAGCGATTTACACCAAAATGTACAAAACGTCATTGCATGTGAAGGACTAACTGGATCTAAAGTTTTATGAAAATCCGTGCTGTAGTTCTTGAGATATAGCTATTGCAGAAATTGTGAAAAATGCCGTATAGCAGCGCCACCTGTTAAGCGATTTTCACCAAAACCTAATCAGGTGCCCACAAACTTTTTGTCACCTACAGACTCACAGAGTGACAGAGTGACAGAGTCACAGAATGACAGAGTGACAGAATGATATTTCTAAAAACCATCAAATCGTGTTCAGGACATTCTAAAACGTATAAATCCGTCGAAAACCGGAATTCGAAAATTTTTACGATCCAATACTTTCTTCTTGTAAAGATAGGAGAAAGTAAAAATTCTTGTTGTTGTTTCCAGAATGTTTATTATTTAGCTTAACAGAATATGGCTCCTTCAGATGCTTTGAAAAATAAGTATTCTCAATTTCATGTTTTCTCAAAAAATACTGATTGGAATGAACTGTAAACTTACAATGCTATGATATGTTGTATGTTTATGCTCAAATCGTCTATTTAATTATGATACAGGTCATAATTGATAGTGTTTTTAATGTGAATTTATTAATAAAGTTCAAATTTCAAATTATGTTTTTAAAACAAAATAAATAAATAAATAAGTTTGGGTCATTCAATATAACTCATCAATCCACATTAATGTTTGTCAAGTGTATTTAACATCCTCATGTTTGTACATCTCCTAACTTCATTGAAATTAAACAATAATTCATAAAGTATCAGGTTGTAACGAAGGTTCTCTCCACAGCTAATACGGTCTGTGCAAACAGTTCGCGTTGACGTGTTTGCTCATATTTTGTCAAACTATTTTTTTCATTTGAAAGAAAGATTCTTGCTTTATAACACTCTGTTGTGAAATTTGTAAAAAAATATCGTTATCATTATGTACAGGGTGTCTGAAATGGAACTATCACGCTACCAGATTAGAAGCATCATTTACTTCCAGTTCTGTTGCAAAAAGTCAGCAACAGAGTGTCACCGAATAAAGTGTACAGCTTTAGGTACTACTGTTGTATCATATGACACTGTGAAGGTTTAGCGGAATGATGGTTATATATAAAATTACAGTTAATTATATATAGTATAATTAATATTATTTAATGGTAATTTGGCGGAAAACTTTCGTTGCAACCTAATATAAATTTTTACTGTCAAGTTTGTCTTAAGGGACTCAAAGTGCCAAATGTGAAGGTTATTTTATTTTAAAAATCAAAGTAAATATAATTGTTTAATATGTACATGACCTCTATTTCAAAAACAAATCTGTTATTCTGAAAGAAAAATATATTCCAGGTATAATTACACCTTTTGGTGTAATTAAATCGTAAATGGTCTGGTAGTAAATGTGAAAGTAAAAAGGTGTCCAGGTCAGCATTTGAACGTGAAAATCGTTGGCAACTTAAACCAAATGTCCCTGGTTCAAAGGTTCAAATAACGGCCTAGACACGTTTCATTCAGTTGGAAAATTTTGACTGGTGCAATTTATTTACCATTTGTAATAATTGTGTTCTAATAAATGAACTGGCAGTACAGTTATAATAATCGAAAGGTAAACATCCTTTTATAGTTCTTCTGAAAAATAAATATTACAGTTACTTATATTCATAAGTAGTTTTCCTGTTTTGAAAATATTAGGTTTATTAAACTGTACATATTTTTATTTCAGAGAAAAATGCCGTAAGGAAGCACAGATTTACTTTAAGAATAAAAATAACTTTCTCTTCTTTTACTCCTCCCTTGAAACCAACAGAAGAAAAATAAAGTGACAATGACTAATTACTTCACACGTTAAATTATGTGTTTAATTTGACTTTTTCCCACACATAACCGAAAAGTACAAAACTTCATGTCATTAACTTTCTTTCTTATTACCTTAAATTAACTTTTCTCTAAACAAAATTAAGAATTTGAAAACAAAGCAATGTTAATCCTGTACATTTAAAAGAAAATGATGAATTTAGGACTTTTTTAAGATTCTTTTTTTCGAAAAACTGCACTAAACTTATGATGGTCTTGAAAATTGTTATGAATATGTTACTTTTAAAAGGGACAAAGGGAAGAATACAGCTTTACGTATTTACCTATGAAATTTTCTTTAGTAAAAAGTTTGTAATTATTTGTACTGGCATTGTTTTTTTAATGTTTCCGAATAGTATGAAAGTACGTTAACAATTATTTCCAAATCATAAAACACTCTCATGCATAAATTAGCTTTGTACTTAAAAGGTATACAGCCCAAACATTTAATATAAATTTTATTATATTTACCTATCATTTATCTGTCCTATTACAACAGCATCAGATTTCTGAATCCTGATTTTGAATCTGAAACAAGAATTTTGATGCTCTGAGTGTTTTACACCCATGTCTAACACGTAACAGGAAATATATATTAATTTTAATAATTAAAATGGGGTTTCTTTAAATCGATGCTGCTATATTTCGACAGTTAAAGGTTTGACAACAATAAACATATTTAATTTAAACTTTTAGGCTTACATCTGTTAAAGTATAAAAAAAGTTCAATTTTGTTTATTATTTGCGTGGCTTGAGCGTAACTAAACAAGTATCCTAAATATGGGTTTTCCCACATTTCATCATTCTTAAAAATATATTTATATATATTTTTGTTAAACTGCTTTCTATTCTCTTCTTGTATTTTAAAAATAATTATGCTTCCAATCTCACATCTCCCCGTTCTGTCATCCTGTGACTTACATGCTCTTCTTCTAGCATTTCTTTAAACCTCAGTTAATCTTTATTCTTCATTTTTACCCTGATCATCAGTTCGAATTAGCCGTTTCTTGTACTACTTGTAACCATAATACTTACTGTGTAAAACCATGTAAAATTTGTAAGTGCATTTGCAACAGGGAAAATATACTGATACTTCTTGTTTTTAGACGGTAGTGGTACGGTGTTATCAGTATGATAAGTATTACACGGAACACTCTACTTTGGTATGGAATTCAGAAAACCCTCGGTCTAGAAAAGCTTTTTATCATGTAGAATAAAATCGATACAATTTGATGTTACTGTTTCTATATGTTTTCTCTTTCTAGGAATGTAAATTTCTATCTTGACTAATTTCTCTGTTTTCCCTATGGCAAAGTGCCTCGTAACGTGCATTTTATGAACAATTAATTTCCTTTGAATTTTTTTAGGACAACAAGTAAATCAATTCAATTTTCAAACTTATAAAAAACATTGTTTTTGAAAATGTATTCATTTTCCTCACACTTTATAACTAAGGATTTTATTGTTCTTAAAATATCGTTTCTCCCCTGCGCTCCAGCTATTCTGTTATCACTTCAGTTTGTGATTGTGCAATTAACAAAATTGTTTTACGACTCATAGCATTCATATGTTTGATTTTATTTCTTGTTCTATGAACAATGTTAAATCGAATTCTTCAATGAACAAAGCCATCTTGTAACTTATAGAGCCAAATCTTTTTCTATTTGGAGTGTTTTGAAACGCTTTACAATAAGTCACGATCTTTATTCCGTTCCCAGAAAATACTCGTAGTTTCTATTTTTTTTTTAAATTTCCAACTATTGCGTGCATCTCTATATTGTAACTGCATTGCTTTACATGTTGTGGAGTTGCTCTTTACTCATCTATTGCATAGGATGAAATTCCCTTCATCCACTTTTTTGCAATAACACAGATCCGAATTCATGGTTATTTGCTTCAGTATACAGTTTTAGCTTTCACCATTGCTTGAATAAATATAATACCGGTTTTTGCGATATATTTCTTTTAACTTCTCAAACGTTTTCGTTTGCTCCGGACCAGATTTAAATAAAGCATAATCAAAAGTGTGGGTCCACACTTTTGATTGAACACTTTTGCACACATTTGATGGGGTACACATCAGTAATGAAGTACAATATTACTAATTCATTATACGTCTATGAATCTACTTTCCGTTGTTTCACATTATGCATATTCAAATTTAATTTATTTACATTAGAAGAGACAAACTATCATTCACCACTGTAAATGCATGTAAACGAATTTACCTCCATATTCAATTTCTGAGGTATTGTTCAGCTTTAAAAAAGTTTGTTTTCCTGAATTTAATACGAAAGAGAATAGTGAAAGCGTAATTATTGGAAAGCATACTTGGTGATTTACTGAAATTCGACATTTCTTTTACAGTGATAACTTTTCCGAGTTAAAAGTAGTTTCTTTGTGAAATGTTTCTCCTTTCATTATTGTTTATTAAGTGTAACCTTTCCTTTTAAATGTCATAAATCAATATTTCAAAGTTGTTGTTCAGTTTCTGCTGGATTATTTGGTTCTATTCACAGCTTGAAGTAATCGATTTAAGAAAAGCATCTCGTTAATAATTTCTAGGAATACCAGAAAGATATAGTAAGTAATTTTACTTTATTCGAAAAAAAGTATGGAAATGTATGAAAAAAAAATTTTTTATTCAAAGATTAAAAAAATGATACGGAAATAGTTTTAGTATTACATAATTAATATTAATAAAAATATTGTTGAACCATATTTCTTAATTTTAAATAAAGCAAAAATTCTATAATCCACAAACGAAAGGAGCGATGAGGTTGGCCGTTATATGCAAACTTCATTATATCATATTTTTATGCAACATTGATTAAAAATGTACGTTATTTTCTGTTAAAGGGCAATAGGATAGCGTACGAAGATTTCGATAACGCATAAAGACAATAAAGTTTTTTTTTTTCCATTTAGTCTTCAAATATTATATCATCAATAAACGAAATATTATTACTTTTTTTCCTCAATTCAAGCTGTAAAGTAAAATATATTTTCCTCTTTTATATAATCAACACATCCAAAAAGATTTGGCCTAGCGGTGTGGTAAATATGGTTTTCATAAATCTAGCAACTTTTTTTCATTGTTTATAACTTGCCATGTATTGTACAAAATGAGATGAGATAACTATATATTTTAAATATCATTATTACAGAAGAATATGTTCAGATTATGTATGAACAAGTTATATTAAAAGCTATTGCAAATTTTGCATCAACAAACAATTAAAGTATGCAGTTTTGCACTTCATTCTTCTACTATTTAGGAAAGATATGAATAAATATTTTTTATCTAAAGTTGTCATAATCTCTGCCTAATCGACAAGCAAGTGACACTTTAACACAAATACCAAATTTTGTTTCCATACCAAGCATTAATATTTGTAGAATAAATATTTGTGCAAATTATTGATATAACATTAATTGTAATGCACACTCCATTCATCGTACTTTTTTTCTTGTTTTGTATGGAAACATTTGTTATTTTTAAGATTTATTATAAGGGAATAATATACAAATAAATCAGTATTAGCTAAATCTATTTTTCATTATTCTCATATTTTGAAAATAGTCATGTTTACACGGCGTCATTATTTAAAAATTCCCTTTCGGGAGCGATATCTTCATAATTAATTATTTTTTCAGGATTATGAAATTTCTTACTCAACATTTATTTTCGACTTTGAACTCTCAGTCTGTTAATAGACTTTCAAGAATTTTTACAGATCGTTTGTCAGTAACTAATTTTAGGAGCGTTTGTAAGTATATAAATACACAGCACCAACAGTTGACGTCTTGTCGATCTGTCTGTCTGTCCATCCGCATATAGTAGCAAAACATCTGCCCAACAGATTGGTTTGAAATTCAACATAATCCTTGCAGAATTTTTTCAAGTCTTTTAAATTTTTCTGAACATCCAAATAAAAGTTAAAAAGACATTAATAAAAGTTTTCTTTATTATATGAAATATTACTATACGCAATTAATTCAATGATATCCCATGATAGGCAATGATTCTAGATTGACATGGTGAGTTTCTATTTAAGATGGAGTCATATTATTTCCGTATTACTGAATTTAATAATACTCGTTATAAAGGTTTTATTCGTGGATTTTTTCATAAGATTGCAACAGTTTTTGCAGCAAGATCTGAATATTTATAAAACTTGTTATAGTACGGACGCTTCCATTTTAACAATTCATGTTTTGGTCAAATCAGTAGATTTTCATATTTCACATTGAAAATATTATATCCATGGACAGTTAAAGTATAATAAGTCAAGTTAAAAGATAACGGACTGTTTAAACTAATGTAAAACAGTACAAGAAGGCTCGCTATGTTTGTATATTACAGTACTCACTGCAGAAAACCAAACAGTAACAATTATTACTTTACACTATCATAAAACACTTCACTATTAAATACTTGATATTAATTAAATCAAACTGTACACAGTTAAACCAAAAGCAGGCGTACATAGTCTTTATGTATTTTTTCCAAAATTGCAATTTCAAACTTGTCTTGCTATGATCGTCCACCTAATATTTAGAATTTCTTTGTCCATGGGAATGTTATTGTTAAAATCTGTGGTCACACATACAGTCAAAAGCTGTTTGAAAAACAATTGAGTATTTAAATTATCACAAAATGATAATGAATAGTACTGCTGCGAAGTCTGGTTTTGACCAAAATCCTTTCCGACCAAAATCTTTTTTCTAAAATAAGAACATTTTTTCCATCAACAGCCAATCGCCTATGTTATACCCAAATGCCGTACTCATACATGGCGTCAAATTTCAACCGAAGTATTAATATTTGTTGTTTATAAGTTAAAACTACTTCCTGTATATCACAGGGTTAGCACAAATGAATGACAAGTTTTTAAAAGTTTATATTCGTAAAACTATTAGACATATTATAAAATGGCCTATATGGAAATAAGGAACAGCATTACAAGTTTTCTTCGCGATTACAAATGTTCCATGTGCGAACCTTTCGCAGCACGAAAAACACTTAATCTGTACTCAAGCGCGTTCCACACATTTGGCAATTTTGCCAACGATTTTTCATGCAGCATTGATGCACCATAAAATGTACCTGGTATCCGTTCATTATTTAGTGTTTTAATGCATCAGTGCTGTATTAAGAACCTTTCATTATACAAAACTGCCAAATGTGTGGAACGAACTTGTTTAGATATTAGGTTTTAGTCGTGTTACTAAATTTTGGCACATCAAACATTTGTAACTGAAAAAATAAACTTGGAATGTTCTTCTTTATTTTCGTATATCACTTATTATAGTAATATGTGTAACAATTTTGAAAATATAAACATTGTAAATGCGGTCATCCATTGGTGTTAACCCTGCATTACAACTAAATGGGAATATGTGGGGCATTCTCACAATCTTTTGACTCTCATGCCCCTGAATAATAATTTTTTATTTAACACAATTTTTTGTGTTTTTCTTTATTTAATATACTGGGGAACATCCCATTGCATGATTGCATAGCAATATTAACGAGATAAATAACTTTTGGACGATGTTTGGGGTAAAAATACCAGGAAAACGCATCTACCGTACCATGTCCCTGATGCTGATTTTTAAGTTTGGAGCTGTCTGTATAAAATTGTTTCAATAAAAGTAATTCGATGTAATTTTTTTCCGAAACTGGGCCAATTGTTTTACATAAATAGGTAGCAAAAAATTAACCTGCACACATTTTTACGGTTGATATTAATTTTTGAACTCTGTCCCTGGATTTTTCATCTTTACCGTCCCTCTTGCTAAACCTATACAGAAAATCACTTCAGATGCAGCCACAGACTTTTTTTCAAGTTTTTTCTCATGCAGAAGTATGCTAGAGGAAGAATGTCTAAATTTTTTTGAAAGGAAATTTACTGCAGAATTTAAATCAGCATTTAAATATCAATTTCAAGATCGTACATTTATTGGTAGTCTTAAAGTCTCCAAGGTTTATTCCTGTATTTAGCAAGGTAAATTAAAAAATAATAATAATTTAATCCACTATTTACAACTGTTTCGAAAAATCAATGAACATTTTGGCTATCACTTAGTCTTAACATGATTTTCCTAAAAATAGGTGTTAATTTTCCTTACCTTTCCATCCTTACCGTCCCTTTTTTCCTATATCATCCCCTTTTTTTACTCTACCGTCCCTTCTTTAACACCCCTTTAAGACAATGTTAGACAAAAAATTCTGTATTAAAAGTACTACATTTTTATTATTTCTTATTTGAATGTCCTGTTCGTACTATGCAAATTCATTATAAGTAAAAATTTAGAAGAAAATAAACAGTTATAGAGGTAAGACGGCAAGGAAAATTAAACTCGCAAATTTAACTTAAACCTCAGTTAAATAAAAAAAAAATCGCTGCTGACCCTTTTTTCTTTATTTTGAATCATTAAGGCATTCGTCTATCAGAATAAAATGTTATTTTAGCAAGTTTAATTTCGCCAGATTTTTTCCCCAAAAGTCAAAAGATTGTGAGAATGCCCCATATATATAACATAATTTCATTTTCAATAAATATCTACATTAAAGAAAAAGTTTTATTACAGAATGTACATCGTAACATAAGATTATTAAATATGTTGTAAAAACATTTATTGTAATTGCATTTTTGTTGAATTCATATAACCAAATTTTTATTTTTTGAGGCTCACTCTGCTATATATTTTAATGAAAACGTGTCAGTTACCTATAAATTAATTATTTGACAATGAAATTATTTTAATTAATAAATACATATACGAGTTAAGAACTGTAGAATGAATATTCATCCCGTTTTATTTAACTGACAAAAAATATTATTTTATCAAAAGCTGAATGAAATTCGAATAAAATTCCTGAACATTAATTGATAACAATTACTTTAATAGTTGGTTTAATTGGAAGTTTATGATTATTGTTCTTTTGTCTTATCTGCAAATATACAGCAAGATTATAAAGGTAATTAAAGGTACTAATTTAGAGTTTACAAAAAATATTTTATAATTAAATCTAATACAATATATTTTATTTAGTAGTAATTAATGATGATGGAATAGAAGATGGAATATGGTGGGCATGAAAAACGATTTTATAAAGTTATTTATAAATGTATTTTTATGTAAAGATTAATTAGTCTGTTAGTTTGTATCTGAAACATTTTAGAATCAGAAAACTGATTTTTGTTTTCATTTTTATTCATTTTCCGGATTATGTCGAAATTGAAATGCAGCTTAAGATATATATATATATATATATATATATATATATATATATATACAGGGTGCAATATGTTATCTATTGCCAACCTTTAATTTCTCAACCGTTGGTCGTAGACATATAGTTCCAATTACATAAACGTTTCAAATGAGGTAAATATTCATGTTGTGGCATTATTTAAAGTCAAAAATCAATTTGATAAAAATTACGAAATCTCACTTTTTATACGGTTCCCCAGTCCCTATAGTTATATTTAGTAAAAGTTTACACATATCTTAACAGATATAACACAAAAAGTTTGACATCTGTACTACAAAAATTGACACAGTTATTAAATTTCAAAGTTTGAGATTTTTGCACATGATTTTGTCTTTCATTGAGGGATGAGTTAAAAAAAGAATTAACGTGATTCGAGATCAAAATCAGGGTGCAATGTCCTTTTCACGGCGAAGCCACTTTAAGCCGGTATCGTCGGTACTTTTGAATGTTGTTCGACCCATGAAAGTTAACTCAAATTTTTAGATACAATAATCCTATTTGGTGATCCCCCGATTTGGTGATACCGGCTAAATGTGGTTTCGCCGGAAAAAAAGACATTGCAATCTGATTTTGATCTCGAATTACTTTAATTCATCTTTTAACTGATCCCTTAATGAAAGACTGAATCATGTGGAAAAATCTCAAACTTTGAAATTTAATAACTGGGTCAATTTTTGTTGTACAGATGTCAAACGTTTTGTGTTATATCTGTTATGATATGAGTAAACTTTTACTAAATATAACTATAGGGACTGGGGGACCATATAAAAAGGTAGTTTTCTTAATTTTTATCAAATAGATTTTTTACTTTATATAATGTCGGAACATGAATATTTAGCTCATATGAAACGTTCTTGTAATTGGAACTATATGTCTACAACCAACGGTTGAGAAAGTAAAGGTCGGCGATAGATAACATATTGCACCCTGTATATATATATATATATATATATATATATATTAGCAGTTATTTCAATAAAATTATAAGTTTTTCTAAGCTGTCGAGAAGTTTCATATTTTAAAAATATTTTTTTATAAAAAAAACATTTAAAAAAATATTAAAATATTTTTTAATATTAAAAATATATTTAAAAAATATTTTTTATGTAAAAATTTTATTTCACAAGATATTTCGCAGAGAAGGTTTTTGACACAACTTTGGTAGACAAAACAATTCCTTAAATTGCCATGTAATATGTTAATTAGGTTTACTCTGCCATGATTCTTGTGCAATATGCAGCATTTAGATTTTCTTTACAGGAAAACTCAAAATTATCGTACATTATGGTCCATGTGGGATTTTTTTTTTTGCAATACATTTTATTGATATTACATTAATATTTCAGATATACACAAAGTGATATTTATCACTGAGTTGCACTATAAGATGTTTACTGTGGAATGTAGTGTGCAACACCTTCATCGTTTATTTACTGAGACGCAAAAAAAAAAATAAGTTACGATTATGTGTATGATCGATAAAAATGGAAAGTGTGTTTTAGGTTGTTATATGCGTTTTTAAATTTTAACTAGCGTCTTTAATATTATTTGGTATGTATAAAATCTATGGCTAATACGCCATGAAGCACAAAACAATTCGAACACTTTTAAGTCTGTAGATGTTAATTGCCGGAATTGTGTACCTTTTCAAAATTTTTAACTCAGATGTCATCTTTCAGTTTATGAATCGGTGAAGTTGTGCTACAGTTTTCTTAAAGTTTTGAAAATAGTTTCACAATCGATTGTTTTTCATTCCAGTTTATTAATATTTTGGGTCTAGTTGGATGAACCATTATAATCAGCCCTTCCCAATAAGGAATAAACTATCAAAATCGAAATTTTCGCCCAACAATTACACATGGACCTGTAACTAATTCATACTTTAAAATAGCAATTAAAGCCTTTTTGCAGGAATATCAAAAGGCAGAAAACCAACGTTTAAAATGCACAAATAATGCGTGGAAAGCAGCAAACAGCTGTTTCGAATCTACAGCGAGGTTCTTCTTCAGTGCATGATATGGAAAAAGGAACAGTTTAGTCTGGCCAATATAAGAAAGGCCACACTGTCAAGAGATTTGGTAAATACCACAGTTATCTGGGCAATCAACGGGGTGTTTGAGGTTTGAAAAAGTGATTTTATTAACAGGAGAAAAAATAACATTAAAATCAAGGAGGTTTGATATTAATGTTATTTTTTCTCCTGTTAATAAAATCACTTTTTCAAACCTCAAACACCACGTTGATCGCCTAGATAACTGGGGTATTTACCAAATCTCTTGCCAGTGTGGCCTTTCTTATATTGACCAGACTAAACGTGATCATAGATTCCGTTTAAAAGAGCATGAAGTTTATGTTAACCTGTTCGCGACGGCGCGCATTCTGAAGTGCGCATCTGAGGACGGAGCGGGAAAATTTGATTTCTTCTTCTGGGCCGGAGGATTTTGAGAAGCTAAGCCTAACTCTTGCAAAGTGTTCTTAAAAAAATTATAAAAGATTCATTTTTCCATATTTTGAGATACACATGCACGGAATAAGTTGTTATTACATATATTCACGCAAAAAATTGAACTATTTTCTCAACTATTTCAGTACAAAAATTACATTTTAAGCATATATAATGCATATTTTAAGCGCTTTTTTAGGTTAAAAAATAATATAATATGGTCACAAAATACTTACGTGCCTTTCATATAGCAACATATGAAACATTTTGCTCAAATAAAAAATAATTTTGTTAAAAAAAAATAATAGTTTTATTTTTATTTCTAACACATTCCTTAAGCAAAATAAGTGTTTTAATAGAGCTGATTTATTCACAAATAAAATAGTTAAATAAAACTTGTAAGCAACTTGTGCATGCTACATTTTAATACTTAATATACAGACATACATAAAAAAAAATTAAAAATGCTTAATTTAATTAAAAATATTTTTGAAAATTAAAAAATTACATGTAAATATATAATCAATCATAATATATCTATCAAATAAAAAGTATTGAATAATAATAAGTAATAATAAATACACTAGAGCTACACTTTAAAATATGCATTTCTAAACAGTTGTTAAATGTTAAAAATATTTTTAAAATAAAAGAAAAATATATATAGTTACGTATAATAAAACGAAATATCAAATAAAGAGTATTTGATAATAATGAGTAAACTTGAATGATAACTTAAAATACATTCATCAATGAATTTGTTGATGTTAATATATATTTATTTATATCTTATGTATTAGAAATATTTAAAAATATAAATAAATTTATGAAATTAAAAGTATTGAATAATAATTAAAAATAATGAAAGAAACTGAGTAATAATTTAAAATATACTTATCAAAAATGTCATTAATGTTAAAAGTATTTTTAAAATTGGATATATACATATATATCCAATGGATATATACATATATATCCTGTGCATATATAACGTTATCATTTCAGGGGAGGGGGGGGGTCTGGCACATGATATCGCTATAGGGAGGGGCGATTTGTCTTTTGATATCGTTATCATTTTTGATCCAACCAAACTTTTCTTTTTATTTATTTGTAACTTGGTATGCAAATTTTCTCTTTTTATTTATAATTTGTTCTTTATATCAAAATAGTATGTTATCTTTCTTAGTATGTTATCCATTTTTATGAGAATACAAAGTTATTATTAAAATCATTAAATGATTATAAAATTATTTAATTCCAAAATATGGAATACCCCAACGTTTGGCATTCCTATTTTTCTGTCATATGTGTATGCATATATAATCCGCTGTTCAATATACCATATGCGAAATATGTTTGAAATGATACTTGTGTTTGCAAGTAAATGAAAGTGAAAGAATGTTGCACACCTGTTTTGTTGATACGAAATTATGTTTACACGCTCCCACCCGTCCTGTAAGGACGCAAGTGTAAGAAGACATTGTTACTGTTGTTACATTATGTAACAAAAAGCTATTATTAAATTCTTTTAAATACTATTTCTTTTAAGTGTTATTTGATATAAAGTTATTTCATGTGTAAACTTCTCTCCATTTTAAATCAATGAAGTATGCGAAAAATAAATCTAACCATATTTGTATATCCCTCCAAACAAAAGAGAAAAATTCCAAAAATCAAAAAAAAAATTAGACATTGATAACGATATCATTAAGGGGGGGAGGGGGGTTCGAGGGATGATGACGTATGCTATCGTAAAGGGGGAGAGGAAATTAAAAATTACCAAAAAAGATGATAAAGTTATATAAGTACAGACCTATATATATATAATTAAATATAACGAATAAATGTATTAAATTATATTGGTTAAAACTGACCATTAATTCGAAATATGCACGCTAATGTATGCGCTTATTTATCAAAAGTCAAGAGTTCAACGATTGTGTTACAATCACTAACTCTCAGAAATTTTACTTTCTGAAGACTGCGTTTTTTGACATTTTAATGAGTTTGTCAAACATGATATTTAAATATAGTTAATTTAATTTAAAATGAATTAATTTGAAGCGATATAAAAAATTACTGAAGGTAAAATTAAAAAATTTAACCAAAGTAACCCAAATCAGTAACTTTATTTTCTTTCTTTCTGTCTGTCTCTCTGTCTCTCCCTCCTTTTTTTTTTTTTTTTTTTTTTTTTTTTTACTGCTCAACTGAATTTGCCGCAACAAGAGAAAGTATAAAATGGAGACACCCTTTTATTCTCAAGGAACAAATCCAAGAGCTCAGTAATCACAACTAGACAAATAAGCAATTTCCAATCGAGATAAAAAAAAAAGCTAATAGAAAATGCGCAACCGTAGTAGATCTAAAAATAAGCCATTTCTAATCCAGATAAAAGTAAAGAAAAAAAGAGTAATAGCATGCATATTGCGACTCTTAGTCAGACGCGCAAATGAAGTATACTCATACGTCATATGTTTTCAGTTTATCAGCTGACCCACACATTCTCCCTTCCAAGAGCTGCAGAAATTTTTTTGCGATAAATAAAAAATAAAGCTTTATTAGACACGTAAAAGATTTATGATCGAAAAGAGATCATGTTTCAGAAACATAAACATAAATTGATGATGAAATAAATACTTTTTTTTCATTGAAATATTTTTTTGAAAAACCAAAATTTACATGGATAAAAAAATTATTAATTGTATTCCATTTGATTTCCTTGTTAGAAGGAAATGTGATCTTCCCTAATATAAATTCAAATATGATCAACAAAATTTTTTTGTACGTTATATTTTTTGAAATACGAATAACGAAAAACGTTCCAAACTCACGGCACGAATACCAGTCGCTCGGGATGTAAGTGCCAACAGCGCCGGCACGAATACCGGTCGCTCGTCCCCAAGGGGTTAAAAAGCAGGAGCTCAAACGTTCTTCTATTGCTCAACATTCTTGGTCTTCTCAACATAGTTTCGATTTTTCCTCAGCCACCATTATCCAAAAATGTTCTTCTAACCTTGATCTTGATTTTTGGGAAGCTTATCACATCATTAAAAATTCTCACTCATTAGTCAATGACTTATCTCGTACTCCAGATTTTCCAAGTATTTGGAAAGCATTAATTTAATTTCCTCTTTTTTGGTTTCTTTTTCTCTCCTTCTCCGGTAGATGTCGCTACTTTTCCACCCAGTCGTTTCCACTGCTTTTCTCTCATTGGTTGTTTCTGGCGCTTTCGCAACCCGCATAGGGTATATAAGGCAGCGCGTCTATGTCTATCATTTTGCTCAGCCTTGCTTTATCTAGCACGCTGTTCCTTTTTCCCTATCTTGCACAGAAGAAGAATCTCGCTGTAGATTCGAAACAGCTGTTTGCTGCTTTTCACGCATTATTTGTGCATTTTAAACGTTGGTTTTCTGCTTTTTAATAATACATACTTCTTTGTTGGAATTCAATGAATAAATAATTACAATTTGTAGGAAATATCTTTTCATCTATTTTAAGAAAACAACTAAAATTCAGCTCTCTTTACTGTCGATAGACTTCGGGATTTTAATGATGCAGCACTGGCCCTTTGTATGAGTTGTCCTACTAAGTTATTTCGTATGTATAAAATGTATGGATAATTTACAGTGAAGTACAAAAACAATTCGGACACTTTTAAGATTGTACACTGTTAAAAATACCCCTTTAAAATTACGGGCAGACTCAGGCAGCAGAAATTCCATTCATACCCCGAAAAAAAAAATCCATGCCCATCATTTTGTGTAACTCATAATTTTACGGGGCAAAGTAATACAGTTTCTTAAAACAGGATATAATGCATTTTAAAACACAATAACACGTTGTTTAATGCTCCGTAGCACGTAGCACGTTACATAATCATCGCAGAATCGTTTTTTTTGGCGTGTTAAAAAATATGTTATGGTCGTGGTTAAGTGATATTATTTTTCGAAGTACGACTAAAATGATGTGATACATCCTAGTGGAGGAAAAGGTATGGGGTTGCACCGCATTTTTGCTAACATATGGGCTAGAACTGTAAGAATATATGAATTGCCTTTAATTTTCTAAGTATCTAAGGGATAAGGCCGCTTATTTAATAGATCTAACAGTTTTTCATCAAATAAGGTTGTTGTCCGTGGAAATTGAAGGACAAACGCCCATAAATTTGCAGTTTTTTCTGAGAGTGTAGATCGTAATTGCCGGAATTGTGATTTTAAATATTGTGTCCTATTTCCAAATTTTTAAGTTAGATGCAATCTTTCAGTTCATGAATCGGTGAAGTTGTGTTACAGTATTCTGAAATATTGAAAATACTTTCACAATCGATGGTTTTTCTTCCTTGTTAATTAATATTTTGTTTCTCCTTGGATGAACCATAGAATGAGCCCTTCCCAATAAGGTATGGAAATCGAAATTTTCGTTCAAAAATTGCACATGGACCTACAGCTAATAACATACTTCTTTGTTGGAAGTCAATAATTAAAAAATTACAATTTGTAGGAAATCTCTTTTGATACATGTTATTTTAACAAAGTAACTAAAATTCAGCTCTCTCTACTGTTGATAGATTTCGGAAATTTAACGATATGCCACTGGCCTTTTTATATGAGTTGTCCTACAAAGTTATTTGGTATGTATAAAATCAATGGATAATATACAGTGAATCACAAAACAATTCGGACACTTTTAAGAGTGTAGATGGTAATTGCCGCAATTGTGATTTTAAATATTGTGTGCGTTTTTCAAATTTTTAAGTTAGATGCCATTTTTCAGTTCATGAGTCGGTGAAGTTGTGCTACTGTATTGTGAAATATTAAAAATAGTTTCACAACCGATGTTATTTCTTCCTTGTTAATTAATATTTTGGTTCTCCTTGGATGAACCATTAGAACAAGCCTTTCCCAATAAGGAATGGAAATAGAAATTTTCGCTCAACAATTACACGTGTTCATGCAACTAATACATACTTTTTTTTTGGAAGTCAATTAATAAAAAATCACAATTAGTAGGAAATCCAGCTATTTTAAGAAAGCAACAAAAATTCAGATCTCTCTACTGTCGATAGATTTCGGAATTTTCACGATATGCCACTGGCCTTATTATATGAGTTGTCCTACAAAATTCATTACATCATGCAAAATATAAATAAAAATTTATCATGAGCGCACGCGTAGATTGTTCCTTCAAATGCTCATCTTTCATCAAGTATTTACTACATTTATATTATAAATGTAAAATAATGTTTCAACGGCATTTGTCAAGTTCTGTATAACATATAAACAAAACTGTAGCTATATAATTAAACAGTATAAACAAAATAGCCATAAACAAAAAGCATGCGCGAACAAATAATTTTTTTATTTTATGTCCCCTGCATATTCTCGTATGTGGTATTTTACACAAATGAACACAAACACGGTACATGGCCGGCATAGCAACGTGATGCGGTACTATGTATTTTCCAATATTTAATTTATGCAGTTATAGCAAAGATAATTTTTAATTCAACTTTTAATTAATTACCTAACAGCGGTTGTGATCAAATATACATGATGACAGTCATGTACTTTATGCTGTCTTTGTATTGAAGTCCCAAATTATGTTTAGTTTTTTTTAAAGATATTTAATAAAACGTCTAAAATGGAAAGTGTACTGTTACTTTTAGTGATATACAGCACATAAAGACGTTTTGTTGTGCAATTCTTTTCGATATCTAACTAAAGAAAAGTAAAAACAAAAATATCTATATAAATTGCAATACTTTTAATATTATATTTAATATTAATGAAATATTTATATTTCTAATATATTACTATTTACAACTGTAATATTTTTAAAAATATTATTATATACATTTTGTAATAGAAAAAAAATCAGATAAAAATAGCGTGTATGTCCTAAGTTTTAAAGTTTTAAAGTTTATTTGAAATGAAAATGTTTTAAGCATTATTAAAAATCTCTTGTCACAATGGTGCATTGTGTTAAATTCGCTTATGAATATATTGAAGTCTCTACAAATAGGTTTTACTTAAAAAATGTATAGTTTATAGTCTTATTTTTTAAAAATTAATTTAGGTATAGTCGGAACTTGTTAACGTTAATTCTTCTTACAATACCTGTTCTAATAAATACAGTGTTCTATTTACTGACAATATGAACTACTCTTAGCATGCAAGAAACTTTCCTAAAATTCACGTTAAAGAGATTTCACTGTAGATATACTTATATATATAAATCATTAAAAAAAAAATATGAATTATAATATAAATGATTATTTTTTTAACAGACACATATTTTTAGAAGCTTGAAATATATGAGTCCAAAAGTGCAGTTTTTTTCTTGAAGAAGGTTTTGTGTTATGTTTGAAACAGTACACGCATTGCAATCTCTTTTGGAACAATAGAAAATGAATTTAATATTAGATGTTCAAAACTTTAACCTGCATATTCCCTAAATTACTTTACAGAATGACTTCAAGTTAGGTATCCGAAACTAACACTTTTCATATCAGACAATTATATTAGACAGCAGAAAAATTAGCAAACATATATACATAATTGTATTTTAAAAATAATTGATATAACATAGTTTTAATTAATTTGTTCAGAAACTGTAAATTACAAAATATATAATCGTTTATTTATTTATTATTATTATTATTTTAGTTTCTAACTGACGAAATAAATATTGGACAAGAACTATAGCATCCACGACTACTTTGTATATATAATGCTTTTATGTTTCTTTACACATAGTAAGAAATATTAGGATTTTCTTCCATGAAATATATTGATCTTCTGTAATGATACCTCTTTTCCGGACAAAACAAATAACTCCATTTATCTTAACGAATACAAAAGTGTTTCTTCATACAATGTTAAAAGAAACGGTTTCCTTAATTTTAGACGATAAAGGTGTTGCCATTTTAAATAATATTTTATATTAAAAAGCTTAGAACAGAAATAAAAAACATATAATGGATTCATATTATATTTTCATATTTTTAATTCTGTAATAAAGCATAATTTAATTTTCTACAACATTCAAAATATAATCCGTTTTATCAGGTTGTATAAATGTAGTTAGTCATGGATTTCATTATAAGTACGTGCATATTAAGAAAGTTTCATATCGAAAACAACGGCATTGCCGCCCTAAAATGTATATCTGCTTCTATCAATGTTATTTAACACTTCAAGGAATACACTATAGGAATTCTTTTGTAGCACAAAAGTAAGTGATAAATCAAAGAATAAATAGTTATACTGCTTCAGTATGAAGGATCATGTAAGGCGCTATCCGAACATATTAATAGGTACAATAATAAACCATCTACTGATGACTAAATATATAATAATCAAGAACTATTTTAAAATATAATCTGTGTTAGTTAAATAAAACAGGAAAATACGTTTAGTTTTCATATTGTTACTATTCAAAACTGTAAAAAGGTGCTGCCTAAAAATAATGAGAAAAAATAATAATATGCAGTAAAAACAATGTTCCATATGATAATTATTCTGAACCTCGATATAGTTTGCTTAAACGTATTAACACAAATAAAAGCAAAAATGCTATACTTCAAGTAAACCAATATATACGAATCTTTTTACTAAATACTAATAAATTCTTTACAAAAATTCTTCAACTTATCACTCTGTGTGTAAACTTTTTCAAAGGGAAATATTTCGAATGCTGGATCTCCTGTTTTGAAACTACAGACATTAGCTATGCGCCACTAGTGTTTGATGCCATCGCGGCAATATTTATGATTGATACTTTATTGCAAATTTCACATTTGATTGGTAATTTTCCTTATATAATCAGTCGTAAAATGACTAGAAAAGGATTTAAAAATTGATTAAATACCTGTTCGGCTAATTTTTATGAAAAGCTCTATTGTAACAGTGGTATTAACATATTCATCAAATGGAAGCTCAAACAGAAGCACCGTATCGGGGTTTTTGTTTCAGTCGAACACACATGCATTAATCGCGATTACAATACTTCGACTATGTGTTCGAAAAATGAAGATGAATTAACTCGCGTGAAAGTTTTTAAATAGATTTTTCTTGCACAAACCTGTACAAAATTTATGGAATTGATTACGAAATTGACAAAATTTGCGAAATATTTCATTTTTAAAATCAGGAACTTATACCCTGAAATTATGCAAAATGGTAAAAGTATGCTCTTTCTTGGCAGAAAGTAGTTTCATCAAAAAGGTATTTTTAGTATTTTATATTCTTTAAAATAATTTATAATAAATGGAGAAGTGGAAACATTTATTAGTAAATTTATTAAGATAAACTTGTTTGGAATGGAAATCAAAAGAAATGAAAATATTTACGGCATATTATGCCATTTATACACAAATTTTGAAATGTATCTATAATACTGGACTTATTGTAACCCAATATTCCCTTCTCAACTTTCTTAGATAAATATTTATTATATACAAATTAGTTTCTCGTATTTTACAAATATATAACTACTTTTTTTTTTACTATAAATGCCAGCAAAAATTATATTTAAAACTGAATGAATTTATGCTTTTACTGTTGTAGTTTATAATGTTGTTCGATTAAATTTGTCAGTATAAAAAAGATTTTTCAGATTTAGTAAGAAATCAATTACTTAATGCAACTAAAACATATTGTTGAGAGGTCCTGTACCTTTTAAACTCGCTAAAAATCAACAAAAACGTTCAAGGTTTGAATTACTTTATCTTCAAAGCCTTTTGTTGTATAAACATGAAATTTGGACTATTGGTGAAACAGATTTTCTTTTTAATATACTGCGATTAGAAACTGATCAGACGTTCACAGAGTTTATGCATTGTTGAAATTAAAATAGCCCTTTTTTGTAGACCGTACGTTATTGCGCGCAATATATCTTCGGAATGTATGTATGGATTGTTATGAAATTTTATATAATTAATAAAAACATAAGTCTTTTTTAAGGGGACGGTGGAGTTTAAAATCCTTAAAAATACATATATTTTTTTACTTTTGCAAATTTCAACTTAAATATTATTCAAGGGTACATTATATACATTATGGCATGCACTTATCACAAAAAAATATAAAAAAAAATTGTATTTTTGAGAAAAAAATGGAATTTTACACGGCGTGTTAGAAATCTTCGAAATGCCCCATGCGTCTTCGATATCAATGCAAATCCCCAATATTTTTTATAAAAGTTTGGTTTATATATAGCAATAAAATAGAGCATCAAATTTTACATATTTGAATTTAAAGTTTAAAAAAAAATGAAAAATTTTGAAACTTTTTCGGAAAATTTAAAATTTAAAATTTTTTCAATTTGTTTTTTATTTTTTGTAAATTTTAACTTAAATATTATTCAAGGGTACATTATATGCATTATGGAATGCATTTGTCACAAAAAAATGCATTTTTGAGAAAAAATGGAATTTTACCATTGGGCCTTTCGTCTTAGAAATCTTCGAAGTGTGCCCTGCGCGTTCCATATCAATGAAAATCCCCAATATTTTTTATAAAAGTTTGGTTTATATATAGAAATGAAACAGAGCATCGAATTTTATATATTTGAATTTAAAGGTTAAAAAAAAGTTTTTTTTTGAAAAATTTTGAAATTAAAAAAAAAAAAAAATTGAAGTTTTGATTTTTTTTTTTTTACCTTTAAATTCAAATATGTAAAATTCGATGCTCAATTTTATTTATATATATAAACCAAACTTTTATAAAAAAATATTGGGGATTTTCATTGATATGGAAGACGCATGGGGCATTTCGAAGATCTCTAAGACGTAAACTTCCATTTTTTTTTCTCAAAAATATTTTTTTTTTAAATTTTTTGTGATAAATGCATGCCATAGTGTATATAATGTACCCTTGAATAATATTTAAGTTGAAATTTACAAAAAAAAAAAAAAAATATTTTTAAGGATTTTAAGCTCCGCTGTCCCCTTAAATGCAACTCTTAGGTCAAAATTATTGTGTTAACAATTTTTAAAAATAATTTTTTGTGAAAAAAATCATTTTTTAATGAATAAAAATATTCATAATTTAAACCTTACCATTATAAATACTTAAAAGTACGTCATTTTAACCTCTTCAGTTCCGAAGCTAAAATAATAATACAAATACTTATTCAATGGTTTTTTACAAAAAAAAAAAATAAATAAATAAATAAATAAAAATGAGATCGTAAATGACAGAAAAAATATCTTTTCTGAAATTAGTCCTTTAGGCGCTTAGTAATTTATGTTCAAAAATATGGATAAAAAACTACAAACTCCCTTATAACACCAATTTAATAACCATTAGCCTAAATTAACGCAATCACAAATTTAAGATCTTTACACAAGAAAATAATCTACGAATCCTCAAAATTTTTTATTGAAAAAGATTTAAGTAAAATGCTTATGAAAATTTTCCACTTTCTTGGTCATACTCTCTTTTGGGCCTTTTTAGACATTTTGCAAACTCAGATAAGAATAACTTTGATTTTATGTGGGAATCAGCTTAGATGCTGCCATTTATTCAATTGCTTTGAACGCAAAAAGCATTCAGCTATTAAGAAGTGATGTGAAAATGTAAAATAAATCGGACATTTTAGTTTTTATAAGGAAAAAAACAGAGGTCACCGTTTGGGGACACAGGGACCGAAGAGGTTAAACACACAAATGTGCTTATCATCTATTTCAAATTTTACAGCAAGCTATACATACGTTCCCAAGATATCGTGCGCGCAATGACTAACAGAATAACAAAATGATTTATTTTAACTTCGATAATCCATAAATTCTGTAAAAGTCTACTCAGTTTCTAATGGTAGTATATTAAAAAAATCTAATCTGTTTAATGAATAGTCAAAATTTCATGTTTATACATAAAAGGCTTTGAAAATACGTCAATTCAAACTTTGGATCTTTTTGCTGATTTTCGCGGCATTTAAAACGTACAAAGCTCCTTAAATTCACAATATTAAATGTTAAGATTAAAAATTTGAAAGATTATTTACAGAACAATTTTATGTAAAGTACCTCTATGATTATGAATGGAGGACAATAAATAAATATTATTTAATCTATTAATCAAATTAAATAATCAGAAACACTTTCGGTTTTAAACGATTTTTTTTTCCTTTTTTCAGGTATATACAGTAGAACCTCGATTACCCGAAGTAATTGGGACCGACCATCATTCGGAATATCAAGAATGCTTCAATTTTAAGATTAAGGAGAAAAATATATGCAATATGTCTTATTATGGTAACAAGTGCTTTATAAAAATAAAGTAATAGCAAAATATAAGCAGGAATAAATTACCTGAATTTTAATTTTCAAATTAAGTACCTTTTACGTATATCACAAGGTTTTTAAAAAATGTTTTGTTTGTCGCATTTTCGATTGACTTTGGTTTGAAGCTCTATCACGGAGTTTTTAAATATTATTAGTTTACCAGTATCATAGTCTTTCTGCTGCTCTAGCCATGCAAAACCTTTTGCAAAACATACAAAAATTTCAGAATTTCTAATTTGTTCGTTTAGTTAGTTCAGCTGCGCAGCTTACAGGATCTCAAGTTAAATTCAAATGAACTCTAAGAAAGGGGATCGAAAATATTTATATATACTCGTAATTTGGAAAGGACCGCGTGCACACAAGGAATATGACAGTTTAAAAAAATAAAAAAAGAAGACTTAAAAAATGGATTTCGGTTAACCGAGAATTTCGGTTAAAAGTGTTTCCGATAAAAGAGGTTCTTACTGTATTTATGTACTTCTTATTTTATATATATGTTTTTTTTTCATTATCTTGCTCTATGAAAATTGCTTTTGAATTTTACAAGAATACATTGATTATACTTCAAAGAGAAAATATTAAAAATAAAATTTTAGGAAGCTCCATCCAAATATATGTTAGAAGTTATTATCTTTTTTGGCTGATCCGTGAAGACGCGTATTACTTTTAAATTATTTTTATACAGATAAAATTTTCGACTCAGTGTTGAAATAAACTTTGCATCAAAACACATCAAAAAGATAATTATTGAATTCATACATTCGATTTTTAGAAATTTAATTACGATTTTAACTCATATAATACCTCTAATGCATTCATTTAACTAAAGAAATATTTATAAAACGTATAAGTAATCAAATATACAATAGCAAATAATTAATGACCATTATTTTATCTTTATACATATAATAGTAGAATGTGTGTAACCTGTCATCATTAAAATGATACGACCTGAGCCTAAAAGAAAACACTGAAAGGGAAAGACGAGGACACTAGCGTATAGGAAGTTTATTTACTCCTTAATAGGCAACAAATATCGAAAACTATTCTGTGTTTGTTGGAATATAATGAGGGTATTTATTTCAGCTGCAGAGAATACGAATTACAGAAATAAGCTTTGAAAAGTAACACGATATATTTTTAGTATTAATGAATATAAATCCTTTTTATGTGTGTAAGGAAATCATTTATAAATAAATTTAAATATTTGCTTAAATAAATGATATGATTTTGAAACAGTTGGATTATTATATACTCTTGCCGTTATCACTATCTTTTAACTTCATTAAGGGCTTTAGAACACTTTACGCTAAAATAACAGAAAATTAAATTTAAAAATTCCAAAAAACCCGACTGTGTAAAATGCGAACTAATTAATTATTACTCATCAATGTGAAACTCTTTTTTTATATTACTTACCTATTTTTATTCACTTGTATTGATGACTTTTAAGTTGTATTTAATTATTAGTTCCTATCTATAAACACTGTTTTGATGAGGCCTATAGATGTCTGTGAAGATTAGAGTTGCAGTAAAGCTAGAGTTCCTACCTATACAACTTTCAGGTTGTGTAATATTTAAACGTAGCTTCTGACTGTAAAATAGTCAATAAAACACCGTCTTCATTTTGAAAGACCTACACTCTAAACTGAAATGTCTTAAATTCAGACACTTAAGTGTCTGAAACAGAGTGTTCAATTTTCAGACATTTTAAAGTGTTTTAATTTTTAAGACACTTGTATCCGTCTGAATTTAAGATAATTCAAACGTCTGAATTGCATCCATGTTTGACCACTTCGACAGACATTTTTTCTCATTTTTTTTCTTTTGTAAGCCTTATACGCTGTAAATAAATATATATATATCCCTTAAAATATAGAAATTGTACTGCCACTCCAGACTCCAGTAGTATTTACATATTTTAATGGAAATTTTCTGATGTAAATTCCAGAAAAAAATTCCATTAATTGAGCATATTTCTGTATTTAAAAATTTCCATTTAAAAGATAAAAAATACAATTCTTCAAAGAACCATTTGACCAACCAAGATTACATTACATCTGATTTATATATTCAACTTGAACTACTGTAAACTTTTAATACTTACACTAGACGGGGATCGAACTGCAGTTCTGTTGGTCACCAGAAAAGCGCGCTATCCTTTCAGCTATGGGTCCAGCAACGGAGCTTTGAAATAATCTTAGTTATCAAGCACAAAAATGTATTTAAAGTAGCAGTAGTTTTTTTTTTTCACTCTAGAATAATTTTGAACATTTTACGCAATTTCTTTTTAGAATTTGAATATGTGGCATTTTAATTTCACTAAAAATAAACTGTTTACTAAAAAGGTGCATAAAAATTTATTAAACTATACCGTTACAAAATGAACTGGTCTTTAAAAACTTAAAAACCATCGATGTTAAAATCATATCGAAACAGAAAAAGATGATTCCTGAGATCTTTCGATCGCTAACGCGATCATTTTCAAAGGATACTTTCACTGGAATGTCGCATTCACTGAGCTATTTATACACCAGTCTGGGAAAAAAGGGGTCAGTCTATTATTTGTTGGGCGTGTTTATGAAGTTGTTTCGTTCCAATGCTGAAATGTTAGATATTTTCAAAATGTTAAACCAAATTTGAGGTTCATCACAACATGCAACTGCAATTAACATTGGTGTAGAAAACGGATTAAACTTTTAAATAGTCCAAACAGCGTAATCTTTCTAGATTTTCAGTTTGAATTTTGGAACATCCCATTAAGTATACATGAATGGCCTCGACCTTGTTTTTTAAAGGTTTTAACACACATGCTGTGCACGTCAGATGCTCGAAAATACTTGGTTTTGATATTTTTGTGTACAATTTTTTTAGTTAATGAAACACATAAGTAATTGTAAATGAAATTTTTGATTTTATGAAATAACTTGTATGTCTTTTCACAACTGAAGAGACCTGATATAATTTATATCGTTTTCAATTAAAAACTATAGTATACGACAAAATATATAAAAAAAAATACTTGCCTCATGCAATGCCTTGTTCACGTGAAAACACCCTTACTATCCCCAGTACATTTCACGCAATGTAAAATAGAACACATGTTTTTCAATCGAAGAAATTGTAACATAACCAAGGACGAAAAGATACAGTAGCCTCTGCCAAAATAACCTCGATTTCGAAAAGCGTTATTAATCTCTAGAAATGTCAAAAGTCGATGTTTTTTATATTTATACTGACATTTAACAATACAATAGAACCTCTTTTATCCGAAACTCTTTTAACCGAAAATCTCGATTAACCGAAATTCCTTTTTGAAGCCTTTTTTTTTTTTTTTTTTTTTTCTATCACATACCTTGTGTGCAAAATCTATTTTGAGAGCTTTTTTTTTTAAACTAGCATATTCCTTTTGTGCAAACGGTCCTTTCCGAACTACGAGTACATATAATTATTTTCGATTGCCTGACTTAGAGTTCCTTTGAATTTAACTTGAGCTCCCGTAAGCCGGGGAATGGAACGAAGAAGACGAACAAATTAACAATTCTGTAGCTTTTGAATGTTTTGCATGGCTGGAGAAGCAGAATAACTGTGGTACTGGTTAACTACTAATAGTAAAAACTCATATTAAAAATGTGATAGAGCATCAAACAAAGCAATCGAAACTGCGATAAACAAAATATTTTTTCTATTTCTTGAGAAAGGTACCTGTGTAAAAAGTACTTAATTTCAAAATTAAAATTCAGGTAATTTATTGTTGTTTCCAATTTCCTACTGCTTTATTTTTATTAAGCACTTTACCATAATACGAAATATTGCATATATTTCTCCTTAATTTTAAAATTGAAGCATTCTCGATTATCCGAAAGCGGGTCGGTCCCAATTACTTCGGATAATCGATGTTCTACTGTATATGTATATATATATATATCTTGATGCAATTTATTTTCGGAACCGTTTGCGAGTACTTTTTCTAATGTATTTGTTACACCCTCCCTCCAGAAATATAAGATTTTTGGATGTTATCAGTTCTCAGCAAAGCATTTTCCAGATCAACAAACATGTTTTACACACAAAACATGCCGATTCACCATTACTAACATTGACGTTAAAATTAACCCTCTGACAGTCTTCGAAAAGGGCTAAATTGTAATGTTGTTTTCTCTGCATTATGTTTTAAATGCTAAAAAGATGATTCTTTCAACATTTTATATATATAAAAAAAAAAAAAAAAAAAAAAAAACTTAATAACGAATATGAATGCTATCTTTGGAAGTATTAATCATTGTTCAATGTATTGAAAATATATTAAATCATTAGAATTATATTACTTTAAAAGTTGCTTGTATTCCAGCAAAACCTGGAGCTTAGTGAACCTATTAACACGGGCTTGTCAGTGAGGGGTTAATATCAAATGGTTAACTATTGCACGTATACTATTCTCAGTTACACATTTTCGGCTGCGTAGCTGAGAATAGATGGAATAAAAAAAGGCAATATTTTGAAGTAGGACCACTAATTGTGTCGTCTAGTTGCAAAACCGTCCATCTCCAAAAAATAAAATTTTGAAAAAAAAGCTGATTTTTTACCACACTTAGCCAAATAAAGTTTGGAACCAAAACTCTTCAGTTTTATAGTCATTAGGGCAGTATATTAGAAAACACGAAATAAGGTGGCAGGGGCACATAAAGGGAACGGGTTATTTAGGTCTTTGTTTTGGATTTGGCCGCCTTTGCAACTTACTTTGGCGTTGGCCGTTTTTGCAACAAACTAGAAATGAATTTTTGCTAAATTTAATCATACATTGGGTTTTTATGGGTTGCAAATGCACAAAAAGGTTTTGTTCAACTTAATGTTATTTAACAAAAAGAATTTTAGGAAAGTTATTAACGTAAAACGGCTTTTACACAGTTACTGATTGTTAAAACTGACTAACAGTTAAAACTAACTGACTAACTGTTAAAACTTATTTAAATGTCAGTAAACAAATGATTTAAATGACATGATATTACTTTAAATAAAATTATTAAATTTAAAAAACTTAAACAAAAATCATACTATTTACATGTGCATACATTTTCAAACTTTAGTGGTCTCATCATTTTCGATAGTCTCACAAATTTCGTCATGATGGTCCATCCATGCGTCTTTTTTTTCATCATCTTTGCTTTCTGCTTTTTAAGTATCTGATGCCAATTTATTTTTGTAAAAACAATAACCGCTTGCCAGCATCCCAGTTTGGTCCGAAATGTTTCGTCAGTAAGTTTTGGACATCACGATGTTTTAGAGGATTCACCACGGTATTCGGAGCCACGTCCTCGAGCTTGTTGTTCATAATGGCTCTCTTACTCTTGACAACAGACTTTCTGACTTCTACCTCAGATTTGTAGAAGACCTCTCCTTGTACCAACAGCTTATTTTTATATTCTGTTATGATTATTTTTTTGTTTTTGTAGGAGCAAATTTGAAATGCCACAGTGCAGGTGGTTTGGGGAAGAAATTGCTGGTCTTCTTCCAATCATGGTCGGTCTCTTCCCGACTTGAAAACTGTTCCATATTCAGATAAAATTTCTTCATTCTTTGCGGGCTGAATAAGGGACTCGATTTTCTTCAATCTCCTTTCAATTTGAGCTGAAACACGGTTTGGAGGGATAAAAGAATGCTGAATCAACGTAGGCAAGTTATTAGATTAATGAAATATTATGGCATCATGATAATTAATTAATCAAAATATGCTAACTATGATGTTATTATGTTATCAATTAATTATGTATTATATTATAAACAGGGTGGATTACCCATAAGGCAACTTAGGCTATGGCCAAGAGGCGTACGTTAGGTAGGGTTCACGAAATTAAGAATCTTAAAGTTTTTAAATTTAATGAAATAAGAACAATTTAAAATTTTAACGAAAAGTGTTAAATAAAAAAGGAATTTGTAATAATTACATTTAAAACAATTTTTCTACTTCTTGATACACCAACACAAAATTCTCTCAGATTTTAAGTGTTACAAAAGCCCATTCATTTCCAATCTACAATCCTCAAATTCTAAAATTGATAAAGCAAAATTTAAATGTATTATTAATTAATTAAATAGATTAAAAATGCTTAAATTTGTCAAAGAAAATTCACTTACAGTTTTATGAAGGGGGTGGGGGGGGGGGGGGGGGACGCGGAAACGTATTTTGGCCTACGGCGTCAAAAAATTATAAATCACCCCTGGTTATAAAAAGGTGTACATTACCTTTAAATTTTGGGTTTTCCCCTTTACTACGTCGTTGATCCACTTTGCCGTTTCCTTGGTTGATTAGTAGACACTTCTTCCAGAAACACTTCTATAGTCGGAGAAAACACGAAGCTAAATTATTAGAAAATTTGTATGCACCAAGGGAGATCAGTCACAGGCGAGAGGAAACACGATAACGTTAATCTAATCAACAAGTGAGAAGTTATTGTGGAGTCGAGCAGAAGCGTCAGCTAGCGGATATGGAGATGGCCGGTTTTGAAACTCACCGGCTGAAGGATTTGGCCGCTTTCGCACCACATCGTGATTTTCAAACGCATATAACACAAGGATTGGCAGGTTTTTGCATGGTTTATCGTTTCCAGATGGTAGAAACCTTTACTTAGAACAAAAGAACTGAAAAAACACATTTTCAATTTTTGAGGAGTTGGCCGGTTTTGCAACTAGACGACACAATTAATAGTCTATAAAACTACTCAAAAACCTTTCCGAAAATCCGTGGTAGCGAGAGATACATTGTTTTTTGCAAATGATAATTTAAATCTCAAATCTATAGTATATTCTAATGTGATAAAGCACATTAATCGGAATCGTGGGTAACTCGAAACATGTTACTGATATTTTTGTTTATGGATGTATCATATTTTCGTAGATTAAGAAACATTCATATTTTTTTTTTACTCCATGTAGTGATAATGCAGCTACTGACTGCATGTCATATCAATCATCTATTTTTTTGTCTTCTCCCTTCCTAAGAACAAAATGCTAAAAGAAAATTGAGAGTATTCAAAGTCACCAAACATCTTGTTGCAAAAGTTAGGTTTCATAAAAAATAATAAATTTCATTCCAAGTTTTTCATTTTTGTCACAATTTATCCCACGTATAATGGAAAAAGTTTATGCTACTTTCAGTCATAATTTTTCTAACTCTCTGAATTATTTCTTTACATTTTTGTTAGAGTTTTGATGATATCGACACATTTTTTTTAAAGGCAAAAGCGCACAAAACATTCTTTTAAATAAATTACACAGATTCTTAACTTATTATCTAAATTTAACCTTTTATGTTTTGTTTACATAATTAATTATGTATTTGAAAAGAATTTGTTTGCAATCTATAATTCGTTTCTTTGAAGGAGCTCTTAATTGAAAAATAAGCTAATAAAAATGCACTTAGCGAGTTCTTTTCATCATAGAATTAACAATTATAGAATTTACTAGTAAAACATAATTCAGTTTTCAGTTGTATATCATAACTTGTATTAATTCCGTCCTGAATGAACGTCGTTTCACTAAATCTGATTATAATACTTATGTATTCTCAGATGTTTAACTTTCAATTCGTTATCGATTTTAAAATTTTGTTAGATCCTGGCTTCTAATAAAAATTTAAAAAAAAGATAATTATTATACTTTAGAATGAAAAAACGGTAAAGTAAATTAGCGCAGAAATAAATATGTTCTTTTTCATACATACAATCTGATTAAATGCTTCTATAAACTTAAAAAAGGAAAACATTTATTTCCTCAAGGATAACATTTTCTTCTATTTAACGATTTAAACAGTTATTTAACGATTGTAATATAATTATATTTCAAAGTTTAAGAGCTCAATTCATACAGAAAATTAGTTATATTTCAGTTCATCGTTGCAGATTAATATACATTAAAAAATTAAATCTACGCCCTAGAATCTGAACTCTTCTATCTTCCATGTTTTTAATTTTCCGTCTTTTGTGAGCTTTCCTCATACTGTCCCTTACCTTGAATAAAATATGTTTTAGTTTGTAACATACTCAAAAGATTGATTCCTATACTTGTATCTCATATAATGTAATATTTTACAATACCGGTTGTAAAGAATTAGAAGATAACGGAGTCCTCGACACGGCATTGATTCATATGCTTCCGTGGATGATGATCATATGATGATATATAAAATACTATCGGATAGTCAGATTATTGTTTCAGATACTAGATAATCGGTGCAGACAGTGGAAGTGATGTTAACAATGAAAACTAGTGGGATATGGCAAACCCAAAACTTTCTTCCATCTCATACATGTTAATCCTTTGTTGCATGCATTAAAATCGACAAATATCAAACATTCAATTTTCTTATTCATATTCAAGGCTGGAGTAGCACAGTTGAAGCTTATTCCAACAGAGCGAAAAATGTCCAGACCAGGGATCGAACCTGGATACTTGGCGTGCCGTGCCAATGCCTTACCTGTTAGGCTATCCGGACCGATACCTGTCTGACATATTCGTTCCCTTCATTATGACATTCAATTTTCTGTTTTTTATTTGCTCAAAATAACCGAATTTTTGTGCAACCTTTCTACTGAAAGCATAGAAGAGACAGGGTGAAATAAACTTTGAATAGAAACTGTAAATGAAATAGTTAGGACAGGAGTAAAAGTAACATTTTTGTCCATCGTGCTGGACAGTATGCAATAAAGGCGTAATACTTGCAGGCGTAAAAATGCAGCATATACGCGCTACCAGTGATTTACGCAAAAATCTAATCATCAACAACTTATGCCAACTTCTAATTGAATCTGAAGTTTCATAAAAATCCATGCATTGGTTTTTGAAATAGACCTCTTGCGGAAATCGTAAAAAGTTCTGAATAACAGCGACTTCTGACTAATTGAATCTGAATATTGATAAAAATTCATACAATAATTCTTGAGATGCATGTATTGCAGAAATAGTGAAAAATGCAGCATGACAGCGCCACCTTTTCGATTATTTACGCCAAAAACTAAACAGTACTAATTTATATAAGAGTCTACCTGTATCTGATGATTGATGAAAATGTGTGCATTAGTTCTTGAGATAAAGTTATTGCGATAATCATGAATAATACATCATAGCAGCGCCATCTGTTGGAAAATAATCACAAAAAAGTAATCAGCGCGAAATCATATCAAGGACTCACTGAACCTGAAATTTGATAAAAATTCGTGCATCAGTTCTTGAGTTAGAGCTATTGCGATAATCATAAATAATGCGGCATAGCCATCTGTTGGACGATTATCATAAAAAAGTAATCAGCGCCATACATGTTATGAAAATCCGTCCACCAGTTCTTGAGATATAGCTATTGAGGAAATCATTAAAAAATACAGCATAACAATACCACGTGTTAGGGGAGTTACAGCAAAATGTAATCAGCACAAGTTTATATCAATATGTATCTAAATCTAAAACTTAGTGAAATTCCGTGCAATTCCGATTGAGATTGACAATCTTGAGCCCACAAAACTTGTGTCGCATACAGACAGACTTACAGAGTGACAGAGAGACTCACAGACAAACATTTTCTAAAAACCATTTTCGTGTTCAGGACCGTATAACTCCATCGAAAAGCGGAAGCCGAAATTTTTCACGAATCCAATACTTTCTTCTTGTAAAAATAGAAGAAAGTACAAATGAACACAAATCGGTATAAAAATATCTGAAACATTAATTGCTGTAAACACTTTATCACGACTCATATACTTTTATACTTCATATTTATAATTTCATATACAATTCAGTTACCCTCCAAAAATCCATTATGAATGTAAACAAGTAAGAAAAATCATGCGTTAAGCATAGATTAAGAAACACTTTCCAACACTTCCTGAATGCTTTAACAAAATTTCGTTATTTAGGGAAATAAAGTATATAAGAGAACTAAGTAAATATTTTCGAAAACGGTCTTGGTCGAGATCAGGCATTATGACTTTATCGATTGACTCTGATTTTACTTTATCTTCTAGTCACAAGAGAATATGAACATGTGGAAGTCCTCGTTTCTTCCACTCATTGGAATACATGTGACACCTGGTTCAACCAAAGATGCAACCTTTAGTTAGAATTTTTCATCATATGTTACAATTTAATATTGAAAGCCCTCGCTACTATGTCATGTCTATTTTGAGAGTTTTGGCCCTTTTTTCAAAACATTAAGATTTCTGGCCATTTAGGATTATACGTAAATGTAATAAATAAATCTGATCGGCCGAAATGGCGTACATATGTCATTGCGTCTTGAGTTTGTTCCTGCATATAGATGGGTCCTCCATTGAAAGAGGACGGTAAAACAACCATCTTTCCGAGGTTTGATAACATGTTGTCATGGCGTCCTTCAGGTGTACATATTCCTCAAATCTCAGATTTTTCTGGTTATGACGAATATATCTGTGTTGTTTCAATTTTCGCAAACATATCAACCAGAAATTGATTGAGAAGGCTGGACATCAGTAGACAGCATTCTTCGCCATCACGCTCCATTATCCTGTAGCTGTAAAATTCAGCAGCAGACACCACGTAGGAGTTTTGGTCTTCACGTTGCGTTTTGGTATACGTATACCGTAACCATCTTCTCCATGACAAAATATTCGAGAGTGCCATAGGCATGGCGGGATCAACTAATTCGTACCAATCTCTTGTCTCTACTGTTTAAAATAATATCTCTTTTCTCAAATTCCTGACCGATGATGAAAACAGCTACTTCTCTCGTTGTCGGAGTATTGAAACGACCTTGGTGCTCTCCAGAAGGTTTCCTATTGGCGTTAATCACCCCTTGGAAGTCCTGCTGTCCTTTAGGAATAGAATCAATAGCAGTTTTAAAATCTAGAATATATTTATTGTATTCATGCAGTAAGTGTTGCACTTTCAGTAAGTTTAACCAGTTCGGGTTCAAAGCCAGGGTAGATTCCACATCGAATATCCCTCTCTTTATCATCGTCACCAACTAAGTATGTTTCGAGAAATGAACGCTTCTCCTAAGGCCCCGCAATGAGACTTAGTATCCTGTGGTAGAAATGTCCTTGCACTTTAAACGAAGCATGAAATTCCCTCCTTTACTTCTCTTGCTCCAAAAGACGTCATTTGGAAGCAACTGTTGTACTTTAGGAAAGCAGAAAGAAAGTGTTCAGATTGGGGGGAGCTGTTGGGTCGGCAGACTATGTAAGGGTTCAGGGTAAGGTTCCAGAGCAGAGAGCTCGACTTTCCGCCACCGCAACACATCTCTGCGTCTCATCTTGCCACTTCAAGGCACGGCACAAATTACAGGTAACCGAGACCCAAGGGCAACAGCTTTATCCTTTGAATAATCAGTCAAAGTATCAAATGATGACCAGACAAATACTTAATAGTCCAAGGCAATAATTCCCTAAATAATTTCCCTAATAATCCTAAATTAATATTTGAAAAGGAAATACTTCTGCCCTCTGATCAGTAGTAAGCATTATTGAACTTTATACGAAGTTCCGATATCATGCAGGGAAATGAATAACATGAGCACGGTTGTCTAGAAATATTTTTGTCTATACAAACTCATATTAGTTTGCCATGAATTAATTTTTAGCATGCTTAACATCGTTATAAAAACGTAACATAAAATTCATTTTCATTCTATAAAATAATCGGGGATTCTAAAATTCATCTTAATAATATAATGCAAAATTACATAAATGATTCATTACTTAAAAGATGATTAAACAATAACAAATATGTTAACTCCCGAGTACTTCCGTCTATTTCTTAGCCATAATAAGAATTTAAAATTTAATCAGTTCTTACGAACGCTACTTCTCCATATCTTCCTCACAAATCAATCGCTTCAACTCGTACATACGAGTTCCATAGTCGATTCTACTGATACGGCGAAAAACAGAAGATAGGCAAGGGAGGTGGGAATGTTTTGTTTATTAAAAATCAATGCCATCTAATCAAACCCATACATACATTTGGAACGATAGTGGATAAAAAGTCATTGCATGTTTTTCCACTTCTTTTTACAATTTCAATATATTCACGGATTGTTAGTACGTAATAATTCTTCGCATGCCATATAATTCTTCCATTATTGAAATCGAATTTAAAGTTCTGTTTTTGTTAAAGTGTGGAAAGAGCGGTAGCTGCTCTATTGAGTTGTAAGTCACTTTTAGGTTCCTTTATCCGTTCTTTTAACTTTCAAGTAGTCATCCCGATATAACAGTTAATCATTTTCAGTAACAAATGGAATGTTGTAGACTCAAGAAATTTCATCTCTCGCACGGGGTCAATCTTTCCGCTCAGAAATTCTTCAATTTCTGTTGGTGGAGGGGGGATAGCAACAAATTTATTTAGAATGATAGATGAACGTATCACTCTTTTAGGTAGATTTCGTATGAAATACTACCTATTGGCGTCGTTCCTATGTTGGAATTTCTGAAAAAAAAATTTCCAGATCTACACCGATCATGACCCCTAGAGCCCAAAACCACCCACAGTAAAAAACTTTATCTATCTATCTATCTATCTATGTATCTATCTATATATATCACATTCTTCTGGACACGATAACTTCCACAATTCTCCACCAATCTCTTTCAAACTGATACATAAAATTAAAGGACATAAAATCTCGTTTAAGTTTGTTAATGGGCAAAATCGGACCAAGGGGATGGAAATAGGGAGGGGTTTTGTGAAAACTGAAACCCCCCATAACTTCTTAACTTTGTACATATCAAATCAGTTTAAAGTTTTTGTTACTTCTAAAAATAGGGCCAAAAACTTATGTATCAAATATGTTTGATAAAGTTAAAAATGGTCTCAAGGGGCGCAAAAAATAGGGTTTTTTGGGGGAAAAAATTCATAACTTCGTCAATTTTCAAGATATGAAATCCAATCAATTTTATCATGAATTTCCTTAATATTATCTAGAACTTTTATATTCACAAGTTTTTGATAGGGCCAATTCGTACCGAAAAAAAAATTCAAAACGAAAACAAAAAGGGCGTTTGAAGAAGAAAAAAATCCATAACTTCGTCAATTCAAAAGATATAAAATCCCCATGAATTATCATATATCTTCTTAATATTGTCTACAACATCTATACAGACAAGTTTTGGAACGGACCAATTCTTACAGCAAAAACAAATTAAAAATACATAGCGTTTGAAGAAAAAAATCATCTTAGTAAGGGTGTACTCAAATCCAAACTGTTGATTTTCTGACTCATTTTACAATTCATTTTTACTCTCAAAGGCTTCCAATTGGTACCTTTTCTTACTCAGAAATTATATAATGTACCGTAATGGTCAATATTTTGATAGAGGCAGAATATATTTTAAAACATGCTGGCGAAGTGGGACTTTTGAACCGAATTTCTCGAAGCGGATTGTGTTGGAAAAATCATCGTATTAAGAGAGTATTCAAATCCAAACTGCTTATTTTCTGACTCATTTTTAAATTCATTTTTGCTCTCAAACGCATCCAGTTGGTAGATTCGAATTATTCAGAACCTATATAATGTACCGTAGTGATCGATGTTTTGACAGAGGCAGAATATATTTCAAAAAATGATGTCAAAGTGGGCATTTTGAACGGAATTTCCCGAAGCGATTGTGTTAGAAACGAAAAATATTGTCTTACTGAGAAAATAATTGTTTATATATCAAGTTTTAATTAATTGAACAAAAATTAAAAACACAGGCCGCTTATAAATCTCTTCAAAAATCACGTCAACATGTTTCATGTTTTTCCTATTAAAAATGAATCTGGAGTTATGCCAGAAAATTTCGAGTTATTGAGCATGGAAAAGTATTTTTTTGAATACCGCCCTAACATGATTCTGATAAAACCAGTTATAATATAAAAATGAAATAAAAACACGTCAAAAGCGATCAGATAAAATTGTTAAACTGGGTTTATCTCTAATAATGTTTTGGTTTTTGTTCAACCTCCGCCTGTAGGCCGGGCCGGCAGGGATTTTTTTTTAAATATCAGATATGTAAATTATCTTGCATTATTTCTTCTTTTTTAGATGTTCTTAAGTGGAATTTCGTAATTTTGCAAAGAAGTGATTAAGCTATATGATATTAGCTATTATCATTTTAATATAGCTATATAGCTGCATTAATATGATAAAGTACGAACCAATTATGTATGGCGATACATTTTGTAGTACTGAGTTCTATCTGTAAATGATCACGTTAATAGATGTTTAAAAGCCCACTTTAAATAAAAATTATTAGCTGAAAATTTATAAGTAAATGGTCAATAGCTGTCGTTCGAAATGGTAATGATTGACTTGTTGATTTTCGTCTATACTGTGTGTTCTATCAGACTTAATTTTGATTATTCTGAAATCAAATGATTAAATTCGTTATATTTTTCAATATAATTTTTTGGACAAAAATATATCTTTTATATCTGTATTTTTTAAAAACTTTACAAAGTTTTTTTTTTATTCGGTAGAGAGTAATGGAATTAAATCCCTCTTCAAGTGAGTTATAATTTCAAATAATCGATTGTTCCGGAAAATGTTTTAAAGTAATTTTCTTCGTGTTTTAGTTTAATTATTGTTCTCAATTATTTTATCTCTAGAAATATTATTATAAAAGTCATACTTGTGGATTCTTCAACCTTTTGAAGTTGTTGTATATGATGTCTTTTGTTTCAGTTATCACTGCTTTAGAAAATTACTTACTTTTCGAATTTAATGAATAATAATTACTTTGTATTTAAGAGTAATCAGCATACATTATATAAGCCTTATTCTACTTCTACTAGAAACTAATATGCTATCGTTAACTTGAAATGTCTAGCAAATTTTAATATCACCGGTACGCAACATTTTAAATTATCTGGAATATATGAAGCAATTTTGAACTAATTCGGAATTTTCATTAGAAAATATCCAAGATTCAATCATGAAAATTGATTTTTCATTATGTTTTCCATTAGTAAAATTATATGTTATTAAATTTAGTTGCATACTTCTTAATCAGGGCTAATGGTGTCTGCATAACGAATATGCTGTCGCATATTTATATGAGATAATTATAATATCCATTTATGAATTCCGTAACAGAATTCATTATTATAAATAATTTAATAAATTAGAATGTGTGAGTAAGGATAATTAGGAAAATGTTTTCTTTGAAATTATTATTGTAAAGTAACGAAATAATACGTATACAATGAGGCAAAGCAATATGTTTTAGTATCTGTACTCGAACTGAAATTGTTGGTTAAGGAACTGAAAAAAATGACATGAGTACTTTAAGTTTTGTACTCTAAAATATGGTGAAAATTAACAATTTATTTTTAACCTACAGTGAAATCTACAGTGAAATGTTTCTAAAATTTGAAATTGCAACCCCATCATTTATGCATCAGAAAATTATCAAAGAAGTACAAAGGATGGCTTTAGAACAATACGGGCTGCATGAAGAATTTCGTATTAAAATATAGAACAAGTAACAATTAAAATTACAAAATGAAAAACACGACTGCGTAAAAATCGATCTAAATAATTATTTCTCATCAATGTGAAACTATTTTTTATATTACTTACCTATTTTTTTTTATTTAATTGCATTGATGACTTTTAAGTTGTGTTTATTTGTTAGTTGCTACATATAAACACTGTTTTGATGAGCCTATAGGCGTCTATGATGGTTAGAGTTGCAGTAAGACTAGTTATCCTATCTACAGAACTTCCAGGTTGTGTAATATATATTACTTACCTTTTTTTTTATTTACTTGCATTGATGACTTTTAAGTTGTGTTTATTTGTTAGTTCCTACATATAAACACTGTTTTGATGAGGCCTATAGGCGTCTATGATGGTTAGAGTTCCAGTAAGGCTAGAGATCCTATCTACACAACTTCCAGGTTGTGTAATATTTAAATGAAGCTCCTGACTGTAAAATAGTCAATGAAACATCATCTTCATTTTTAAAGACATATCCAATGTTATGCCAATAAATATGGTGAGCAATTTATTTTCGTCTATACCGCCATTTTGTATTTTACGGCCGCCATTTTGAATTTATAAAAACAAAACCTAACCAATAACCATCGGGCGGTTAAGAAGAATCGACAGAGATCCCCTTAATTAAAATCCATCCAGCCTTTAGGATGTTTAGAAGGTATAAAGAAATCCACATACCCAGATATGCGTGAAACCCATAACTCTTCTTGGCAGCCGGGTGAAAAGAAATGAATGCAAAAAATAAAATAAAAATAATAACGACAACTAGGCGAAAAGACAAAACATTTTTACAGGGGTTTAAAGTTTTTAAATGGCTGCTTTTAACAGACTGTATTTTTTACATGACATAGTTTTTTTTCTAATCACTGTTTTTTTTTTCTCTACTGTATATTCATGTAAAAACAAAGCCACTGATTAAAAACTAGTATCCGTCAGGCCGAAATGTCGGAGCATGGAGTCGTATAAACTTAACACATAACATTTTAAAATTTTTTTAAAAAGTTTAATTTTCATGATTACTGTTTAATAGTACAAAATTAAATTTGAAATAACACCCGTTGAATCCTCATTTTCTAGTGTTTAATTCAGTCATTAGTTGCCTCAGGTAATGCTCAAATGCCAATTTGTGGCATGATAAATAACAAAATGAACTATTATAGCCTGTGGCAAGGCTGGGGGTTGAAATTTTGGGTCAAATACAGTATCTTTTACTGTACTCAGTACACCGCTTATCAATCCCCACTCCATCCAGATATTGGTAGGTAACATAACTCTATATCCAACTCCTGAAAAAAGTCCAGCCTGAAGTCCAAACACGTGATCATATTCACTACATCTTACTTTTAATTATTGGGGTCTGCTAACATTCTTGTCATTGACCACTTTGATTTAAGAATTACGTCTTGATTATGTTCTTTCGCTTGCTTGTTTTTGGAAAAAAGACATGTAGCATCTTGAAATCATTCAAGGTAAGCCGGAAGCAGTGTGGCTTTCCACTGTTGCATAAGGGATGAAAGTAGCCTAACACTTGACCCACGCAAAGCGAATATAGAGTCTTTCGATACTGTCTTTGCTGATCGTCAGTTTGACTGAATGAGTTTGTTAATGTGAAGCAATTTTCAAAAGCTCTAAGCATTTTTTGTCTGCGAAAAGCCAAAATGTCTTTTATAGAATGTCTCTTATATAGAAGGATGTCTTTTACGCGATGTAACTACCTAATACCTCCAAGGATTAAACAAATTACCTTTGCGACATCTTTGTTCAAGTTCAGCCATAAGACGACAATTAAAAATTCGTCAATAAAAATAAATAATACTGTATCCATGCTGAGCTGTAGATTTCTTTCTGTCTGACTTTTTAAATCAGCGAACTCTTTAAAACACGGTGTTTTTTTAAGCACTGAGTGAATTAACTTTACTTCGACATTAAGCGCAGCAGTACCTGTTAGTGCCAAAAGAATGACAGCTTCTGATCCTAACTGCTCTATGATAGTTTTACTAATTTCTTTGATTATCCTACTTTGTCCAGCTATTGCTTTTCCAATAATAAAAATTGACTTAGGGAAAATTGTAACTTTTGTTTGCAATGACGAAAGCTGTTCTGTGCATAACTAAAGTATTTTATACTGCTCATCTGTAAATCTGATGTCAGAATTATCAAAATTTTAATGCAGCGTGATTTGTTGTTCTTTAAAATAATTCATAAATTTTAAAAGTAAAGATAATTCGTTGAATAAGAGAATCTACGGTAAAGAGAAAGTATAATCACGGGGGATGTGTTGAGCGATTTTGATTTGTTTAATGTAGCTCCGATCTTTGAGACAATCAAAAATTGGAACTGGATCCACCGAGCTAACGGCAGAAAACTTCAAAGCCCCTTTAAAGACTTGGATGCCTGGCATAGCCCAGACTTATTTAATATGGTATAAGGGAATTGTTTGTAACACGTATATAACACGCACACATTGTTAATCTGCTATACTCCTCTATGAAACTTGATACTTTTGTTTATCTGAGTTATTGTTATATAGTTATTCGCGCAATTACTCGTAGGCAGGTGGGTAATTTTTATGTGACTTTTCCACATAGAATTACGCTGAATAAATCTTTTCATCTCAATTGCTTTCTTTTAACCGGCATTTTCGAAACTTTTGTGTATAATGTTACACATATAAAAATATGTACATTTCTTAAAATGTACACTACATCTAGGCAACAGGTTAAAAAAAAATCACGGAATGATTTATGACTTTTAGTGAAGTTAATTTCTCACGAATTAGCTTTCATTGTTGTATCCATTTTCCGATTATAAGCATAAAACTATATAGTCATACACATTAACATCAAAATTTTCGCCAAGCTTGGAGACAATTCGCGAAATTTCATCAAATTTGGCGACCAAAAATAAGTTGATATAAATGCAGCTAATTTGGCTGTAGCTGCCAAATTTGGCGAAATTTCCACTGAAATTCAGCACTGATAATTCTTCTCTAATCGGGTTCTTTACATTTTAGCTTAGTGTTTTACCGTAAAATCAGCTAAAATCGAGAAATCGAGAAATAAGTAAGCTACATTTTCTTTACTCTTTTAGGACTTTTTTATTTTGTTATCTACATATTTCTGTTTTCAAGTGTACTTCTAGGCCAAAAATGCTTATCCCATTCACTTCAGAATGTTAACTCACATTTCAGTTGCAAATAATTCACTTACGGTGAATTAAAAAAATGAGTAACCTTCTGTAACTGGGACCACTACCAAATGGTTATATTTGCGCATAAAACAGCGCTCACTAAATTATGAATTATTCTACCAACCCGATTACGGAAATTTCCTAATACAATCATACATACCTCTGAATAAAAACATACATAAGAATACATACATATAAGTAAAACATACATAACATTATATTTTTCTGACTTCTTTTATTATCATTCGTTGCCATGCGGTTAATACTGAATCTGTTATCATGCAACTAACATCCAAAATCGTATTCTCTGTATTCGATTTCTTTTTGTTTCTCTTAATTTAAAATTCAAAATGAATCGCATCGATTTGGTAGGTTACGGAAAATGTTCACTTCCATTTCAGTTGCAGCACATTCACCTACGGTGAATTAAAAAGAAAAATTAATAACCTTCTGAAATTGGGACCGCTACCAAATAGTTAAATTTGCACATCAAACAACGCTCACTAAATTATTAAATCGTCTAGAAACCCGATTACGGATATTTCCCAATACAAACATATGTACGTTTTAATACGACCATACATGCATTAGAATATATATTATATAAGTAATACATACATGACATCAAATTCTTCTCGATTTCTTTGATTATCATTCGTAGCCATACGGCTAATACTAAAATCGTTACCATGCGGCTAATAAACGAAATCGTATTCTCCGTATTCGATTTCTTTACATTTCTCTTAATTTAAAATTCAAAATGAATTGCACGGATTTGGAAGGTTACGGATAATGTCCATGTGCATTTCCGCTGAAGTGAATAAGAAACAGTGAATAAACAGTGAATAAAAAAAAATGAGTAACCTTCTGTAATTGGGACCGCCACCAAATGGTTAAATTTGCGCATCAAACAACGCTCGCTAAATTATGAAATTGTCAACAAACCCGATTGCGGAAATTTCCCAATACAGAGATGCATACTTCTGAATATAAACATACATACATATAAGTAATACATACATGACATTATATCAGGGTTCGTACGACTCCTGGAATTTTGCGATTAGGAAATTCTCCTGCACCAATATTTTCTTGTAGAAAATCTCTCCTTATAAGAATGCGAAATTTCACCAGTTTAGCCTAGATTTCTTTTTCTATAAAAAACACTGGAAACTCTCCTGGAAAATACCCTGATCCGTACAAAACCCTGTTATATTTTTCTCGATTTCTTTGATTTATCACTCGTAGCCATGCGACTAATACGAAATCCGTTACCATGCGGCTAAGACCCAAAATCGTATTCCTCGTATTTGATTTCTTTTCATTTCTCTTAATTTAAAATTCAAAATGAATTGCATCGATTTGGTAGGTTATGGAGAATAAAAGGTTCGCACTGAAAAAAAAAGAAAAAATGGTCGTTACGGACGTAGAAAGTAAAATTTCTGAAAGTCAATCTATATCTCATGTTACAAATATTGACGACGCCATAAAGATTCGTATGAGGTTAAAATGCATAATTTACAACAATGGAACTAATGTTTTGTTTAATAACGAGATGAAACTCGTCGTATTTACACGAAAGGAATTGTTTAAAAAGGAACTCATACATTAGTTAATACTTACTCTCAACAAATATTATTTTTAATTTAAAGTTACCAAAATAATAATTTCATAAACTTCGACTGTTCAACGTATTAAATTAAAATGTATTAGTATACCTAACCAAGATAAGTAATTATGATGAAATTACCCATTGGTGCTCTAATGTTTGAAATTACAGATTGAAAATCAGCAAAAATGATTCCACCATGAGCCAGTCATAGAATTATTTTTCGCGTGAAACCTAAACTTAACGTCATTTTCATCGCCTCAAAATTTATATACGCATCTCTCAAATTTACATTAACCATTTCAAAATATCGTAGTACGCAATAAGTTATTAATACATATATTTCCAAATTTGAAATCAAGTTTGCTAACTGCGACTTTGCATGCGAACATTCGCACTCTTGACTTGTGATTCTAATCTGGGTACCGGCGACTAAAATTCCAGAAATCTATATGTTTTAAAGGTGTTTGTAGTAAAATATTTCTTTTTATCAGAGAAAATGATGGTTTCCATTTAAATGTGATTCCACTTTGCCTCGCTGAAGCATTTCACATAGAGTCTCAAACTCAGTTATGTGAAAAAGTATTGAATTGTAATAACTTTTTGAGGAAAAATTTAGTGTTTTTTTTTTAAGCGTGACGTCATTTTCTGTTCCCTTTTTTCTTACAAATTTAATTTTGAATTTTATTAGAAATTGGCATCAATAACGATAAACATACTTTATTAATTTTCTTTTCTTTACAACAATGGAAGTAATCCAATTGCTACCATTTTGGAAAAAAAAGCAGAAAATTTTTAAATTTTAAATTTAAATATAAAAATTGGAATATTTAAAAAAATAGCTAGTGCCGCAAATCTACAAAGAAACAGCTTTCATTTAAAAAAAGAATTATTAAATTGGTTCAGAAAAAAGTTCAAGGTAGATGTCTAAAAAAAAAGCCTTATCTTTCAAATATATAGATTTAAACCCGCAATGTTATCTCTATGGGAAAATTTTGCAGAGATTTCATGCCGTTAGGGTTGACGAATATTTATAATTTTCAATGCGCACCGAGATTTTGGCACTACCAACGTCCATTTAATTTTTTGTGTCGATACGTCAAATATTTTGACGCTATCGTGTTAACAATAAGTGTAATTTTTGCGGAGAAGCCGGAGATGTGCTCCGACAATTATCTTATTCGTAAATTAAACAGTGCATTAAGTTGCGTTTCTTAAGTTATAGTTTCAACTGTCTTTCGAATAATTATCCAATTCATCAATAAAATCCATTTAAAAAATTTTTCTGTAACCCAAGATCCTATAAAAATTAAATAATAATAAAATAATAATAAAAATTAATAATAAGGTCATGGGTTGACTACTGATACGAAAGATTATATGGAAAATGTATTTTTACGTCCCAAGTATATATATGTATAATATATTATTATGCAGATAAGTTATTATTGTAATTGAAAGTTCGTTGGTTGGCTAACGATGGAATTTGAATGGTCACGTATCTGCGCATAATATGTGCTTTCCGCGTGATTCTGTGTTTCACTTTCTGGTGTTGAAACAAGCAAGCAACGTTCACTGCAAAAGCATTGTTATTGAAGTGAAGGAACACAGAACAAACATTAAGCTTTGCTTCACATAGGAAAAAAAGTTCAACTGAAAAACGTAAAATATTACATCAAGAATTACGGTGATGACGCATTGTGACGTTCTTGCATTTTTGAATTGTTTGAACATTTTTTTGAGGGTCGGGAAAGCGTCGCAGATGTCTCATACACTGTCTTCACCACCGTTAAAATGACGCCAGCGTTACTAACGGAACTAGAATTTAACATTTTGTTCTATAATAATGATTTTAGGTATAAATTATTAGATATAAACTATTTTTCTATCTAAAGCTATGTTGAAAAAAACAAATTGATTATAAACGCATTGAAAAATGCAATAGGTTAAACCCAATGCAACGGATAACTTGACACTAATAGTCACTGCTATCATATATACAGATAATACTATCATATATATAGATAATATTAACTGAAAATAACTTAGACGAATGCTTTTTTAAATGCAATAATTATTAATCAAAACATGTTAGGATTAAAATATTTTGTCAAAATTAATGTGCATATTTTGTAGCACATCTTTTCGCTATTAGAAATGTTAGTAGCTTTTTATGCATTTCATTATGTAAAAGCGAACATTTTTTTCAGCATCAGCTATGGAACTTTATGTTTTGTCGATATCCCTTTAAATTACATTAAATTATTTACAATATTCAGTATTTATGCTTTTATTTTTCTTCATATAATTAATTATTCTTCAACTGAGGCAAAGTCTGCAGCCTTTGTTAACTGGTAAATCGTATCTTATTTAGAAAGTTTGTCACAAGAGTTACTATTTATAGAGTTTGGGTTTGACGTTTTACTATTAATAGTACATGTATTTCCATCTTGCATCATTTTGTTTTAACAATTTCTTTTGTTACTATCTACTTGCAGTAATATTATTATATGGCTAACATTTATTATTATAACTCCCTTTAGATTTTGACAACTAGTAATAATAATAATAATAATAATAATAATAATAATATGCTTAATTTTATTAGCACCGTTTAACATATATTTCACATTTTTTATTTAAAATATCGGCTGATTTTCTGAATGAATCAAATGTGATAAAACGCAGAAAAATATCAGAATGTAGTAATATCTGTTAAATCCTGTTGTAATACGACATTTTTCAAACATCTCGAAAAACTCTTCCTTAGCCGATTGCCATATGGATATGAATTCAATAGTACCGAAACTTACGACATTCTTTACATTTAAAAAAATGAGATATTCGTTAAACTTCATTAAATCTACTTGGACAGCTACTATAAACACTATTATCGTAAAAGTAATTTTTTAACAAAATTGGAAAAAAAATGGAACCCGAAAGGGTTAAGTTTTTACAGATAACATAAGCATTTTACTAGCTATAATGTTTAATAAAGCAATTTTTAGAACAATCGCAAATGACTATTTAATGTAGAATTTAACTATATAATATATTTTGATTAACCGGGATGGTCGTGAAATGCCTCGTCTAGGATAACAGATATCCAACCCTGATAAACGAATTTGTGTAAATTTTGATAAAAATTTCGGAAAAAAAAATAGAAAATGCAAATTTATTATACAATAGGACACTAATAATTTAATAAGTACAAATGAAAGGAAGTGAAAGTAAATTTTAATGTTATTAAAATTTACATTTGGTACAATAAAACAAAATAGAAATGTAGTTTCTCTTAGTGTTTTGTGAAGAATGAAATGGTTGAAGTCGGTTTTCGTTTTTCATTTTACCCTTCGCCGAATTTTACTACGCAAATTTCTCAACATCATTTCTTCAGCAGATGTACTTTCATCTTCTTGCTCCCAGTAATTAACTCCTAATGCGTCACCTTGAATTTATTTTTGATGAATTAAAAGATTTCATTTTTCACTTTCAGGATATTTTTTGAAACTACTTGTTTCTTAGTACCACAACACTGAGAAAAATGGCACTTTCAAATCTGAGTAAATCTATGTTTTAATTTTATTATGAAACTCTTCGTTTCAAATATGGAGAACCTAAGCTTTCAATTCTCAAATATCCAGTTTCATAATTTTACCTAGAACAGAAATATTCAGTTTAAAAATAATTACTTATCATTCATTAAAGGTAATAAATTTATCCAGGGTAGTTGAATTTATTCATATTATTTCATTTGTTATGCTTTCGAACGAAGCGCTCCTTTCACCGATAATTTATAACATGAAATGCGGCGAAGTACATTTTTATCGTGTTCGCGGAAGAACACTTAAAAGCCGTCGTAATATAATCGCGAAAGCGTAAATTTTATCCTTCAGCCTTCGAAATCGAAGAATGAATGAATTCGTAAAGGAAAGATCTCGCAGGTAGAATTTGACAACCATCAACAATATAGAAATACAAAGATAATCTACAATCGTGAATAAGCATCATGAATAAAGCGTTATGTGCTCATATTTGAGTATGTCCATGTTTTCAGAAATAAGTATATACGTGTTTCAAACTTGAGTAATTTTGATTCGGAGGCATTTTGACTATGCGACAAACTCAGATGTGAATATTTTTTACTCAGTTTTGAAAATGTCGTTTTTAGAGTGAAGCGAAACGCGATACAATATCATAGTCACTTAAAATTTCGTAACATTCCAATTTCTTAATTTCGAATCTTCGTTAATAAACTGTTGCGCTGCTTCTTCGTCCACATTTTCAGAAGAGTTTAACTTTCTCAAATCCAAAAATTTTCACTCCATATCGTCGTCTTTTGTAGGAATTGCCTTTTCTTCATCCGATAAAATTGCCCTCCTTGATTTTTTACTAATTTCCATGCATCATCATCATAATAAATTGAATCCAAAACTGTTTGATTTGTACTGTCCGGGTTATTTCACAACCCACATAATTCGATCCTGCTTTTACAGCGAGTTCTGAAACATGAATAATAATTATTAGTCCTGGATATTGCAGTCATCATTATATGAATCGTGAAAATAAAAAAAATATTTTTTTATATTATTTTACCTTATTTACTTTGCTATTTTTGAATACATGACATAACGAATATTATATTAAATAAAGGACATTCATATTTATACGAACTATTTCCTTTTAACTTTCTTTCTACCTTTACAAGAAGAAAGTATTTGATTCTTGAAAAAATTCGAATTCCAATTTTCGGCGGATTTACACGTTTTAGGGTTCAGAGATCCCGGAAAACATGTTTTTACAAAATGTCTGTGTGTGAGACTGTCAATCTGTGTTTGACAAATTTTGTGGGCGCTCTATCTCAAGCACCAAAGAACGGAATACAATAAAATTTTAGATTCACTTAGTCCCTGATATAAATTGGTGCTGATTACTTTTTGATGTAAATCGCCAGGCAGGTGGCGCTGCTATGCTGCAGTATTCATGATTTCCAAAATAGCTATATCTCAAGAACTAAAGTACGGATTTTCAGAAAACTTAAGATTCAGTTAGTCCATGATATAATTTGCTGCTGTTATTTTTTGGTGTAAATCACCCAATAGGTGGCGTTGCTATGCAGTATCATTCATGATTATCGCAATAGCTCTATCTCAAGGACTAACGCACGAATTTACATCAAACTTCAATTCACTTAGTCCCTGATATAAGTTCGTGTTGTTTAGTGTTTCGTGTAAATCGTCCAACAGGTGACGCTACTATGATGCATTTTTCAAGATTTCAGCAACAGCTTTATCTCAAGAACTACTGCATGAATTTTCATCAAACTTCAGATTCAGTAACTCCCTGATATAAATTGATTCTGATATGTTTTTGGTGTAAATTGGTCAACAGGTGCCTCAGCTATGCAGGACTTCGCCCGATTCAGCAATGGCTCTATCTGAAAAACTCATGCACGGATTTTCATCAAACTTCAAATTCAGTTGGAAGTTGACATAAGTTGTTGCTTATTAGATTTTGGTGTAAGTCTACCTTACCGGTGGCTCTGCTATAATGCAATTTTCAGGAAGTATTAACATGTATGAGAAAAGAGAAAGATTTAGGATTGCTACATCCGACTAGTTGCAATATTTATATAAGTTTTACCTTCTTAAAATACGATAAATGCGTAAATATGAACATTTTAAACTAAATTCTATTAATTGTCACGTATTTGTGCAGATTCTTTAAAACTATCTCATAACTATTAACTATGTTTAGGAAAAATTTCATATCGCATTATTTTGACATGATCATTTGAATCCTAACAATGAGAAATAGTTATAATACGTTAACTACTTTAATAACGCCCACTGAGAAACAATGTCTAACGTATTATGAAAACTTCGAAATGTAATATGATTAAGCTTTTCAACTGGATTCGGATTTTCTTGAACGCAGTTTTATATAAGAATCATTAACGTCATTTTTAATTAAATCAATATACATTTTTTGAATATATATATTTTTCGTGTTTAAATAATCTACATTGAATAAATCAACAAGTTTAAATGAAACTTCATTTTATTAAATAACAAGCGAGAAAAAATCATGCTTCAAGCATAATTTATAAAACACTTTCCAACACATTCCCAATAATGTAACAAATCTTCCCCGTTGAATAAGTTAAAATATTATGCCTAACTGAACCATATGGAAACTCTTAACACATTTGAAAATACAACTTCAGCTGTTCTCATCTACAATAAAAAAATTATCCGAATTCTTTGAGCAGCACTGTATATGATAGATAGATTTGTATCTGTTAACTACATACATGCAAAAATTTAATTGAGTTAGGAAGTAAATACGTCAGTTGAAAATTCTCCCTAAGCCATTTCCGCTAATAAGGAGAATTGTATGTGAATTCCTTTGTGCAGCCCTGTGTGCGAGGTAAAGAATTTACGAAAAAAAGAGTTGCATGCAAAAAAAATAAGTAAATTTAAAAGCACATACCGAAATTGAAAACGCATTTCAAGAAATTATTACACATCGACTGCACTGTAGCAGGTTCCTTTTGTGTGTCCTGTAAATGAACGACAAATGCTATGAATGCCCTATTCTATCGTATACATCTTGCATTGAAATTCAGTGATTTATATCAATTTCAACACATCTGAAATGGCGCAATTTCATTAAAATACTCTGCGAACTATCCCCTGAAATAAATAAACTGAAATAAAATAGACTGAATAGACTGAATGATAGACTGAAATAAAAAATAACTCAAAAAACAACCGACATATGGCGCTGGTTTGTGCGATTTTGGTGGAAATATCCTAATGAGACGGGTATAAGAACTTGTGCTCCTAATCCAGAAATAGTTCACCGTTGTGAGCCGTGTACGTGATCAAGGATGCTGATAGCGAAGGATAAAGCTTTGTTGGTGAAGTTATTTTACGTGAACCAGGTATCGGCGACCATTGCTTTGCGTAAATTCCGAGTTCAGAAGAATGTGAGGACTAGAAAAGGCCTTTAACAGTGACTGTCCTCATAAAGCTTGTTCGGCGGTTTGAGGAAATTGGAACAGTGGAGGTTCGTGTAAGATCCGGACGACCTTGTTTAATGAAAGAACGTTCGCCGCATGTTTCATCCGAAATGGAAGCTTTAGCGTCTGATTCAGCTGCGGAAACCAGCAGTGCTCGTGAAGGTGCCAGACGCCCCTAATCCTCAGTACGCAATATTCTTCATGATTTTTTACCAGTGGATACCATACTGACGGAAGCATTTGTGAGGTGGGTTTTCTCCAAGATCGATCAGAATCCCACCTGGGTTTTTAACATCTTCTTGACAGATGAAGCTCAGTTTCTGCTTCATGGCGACGTTAATACCCATAACTGTCGCATCTAGGGGGCGTCTAATCCCCATGAGTACACCCAGAAACCGTTACATTTTCCAAAAGTGACTGTGTGGTGTGGATTCACAAGTTCGTTCATGATAGGACCTTTCTTCTTTGAAACGCAGTGCCCAGTAAAAGGGTGGAGAACGGCCACGGTGAATGCTCAGCGTTATTTAATGCTTCTGCGTTTGAAGGTCATGAATTGTTTGCATACAAGTGATGCGCTTTCTACCGTCACGTTGATGCAAGATAAAGCCCCTCGTCACATTGCTACTCCTGTGAAGAAATTCCTTCTACAGACGTTCGGGGAAGACAAAATCATTACCAGGGGTTTCAGGTTCCCATGGCCTGCTCGGTCTCCAGATTTGATACTGGCAGATTTCTGGTTATAGGGTTATTTGGAATCCCATGCGTATCGATCCTTCCGTCTAATCAGTCGGAGCTGAAAGATGCGATCTGCTGAGAGGCGTCATTTGTGCATCCAGACCTGCTACACTCTGCAATTGCTGGGATTTGTGACTCACCTGCAATATGGTATCACCAGTGGTGGTGGTCATGTGAAATACATAGAGCTGTAATAAACGATTTGGAGTCATTCTGTTCGTTATTTGCGTACCTTTCCTTTGACTTGGGTGCGTGAGCGCTACCTACTGGCTTTTTTGAGTTTTTGTTTTTCCTGTCTTAAAAAAATTCCCGTGCCCTACAGATGCTAACCTTACAAACCGCTAATATACAATAATAATGAGGAATGTCGTACTCAGTGAAACACGGCGACATCATAACAAATAATTATAAATATAATAAAAAAACAATATCTCATAAAAATTCACAAAAATAGAGAAATTTGGATTAATTGACTTAAATGGGAATTTCGCCAATTTTGAAATCTATCGCCAAGTTGGTTTCATGTATGGTAACTTGTTTATGTGGACAAGATTCGCGATATATCGCCAAACTGGTTAATATTTGGCACTATTGTGGTGACCCTGCCTTTAGTACATTTCAACAAATACTCACTGTTGGAGCTGATACTGATTTATCTATACGAAATCAAACTATAATTGAATAACCACTACATTTAAGTAGTGTTTTTGCAATGTCTTTTGAAAACTGAGGGCGCTTGGGGAAGTACCAACTTTTCCTCACTTAGGGCTCAAATTAAAAAAAGAAATTTCGAAGCACGTGTTTACTAATTTTACTTATAATATAGACATGTCAAATTTCAAGATTTTATTTCCATTGGTTTATGAGGTATGGTATTTTTTTTACCCCCCTTAGGGATTGATTAAAAGAAAAATCAATGTCGAATTCCAGTATTACTTCATGAATACATATATATTGCAAATTTCAAAGCTTTATATCTGCAGGAAGTGGGGGAAAATCAGTAAAAATATTTCAGTGTCACATACAAACATAACTGTAAGTTAAAAGAAAGCATGTGAAAATGGTCGAGGCCACAGTCATCGTGTTATCAACTTTGAAGTAAGTCTTCCTTCTTTCAAAAAGTTAACAACAAAACTAATGTTGATACTCACGGCATTAATGTTGCATCATTTATCGTGATGACTAACATGTTAATATTTTTATTCATGTTCTAAAAACTCTAAATAAGATAATTATCAATGTACCATGCATACCTTGAACATGTCACGAGTTTTCATTATCGCTACTTCGGAAGTATTGAAATATATAATATGTGTAGATTTTAGAAGGTTTTAAAAATTTAGTTGATTTAGATAAGTTGTATATAATTACTCAACATATTAGTTCGCATATACCCATAAAAGAATATCCCAGTTATAAATGATTATAGTATCAACATTAAGCGTTGTAGAGTGTTGGTTCAATGTCACAAATAAAGAGTAACACAAACAGTTTTAGATAAGCGCGCGCTCGAGTACTGCTTTGTTATTTACTTGCTTGCAGTGCCACATACGCAAAATGGCAACTCATGAGCGTAAAGCGTTTTGAGTTCTGCTATTTGCTAAGAATGAATGTGTAATTTCAGTTCAACTTGCGTTTCGTTTAAAGTTTGTGATACCCCATGTGGCAAAAACATTCCCAATGGTATAGGCATTTCTAAACGAAAGGATGTATTTGCACGGGATAAACAAATGTATCTGTACAGGATGTTGACCGTTTCAGAGCATCTTACCTGTATAATCCTAAGAAATCTGTTCGAAAAGTATGTCTTGAACTTCAGTTGGCATAGACATTAGTGCGGAAAGTTTTAAGAACACCTTTACACATGAGTCAATACCGGTTACATTTGGTACATGCTTTAAAGCTAGATGGCTATGGCGTGCGTTTCAATTTTGCAATTGAAGTGTATGAGCGGGAAGATGACATTATTGATAATTTGTAAGAAAAAAAAGTTAGTTTACCTTCAATTTTATTTACGATTTGTTTTAAATAGTCTACATTAAACTGTTATAAAATACCGTTGAAACTGGAACATTCATTCTTGGACACTCTGTATTATACCGTGTCTAGTAAACTTCAATAAACTCAAAACCACATTTTTATATCGGGTGTCGAGTGTGTTTCTGTTTATTTTCTGCTATATGTTATTTATGTTCTATTTATGTTATGTGTGTTTCTGCTCATCTGTAAATTTTAGATGTCTTTTATTGATTTAAATATCACAAACAGTCATATCTGTGTGTTTCTCCATTCACAATCTTTATCTTTTTCTAAGTGGTCTTATAACAGAGTAACTTACACCAAATGAAAAAAACGTTTATTTTCGTAATATTGTTATGCTGTTGCATTCTGCTAATTACTATAAGAAAGGCTGCTAATTTAATAATCTCAAATTGGTTAAAGTTATTCTCTCATTAAAGATAATTATGATAATGTACGATACAGCATATTGCTGATTTAACCTTTCAACAAGATAATCTATTCATTATGTTTGCAACAGGCATTCATGGTGGTAAAAAGTATTTTCTATTATATGTCCTTCTTTAGCGATAACATGATTTAAGATATTATTTCTGCTTAATCGAATAAAATTATATTACTACACGTTAGTTGAAGTAAATATTTACTTATGTTAAACATATTTCCAATGGAAAAAAATTTAAGGATAATTACATTCTATTTTTCTGTTTCGTTTTAAAAGAAAAGTGCTTTCAAAAATTATTGAAGTCTAATAAATTAAATTATCTTTAATAAGTGCTTTATAATAAATCCCTTCAAAATGAAAATTTTCTTTTGTAAGAGCGTATAACCTTCTATAAAAAAAAAAAAAAGAGTTTAGAATCTAAAAAGTATATAAAGACTTTTACAAGCGAACAATGCCTATTTCAGTGCTATATTGTATAAAACAAATGGGTAAGTGTGATCACAGATCGCACAGATGGTTTCGTTTAATAATCCTTTCAAAACACTTTATTCTTTAATTAATAAAGCCAAATTGATATAATTTATAATTATTAAATCCTTAAAAACTGCACATAAAAAGGTAACAAACGCTAAGGCTTTAAAAAATCCCCCGCACCAAATTTCTCGTGCCATTCTTTTGAAAACTATTTATTATGTGTTATAAACTCTCTTAAAGTTTCAAACAGATCGTCGAGTTAGATTTCCTAATCGATTTCTTTTAATCCCACATTCCACCACTAGGGAGCGCACTCAATTCTTAAAAAAACTGTATCTGAATGAAACTCCTTTCTACAACTTATCCGTAGATATATTAGTCGAGGGTGGGGGTGCGGTCTTAAACACCAATTTAAGATATTTGCTGAAATTTCTATTCTAAAATAGTGGTATCGACACTTATAGTTTTTTTTTTTTTTTACGTTGACCAAGTAGCATTAATCCCAGGACTCCGTCAAAAAACAGCACATAAAACGGTAAAGAACGCTAATGTTAAAAAAAAATTAACGCCCCCCCCCCTTCCCGAAATTTCTCGAGCCATTATTTTTAAACTTTTTATTATGTGTTATAAGCTATCTTAAAGTTTCAAACAGATCGCGTTGTCAGATTTCATAATTTAAATAAATTCGCGGACTGTTAGTTTCCCATTTCACCACCAGGGAGTGTTCTCTATTCTTAACATAAGTGTATCTGAACGAAACTCCTTTCTGCAATTTATCCGTAGATATATTAGTCGAGGGGTTGGCGGTCTTAAACACCAATTTAAAATATTTTCTAAATTACTATTCTAAAATAGTGGTATCAACACTTACGAAATTTTTTATATTGAATAAGTTATATTTATCTCATCACGCGAGGGCAAAGCGAGGGGGTGGACACCTCAGATGCATAATATCATTAAGCGGTCATAGAAGTTTCCAACGCTATATCACTTGACGTGTGTCGCCAATATTTAGAAAAGTGCCCCCTATTGGGGGAACAAAGGGGGATGGAAACCGGAGATGCATAACATGATTAAGCGGTCGCAGAACTTTTCTACGATATATCACATGACGGGCAACTGCAAGATATAGAAAAGTGGCCCCCTTGGGGGTTAGGACATTTATCGAAAAATGTAAATTGCCATTCGATCGGCAGGGAAAAGTAAGCTTCGCTGGAGTCTATTTATTTTATTATTATTCATTATTAAATTTATTTTTTATTTTTTCGTGAGAAATAGATGCCATAATGCATATAATGAACCCTTGAATAATATTTAAAGTGAAATTTACAAAAAATGAAAAATTGATTTTTAAGATTTTAAAGGTCCCTTGTCCCCTTAAATTGGGTACAATCTTAGAGAATTTATTTTAATGGAATTATATACAAAGAGTTTGCATGATTAATCCTTTGTGACTCAATAAATCCGATTAGAAAAATAATTACTGAGATGTTAGAATACAAACGTAATAAATGTATAAAAACATGGAAACATTTAAAATGCTTCATTTAAAACACATTACTACATAGGTGTGATAAACAAATATACAAATGTTTTCTAAAATTAAAAACACTAGATGTTAAAATGATAAAAAGCTACTCCGAGCGCTTTCGGCTAACCTTAAGCCTTTGTCAAGGAGAACAGAATTGACTGATAAAAACACTCGACGCTCGATGTTCACTGCTACAGATTGACCGGAAACTCACTTCAGGAAGCCCGCAGGTGGTCGTATCCATTAAACTGAAGGAGGGGGAAGGTAGAGAAAGCTCAATCCTCCGAGAGACCGAACTCTCCAGTAATATTAAGTAAATTAAACCAGATACGCGGAATTTGGTATGATAATACGTCATTACAACAATTTTCTGCATGCGTTAAAATTTCCAAAGACTTTAAAATAGCACAACTATTAAAATCAGAAGCCTGGATAATGACTTTTGCTCTATTGAAAAGGATGTCAATATCTTTAGTTTGAAACAGCCTTGAGAGGGCGGTAGCCGGTCTATTTTTATTAATATCCTGCATATGTTCTTTAACTCTTGTTTGGAATTTTCTTGTGGTCATACCAATGTAATTGAATATTTTATTTGTTTCTTTACTTCTGTATGGGGTGATATAAACTCCTGACTTATTTTCCATACTAATTGGATCAACTCTTTTTTGCACAAGATTAATTAATTTGGTGTTATCTCTAGCTATTAACGTTATACTATATTTCCTTAGGATGTATTTTAATTTTTCATATAAACGAGGAATGTAATCAACTGCCATAAATTTAACTTCATTTTTACTAATACACTCTATTTTAGCTGGTTCTGCGTGCTTAAACTTATAAATTAATTTATCAATAAACTTCAACAAAAATCAACTAAGTTTATTACGTTCACGTTATTTATTAGTACGTTCACGCCGGCGCGGTGGGTCACACAACAATGACAGGAAAAATTAAATATTTTTCGTTAGAGCAGTAGCCAACAATAAAAAAAAAAGCAATAAAATTATCACCACAACAATTGCTTTTCTATTGCAAGATTTTCACTTGAAAAATCAAATTAAATAAATAGTTTAACGAATTGAAAAAAATTGAATTTTACGTCATAAGTTTTCTAGAGCATGATTTCTGCATGAAAACTCAAAATGAAATAAATAGGTTGACGAAAAAAAAATATTGCGTCATGTTGGAAATAAAATGGACCTCAGCAGGTGAATATGTAACGTCATGTAAGTTTGGAGAAACGTATTAAAACATGATTAAAATCAGACTATGGAAATATTAACTTATTTTAACACTTTGAAGCTCTCTGAATTTGCTTTAGCTATTTTTTTAAACCTATTTAATATACATGCGTGTGTGTATACGTGCATTTAAGAATTTTCATAAAATGTTTAGCTCCCTAGAGCTCATTCTTAGTGAAGGATCTGGGTTTATCTGTAATCTTCATTTAAGTTTTGTTGGTGAATTTAGTACTTAACTTCGAAATCTACCTCCGCCTGTAGGCCCGAGCCGCCAAGGATTTTTTTTTTCTTTCTTGTCGCAGAGAAAACAGAAAACACAATCTTCTATTCTCGGATCGCTGTAGCAATTCTGCCAGGAATATTTCCGCGAATTGGAGAAAGTATTTCTGAGAGTGTATATAACTTGTATGCTTAGAGCTATTTTAAAATTTCTGCTTAAGATTTAATAAATAATTATATAGATTAAAGTTTTACGATACAGAAACTACAAGAAGCATCTAGATATAAAACAGCCAGTTTTATTTTTGTAGCTGCATGATTTGTACCCAGATTTCATATAGAAATTTTAATTCTAAGTTGAATAAATATGTATGAAAATATTTAAAAAAATGTACAATTAGTTATTGAAACAACAACGTAACAATAACGTCAATTTTATTTAACAATTATTTTTTTGCTATGCACGTTATGTCTAATCTGACACTAAAAAATTATAAACAACTAAATGTTACATGTGATAAACGAAATTTTTTCCAATTAAGATGCCACTATACATACATACACACACACACACACACATATATATATACTAAATTAACTAGCATCACCAATGCGTAACTTAATTACATTCCGTTACACAGTAAATTTTTCAATAAAATTATTCTATTTTAAAGACATGTATGCATAAAAAACAAGTGCTAAGTGTAAATGTCTTAGTGACATTCAAATACGCTTAGTGTCACAAATAAATCTTTGTTTCTATATATATTTACTTCGATTCAGCATTTCGGGATATGACTTTATTCGATATCATTAGTATACTGCCGACGGTACTTTATTCTCGTTGGTTTGAAAGATATATCTGATACTTCAAAATTACATTCTCAAATATGTGAATGCACTTACAAGATTTCTCTCAAATGATCAATTTCTGTTCCCGAGGTGGTACTTATATATTATGAGATATAACACGCATCTAAAACCGTCTGATGTAACAATTCTGATTTACACAGTTCCGATTTAATCACTTCATATTTGCTGATATATAAATATGTTACAAATGTTTTTTAACTCTTTGAGGATCTATTATGAGGTTAAACATTATGATTATAAATGCAAATATATAAATATATTTCGCGCTTAAATATATTTCGCGCTTAAATATATTTCGCGCTTAAATATATTTCGCGCTTAAATATATAAATGAATAATAGATTTTGCTCAAAATTATTCATCCTTTAATAATACAACTTATGCTCATTTAGCTACAGCTGGCCACAAAATATTTTCAAAATATTTTGAAGCAGATAAACTCCCTATGCCAATCCCCAAAAATTCTAATATATGTTAATACGTTAATACGTTAATATTCACTAGCAGATGGCCACATTTAAATGACAATATATTCCCGTATTGGGGATTCTGAAGATATGAAATTCCGTGCATTAGTTCTTGAGATATGACTCTCTAAAATCGTGTAAATCATTCAAAATGCAGCACAGCAGCGCCATCTATTAGGCGAGTTACACCAAAGCCTAATAGCAACAATTTATGTCAAGTATTACTCAAGTTTGATGAAAATCTTTGCATTAGTTCTTAAGATAGATATATTGCGGAAATGGCGAAAAATGCAGCGTAGCAGCGCCACCTAATGGGAGACTTCCTAAACATAGTCAGCACCAGTATTTATTAAGGTATACATGAATCTGAAGCTTCGTGAAAATCCGTGTATTAGTTCTTAAGATAGAACAATTGCGGAGATCGTGAAAAATGCAGCCTATCGACGCAATCTGTTGGGCGATTTACACTAAAACGTAATAAGCACAACACATATCAACTAACTGAATCTGAAGTTTGATGAATATCCCTGCAATAGTTTTGGGGATAGATCTATAGCAATAATCGTGAAAATTGAGCATACCAGTGCCATCTGGTGAGCAATATACCCCAAAAACTAAGCAGTACCATATCATTTCAAGGTCTAACATCAATCTAAAGTTTTGTGAAAATCCTTGTATTAGTTCTTGAGATAAAGCGTCCAAAACATTTTAATCACATACAGACAGACGGAATCTCAGAATCACTGAGTAACAGATAGACTCACAGACAGAAACTTTCTAAAAACCAACAAAAGTGATCAGGCTATCTATAAAGTATTAATTCATCGAAATCGGAAAACGAAGTTTTTCGCGAATCCAATATTTTCTTTTTGTAAAACTGAAAAGAAGTAATATAAGTAAAGTTGATAAACTAAGTAAAGTTGAATTGAAGTACGTAAAAATATGATATTTTAAAAAGAAATGTAAATGTATTTTGCATTTTAAAATTTCTTAATATTTATGAATCTGTTATCACACAAGAGTATTTTTTAGAGGTGATTCCGCCTATTGGAATCGGTCATTCTCTTTTATGAAAGTTATTTTTATTTATTTCATTTTTCTTACAAGTTTATTAAGAAGTTTTTACTATTAAGTAATATTTTGAAAGACTATTCGGATAAAATAATATGAAAAAAAAATTGCCTAAATTGGGTGTCAGAATTTTCCAATTGTGTTTTAAATACAGTGCGTAATGGTTTCCTGTACATTTATGTATACTATGGCTAAATATTTATCTAACTAAATATGTAATTCAATAAATTATACTTTTAAACTACTATTGAATGAAGTTTTAGCAGTTATGTTATTTTAAAATCAATTCATAAGTCAAACTTCGTTCATTTATTATTGGGCAATTCCATCGTAACTGACGTAACACTTTATCGTCGATTTTTGTTTTCAAATCTATGTAGAAAATTTACTAATAATGCTAGAACAAATTTTTACAATTTAAAATATTTATTACAAAGGACTTAAAACCCAAGTACCTTCAGATTATTTCAATCTCTCTTTGAGTCCCAAAAATTGCAATTCAAAATTCTGTAACTGACGTAACATAATATAGACAAACATTTTTTATGCCTTCATTGAAGTGTAAAAATTATCGAAACTATCCAGTTAAAAAAGTAATTTAATGTTCTCAACAACACTAAGTAATGCCAAAGTATAACAGTAACTTGTATAATTAATTTCTGAATAATAATTTTTAAAAAATGGCATTTACACGTGTAACTGACGTAACTTGTATTGTGTAACTGACGTAACATTATGACTTTACAAAGACAATAATGGTACTTAACTTAGTTTGTAAACAGTAATTTACAATGCTTTTTTATTAGGATTTTTCTATAGAATATAAAAATATCAAGTTTTCCAATCATACCGTTAAATTAAACATATTATAAATTTGTTTCCCCCCCCCCCCCCCAAAAAAAAAAATGATGATTTTCTGTGGAATTGCCCTATTTTCCATTTAAAATAAGAGCAATTCCATGATGTTATGTATCATAAAAATATTATTTACCTGAAAATATTATTTACCTGAAACACATGGCTAATGAATTTTAAAACATTACCACCAACTGCAACCTACTTATTTAGCCTTTTATTATGTTCTGAAATTATGTCCTTTTACAAAAAATAACAATGGAATTAACTTAATTTTAACACATATCAATAAAAATATCAGTAATAATTACACATGAAATTTAAACATTATGTTCGGTATTGAATATTTTTAACACTATTATTATTATTTTTTAAAGACTAAATTAGTCAAATTTTTTTCTTTGTTTATTCACTAATGAAAACAGTGCATAAAAAAACCAGGATTTTTTAAAATAGAAATTTTTTATCTTAACCCCACTCCCGCCCCGCCCATAAATACATCACCGACATTCATGTTTTTCCAATTACTTTTATCACCAATTATGATAAATTGACCCGAATGCTTTATGCTCGGTGGAAAGTGCGATATCTGTTTAAAAACCTTTTACCTTTCCACTCCGCCCCTAAATGCATCATCGCCATTCATGTCGTTCCATTTATCCTTAACCCCAATTATGGCAAATTCACACCAGTGACTTATGCTCGGAGGGAAGTAATTTTTTTTAAACAAAATTAATTATTGCCCAATTTATTTTTAAGATGTGGTAGCAGGAATGCAAACGCTTAAATTTACATTATGTATTCTTGATTTCTAAATTATTTTAGATAGGCATATCATTATATAATTAATGTAATAAATTACTTGATATTTCAGAAAAGAAGAAGAATCTATATATTATTGCCATCGGTAACAGAAAAATTTCAGAATCTATAGGTCTCAAGATAATAAGGAAAATGGTGAAAATAAACGTTAGAATTCCATTCTTTACATACATGAAGTCAAATTAAATAAGAGAGAAAATTCATTCGTCGTGTATAGATTATGAAACATTTCCCGACACTTCCGAAACACTTTAATGAAAATTCGCTTTTTAATAAGATAAATAATATATCTAAGTAAACGTTTGAGAAAACACAAAACATATTTCAGTGATTACGTTCATAACCGGAAAAACTAGTGCAGTTCTTTTAAGCAGTCCGGGTAAGAAAACAGATAATATATTGTAAGTTCACATTCCTGAATTTCCCGAGATAGATGGAAACGCACTTGAATATATTTTTTTCAGTCCGGTATATTACCTAATACATTTTACATGCGACATATTAAGCTAATATTACATTCCGTGTAAGACACGTTTAAATCTGCCGAAATCCCACTTCCAGAAATTATCATCAATACACGTTAAAGTATATCTAATACTTTGCATGCCAAACATCTGTACAGTTCTGTTTTAAATGCATAACTCAATTAAAACCACCTTTAAACAATTCACGCTCGTACACTGAAATATTAACTAATTATTTTATATTGCACTGCATATGATCTATTCCATTTATACACACCACACAGTATTGTAAATTTTAGTTGAAAATGCTTATTATAACTGAAAATGCAATTCGAGAAATTATGCTTGATAGCGAATACTTCGGATACAGTTACGTATCCGAAATCGTATGTGTGCCCCTCTAATTGAACGATAAATGCTATTCATACCATTTTCTAAAGCATGTATCCTAAAGTATGCCTCAGTAATGTATATGAATTTAGTTATATTTGAAATAACGTAACATAAATAAAATACGTTTCAAATACTTTTTTCCCGAATACCATTATGCAACGGAATTTTTTTTTGTGAGGTCATGTAAATGAATAATTAATTCTTTTCACCCGATATTTCAGAGAATGGCTGTTTTAGTGCACTTCATAAATGCTTATAAATTTCATTATGCTTGAAATCGTGTATGATTAGTAAATTGAACTTGAAGCTATTTTTTTCATTGGTTGTGATGTAAAGGAATATTTTTGACTGTCCTGGTAAACAAACTATAAATGCTATACATTTAATTTTCAAAGCAATTTCCAGTTACACAAAAATCAGTGTATATGAACGAGAGTTAGAGTGCGGAGATATAAACAGGACGGATATAGGGCTAATAGTGCTAATAAAAGCGTGAAAAAAAGTTTTTTAAAGCAAATGTTTTAGATAAAACTGTTAATTAAAAATTCGTTGTTCGCTTGCTGTCATTCTTTACAAATTGTAAATATAATATAAATTAAAAGTATTATTTTAAGTAGTTTTACAAAAAAAAGTATTCACTAATTTACATCAAAGCTACATCATAACGCTCACGTTAAAATGAAAACTTTCAATCCACATGAGAATTCCTGTATAATGTTTTCACTTAAATTAAGTTTTATAATGATATAATTTGAAATAACATCAAAAGCTTAGTGTTCAGAAGGACATTCCCCAGGGATTTCTTTAAAGCAATCTACAGAAGTTTTCTCTCAAATGCAACCCGAATTTTATATTTCCATATATATGGCATAAATATTTTTCCGACGTTTATGATTGCAAGAATAAAACTTTATTCAGATGTTAAATTTCCAATATATACTTACCTTAGAGACATATAAAAAATGATTAAATGGAAGAAGAAATGGTTATCACTGAAAAGTTATTTGTAACATAACATCTGTGAAACTCTATAATCGAATTTCGATAAAGAAAATTTATAAAAATATAAAGGTTAAATATTCATACAGAGTCATTGATAAAATGATATATTTATTTTTAAATGTTTCCATTGACGAATAAGAAATTTAATGTAAAATAGATATTAAACTTTAAATGAGATATAATAAATTTTTAAGCGGAATTTTCAAACCGCATGACAGTTCGAGTTATTGATTGTGACTTTTATATTATATCCTACCGGCAGACCCGGCCGTCGTTACCCGGGCTCTTGATAATAACATTAAATGAACCTCAAGTTTCTGTAATTTTATAGCTCTAACTCTATTTTGTCCTCATTTGTATTTTTAAATGAAAAAATACTTAAATTATTACTAATACTTATTAATAATAATTTATGTACCAAAAAATAGCAAAAGCGCTCGCAAGGAAACATTTTATTGTTTTTTAAGTTTAGGTCGTTTCATAATGGAAAAATATAAAATAAGTACATCTAAATAACTAGTTCTTACGGACATACCGACAGGACGGTGATAAGACCAGACCAAACGATACCATAAAAATTTCTTACATATCTTAGATAGTATTAATATAAGCGTGTAAAAAATAGTTTATATAAAAAATTGTTTAGATAAAACAATTAATTAAATATTGAGTTGTCCGTTTGCCGTGATGTTTGCAAATTGTAAAAATAAAACATAATAAACAGAAATTCAAAATAGGAATTTAAGTGGTTTTACAAAAAGTAGGTAATCACTATTGTACGTTAACGTACATTCAAAATGCACATATTAAAATGAAAACTTCCAATCCACATGAGAATTCCTGTATAATGTTGTAAGTTAAAGTTGTATAATGATATAATTTGAAACAAAACAAAATATTAACTTTCATATAGATATTCCCCAGTGATTTCTTTAACGCTATCTGCAGAAGTTTTCTCTTAAATGTAACGCGAATTTTATATTTCGATAAACTTAGTAGAAATATTTTTTAGACGTTTATTATTGCAATAACAGAATTCAGATGTTAATTTTCCAATAAATACTTACATTGGATACATTTAAAAAAATGATTAAAGGGAAGAAGAAATACTTATTTTTCAAAAGTCATTTGGAACATGACACCTGTGAAACTCTCTAATCGAATTTTCATAAAGGCAATTTATAAAACCATAAAGGTTGAATATTCACACAGAGTCATTCGCAAAATTATATATTTATTTTTAAATGTTTCTATTGATGAATAATTGATGTATTTTAAACTAGATATTAAACTTTAAATAACAAATTAAAATTTTTTAAACGAGAATTTTCAACCGCATGACAATTTGAGATATTGGTTGTGTGTGATATTTTATTACCTGCTAGCAGATCCGACCGGAGTTTCACGGGCTTGTGATAGTAATCTTAATTGAACCTCAATTTTGTTTGCTTTTATATCTTTAACTTGATTTTGCTTTAATATATATTTTTTAATGAAAAAGTAGTTTTAAAATATTAATTTTTATTGCAAAAGTGTTCGTAAGAAGACATTTTATTGTTTTTTACACGTTGTGTCGTTTCATAATGCCAAAAATAACACACAAAAAAGAAAAGAAAACTAATTCTGAATTACTAGTTTTTATGGACTTACGGATAGGACAGGCACAGGACCAGAAAAACCAGAGGCATAAACATTTTATAGCTATCTTAGATAGTGTTAACATATGCGTGTAAAAAATAGTTTTTTAAAGCAAATGGTTTTGAAGTGGAAAATATAATTAAAATTGGGTTGTTCGTTTGCTGTCATGCTTTACAAATTGTAAATCTAAAACAAAATAAGCAAAAACAGAAATTAACAATATGACTTTAAGTGGTTTTACAAAAATAATTTATCACTACTGTACATTAACGTTACATAAAAATGCGCACGTTAAAATGAAAACTTTCAAGCCACATGAAAATTCCTCTATAATATCGTCAGTTATAAGTTTTATAATGATACAATTTGAAATAATATAAATAATTTAGCTTGCAGATATATATTTCCTGGTGATTTCTTTAATGCTATGTGCCAAAGTTTCCTCTCCTGTCTAACACGAATGTTATATTTTCATAAACTTAGCAGACATATTTTTCAGATGTTTATAATTGTAAGGATAAAACTTTATTCAAATGTTAGCTTTCCAATAAATACTTACATTGGAGGCATACAAAAACTGATTAAAGGGAAGAAAAAATGGTTATCGTCTAAAAGTTGTTTGTAACATGGCATCTGTGAAACTCTCTAATCGAATTTTAATAATGACAATTTATAAAACTAGAAAGGTTAAATATTCATACAGAGCCATTCACAAAATCATATATTCATTTTTAAATGTTTCCATTGGGGAAAAATGGATGTATTTTAAACTAGATATTAAACTTTAAATAAGAAACTATAATTTTTTAAACAAGAATTTTCAACCGCATGACATTTTGAGTTGTTATTGGTTGAGTGCGATATTTTATTTCCGACTATCAGATCCTACCGGAGTTTTACGGGCTCGTTGTAATAATTTTAAACGAACCTCAATTTTGTGTGATTTTATAACTTTAACTAGATTCTGCCTTAATTTGTATGTTTTAATGAAAAAATAGTTAGAAAATATTTATTTTTATAATACAAGCGCTCGTAAGCATACATTGTATTTTTTTTCACGTTGGGTCGTTTCATAATAAAAATAAACGGTCAAGTGCGAGTATTACTCGCGCAAAGAGGGTTCCGTACATGCATTAGTAAGTGTAGTATTAAAAAAATACCGTTGCTAAAAGAATACTAAGACTTTGTAAAAACTATACTACGTAGGGATGGGTATAGCTGTATAGTATACACGGTACAAAGGAAAGTCCTTCTACCCTGAAAATACTTGCGAACGGAGAGCGATACAGCTATACAAGTGAGGTAACGGTATAGTAAAGTGACTACGTCCGACCTAATGCAAACGACAGCAGCACCCCTAGTGGCGAAAATTGGAAAACAGCATTGCAAATCGAAAACGAAAAGAGGTAGAGCAAATTTTCCAGATAGAAAGTTTTAGAGCATCAATTAATTAGTACGAAACTACATTTGGTTCACACGGAGAAGATAAATCGTCGCCTGCATTCCCAAAAATGTCCGAAATCGATGAGCGACGATTTTACTTTGCCTATTCGCATTCCGGGAATGTAGCAGTGCACAATTGCAGATTGTGACGTTGTACTGTACTGTAATGTCTGTAAAGATTCAATTTCTGATGCATTTAAAATTTTAGAATAACTCATTCAGGTCCAGAAGAATTTTGTTCGTAAACTGATGAAATAATTGACTGACACCAGAATATTCAAACGAATTTCTCTGAAAACAAAACCCGCTAATTTTCACTTTCATTACAAAAGCAAAATTTTATTAAAATATTCGTGGTGCCATTTGTCAGTTTTGGAATTTAAATTAGGTGGCTAGACCGTCTAGCCACCGCCATTGAAAGGGCATTCCGGGTAATCTATCTATGTCGTCGTATTGAAGAGGCTTGCGTTCCATGCTGAGAAATGTGCATGCAGAATAACTCTCACGAATACAAACGTGTATCGTGAGCAATGGCGAATTTTTCGAACACACTGAATATTAACTTTTTATCATCTGTTTGCCTTTTTGTGTGTGTGTGTGTGATGTTATCAAAATGTATTGAGATAAGTACGTATTTATAGCATAAATTGTGCGTATTTCTTCATACTTCTGACTATTCCATTCAAACGTTTACACAAAATTGAATGCATCAATTTCGGACATTTTTGGGTAAACATGCGAAGATTTATCTTATCCGTGTAAACCAAATGTCGTATTCTATTAATTAATTTATGCTCTAAAACTTTCTAACTGGAAATTTTGCTCTATCTGTTTACGTTTTCGATTTGCAGTGGCTATCTTCCAAATTTCGCCAAAGGGGCGCTGCTGTCGTTTTTATTAAATTGGGCTTAGTCGCTTTACTATACCGTTACCTCACTTGCATAGCTGTAGCACTCTCCGTTTACAAGTATTTTCAGGTTAAAGGGACTTTCCTTTGCTCCCTGTAAGCTAAAAAAGTATAAATGGATATACCATGAAAGTTCAAAGATATATGGAACCTAAATAATAGCAAATATAGCTATTCTGTATATTTGTTTTTCCATATAGGTTTTTAGTTAACCTTTAAAGACATACTAGGTGTATTGAGAGAGCTACTCAATGGAAACTAATCGCGAATCCCATAGTATTTATGTTATTAATTATCATTAAATTAGTCTGTTTTTAACAGTTTGACGTTTATTGCTTTTATACTGCTACTGGGCATTCTATTACATAAATATATCCTTAAAATTTGTTATCTGGGCTCTAAAAGCCGATGGAGCATAGATTACACCGTCCCCGTCATTATGTATTTCCAAACCGTCCGTGTCTTTAAGGGTTAATATCTCGGCTAATTACCGAGGATGTTTTCCGAAATTCATGATCAACAATGCTTTTATACTTCTGCTACGATAGGTGCCTCCAGCTCTGCTCAGCGCTTTTGCTGAAGCCCGTAAATCGAAATTTGAGTGTAACGGGGAAATGCGATTTTCTCAAAAACTAAATGACCTAGAGTAATCGTTATAATTTTCCTGCAAGTTTTAAATTAATGTCTACTACCTCCGATTTTTTCATAATTTTAGTTTCAGTAGATTCGGAGTTAGATTGGGGGGGGGGGGACATATTTTTGCACTACATTTTCCACCATAACTTTGAAAATATAATACCTAAAATTAAATTAAATATATTTTTGACTTCAGCGTTACGAAAGCTTTCACACGATATACAAAGAAAAGATTTTTTTTCAAGTAACATAATTAGCCCCTCTACATTTTTCTTAAATATATTTATGAATATTTATTAATGTGTAAATATGTGGGTCAGTAGTTTTTATTACTTCCCCGAATTTGAACTTTCCACGTTGCATAGTTTACGAGTAAAAGGGCTGTGACAGACAGACAGACACAGGAGTGATCTTATAATGGTTCCGTTTTTACTTTTTAAGTACGGAACCATAATAAAATAAAATAACTACTTCTAAATAACTAGTTCTTACGGGCATGTAGATAGGACGGACATAGGACCAAACAATCCGAATTTCTAAAAACTTTCTAGCGGTCTTAGATAGTATTATCATAAATGAGGGATTGTAAATATTTTCAACAGTGCATCATGAGAAATTCAAGAGTTTATTAAATGAATAAGCTATCTTATATGAAATAAAAAGTACAACTCGAGGAGCATGGAACAAAGCTAAAAATGAGTGGCAACGGTTTGAACGAAAAAAAAAAAATCAAGAGACGTTTATGTTTTTAGAAGTTCTATAGTTTTTATGTCAACATGAAGGTTGAAGATTCGTTAAATGCAAAATAAAAGATTTGAGTAAGAATTCTTGGTGAATTCCAGTATTTATGTTTGCAAATGTATTATATTATTGATGTGGATGAACTGCTGTGATCTGCTAAGCATAATATTTGTTCGAGTGGATAATAAATTCAGTATAAAATTGATGAGCTAATATGTGCATTTATTTGTAGTTATAAGCCAAGTGAATCTTCAAATAATTTTTAGAATAAATCCTACAAAAGCGTGTAAAAAATATTGTTTAAAGCAAATTGTTTAAATTAACAATGCTATATATTAACGTTACATCAAAATGCACATAAAAAAAAACTGTCCATCCACATGAGAATTCATGTATAATGTTGTCAGTTAAATTAAGTTTTACATTGGTATAATTTGAAATAATACAAATAATTTAGCTTGCAGATAAATATTCCCCAGTGATTTCTTTAACGCAATGCACAGAAGTATTATCTCAAATGGAATGCAAAAATTATATTTCCATAAATTTAGCAGAAATAGTTTTCAGACGTTTATGATTGAAAGGATAAAACTTTATTCACATGTTAACTTCCCAATATATACTTACCTTGGAGACACATAAAATATGATTTAATGGAAGAAGAAATGGCTATCACTAAAAAGTTGTTTGTAACATGACATTTGTGAAACTCTCTAAACGAATTTTGATAAAGACAATTTATCAAAATATAAAGGTTAAATATTCATACAGAGTCATTGATAAAATGATATATTTATTTTTAAAAGTTTCAATTGACGAATAAAGAATTTAATTTAAAACAGATATTAAACTTTAAATGAGATATAATAATTTTTTAACGAGAATTTTAAACCGCATGACAGTTCGACTTATTGAGTGTGGCTTTTATATCATTTCCTACTAGCAGACCCACCCATCGTTACCCATGCTCGTGATAATAACCTTAAATGAACCTCAAGTTTCCGTGATTTTATATCTTTAACTCTATTTTGTCTTAATTTTTATTTTTAAATGAAAAAATACTTAGAAAATATTGATTTTTATAGTAAAAGCGTTCGATAGAGACATTTTATTGTCTTTTAAAGTTGGGTCGTTTCATAATAGAAAAAAATAAAATAAGTACATATAAATGACTAGTTCTTAAGGACATACAGACAGGACGGACATAAGACCAGAACAACCAATGACATAAAGATTTCTTAGATATATTAGATATTATTAATATAAGGGTGTAAAAAATAGTTTTATTTATAACAAATTATTTTGAAAAAACAATTAATTAAAAATTGAGTTGTTCCTTTGCTGTCATGCTTTACAAACTGTAAACATAAAACATAATAACCAAAACCAGAAATTCAAAATATGAATTTAAGTGGTTTTACAAAAATAAGTAATCACTATTGTACATTAACGTTACATCAAACTGCACAAGTTAAAATAAAAACTTTCAATCCACGTGAGAATTCCTGTATAATGTTATCAATACAAAAACCCTTAACGGGTTAAAAGTTTGTGACGCAGCACTTTATCTTATGCTCTAAGAATTTTAAATATGGAACTTAAAAATAATGATATCAAATTTTGAGTGACGCTATGCTATTAATTATAATCTCTCTATATATTATTTATTTCATCTTTTTATTTTTTTATAATCGCATGTGCAAAAATTATGTTCAATTTAAAAAAATGTATAAAAGTTTATTCATTGATGCTTTAACATTTACACCTCTCATAAATTCCAAGTATGAGTTTTAAAAGATAGGATATCAAAATTTTAGTGACGCTTTGATGTGGCTTTAAACGATTTGTTTTAAAATTAAATTTAAATTATTTTTGTTTTGGCTAAGATATATTCACACATCTAAATAATAGTTTTAATTTTCCAATATACTTTAAATATGTCACTTTCACTGAATTTATATAATGCATTTAAATGTATTTATTTGAATAAATTGATTTATCCTTTGTCCAATGCTATTAAAATTTAAAATAAGATTTGCGTAAATAATTTTTTTGCCTCATAGTATCCATTTGAATACATTTCACTTAGTTTGGATACAATGACGCAAAAAAATTATTTACGCAAATCTTATTTTAAATTTTAATAGCATTGGACAAAGGATAAATCAATTTATTCAAATAAATACATTTAAATGCATTATATAAATTCAGTGAAAGTGACATATTTAAAGTATATTGGAAAATTAAAACTATTATTTAGATGTGTGAATATATCTTAGCCAAAACAAAAATAATTTAAATTTAATTTTAAAACAAATCGTTTAAAGCCACATCAAAGCGTCACTAAAATTTTGATATCATATCTTTTAAAACTCATACTTGGAATTTATGAGAGGTGTAAATGTTAAAGCATCAATGAATAAACTTTTATACATTTTTTTAAATTGAACATAATTTTTGCACATGCGATTATAAAAAAATAAAAAGATGAAATAAATAATATATAGAGAGATTATAATTAATAGCATAGCGTCACTCAAAATTTGATATCATTATTTTTAAGTTCCATATTTAAAATTCTTAGAGCATAAGATAAAGTGCTGCGTCACAAACTTTTAACCCGTTAAGGGTTTTTGTATTGATATCATTACTTTTTTGAGGTTATTGAAAAAAATAAATAAAACAATAAACACACACAAAAAAAATTAAAGACCAATACAAAGGATTCATAGTCAGGATTTCAATTCACCTTCAATCTCTCCCCCCTCCCTCCCCGCAAAAAAGGATGACCATACTTCAATTTTAAAGAGCACCGTGCAATGAGATTTTTATAAGAACTCTTTGGTAAGATATGGAAGTAATGTACAACATGCATGTTTAGAGGGTATTTTTGTTGGTTTGCTTCAGAGATATAAAAAGCTATGTTAAATTTTACTATATAAAAAAATTACTTTGTTAAGAAAAATAGCAAGAAATATTACTCTTTAAACCTTTATATATATATATAACAATCATCGCTCACTTATAAAAGAAATTACATACATTTATATTAAATCCAAAACTACAAATTTCTGCTTCTCCCTTTTCTCATTCCTAGTGCAAAAAAATTAAACATTCTTTAATTTATATAAAATAATCTTTCACCATCCCTATTTAAAATTCTTTATTAACAATAATAATAAATTATATAAAATAATCCCCTGAGCTCCGAAGATTCCACTTCTGCTTTTGCACCCACCTCTCCAGCTTACCTAAATAATAAAATCTTTCAAAAATTAGTTTGAAAAAAAAAAAAAAATCTGCAACATTTGTTGCTCATTAACATAAATAAATAAATAAGCACTAACTTCCCTAATGTACAGTCATGGAAAAAAAAGTAAACACCCCCTACTAACTCCTCAACAAATTACCGTAGAAGAAAGTTACTGGTACCGAACGATTGTAAATAAATTAAAATAGCAATTAAAGCCTTTGTGCAGGAATATTGAAATGCAGTAAACCAACGTTTAAAATGCACAAATTTTTCACGCATTATTTGTGCATTTTAAACGTTGGTTTACTGCATTTCGATTGGAAATAAAGTCTACTTTTAAATGATGTATATAAAATTTGCTTAAGGGGTTATCTACATATTAAAACGAACCATAACTTTGTTTTTTTCAATAGCAGTACACAATTTTTACAGCATAAATGAATTCTACACCATTTAATTAGCCTAAAAACAAATTTTTATGCAATTCGTACTATAAGTTCCCGAGAAATTAATTATTTTAAAACAAGCTTATTTTAAGGGCTGTATCCAAATTGAAGTTCGGTACTCGATTGTTAACCGAGAGAGCCCCCTTCTTGATCAAGGCACCTTAAGCGTCACTCAAGCAGTCAATGAAGTCTGCTAGATTACAGGACAGCGTAAGACATTTCAAAATATCTAGTCACTTCTATCATAGACGGCCCCTTAAACCATAATTTTGCCGTTTTTTAAGCATAATTTGAAAACTATTTGGAAGAAAAATGTGAAATTTTGGATTTCCATAAAGCAGGACTTAATAAATCTAAATCCATCAAAAAAATTTTCGGTTACAATTCATAATTTTTTCGAATATTAATTTCATAATTCATATCATAAATTATAAAAATTGCAAATTCAACGTATTTATGTTTGGGTATGTTAGTATTACTGCTACACAAAAAATTAGCACATTAGGAGCATAATTTCAGGAGATATGAATAAAAATATGAAAATATAATTTAACATTAGAAGCACTAAATTTTGAATGTTTATAATTCAAAACTTATTATTCAAATTACTTGAAATTTGGTGCCTAGGCATAGTTTGAACCGAAGATTTGAAATATCTCGTTAAAATTGGGTATTGCCATTGAAAAAAATGAAGTTTGGATTTGTTTTAATATGTAGATGGCACCCTAAGCAAATTTTATATACATCATTTAAAAATAGACTTTATTTCCAACCGTTCGGTACCAATAACTTTTGTCTACGATAATAATTTGTTAAGGAGTTAGTAGAGGGTGTTTACTTTTTTTTCCCACGACTGTACATTTCACCTCTTCTCCCTCCCCCTACTCCCCAACATAAAAAAAAATTAAATCTTTATTTTTATACAGAAAATTCTTCTATATAAGTTATCCTCCTATTCCTCAAAATTACCACTTTCCCACTCCAGCCTAGAGATTTCAATCTTTAAAGCTTTTTAGAAAATCGGATCTGCAAAGTCTTTTGCTTAATAATAAAATATATAATCATGTACACTTTTAATTATTTTTCACACAATCAATTGATGTCATGATAATAGTTGTTCTGAGCGAATATTGTGTTGGCTGGGATAGCAGATACTATTGAGCTATCTGGGGTACAGATAGCTCAATTTGAAGAGTACTGGCAATTAAAGCCAAGGGTTATTAAAGTTCACTGTAATTCAAGATGTTTAACCCCTTCACGACAAGAGCCCTTTGGTTAATTTTTAACCTTTTACTACAGGTTTTTAAAAACAGAAAATTTTCTGTAATTGAATCACAGAAATGCTCCCATTAAAGAAGGTAAACTTTACAATTAAAAATAAGTGGTGAGAATAATGAAGGATTCTGAACACCTTAAGTGGTTACCTTAACGGTCGCCTTACCTCACCTTACCGGTCGCTCATTCCCAAGGGCTTAAAGATGCTTTTTTGCTATTATAACCTTTAGGATTTACAATATAAAAAAATCTTAATCACTTCTGAGGTAAATAAAGACAGTGGAAAAAAATCAAGATGGCAATGTTTTGATTGGCAAATTCTAAGCTGAGTAATTTGTGCTACAGAATGAAAAATATATAAAGTTGTAATAATGTCCTCTTGTTACAGATACTAAATCTTTAAGGTTTTTGATGTGTGAACTACATATGAATACAGTAGAAGATCTTTATAATGCACACCTTGGTATGAGAAGTTGTGCGTATTATAGAATTTTGCATTATATAGATCATATTTCATACATCATTAAATTTACTTCGTATACATGCTTTAAATTACATTCCTTGGAACCAGAAAATGTTCAAATTATGATATTTTATATAATAGGTATAGATCACACATTATTAAATTACCTTAAAGATATTACCTTGAAATATAACATCGAAATATGCCTGGGCAAATTCATTATAAACAGTGGTAAATCATGACTGACAGTTTTGGGAACACTAAATGCATGGCTGGCCAATTTATTCTTTTTCAGTATTTTTAATAATGAAATCTTTGCCTTATTTTTAGCAGAATTTTCTTCCATTAAATAAGACAAAAATTTAAAACTTTTGGAAAGCATGCATTTTAGTGCTGCAAGAAAAACCTGTCATGAGCTGCTCTGATTATAACACTCATTTACAAAAAATTTTAATATAATAACAATGTTTTCATTACTCCAAAATAATGTGTTAAAGGCGATAAGGTATCATATTTAGTGTTCCAAGAAATAGCAATATTTGTAAAATACATGTGCTTCTTAGCTGAAAAATTAATTGTTTATATCTGAGAAATACATTACATCTTCTGCATTAAAATTTTTTAGTGGCAGGCTTTTGTGATTGAACAAGGACTGCTTGCAGAGTGCTTTTAAGGATCTTACAATATAAAATTATGGCTCTTGAACTACTATTAATCAAATACAGTAATAGGGATAAAAAAAAATCATTAAATAGTTTATTTTAAAAAATTCCTTGTATTTTCATCAGATATACTGATTATTACTACCATATGTTATATGAAACATGTTTATTAGAAAAGTTACAACTATTTTCATGAAGTTTTGGATCCCCCCCCCCCCCCATGACATACTGTCAAATTTCGCGAGGTTATTTTTTCTTGTGATGTTCCTCCCCCGACCGAGAATGGAGAGGGTTTTTTACAATCAACGGATTAATTTTGTTTTTCTTTTATTGCTACTTTTTTATGTTAGTGTGGTGATCTTTCAAATGCTATTGCACAATGAGGCGATAAACGTGCTACTCTGTAAGTGATACGGCAACCCTCCAGTGTACAGGTGGAATTGATAAAAAGAGTTTTTGTAATCGGAATATGCGGAATGTTAAAGAATAGTGGATGGTTTAATGAAAGAAGAATAAAAACTTAATATTTAATTTAAGATGCGAGGCAGATTAATATATTAATTGAAATGGTTACTGAGTAATCACTTTATTAGTTTATACAAAGTCTAATTATCATGACAGCTACAATGCAGCTGCTAATGAAAGTTTGTGAAACCAATTTTTTATAAATAGTAACATGTTCTAAATTGTTTTTATTTACAATAATACTTCATTACCACAAATACCATATAAGGGAGCTGGCTACTTTTATATTTTTTTAAAAGTAAATTATTTAAAGCTTTCTTTTAAGCATATTAACTTTAAAATTAAACAAAAACAAGTATCTTACTTTTGCAAAAAAGCTGTTTTATCTTATTTATCTATAAACTTTAATTACTAAATAAGGAAAAGTATCATGATGAAAATTTTTACTTTTAGGAGCTCAAAACAACCAGTCAGGATAAAATGGTTCATTTTGAGCTAATCGTGATAATTTAAGTATATAAAGTAGAATTTACTATCAGTCAAAAATATGTCCAAGACTCAAATCAGTCCTGAGACTGAAGGTCTTGCACCCATGGCTGTAATCAATTAGCCTAAAAGAAATGCTTCAGGTGTTTTTTTTTTTTTTTTTTTTTTTTTTGCCTTGTTACAGAGATAAACGGCAATAAGAATTTTCTTCCCCTTTAGGTTAAATTTTACAAAAATAAAATACTACGATGCTTTAATTTTTGAAGCTGAAAAGAGTTATAAAAAAAAAAAAAAATAAATAAACGAAAGATGTCATTTTAAGTCAATTTTCGTTTATAATATTATTAGAAACGATTCGCAAATGAATCATTTTATAAACGGGATTGGAAATCTTAATTTTGATTTCGTCATACCTTTTATTTAAATTGTGCGTTCTTTAAAAATGAAAGATTTTGTTTCATTTCTTTAAAAGAAAACTCAAAATTAAATTAGTAATCTATCTGTATTACACTCACATATCACAAGAAATACCTATGACACACATGAACGTTATTTTGTAAGGAAAACAGTTATAAGTATTGTTGAAAATAAAAACAATTCAGAACATTATACTGATTAGAAAGGATCGGTTGCAAAGAATGCTGTCTGGATAATTAGAAATTGTACTCACTTTCTACCCTTGGAATACCATTTCAAGATCTTTGATATTTCTTATTTCTTCAGTCAACTTCGCGTATCGCGTAGTGATACATGGCGAAGTCTTATGGCGAACGCGATGAATTTTCATTCCGATACGAGAATTTTCGATAAATATCGAATTTCGATACGAGATTTTTTTTTTAAATGTGAAATATTTTCTCATTAAAAAATGTTTACTTACTATGAATAACAATGAAATAAAATACCTATAATTACAAAATACTGCTCCATTTTAAAAAATCAGTCTAAGTATTTTAAAGCACATAATAAACTGTTTTCGTAGTTTAAAAAAAGATTTATTGCCAATATTCAGATTTTTAACTGTGACCTAAACCGCGCAGAACCGATGTGCAACGTTCTGTCTGCTAGCCCATAGAATAACATGTAATCCGCGATCCTAAGAAGTCCATTTTTTCATGCGGATTATATAAAAATTAAGAGTTTTCCTAGATACTAGGTTAGTCTTATCCACTTCGTCAAAAACAGATTCATTTTATATATTAATGTTTTTTTAAAAATCTAGACCGTTTCGGAGAAAAAAAAAAGACAAACTTACACCATCGAAATTGCTTTCAAAATGGGTTTACAGATCTGAAAATATACTGCACGTAGAATTGTAAAAAATTCAGAGTAGGATTAGACTGCAGATATAAGACTGTTTTAAAAAAATCAGAACAATAGGACCTATATTTGATGAGTTATTAACAGGCGGCTTTTCGCATTTTCTTTGATGTCGAGTTAGCTGTATATATGAGTTCCGCCATCTACGAATTCTACGATACGATACGATACGATTTTAGGCTTAAGGCTGCGTCACTCGGAATACTACCGTCTTCCATGATAAATTAAAGTTTTATAATGATGTAATTTGAAATAATACAAAATATTTAGCTTTCATAGAGATATTCTCCAGTGATTTCTTTAACACTATCTCCATAAGTTTTCTCTTAAATGCAAATTTTATATTCCCATAAACTTAGCAGTAATATTTTTCAGACGTTTATTATTGCAATAATAAAATATTATTCAGATGTTAATTTTCCAATAAATACTTACATTGGAAATACATAAAATATTATTAAAGGGAAGAAGAAGTACTTATCTTTCAAAAGTTATTTGGAATATGACATCTGTGAAACTCTCTAATCGAATTTTGATAAAGGCAATTTATAAAACTATAAAGGTTAAATATTCATACAGAGTCATTCACAAAATGATATATTTATTTTTAAATGTTTCCATTGATGAATAATGGATGTACTTTAAACTAGATAATTAAACTTCAAATAATAAATTATAATTTTTAAAAGAGAATTTTTAACCGCATGACAATTTGAGTTATACTTTGAGTGTAATATTTTATTTCCTACTAGCAGATCAACCCGATGTTTCACGGCGTAGTGATAATAACCTTAATTGAAACTCAACTTTGTGTGATTTTATATCTTTAACTCAATTTTGCTTTAATTTATATTTCTTAATGAAAAAATCGTTAGAAAATATTAATTTTTATAGTAAAAGCACTCGTAAGAAGACATTTTATTGTTTTATCACGTTGGGTCGTTTCATGATACAATAAATAAATAAATAAATAAATAAATAAATAAAATAAAATAACTAGTTCTAAATTACAAATTCTTACAGACATATCGAGATGATGCATATAGGAGCAGACAAACCGAAGCCTTAAACAATTTCTAGCTACCTTAGATAGTGTTAACTTAAGCGCGTAAAAAGTATTTTTTTACAGCAATTGGTTTAGATGAAACAATTATTTAAAAATTGAGTTATTCATTTGCGTCATGCTTTATAAATTGTAAACTTAAAACGAAATAACCAAAAACATAAAAACAGAAATTCAAACTATGAATTTAAGTGGTTTTACAAAAAAAAAAGTAATCACTACTGTACATTAACGTTACATAAAAATGCAGATGTTAAAATGAAAACTTTCAATGCACATGAGAATTCCTGTGTGATGTTGTCAGTTAAATTAAGTTTTATAAGGATATAATTTGAAATAATATAAATAATTTAGCTTGCAGATAGCTATTCCCCAGTGATTTCTTTAACACAACGTACAGAAGTGTTCTCTCAAATGGAATACGAAATTTATATTTCCATAAATTTAGAAGAAATATTTTTCGGACGTTTATCATTAAAAAAATAAAACTTTATTCTGTTGTTAACTTTCGAATAAATACTTACCTTAGAGACATATAAAAAATGATTAAAGGGAAGAAGAAATGGTTGTTTCTGAAAAGTTATTTCTAACATGACATTTGTAAAACTCTCTAATCGAATTTTGATAAAGGCAATTTATGAAAAACATAAAGGTTAGATATTTATACAGAATTAGTCACAAAATGATATATTTGTTTTTAAATATTTCCATTGGTGAATAATAGACCTATTTTAAACTAGTCATCAAGCATATAATTTGCCTTATATTTTATTTCTTATTTTTATAATTTGGAACGAACAAATGATTTGTTTTTATTACGCAATTATAATTAAATCATAATAATATAATCTTAAAATAAATAACCAAATTGTTTATCTATTTTTGTTTACGTAATTTATATTATTTTTGATATGGTTTAAAGTAAAATTTTATATTTCAATATACAGAGGGTCTTTACACATATTGGGAACGATTTTGACAACAAAAACAAAACGAATAAATTAAAACAATTATTATTTCATTTTTTTTTATTTAGACTAGGGGGCTCTTCCCCCTACGAGCTACGCTCGCCAACCCCCGTTCAGACACCGCAGATTCTAAAAGCATGCTAATTTCATCGTCTTTAAATGATTGAATTATAATTTAGAAAAAACAGTGACGATCTCCCTGTAAACGGGTTTTCATTCATTTTCCGTTGATTGGAGATTTTTAAGACGAAATCAGCCGCTGCTACGAGATACAATGGCTGTTTTCATCTTTGATTAAAAACAAGAAAGAAAAATCATGCGTACCGCATAGATTACGAACACTTTCCAACATTCCCTGAAAGCTTTAACAAAACTTCGTTATTTAGGGAAATAAGGTAAAAATATTAACTAACTAAACATTTAAAAAACCGATTTCAGCCGTTACCATCCGTAATCAAATATGTATTCCAATTATTCCGAAGAGCCCTGTGTTTTATCTGTAGGCTGATATATATACTATATAATAGAAAATTTAGTTTAGCAAGAAAACGCATAACAGGTTGAAATTTCTGTTTCAGCAATTTATACTAATAGATGAAAACATACTTCAATATTTTTGTTCAGCCCTGTTGTTTACCTAGTACCTTTATTACACGCCACTATTTAGCTAAACTTTAATTCAAACTAAATCACTCTTAAAACTACTGAAATCGCATTTCCAGAATTTATCGTCTATAGGCGGCCATGTATCCAATTCTTTGCGTGGCCCTGTATATCATTTTATCTATATTCTAAAACATTTTATAGAAAACTACATGCAGTTCAGCATAACACATTTTAATTCCCCTTTTCAGCAATTTACGGTCATACTCAGTAACCTTTACGAATTCTTTTGCGTATCCCTGTATATCAACTATAACATTTACACACACCATATAGTATGCATAAATATAGTGAAACGTAAAAGCGCATATCATAATTAAAAATGCATTCCCTGCCATAGCCGTTAATATACAGTACTTCGGATAGAAAATACTTGTCTGAAATGTTTTGTATGTTCCTGTAAATGATATGCACTTCGTATTATACATGAAATAACTTAAGTAAGCCTCACCAGCGCATATCAATTTTATTATATATGAATTTGTATAATTAAAATACACCAAAAACAATTTCCCCCAATACCATTTGTAATAGAATTCTTTTGTGTAGCCCTGTAAATGAATAGTAACCATTCGTTGCACAGTATATGCTATATTATTCTGCATATTTTAGTGCTCTTCGTAAATGCATATATTTTTTATTATGTTTGAAAGGGTGTAACATCTGTAAAATTGATTTGAAATGATTTTTTCCCATTGGCCGTAATGTAACGGAATACTTTTGACTGTCCCTGTAAATGAACTAAACATGCTACAAACTTCATTTGAAATAGGGTTCGTGCTACGCTAAATGTCAATAACCAAAAATTTCAGTGCAATCCGAGTATATTTACAAGAGTTAGAGCGCTAACAGACAAATCGAAACCAATAACACTTTTCAACTTTGTTGGAAAGTGTTAAAAATTAGTTCAAAATTTGAAAGTAAGCTAATGTAAAATGAACTAAGTGCACAGAGTCTTTGTCTCTCGGTGCTTTTTAGCAACGCTATGAGAAATTTCTTTTAAATGTATCGTTTTAAATCTGACGTAATTTTCACCAAAGTTTCCTTTCCCTTTTTAATATTCACATGAAAATACTTCTGTTGTTAGAAAGGAAATATTATTTGCGCTGTCTTAGAATTCACGATAATAGTTGAAAAGATTATCTCAAAATATAAAATAAATGTCTCGTGCAAATATATTTTTAAATTTAAAGTGTTTTGCCAACTTTTATTTATTTGGCCTTTTTAAATATGACGTAATTTCCTTCATGTGTGACTTTTAAAGCATAATAATGAATTTAAAATTTAAAAAAATTTCTTTCACGTGTAACTGTAGTTTTTATGATATAATTTTCAATATTTTCACGATTTTTAGCGCGTAATCACTTTTTTCTAATTTGATTTTTTTTTCTGTTTATAATAACCACGTGTAAATAATTTTTTTATTTGAATTAAATATTATTTTTTGCGCTGTTTTTAAAATTGGCAACAGTTTAAAATAATTGCCCTTTTCTAAAATGCGTAAAAATATCTCTCGAAATGCTGAAAATTTGAATTTAAAATGGAAATAAATCCTCTAAAAATGAGTCAAATTAAAAAGATAATTGCAGTCTGCAGATCGGGAACTTCCAATGTATAAAATGATCTACAAATGTTTTAATTCCTATGTACAGTTTTTCTCCTATAAAACTTTTTTAATGAAACGATTTTGACCATCTTTAACGTTAAATATCTCTTAAAATAATTATTCGTTTTAAAATCTGTCTGCATCAGCATGTTTATCAAACATGTCTCTATAATACCACGGACTTTCATATTTTTGTATGAAACAGTTTTCTTAATATTAACGAAGAAAAACACCCGGTCATAAAAAATATGGATGCCGATCTAGTAGGAGTATACTCGGATGATCTACACAGATTTTCATTGATCCATTTCCAAATCAAAACTTTTTTTTATGTATAGAAGGATATCCATTGTTGTAGACTATCAAATTGCAGCGGGATTACAAAGATAGTGGGGCTTTTTTTCAAAACTGGGAGTGGAATATTGTTCCATTCATCCACCACACATTTCCAGAGTCCACTCAATGTAGTTAGCCAGCGTTCAGCAGGAGCTTGTTCTAATAGCCTAAAGACACAGTAATCTAATGGTTAAAAATTTTTAAGATATTCTTTAAATAGGCTTAAACGGTATACACTTGATTCGAGTTTCGCTTGTCAATATTTTGATATATGCACTGTCCGCTTTATACTGGTGGAACGCAACAATTTTAACGTCCGTAGGATAAAGTTTTGGAATTCTTTTAAAATAGGAATTAGAATATTGTTTTGATAATAAGTAGAGTTTATTTTGAAAATTTTCTCAAATTTCTTATCTATAATTTTCCGTTGTAAGAGATTCCAGTAATCACTATAATTCCTTTAGAGAAACGTTCTTTGCAGTGTTTGAATCAAAGTCTTTTTTGCCTTTTTTCCGTTCATAGATCGATCTTTTTTATGACAGTCATGTAAATAAATCCACGCTTCATCAATTGAGACAATTGTTTTCCACTTATCACATGCTAAATAATTTTCATACATATTTTCATTATATTTCACTTTGGAAAAAGTAAATATATAATTTTTAACCCACTAGCTTTTTTCGCGTGCCATTTCAATAGCAAACAACATTTTTTCATTATTATAAAGACAACACGTAAAATTCATTTTTTTTTGTCAAAAAAAAAAAAAAAAAAAAATCATTTTTTATGTGATAAACGCTTGCCATAATGCATATAATGTACCCTTGGATAATATTTAAAGCGAAATTTACAAAAAAAAAAAAAAAAAAAAAAAAAATGATTTTTAAGGTTTTACAGGTCCCTTGTCCCTTTAACTGAATGTCCAGTGCTTACTTTCCTTTTTGAAGAGTACCTGCACTTCTATTATTCATTACATACATTGCCTTCTGTCGTTTTTGAGTTTAAGGAACTTTTTCAAAATGGTGGATAACTCGTAAGAACTTATAGTATATTTTCGTTCGTGGTTTTATTGGGTTTCTTAGGTTTTAAAACTTTTGCCTTTTTTTAGATTTTCTTTCATATTTCTAAACACTATTCGTCTCATTCTCTGTCTTTTGTCAGTCACAGAGTTCATACTCCGTAGATATATAAATTAGAGTCTTACAACTTTGCATACTTATAGCTGAATAAATCCAATCACACGACATTTAATAAAATTTTGAAAAATTCTTATATATTTTTAACTACATCAATTAATTTAATGACATTCGACCATTTTTACGACTTAGATTGGAACACAGAACCATTCTTGTCGCATCGGTCCCATAGGTCTGTTATAGCGCATTTGCCTGCTAACCAAAAAGTTCCAGGTTCAAAGCTCGCTCTCGGAGATTAAAACATTTTCCCCATAATAGATTTCATTCCCTAATAACTTCAATTTTACAATTTTTTTGTAACTTATTGTTGCTATTTTAAGGCCAAAAATTTTGTAAAATACTTTATCAATTAGTTTTATTATTTTTTTATTATTATTTCGAGAATTTTTGAAATTTTACAATGACTATATTTCATCCTCAGATGGATTTAACTAAAAAACTATCGTGCTTTTTTCAATTTTAAGAGTTTTGTTTTTTAAGCCAATATTAAATCGTGTAATTATATTTGCTTTTCAGATGTACATACATACAATCTTACAAGTTTCTGAAAATCAGTTTTTGAATATTTCTAATATGATTAAAATTATATAGTCCAATTGAAATAAGTTTAAAATTATATCTAATGCTTTTGCTATCTGTGTTCCTATTGAAAAAGGTTAAGGACATAATTATATTACTGTTCAACGTTCTTGTGCTAATATATTCTTCTGCTTTGTGCAGTGTAATCTCATTTGTGTTAATTCCCTTCATACGGAATTTGTAATTTTGATTTTAGTTTAGTTTTTATGTATAATTACCTTCTTAAATCTTTAATTGTTGAAATTTATATCATTTTTTCATCACAATAATGGGAAATAAATCATAATTTTTCTACTTTAGAATGCTAATTTATTTATTTACTTTTACTTATTTACTTTTTACTTATTTACTTTTAATGTTATTTATAGTGAATTACTCATTTATGTAACTTTAATCAACTCTTGCCTTTTGTTCGCTTTTTGAATATTTTCGTGACATGCGTTTTCAATTGCATATGTTTCAGAAAATGCAACATAAATGTATGATTAATGAATTAAATTCACATACCAAACTTCCAATTATATTAAAAAAATTGCAAAATGAAATAAATTTGTATAAATAATAACTTAAATTTACACTGAACTTTCATTAAAATAAAAAAAAAAAAAAAAAAAAAAAAAAAAAAAAAAAAAAGGTTTTTCGAAAATGCAGAAAATAAGTTTAAATAATAATTCAAATTCATACTGCAAACATCCATCATAAAAAAAGTTTTTTTAATAAAAAAAATGCTTGGAATATATATTTATTTTAAATATAATTCATTGGTTAAGTGATATTAATTAAAAATATGTAGTATCTATATTAAAAAGCAAAAAAAAAAAAACATCCACTAAGGTAATTCTAACGTCATATAGGCGATGCAACGATTTAAGTAATCGATTTTGTTTTTACAGGATATTTATTAAATTTTAAAAATCGCACAACTTTTAAACATCGCACAGTTTCAATTTTTGCACCATAAAATAGTGGGACATATTAACTTTGCCTGAAAATCATATGTGAATTAACTGATTTTAATATTTAAAAAAAAAATCACGCGCAATAAAAAAAATCTATCTAACGGTTAAGGAAGATTAACACGTTTACACGTAAAACAATATATGAACATATAATATGAACATATCAGGGTTTGTATTGGGCTATTATTCCACAATAAATTAACACTTCATTAAAAAAATATATAAATAAAACACAAGTTTAACAGATATGTAATCGAACTACCTGCTTAAACATTGAAATATTTAGAATCAAAAGGGTAGTACATGTATTCCTCTCTTTGTCGATTTTTAGGCTACTAACGTGGTTTGCGGCTAATACGAAAATATCGCTTTTAATAAATTTCAAAACTTTATTTGAATGTATATTTATTTTTTTTTTCATTCAAAAAGGCTTTTTTTTCTTTAATTGCGAAATAAAAAAATATATATTAATAGTAGAAATAACTGTTATTTTTTCATATTCTGTACACTGGGCTATATGATCTGTAAATAGTGACGCATGGGATAGATCCTCTTGTAGTTTGCAATAATTATTTAATGAAGTATAAGTTAGTAAAATCTGCTTTAAACAATAATTAATTAGATAGGGGAGGTTTGACAAATTTTCTCTACAAATGGCATTAACAGCTATTGTAACAGATGTAAAGCATTCTTTTATTAACAGAGATCATCATTAGCTGGACTTAGCAGTAAAGAACTTACACGGTTTTTTTTCTTTTAATTTTGAAGATTTTTGGAATGTCAAAGTAATTTTTTTAAATATTGATTTTCTTTCATAACTCTTATTATTGGGAAGATAATATCTTGTAATTTTTTTAATTTGTAGCGTACATTGTTAGGGTGAGTTTTACCAGAAAGCAGATTGGCATTTTGCAACTTCATTTATACAAATTGATTGAAAATCCAATAAGGCATGATAGGGAGAAATGATACATTAGTGCTGGGGAGAAATGATACGCTTGTATATTTGAAATTTAATAGTTTTTTTTTTTTTTTTTTTTTTTTTTTGTAAACTAATACAGGACTGTAATATTCATTATTGTTTTACAGCAAGATCTACTGAAATTGATAAGGAAGAACAAAAAGACTATTCATAGACATTATGTAGGTTACATAGAAAAGCAGTGCGATGATAGATGTTTAGTTCGTTTTGCTCGTATTGTAGAAAGAAAAAAAGTTTAAATGGCCTGAAAAGGAAGATGTTTCTATAATTGATGAATGGCAAATTAAAACAAAACATTAAATTCACCCGATTTTACTTGCCAAAATGATAGAGTTATTAGTTTTTCTTTTAACCATTTCGGGGGTAGTAGTATGTTTATGAAACCACTTACTTTTAATTCCCAAACGCCACATTGGCACCAGCATTTTGTAAAATATTTTCCATTTAATACGAATGTGAAATATAGCCCTTTTCTTATTTCCAATTAAATTTGTTGGTAAATTCCGGTGACTTCATTTATTAAACAGTTTAGCATTGAAAATGCTTTGACCTGAAAGAGTTAAAGAAATCTTAAATGTGCTAAATTTATGTTAAATTGTTTGCAAATCAGGAACGTTCACTTAATTTTTTCTTGCACCAAGATCTCTAGCCATTTTTTTTCATTATTTATTTTCTAAAAGTGTGTTAATAGAATTGTTTAAATAATAGCGATTGTTTAAATATTTTTGTAAAAAACATTTCTGAAACAAAAATATGTCAATGTCATTTCTTTTAAAATTTTACTTAAATATTTAAAGATTTATCATAAAAAATTGTAGGACACATGAATTTAATTGTCTGCATTTTTTTTTTTTCAATTTACATAGCAATGTATCAAACCTTCCTTGCTAGTGTATCAATCCTCCCCAGCAATGGGGAGATTTGATACAGTAGTAACCATTCACAATAATTGGAATATCTTTTTTGAATGATTATTTTTTAAATTCACAATATTTTTAATTAATGAACAAAAGGTCACTTTAAAAGAAAACACGAAAAATATGTTTAGAAATATATCTGTAAGTGTTGAAAAAAATTGGTAAAAAAGTGTATCATACCTCCCCTAACTCCCATACTTCCATTGTCTCTTTTCAATATCATCCTGGACTAACCTAGACTACCCGTGAAATACTGCGATTTCACGTGAATCAGATTATTTTACATAAAGTAGATGAATGTTTTGTTGAAATTATTTTGCTATTTTCTAATATTAAAAAAATCATATGCTATGTTTCAACTAATCACATTCAGATTATTCAGAGAATTCACAATGCATTTAGTTGGCAGAATGATTAATATTCTTTTTCTATTGTTAAATTTTGTTCCATAATTGAAGCATTATCACTGAACGTAAATTATTATTTCATAGTTTCTCATGTCATTAACAATATAGATATTGAGGTGGATCCACATATTCCCGGAATTACAATATCGCAGTTTCGAAATATGAATAATAAACATATTTTTCGACTGTAATTCGGCGATTAAATAACACGTAAAGTATTAAAATGAAATAGTGCTACTCAAATTCAAGGTGTATTGGATTCCCTTGTCAAGTGTATACGTTCTTCTCTTGGTAGTTTAAGTCTTGAGTGAATTACTCTAGAAATGTTTTTTTCCATTTTCATAGAAGGAATATATTCATTAGTGACCTATGAAAATTTGATAATTAAAAGCGTTCATATGAAAGTGTTAAAATCCTTTCCTTTTTCTTTATATATTCTGTCCGTATTATATTTTTAAAAGTTTATGTGCGAGATTGTGAGTGAAGTAATTATTAATTTATATTTTTACTGTTCATAAAATCAATTATTTACATTTTTACCAATTACGTACATTACCTTTTCTGAAATTTGTAAATTACGTTTATTTCTGTATGTTCCCACATTTTACAGTTATTAAAATGTTGACGATATAGTACTATAAAAATATTTTTAATTTACTTTTGAAAGTTGTTTTGACAATTAGGAAATTTTCAAACAAATTGCATATAAAAGTACATTTTTTCTTTTTATTACGATATAAAATTTTTAAGATGTTTAGAAGTTAAAAATACTATGATAAAATTATTCATGAGGTTCTTCGCATCGTCTATATGAGGCTTACGGACATGCATTTACATTATAATATAGATATGTTGTATCGTTATATGCAAATAATTTAACAATTCTTGACTTTTGTAATTTATATTGCTAAAGTTCTTGCCTGTCTACAAACTGATACGTGCAGAACTATAATTCCAACATCCCATGTTCAATTCTAGCGAATGCACGTTTGAAACTTCTTCTTAGTTCTCCCAACCACAAAATCTCCGCTGTAACTCGATAAGAAATAATAACATGTATTTGTGTCAGATGAGCGTCCGGGACAAGAAGATTGTTAACTTATGAAACATTTCCAATTCAATAATTAAAAACATGACAGCTTTTTTATATGGGTCTATGAAAGTTTCTCCTGTATTTGTTATGGTTCCTTATTTCGCAATAACATTTGGAAACCCCTGAGAAAAATATGATTATACAACTTCTATTTTCTAAAGGGAAAAACGGCATTATTCTCTTTCCATATAGAATTATTCTAAATTTTTGTAATTTTAGAACTGTTTTCCAAACTCATTTATATAAGCAAAGAAATAAATAGAATGCTCAATTCATCTTTAAAAGTTTAAATTTAAAATCAGTTATACTATTTCACTTCTTGTGCAGGAGTTTTATTCCAAAATCTCAGGTGAATTTCTAGCGAATACACGTTTTACCCTTTCTCTCAATTCGCAAGAGCACACGATATTTGACGTTATACGATGAGAAATAATCACATGGCGTTAAACTATGTTTGTTTGGTATGCAAAACAGAAAATCATTATTATCTTACAAAGGTTGTCCAATTCAGTAATTAAAAACATGACAACATTTTTTATATGGCACAATGTAGGTTTCTATTGCATTTCTAATTGTTATTTTTTAGTAGTGAATGTTCCAATCCCCTGAGAAAGAAATTATAAATCTATAATTTTCTAAAGATAAACAGGATATTATGCTCTTTTTATTACGAAATTATTGTATATTTTTGTAGTTTCAGAGCTGTGCTTTCCAAATTGATTTACATAAATCCACTTCGTATTGTATTGTTTTATATTTTCTCCTGATATTTGTATATGTATAAGTATTTGCTTATTATTTTTTTTAATTAATCCTCCCATCTCTCATTGCAAAAGCAGTAAATATGTCAAAACTATTATACAATCATTATAAAATACTTAAGTGAATTACTTTCGAGAGAACATATTTTACCTTTTCATAAGAAAATTCAGTTATTAGGTACTTTTGTAAATTTCAAAAAGAGAAATATTATATGCCTCAAGGATAATATGATTTCTTATAAATTTATTTATCTATTATTATATTTAATGGGTTCAGATTCATTTTTATTCTGATAATATTTTTCTTATATTTTGATTGATGATACATCATGTTAACTTCTATTTTCTTATGAATAATTTTAAGTCGTTCTTATATTTCAAAAATTATGAGTAACACTTTATGTTTAAATATTTATGCTTCTTAAATATGTATAAAGACATGCAGTGTGGTTATTAAATTACGATATATCTGTATTGTGTCATTTATTGTAGAATTATTTGCATTTTTGTAATTTGTACACATGACACATTATTAGAAAGTAAGAAGAATGATTATTTAAATTCTAAAGCAACGTGTATTAGTGTTGTATGTCAAAATAATGCGTTAATTAAGATGGGTATATGGCGTCACAATAATTTTTTGTGAAATTAGTCATATTAAATTAATTTACAATTAGCAATAATCATACACATATATATTTTGTATCTTTTAAAAACATCTACGAAATACACAAGTATGTAATACTTATAAATGCGTTGGGAGAAAAAACACGAAATGTGCTTAAAATATTCATGGCCAGAAGGCAGTAGAGAAACAATAAAAAATTAAATATTCCACAGATAAATTAGTAGTTTTAATTATTTATATTTAAGCTAAAATCTTTTAGGAATTGTTTAAGAATTAATTAAAATTTTTAAATAATTACCTATATTATTTCTTAATACTTTCATTTATAAATATATTTTTTGTTCAAACTATTATATTAAAATTATAATCAATTTCTTAGAAATAGATTTTAAATGAAATAGTAGTGTATAAAGTATCTTTCAATATAGGATTAATATAGAATTCTATATGATGTCCAGTAATTATTTTGTTCTGTTCTATTTTGTTCTTTAGTTTTTATACGATTTAAATTAATTCATTTAGCATTGAATTGATAGCTATGTGCATTAGGGTAATTTCGAGCCTTATGCCGCACATTTATTTGAATTCATGTATAAATTCCCATGGTGGACATAAAATAAAAATATCATGCCGTGCTATTTAATGTTAAATATACAACGCGTGTACTGCGACAAGAAAATTTAAAACAAATTATTTATATTTTTTAACATTTTTTTTTCTAAAACACTGCGGCACGTCACCCGTACATTCAGGCTGAGACGCCGCACTTGTGCGGTAGTTATGTCGTGCTTGCAATAAGAAGAGAATGAAATTATAAATAAAAATATTTTTAAAAAATATTCACATCTGGACAATAATTAACGATGTAATAACAAAATGAAACTAAATGAGTACAATGAAACGGATTAGTAGATTCAAATTAATAATTGTTGCTTACTTTCACTATTAAAATTATCGACTTATTATTTTTTCATTAAATAATAATTTTTATTTCAGCAACAATGGAACATCAACGTATTAGACAGGGAAAAGAAAAAAAGTAAAATTGTGTTTACATAATTTATTTGTTAACCCTTTAGGGACCGGTGGCTTTTACACAAATTTTATTAGGTTGGTACTTTTTTTTAAAAACAAGTTACCTTTACTTAAATAATCATGAAAGTGCTCTAATTAAACAGAGCAAATATTACTTTTCTTTTTCACTGGAGGCCAAAACAAATTTTGTAAGCTCTTTATGATGGTGCTTATATGCACCTATGGTCCCGGATGGGTTAAAATACCTGTTTTTTCGACTACAATCTACAGAAAAAGTGTCGAAAATGAACAGTTTTTATGTAATTAGATTTAGACACATAATGCAACGAAGCCAATTACACTTCCTCTTCTTTGGAGTAGTCTACAAAGAACGTCTGTGTTACGCGTAATCCAATTTTTCATTATTATCATCTTGACTTGCATCATTCTATCACTTCTTACATTTTATTTTCCCCCTTTTTCTCTTTTGGTTTTAGTAAACTGGTTAGTCTAGGCAAAAAGAAAAGAAAAAGTCAATAACACTTAATCATTCCGAACAAAAGAAACCGCGGCATGTATACAGGAATAGCAAAGCGGCATGTATCCCATTTTGCATGGTGCAGACGTCGAGCATCACAGTTACCTGCCATCGCTAAGGGGAATGGCGTAACCATACAGACACTACTCTATACAAAGGCTACACTTAGTTTTGACTTCGAAATCACGCATGCATTTTGTAATTAGTGTATGAAAAGTATTTCAACATAACGCGTTTAAAAGTTCGGATAGTGAAATCATGCTTTTACGCCAAATTAAGGATTGTACTTCTACAAGTAAACATCGAAATGGGATTCACGCTATAGACTGGTTAAAATAATCTCATTGCGCAAATATACTGTGTGTTTGAATCCCGTCTATCGATAATTACAAGAAATACAAGGGGTGCGGCATCTATCCCGTATGCGGCGACTCTCCCGGAGTTGACCTACATTGTGTTGTAGAATTCCGTACTTAAAATGTAAAATCGGGAACCATTATAAGATCCCTCTTGTGTCTATCATTCACATCCATTTTACTCGTGAAATATGGAAAGTGGAAAGTTGAAATTAGGGGAAGTTATAAAGAATATTGACCCACATATTTACAGATCATTAAACTTTCACAAATATGTTTAGGAAAAATGTAGAGGAGCTAATTAAGTTACCTGAAAAAAAAATCTTTGAATATTGCGTGGCATATCGTGTGAAAGCTTTCGTAACGCTGAACCCAAAACTTCTTTTCTTTTAATTTTAGGTATTATATTTTCAGAAGTACCGTCGAAAATATAGCTCAAAGATATGACCACTTCCCTTCTAGTTGCAAATATACTGAAACTAAGTTATGAAAAAATTAGAAGTAGTAGACATTAATTTAAACCTTGTATGAAAACTATATCAATTACACTAGGTCACACAGGTTTTGAGAAAAGCGCATTTTTTGTTACAAATAAATTTCGATTTGTGGGCTTTCAGTAAATGTGTCGAAGAGCGATGAAGGTACCTTTCGTAGCAGAAGCATAAAAACATTGTTGATAATGATTTTCAAAAATAATCGTCGGTAATTAGGCGAGATATTAACACTTAAAGACAGGGGCAGTTTATACATACATAATGACAGGGACGGCGCACAGTGGAGTATTTGACCCAAAAAACCTGGCCAAAAATGGAAAAATTAAAATTTCGTCAACAATTGTAAGAATCATATTTTTTAGTAGCTAACTAATTGGTGCATCGATCTATGTCTATTTTAGGGACCTAAGATATATCCGGTGGCTTCTGGCCTCAGCTGAAAAGGAAGTTTCTTTCTGAAAAGACGTGGCTTTTTGTAGATTTTTGGCATTGTTGTTATGTTTAAGTATATTTTTTTGTGGCTCAATGAATTGTTGAATTGAAACTAAACAGGGCTGACGTGTTTAACAAAGGTGAGAGCTAAGTGATAAACTATGTGTTAAATTAAACAGATTCGTTTTTAATGTAATTAAAAAACATTAAATGTGTAAAAAGGGTTATTTTAAAGCGTTTTTGGCACTAATTTATACATATCGAAAGTTTTTTAAATATGTGCCGCGCTTTGTCCAGCCATGTTTGAATTATAATCGTATTAGTTATAGGCTTGAGAGCCCATTTCTGTAAAAAAAAAAAAAAAAAAAAAAAAAAAAAAAAAAAAAAAAAAAAAAAAAAAAATCTTTCGCATATTGTTGCCATTATATATATATATATATATATATATTTTCGTATGACTATTTAAATGCTCTGTTTTGCGGCCACCGAATTGAAGAGATAAGAACTATCTATATTATAAAGAACAAACATATCTGTGCGTAACGCATACGTCATTCTGCGAATGGCAACACTTTGAAATTTGAAATGAAATTTCGGTTTTGCAATTTTCTCTACTACAAATTTTTAAACTGCTAAACATCGCACATTTAAAATTTTTACACCGTCGTGTAACGAAAAAAATGCTCTTTTAAATGCAATTTGTTTGAATGCACTATCTCAATTTAATTTCGAGATATTAATTTTTTTGTACTTTTTAATACATTCTTTGTAATTGTGGCAACTGAAGAGCTCCATTTCTGTTGAAAGTCGTGGAGGGTTTAAAGCAAAGGGAAACTAATCACGGAAGAAAGAAAATAATATATTATTGTGCCTTTTGTTGCATTTTCTCATAAAAACTGAAAAATTAAATTGAAATTAAAATACTTGCTATGTCAGCGATTTTTTAAATTTCTAAATATCGCACATTTTCAATTTTTAAACCGTCAAATAGAGAAAAAAATCTACTTTCAAATGCAATTTGTTTGAAAATTGTATCTTAATTGACTGAGTTATCATGGTTTTTAAAATAAATAGCCACCCATGGCGACAAATTTGGCCTCCCTTAAATGTATGCTAGGCATTGTTTCATGTTACTTTTATTCATAATTTAATTTACTTGCTCAATCCTTCGCCAAATTTGAAGATTCTGATAGAGAAATCGAGAACTCCCTACAGTTATGTTATCGGGCACAGGTAATAAATCGCCAAACATTGTACCCGTCGCATTTTTTTTTTTTATTTCGTTAATTGAGATTAAAATATAATCCTTTCACTCATTTTATTTAGAATGGATGACTTTAATTTAAAAATAAAACCTTTAAAATTCATGACTTTCACTTAAAAAAAAAAATTCTTTAAAAAAAGAAAAAGAAAAGAAAAAGAATAAATAATACCATAAACCATTTAATTTCAACATCAAAGCATTGTTTTAATTTACCCCTGGAAAAATAAAAAAGGCTGCTGGCGAGTTAAAAAATGCTATTTGCGAGAATTGCACCCAGCTAACATAAAAGTACGAACTCTTTGCGATTATGGACACTTTTATTTAGTTTTATTTGAAAAAAAAAATTTTTTGATTAAATCGGTTTCCAGAAAAAATCTCTTTTCTCGTCATGGAACTTTTCTCTATTTCGCCAAGTACCTATACTGGAAAAAGCACCTTCATTTATTTTTTTATTTATTGTATTTTAAATTAGATGAATAAAAGACGGCACACGTATATATACGCACTACGTTGGCACGACTTTTTTCTGACGCCAATGTCATATACGCACCGGGGTACTTAACTGGCTCCAAAGTGTCGTTATTTTGCTTGATATGGTAACCCGGATGCTGTCGTTTATTTATGAATAAATTGTTTATTTACTTTTATTTTATTTTTTTAAATTATATAAATTGTTTTGTTCTATAGTTATTAATTAAACTTTTTATTTATTTATTGTTATTCACTTTTTTTAAAATATTACACAATAACCAAAGAGATGCGTTTCATTCGGGCGTTGCCATCAAGCAATTAACCGCCAATTGTTTACAATTAACCAATTGAACAATTAACCAACAATTAATCACGATTTCTGTGTCACGTACGATAGCGTAATATATATATATAGATTTTCAAGCATAAAATATTTTTTTATTTGTCTCTATCACGTGTAGCTCGATTACGGAAGGTTAATCCACTTGCTCTTAAAACAATGTAAAAAGTTCAGCATATGTTTCCGTCTAATGTTCCATAACAAAGTTAAAACTTCCTCTATAGAAAAATAAATAAATTAATGTAAATAAGAAACAAATTTAACAGACATGTGTTTGAACCACGCGCTTATGCACCGAAATGATCAGAAAGACTGACGTAACCGAAATGATCAGAAAGACTGACGTAAGTGGCAAAATCTTGGGTTAATAACTCCTGGCATGTGGTGATATGTGAGAGTGTCGCTTTTAATAAATTTCAAAACTTTATTTGATTGCCTAATTGATATTTTTCATATAAAAATTCTTTTTGATGTTAGTGGGCAATCTAAAATATATATTACATGTAAAAAAATAATTAGATTAAAAAAAAAATTAGTTTTCACCTATATTCTGTAACCCGAGGAGCTCGGGTTCGATCCCCTAGTGTATTTAATGTCGTATTGCAGGTTTTTATCTCACAGGATATTACCGGAGAGCTTTTGCACCTACATATTCTGTCTGTATGTATGTACTTACGTACATATGTTCGTATGTAGGTACGTACATACGCAAGCAACTCGATATCTTTTGATAGAAATATCCGATCGCCTTCAAAGTGTATATACTTATTTATTAAAAAAGGGTTCCCTAATCAGTTCTTGGCGCTCATGTGTTTCACATAAGGAGAGAAAGGAGGGAATTAACCCTTTTGAGGGCTGTGTCCTTAAAAGGGGACACCTAATTTTAATTCCAAAACTGACAAACGGCACCAAGACAATGTAATTAAAATTTTACTTTTATAATGTACGTGAAAATAAGCAACTTCATATTTTCCAATAACTCCGTTTATCAAATAAAAAGATTAAGCTATACAGTAGCGAGACCCTACAACTTCTTATTCCAGCAAGGTCTGATGGTAGTCCCGATAAAAGCCAATAAGGAAGTAATGAAGAAGATGAAGAAGAGTTCTGAAGAATCATTTTGAAACTGGTAATATATTAAATACATTCAAAAACTAGTATTATATATACTATATAGACTCCACTTTACTGAACCTACTAATAAATATAACACTATTAAACATAAATTAAATGAAAAAATAATTATTAAATGTAATTTAAATGTAATAAGCATTATTAAATGTAAATAATAAGTTTTTTGTATAGTAAAATTAAATACATTTAATTAAACATTAATAGTGAATAAGGTAAACCTATCAACAATTACTTTCCTCTTAAAAACAGTAAATAGTTAAGGTTACAAGTCGCTCAACTTACAAACTCCCTTCGGTAATGTTAAGTCAATGGACATGTGATTTATTCGTATTTTTTAAATATCTACTTAGTAAATTAATATTTTAACTTCTTTTTTTCTTTGTCGTCTTCTTAAATGATGACTTTTTTTTTTTCTTAATTGTCAGAATATTTATAAAATGTGTATTTATTATTATGTGAAGTGTTAAAATCTTACTTACACTTCTTCAGCTTTTAAGATATAAAATATTAATCTAAGCTATGGATTTGTATGTATACTTCATAGTATGCTAAAAGTTAGTTCAGTGAAACGCATAGCATAGTTAAAAATGCCCATTCAGCCATTTCCCTGATAAACGGAAATGTACTTGAGAACTTTTGTGCAGCCCTGTATGTGATCTATAAGATGTATCCACACCAAGTAATATTTTTTAAAAAAATGTGCTATTTTAAAACGCCTATCACAACTACAAACCCACTTACAGCAATTAATGGTCATAGACTTCAATAGTTAAATTTATTCTTCAGCCATATTCTTTTGTGTGACCCTGTAAATGAACAATACATTATATGCACACCATATTCTACAATAAGTGCCTTAGTACACCTTAGTGATGTATATAAATTTCAGCACGTTTAAAAGTGTGATATCATTAAAATACAGAGCAAACGATTTTCCCCCATAGGCCATAATGTAAGGGAATTCTTTTGGGTGTCTCTGTAAATGAACCGAGAAGTCTATAGGCTTCATTTACAATACCAAACATGCCATAGTGATACCCGATAACATCTAAGAATTTCAACCCAATCGAACTATATTTACATCGAAAAATATTTTTGACCAGGATTTAGGGTCAAATACTCCACTGTGCGGCGTACTCTATGTCACATCGGCTTTTAAAGCTTCTATAACAACTTTAATTATATATTTGCATAATGCGATGCCCAGTCGCAGTATGAAAGTTATAAACGTAAAATTGTTTGAAAAAAGTCTAATTTAATAAGAATTAATTACATAAATACTATGGAATTCGCACCTAGGTTGCATTGAGTGGATTTCTCAATACACATTCCGTGTTTTTACAGTTAATTAAAAACTTATCTGGAAAAACGCGGCGCGGTCCAAAGCGGTGTTGCCAATTTGCGACCTCCTTTCGAAGCACGCTTAGCACAATGCCAAGTTTCAACTTTGAACAAGGGTTTTGTTTTAGCTGCTCTGCAAAAAGAAATGATTAATACTACGCTGAACTTAGTTTTATGAAGTTTAAATATGCACTACTTTTATTGTCAGTACCGAATTAAGTTCATCATAAACAGATTAGGATAAGATAAAAAAATGTGTCATACATATAGCAATATTTGATATTATTAGGCTTCATATCTCTTTGAACTTTTATGGTAGACCCATTCATACTTTTATAGTATTTACAGTTATACCCAACCCTACGTTGTAAAGTTTTTTTACAAAGTCTTATTATTCTTTTAGCACCGATTTTTTTTAAATAATACATTTAATAATTCACGTATTTATTGTACGGAACCCTCTGAGCTCGAGTAATACACACACATGACGGTTTATTTTACATATTTTTTTTTTTACTAATTAATATGTGCTTGAGTCTAAAAACCTTAAACATATCATGTATCTTATAGATTAGAACACTAATTTCCTGAAAGAATATTGACAAAAAATATTTTTGCTTATTTGCATACGCTAATTATTATTATGAGTAATTTCTGACTTTAAAAAAATGAGGTTAAATGAACGCGGTTTAATTAGTGCAAATAATGACGGATTTTTTCAGAAAATAGATCGTGGAAGTAAAAAGAAAAAAAAATTATACATAAGAAATGAGAATTTTCTTAGGCTAAGATACGAAACGTTCAGACAAAATCTTAAAAAAATTACAGGTCCAAACTTATGTGTTTATGGATGTTCTTTTTAAATTTATGTTCATCTAATCGTCAGACCGCCGTATAGTGAAAAGTGACTTTCACCTGTACTTTGATCACCTGACGGTAAAGAGTTGGAGTAGGGCAGGCAACCTACAGAAAGCGCATGACATCTTTCATACGTGAAAATAAATTTATAATTTAGATATTTATTTTTTTTTAAATTGTTTAATGTTACATAAATACGCGTTTTAACTTTAAAATGATTAATATAATATTGTAAGTAAAATTTCCTAATGTGATACATGTGCAGGACCTTTCTAAGTTTTCTCACAGAAGACGGCTGCAACATTTGTTGTGCAAAAGAGGTTTTTATTTATCTTTACAATTTCTTTATAATTTACCAAGCTATGAAAAACGACTACGGACTGAGACCTTTAAGTTTGTTTGTTGATATACTACGTGCAAAATTTTAACCTAATTTTACACGGAATTTAGAAATCAATCTTAATCTGTAAAGCCCCAATAAGATTTTAAAAAAAAATTGTAAATCTCTATAATAGTCGTTATACAAACTGAGACTGTTTTGCCTAAAAATATAAATTGAAATTGTTCAACTGTGTTAGGAACATAGTTATGTACATAAATAGATGTATATTTATTGAATACTATGAAATATTGTTAAATCATATTTATTACACTTTACGTCTCAGAACCGAGTGAAGTCTGTAACTACAGCCTCGGGAATCGAAATCAATCATTTGCAACAAATCTCATAAATGCATTCACATGACGGGGAATGTAATTTCGAAGTTTGAGATGTATCTTTTAAACCACCTTGGGAATAAATTACCGACGGCAGCCCACTAATGATATCAAATTAAGTCAGATCCTGAAATGCTGAGTCGAAGTAAATATATATAGAAACAAAGACCTAAACAAGTAACACCAAGCAGATTTTGAAAGGTCAGTTTGACATTTAAAATTTTTAACTATGCATTTTATTGGGTTTAGATTTTTAAAAATTGAATTAATTCGTTTAAGTTATTAGTGTTTAAAATTAATTGCTATAAAATAATGCTAGTTACTCAAATAAGATAGTATTTTTAGATTTTTAAGCAAATTCTTTTTATGCCGTCAATATTAAAAACGTACATATTTGCGTACATATTATAGATAATTTAATAATTTTCCTCGTTATCTTTAATGTGCCACGATGGATTGCATGCTAGCGGCAATGAGCAGGGAATTTCCGAAACATATGGAAAAATGTACGATTTACGAGACAAAAGTTGCAGAAGCTTCTTAATTTAGTATGATATGATGTCCTAGATATAAAAACAATTATATTGAAATTATAGAAATGTAACGTTTTATATCCAATTACCAGCTGATTACAACAACTGTTAAATACAACACTGATCGCATGCAGATTTGTGAAATTATAATATGGATGAAACTGTAAAACATGCATGCAAAGTTCAGTAGCTTTTAATAAGAAAATCAAGTTGCATTGGCGCAATGACCCCCTCATTCTCTGCATTGTATGATGATGCATTCTGCATGCTTGTCGGTTGTGGACACACGGAGCATATTTCGCTTGCTTTATTATTAAAATAAATTGTGTCTTTTTTTATTCGACTAAGTTCTAATAAAAATTTGGCACCTCATTTAAAATGCCACCGATACACATGTAATTAGTGGAGTGAATAAGTAAGTATTTTGATTTGAAAAATTACATTTTAAGAAATATATTAAATTTATTTATTTATGAAAAACAGCATTTCATACTAAATAAAGTATGCTGTAGAATTTTGTTTATTATTATTTCAAGATTTAATTTTTTGCTCTTTATTCCTAGACATCACTTTCATGGTCTTAGCTAACCAATTTCATAAATTATTTGAGGAAAGATGAAATTAAAGAATCACTCTTTCCTTACTTTTCCGTTTTTACGAAGTCAAGCGAAAACTTGTCACAAATTATCGATTAGCATATATGCTCTGAATTTATCCTTAAATGTTCATTCTGTTACATTTTATCATGGTTTTTTTTTTATTTTATTCTGTATTTTTCGTACGTTTTGTTCTTGTAAAATTTATGAAAAATTATATAAAAATTTAGAGAAAATCCACCAAAAAGTTTTTTATTAAAAAAAAAATCATTTTTTTATTGTTTTAGGGGAAAAGTATCTAGAAACTCAGAAAGTAGATAAAATTTGCAATAAATTAGATATATGACATTATGACTTAGGATGAAGGGGAAGGGGGATCTGCCTCGGAACATGCGCGAGGTGCTGCGTGGACTAAGTTACGAAATTCCACTTAACCACTCACACGTTTACATTCGCCCTCCCATCTCCCCTCCGAACTTTCTCTAGAAGGTTTACTTTAAGTTTTTTGGGTCGCTGAATCCGAATTTTTAACTTACCCCCAAAATGTTCCCCCTCGAACCCTCCCCCACCCCCAAATAGTTGTTTTTTACTTAAATTTCTTATTGTTTTAGGGGAAAAGCATTACGAAATTCAGAAACTAGACAAAATTTGCAACAAATAGGATATATGACATTATGACGTAGGATAAACGGGGAGAGAGGGGGCTGCCTCGGAATATTCCCCGTGCGCTTTTCTCAAAAACCAAATTTTTTCAAAAAATTAATTTTTTGGGGGGTTGCCAGGCGAAATTTCGGTGGGACGTTACAAATTCGGATTCAGCGACCCAAAATACATAAAGTGAGTCGAAATCCAGAACTAGTATTAATTTTTCCATGTAAAATCCCTTATTGCCTGGACTTCATATCTTAGTGCACGTAGCGCCACAGTGCATGTTCAGAGGCAGCCCTCCCCCTCCCCTTTCATCTTACGTCATAATGTCATGTATCCTATTTGTTGCAAATTTTGTCTAGTTTCCGAATTTCTTAATGCTTTTCCCCTAAAAAATAAGAAATTTAAGTTAAAAACAATTATTGGGGGGGGGGGGTCGGGAGTGAAAATTTTGGGGGTAAGTTAAAAATTCGGATTCAGTGACCCAAAAAACTTAAAGTAAACTTTATAGAGAAAGTTTGGAGGGGAGATCGGAGGGCGAATGTAAACATGTGAGTGGTTAAGTGGAATTGCGCAACTTAGTTCACGCAGCACCGCGCGCATGTTCCGACGCAGTTCCCCCCTTCCCCCTCATCCTAAGTCATAATGTCATACATCTAATTTATTTCAAATTTTGTCTACTTTCTGAATTTCCAAATACTTTTTTCCTAAAACAATAATTTAAAAAAATGATTTTTTTTTTAATAAAAACCTTTTTGGGGGGCATTTTACCAAAATTTGGTGGGTTGCCGAGGGAAATTTTGGTGGGAAGCTAAAAATTCGAATTCAGCGACCCAAAAAATATATAGTAAGCCTTTTTCCAGAACTACCATGAAATTTGCTAGGTAGAGCCCCTATACGGTCTCTATTGCCTAACTAATATAGCAAGGTTTTTTTTTTTTGTGTGTGTGTGTGTGTGTGTGTCTAGTAAGAGTTTTAGAAGGAAGAAAAACGTTTTACTTAAACAATTTGGACCCAAATTTAATATTGAGTATCAAGAAATATGTGAGAAGTTTGAAAAATAAAATACATCTTTGATTTTTTTTCGAAAAAAGTTGCGTGAAATGACACACAATTTTTATATGTATATTACAAGGAGGATAAACGAATTGACCTTAAAAAAACAATAACGGACTAGGGCAGAAAGTATACTTAAACGTATTTAAAAAATATACTTTTTCATCTAAAAGGATAATTCTATAGCTTATTAATTAGATTAAAAGATACACTGCAAAAAACCACTGTAAATTTGCCAGAACAAACTCGATCACAGTGAATGTGCTGTATCTTTCTTTGGTTTTCTGACTATATTAACATGGAAAATACAGTAGTTGCGTAAAATTAACAGCACAATGTGCTGGCAATTTGGGTGCATATTTTTTTTACAGCACAAACTGCTGGCGTCTAAATTGCCAGCACATTGTGCTGTTAATTTTACGCAACTACTGCGTTTTACATGTTAATATAGCCAGGGAACCAAAGAAAGATACAGCACATCCACTGTGATCGAGTTCGTGCGCGAGATGAAGAGTACTTTGTACTGTAAAAATGTCCTTTTTTTTGCAGTGTAATTATAAATATACGTACTATTGTACTAATTTTGTATTATAAAATGCACATAAATAATTGGGATAAGGAAAAGCAAGTAAGAAAAAGCAAGTCTGAGGTTGATATTAAATCAGTTAGTTATTTAAAAATATATATATTTTATTCAAATTACAAAGGAATAGATAAGACACTACTTTGTTGGCTCGGACAGCATGCACAAAATTAGGAAAATGAGAGATGATTCATGCGAGATAGGTATAGATATCAACCTCAGACTTGCTTTTTCTCACTTGCTTTTTCTCACTTGCTTTTTCTTACTTGCTTTTTCTTATCCCAATTATTTATGTGCATTTTTCAATTTCAAAATAGCAAAATGTAAAAAGAAAGTTTATTTTTGTTTTTTTTCTACCAATTATCCAAATAAATAAGTCATAATCGTAGCTCGTAGACTTTTTTGAAATATGTATTTTTTTTTATTTTTTTTTTATTTTTTTTTTTGTGTGTGTGTGTGAAATTATGTGTTCAAGCCTATTTTTTATACATTCTTGAAACGTACAAAAAATTGGCAGCTAGGCACGAATGGATACATATTTTTACTATCCATTTAGACTACAGTAATCTATGTAATGTCTTTTTAAAGGTGAGTACGAAACAAATAATTTTGGCATCAAATACAATTGTTCTTAGTTTGTTATTACAAATACTTATAATGTTATTAGTCTCTGTAAAGAAATATCTATATTTTTTTTAGTAATTCATAAAAATATAGACAAAGCATATAATTATGCATATTATACTATTACAAATATTATGCAGATCCCCATATGTAGTACGATTACATTTTATCAAATAAATAATTAAAAAAAATTAGCGTAATTTGATTTAGTATTTTTCCTGTTCATTTTGCAACATTTTAAAGGGATTTTACCAACAAATTTGAGAAAATAAAATTTCAGGCGCAAATGGATTAATAAAATTAGGGATGGATTTTGCAATATAATTAAAAGAAAAAAAAATGAAAATCAAATCATTGAAGAAATAGTGAATTTTGCCGCGTCTTTACTTAACTTTGCATATTTAATTTTTCCTCTCAAAATTAATTCATTAATTTCTAATTACATCAATAATTTTATTAAGTACACTATATTGTTGTTACAAAGATAGAATGGAGTTATTTGACAAATATCTGTACACGTTTTAGTGTTTTAAATTCACTAATGCATGACAACGGCATATTTTAAAATTCGTTTAATTAAAAAAATAATAAATAAAATTCTCATTTTTTATCCACAAAATGGTTTTTTTCTTGTCCAAATCACTTTATTAAGGTATCACCTATTATAATACTGTCTTGGCGGCCCTATAGGGACTTTGCGCTATAAAACTCCATACAACCAACCAACCTATTATAATATGTGTATATATTAAGTAAACATACATCATAAAAAAGAAAAAAAATCTTCAAAGCTCTCCAAAGGTAACGCGTCGCCTTAAAAAGTTATTTCATTTAGTTAAATTTTGAAAAAAAAATTATAGAAATGTTAAAAAGAAGTGAATCACAAAACAAAAAATTAAACTTCATTGAAGTTAAAAATATTTTTTAAAACTTGGTTACGTTATTGTGAGCAAAATAAAAGTTATTTTTTTTTTAATTTATATGTAACTCACGTGTATTCTTTTTTTGTATATAAAATATACGCCGTGCGCGTATCTTTTTTTCTATACCAATCTGTTTAAATGATATTGTTTATTTTCTCGAAATCAACTCTTATACAGATTTGGATAGTATAAAAATTTAAATCACGTATCAGTAAATGTTTTAATTTCTTTTTTTATATATCTGCACAAGAATCTTATTGTTTTTTATTGGAATGGTCATTGTGTATTTGCATAATTTAAAAATAATGCTTACTAATAAAACACAGAAATAGGAGTTTCAGTCACATGGGTTTTGAAAAGCTAATGCCATTCAGGGTAGGACTTATTACGAAAACCAAATTGAATATAATATTTCTAGTGGGATACGAAGTAATGCATGAATCTAATAAGTCTGTAAATCTGACGAACAAATATACTAAAATTTTCTAATTCACGGTAAACCAACTTCAATTATTTGCAAATACTCTGTCATCAAAATTAAAGGATAATGAGAAAAAATATGCTCACTAAGTTATTGTTGAAACCAATGCCCAATGCTGCAAATTTTTATGTTAATTAAATACTAATGAACTCAAAATATCACTTCAGCGCACATGTTAGCTTCGGAAATATACAAATTAGATGATTGAGAATGTGGTGCGAAATGGACGTATGTTGGAATTATCGTCTGTAGTGTTGTTTAACGGGAATGTGATGTCTGAGTGTGATCAGTTCATTAGTTATGGCTCAAAGGCATCATTAAAGTTAAGGTCAAAAGTGGAGAATGATTGGTAGAATCGTGGAAGGTCAAACTCAAATGAAGGTCGCCAAAGATTTGAATATCTCTCAAAGTGTCATATCAAGTGCTTCGAGACGCTTTCTAAGTGCTGGATCCGTTGATAAATGACAGGTCAAGGGACACCAAGAACAACAACTGCATCCGAAGACCGTTTTTCTGTCATTGTAGCTCAAAGAAACCGCGAAACGAATACAAGAAATTTGGTTTACTATTCAGGCTGCAACAGGAACTCGTATTAGCTGTTCTACTGCTGCACGAAAGTTTAACAAGGTTATCTGTATGCAAAAAAACCAGTAGTTTTCGTTCCACTCACTCCATCTTCTAAAGGCGCCAGCTTAAGCTGTTGCTCTCATCATGATCAATAGAGTCAAGAAGATTAGGTTCAAACATTGTTTATTGACGAGTCCAGATATAGTCTGAATACTGATTCGAGGCGTGTTTTGATCTGGTGAGGGGGAGGAACACGTAACTTGCCTTCCCCTGCTCGTGAAATATCCCGTTCGAGCCCAATCATCTTGGTTCCATTGAATAGGACGACGGCAACAGTGTAAACAGGCCCCTTTGGAATCTGATGTGAGTAGCACACAAACTATTGGTTTTCTTGCATACAGTCTACCTCCTTAAGCCTTCGTGCAGCAGTAGAACGGCTAATTTGAGTTCCCGTGGCAACCTGAAGGTCTGAAACCAAATTTCTTGTAGTCGCTTCGTGGTTTCTTCGATCCGACAATGACAGAAAACGGTCTTCGGATGCAGTTATGGCTCTTCTACTCCCATGAACAGACTGTCTGAACGGATCCAATGTTTAAAAAGCAGCCAGAAGCTCTTGATATGACACTTTGAGGGATATTCAAATCTTGGGCGGTCTCCATTTGTGTTTGACCTCCCTCGATACTATCAATCATTCGACAATTTTGACCTTCACTTAAATTATGCCTTTGAGCCATAACTAATGAATACTGATCATTCTCAGACACCGCATTCACTTTAAACTGCACTACAGATCATAATTCTAACATACGTCCATTGCGCACCACATTGTCAATCACCTAATTTGCATATTTTTGACGTTAACATATGCGCGCAAGAGCAATTTTGTATTAAATAGTATTTAGTTTACATAAATATCTTCAGCATTGGGCATTGGTTGCAATATTAACTTAGTGAGCATATTTTTTCGCATTATATTTTAAGCGAAAAAATGATGGGTATTATTATTTTACTTGTTCATTTTGCAACACTACATATTTTACGAAAATGTTTATTTGTCTTCATAAAAAGATTCTCATCTCAAAACTCGTGAATTTTGTAAACCCATTTTTAAAAGGTACAATAAATAACTACGTTTTAGATTGTCACTTTTGGCAAGATTTTGGAGAGGTTCCATTAAGATAAGAATCCATTTTTTTTTTTTTATGTCTTTACGTTTCTGGAAGACAAATATATCATTTGTTACATGTAGAAAAGACGCGCCATTAATATTTTAACATTGTTTAAACTGAAAGCACCTACCACATTACTCTAAATATATTATGATGACAGACTTATTCATAAAACTTTAGAATTGTTTTGTATTTTATTCAAAAATACAGAAAAATCTAACAGTGGAATATTTTTACATAATTAATTTCAAAATGAAATTGAAATGGATTTAAAATTGATTTTTTATTAGATAAGTTATCTTTTAGAGATACATATTTGATTTCGGATATTATAAAATCTATAAATCAGTAAAAGTTTTATTGTATCTGTAAAATTATTTATTTGTACTAAAGGTTAACATTTCGGTCACAAACAAACTGTGTATTTTAAATTTAATTATAAAGAATATATTGAGTTTAATTCAAATGTATTTCACAATAAAAAGAAGAGGTAAATTTACCAAGCAAGAAGAAAAATGTTTTTAGTTTTTAAAAGACATAATTGTGCCAATAATTTTTAAATAATTTAAAGAAAAAGGCATTAATGATTTTTTTTTTCAAAATATACTTAGTAAACTAAATCGCAAAATTTAACCTAATCTTAACTTTAACCAACTCCTTTGCTATAACCAAAATAAGTGATAACGATATTTTAAGAATAGCGGCTAATAAACTTGGTATTTGAAATTGTGTTTCGTTGCCACTTGGTATATTTAATATACTACTGTTATAGTATGATCATGAAATTTCCAATTGCTTATGTTTCATTTAAAGTTCATATACGTTATTCGAAAGTAGTTAAACAAGTCTATGATTTTGACTATTGCAACTGTGGCATAAATTACACACATCTTTCATATCTTTTTTTCTAGAGCCGAAAGCAATATTTGAAAGCATAAAAATTCAAATTTCATTAAATGTCCAGATAATTGTTAAAAATGTTTTTTTTAGATACTAACACAGTAAAATAGTCTCAAAAAATGCGGATTGCATAATACAATACACAATCTGTTTGTTTTTTTGTTTGTTTTTATCATATGTCGACTTGTTTTAGTGTCTAAAATTCATCTGGAGTGCCACTTTTTCTCCAGATGGGAAAACTGTTTGGAAGGTTTGGCAAAATATTTTTGGCCAAAAAGCTTTTTTTGATTTAAACATTCTTTATGATTTTTTCACGCTGTATTGTAAATCAAAATATAAAACTAATAGTCAGTTTAAAAGTTAAAAGCAATGTGTTGCGAATAAATTAAATTTGTTTACTATATGTCGATACCGACATATTTTCAATAGAATAATATTTTGGAAACACACATCAAACAGCTTAAGTAATAATTTATTTATAATTGTTCAATATCACTTTTATTATTTTTATAGGTAAAACTCTGAACTTTAATTTGTTTTTAATTATTTTTAAATCAATATCTCTTAATCGAATTTTGACTTATTTCACTGATTTTCAAATAAACAAAATTTCGCCAGTAACAGTAGAAATTTTTAAGGAATGCCATTAGCATACAATATTGATAAGTGAAAGTTTTCAGATTAAAAAGTAGAATATTTTGAAAAAAAAATACAAAATTATTACGTTAACAAGGTTAATGTTCTGTGTATTAATGCGCATCATAAGCTCCACAAAATTCAATTTATAACCACTGTAGTTACCTATGCTCATTTTTACATTATATATTTTAAATTAAAATGTCATCATTAAGAATTTTGAGGTATTATTTAAGTCACAACTTTAAAACTGCCTTCCTTTCTTTCACAAGAAGCATTAAAAGAAAAGTTAGAGACAATAAATAATTACATTTTGTGTTACATTATATGTTTAATTTGTCTTCATCTAACAAACAAAGAAAAATAAATTTTCAAGTCATTAACTTTCTTTGTTACACCTCTAAATTAACTTTTGCAAGAAAAAAAATATTATAAAACTAAACCTCGTTTCTGAAAAAACAAACAAACAAAAAAACCAATATGGTATACAGTTTCTGTCGTAGATATTTATTAGTTTTTCTTTTTCTTTTTAATTTTTAATTTTTTTTATAAGTGTAGCGGTTCAAATAGTGCTAATATTGTTTTTAAAGCAATACTACACATAATGTGAATTCTAATGCAAGTCAATAATTTGGTTAGTGTATACTTTAAAATTTCTAATGCACATAATGAACACATATATGTCTTAAGATACACGTATATTGTAATGTCTGAAATAAATTATTATTTAAACAAATTATGAAACATTAGACACACTTGAGTACATTAAAAAATCAATTAAATGAAAAAATACATAAAAACATTTAATTAAAATCGAACACATACAAAGTAAACTTTTCGCATAACTCAACAGTACTACATTCAACCACAATAACAAAACATCGAATATGGTTAATTTTAACTTTGAGTCCAGACCGTGTTTTAAATTATATTTGAGTATGAAGTATTGATTCAAACATCAAAAGCATTAATATTTTTAAAAGCAGAAATATTTTTTAACGTTATTTTTCCTAAAGGAAGAAAAAAATACTTTGTACATATTAGAGAATATGGATTCTCATAGACGAAAACGGACTTTTAAAAAAAATGTGAATACGATTAATTGTGTTGTAGTTGTAAAAAAATAAGAAGGCATACGAACGTATACATGAAGCTATATACATTATCATTCATGGCTAGCGTATACGCTATAGATATATCGGAAGATGATAGATTATGGATTTTTTAGAAACAGATGGTATACAGAACTTCTTAGTAAAGGCCAGAAGATATACGGCATATAACTACTTATACTCTCCACTACATCCCTGACGATGATGCGAGGTGTATTATCATTTATGTTCTCCATGTATTATAAAAATGGGAATTATTCTTTTCCCACAGCCTTTGAGTATAGGCAGTACATAAGTATTGGCGATAAACATAAGAAATCCCATAAAAGTTTTGAAAACAGTTATAAACGATAAGAAATAAAGACATTTATTCGTTCGTAAGTTAGTTTTTTAAACATTCCTTTACTCATCCATAATTTATTCTTGCTACGTTAACTAATTGTTTATTTTTATATGCACTTTAAAAAATTAAATACAAAATTCTAGGCATTACATTTTTTTTAAAGTTTCGTGCAGTTCATAACTAAAAGTATATTTGTCTGCTCTATTTTAAAAAACACATTAAATATTTGTTACATTACCTTTGAGGGCTGTGGAATAAAATGAAATTTAAAACTTCAATGTTCTGTTTATAACCATAAAAGCACTCTCCTATCCCTCCCCATTCTGTCAGCCCCTCTCGAGGTCCCAAGGTTTGTTACTAGCGCTCTCTTGTCAGAAAAAAGTGTATTTTAATGAAATTTAATGATTTTATTAGTCACACTTTTAAAAGATGTAAAGTGCCTAAATAATTGTTATTAACCATGATCCTTAAATTATAGTATAGTACTTAAATTTTCTTATACCTATATTTCAGGCATTATAGTAGCCACCAGTATAGACACTTTTACCACATTTGTTTTACATTACTATATAAAGATTCATGACACTTAATTTTCATTTAAAAAAATCCTTTATCTTTCGTTTTGTACATATTAAAATCGAAGATTATAATTTACATTTCTTTACTTTTCTTAAAAAAAAAAAAAAAAAAAAAAAAAAAAAAAAAAACACATTTTTTTATTTTTTTTTTTTTTTACTTAAAAAGGACATAAATTCAGGTATATCGTTAAAACTATGCTATTTATAAATATATACTGCATTGTCCATACTCCTTGGCACTTCTCTGAAAAAACGTTTTCGTCCATTTCTTGGACTTCTTCAGTTTCATTTGGCGGCTCGCAGTTTCATTTTCGACCTTTTATCATCTCTCTCTATGTAATATGGGCATTAAATGAGACAGAAATTACTGTCGAAAAACACTAAACTAAATATTGTATAGTAACTGAATTATTTTCACTTTGTTCTTATTTTATACTTATGCATTAGAGATGGAAGATAAGTGCAGAATTTTTTTAAATGTAAATAAATACAACGAATTAAAATACTCTCCTCCTTCTTTAAGACGCGTTTTTCATTTTTTTAATGTAAAAATTATAAAAATATGTTTTGAGAAATACACATTTTTTCTAATGTTTAATATCTCCCATCGCTAAAATATTCATATATTTTCTGATGCAGATAATTATAATTTGTTTAACATGAAATATTAATTTAATTACATGCTTCTCCTGTCTCTAATTATATCAGTAATATTAGTTAGCGAAAGAAAATCGTATTTTGTCATATATGCAGTCATTTTTCTTTGATTGCCAATAAAAATCACCAGAGATATTTTAGTATTATTCTAAAATAATAAATATATATGTTTAATACTTTGTAATTGACTATTAGGTGTAATATAAAACTGAGCCTTTGCCTCAAGTAAACAATGCTTACTTTAATTTAATGTTATTATTATTATTATGTGTAATATAAGTGCATGTTACAATGTAAGCATATTTTAATAGTTAATGAATAACATTGTTAATATTCACAAAAATGAGTGGTTATCTTACTAGAAAGATGAATAATGTGAATGTTTTAGAATGTTAAACTTTCTGCTCATTAACAACAACAAAAAAAAAAGTAATAATAATAAACAGGTAATTTTTTTTTTTTTTTTTTTTTTTTTTTTTTTTTTTTTTTTTTTTTTAAGATTAAAATGCAAGAAAGTATCTTCTTCTTGAAATAGTATATAAAGTATTACTTAGTATAAGAAAAAAATGAATTAAATTCCTATTTTTCTTATCATTTAGTTGTTAATTAGCAACAACAAAAATATAGAAAGCTCAGATATTTAGGAATTATATATTTTACATTTATTAAACGACATGAAAAAAGGGTGGATTTAATAGAAATTTATTTTTCTCTTTTAAAAATTAATACAAAATTTCAACGAAACACCTAATTGTGTTAAAAAAATTATCACTCAATCAAAAAACGCTAGAGGCAAAGTTTGTGTGTCTGTTTGAGGTTATTGAGGTTTACTATGGCAGATTTCGTATTAAGGACGTATGTAGCATTTATTACTTATTTTACAGGGACAGACAGAAGGACTCTGTTACATGATGGTCTACGGAGGGAAAGTGCTTTGCAGTTTATTTAATGATCTTACGCTATTTCACACTTAATAAATTTTATATGAATTGCTGTGGCGCACTATACAAAAAGTATGATGTGTTTTCCATTTATAGTTCATTTTCAGAGACACGAAAAATAATTTTGTTGCAGAACTGCCTATTAAATCTCATTGATGGAAGTGAGTTTTCAGTTGAGCTACGCAATTTTAAAATTAACCAATGCTTAAAATTAACTAATGCTTAAAGTTAACTAATGTACAACCTTTCTGGGTGTGTATAAAGTATAAAAATTATATACAGGGAAGGACAAAACATCTCGACTACATTTCCGTTTATTTGAAAAAATTGCTGAAAAGGGATTTTCAACTGTGCTGTGCGATTCATTACTGAGCTATATTTTAGAACGCTTTGTAGTATACATATAAATCTATAGATCATATACAGTGCTAAACAAAAAAAATCTGATATATTTCCGATTATTGAGGGTAATTCCTAAAATTTAGTTTGCAATTGCATTGTGCATTTTCTGAATTGTTTACTTAGAAATTAACTTTTACATCTTTATCTGATCATATAACCAGTTATTTTTTTTTTCTCTTATGAATAAACTGAATACAGCTTTTCAATTCTCAAAGGTAGTAACACTATTTTACATTTTAATGTTTTTAATGTTCATAAAATTCCTATCTATCTATATTATAACGGACAAACATATCTGTGCGTAACGCATACATCATTTTGCGAATGGCAATACTTTGAAATTTCAAATAAAATTTTGGTTTTGCAATTTTCTCTACTGCAAATTTTTAAACTTCTAAACATCATACATTTTAAATTTTTACACCGTCGTATAAAGAAAAAAATGCTCTTTTAAATGCAATTTGTTTGAAAGCTCTATCTCAATTAATTTTTGAGATATTAATTTTTTATAGTTTTTAATACCATTTTTCTTATCGCGGCAACAAAAGTACCTCATTTCTATTGAAAGTCATTGAAAGTAAATGAAAAATAGTCGAAAATAGGAGATACTGTATCTTTTTGCTGCACTTTTCTCATAAAACCTGAAAAAAAAGTTGAAATTAAAATATGGGCTATGTCAAGAATATTGTCTGTTATTCCGTGATAATGACGTCATATTCACGCTTTTCTATAGACGAAGTTTAAGACTGGATTATAAAAGTGAATTTATTTAGCGGATGCAAATGACGTCATTTTATAAAAAAGCGTGTATTTTAATTCTTAAACTTGAATTATGTTTTGTTAAAATGCGTCATTTTCACATCCCAGCTGCTTTGAAAGTCTTCGCAGGTGAAAATGTGTCACTTTTAAAAATAATGTAATCCAAATCACACACTGATAAAAAGCAATGTTTTACAAACATTTAGAGTGTCTTTACAAAAGAGAGGTGACATGCAAATAATAGCGATTTATGTTACAGAAATTGATGATGCTTGCCTGGATGGATTTTCTTCGCCGAGTTAGACAAGCAAACAAATAATTCATGGTTTAAAATAATAACGTGTTCCTGAAGATTTTGTCAAAAATTCTCTCGAATAATAAAATTTTAATGCTATTCTTTAGGACATTCTACTATAATTTTATCAAAATATCATAATTTGCTTAATTTACTTTTTCCTAATTTTATACAATCTATATATTTAAAACACAAGTGAGTTTTTTAGTCATCTGCCCTGATCTTTCTGCTGAACCAATTTTACTATTTTTTATTTAAACTGAAAGCTATTCCTTTGTAGATGTGATCGCACTATCTGTTTTTGATTTTTTTAATATCTCCACTTTTATATTTTAATTTTAAAATCATTTTATAAATTTCTTCAAAATGATGAAAATAGATAGCTTTTATTATTGCAGACAAGAGAGAAATAATGAGGTATTTAAACTTTATTCATGCTATTTTCTGATAAAAATTCAAAATTGTAGATAAAAATTTTTGTATATGGTTTAGTGGCGCAAAATCCCATTAGGAGCAGAATATTATATTAGGGGCATAATAGCGGAAAATTACATACTGCTTTTGAAAACATGCATTTTTCCTCATAAATTTACTATATTGTTTTTCCTTCTGCATATGTAATGATACTAAGTTTCAGACGCTAGGCGAAATGCTTATTTAAGTGAAAATGAAATCATATTAAAAATAAAATGATCATTTTTCTTAGATAAAACTAAACATTTTAACGCAAATGCGTCTAAAAAATATATTACGGAAATTTTTACTCTCCGGAATTGAGATTAGAATATCAAGTAAAGAGTGCGTCTGTTCACATAAAAGATGTTGCAGACAATCGTAACTTCAAGTTTTGAGTTAAAAGGTTTTTTAAATGATCAAACAAATTAAATTTTTTTTAATGATGAATATAGATATGAGAAGTGCGTATGCACATTTTGAGAAGGTGAAAATTGCTGTTTTCATTCCGGAAACCCAAGCATAAGAGCCTCAAATGATAACCAGGTCCTAATAACTGATCTTTATTATATTTTACTGATTAAGTATCTATATATTATAAAGAACAAACGTATCTGTGCATAACGCTGACGTCATTTTGCGAATGGCAACACTTCACGATCAAATTTCGGTCTTGAAATTTTCGCTACTGCGATTTTTTAATCTTCTGACCATCGTGCATTTTCAATTTTAGTCGCATAGGGAAAAAAGTACTTTAAAATTCAACTGAAATGCAATTTGTTTGAAAACTGTATTCATTGACTGATGTATTATATTTTTAAAAATAATTTTTAAGCATAATTTTTTTTAGTCTATCTTATCACGTGCCGGTTTTAATCACATAATAATAATAAACATTTTGCACATAGAACAACAAACATTTTTCAGCATTTGTTTCTGACAGTTTTTGCATAACGAAATTAATACTTCCTGTGTAAACAAATAAAATAATAATATTAAAAATCCACCAATCTAACATATTTGTGACTTGTGTGAACATATTTGTGAAAGACAAATTAACTAAAATAATACTTCTTTTATAAACAAATAAAAGAATAATATTGAAAAAACATAAATCTAACATATTTGTAATCGTACAATTTAAATATTTCAATCACCAAATAAGATTTTTTTTTTCAAATGGAATTTTTTGCAAAATTCATCTCAGTTTTTGATTGTCTATGGTTTTAAAACAATTTGAAAGCATGAAATATTTTTTTAATTTATCAATATCTCGCGGAACTCGACTACGAAAGATTAATCCGTTTGCCCTTAAAGCAAAATAAAGAGTTCATTTTCTTACGGCTAATATCCATTAAAATAACTTCCCTGTGAATAAATAAACAAAATAATATAAATAAAACACAAATTTATCAGACATGTATAAGCTCTGAAATTATCAGAATATAAAAGGATGCCATAAGTAGCAAAACCTTGGCAATTAATTCTTAGCATGCGGCGAATAAGAAAATATCGCTTTTGATAAATTTCAAAAATTTATTTGATTGTATAATTCGTATTTTACATATGAAAAAATGCTTTTTTACCCGACTGAAAAGAAAGGTTATGTGTTTCACGTGTATCTGTGTATGTGAATTTCGTTATACCTCGAAACATCCTAGCGGCTGGATGAATTTTAATGAATGAGGTCTCCATCAATTCGTCTTAACGGCTGTATGGTTATAGGCTAGGTTTTGTTTTTATAAATTCAAAATGGCGGCCGTAAAATACAAAATGGCGGTAGAGACGAAATAAATTTATGCACCCTATCGAGTGGCATATCATTGTCTAAGCCTTTCAAAGTGAAGACGATGTTTCATTGACTATTTCACAGTCCGTTAAAATATTATACAACCTGGATGTTGTGTATCTAGGATCTCTAGCTTTACTGCTACTCTAACAATAATAGACATCTATAGACCTCATCAAAACAGTGTTTATAGGTAGGAACTAACAATTAAACACAACTTAAAAGTCATCAATTCAAGTAAATATAAAAACAGGTAAGTAATATAAACAAGTAATATAAAAATAAATATTTTAAGTCAGTTCGTACTTAGACCAATAAGATAATTTTTCTTCCATTCTTCTATCCTCTTGGGTGGCGCTTAAAATGACTTGATCAAGAAGAGGGCTCTCTCGATTATTGAAAATCAATTAATATAACTAATGAATTAATATTTGAAAAACACTGGAGTGTTTCAAACATCACAGTCAACTGGAACACATCAAGTGTCATCCAATAGAAGTTTTAAAAAATTTATTTGAGCTTGATTGGATGAATAATAAGTATTTTATTAACGATTGAAAATTTGACAAGATATATATAGCGAGAGTGTAGGCTAATAGTAGGAATTGAAATACAAATAGTTTCACATTGCAGAGAAATAATTAATTAGTTCGCTTTTTACGCAGTCGGGTTTTTGTTTTTTAAATTTAATTGTTTATTAATGTAAGTGGTCAATCTAAAAAAAAATATTGCATATAAACAAATTATTACTTTTCAATTAAAAAAGATGTTTTCACTTATTCTTTAACCCGGGAAGCCCGGGTACGATCCCCTAGTGAAATATGATGATTAAAATGTAAGTAAAAGCAACAATGGTTGTTATATCTTTAACAACCAAAGTAACAGCTATTCTCAGATTCTATAGAACAGGACAAATTAAGACATTTATATGAGCAGTACTGTTTGATTATTATTAAACACTGGTGTAAATCGCATAACTAAATCATTTGAAACTGTAAATTAAAATTGGATTCTTTCAAGTATCAGATAAAGATTTTTAAAAATGGGCCATTTTCGTCGGGACAAGTTATTGTTTGTCACATTCATTCATTTAGCAATGAAATTCATTTTATTACTTTTCCTTTTTTTTTATGTTTAGAAGACTATCGTTCTTTTTTCCCCATTAAGTTTTTGTCTTTAGCATTTTTGTTTTAGGAAATAGGTCATTTTTTCCACAAAAATGTTCTCGAAGCAAATTAACCATGAAAAATTTAATTATTAATGACTTTTGGAAGAAAAAAAAAGAAAAAAAACGTGTTTAAGAATATAATTCTATTCCCTTTAATTAGATTTTCGATATCCATAATTAAATTGTATTTTCCTTTTTCCATTTCTAGACTAGCTTATATTTTTTTCTCAAAGTTTGTTCTTTGATTTTTATTATTGAAATAAACATTTTTTATCATTTTATTTCAAAACAATACATAATATCGAATTTTATAAAAAGTTCTTTAAAGCTGCATGTACACTATATACCCAAAAAGTATTGCACAATTTTAATTTTAGACATTTTGTCAAATACCTAGAGATTTAGTTTGCGATTTTTTTTACGTTTCTGTGAATGTAAAGAACGTTTTTCAGGTCATATTTTTCAACGAAGTTTAATCAGGAAGTATGTTAAGCAAAAACAAATTGAAGAAAATAAATAATATTGAATATTATTCTGTCACAGAGGCATAAGACTACCCGGATATTGCTTAATATTTGTGCTAATTTCTGTAAGATACGCGCCGAAATTCTTGTATATAAGGTAAAGCTAGAAGAGTCTGCGCATATTTTAAAAAAATAATAATAAAAAATCTAAATATTAAGTTTTTACTAAATTATGCATGAATAATTTTAACTTCATTTGTTTTTTATGCATTCCCATTGTTATTTTATTGTTACGCTGTAATTTAATAGAAAATCAGTAATAAAACAAAGAAAAGTATTTTGTGCAATACCTCCTTACAAGGTAGGAGAGATTGCGCACATGAATAGAAGAGATTTTTATTAATAATAACTATAATTAAATTGTTAACAATAATAATTACACTTAAATGACATTGTTTTAAGGTTTTTACAAATAAATATTATTGTATTAGGAGTGAAATTTTCATTCAAATGTTTAAATAGTCGAAAAAGAAAGAATTTTAACAGTAGTTAAAGAATTTTAATTTAAGAAGAAGATTAAAATATCAGAAAAAGCAAGCCGTACTAAGATTACAAAATAACATTAATCTACTGTATACCATGTTTAACTTGAAAATTACTTCATTTGTCCATTTCACACACTTATAATGTATTTTGTTTGCTAACCGAAGTTCTCGCGTTCACAATCACCTGCACTTATTGCAGGAAATCCTGCAGATTTCGTGCAATCACGTGAAACAAGCAATAAATTGAATTCAGTTACTGGCCGAAGTTGTCTCCTGTTACAGTTCCAGATGTTCACTGCATTAATCCTCATTGACCTTCGTTTTGTTTCGGTCAGTTTTTTATATCCCACTTTTTCGGAAAGCATCTTATTTTCAGCTGTTTTTGTAGCGGCATCCTTTTTAAGTCTTTTTTCATATATATTTTGTGGATCAGTATCGCTAGTTGCACTCTGTTTCCTTTTTGATTTTGATGGCATTAAATTACTTGGAATAGGTGAAAGCTTTTCCAAAACGTTATAGGTGTTATTAGAAAATTTGTTTTAGTTAACAAAATTAATTTATTAGCAAATTAACTGTTCATAAATTTAAAAAATATATAAATATTTAATTCATTTATTATCAAATATATTATTAATTAAAAAAAATAATTACATAAAATTAATTTAATAACAACTGTATTATTCATTTATTAACAAAAGTTTTATCTGAAAAAGTTTTTTTTTTCCTTTCAAATAAATTTGTTGCCAAATTTAGTTTCAATAATTACGTGCTTTTCCAAAAATTATTTCAAAACTGATTCATTCATATGTTTTACACGTATTTTTTAATTCATGCAAATTTACCATTAAGCTGTATAATCTCTCCTAGCACTGAAACTTATCGGGAAATGCGCCATCTCTCCTATGTAACAGATGCGCAAACTCTCCTATTTTGGTAGGAGAGATTGCGCGGCCTTTTATTTAAACATGGCCACTTCTAAAATGAATTTTTGGTGTTCGCATGCTTGGTCTAGATTGGTATCTTATTAAAAATGTTTTAAGTTCAAAATATTTTGTACTACTGACATTCTATAAAAATTCTGACGAACAGTAATAAAAATTCAAGCACGTGCTTACGACAAACAAACAAAATAGGAATACTTTATCCAAGACGCTTTGCGCAATGAATGCGAACATTCATGTAGACGCTGCACTAATGCTGCTATACAACTACCTGGAATCGCTGCGTACGCACTCTTCTCCTTCCCGTCGAATTTATTTGTGTGCGACTCTAATGGCTTTCCCTTATAAAGATTTCGTTCAAACATTCGGGAAATGTTTTACGTTTTTTGATCATAACATAGAGGTTTGTCAACCTAATTTAACGCCTGTTACGGATAAGTTGAAAAAATATAGTAAAAACAGCATAGTGCAACAATCATATATACACATGGGATATTAAATATAATCAAATTTATAACTTGACTAACTCAAGGATTATTTAATGAATATGCAATCTTATATGAAATAAAAAGAAAATTGCCCAGTTTAACTGATGGCACTGAGCTCACAGGCTATTCAAATTAATTGTACATTATACCCTTATTTCAAAGAATAATGCACCTTAAAAATAAAGGAAGTTGGATTAGCCCCCGTTTACCCCCTTTATACTTAACCAATGAACCTCCAAATCTAATCAGGGAAGCTCTTTAACATAATAAACTGGTATACTAAATTTAAAGCAAATCAGGTAATTCTGCATGAATAAACTCTTTTGCGAAATTAATGGGGAGGTGGGGGGAGTATTAGCTCCACCATTTATCCCTTTATTCTGACCAATGAACCTTCAAATCTAATGAGAAATGCTCCTTCAGAATGAAACTAGAAAAAAAAAATAATGTAAATTGTGTAATTCTGCATGAAAACCCGTTTATCTAAATTAAACGGAGGGAACTTTTATCCTTTTAAACTCAACCAATGGTCCTCCAAATCAAATGAAGGAAGCTCCATATCGGAATAAACTGGTATATCAAATTTGAAACAAATTGAATAATTCTGCATGAAAAAACAATTTATTTAAATTAAGGGGGGGGGGACTATCCCCAGTCAAAGCCTTTCTACTTAACCAGTAAACCTCCAAATCTAATCAATGCAGCTCCTTACCATAGTAAACCAGTATACCAAATTTGGAGGAAAACTAAAAATTCTACATGAAAAACCCATTTATATAAATTAAAGGGGGGCTATCACCCCTTTTTACCCTTTATACTTAACTAACTTAACTAATGAACCTCCAAATCTAATCAAGACAAGTCCTCAGCATAATAAACCGGTATACAAAATTTTGAGCAAATCGAATAATTCTGTATGAAAAACCCATTTATCTAAATTAAGGGAGTAGTCCCCTTGCCCAACTTTATACTTAACTAATGAGCCTCCAAATTTAATTAGAGAAGCTCCTTATCACAATGAACCTAGAAAAAAAAATTAAAGTAAATTGGATAATTCGCATGAAAACCTATTTATCTAAATCAAGGGGAGGGGACTTGCCCACCTTTCACCTTTTTATGCTTAAACAATTAACCTTCAAATCAAATGAAGGAAGTGCCATATCGGAATAAACTGGTACATCAAATTTGAAGCAAATAAAATTATTCAGCAAACTATTTACCTAAATTAAGGGGGGGGGGACTAGCGCCCACCCCCCTTTATACTTAACCAATAAACCTGAAAATATAATCAAGGCAGCTCCTTAACATAATTAACCAGTATACCAAATTTGGAGCTAGTCGAATAACTCTGCATAAGAAAACCCGTTTATCTAAATTAAGGGCAGAGTCTAGCCGTAACCCTTGGGAACTGAAGGCCATGACAGTAAATAAACATGACGGTCGTTCCCGTCCTAAGAATGCATCACAAAAAGGCATGAATACTTCTCTCCAAAACAAAACAAAAAGTACTTTTATACTAAATAGCTTATATTCGCCATATAATAATAAATATAGACCTTTAAATACATTCCTGTATATTCATTTATGAATACTTTAATTAACATATATTAAATTATTTATTTTTAAAAATGGTTTATTATTGATACATTTTACACACGGTTGTAATTCCTTACGTTAATAAAAATTTTTGCATTTATGTTTGAATATATATATATATATATATATAAATTTTAGTTTCAAGAAAATAACTCAGAAAAATTTTAGAATATTTATCAGGCTGTTAGTACAGTCCATAAAACAATAGTAGTATATTCATATTTACATGTATGCTTTTAACATTTATTTATTTTCATTTTTCCAAAACATTTTCATATCGATAATTTAAACTTCATAAAATAAATAAATAAATAAAACGATTTATTTTCCAAATGTTAGTTGAGCAAGTAAAATTGTAATAATTAAATAATTTCATGTATGTTTTTAAAATTCATTTATAAATACTTTCTCCAAATTTTAAGGAAACAATTTCTTGTGATTATTGTGATAATGATGATTTTTAAATACAGATACTACAGATTTTTATGCAATTTAAAAATATTTTATGCCATTGCTATCCCTAAGCAAGCAAAATATAAATTGATATTTTTTTTCGGGTAGTAATAAAGCTAGTGAAATTATAAGAATTAAATAATTTCACGTATGTTTTTGACATCCGCTTATATACTTTTTTTCTTTAAAATTTTAAAGAAATAAATTCTAGTATTTATTCCTATAATGATGTTTTTATATACAAATAATAGATTTTTATATACAAAATGATAAATAAAAAGTATTTCCATAGATGCTTTTTACATTAATTTCCAGAAAATCTGATAAGAAATTGGTAGAAATAGATTTTTTTTTCAGTGTATTAATGAAGGAAAATGAATGATAACAATGAAATAATAATTATCTGTGTAATTTTTACTTTCATTCAGAGATTTTCTCGAAATTTAAAAATAAATAAATAAAATAATAATATTACAGTTTTTTAAAGCAATCATTTTTTGTGTTTTATATCATTGTATTGGATTTAAAATATTGTATTGAAGTAAAAATTGAAGTTTTCTTTTTGCAAACATTAACATTAATAAAGTAAGTAAAATTATAACAGAATAATAAATAATTCCATGCATGCTCTTTGCATTGATACATCAATATTTTTTTTTTCAAAGTTTCAAGGAAATAAATTCTAGTGATTATTTTTATAATGATATTTTTTTGTATAAATGTAACTATATAACAGATTATTTTAGGCATTATTTTAATGTTTTATGTCATTCCTTTAAGTCTTAAACAATCAAAGTAGAATTTTGAAGATTTTTTGTAGATAGCAATGAATCAAGTAAATTGATAATAATAATGAAATAATAATTCCATTTACACCTTATACATTGATATATATTTCAAAAATTTCAATGAAATAAATTTGAGTGATTACTTCTATAATGTTGCTATTTAGTTACAGATTTTTTAAACATTTTTTAGTGTTTTGTTAGTTATAAAGATTTTTAAATTTTATTTTATTATAAATAAAGTATAATTATAAATATTAATAAAATGGACTTATATAAAATAATGATGATGATATTTGAAAATATATTTTTCGAGATTCACATGTTTATTTCCAATATTTGCAATAAAATTATGCATATAGTTATATATATATTAATATAATCATTATATGAATATTAATCATTCATGTTTATACACTTTCCAAAATAAAACGCATTAAAAAATATTCGAAAAATCTGACAAAAACTTCACTTACCCTTTCTAAATATCCTGATTAATATGTTTATAAATATTTTCTAAAAACACATTTTAATAATTTACTTTTTGAACTTTTTTAATTTTGCGTTCATTAATATCATTTATTTTTTTATCATCTAACATTTTTGTATTAAACAGGTATTTGAAAATGAATTTATAATTTTAGAAACGTTGTCTTCCTACTGGACACTGGACGGAAATATTGTCTCCCCAGTCTGTCTTTTTAGGAGTGTCACGGCATTGAGTTCCCGAGGGTTACGGACTAGCCCCTCCCCTCTTTCCTCCCTTTATACTTAACTAATGAACCTCCAAATCTAATCAGGTAAGCCCCTTAACATAATAAACCGGTACACCACATTTGGAGTAAATCGAATGATTCATCGTGAAAAACCCATTTATCTAAATTAAGGGGGGTTTCCCTTAATTTTTCCTAAATTTACAGGTAAGCTCCTTTGCCTCCCTTTATACATAACTAATGAATCTCCAAATCTAATCAAGGCAGCTCCTTAACATAGTAAAGGGGTATACCAAATTTGGAGCAAATCGAATAATTCTACATGAAAAACACATTTATCTAAATTCAGGGGGTTAGTCCCCTTTTCCCCTTTTGTACTTAAGTAATGAACTTCCAAATCTAATCAAGTAAACTCTTTAACATAATAAACCGGTATACAAATTTTGGAGTACATCGAATAATTCTACATGAAAAAACCCATATATCTAAATTACAGGGGAAGGGGGTTGCCCCCTTTCCCTCCTTTATACTTAAGTAATGAACCTCCAAGTCTAATCAGGGAAGCTCCTTAACATAATAAACCGGTATACCAAATTTGAAGCAAATCGAATATTTTCGATATTTTATTGTTCACAATAAAAAAAAATCTGCACCATTTTACAATCATCGACAGTGGCAACGTCATACTACAGGTGACACTCTCTAATTTCTAAGATCGGACTGAAATTCTTTAATGTTGACTATACTACCCTTCTGAGCATTCGACACAACTCTACAGTGACAGAATTATTATTAAATAACCATTGTGATGGTTTGCATTTAATGGAACCTTTTGTAAAATAGCGCGTTACGTACAAAAGTATCAGCACTTGTATTCTGTCTGTTACTAGATAATGTACAGTCGTGGAAAAAAAAAAAAGTAAACACCCCCTACTAACTCCTCAATAAATCATCGTAGAAGAAAGTTACTGGTACCGAACGATTAGAAATAAAGTCTACTTTTAAATGATGTACATAAAATTTTCTTAGGGGTCATCTACATATTAAAACGAATCCAAACTTCATTTTTTTTTTTTTTTACGCATTTTTTAACACGATATTTCAAATCTTCGGTTCAAACTATGTCTAGATATCGAATTTCAAGTCATTTGAATGATAAGTTTTTGAATTATAAACATTCAAAATTGAGTGCTTCTAATGTTAAATTACATTTTCATATTTTTATTTATATCTCCCAAAATTATGCTCCTAATGTGCTAATTTTTTTGCAGTAATAATACTAATATACCCAAACATAAATAAGCTGAATTTGCAATTTTTATAATTTTATTATATGAATTATGAATTATGAAATTAATATCCGAAAAAATTATGAATTGCAGCCTACAATTTTTTTGATTGATTTAGATTTATTAAGTTCTGCTTTATGGAAATTCAAAAATTTCACATTTTTCTTCCAAGTAGTTTTCAAATTATGCTTAAAAAACGGCAAAATGATCGTTTAAGGGGCCGTCTATAATGGAAGTGAGTAGACATTTTGAAATTTATTCTGCCGTACTGTAATCTAACACGCTTCATTGTCTCCTTGAGTGGCGCTTAAGGTGCCTTGATCAAGAAAGGGGCTCTCTCGGTTAACAATCCAGAACGGAACTTCAATTTGGAGACAGCCCTTAAAATACGCTCGTTTTAAAATGATTAATTTCTTGGAAACTTGTGGTACAGATTGCATAAAAATTCGTTTTTAGGCTAATTGAAGGGTGTAGAGTTCATTTATGCTCTCAGAATTCTGTACTGCTATTGAAAAAAAAACAAAGTTGTGGCTCGTTTTAATATGTAGATGGTCCCCTAAGCAAATTTTATATACATCATTTAAAAGTATACTTTATTTCCAGTCGTTCGGTACTAGTAACTTTCTTCTACGATAATTTGATGAGAAGTTAGTAGGGGGTGTTTACTTTTTTTCCACGACTGTACATCATGCTAGGTGTCGCCGGTATTTGTTCATGGATCATGTATAGCAAAACATCATATTCAGCGAATATATTTCCTTTAGTTTCTCCTATTTAATGTTGATTCAGGATCAGCTGCAAATAATTTATTTCTGTGAACCTTTTTCTGGAATTTCGACCAACATTTGTGGTATCAAATCTTATTTTCAATACATGACTTGCGAACACGTCCATTTAACCCATATCGAGTTCAATGACACCTTAAATGCACCTTTTCTTGTTTGATAAGATAAAGAAATGTAATTAAATTCTCTTCAGAAACAAGGGGAAAAAAGGTTAATTAAGGGATAGATGGGCCACGTTTCTTCTTCGCGTTCTACATGTTAGATATTTTCCTATATTTTACTTTTCACAGTATATATAGTGTGATCACGTATAACCTGACCGATCTTTATTTTCGTACCCGTTGATGCTAGGTGCATACTTCCAATTACAAAAAATGGTTTAAATAAGATAAAGAATTATTTTTAAAGCGATTTGGGTCAAGAAAACCGTTTATTAAAAAATTGCGAAATTTAAATTTTTATACGCCCCCCGGTCTTATAAGTGATATTTGGTAAAAATTTACTGTGACACTAACAAGTAAGACAAAAAAGTCCCAATTATCTAATATTAAAATTGACCGAGTTATGAAACTTTGAATTGCATGATTTATACCACTTTTTGCATCTCAAAACAGATGATTTCGGCCATGCTTTCAGGGGTGGCAAGTACTTAAGGTATAAAGGTGGGTATAAAGGACTTAAACTTATTTCAAGGTATCTGCGCTTTGAAAGAAATCGTACAACTATTACGATTGAGGTAACTTTTATTAGTTAAGTTTCAGATTAGTGAAGTTTCAGACATATCCGCCTATGTATTGTAGTTCAGGGAATTCACTTGGAACACATGTAGTGAGAAAGATGAAAGACGATATTTATGCACATTGTTTATTTCTATTTCGTTTTTATTTGAGTTTATCTGCGAAAAAGCAATACTTACTATGTTATTATTTCAAATTACTTTATTAAATTTGTATCTTACAGTATTAAAATATATATGTGCTTAAAAAGACGTTATAAAATCTCATTAAAAGTAAATAAAAAAATAATATTGACACGTCAATATACATTTTAATTTACTTTTAATGTGTTTTTATAACGTTTTTTAAGCAAATATATATTTTAAAACTGTGATATGGTTATTAGTGGACGTAATTTTGGTTTATTACTCGTACTTATTTACATTTGAAAATTTGTATGATTTTGTGCACTGTGATTTTATGTTTTATACAAAATATACATTTTTATTTTCAATACTAATGATTAGACAAATATTATACTGTTTTTTGACTTGAACAACAACCCTTTTGTTATAATCATATTTAACTCTAAAACAACCTTATCTTTCTGATAGGGGGTATATTCGCATCCCCATTTGTATACGGTCTCCATACTATGCATGATAACTTTGAAATCAAATTTCTCAGTGAATATTGGTCGTAAAGATACGGAACTTTTTGTGTTTGCAATACTTTCGAATAGACAAAAAGGTCCCAAAATATAAGTATAGGGACCTGGTGGCTGTATAAAAATTTAGATTCTGTCATTCTTCACTAAATTGTTTTTTCGCTTCACACTTTTTTTTATCTTAACTTTGCACCTAATTTTGACCACTTTTGTAATTGGAAGTAATCATCTAGGACCAACTGTTGCGAAAATAAAGGTCTGTCAGGTTATACGTGGACACCTTGTATGTATAGTGTATGATGTTTATTAAAAAAGTCCTGATGAAGAAGTTCTTATCATTAAAGGAATTTATTTTACAATTTCTTTAAATATTTAGTATGTGCACCATCTCACCCGGACTACTCCAATTGAGGTGGACCATAATAAAATATTGAAATAATTGCACATATATTAAATTTATAAAGGTTTATTTTCATTACTTGAAAATGTAATGAAATTACAATTAAATTAAACATTAAGTTTGCATGGATTATTATTTGACCTTTTAATATACACCTACGACAATTATTATTTTCCCCTTAAAATGTTAATATATTATCAGATTTAAACTTTTTTTAGGAAAATGTTTTATATACCATGTTCTGTACACTAATATTGTTTTCCTGTAATTTCTTTCTTGCTCTTTAATTTCTTCGCAAAATTATCGCCTGTTACATAAAACCGTGAACGTCCTGCATGAAGCCAAGACAAACAAGAAAAACACCGTATCTAATTTACGTTTTGTTTCGTCTCATTGCAATTTTAGTCACCACCCACACATTTTCTGTCGTTCAAATCTGCTAAATAGTCATCACACATTCCTTGCATGATTATATCCATGTTAGAGACGAACGTTTTCTAATATAGGCATTTTCTGAAACTGAAAAATACATTCCCTTGGTATTTTAAATTCAGCTTGTTGAAAAACTAAATTTGAAATTCAAGACTGTATGGCCATCCCTACCGACAGAAATCGTTCTTCATGTCTCCCGATTGCCTTGGTAAAAAGTATAACCCATCCCGGCTCTGCACTATAGATATTACGTCGTCGTTTTAGATTATTCATAAGCCTAATGCTCACAAAGATTACATCATTAGATCGTTCAAATATAAACAAAAATCTTTAAACGAATAACTATTAACATATGAAAGAATTATTTGACTTATTAAAGCAATAATGATTTTTTAGCTGAAAAAACATTATGCTTTTTGAGAAACAAAGTGTTGCACGCCATACAAAATATCTTTGCGTGCCTGACTAAGATAGTTCATAATCTTTGGGACTCAACATTAACGAAATATTTGACTGGTTCATCTCATTTTGTGGTCCATCTCTCCTGTTCTTAATCCATTTATGCCTAGCATCCCATTCTGGTGCGCTTCGAATGTTAATGAATTTGCATAATTTTCTTCTTCTTTATAAGATGAAAATTATATGAAATAATTATCTATAAATGTCTTTATTTATTACCGAGAGATGACAGCTTAAGAAGACTATTTATTTGTTTAAATGAAGGACTTTTTCGGTTTTTACAGATTTTTCATTTTTCAGGATAGCGAAATATAGGACACTAGGCAAGAATGGGTACATATTTTATTAATCATTTAGGGGGCAGTTTTTTATGTAAAATACTTTTCATGGTGATTAGGAAATAAAAATATTTTTAAGCCTCAAATACGATTATTCATAAATTATTATTAATAATACTGATAATGTTATTAGTCTCTATAAGGAAATAAGTATATTTTTTCGTAGTTCATAAAAATAATAATTATACGATATAATATACAATTTATAAGCTTATTTTATATTAATTTAGACAAATAGTATAATTATGCATGTTATACTATTATAACTATTATGCATTTAAATATATTTATTATGTTTACATTTTATTAAATAAATACAAAAATATTTGAGCTTATTTGTTTAGTATTTTTTCCAATGTATCTTGTAACATTTTAAGGTGATTTCACCAACAATTTTGATAAAACAAAAATTCAAGTGCAGTAAAACCTCTAAATAACGGACACCTCGGGAGCACGGAAATTGTCCGCTATTCGGAGGTGTCCGCTATTGGGAAAACCTCAGAGATTCAAAAATTGCTAAGAAAAGTTCAATGCTTCATTAATTGACTTTTATATGTCCTAAAACCTCTATTATATGATTAATCAGAAATTAAAATTATTTTTTAAGCAATAAAACGGAAATACCATTGTGCATACCTTTATCCACTGCTAATTATATTCTTACGAAAAAAATATGTTACAAAACATTGCTTTTGCTTGCGATTGCATGTATTTTTTTTCAATGTGAAGTTTTAACTCTGTCAGTAGTTTTAATCTTTCTGAATCATTTTTTTTTTTTTTTTTTTTTTTTTTTTTTTTTTACAAAAAATGTGTGTAACTGCTCACTGTAATTTGCCGCTTCTTGAAAATTCTCGATATTGCAGGAAGCATCTCAAGTTTCGGTATCTGTTTCATCATCAATAATAGAGTCAGCTTTTGTCGAAAATTCTGAAAGAATATAATCGCATATATGAACCGATTACTCTTTAGTACGTAACTCATCATCGATATTAATGAAATTTTCGGCAGTTACTTCACTCTTGATACATTGCATTAATTCACTTATTTAGCTTAATTTTTCATTTGTGTCGAAAATGTGTGTTTCATTTTATTTTAATGTAAAGCCTGCTTTTCTGAAACACTGTCGTACGATTTTTGTTGTTGTTGTTGTTTACAACTGATGATATCCAAATTATAACATCGAGGACATTACTTAAATTTTGGCAGTTCTCAAGTGTATTCATAGAATCTAACTTTGAACGAACGTGGCGTGATAAAAGCTTTCTGTACCTGTACTACACCTTGATCAAGTGGCTGGCATACTGAAGTTGTGTTTGGTGGGAAAAACACAATTTTAACATTGTCGATTTTCAAACGTTTTGGTTGAGAACTTGCACTGTCCAAAAACAAGAGAACTTTTCTTTGTTGTCTTTTCATCCTATTATGAAAGGAAGTTAACCACTCAATCATTAAAGGACTGGTCATTCACACTTCTTATTCACACTCCACACAATACCAAATTTATTAAGTTGAATGTTCTTTGGGAAACACCTGAGTTTCAGAGATCTGTCCAATAATAAGAGGGATTTCTAACTCTCCTAACACATTGCAACATAATAAAATAGTGAGCGGCTCTTTTGACATTCTTCCGCCGATAAAGTCATCCTTTTAAAAACACAATGTCTTATTCGGTTAAATTCTAAAAGAGAATCCGGTTTCATCGGAATAAAAAATGTTTCTCTCCTCATAACCTTCACAAATCGATTGCAGTCATTCATTCCAATCCTCCACATCTTTAATATCTACAGATTTTGCTTCTCATATTGTTTTGAAAGAGATGTTGTGCCAAGATCCTTTACATCTTTTACAGCGATCCACTGGAAGCTTTGAAATCGCGTAATATGAGTTCTTTAGCGATTTCCTAAAGCCTTTTCCTGAATCCAGGGCCCACTGATAGGAATGTTTTTTGAACGAAATGATGTAAACAAATTTGGAATTATCACATTTTTGGTGTTCTCGTTAGAGTTGGTAATTCAAAAATTTCTTATTTCTTCTTTATTTCGTGAAATCTCTCCTACCAGTGTTTTATCTATTTTAAAACGTGTAGCAAGTATCCGTGTTTTTTCTTTGTTTCTTGACACTGTATAAGATTATCCGAAAAATTGTTTGAGCTGGGGTATAATGAAACCAAAATACTAGTCTGCGTATTATCTGCCCTGAAGTTTCATGCCAATTGTGAACGAAGTTATCTTACACGCATTTAAAACGAAAGAGAAAATGATGTATGTAGGAATTACGCAGATCAAGGAATTTGCGCTTCTAGACATTAATCAGCAGAAAATCCTAAATCTTTCAAGAAGGTACGATTTATATCTCTGACGTGACGTGGGGGGGGGGGGGGGCATTCCCCAGCTCACACCCTACATTTATCTGTGGTCGCAAAATTTGAGACACATTGCTCTGATAAATTTAGACGCTTTTTACTTCTTTTCCCATTTTGTTTTTCTTTAAAAAATAATTTTTCATCCTTTATCGCCAAAATTACTGTCTCTATTCGGAGTGTCCGTTATTCAGAGGTTAACCATACAAAAATTTAGGTTTTGGGAGTGGGGACTGGAAAACTGTCCATTAAATAGAGGTGTCCGCTATTCGGGAGTGTCCGTTATGGAGGTTTTACTGTATAAATCGGTTAACCTAATGTTAAACAAAGTCTTTGAAATGGATGTCATACGTTGCATATAACATTTCATGGAAATTCTTTTTAACTTTTCAAACAGGATTGGGACATTTTGAAGGAATAAATGTAATTAACATTGTTTTTATCGTTTACTTAATGAATAACGTGTGATTCATAACCATGTATCATACCTATATTAACAATGTAATTAAATTCGTTATCTAAGATTTCTTCTGAACGAACTGAATAAACAATCTAAAAGCTACCATTTTATAATTCAAAGAAGCTGCTGCAGTAATTGGGATAATACAGTCTAATTTGATGAATTTCCGATAAATTTTACATTTTTAAAAAGTTGTCTCCTTTAATGAGACAGACATCAAGAAATAGTTATCCTACAAGTTGTTATCCTTCAATTTCATCGTAACATAATGTTATTGACAATCTGGTTAATACAATCAAAACATATTTCCAAGACACAGCCTTTTTCCCTCCCAGAAAACGAAAACATCAGCTACATAACGCAACTATAAAGCGGTATTTGATTTGATAACCTAAGAGGGACTGCTCAGAAGAGGATACTAAGTCCGTAGAGCATAATGTCCCTCCCTGATTCCTTTATTAAGGACTTAAAAAAGTTACATTGATTAGCAAGTCATCTCACAATGAGATCCCGCAAAAACCATGACAAGGGGCGGGATAAAAGAAAGGTTGGCTCCTACCTGCCTGCGCAAACACAAACGCGACACGGAGCGAGGCGGGTAAAAAAAAAAAAAAAAAAAAAAAAAAAAAAAAAAAAAAAAAAAAAAAAAAAAATTACTGCCGGAAAACAGATTTCTGGACACTGGACAGTCGGGCAATAACGGTGCCACCTGAGCAAGCTACACATAAAGTGAAATTAGCATTACAGACATAAAATATACGCTTCTAGAAAGGGTGTAACATAATACATTCGGCGAGAATACAGAAAATAGGGTACCCTATCGGGGCTTCATTCACTAGTTCAAAATACATGTCTTTTAAAAATAAATACATTGTTTTCCTTAATTAAGTTGTTGCCAGATTTTATTGAAACTTTCATTTTATCGCTTAAATGGAGTAACTCATCAATAGTTAAACAAATGGAGCATTACGGATATCAATGGAACCATGTCATAACTTCGCAAAATTAAATTTTCAGGTAATAAGAGTTTTCATGAAATATAATATTCAACATGTGACCTACAATTCAAAAAAGACTTTGCTTAATATTATAATTAGAAAAATATATCCCGATCAACCGAAGTTGTTTTTTGTTTTTTTTTGTGGGTGGGGGGGGGGGTGTTAAAGACATTTCTTTTATACTTTCAGACATTACAGATTCTTCGTATATAGTAGGTATGACAAAACGTCGACTATTTGAAAGATTGAAAGAGCATAAAAATGATGTAAAATATAATAAAATATCTACTGCATCATCAATAACTTTCCTTAATTGAAATATTTCGTCTATTGACTTTGACAATATTCAAGATCATTTCCAAACAAGTCAATCCGACTAAAGCAATCATTCATGAATCTTTAGAATTTTGTTAACTCAAGAAATATATAATGATAATGTTTCATTTTCTGTTCCTGCAGTTTGGATTATAATTTTGCAAGAACTTGTTGTAATGAAGTAATGTTCCTCTAATTTATTTCTGGCTAAGATTTGGCGCCACTGAGGTTATTTTAAATGTTTTTATTTTTATTTTTTTTATTATTATTCCAGTTTGAATTTTGCAAATTTTAATATAATTGTGTAAATATTTATTGCCATTTTGTATTTTAGAAAATTTAGTCCAGATAATGGATTTTAAGAAAAAATGAAACGCTGAGTATAATTTTTATTTTTATTACTGTGATTTTACTTTTTACAACTGTGTTTAAAATCTCGGAATAAAATAAACATTGGTTAATAACTTTTTATTTTATTATCACAATATACAAAAGTCAACGTTTGTCTCTGGCTCATTTTTCATAACGAAATTTAAGCTTCATCAATCTTTTATATTAAAAAGCGACTGTCCGTTTGCATTTCATAGCTAATCCTCCTAGAATATGGAACTTTGGGTGATCAAATTAACGCCGGTTATCCATTTGGATCCGAGGATGTGAGAAACAGTCTTCGAATATTTAAATTTGAATTAGTTTTACAGATATTAATTTTATTGTAATTTTTATTGACATTTCTGTGATGATGGCGACTAAATTTTTCAATTTTTATGGAGAGAAGGGAAAATGAAAGGAATCACTAAATTTCATTGTTTGACATTATTTTTCAATATAAATAAACTGTTATTTGTATAAATAGCGACAATAATATTGTGACTTAAATGTATTTTTTAAGAATATTTTAAGAAATACAAACTTAATTCGCATATTCAAGATTCAGGAATCATTGTATTTTAGAAAGCATAAAATTGTCTGTCGATTGGAGTATTGAGATAAATTCTATTGACGTATAAAAAACATATATACATTGTAGATTTTTGAATTTACTTTAAAGTAGAAAATCAGATTTTCAACTATTTCCGTAATATGGCGTTTAAAACTTTTATTAAGGACATTAAAAAATGTTTTACGGGAAAAATTATATTTTTCTAAGCATTCATTTTTATCCATAAATATAAAATACTGTTGAATAATTTGGCCAAAACAATGTCACTTTTCTATAAGGTCACCCAAATGAAATCATTTCTGCCAACTTTGAAAATCTAAGGAAAATCTTGGAAGTACGAAAAGCTTTTCTCAAACAATGCTGTAGAATATATGCATTTTTTATAGACGAAGCTTTTGGCTTAAATACTAAATATAATTTTTTATTTAAAATACTGTATTTAATAAAAACAGTACTATAATTGCCTTGTAAATTTACAATAAATCGGGATTCCATTTTTCCCAAAAAGAATCGAATGATATCATGAAATTCAAAAGCAATGCTACGTGTAGCCACGCACCTAATGTTTAGAATCGCCGAAACGCTTTTAATAAAGTAAATCTGCATTTGAACATTCCTTGTTACGCTTTAAAATAAGAACTAATAAAAAATATTAAAGGATATTTTATTTTTTATATATGTGTGTTTTAAATGTTTATTTGAATATTTTTTATAATGACTCATGCTATTTTTGTTATAAGTTTACATTAAACTCATTATGAATGTTTAAAGAAAATTTTTTTTATGATTTTGTACTGTAAAAATGCAATTTTTTTTAAACATACATTGTGGTTAACACTTTGACCGCCGAGTCTCAAATACATTACTTTTTCGAAACCACCCAAATGCATATTTTATTATGCATTTCATTTCGCACGATCAGCAACTTTTCTTGTAAGATTAACACGGAATCGGTGATCTTTTTGCCGTAATAATTGGCCATGCGATCGCAAGGTCTCATGATGCGGGAATCGATGTCCTGTATGAGGCCACGTAGACTTGTAATTTTTTTTAATTTTCAATTTCAGAATAGATACTTTGAGATATTGACGGCTCATTAAAAAAAAGTTTATATATTAATTATGATTTTAAATTCTGTATTAATGTTCCTAGCGATTAATAAGATACTAAGACACAATGATATAAACAAGAGGACTACGTCTGAATTCATTCATATTTATAAAATCGTTTCAAAATAACAGACATTACATTACATTACATGATAAAAACACTAAAAACAATATAAAAAGACGTTTCGGATTCATTCTGAATCCCTCATCAGCTAATTCCTAACGTAAAAGTCATGCTAGGTTTTAAAGATCAACAAATAGAAAATCATTACATCAAGTTGCCAAAAAATTATAGTTAAAACAAAACTGAATATTCTATTGGTAGAGATGCAGCCTCGTTAATTGCTTTATCAGCAGTTCTCGTGTACCAAGCTTCCAAAAACATACGACTTACATAGGTGAAACCAACCGCACACTTGAAACTAAACTTAAGGAGCATAAACATGCTTTTAGAAATAAAAATTTAAATTCTAAAATTGTTGACCACGCCATGAAAACTGATCATTTTCCGAGTTTTGAGAATGCTTACATAATTAGATCAGTCTGCAGCATTTATGCAAGTCGTATGTTTTTGGAAGCTTGGTACACGAGAACTGCTTATAAAGCTGGTAACTGCTGGAAAACTGCTGATGAGGGATTCAGAATGAATCCGAACGTCCTTTTATATTGTTTTTAGTGTTTTTATCATGTAATGTAATGTAATGTCTGTTATTTTGAAAAGTTTTTATAAATAAGACACAATGAATTTAAATTTATATAGATCTGATTTTTTTTTTTTTTTACTTTTAATGTACAGTTTTTCATCTAACCAATTCACACAAAATAATATGAACTTTAGCTCTTTTTTCTCTCTCTCTCTCTTTTGTTTTTTGCTGTGCACAATTCACACAAAATAAAGAGTTCCCACGAACATTCTTAATTGTATTGTCTTAACATTGTTTTATTAGGCTAAGTTTTCATTTGTTTGAATCTTCCTTTATTTCCGTAGACGGAGAACTTCAAGGTCTTTTTCAGTGTATTTTCTCCGAGATCCTCTGCTAATATTATAATATAGGCTCTTCTTCTATTAGAACATCTTGAAACTTTAAAAACTACTCAGGTATTTGTTATCGTTAGATTTTGAACCATATCCTTCATATAATATGCTACACCAGATCTTCGATGTAGTTCAGTATTTCACTTCTTTCAAATCATTTTGAAGGGGTAATTTATTTCGTATACACTTTTTTTTTCTCTCATTTATTTTGTATTTTCTGCAAAACGCTTACGATTTATTGGTATTTCATAACTTTCTCTGCATCATTTTCTTGGCTATTTTCATTCAGCCCTCTGCCATTTGAACAAAGTTCAGACAACGGGATTTTGTGGGCATTTTCACAAATATTTTTGTTCTTTATGTCAAATTATTATCATTATCGCATATAATTTCTTCACTATAATCATTTTCTGAATGTTCGTTTCGCAATTCAAAAATACCCACATTCGAAAGACCTCAATCACTATAAATGTGCGAAACTGTAGTTTCACTAACAGACTTTTTCTTCTCGTATCGCCTGAAACAGTTAAAATATTCTTTTTTTTTTTTTTTTTTTAGTTTCTAAAGTATTACAAAGATAACAATCTGCAACGTTTAAACAACAGCTTCAACTAAAAAAAGAAAAAAACAACGTGCACATTCACGTCGCAGTTGCATGAGAGATGTCTGAACACACTCCTCCCTTCATCCCCGCACCTCTTTTGTGAAAAGCAAGTGCGATACATCTCCTTGTATTATTGTACTGTTTTTGAAAAATATAGTCTCGGGAACCCTGTTGAAAAAAAATTTCAGCTATGATTCATCAGAGTAATTCTAGGAATACAGACCAGTAGATAAATAAGTTTTCTTTGGAATTCATCTAAATTCGTGTTCAAGCATTATACTGAGAAATTAGAAAAAAAGTAAAAAAGTGTCAAAGTTTTACTTTGAAAAACAAAGAGTTACGAGCTAAAAATCACATCTTGGGTCACATATAACCCGCCTCGGTAATTCTAGTGTTAATGTGTTATAATTCTCATTTTTGAAGAAAAATAATTGTCATTTAAATAACATGATACGTTTACAAATCAAAAGAATGTATAAAACTAAAGAACAAGAATTCTGCTTTTTCAGAATTTAGTGTCGCCCCCGCCATTTCCATTACTTCATTTTCTTCTCATGGACTTATGGCTTCTATTATTATGAAACAGCCATTATAAATGAAGTGTTAGGTGAAGATGAAAGAGCAGCCTTAAAAAGTTAGAACTCTGATTTTCTGGTCAGAATGGCGGGAAAAATGGTCATAATTTCTTTTTACGGCTGCTCTTTCATCTTCACCTATCACTTCATTTATCATGGTTGTTTCATAATAATAAAAGCCACCGGTCCCTCAGAAGAAAATAACTCGGTTAAGCGTGACTCTACTGCAGTACAAAACATAAATCAATTTTAAGACTTAAAGCACACGTTTTATTTTATGTAAAATGACGTCATTCGCATCCGATTAAGAATTCCACAGTTGCGATCTACTCTTAAACATCTACAGTAAAGCGTGCATAACACATCACTATCGCGAAATAATGCACAAATGCGGCAAAAAGATGACGTCATTCAAGAAAATCGAAAAAAAAAGGCTATCTAATGATTCATAGATACTTACAAATAAATATAGTATATAATAGCTCCATTGTTTTAACAGAAATAATTCGTTTATATTTTTTTCAAAATAGCACGTATTTCAATTACATTTTCTTTCGGTTGTTACGAGAAAATGGCAACAAAAGTATATAATTACTTTTTTAAAACTATTTTTCCTTTACTTTCTACAGAAATTGAGTACTTCCGCTGCCAAAATAATCAAATGGCTCGAAAAACTACAAAAAAATTAATATTTCAAAAATAAATGGAGATACAGTTTTCAAACAAAATGCATTTAAAAGAACACTTTTTTTTCCAACACGACGGTATAAAAATTGAAAATGTTCGATGCTTAGAAGTTGAAAAAAATTGCTAAAGAGTATTTAATCGTAATGCTTTGTTTTACGGATAGCTTCTGTAAGGTAACGTTATTTTTTGGACACAAAATTAGCTGGGAGAAAGAAAGAGCATACCGTACCGGGGGCTAATAATCTGAAACATCTTGATAAAAAAAATCCATAAAATAGTTTATATTTTTCACTTAACATATTTTCCCTAACTAAATCAATGTAAAGTAATAAACAGAAAGTGATAGAGATTCTAATAATAACAATACCAAATATCTCCTAAACATTATTTCTTAAAAAAAAAGACATATGTTTAAGAAATCATTCTTCGGCGCAATAATTCTTTGATGAAACTAATGCTGAATTTATTTATTTCTGGGATCTTTTTATTTTCTGATTTTTCCGATAACAAATCGACAACGTCTTTTAGACACTTTTCTAAAAGAAAAGTATAATTAAGTATGCTAATTCTTGAACTGATAACATTCATTCAACAACGAAAGAATTGTCTTCAGTTTCTAATTACACCGCTTAGAAGAAAATAAATTTGTTGGACAAAGCTACAAATATATATATATATTTTATTTGACACTAGGTAATTTTAAAGAAAATAAAGTAATTTACGAACCAATACATGTATTATTATTCTAAGAATAAAACCATTATTTTACGCTGTATTTAATGATTACATATTCAGATGTTCAATGGATTAAATATTTAAAAGCTTTAACTTAATTCAAAAAAATCGTTTTGTTTAATAGAAAATTTTAAATTTCAACAGGATCACTAAAATCTATAAAATGATAATATTAAATTACGTTTAAACTTTCCGCATATACAGAATATATTTTTTTTCTACTTATATAACTTGATCCATAATGACAATTTGTTTATTAACCTTATATATTTCAGTACTTCTATTATTTTAACGTTTTAAAAATTTATTTCTGTATCCTTGGTTAAACCTTATTAATTTAAAATAAATATAAATAAATTAAAAATTTTAAATATAATTTAAATTTAAAATTTATTTGTTCTAATTAAATGTAAACTACTACAAAAATTACATTACTGTAAACCATACAAAACTGTTGGTATAAATGCAAAATACTTCGTTTTATCTTAAAATGATACATTAATTTTCCAATGATCAACTTTTTTAAAATTTCATTTTAAGAATACAAGTCATATGATTAAAAAAAGAAATAGTAAACACGTTAATTAAGTACATGTTTGTAAAGATTTTAGTGAAATATTAAACATTCCTTTTTTTATATTTTTTTAAGTCAATGGTTTCTACTAATTACTTTAAATGAGGTTTCTAATTCAGTTCTTGCTCAGAAAGTTTTGTTTTTCGATAGTTATTTCGTATTTCAGTTTTAAGAAGAACTGTACATTTGAGGCATTTTTACATAGAATTTCAGGAACAACCTAATAAATTTCCCTTCAATGGTGTTTAAAACTAAAAAAAATACTTGTGTAATTTTTTTTCAAATTTATATCTATTGTACATTCAACACTATTATATAAACGGTATCGCAAAAAGTTTGCGTAGTAAAGAAGGTATTTTAATCAACTATAGACCAAAGATTATATATCTCATACAGATCTGACTCTTCCATAAGCTCAATGGTATCCGAATCGCAACTTCAGAGCCTCTAGTGCAGTGGTTCCCAAACTTTTATTGGCCACGCTCAACAGAAGCATCTGTAAAATCACGATTGTCCTCCCCCCCAATCCCTTTTTTCCCACACACACACATTCTCTGACAGTTATCTCTTACACCATTTTAAAATGAAGTTTATCAACTTCCAGGAAGCCTAACAGAGGGTTAATAATAACTATTCATTTCGCATTTTTTAAAACTTATTAAAGAGATGAATTTTCTGACATAAATGTGTTTTTAACAATTCTATAAATAAGGCGATAAATCTTCACTTTTATGCCCAAAAGCGTATTGTTGTGCGTATTCCACTTACCTAAATATTTAAAAAAAGTTTAATATGATCCGCCTTTTTAGCTTCACAAAATGCTGAAGAGACTCACATTTAGCATTAAAATTTATAACAAAGAATATACAAATTTTTCTGTTAATAACAAAATGCACAAGAAACATAGCAAGATTCTGACCTTTATCAATTTTAAGTTGTCATTGTCATTATTCTCTATGAAAAGATATTTATCTTTTTTCTTTCCTTCTCGAGCATCGTCAATTGACTTCCATGTATTATAGGTTTTTAAAATTTAAATTGTGTACATTTTCTATTCATTTACTGTGTAGGGAGTGACTGCACTACAGTCTTAAACATTTATTATTTACGCATTTCCTTTCTTTTAAAGCTATTTAAGATTTATATATTTTATAAAGTTTATTGTACCACCTTTAGATATTCCGAATATATTTTTTGATTAAATAAGTTCAAGATAGTAAAATTTAGATATACCTTTACATAGGGTCATTTTCAGGTATAAAAGTTTCTTCATGTTACATACAGCAGAGCAAATAGATACAGAAAGCTCATTTAATAAATAATTGAAAAAGTTAAGAAAAAATGTAAATTAGACAACATACCAGAAAAATTATTAAAAAAATAAATATTAAAAGGGAGTATTAAAATACTTTTTAAAAGTTATTAATGTAGTTATTCCGGTGTGGATGTTATTTTAAGCTTTTGATTCGGAACTTTTTCAAATTCAACAAAAAAATATTATTATTATTATTATTATTATTATTATTATTATTATTATTATTATTTTATTTTTTTAGTTTAAAACAATACTTTTCCAAAAAACCTCACAGCAAATGAGTGAGTTGCAAATTTGGAACTGCCCCCCTAAAATGTCGAATTGCCCACCGGTGGGTGACATGTTGGGAACCATTGCTAAAGTGCAAACAGTCGACATTTTGACATTTAGTACTAGCAACAATAATAAAATTTCTTAATTCTCAATGCACCGTTCACGATTCCTATATTTTATACACATCTCTTTAAATTTATAATATAGGTTACTATTCTGAAAGAATCATGTGTGATAAAACGCAAAAAATATTGGAATATTGTGATATCTGTTAAACCATGTTGTAATACGATATTTTCCAAACGTCTTCAAAAAGACTTCCTTAAACTATTATCATATAAATATGAATAGAATAATACATAAAATAAGTATAGTCGTTAGATTTCAAATAATGAGATAATCCTTAAATTTCAGTAAATCTATTAAGATATCTACGATTAGCATTTTAAAAATAAAAGTAACTTTGTTATCACAATGGAAAAAAAAGGAACAGAAATTCTTAATTAATCGCAGCATTATCTCATGAACATAATATTAATATTTTGAACAATTATCCAAGTTACATTGCCTACGTATCTCAAAGAAGTGAAACATTAAAGTGTTTATTAATATTTTTAGGATATTCTATAACAGGAAAGAAATAATGAACAACCTTATACGTATAATACTAGGATCTTTTATAATCTGTCATCATTAAAATGATACGTCCTGATCCTGAAAGGAAACACGGAAAGAGAAAGGCACCGAGAGTAGCGTATAGAAAGTTTTATTTACCCCTTAATAGCTAACAAACATCCAAAACTGTGTTTGTTGGGATATAATGAGGATATTTATTTTAAGCTAGAGATAAGTTATCAGAAAGAGGTTTGGAAAAGTAACACGATACAGTGCAAGGATTGTTCTTGGCATAAGAACACTTGAAGAGTATTCTAAAGTAATAAATGATGGATCATTTTGTTAACAGTTAGTAAAAAGTTTGAAAACTTTAATATAATTTAATATCACATTTAAATAATGACTTGTAAAATGGCTATGTCTTATGAAACAAAGCACGTGCTTGATGAGAAACTTTCTGCAAGAGAATGACCTATTCTTACATCGAAAATGCAGCTTCTGCATGCACATTACATGAGACTTGCATTTTCCAACTCTCCGAATTATAACTGTACACCGAAAAAGCCTTTAGAGATTATTTAAATAGCACTGCGGGATATATTAAGAAGTACAGTCTTATAATATTTCTTCAGTTTTATTCTATAATAGTTACATTGTTTGTAAATCTGAAATTCAATTTATTAAACTCAATATTCGAAGATAATTTCTACGTCACTGAATCAGAAAAGTTTATATCTCTTGCTTTAGTTTGCCTTTCATTGGTAGTGCTGGTTTCTAATGCTTTAATAGGTACAGTTGCTTAAACAATTTTCAAGAAAGTAGGCAAGTGATTAAATTATTATCTATATACACCGCATGAAACTTTCACTTATTAAATACTTTTCCTTCTTAAAATCTGCGGGACACAATAACTAGTTTGTTAACGATATTTATTAATTAGAAATATTTTAGAAAAAGGAGAATAAAAACAACACTAATTTCCATTATGCAGAATTGCTATTGCATACATGCAGACATAATTGGCATTATGTCTTTAAACTGCAGATAATATTAACATTGTCAAAAATGTAAATGTTGCTTAATCTCCCAAAATATAGTATAAAGACTAAATGAAATATAGAATAACCTCTTCCCTACATAACCACTATTCCTTAAAGTATTTTTATCTTTAGAAACCGCTCAAATCAATATACATTCGAGGTAAAAGAATCATTTATAAATAAAAAGTGTTGTCAATGATTTTAGAAAAAAATTCAGTGTATCATTTATGGTGGACTAATAAGTTTTCTCAAACTGCAATATGCGTTTACATATGCAAAAGAATTAAAAAAAATAATGTTATGTTCAAGATGTTATTTTATCCTGTTTGTCAATAAAACATGTTTGTTGAACGTGAAATTTTTAATTGAGAAAAAACTCGTTAATTTTGAAAGTAGGCCGTTACATTTTCAGAAAAAAAATTAATTTAAAAAAGCAGTGAAAATGTGATAAAATTTATTACAAATTTCAAAAAGAAAGTTTTTAATCAATTAAAAATCAATATCTTTTATCGTGAGAATAATTTCTTTACTAAAAATTTATTTCGTCAACGATATTTTAAATGCATTGATTTGGAAGTGAGAAAATTGCCCTTTGGATAGAATTATTATTTTATGCAGTATAACATTGAAAGCACAATCAGAATTTAATTATGAATACCTTACAATTCCTTACTATCTAAATTAAGAAATATAAATATATCCATACAACTTTTTACATAATATTGTTTTTCTGATTTTTTTTTTCCTTTTTTCCTGTGCAATAAATAATATATATATATATATATATATACTTTGTATCTTCTAACTTTTCTGAAGAAGAGTTAAATATTGCAGTATGATAAATAGGTAAATAAAATAAAATACTCGATTTTTGTTATTATAATTATATATATTTTTTTGTTATTATGATTATTTGTTGCTATAATTTAAATGATATTAATATTTTGAATAAGTCATTGCTTTTGAAAGTAAGGCGCGTTAATTGGCACATAAAAAAAACATGATATTTTTCAACTAATATGGCTGGCCATTACTGGATATTAAATTTGAATAGCATAAAAGCACAGAAAAAAGTCTATAACTGCTTACGAATATTTTAAAACTCATTCAGATGCAAAACTATATCATTATATATTCATTCATACATGCATTATTCCGAAGTCATTCAAAGATTATATTATCAAGCAATAACGTAAATTGGACATACCCAACTTTAGAAATTAACGGTTTATACGGGGAGCTGCAGATATTTGAGAACGAAATAACTCCTTATTTCATACCATAACAGAGACTAGAGAACATTTTCATTTTATCGTTCTGTACAGGTGACCACATACACAATGGCTGACATCATGGACTCAAACCACCATCAACCACAATGACAGCCTCTACACGTTATCAAAATCAACGGAATTTATTAATCGGATGTGCTTTGGGAACGCTTACCATTGAATACAAACGGTTGCCCTGAGAGCGCAGCAGTGTTGTGTTGATGCCTATTAGAGTTCCTTTTAACCACACCACATTCATAACAGCCCATCGGGATAATACGTGTAGAGTGAGAAGCTAAGGAGGACATGATCAAGGAAGTTTTTAGCCTTACATTACTGTGTTGTATGGGCCGAATTGGGTGGTGCAGAGTCTTGCTGAAAAACATACGCCCCCCCCCCACCACCACACGTGTTTTAGAAGTAATCTAGAGCTTTAACACCTCGATATAAACAACAGCGTTGACTCTTCCGCGTTGAAAAAAGAAATGTGGAAGCGTCAGGTCTTCATCGCTATTCACAATTCCACAGAATCATCAATGAGGCTAGAATTTTTTTGTGCATGGCGGTCTTAAATTCTTTGGGGATTTTACATAGCCATCATGTTTTTTAAGGTTCACTTTCTGGACCTGGAACAAGTTGTTCTCATCTGTGGAAAACGAGAGCATTGCTGACTCCTCTTCTTGTTTCAGCTTGTTATGGAGGAGTTTGACGTCAGGCCGTTATCCATTTCTCTATCGGACAAGAATTGTCCTCTTCTATCACGTATGACCTCACGAATTGCACATCGTATTGTGGCCTCATAAAACTACAGCTCGCTATCGAATGACCTCATAGACTTCCTAGGTTTTTCGTCTACAAGAAGTACGAATTCCGGTGTTTAGATAATGTTACATCGCAGGCAATGCATTTCCCGTAAGAAACGGCTGCCACATCAAATCAAGAATCCTTCAGTTCGCCCCTTACTTTAAAGATGAATGACTGGATGAGTTTCGGGAATGAAGCAATATCTAAATCGAAGTGTTACTTTGCCAGTGAGACAACGAGAACGTATCTCTTCATTTCCTCAGTCTAGTTTTTGACATGTTTACATGTAACCGAAAAGTATTTATAACCATGGTGTCCAGAATGGTATTTCACTACAAAGTGTGTTCTCGAATACATTCCGCACCCTGTATGATAGCATCCTCGAAAACTATATTCCGGTTTGAGAAAACAATTTATATACTGTAAAAACTACTTAGAATTATTTCTGAAAATTAATGCCAGCAACAGAATCTTTTTTTTTTTTTTTTTTTTTTTATACTAAGTTTTTTGCATCACTAAAATATATTGACTTCCGTGGATTTTAAGGATAAAAAACATTTCCGGTGGACAACTCGTAAGAAGTTATTGTATATTTTCGTTCGTGGTTGTATTGGGTTTCTCAGGACTGGAAATATTTATCTTTTTTAGATTTTCGTTCATATTTCGAAACTGTATTCACCTTACTCTGTGTCGTCTACCCGTCACAGAGTTCGGTCCCAGTAACTGTATAGGTTAGAGTCTTTCAATTTTGCCTACTTATAGCTGAATACCTCTAATCACAAGACATTTAATGATTTTTTGAAAAAGTATTACATTGTTTTAATTAAATTAATTAGTTTAATGACATCCAAGCATTTTTGCGATTTTGATTTGAAAACCGATCTTGCTTTGTCGTGCAGGTTCCATAGCTCCGTCGTAGCGCATTTACCTGGTAACCAACAGGATCCCGATTCAAAGCTCGGTTTCGGAGATTGAAATATTTTCCCCAGACTAGATTACACTGTTTAATACTTTCAATTTTACAATTTTGTTGTAACTTCTTTTTGCCATTTTAAGGCCTGACGTACTGTAAAATAGTTTATCAGTTATTATTATTATTAATTATTATATTTTCGAGAAATTTCGAAATTTTATTTTGATTTTATTTCAGATTCAGGTGGATGTAACTAAAAGAACTTTCGTACTTTTTGTTCCTTTTCAAGTAATTTGTTGTTTTCGCCAAATTTATATGATGTAATTAAGTATGCTTTTCAGATATTCAAACGTATAATATTACAAATGTCTAAAAAGCAGTTCTTGAATATTTTTTATTTGATTAAAATTATATATTCCAAATGTAATAATTTAAAAATTGCGTTTAATGCTTTTGCTATCTATGTTCTTCGTGAAAATGATTAAAGACTTAATAATTTTGAATTATTGATTTGGATTTATTAATTAAAGTAGAAAGTGTTTTGAAATGAATGTTGAACTAAACGCTCTGTGCGATCTTCCTCCACACTTACCCGCTTGTTTACAGTTTAGGGTTTTTTCAAAATTATATTATTATACAACGTTCTTAGACGTTCTTTTACTTTATGTAGTGTAATATTATTATTAATTCCTTAATATTTAATTAGTAATTTTGATTTTAGTTTCATCTCTAGGTATAATTAACTACTTTAATCGTCTTAAAGCTGATTTTTTTTCTTTTTTTATCAAGATAATGTGAAATAAATCATAATTTTTCTATTTTAAAATGCCAATGTTCTAAAGAAAATCAGTAAAAGAAAAATATTTCCATTTCATACATGAAATCTAATTTAGGATCTTCTAGACATAATTAAAAAAACTGTTCATGCCTTGAAGGTTAACATCCTTTTCGCTTTTATTTTCCGTTATATCCATAATTATATGTTACATTTGAAGAGTTTCTTTAGTGAAAAAAATTATTTATTTATATTTGATACTATCGTACAGAAAACATGGTATCATTTATGAAAGTTTTTAAATGCAACAGAAATAAAATTTAAAATTTATTATACAAATTTAACTGAAAAAGTCGTATGGAATTTTAATAATAAGTCTTTGATATGAGATTTTAACATTCTGCCATATAATAACTGAAATATAATTTTGAGTTATACTTGCATTACTTTTTAACAGTTTCACTTATTTAATTTTAATGTTATTTATAGTGATTTAGTTCATTATGTAACATTTCTTTATGTAACATGTCTTTATTATGTCATTATGTCTTTATGAACTCCTACCTTTCGTTCGCTCTTTCAATGTTTTCGTAACATATTTCTTCAATCGCAGACGTTTCGAAAAATGCAACATAAATGTATGATTAATGAATTACATTCACATACCAAACTCCCCTTTACAATTTTTTTTAATGGAACAAATATGTATAAATAACAATTTAAATTTACTCTTAAAGTTAAATTTATTTTAAGTTTTTGAAAATGCAGAAAAAAATGTATAAATTATTATTTAAATTCATACTGCAAACTTCCATTTAAAAAAATAATAAAAATATGCTTGAGAATATATTTATTTTTAATTTAATTCATTGGTTAAGATGTGTTAATTAAAAATATGTAGTATCTATATTGTAAATCAAAACCTTGTACTTATATATTTCTGATGTCATATCGGCGATGCAACGGCTATGCAACACTAGAAAAACGGCGAGCGGTTATTTTGACCGCTACTAAATAAATATATTTTGGTTCGAGCCAGAAATGTCTTTATAAAACTAGTTTTAAAGATGCAAACAGAAAACTAGTTAAATAAATAAGTTAATAATTTAAAATAAAAATTCTGGTGTCAAATATTTTTTATAAAATTTGAGTAAAATTCCCCGTCTTTCTAGTGCTAAGTAATCGATTTTGTTTTTACAAGAAATATATTAACTTTTAACCATGGCACAGATTCAATTTTTATACCATAATCTAAGGGGGAAATATTCAAATTGTTTAAAAATCGAATCCGAATTAACTGATTATCATGAAAACATTAATACTATAACTATTGAGGTAGATCCACACCCTATCAAATCATACGCTCCTTGAATTTCAGTATTGTTGTTTACAAGAATGAATAATAGGGATATCTACCGTCAGAAATTAATTGATTAAATAAAGCGGAAATATTAAAATGAAATAGTGCTTATCAAACTCAAGGTGTGGTGAATAACCTCTTCAGGTGCATACGTTTTTTTCTCTCTCTTTCCAGTTTAAATATAAAGTGAACTACTCAAGAAATGTTTTTTCCGTTTCCATAGAAGAAATATATTCATTAGTGACGTCTGGAAATTTGATAAATGAATGAGTTCTTCTTTTAACGATAAAATATTTTCCCCTTTTCATTATATATTATGTACATATTCTGTCCTGGAACGATTTTGACAAACTTTAACATTAAATATCGCTGAAAATAATTGTTCAATTTAAAAACTGTCTACATCAGTGTCTTTATCAAATATTTCCCTATAATGCCAACGATTTTCATATTTTTGTATGCAGTAGTTTTGTTAATATTAACGAATAAAAACTCCAGTTCACAAAATTCAAAACCGGCGGCGGTGACAGCGTTAGTTTCTTCTTTTTTTCGAATAGAGATTCTGTCCATATTATATTTCAAAAAGTTCATGTGGGAGATTTTAGTAAAATAATTATTTATTTATATTTTTAATTTTTATGAAATCATGTATTACCTTTTTACTAATTACGTATATTTTCTTCCCTGAAATTTGTAAATTACGTTTACTTATGTATGTTCATACATTTTATAGTTATTAAAATGTGGATGATATAGTACTTTAAATGTACTTTAATTTTATTTCAGAAAGTTGTTTTGACACTGATGAACATTTCAAACTAATTACATTTAAAGGTACATTTTTCGTTTATGTTACGCTGCAAAAGTTTAGCGATGTTTAGAAGTTAAAAAATCTATGATAAAATCATTCATCAGGTTGTTGACATCGGCAATATGATGCATATGAATATGTATTTACATTATAATATAAACATGCTGCATCATTATATGTAAATAAATGAAGAAAATCTTGCTATTTGTAATTTAAATTGCTAAAGTTCTCGCCCATCTACAACCTGACCCGTGCAGGTCTATAATTGTTCCATCTCGCATTCAATTAAAGCAAATGCACGCTTGACACTTCCACTCAATTCTCATAACTATAAGATCTCCGAAGTAACACTATAAGAAATAATAAGATGTAGTAGTGCCAGTTGAGCGTATGAGCCAAGAAATAAGAGGATTGTTATTTTATGAAGCATTTCCAATTCAATGATTAAAATTATGACAGCATTTGTATATGGCTCTATGAAAGTTTTTCCTGTATTTGTAATGAAACAGTTGGAAACACGTGGCAAAATTTTGTTGATACACCTTCTATCTTCTGAAGGCAAATATGGTATTATGCTCTTTCAATAAAGAATTATTCTAATTTTTTTTAGTTTCAGACCTGTGTTTCCAAATTCATTTATAGTACTTCACTTCATGTGCAGGGTTATAATTCTAACATCTCACGTTCAATTCTATCTAATACACGTTTGACTCTTTCAATTCTCACGAGCACACGATCTTTGATGTAACCCGATAATATCAAATTGCATGGGGTTAAACCAGTTGAGTTTGGGAACATATATAGAAAAGCATTATTATCTTAAGAAGGATATCCAATTCAATAACTTAAAACATGGCATCTTTTTTTTACATGGCGGTATTACATTTTTAATTGTTATTTTGTAGCAATAACAATCGTAAACCCGTAAGAAAAAGATGATACACCTGTAATTTTCTAAGGCGAAATAGGGTTTTATGCTCTTTTTATTGCTGAATTATTCTAAATTTTTGTAGTCTCACAGCTGTGCTTTCCAAATTAATTTATAATAATCCACTTCGTATTGTAATGTTTTATATCTTCTCCTGATATTTGTTCATGTATAATTATTTGCTTATTATTTTGTTTCGTTTCATTTATCCTTCAGTCGCTCATAGGAAAAACAGCAAATATATCAAAAGTTTTATACTTTAGCATTATAAAGTCCTTAACGGTATTAGTTTCAAGAGAACATATTTTATCTTTTCATAAGAAAATCCAATTATTAGGTACTTTTGTAAAATTAAAAAAAGATAAATATTGCATGCCTCAAGGATAACATGATTTCTTACAAAATTATTTATCTATTATTATTGTATTTAATGAGTTCTGTTTCATTTTTATTCCGAAAGTCTTTTTCTTATTCTTTGATTGATTATACATCATGTTATCTTTTTTTTACCTTATGAATAATTTCAATCCGTTCTTATATTTCGTAAATAATGAATCGCACTTTATGTTTAATTATTTATTCTTCTTAAATATATATATAAAGACATGCACTGTAGTTATTAAATTACGTTATATCTTTCTTGCGTCTTTTTATCATAGAAATATTTGTATTTTTGTAATTTTTATACATGACACATTATTAGATAGTAGCAAGAATTGTTCTTTAAGTACTTAAGAAAACTTTATAAGTGCTGTAACTCAAAATAGTGCGTTAATTAAGATGTGTATATCATGTCACTATAAGTTTTTATAAAGTTAGTTCTAGTAAATTAATTTACAGTTATCAATTGTTGTAAAATATATATAGTTCTACAGCTGATTTAGTTGAAATAAATCGTTAAGCACATCTAGAAGTTAATAAAAATTTCGTTAGTAATTATCTTTTTTTTTTCCTAATACTTCCATATGATGACCCAAAAACTTCTATTCAGGCAATTTTAAAAGTTAAAATGTGAGCTATGAATAAAATGATTTTCATTCCTTAGAGGAATTATGCTCACAAATATATAACTTGGTGCATTTCAGTTTTAATACTTTGAAGCAAAAGATTATGACTAACGTCAATAGTAAAACTACTCATCACTAGGATGAAAATAAAAACAGAAATATTTATATATAAAAAACAAAAACTGTTCATTGCTACTCTAAGCATAAACACATTTTCTACTATTCTTTCTTAGATGTAAATAAGAACCTATGAGGTATAAATTATACGGCACATTTAAAAAAATACAGAATAATGTTCTTATCGAACAATAATTATTCATTATAAAATACAAAGATGCTACTTCCCTCATTATAAGATGTAGTTATTTATTCGCTTTTCGAAAGAAATTAAACCTTTTTTTTAACAATAAGAATAATGATAATAAGGAAAAATATGAGAAAAGGAATACTTAACAAATTAGGGGATTCCACTCCATAATCCTTGTAGAAATTTATTTGTGATAGATCACACTAGAACCACATAATTTATAAATCCCCTTGACTGAAATTATTAAAATACATTGTCGACACTACAGCAGATTGGAAAACTAGCAGACTGGACATTTTTTTTTGTTTATAATGTGACGCTTGGAATATAATTTTATTTTACTTTAACATGGCACTCTCGAATTCAGCATCATTTTATATATGAACAGGATCACATGTTCTCCAGTACGGCGATAGAAAACCAAAACTACGATTTTGTAAATCCAAAAGTATATTCACAACATTTCCCAATATCCAATTGCTTCTGACGGTACATAATTCGAAAAACAGTTAAACTGTCCTTGGCGAGAGAAAAGCGTTGCCATGCTACGGAAATGTCCACCAAACAGAATGCGCATGTAATGAATTAAACATATGTGAGTGTAAAAGGTTTCGAAAACTGAAAAATATAGGATTGCCAACTACCGATAAAAGGATTCCACAACGGAGAAATAAAAAAAAAATTTAAGCTAAACTGACAAAGACTTTTTAAATCTGATTTGTTACCAAAGTCCGGTGACGCAACGCAAAGTCAAAATTGAAAAGGATTGAAATATTGTTTGAAGCCATTTTGCTAAAAAAAATGTAAACATATGAATAAATAATTAAAAAATAGTGATGAATGGGCTAGCACGGAAACAAAATAACAAGGGGTACAGTAAAAAATAAGGGGGGATTAAATGGATTGAAATGGTTTAAGCGAACAAAATAAGATAATTTAAGTGAAATGTGGCAATATTACCAATAATCATACATATATAAATTTTCCATAATAGAAACATTTTAACGAAATACAAAAGTATGTAATACTTATAAATGTGTTTGGATGAAAAACATGAAATGTGCCTAAAATATTTATGGCCAGTGGGCAGAATGGAAACAATAAAAATGTAAGTATTCTAAAGATAAAGTAGTATTTTTTGGATTTATTTTTAAGATAAAATTTAAGAGAAACTGTTCAAGAAAATATAAAAATATTTAAATTAATTACCTATATTATTTCTTATAAACTTTCATTTATAAATATAATTTTTGTCAAGACTATTACAATACAATTATAATATTTTTTTAGAAATATATCTCAAATGAAGTAGTAGCGTATAAAGTATTTTTCAATATAGGATTAATCTAGAATTCTATATGATGTCGCGTAATTATTTTGTTCTATGTAGCCTTTATATGATTTAAATTAATTCATTTATTATTAAATTGATAGCTACACGTATTATACTGTGTTTTTTACGTATTTTGCGTATTGCTTAATATGTGCATCAGTCTAAAAAACCTGAAAAGTATCAGATATCTTATAGTTTCGATGGCTAATTTCCTGAAGGAAGATTGACAATATATATATATATATATTTCCTCATTTGCATACGCTAAATATTATTTGAGTAATTTCTGACTATTTAAAAAGATGACGTGAAATAAATGCGGTTTAATGAATGCAGTACATGTCCGTTTTTTTCCTGAAAATATATCGTTGAAGTAATGTACAAACAAACAACAACAAACAACACATCGAACAAATGTACATAAGATAAGGGAAAATTTTCAGGCTAAAATAAGAAACATGCTGACAAAATCTGAACAAAATTACAGGTTCATATTTACGGGTTTATGGATGTTCACTTTAAATTTATATTCATCTAATTGTCAGTCCATATGTGGAGATTTTAATACTAACTTTCATATGTAACTTGTGACAGTAAAGAGTACATGTAAGTTATCCTTTTTAAATGAATTAATATTGTATTTGGAACAAGATAAACATAATTTAGAGGGGGGGGGGGGGATCATAATTGCATTCAAAAAATATCTGACAATCAAAGCTCTATAGAAATAGTGGGGGATAAGTTTATGAGAAGTTGTATGCACAGACATAGTTATTAATTCAGAATTCCTCAATTGATCAGTATTGAAGATATTTGATATTACCACGACGTGAAGGTAAAAGCAAGTATTGCATAATTTAACCATCTTCGCTCTTGTGAAACATTGAAATTTGGAACAGAAGATGAGAATCGTGTTTCTTCTGATTTTATCTTCCAAAATGAATCCCAATCCCAACTCCCTATGCAGATTCATTGCCATATTTTTTAGGCATACCATGAGACTTCAAGAACCTTCACGTTAAATGCGTTATATTTCATCAGATCGTATTAGATAGACTTATAAGTTCAGCCATTTCAATAGTTGGAGATGGCTGTAAAATTTGTATTTTCACAAAATACGTTAATGATACTATAGTTTTTCTCCGATTCTATATATTAGATATATCCCTGTGATACATGTTTTACCCCTTTAATATTCATCGTACAGAAGGGGTGTTTTTATCGCAAAAATTCTTTATAATTTACCAACTGATGCAAAAAGAATGCCGACTGAAATCTTTAAGTGTTTATTGAAATACAACGTGCAAAATTTTAAATTGAAGATCCGCAAACTTTAGAAATCAATCTTAATCCGTAATTTCTCAATAAGAGGAATAATTTTTAAATCCTTATAGACATTATACAAACTAAGATTATTTTGCGTGAAAATAGGAATTCAAATTGTTGAACTGCGTTAGGAACATAACTATGTACATAAATGGATATATCTTTATTGAATACTCTGAAACATTGTTAAATCACATTCATTACACTTTACGTCTCAGAAGCGAGTGATGTCTGTAAGGACAGCCTCGGGAATAGAAATCAATCATTTGCAACAAATCTCATAAATGCATTCACATGACTAGGAATTTAATTTCTAAGTTTGAGATGTATCTTTTAAACCACCTTGGGAATAAATTACCGACGGCGGTCCACTAATGATATCAAATTAAGTCAAATCCTGAAATGCTGATTCGAAGTAAATATATATATATATATAGAAACAAAGACCCTAACAAGTAACACTAAGCAGATTTTGAAAGGTCAGTTTGACATTTAAATTTATAAACTATGCATTTTATTGTGTCTAGGTTTAAAAAAAATGGAAATAATTCATTTAAGTAATTAGTGTTTAAAATGAAGTTCTATAAATTTATGGTCACATTAATGCTAGTTTTTAGAAATGATAGTGTATCTTTAGATTTAGCGTATAGAAATTCACTTTATACAATTGATTATAGAAAATATTTGTCTACATATCATAAATAATATAATTCTTTTCCTTGTTATATTTAATTTGCCACGATGGGGTAACATGTAGATTCCTTTGGCAGTAAACTCCAGAACTATACGGGAAAAGGCACCATTTTGGAGACAAAATGGCTTCTCGATTTAGTATGAAATGGTATCCTAGATATAAAAACAACTGTATTAGAATTACCAGATTTAATATAACACTGATTGCACGCGGATGAGTTTAATTGTGATAGGGATGCCAATTTCATAAAAAATAAGACATATATCCCAGGTTCAGTTAATTTTAATTGGAAAATTAAGTTCGATGGTCGCAAAGTGTCCCCCATCCGCTGCAATGTATCATGCTGCTTTCTACGTGTTTTTCGGTGGTGGAAACACGCAGTAAATTTAAGTTATGTTTTTATTAAAGTAATTTATACCTTTCTTTTATAACTGTATTCTATGAATAATTAAAAAAAAATAAAGTGCGTTAGAGATTAGACAACTGCTACCATCGCATGTTACGCGCAGCGGAACTCATAATTTTAATTAGGTGCGAAGAGTGTTTCATTTTGTAGAACCAAACCAAACTGTTTGAGGTAGATATCAAATTGCATCAATACGCAAAGATTAATGGTGAGGTGAAATCACATTCATACAAAGAAAATAGGTTGTTGAACATCACGATCAGACGCAATTCTTATTAACCAATTCCAATTCAGTCTGAAGGTAGATACACCCCCCCCCCCCCTACCCGATAAATGAGGTATCAGAACTTATAGCATGAGGCTGATTCATTTTCACCTTTTCTTCTTTTTTCTACACTCCATCTTTGTACTGGAGATAGGGGTAATATGGTACCAAAATTAGTGTCCAAAAAAACACACTTATTATCCTTCCATTCAACAACAAGAATTTCATTTTTTTTCTCAAATCAACTATCGCAAAAATCTCTCTCTTTTTAACTTATTTTCTTATCCATCATTGGGCATGTTTCAGTAAGATTTTCTCGTATTGTTCCACTAGCTCTGAACTGTATTTCTTTCAGTTTTTTTTAGCATCATATGACTGATAAAGAAGTTATCAAAATAAACAAAATGGCTCACTGGATCTTCAACAATAGGTAATAAATTTACCACCACTCTTGTATCTAAAGGAAGTTTATCAGATTCAGAAGTAATCGATTCTTTTCCACAATACAGTGTAAAATTTCAAACGTAACCATCATTGCCACGCAGAGCCCAGAGTTTATAGCCAAATCTAATAGGTTTATATTTTATAAAGTGTTTCAGTATATGGCGACCATAATAACGAACTATCATTCCGTCAACAGGCACATTTTCATGTAAAATTCCACATTTCTGAAAATTCTTGGAAAGTATTTCTAACAAGGGACGTACATTAAAGGATTTATCATGTTTGTTATACTAATGTATTTTGTTAACTTGGAAATGTAATAATCTGTTGATCTCTAAGTAGAAATTTCTAGTCATAGCATCCTTCCATATTGTTACCCTTAAAAATATAATAATAATAAAAATCAGATGTATTTTCTAAGCTTTTAAAAACTTTTATTCTACTCATTTTTCAATTTTCTTTTGTAGATTATCTGCAAAAAAACCGTAATAAATTCTCAAAACACAATTTTGAATACGAATAAAAACTCTATCCAAACGCCCAGCGTCCTCAAATGATGACGGATACATTTTCCTGTTTATTACGGATACATTAATAATAAAAAATATTAAAAAACATGCTAATGCCATAATATGGACTATTTAGATTACATTTATACCAAATTGAAAGAATTTACCTCATAAATCCAGTTCCATACATTAGTATAAAAAATACACAAAGTGATTATCAAAAAACCGGGAAATTATACTGTATCTTTCCTGCGAATGTTTACTTAGTTCCAATGAAATCGCATATATTATATTGTATGGTGCTGTCACCTATCATACCAACTTGTAAATAAAAGAATATTTTTAAATTTAATGTAGGAAATAACATTTTTTTACAGCGTCGTCAAATGAGGACGCTGGGCGCTAATGGGTTAAAAATTCCTAATCACATTCAAAAAACAGTATTTTTGTCAATTTCTAGGCATCTGTTATTAAAATTCATTTTCTTCAATTCGAAAACTAGTTAATAGATAATGACATTAAACGCAAATTCATGGCATCGGCATTAGATTTCTGTATCAGGTCGTGGAATCTGATTTTACCCGATGCTGACCTAACTCGCTGCTCAAATCCTGTTCAGATGGTGCAAATAAATTTCATCACAGGTAAGGTTTATTCTATTTTTTACGGTTTTGATTCGATTACATGTTGAATTTTACATTTTGATTAGAATTTGATTTAATGTGATTTTTAAGAAAGTTTTAAATATGAAAAAATGTTTGAATAAGATAGAAGATAACTACACATAAATATGTTTAAACTTATTTTCCAATATAAAAGAAAAAATAAATTAGAGTAGAAATTATAAAATATTTTTCCATAACTGTATAAGAAGAATGATTTTTTTTTCTAGTTTCGAGGTGACTTTTATCGGGGCGTTCAATATTATTTTCTAGGTTTAAGAGTCACTAGAAATATTTATCGGGTTCAGCTAAATCCCAAACAGATTATCGGGTTGAATGCAAGACTGAAGTCTACCCCCCGGAACATACAGGTGACTTCACAGGTCTGAGGAACCAAATCTATAGATATTGTAAGCCATATCACTGCCAGATGCATACGAATATATTCAGTTACCTGGAAAATCCATGAATCACAGGACCAGTGAACTGTAATGGATAAAAATTTAAAGAAAGGGCTTGTGAGAACCCGAGGGCATTTGCGAGTTATTTTCCAGTATTCAGCAAGTATGCGAAGTTAATTTAATATTCTGAAATTTTAGATTCACAAAGAAAAATCTAATATTCTACAAATAAGTATTAAAGTGAAGAAAATCAATACATCTGTTCATATTCTTTCCTAAAAGTAAAACATTTAAGTACATTTATAAAGTAACGTTATACAAATAAAATTATTTGTCGGTTTTAGTTTCACATAATTCAAACCATAGGTATTATTTTAAAATACACATAAGAAGCAGGATAATGCGACTAGATTCATTTATATCTATAAATCTGATTGTAAAGTTTACATACGAAATTTATTCTTGATATTTTATTGACAGGAACATGCATGCTTTCACACTACATCTGTATGAAAAAAATAAATTCCAATTCTCTTTCAAGAAATTAAAAGATTATTTTGAAGTGTTCATTTGAATATTAATATGTATGGGGCATTCTCACAATCTTTTGACTTTTATGTCCCTGAATAATAACTTTTATTTTAATACATTTTATTTTATTTCATATACTGGGGAACATCCCAATTGCATAGCAATATTAACGATATAAATAAGTTTTGGACGATGTTGAAGGTCCAAATACCAGGAAAACTCCTATATCGTCCCGTTTCCCTGACGCTGATTTTTAAGTTTGGAGATGTCTGTATAAAATTGTTTAAATGAAAGTAATTCAATGTAATTTTTTTCCAAAACTTGGATAATTGTTTTATATAAATATGTAGCAAAAAATTAACCTGCACAAATTTTTACGGTTGATATTATTTTTTTAACTCTGTCCCTGTGTTTTTCATCCTTATCGTCCCTCTTGCTAAACTTATACAAAAAATCACTTTAGATGCAGCCACAGAATTGTTTTCAAGTTTTTTATCATGCAGAAGTATAATAGAGAAATAATGTCAAAAATTCTTTGACAGGAAATTTACTGAAGAATTTAAACATCAATTTCAAGATCGTGGCTTTATTGGTAGTCTTATTGTCCACAAGGTTTATTCCTACATTTTTCTAGGTAAATAAAAAAAAAATAATTTAATCCAATGTTAGCAACTGTTTCTAAAAATCAATGAACATTGTGGCTATCACTTAGTAATAACATGATTTGCCTAAAAAGAGGTGGTAATTTACCTTACCGTCCCTTTTTTTCCCATTTTGTCCCTTTTTTCCTATATCGTCCCCTGTTTTTACCTTACAGTCCCTTCTTTAATTTAAAGTAATTATTTAATTTTTATTTTATTTAAATTTATTTTTTATTATTTTTTTTTAATTTAATTTTTTTTTTTTTTATATTTAGATTTTAATTTATTTTTTTAAGACAATGCTATACAAAAATTCTGATTAAAAGTACAACATTTTTATTATTTCCAATTTGAATGCCCTGTGGGTACTATGCAAATTCATTATAAGTAAAAATTCGGAAGAAAATAAAAAGTTATAATGGTAAAATGGTAAGAAAAATTAAACTCGCAAGTTTAACTTAAACCTCAGATAAATAAAATTTTTTTTTACTGCAGACCATTTTTTCTTTATTTTGAATCATTAATGCATTCGTCTATCGGATTAAAATGTTATTTTAGCCAGTTTATTCTCGAAAGTCGAAAGATTGTGAGAATGCCCCATATATGAATTTGGTAGAAATGTGTCTTGCAATTTAACTTTTTTTAGAGTGAAAATATACAATAAACCGCAGAAAAAGTACATTTTTCTAACAGTTGTATCCCTTCATATCCCCTTACTTTTCTGCTAATTACTACAAATTATTTTATTTTTTTAAACCCGAAAAAACAGAAAGTATATTTTTTTCTTTTAGAATCCCCATGGAAAAATTTAATTTACGAAACAGCGTATATCTGAGGAAATTTTTAAAAATAGTTAAATTAAAGAAAACAAAAATGTCATCATTATGTTTCAAAACGTGATTTAAGGATATAAAATATACTTTTTCGTAAGTTTGAGAAAATATTATTTGTTTTACATCCGGTCAGGAAAGTAGCATCATTAATTTCATCACCAGTTTCCGGTTTATTTACAGAGTTTGCTTTAAGGTCTCTAGAACATAAGATCTTTGATACGTTTAATTTGAGACCTGAATGTTTGTTAAGATATCTTGATGATTTTTTCATCTTATGGAACTACAGACTATCTGTTTTAACTGATTTTTTTCAAGATATTAATAAATTAAGTAACTGTCTAAAATTCACCCTTGAAATCAAAGAAAATGCTTGACTTCTATTTTTAGATGTTCAAATTAATAGATGCAGCTCTGAATTAATCTTTTCAGTTTATAGAAAAACTATTAAAGAAAACACTGATATCCCTTTTCCAGCAAACGTACCTTTTCAATGTAAAATCTCTGCATATCAGTCATTCATTAAAAGAGCATTTAAGATTTGCTCATATGACCAATTAAATGAAGAAATCGAGTATGATGATGAGTAATATGAGTAATATGAGTGTTATTCTTACACAAATGAATACACATATTGTGCAATGTCTGTTTATGTATATTCTGTAGCGATCATTTCGTGCATTTTATTTTACAGCGTGATCCCAAGTGTTATTTTTTTCTTTGATTTTTTGTTGGCGCCCTAATTCGCCCCCATATCAAATAGTCATTGCTAAATATTAGGTTATACCTGTTCTTTTTAATACTGAAATTACAAAAGAATCTGTCAAGTATATTTCTAAATATTCGACAAAATGTATAAAATTGAATGTTGCCGATCATTAATGGCCATATAGTGTATATACAGATACTTCTAAATATTTTATGCTGAATTTTGAATAGTTGTGCAATGCCAATGTTACAAACAATCGTATCATTTAGTTATGTGCTTATGAGATATGGGGGTTTACCTGCAGAATGACTGGAAGGTTCGAAATCTCCCTGCTGTTTACATCTATAGATAGATACACATGTACATGTAGGTATTATTTAAAAATATATATATATAATATGCATGACTTTGTATTATATAGTTCATTGATTTGGTATAGTTTTATTTTCACAAATTTAAACTATACTAAATTTATAATTAAATAAATAACAATAACGATTGACAGCTTAGTGAAAGATTTATAAAAAAATTATTAAATTACGAAACTTTTTAACAATGTAGCGTTTAAAATAGTACATGAGGAAATGGGTTTTTACAAACACTTTTCGATAATGCAAAGTGAAAGCTTTTCCATGTTAATATAAGGTAAAGTAAAGGAAAATCTTTTTCATATTAATATGAAGGTAATTAATTAGAAATATTCTAAAATGCCAAATGAGAAGTATATTTTACGTTCTAAATTACATTTAATTTTGAAAACTTACGTTGTTGAGTTTATCAATAACGACATTTCCTTTTGATTTTATAGATTTCGCTTAGCAGATAAATGATTCATTATTATTACTTTCTATAAAAGCAATAAATGAAAAACAATTAAATTTTAGGACTTAGTTCTGGTGATATGTTAACAGAGGACAACACGTCATCATTAATTATGGTCAGTTTTTCAAAAGCTACACTGACTTATTATACTGTATGTAAGGATTAACTAATATTTCTACTTAATCATTATTTTTATCTTTAAAAAAATGATAGTTATATTTATTGTACTGAATGGATAAAACTTCTTAATTTTTCATAATTATATATCAAAGGTATTTACCATATTGATTTCATCATTTTTCGGTTAAGTCTTCGTATCTAGATCATTTTTATCTACCGTTTGGTCATAGAGTTGTCGCATTTTTGAAGTAAATATAGAAGATACATACAACTTATGCATCAACAATTTAATCATACAAACTATTTATGCTTTTTTTGAGTTTTAACCACATGTCACATAAACCTTGGAGTTTGAGAGATAAGTACTTCTGTGACATAGATAATCACAAAGTAATACTGTTGAAACATATAACTAAAAATGGGCACATGAAAAATTAAAAAGCATTTATTCATTTTATACTCTCTGGCGCGTAAATAGAATCTTGCAATAAAGTACTTATTTTCCATTATTTTCATTAAATTAAGATTATTTATCTTTAAAAACATTATAAGGATATATTTGAATAAAATAAAGTAAATAATTATCTTCTTCTATTTATAGAAAAGAAAGATTTGCTGAAAAAGAAATGATTGATTAAGAACTTTAAAAATTCGCCATAGGAAGCGATTAATCCTATTGTTGATTACCTTCAAAGCAAATGAAAGAATTTTTAAATGATGAAAAATTATATCGCCTTTGTAATTATGAACGGTACCTTTTCCAGTTTAAAGATCACCGGTCTATATTTCTGATCTATATTTCTTAAAGATAACACATATCTTGAGAAATCGACTTTAATTAAGATTTATAAATATATTTAAAAACGTCTGAAACCTTAAGTAATGGATTTATCAACAATAAATTAGTTGGATGTGCCAATCCCAAAACTTTCTTCTATCTCATACATTTTAATATTTCAAAATGTTGTTACAGATGTCAATATATCCTTTTTATTAGTTCAATACAATACCAACTTTGACTTTCATCTTAAATTTCTACTTCAGTCAACTAATCGGAGTAAAAACGACTTAATCTCGATCATGATATTTTTAAAATCTCGAATAGTCGCCAATATTCGGCTTATCAGGATGGGAAGTCCCGTTGATTTTCGAGCCTCTGGTGTACAACAGAACTACGAAAAATTAAGAAGATTACATAAAAATCCCTATTACAGCGGTCCCTTCCATCGAAATTTTTCCACATTCAGGGAAGACCTTCTTGCCATGGCCAAACACATACACAAAAACTTTGGTTTAATTCTCTGCATAACTTCATACACTTTTCGAAGGTACAATATTGAAAATGACACAAAAATCGCTATTATAGCGCCCCCTTCGGCGGAATTTTTCCAAATTTAAGGAACACCTTCTTGCAATGACCAAACACATGCAAAAAAAAAAAAAAAAAAATCGTTCAATTGTATGCATAACTTCATACATTTTCGATGGTACAATATTTAAAATTGCACAAAAATCGCTAATACAGCGCCCCCTACCGTCGGATGTCTTCCAAATTAAGGAAGGATCTGCTTGCCATAGCCAAGAACTTGAAAATTTTGGTTCAATTCTAAGCTTAACTTCATACACTTTTCGATATATTTTCGATGATATTCAAAATATCACAAAAATCGCTATTACAGCTCCCCCTAGCTACCGATTTTCTCCAAATTAAGGGAGGGCCTGCTTACTATAGCGAAAAACGTAAAAAATAGTGGTTCAATTCTATGCATAACTTCATACACTTTTCGATGGCACAATAATGAAAATGGATTTCATCAGCGGATTTTTTTCAAATTAAGGAAGGACCTGCTTGCCACAGCCAAGAACTTAAAAAAAAATGATTCAATTCTATGCATAACTTTATACACTTTTTGATGTTACAGTATTCAAAATCGTACAAAAATCGCTATTACAGAATCCCTTTTTGGCCAATTTTTTTTTCAAATTAAGGGAGGACCTGCTTGCTATTGCCTAAAACATTAAAAAAAAAAATGGTACAGTTCTATGCATAATTTCATACCCTTTTCGATGGTGCAATATTCAAAATCGTACAAAAATCGTTATTACAGCGTCCCAATCCGGCGGATTTTTTCCAAATAACGAAGGACCTGCTTGCCATAGCCAAAAGCTTTAAAAAAATTGTCCAATTCTACGCCTAAATTCATACACTTTTTGATGTACAATGGTAACAGATAGACGGACACACGGACAGACATACATTTTCTACACACATGTTTTGGGGATATCTGACCTAAAAAGTCCTAAAAAGTGTAAATCCGTCGAAAGCCGGAAGTCAAAACAAACATTCGATTACAATACTTTCTTCTATGAAAATAGAATAAAGTAAAACTGTTTTTAAATATATATGGACTTTACATAACCTAGTATCTTTTTAAAGAAAACAAAATATTTTGTAATGCTCGTTATTCTAGTTGAGAAATAATTTTGTCATGCAATTATTTGGAATATGAATGCATTTAAATTTATTTTATGCTTTTTAATATAAATGTAATGCTTCTTTCAATAAAGGGGGGGGGGGGGGGGGTGGAATTTTACTCCTCAAAATTTTGAATTTTTTTTTTTATTTTATTTTATTTTATTTTATTTTTTTTTTTTTATTATTAAAGTGAAATAAATTTCACTTACGGACATTTCGAAAGGAAAATTAAGTTTTTATTCCTGTTTTTTGAGTAAAATGTCGCACATTTAAATTACTCATTTTTAAAAACTTTACTAAAAAGTGTAAAACACTTTCAATAATTCTTTTGATGTTTCGTGCAAGATTTACTAACATAAATTCATAAGATATTTGAAATTTTTAGATGTCTTAAATATACAAGATTCTCTATAGAATGAATCTAAACCTTTTTGAGATAAATAAATATACAATATTACAATTTCAACAACAGTATGAATAAATAAAAAAAAATTATAAGGTTTTAAGCCTTATCAAATACAACACTATTTTATTTAAAAAAAGGCATTTCATGCAATCATTGCTTTGTAAAATATTGACAAAATCTGGTTCTTTCTGCGGTTGTTATTTAAGTCAGAGTTTTAAGAAACACAATATATGTGCGAAATATGCGTAAAATGTTTAAAATCTGCAAATTATAGAAAAAAAAATAATGTTTTCATTCTATTTTTAAAATTTTTGAAACGCAAAAGGGTAAATAGTAAATATGATATCAAAATGGCCATTGCTAATTTGAATTATGTATAAAATAGTCATTTACACGTAATGTGAGCTTCCAGTTAAATTATCAAGAAGCACTTATAATTTAAAATGGTTTATGATTGCTTTTCATAATAGAAATTATAAATGTTTTCTTAACCTTTAAAGCTGCAACAGTTTTATGACTGAAATAATTTTCATTGGACAGTAAAAATGACTCTTCTAACGCATCAACAAATTTAACTATCAATCTAACTAAACAAACTGTCGAACTAACAATCAATTATTTCTAAAACATCTGTACTCTGAACTTATAAAAAGATTTTTATTTACTTCATAAGAAGCAACAAACTTCCATTGCTTCTTTGTTCTTTTTTAGGATTTAACGATCAAATTACTATTAACTACAATGGAAATTAATAGTTGAAGGCAGTTAAGAAATAATACGAGGTATGAACAAAATTCTTCATTTGGCGAGTAAAGGAACAGTCAAACTCGCCAAATTATGACTGCTCATTTTCTGCAATTTTTGTGTGTTTGTGTGTGTGGTGTGTCAATATAATCGATATGCTTATCTGCGTTACTGAACGATTGATGTCGCTTTAACATTTTCAATAGTAGTTACACTGCCCTATTTATAGAGATATTGACTCAACACCATTTCAGTTTAGCAACAGCCAAAGGCATAGAAAGGATTATGCGATAGGTATTTTTCTATTGCCAGTTAACCACTATCTATGTACCGTCGTCGCGCTTCTAAAAACACTAGCTGTCATCTGGAGATTCAATTTCAAAGTCATTGTGAACATTGCATTATGATAAATCACCAAATAAAGTCACATTAATGGCACGTGGTTACTTTTCCCACTTTTCACAGTGGTGACTTCACAGTAGGGTCTCTGTAACCATTTGCTAATTCATGTGACAGTGAGTCACCATATGGCTTTAATGTGACATTATTTTTTGATTTATCGTAATGCAACGTTCACAATCATTTTGAAAAAGAGTTTCCAAATGGCTGTCACATGAGAGTCTCAATGAAACGGCCTTGTAAAGCCACCTGGTGGCTTGCCACAAAGCAGCAGTTACAATGAGCAGTCAGTGGAGTCACATATAGTAGTAATTTGAGACTCATATAAGAGACGTATGGAATTTCCAATTTTTTGTTTCGCCTTAGTGACTGTGACTCTTGTGACCATGTGTGACCTGAATGAGATGTTGTATGGACTAGCTGTTCTGCAGGGATAGTAATTATTTGAATTGTATTAGTTCTTTTTGAGTATTCGCAAGAAAATTATCGCTTGAAATTTGGCATTTTGTGACTGGCCCTAAGTTTTGTCCACCAGTGTATTTGTCAAATCATTCCTTTCCTTTTTTGTTTCATCGATATAGTGTGCTTAGTAAAATTATGGATGTATTTTACAATATAATGAAAAAAAAATTAAAATCAAAACATTGAAGAAATTATGTTTTTTGCTGCGTTTTTGCCTATGATTGTATATACGCTGCTCAAAACAATTAGGGGAGCACATGGTTTTAACAAAATTACGCAAATATTGAAACCGATAAGTAACGTAAATTAAACCAACCATAATTTAAAGCGTAGTAGAAAACAGATAAAGAAAATTTCACATGCAAATTAAAGTTTATGACATCAAAAACTAGAAAAAGGAGATAAGTGCAGAAATCGGGATTTTTCAGAAACGTCTGTTTCACGGTCTCAGTTGTAAAATTCAATTGCCCAGCTTGTGTTTCGAGAAAAGGTGACTTCATAATGTCACAACAATGTGATTTGCCTGAATCCATGGCTTGTCATATTGTCGGGAGAGTCAAATCTGGGTAAACACAACGAAGTGTAGCGGATGATGTTGGGGTTGCAAGAAATGTCAATACAAGGCTGTAGAATTGATTCCAAGACACATTGAATGGCAGACACCAATAAGGCAAGGTCGGTCATGTGCTACTACAGAAACTGATGACCGATATATCCTGTTAACAGCTCATCGAGACGTATCGATCAATGCTAATCTGCTGCATGCACAGTTGTTCTTGGTCACAGGACGAAGAGTGTCCAGCCAAACACTCTGAAATAGGCTTCATTAGGGTGGGCTCTATGCACCTAAGCCAAACGTCTGCCGTTGATCTCAAGCAACTGTGCGGCCCAAAGTAGGTGGGCAACTGAACATCGAGTTTGGAGGCAACGTTGTTGGAGTCGAATGTTGTTTACAGACAAGCCCCGGTTCAGTCTGGATGTGACATCTGGTGTGTTTTAGCATGAAGAGAAAGAGACACTCAAAATAATCCCACATTCGTTCGCGAAAGATCACATTACAGACGAGGTGGGTTAATGCTATGGGCTGGAATCCACGTAGGTGGACGTTCGGCCACGGATACCATTCAGAATGGTACTTTGACGGTCCGAAGTTATACAGACGAGATACTGAAACCTCATGTCGTATTTTATGTTGCAGCAATTAGTGATTTCTTTTTTTCCCTGCATGATAATGCCAGACCTCATACAGTTCGTCTTGCGGAAAACAATACAGCGTATAGAATGACCAGCATGCTCTCCTGATCTAAATCCGATCGAGCATGTTTGGGACATACTCAGACGACGCATTGCTGCGAGACCAAGGCCTCCTTTCACTCTCCGGGACTTTTAGATTGTAATTTTTGACCAGTGGAACAGTATTTACCAAAGTCTTATCGATAATCTCATCGCATTTATGGAAAACAGTTGTGCAGCAGCCTTAGCTGTTCGTGGAGACCACACGCCATAATAAAAATATTGCATCATTTCTAAACAATACTTTTTTTATCATTTGCATAAAACCAAATTGTTGTCCCAAACCGCGTTTTCATGTTCTTTCCATCTTTTCAAAGAATAAAAGCTCCCTTACAATTATTTTGTCTTCTTTTCTGTATTGCGCATTGATAGTCATGTACTATCCATTTTATACCCATACATGGCTACTTGTACTGTTCTCTTCCCTTTTTAACTTGCTCCTCAAATTTTTTTGAGCAGTGTATATATATTTCTTAAAATAATTCTTTTATTTCTAAATATATCCCTAGTTTTATTAATTACAATATATTGTGGTTACAAACAAATAATGGAGTGATTTGGTTAATATTTGTAGACGTTTTAGAGTTTTAAACACAGTAATAAATCAAAAACAGCATATTTTAAAGTTCTAGTAATAAAAAAAATAATAAATAAAATTCTGAACTTTTGCCCACAAAATGATTTTTTTTCTTGTCAAAATTAATTTTTCTACTTATTATCTATTGTAATATGTGTTTATAATATGTAAATGTACATGTGTAGAAATCTATCTATATTATAAAGGACAAACATATCTGTGCGTAACGCATACGTCATTTTGCGAATGGCAACACTTTGAAATTTGAAATAAAATTTTGGATTTGCAATTTTTTCTACTGCAAATTTTTAACCTTCTAAACATCGCACATTTTAAATTTTTACACCGTTGTATAAGGAAAAAATACTCTTTTAAATGCAATTTGTTTGAAAACTGTATCTCAATTTATTTTTCAGATATTAATTTTTTTTGTAGTTTTTAATAACATTTTTCTTATCGTGGCAACAAAAGTACCTCATTTCATTGAAAGTCATAGAAAGTAAACGGAAAATAGTCGAAAATAGGAGATATCTTTCTGTTGCCATTTTCTCATAAAACCTAAAAAAAAAAAGGTTGAAATTAAAATATGGGCTATGTCAAGAATATTGTCTGTTATTCTGTGATAATGACGTCATATGCACACTTTTCTATAGACGAAGTTTAAAACTGGATTGTAAAAGTGGATTGCTTTAGCGGATGCAAATGACGTCATTTTATAAAAAAAAAAAACGTGTATTTTATTTCTTAAACCTGAATTATGTTTTGTAGAAGTGCGTCATTTTTACAGACCAGCTGCTTTGAAATTCTTCACAGGTGAAAATGCTTCACATTTAAAAATAATGTAATCGAAATCACACACTGATAAAACGCAATGTTTTACAAAAATTTAGAGTATCTTTATAAAGTATATTTTTCAATCTTCTGACCATCGTTACATTTTAAATTTTCGTCGCATAGAGAAAAAATGTACTTTCAAATGCAATTTGTTTAAAAACTTTATCTTAATTGACTGATGTATTATATTTTCTTAAATAATTTTTAAGCATGATTTTTTTTTAAGTTTATCTTATCACGTGCCGTTTCAATACATAATAATAATAAACATTTTTCACATAAAGCAACAAACATTTTTCAGCATTTGTTTCTGACTATTTTTGCATAACGAAATTAATACTTCCTTTATAAACAAATAAAAGAATAATATAAAAAAAAACACCGATCTAACATATTTGTGAAAGACAAATTAACGAAATTAATACTTCTTTTATAAACAAATAAAAGAATAATATTGAAAAAACAACAAATCTACCATATTTATAATCGTACAATTTAAATTTTTAGATCACCAAATAGGATTTTTTTTTAATTGAATAACTTTGCAAAGTCCATCTCAGTTTACTGATTGTCTATAGTTTTAAAAACAATTTTTAAGCATGAAATATTTTTTAATTTATCTATATCGCGCGGAGCTCGATTACGAAAGATTAATCCGTTTGCCCTTAAAACAAAATACAGACTTCATCATTTTCTTACGGCTAATATCCATTAAAAAAATTCCCTATGAATAAATAAATAAAATAATATAAATAAAACACAAATTTACCAGACATGTATAAACTCTGAAATTATCAGAATATAAAAGGATGCCATAAGTAGCAAAATCTTGGCAAATAACTCTTAGCATGCGGATAATAAGAAAATATCGCTTTTGATAAATTTAAAAAAAGTATTTGATTGTATAATTCGTATTTTCCATATGAAAAATGCTTTTTTAATGTAAGTTGTCAATCTAAAAATATTATGGAATATAAAAAAATTATTAGTTTTCAATTTTAAAAAAAGATTTCACCTATATTCTTTAACCCGGGAAGCCCGGGTACGATCCCCTAGTATATATAAAAGCCGTTCTCTGTGTATATTTCCGGTATACAAATCTTCAAGTTTTGACCAATTTGCACGAAACTTTTTGTACATGCGTTTTAGAACGTGGAAAAGATCACTGTCTACTTTAAAAAATGATCAGACCAATATTTATCCCTTTTTTCTATCATCTTTCATAATTTAACATTATAGAAATATCTCATTTTAGATTTTCAAATTCAATAGCTTCTTTCCTGTTGCCACACATCTAAAAAACTGATCAATAATTAAAAAAAAAAATTGATAACTCGAGTACTTTGTTTTATAAGCCAATAAAAATTCGGATTGTCTCACTATATTTTTGCTGTTTTTGAAATTGACGTTATTCAAAGAAGAAAATGCACATTTTTCATATATTTATATAAAATTTTGAACTCAGCATGTTTTAAAATGACGTAGTACCTTAAGTTTTTGAAGCTAAAAAATCTAATTTAATGAAGTTGTTTGAACATCAAAAAATCAATTCAGGAAATGATTATGATAAAATAAAATTGTTTGCTCGATATGACGTAAATTTCGTCAATATAATTTCAAACTGGTTCTAAAAACCGGCTACGACAATTTATTTCCTATTTCTTTGTAATGATGTACCTTAAATTATATCATTTAGATAAATGTTTTAATATCTGAAATGCAGTGATCACCTTCTACGATTCATATCGAATACTATTACATAAAATACGATTTTTTTTACGATTTATATTAAATAAAAATTATAACATAGCTACTAGTTTTTAGGTTAAGCTTTATTCTTTTTTAAACAAAATTTCATGGCTCACGTTTCGATTGAACATGGCTGCGGATTTGGATTTTATGAATGGAAATATGAGTTTCCATTTAAAAATTTCGGCAAGGAATCTTTGTATACATATATTAAAGATGCCTGATATGCTGCCCGTTAATAGAACATCAATAAAAATCGTTTTTAATTTGAAACATGACTATATATTTTATCCCTTAGTATATTTATTAGATTTCTCAACAATTACATGCAAAAGTATTTTTGGTATTTTCGTTTTAGTGATCAGTTTCGTTTTAGCGATCAGTTATTTATCTGAGTACCACATTTCTCCCGCTGCGGACAAATTCTCCAAACACATCTTGAATTAAAGGAAATATATGGGTGAATTTGATCTTCCATTTTAAAGCAATATGTATCTTTATATCAAAAGTCCTTTCGTATGACTGAAAACGATACGATCATCACTGCGCCATTATATTTTCTAATGTGTTAGACAAAATTTCGGCTGTTAAGGGCCTAATTTTTAGTTGGTCATTTATAGTAGGATCTGGTCTAAGAATGTTAGACGGATATGCAATATACTGAAACTGTTCCTCAAAAATTTACTAACTTTTTTAAAAGGCTAACTATTTAGAATTGGTTTCGCCTGATTATAGAACATTTCAGCTAATTTTATAACAAAGCATGTACAACAAAATGTTATATACTAAAACTATTCCAGAAATTTGGATGCAATTTAATAGTGAAAGTTTCATCAAAATCTGTTCAGTCGAACTTTTCAAAAAGGTTAATCTTTTATAATCGGGCTCACCTGACTTTTGAGTTTTCTTTTATAATTTTATAACAAAGAGGCGTAAAACTATATACAATATTTTAAAAACATCCGTGTAAAATTATCTAACAAACAATACAAGTTCCAATGAAATCTATTCAGAATTTTTAAAAAGACTAATCTTTCATAATCGGGTTCCCCATGATTATGGAATTTTCCGTATACTTCTATGACTTATTAGCGTATAACAATGTTACGCACGAAAGCCTTAACTGAAAAACTAATAGTGCAAGTTGAATTAAAATTATTTCTGTAGAATCCAAGTTATAAGCAGCAGGATTGATATTCCCAAACGAAAACAAACAAATACTGAATTATTTACAATGTTTTTGAGCAATTAAGTTAATCTTTTGTAACTCGGTTGCAGGCATATTTAAAAATATTCAAGATTGAAAATTACTTTTAAAAACATAAAAAATCTGAAAATTGAGATAAACGTTTTAAACAAATTACAGAAAGTGTTTTTTGTTTTCTGTTAGACGTTGAAATAATCGGATGCATGATGTTTAGAGATTAAATTGCAGTAAAAGCGTAATTTATGGTAGAGTTAGGTTGTCGCCACCAACAATATGACGCTAGGCGTTACTCATACATATGTCTTTTCTTTATAATACTGCATTAATAGCAAACGGATGTATCTTTCTTAATTGTGTTGCATGCATATTTAAAAATATCTCCGTGACTGAAAATTTATTTAAAATAGATACACAATCTGTAAATTGAGATAAGCTTTTCAAACAAATATTACTAAAAGTACTTTTTGTATTCTATCAATCAAATGTGCGATGTTTAAAGATCAAATTACAGTAAAATTTAAATTTATGGTTGGGTTAGGTTGCTGCCACCAACAATATGATGCTAGAGTTACTCATAGCAATGTATTTACATTATAATACTGCATTAAGAGCAAACAGTCATATCTTTCGTAATTGGACTGCATGTAGGGATGAGATTTCCGCCTTTTTGCACACCGGTATATTCTTAGAGAAAATGTTGTTCTGTTAAATCGCAAGAGTGTTCTGATTAAATGAAATGTCGTTTTCTCTAACAAAATATTGGTGTACAAAAACGCGGAAATCTCATCCCTGGCTGCATGCAAATTAAAAAATATGCATGATTGAAAATTACTTTAAAATCCATTCAAATGAAAAAAATGAGATACTATTTTCAAATAAATTTCATTTGAAAGAACTTTTTTTCTATTTGACAGTGTTAAGTTAAGAAAAATTTCAGTAAAGGCAAAATTTATAGGTCAGGTCGTTGCCATAATCGGTATAATGTCACAATTAGCATTGTGTTTGTAGTTATTTTGTATATTCTGAATATGACTCAATGATAGAGTCGAAACATGCAAATTTTTAATATTTTTAATGTGTTTTTTTTATTGAAATGACGCCTTTTAATCAAATTTTTTTTTTTTTTTTTATAATGTATGTTTTGACATTTGTTTGGAATATATATTATACTTATATTTTCTTATATTTCTATTTTACTTATATTTCTTATTGATCATTTTAACGATCCGTGGACGGGAATGCACCAATCACAGTTATTATCATTGCCGTATTGTTTCATTTTAATGTATTTTAACAGGGATTACCCTTATTATTGACACGAGCGAAGCCGGGTAGATCTGCTAGTATACATACATATATATATATATATATATATATATATATATATTCAAAGTTCTTGAAGGTTTACCGAGTCCTCTAAAAAAGTTATTATATTTATTTTAAGTCGGAAAAATTATAAGTCTTAAAAGGAAGTTAATCATAAAACATAAAAATTAAACATTTTTAAAGCCATTTTAACTAAGTTACGTTATTGTGAGCAATTGTTTTTTATTTATTTAAATGTAACTCAGTGTTATTCAGTTTGTCAATAAACGGTACGTCGGCCGCGTATCATTTCTTCTCTACCATTCTATTTTATTGTTTTTTTTGTTTTTTCGAAATCTTCCGTTATACATATTTGGGTAGTATGAGAATTTAAATTACGCGTGTCAGTAAATATTTTAATTCATTTTTTAATTATCTGCAAAACAATCTTATTTTTTCTTATTTTTGGAATGCCAATTGTATATTTTCATAGTTTAAAAATAATGCATACAAAGAAAACAAAGAAAAATGAAGTTCTATCTTATGGCTTTTGAAAATCTCACGCCATTCTGTGTAGGACCTATATCGAAAGCGAAATTGTAAATGGTATTTCTAGTGGGACATGAATGAATGAGTAATTGTAATAAAGCTGTGAAACTGGCGAACAAATAAATTAAAAATTTCAAATTCACGCTAAGCCAACTTCAATTATTTGCAGACATTTTTGGAATTTGTTGACAATAAAGATGTTTTTATTTACTCTGATAAAATATCATTCAAGTTCAAACTCCCAAAATGACATGTTGCTTAAGTGAAACTTGTACCGAAAAAATACTGGAAATTATTATTTTACATGTTTTATTTTGAGACACTATATTTTCTACGAAAAAATTTATTGGTCATTGTAAAACTTTTCTCATCTGAAAGCTAATGAATTTTTTAAGTCCATTTTAAAAATGTATGATAAATAACTATGTTTTAAATTGTCAAGTTTGGCAAGATTTTGGATAGGTTCCAGTACGATACGAATTTATCTTTTAGGTAGCTTTCTTTACAAAAAAGCTACCTATTGCAGCCGTTCGGAGGTAAGCGATTTCAAAAAATTTTGGTATATTTTCATCGATCATGACCCCCAGACCCCGAAACCACCCTCCGTTCAAAATTGATATATATATATATATATATATATATCTGACCTATGTCACACTGTAACTCCCGTAATTATGAACCGATTTCGATGTAATTCGATGTGTACATAGTACATACCAATCTCTCGACCGAGTTCGTTGGCCAGCTTCATCCGCCATTTTGTTTCAAAATGGCGGCCATTTAAATTTTTTTTAAAATTTTAAAATTTGAAATGTGGTACCAAAAAATTGAAAATGGAAAAATATTTTTTTCTTATGTATTTGACCTTTATACAAAGATTTCGGAGCAGTTTTTGTTTCGTCTATATCTTAAAAATGGCTGAGTTATAGCATTTTGAATTTCTAGCGTGGCTGACATTTTGAAACGTCCTGAATTTTGTCACGCGATAAAAGGCGTATTTATGAACCGATTTGGATGTAACTTCGTTTATACATAGTACAGACCAATGTCTCGACCGGGTTCGTTGGCCAGCTTCACCCGCCATCTTGTTTAAAAATGACGGCCATTTAAATTTTTAAGAAAAATTTAAATTTGAAATGTGGTACCAAAAATTGAAAATTGAAAAAATATTTTCTTCTTATGTGTTTGACCTTGATAAAAAGATTCGGGAGCAGTTTTTGTTTCATCTATATCTTAAAAATGGCTGAGTTATAGCATTTTGAATTTCTAGCGTGGCTGACATTTTGAAACGTCCTGATTTTTCTCACGTAATAACAGGCGTATTTATGAACCGACTTGGATGTACCTTGGTGTGTACATAGTACATACAAATAGCTCGACCGAGTTTTTTAAATAAGGATTATGAAAGCTACCTCTTCCTCCCGGCACTGGCCGGAAGGACTTTTCTAGTTTGTGTTTACGTTTCTGGTAGACAAAGATATCATTTGTTACATGTAGAAAAAAAAGTTCCATTAATATTTTACCATTATTTAAGGAGTCTCAGGACTCTTAAAGCTTTAAAATTTTCGAAATTTTAAATTTTTTAGATGTTAAACGCCTATTTTTTCTGAACATTTTGATATAATTGTTTTCTTGAAATTCCTATTAGAACTGAAGTTATGGCTTTTACATTTATACACGTTCAATAGCTGAAGCGTCGTTTCGGAAACTTTGAAGCCATTTTTCTCCAAATGACGTTTTTGGGCATATTGCGCACGATAGCTCAAAAACTTATGAATATATTTTTATGAAATTTTCAAAACATGTGTTTCATGTTAGTCTGTATAAACTGAACCTAAAATTTTCTTTTTATTGTTCAAAACAATATTTTTTTAGGTGATTATGCTGTTGAAATTTTCTAAATTTTGCATTAGCTAAATGCAACTTTGTATTAAAAAAAAAAAAAAAAAAGGCTTTAAAAACAAATTTATTTAGGTTCAGGATAATTATTATAATCTGAAGTATAAGTAGGTACCAAAACTTACATTCCAGTTGCAACACTTATTTTGTAATCCTGCGCGTAAACTGTTATGCCGATTATTTGCTCGAAAAATGTCTAACAGTTTGGAGCCCCCTGTAAATGCTAATTCTGCATCTTACAATTTTTAAATACATGAAATGAAAGAACATACTTATATATTTTATTCGAATTAAAATTGTGTCTTAAAATCAAATACATTTTAAGATATCAAATGTTGAAAATGGCTCTTTTTTTTTCTTTTTTTCCAATTTTAAGAGTCCTGAGACCCTTTAAACTGAAAGCACTTACAACATTACTCTAAAAATATTAGGACAGCACATTTATTCATGAAAATTTAGAAAGATTTTTGTATTTTATTTTAAAAATACTGAAAACTCAAAGAGCGGAAAATTTTTATATAATTACTTTCCAAGTGAAATTGATATGGATTCAAAATTGATTTTTTTTAGATGCGTTATCTAAAATAGATACATCTTTGATATCGAATATTATAAAACCTATGTATCTTTAAAAGTTTTATTGTAATTGAAGTATTTATTTGTACAAAATGCTAATATCTCAGTCACAAACAAGCTACGACTTTTAAGTTTAATTAGAGGGAAAACATTCAGTTTAATTCAAATGTATTTCACAATAAAAAGAAGAGATAAATTTTTACAAGCAAGAAGAAAAAGGTTTTTAGTTTTTAAAAGATATATTTAAGGCAATATTTTTAAAAATAATTTAATGAATAAGGTATTAATGGAATTTTTATCAACGACACTTAGTAAACTAAATCGAAAAAATTAACCTAATCTTAGCTTTAAACAATGTAATTGAACCAATAATTTTTAAATGATTTAATAAATAAGTTACTATTTTTTTTCAAAGATACTTAGTAAACTAAATCACAAAATTTAACCTAATCTTAATCTTAACTCAATAGCTGTAACCAAAATAAGTGATAATGATATTTCAAGAATAGCGGCTAATAAACATGGTAATTGCAATTGTTTTTCGTTGCCTCTTAGAATATATAAAATACTAGAGTTACTGTATGATCACACAATTTTAATAACTTATGTTTCAGTTAATGTTTAAATACGTTTCGAAACTAGTTACACAATTCTATGGTTATTTACTACGCCTAAGGCATAAACAAAACATATAGTACAAATGTTTGCTGAATGTTGAAAGTTGACAATCGTTAAATATTTTCTGAGATCCTATCACAGTAAAATAAACTCGAAAGATACAGTTTGCAGAAAATAATATAAAATCGTTTTTCAGACATATGCTGGCTTGCTTTTCTGTCTAAAATGCATCTGAATTGTCGATTTTGTTCCAGAAGGCAAAACTGTTTGGAAATGTTGGCAAAATATTTTTGTCAAACAAGTTTTTTTTTTAAAATTAAATGTTCTTAATGACCTAAATAATTGGTAAATGAAACGTTTCGACGCCCTATTTTAAATCAAAATATAAACATGATAGTCAGTTATAATCTTAAAAGTAATCGACAAATTTTCTATGTGATACGAATAAAATAAAATATTATTATGCATGTTGATATTGAAATATTTTGGAAACGCACATCTATGATTTTCAATAACAATCTCAATTACAATTTTTCATTATCACTTTTACTATTTTTATAAGAAGACATCTGAATTTTTAAAGTTGTATATTATCCTTCATTTTCATACTTGATTTTTGAATCAATATTTCTTAATTGTATTTTGAAATATTTCACTGATTTTCAAATAAACAAAATTTTACCAGTAACAGTAGAAATTTCTACTCAATGTCATTAATATAAAGTATTCATAAATAAAAGATTTCAGATTAACATTAATTATTTTCAAAAAATACAAAAATTTTCTTTTTTTAATGCACAGGATAATCACCACAAATTTCAATTTCTAAACACTTTAGTGAACTATATTAACTTTCGAGTAATATATTTGAATTAAAAGAGTCATCATTAAGCATTTTGAGGAATTACTTAAACCACAACTGTAAAACTGACTTCCTTTCTTCTACAAAAACCTTAAAAGAAAAGTTAGCGACAATGAATAATTACATTTCGTGCTAAATTATATATTTAATCTGTCTTCTTCCAACAAACAAAGAAAAATAAATGTTCAAGTCATTAACTTTCTTTGTTACACCTCTAAATTAACTTTTCTAAAACCATTTATAAAACTAAACCTCATTCCTGAAAAAAATAACACCTGGTATAAAGTTTCCGGCGTAGTACTTCAATATTTTTTCTTTTTCTTTTTTTTTTTTTTTTTTTTTATTATGTAGCGGTTGCAATAGTGATAATATTCTTTTAAAAAAACTGCAGAGTATAATGTGAAATCTACTGAATATCAATAATTTAGTAAGTCTATTGTTTACATTTTCGAACGAACACAATGAACACAGAAATCTCTTGTTCTAAAAATTTGGTTTCATTAAAATTGATTATTTATATCTATTAACTCATAAACATGCACTTCATTTATTTAAAATGCGATTTATTGCTGTTGTTAAATTATTGTCGAAATTATTTATTGTTGATATTCCGCTATTAAGTGTAATGTTATTGAATTAATAAAAATATATTTCAAAAGAATTCACATGCTATTGTATAGTAGATGAGACCTTGGCTAGTTGGGTACAGGGGTAAGTAGGCGCAATCCTTATAAATCGCCTGATTGTGGATAGATAGCGCAACCAGTCACAGAGTACCTTTCTTCTTGCTTTTCACAATGCTCATTGTAGTTTGGCAGCGGTACCTACGTGCAGTGGACATTTATTACGATTTTTCTGTTTTTTGCACTCATAACTAATTTTTTCTTGCTTCATTCTTTTTCTAATTTCTAATATTTATCGTAATAATTGCGATTTAACTTGTGAAGTTTTTCTTAGTGTATGATTCACTGTGCCTACACCATATGTGATTTACTTGGATTATTTATGCTTAGAGGGTTACGTGTCCCTTTTGTGAAGAAATTTATTATGGGGCTAGTAGGCGCATTGAACATGGGGCAGGTTGACTCGGTGTCTGCCGTGTGCTGGTAGCTTGAAAAACAGCAAACACTGAGAAAAGTGGTTACAATTGAAGATTTTGGGCACACGAGACTTACCCAAACGGAGAACTCGATTTTTTTATTTGTGATAACTGTAACTCTGGCGATAATATTGAGTAGGATTTAAGTTACTCAATGTTAATTTTTTATTCATTATTTTTATGTCTGTATAATTTAGAATTTACATTGTACGTCGATAATCCCTTTGTTTGAACTTACTGGTAATAATGGAATTGATTTCTCTTAACTGCGTGTCTTATTTAAATTTTGATAAAGCGTGTACCAACTATCCCCATAGGTATAGGTAACTTGTCCCGTGACGGGGTAGGTTGGCGCACAATTTTCCTTTTACTTTAGGCTTCCACTAAACATAAAATACAAAAGCTATAAACTCAAAATTCAGGGTATTTATAGCCCAATCACACATCTTTACTGACGGGTCTAAAACAGAAGTAGGAACTGAGGCAGCTTTTTGTGTCTATAGGCAAGGCTCCACTTTTTTTCCTGGCGCGCAAGGCTTGATCTGGGGAACTCTGTCTTCCAGGCGGAGCTCTTTGCTATGAAGGAGGCGATTCGTTCAGCAGAAGAGGACTATGACTCCCTATACTTAATTTCATCAGACAGTTTATCAGGTCTAATGGCCCTCTCAAAATTTGATAACAATAATCACTTAGTTCTAGGCATAACCTTACTCCTTCAGTCCTCAGATAAATCGTTCTTCTTTAACTGGATTAAAGGGCATTCTGGTATAACGGGCAACGAACTGGCCGATCAGCTGGCGAGGTCTGCAGTCGATGATTTTACTTTACCCCTAACATTTATTCCATTCCCTCAATCAACATTGAAATCAGAACTAAAAAAATAAATGCTACACCGATGGCAACAACGTTGGTCCACAATGCAGGTGGGTCAATACACGAGTGACTTCATACCTGAGGTTTCACAAAACATTTTCATAAGTAATAGATACCTCTATCTCTTTCTCACTAATCATGGACCCTTCCAACAGCACTTTTATACCATAAATAAACGAGACTCACTTCTTTGCATTTGTGGATCCTTATCAACATCATTACACTATATTTTACATTGCACATTAACGTCCCACTATCACATAAAAAAGCCACAACAGATGATACTGCCTGACTGGCTAACCTACCTACTCGACCGTCCAGTTCTCCTGCAACGTATAGCCCATTGTATGAAATTTTTAGAAGACAACGAATTTATATTTACCAATCCCCTCCTTTTCTCAGCTAGCTGAGCAAACTCATTGTTTTCAGCTCCCATTTCAGACAGGATCTCCTGTTTTATACATAATGTAAATATTTGTCTTATTTCCTTTGGTTTGTTTTATTTAGTAATTTAGTATTTTCATTATATTTATCAGCATATGCATTTCACTTAAAGTTTTCCAGCTGTAATATTAAAAAAATATGTCTTGTAATTGTTTATGCATGTATACAACATAGTTAAAATGCTTCTCAATGTATGTACTGATGACACTTCTTGTGAGTTTCATAGTCAAAAACAGCAAACTGAATTTATTTTACTGTATGTTATTAACTGTTTTTAAAATATTGTAAAGACTACTCATTGTTAATGTATCTTACCATATGCAGTGGTTTTGAGTCTCCCCTCCGGGATTGGACTTATACTCTAAGGCGAAAGCTGGGTTCCCGGGGCGGTCATCCCTGTCATCCCTGCCTGTTCTTTAAAAGTACAGTTAAAGTTTAATAAAAAACTTAAACAAAAAATTAATAAAAATCAATAACTAAAAACTGCGCCTACTAGCCCCAGTGTCCCCCACACATGAAGCAAAACCTTGCTTGGTAATTTTATAACTTTGATATTGCATTTCAGGAAATATTCAGTTCCATTGCAATCTATCTTTGATCATAAATCAATAAAGTCTCAAGAAGGAAAAAGAGTTTATAAGAATATAGAGTCATAAAGAAATAGAGTCAATAAAAACGCTTTTTTAAAATTACAAAATTTAAATTTTTGTACGGCCCCTTGGTCGTATAAGTTATACTTAGAAAAAAATATCATAATACATTAAGAATTAAGACAAAAAATATACAGATTCTTCGGCTATTCAAACTGACTGCGTAATAACTGCTCAGAATTGAATTATCTTTTTTAGCTGCGGAATTGCATTGTTCACAAATTTACAAGAAATATAGATGAATGTCAGATATAAACAAGTAATATAAAAATTTTGTTTTTAAAGTCAATTCCTACTTAGGCCATCAAAGAAAAATTCAACATAATCCCTTAAGCTAATATTAGTTTTTCTTGCATTACAATATCTCAATTTGTTGTTTTTCTATAAGCATTAGGTTTACAATGGAACTCTATGGGAATTTGGCGAAATATTAGAGATATCGCTAAGTTGGCGTCACTTTTGGCGACTCATTTTGGTCGTCAAATTTGGCGATATATCGCCAAGTTGGCTACAAATTTGGCGGTATTTGGCGACAGAACAGGGTCGCCCCTATGGTAACCCCTTATTGAAAATACTTTCATTGATCTTCAATAACCAATGGCCTTCAATTTGTTTCCCATGCAAAACTAAAATTAATTAATTAAAAATTTAATTAATTAATTAATATTCGAAAAAACTGTATTAACATCAATTGGTATCCAGTACAAGTTTAAAAAAAATATTTCAACTTGATAGGATGAATAATGAATATTTTATTAACGATTGAAAATTTGAACAAGATAAATATATAAATAAATATAGGAAGAGTGTGAGCTAATAGTAGGAATTGAAAAAAAAATAATATTTGAGAGCAAAATCAACATTACAATATAAAATTAAAATATATTTTCTTTTTGACATATTAAAGAAAAATATACAATTTGTACTAAAAATATAAGTTAAAAAATAACAGAATGTTTGTTAAATGAAAGCAGCAGTGACAATTCTTTACAAATGACAAATATTTTAAAATGCTATTATATTATATAATGTAAAACGTAACTAGTAAAAATTAAAGTTATATTAAAACTTGCTCGAAGTGCTTCCCATCGGCACTAACGCAGAAATGAAAACGCGAACTAAATCCTTCTAATACTTTAACCACTTATTGTACGATTCTTCAAAGCATAATCTAAATCATATGTGTTCAGGTGCAGAAAATTGGCCTTAGTCATGCAATTAAACGTTTCATAATGCGGTTAATTTTAGTGCTAAATAAATGGGACTTTTTTACTCTTACTTGTTAATATAATAGGTAATATTCACTAAATATCTCTTATAGGACCGACAGACCGTATAAAATATTTTAATTTCGTAGTTTTTTTAGAAATGTTTTTATTGATCAAAACGACTTTTTGAATATTTTTTTTTCCTCATTTAAAACATTTTTGTAATTGAAACTTATACGTCTATGACTGACGGTTTAGACATTAGTCATTGGACACCGTTGAGAGCGGACACCCTGTGTAGTGTGTTAACGTATGTATTAGAAGTCCACATCACACCCTGGTTTCCATTCACTTCTGAGTACTTTTACATAATGAACATACATATGTTTTTAATTTTTTCGTTGAGTACCTCATAGTAGGTGCTCCTTATGCTTTTTCTATATTCCGGCCAATGCTTCTATCATTGTTTATAGGGAATGAAATGTTCTGTAATCAGCTCATTCTTTCATAGTACAGAGTAGGGTAGGATACAGATTATTTCTGCAAGCATTAACAAACCGTTTATTTTTTTTTAACTTCTCGCATTATCATATATGTTGGTACTATTTTCTTTTAGGCTAATAAATGTTCTAGCATGTTACTGAAATTCCAGCAATTTCGATTCCTCAGTTATTCTCGAGTCTTTAATAAACAGTATCTTCAAAATTTAAAAATCCATATAAACTGACTTTTATTACGGCATCTTTGATTAATTTTAAATACTTACAATTGAGCCGTTCAGTACACAAATCGATTAACTCCACTTCTGAAAAATCTAAAAATTTAAGAGTCAAAGCGCTTGGTATAGTTATAACTTTTTATATTTGTAATAACTTTCTGGAATAATAAAGGTGAACACTATTAAATGACAATTTAATGGTTTTTAATTTACCATTGAATAATAAATAATTTATATCAGAGGCCATTTAGATTAACTCCATACTCTAATGTAAATCGTTACAATAAAGCAATTCAAATGCACTAGTAAGCGTTGAATGATAAATTTTTTAGTGTCGACTTATCAAAATTAAAATAAAATAAATTACTGCCGACCAAAGCCTTAAAGACCGGTCACGTGAGTAACAGGTCTGAGTAAGACGAGTCTATTCTTGATAATAGGACTGAGGGCAATGAAAAGGGAGTTACTCCAAGTATTGCTTTTGTGGGGAATTGAGAGGAGAATAAATACTACTAGTAGTTTCGTATTCATTTGTCTCGAATATTATAAATAAGAAATTATTTTTCTTCTTATCTAATTGAAATGACGAGTCCTCTCATAGAACTGATGAAAAAGACATTATTTATATTGCTGGTGAATTAATCACAAATAATATATTATAACAGAAATGTCAACATTCATTTTTATGGAAAATCTGTAATAAAAATACATAATGGCTGACTTTTTCTGTAATAAATGACTTAAACATTGAAGTTCACTTTATTACTTTTTTCAGTTGTCAAACCGATTAACTCCAACCGTAACATAAAAAATGTAACATTACTAACGATTATTTTTTTACTGTTATTTATTATTAATTAAAATACCGTTCGATGAAAGCTATATGTGTATTTATGCATTCTACAATATATTTTTGAATTATAAAGGGAATTTTTAAAAACAATGTACATTATTTCATCGCATTTTTCAACTTTTTGTTTTGTGGAATTAATCGAATTCTGTACTGTGCGGTTCAATTGTTGCTTAATTTTTTTTATGTCTTATGCTAAGTTGTATAATGTTGCATAATGTATAAGCATTAAATATACATATATTTTTAAAGTTCGGCAACACTTCATCACACCCTTCTTTTTAATGTACATGTTTAATATAATCATTCTTCGGATTTAGATTCATACGAAATAGTATTATCATGTTTCAGTTTTATAAATGAAAATTCTCGTATTCGTTTAAATGAGATTGTTTCAGTGAGTATGGCGTATTGATTCGAATTACAGAAGCATTTATTCGAGCACGTAATTAATATTGTTTTTTATGACATTTAATCTAAATGAAAAATCATACTTTGTACCTAGCAGTGATTACGCAGTATTGATTCGATTCTGAGAAGCATTTATTCGAGTATGTCAAAAAAATTTTCGAATTGTTACTAATCCTACAGGATAAAAATACTCTTCAAATAGCACATATTATGGATTGCCATTGACGAAAACACATTTTTTTTATTTAAATGCCATGATGTCAGGCGTATTATCATTGCTGTCCTACATGTTTTATAAAAAAGAAAATTGTCATTTTTCTGCAGCCTTTGTCAAGAAAACTATTTTTTCAAAAACGTAAGCAACTACATAACAAGTTTTGAAAAAAAAAAAATTAAACGATAAAAAATAAAGACCTTTATACATTCTTAAAGTGTTTTTTTTATTATTATTATTTGTACTTTAAAAAATGAATACAAAAAAGTTTTAGGCATTACCTTTTCCTTGAATTTTCATACAGTTCATAACTAAAAATATATTTATCTCCTCTACCTAGAAAATACATTAAATATATGTTACGTTATCTTAGAGGACCGTGTCAGAGCAATAAAACACAATTTGACACTTCAGTGTTCCGTTTATAACCATAAACCGAACCTCCCATCCCGCGTCAACCCGTCCTCTCTCTCGTGCGCCCAAGGCTCGATTCTAGAGCACTCTGGTCTGGAAAGTGCGTAGCGTGTATTTAAATATGATGATTTTCATAAATTGGATTTTTTCGATTACATTATCAACCAGTGATTTAAGATACCGAAAATGGTAGACTATACATCTATAAATATAGTTCTGACATATAGAGTAGTTGAGGGTAAAGATACGCAATGGCTAATTTAATATGAAGAAGCATTTCTACAATCATGAACGCAAGGTGGTAGTTTGGTCTCAATTGTAGTAGTTGTGTGTTCAAACCTTGTAAAAAAAGTAGCACTCCGTGCCAAGAAAATGAGGTAAGTGTAAATTTTCGCACTTTGATGTAATATGTTTAAATTTTCACTTTATTGTTTAGCTGACAATACTTCAAATTTTTACAAATCCAAAAATTCAGTGGAGAACTGAAGTTCTATAGCTTCTAAATCCCGTATAGTTTACATCAATCGCATTTGTTTAAACTTGTCAGTAGCCGGTTAAGTAAAATACTGCAGAATGGGGTAAAAATAAGCATCCGTCTTGTGGCAAAGATACGCACAAGTTTAGGATGCGGGGCTTTGTCCTATCGTTTTACCTAGATGCAAAGCTTTCCACAATTACGTTGTGGTAAGATTTATTTTGTATATGTTAGTATTGTATAATATATAATAGCTACTTAACTAATATAAGCTAGTTAACTACCTTTTCCTTTTTCTAGTTAAGTTTTTTTCAATATAAAACGTAGGTATCTACCTACATACTTTTAAAAATCAATACTCTTGTTCAATAAAACGATTTCGTTTTAAGTCTTATCCCTTAACTCCAGTTAAAGGTCTCAGACTCCTGCTATATTCAATTTCCTTAGCTTAACTTGTAATTTTCAATTTAACTATTCATGTCAGTTTAATTTTGATTCGTTTGGAAACTTAGTAGTATCGCTAAAGACTTCTAAATGAGAATTTTTATTATAATAGGCCTTTACATAAAGTTTACTGCAAAAACAGTATCTTATGAGTCAGTCAACCCTTTTATTAATTCTACGATCAAAGGTTCTTTGAGACCGCTCACAGTATTTATGCAACAATTTTTGTCATAGTACTTAGAGGTTACTGCTAGTTGCAATCTCGCAGACCGCTGGTTTCTTACTTATTTCTTTTTTTTTTTTTTTTTTTTCATGGTTTAACTTACAACTTTCTGTTTAACTGTACATATTAGTGAAATTTACTAGTGCTTTTGCGTAACTCATTCGTTTTATTGAAAATGGGGAAAAAAACGACAGTAATGGGGCAAAAATACGCACTACGTACTTTTACTCCAATCGACGGGGCAAAGATACGCAAAGCAATGTTTTTTTTATTGCAATTTCTCACAGAATTATAATTTGACAGATTATCGGTTGATGGTGTCACTTGCCTAAGGTTATAATCTAACATTTTAATCACTCATTACATAAGTTTAGACCAATGTGTGCGTTAAAAATCAGAATGTATGGAATATGCGTATCTTTACCCCCACCTACTCTCTCTCTATATATATATATATAAGTTTATGCCAATAAAGTTTTAATAATTGAAATTGTTTTGTACATATTATTTTAAAAATAATAATCAAAATATAAATTACTCTTAAGTTTGAGAATTTAGAAGATGTCATATGCAACAAACGTAATGGATTACATAAATAAATATTTTTTATAATAAATATTCAACAACCATTGAAAGAATATTCATAAGGTTCATAAAGTATTATATATAAATATTCAACGTCACTGAAATTTCTTAATACTCTTTGTATTCCTTTATTATCTATTCTATTTTTAGAGTATATGAAAATAGCAAAGTTTTTTTTTAATATTGTTTTTTAATTAAATTTTTTAAATAAATTTTTTCGTGTACTTAGTTATGTCGTATCTGAAAAACTCAGTTACATTTACAAATCTACCCATGTAATAAAAATGGTTATTGTACCAAAACATTATTTTTTATTTTAGTTTGAAATTAAGACAATTCTTTACAATGTGTTTTGATTTCAAATTTAATATTTCCTCTGCACTTTTACATAATAAGACGATACAAGCTAGTCATGCAATCAAATATATATATATATATATACAACGTAACATAAAAACATAGTTTCTGAAATTAGAATAAATCTGACGCAAACGGTGGTAAATCTTGTTATGGAAACAATGTAATCATAAACAAGAAATCTCGCAAATATTTCATTTCAATTTTATGTTTGCCATTTAGACCATAACGATTGAAACCTAAAAGAAAAATTTTCTTCTTCTATAATCATTTACTCAAACACGGTTTGATCATTTCCTATTTTTAAGTTAAAAACAGAGAATTTAGTAATGTGGTGTTAGTATTTTTTTACCATGCTTGTAAAACAGTAATATGCAACAGTACCTCTCAAAATTACAAGTAAAAATTTCATGTTGTTATGTCACTAATTTTTACTTGCTGCAAATAACTATATAATCTGAAAAGGAGGAAAACAGAGAAGATTCTCTTTCATTCAGCAACATTAATGCAATAAAAAAAGTTAGAGCGTGTGTTCCAGGTTACCTCTCAGCAGGTTTAAAGAAATAAAGCCTTCGTTATGTTTCTAAATGGTATTTAACGTTGCAAAACATATTTATCGTTTCTGTTTTATTTTATTCTTTGCTAGTGGTGAAATAGTAGGTATCATTATTCTAGTCTTAAAAGAAAGAATTAAAAAAAAACAATTCTGTATTTTAAGGGTTATTATTAAGGTTTTAAATTAATTTTTAACAAAGAAACTTCGTTAAAAAATATGTAATGTTGCAGTTTAAAATATTATAATATAAATACTCTACTCATGAAAAGTATTTCAAATCCTGCGAATTACAGAAGCATATTTTCTCCGCACATACCATCCGAATAATCAGTTCCAGTTGAGTGACAATTTTAAAACATGGATATACAAGATGGCTACCTGCAAAGCCATCTAGAAATTCTACGGAAAGTTAGAAAAATATAAAAATGTTTTGTAGAAATATTGAAAACAAAACGTTCACGCAAAATCACCAAAGATGACTTTTATGATTAAAACCTTGACAGACCTGTAAATTGTATATTATGAATTACATTTTTATGAATGGGAATACACAACAATTTTTAATGCCTCCAGGGAAGCCGCCCTCTGTAATTCTCTGATCATTACTCCGTAATTCCTAATCGTCTGAGATTTTTACTCTTAATAATAATATTCTTTCACTCCGAATTGCACACACTCGCTTCTATTACATTAATTTTTATACCATGATAATTATTTTCCTAATTCGCTATCACTGTATTAAAACGTTTTTTTTTTTTTTTTTTTTTTTTTTTTTTTTTTTTAATAATTCTCAAAGTAACAGCATAATTTCAAATTAGATTTATAAAAAACAGCAGGCATTGTCATTGTGAATCTTAGACTGTAAATCGCCATTTGTCCTAATCCTGTTTGTTTCGCTTTAGTTCTTTATAATTCCTCAGTATGTAATTATAGGACGGAAATATTATTTACACTTTCAAATGAAAATATATATTGAAAGACACGCTGTGATAAAATAATCTTTTACATGCTTGAAAATTAATCATAACAAAAATTAATGAATCATTGTAAGGTTTTTAAACAAGTTTTATTTGTAAGAACGTGTTTTATTACATTTGACGGGCTAAATAGTGAAACTGGGCAAACAATGCGCACGGATAGGATGAAAACCTAATTTATTGACATATCCCAGTAACTGACATTTCAGCAAAAATCTATCTCAATAAGTATTTTCATGTGAAATTCTCCAAAGTAATGTCATCTAGTGTTAATGTAACTCAAATAATCAATTCCTTTTAAAAATCTGCAAGGCAATATCAACTAGCGGTACCTTAACTCAAATAATCATATTCATTTAAAATTCTGCAAAGTAATGTCATCTAGTGTTAATCTAACTCAAATAAGCATTTTGTTGTAACAATCTGCAATGTAATGTCATCTAGTGCTAACTTATTTTTCTTAGCTGTTATAACTTATGTATTGGTTATTCTTCAAAATAAGGGTGGCATCAGTTACTGGAGTCATTGACCATATTTATGCAAATACAAATAAATGTTAGTAATAAAAATAATTATTTTTACACATTTTATGAACAGTAATTTGTTAATGTATCTCAGCTCGACTTTCAAAAACAAAGATCAGTACAAAAGAGATTTTAAAATTTTAAACAGTGATTGGAACAATACAGAATCCTTAAGGTGTCAGTTACTGGATGTTTCACCCTATACAGGGTGTATCTGAAAAATGAGGCAAAATATTATGTGATGATAGAACGCAGCTATACGAGAAAATTTCGTTATAGTATGTATGGTTGGAACGTAACGGTGAGAAGTTAAAAGACAGTTTTCCACTGTCGCAGTTAATGAATTAACACAAGGAGATACTCCAGAAAACATTTTGTTCGCATGACTGTAATTAATGTGCATGATTAAAGAAATTGCTCAAAAGATCTTCTGCAGCTGTATGTACGCTTCACACCTGCGGGATAGGGTCTGATGCACATTTGCGAAGACACCAGGCATTTTCCGAATATCACCGGCAGCAACGGCAATCCTGGCAACTAGATCCACATCGGTTTCAATGGGGTACTCGTAGACTAGGCTTTTCATACGGGGCCACAGGAAAACGTCCAAACAGGAGAGATCTGACGATCTTGGTGGCCAAACTATGGGACCACCTCGGCCAATCTATCGCCCTAGGATAGTGGAAAATTATCTTGTAACTTCACACTGCTTGCGTTCCGACCATACTTTCTATGACGAAATTTGCTCGTATAGCTGCCATCTATCACCCCATAAAGATTTACCCACTTTTTCAGATACCCTGTATTTGGTAAAAGCAATAGCATTAGACCATACCGAGATATCTCATGCTATTTTTTTTTCTCTTAGTCTTACTGACAGAAATACATGTGTTTTATAACATAGGCAACATTTGCTTTAAATGAATACTGCTTTCAAGTGTAATTTATGTTTATAATTATTTCATAATAAGGTATAATTAAATAGACATTTTCAATATCAATTTTTTCTGCATTTTATGGTAATAAGTCAGTCTTCAGTTCTGAGTAGTCTATTGTAATTATTTTATTATTATTCACATAATGGATGACTATGTTCCTTACTTTTGGTTATGAATTTTGTAAAACAGCAATATTAGCCTGATTCAATCACCTATTTTTATTACAAAAAAAGCGAAAATAAAGGTATATATGAAAGTTATATATGAGGTAGGGACTACTGGTACTCAGAGATAAACACCTTGCAAACCTTGAAAAAACTTGAATTTATAATTTTATAATTTCTATACATGACGTACAGTATAAATAACTACATAACAATTTTTCGTTTCTTTGTGCCACCATTGCTTATACAGCCAGCTGCGAGACTTGGTGTGAATTGCAGGACACATTGAGCACTGATTTTTCGAACGCACATTGCGGCCTCGGGTACTACCCGGGGCCACGTCTGTCTGAGGGTCGGATATACGCATGCAGAAGGAGTCCTCTCCTAAGTTGTCGCTCACCGGGGGTTAAAAACTTTCGCCGACCTAAGTCTTCGTGCTCCACCGGTCCGGAAGCGTCCCGCATAGGACGATCGTGCGTGGGGTTGGTTCATTTCTTATACTGTGCAGGGTGATTCAAAACGTACCGTTCAAATTTCGTGGTGATGTAGGGAATACGTAAGGAAAACCGATTTTACATAGGAAAGTATGACAGCAAATGTACGCGTGCGTATGTAGAGGGCGCTGTGTGTACCCAGCCTTAATTTTGTCCCAATCATGTTTTGACTTTCCTAAAGCTAATATTATTTCTTCTCCTATTTCCTCTTCTTATTTGGAATTTCACGAAGTACTCAGAGATAAACACCTTATAAACATTGAAAATACTTGAATTTATAGTTTTATAATTTCTATTCAAGACGTATATACTTAATAACATGACAATTTTTCGTTTTTTTTTTGGGGGGGAGGGGGGGAGGGGGGGGGCAGGCACTACTGCTTATAAAAAACGAGAATGAATTTCATTTCTTGTACTATGCAGGGTGATTAAAAACTTATCGTTCAAATTTCGTGGGGAGGTTGGGAATACGTCAGGAAACCGACTTTTTATAGGAAAGTATGTCAGCAAATGTATGCATGCGTTGTAGGTGCCGCTGTGCATACCCAACTGTAACTGCGTCCCAATCATTGTTTTGACTGTTCTAAAGTTGGTATTATTTATTCACATATTTCATCTTCACATTGGGACTACCACGAAGCGTTTTACATCTTTAAAAACTCCAAAAATCTCGTTCAAGAATTCTGGTGTGATACGAAAATTTAAAAATTCATGAACGAAGAAAGTTAAAAAGAAAGAGGAAAATAAACTAACAAAAATGAATAAAATGAAAAGGAAAACAAAAAGTAAAAATCACACCAATTAAATAAAATAAATAAATAAATGTTAAAAGAACCGGAAAAAGCAAGATTAAACCAGATGTTTCCAGGCATCAGATAATGAAGGAATTAAATAAAGGTCCTTAATTAGATATTTGTAGTTTTTAAAGATGTAAAAGTATTCGTGGAAGTCCAAATGAGAAGTGAAAATAGGAGACGAACTAACACTAGCTTTAGGAATGTCAAAACATTGATTGGGATGCAAAGGAAGGTTGATTACACACAGCGCCTCCTACATACGCATGCGTACATTTGCGGACATACTTTCCTATATTAAACCGGTTTCCTGACGTATTCCCTACGACGCCACGAAATTTGAACATTAAATTTTAAAACATCCTGTAGGAAAGGAATACTGCCGAGCACATTAGTCAAGGAGGAAATTTTCTTTTTTTTTCATACACGAAATCTGAAATAGTGAAACCGATCCTGCTACAAAGATAACAATATTTTCGTTTTTTATTTATTAACGCATTCGAACATAGTTTCAATCATATTATCTCTGTCTGTGCGCTCTCTAACTCGCGTAAATATACACGGATTTTCATGCAATTTATATTATTTATTGACGTTTACTATGGCATGTTTGGTATTAAGGAAGTGTTTACAATTTGTACTTCATTTACAGGGACACACAAAAGAGGTATGTTACGTAATGGTCTACGTGGGAAAATCATTTGCAATTTATTTTAATGATCATACGCTATTTTACGCCAGAAGAAATTTTGTATGTGTTACTGTGGTGCACTATAAAGTGCCAACTTAAAAGTATGATGTGTATTGCGTTTTTCGTTTATCTTCAGAGACACGGAAAATAATTAGGTTACTGAACAGCCTGTTCACAATAATTGCTGGAAGTACGTTTTCTGTAGTAGTATTCGTTTTCAGGTGCATTCGTAATTATTTAAATGCGTAGCACCTATAATCGTCGTTCTGTCCGCCTATTAATTTGTCCGTATGTCTGTTCGTCCGCATATAACAGAGCAAAAACTAACCAACCGTATGCTCTGAAATTTTAAATGTAGTAATTCGTACAAGTGTGAGTCATTTCTAATTTTATGAAAATTGGAAGTATAGTTTAATTACAGGGAGAGTCAAAAGTTCTCCGTTACATTTGCCTGTGCATTTTAATGATGTTACAGCATTTTGAACAGAATGAAACTGATATGAACTTATTAAGTGCAATAAAATATCCATTCAGTACAATATGTCGTGCGAAAAATATTTTTTTAACTAATTATAGTACGAACGCACTTCATTTTCCATGTTTGAAGTGCAATTTTCAACTTGTTAAAAGTATCTAATATTTTAATATTACTTAGTGTGTATAGACTCTATAAATCATACACAGGGAATGACAAAATATCTCGAGTGTATTTCCATTTATTGATAGATAATGCTGAATACGTATTTTGAACTGTGCTTTGCGTTCCATAACTGTTAGAACTCTGTGTAATACAAATACAAATCTATAGACCATAAACAGTGCTGCACAAAATAATTCGGGTATTTTTCGGATTATTGGTGGCAGTTCCTAAAATTGAGTTTTCAAATGTGTTAGGTATTTTACAAATTGTTTATTTAGACATTATCTTTTACCTCATGAAGCGATAAAGTATCATTATTTATACTTGGTGCATGATTTTTTGTTGTTTTTCATTGTATCTTAATTTAATTTTGCTGTTGTAAAGTTTATTGAGCGGAAATGTTTTATTTATATTTTATCTAATCATCTAACCCGTTATGTTTTATTTTTTATTTATAAATTAACTTAGCAAAACTTTTTTATTCTCAATGGTAGAAACACCATTTTACATTTTAAAGTTTTTAAATGTTCATAAAATTCCTATGAAATAATATAATTAAAAATAAATTAAATGTGAGTTATATCGTTAACAAACAAAGAAACAATCATTTTTAGATTACGTAGAACATGACAAATTACAACTGGTAATACTATTTGAGAGTAATGCTATTTGAGAGTAATACTATTAGATTATTATTTTAAAACTACTGTAATTCATATAAACAAATCGTTAGAAACTGTCAATTAATATTGATTTCTCACAAGAATCACATAATTTCTTCTATCAGATTGATTTGTTTGGCTATAAATCAATCACTATATCAATATCAATGGCGAGAGGCTAATACAAAATTGTTGCTTTGAATAACTTTCAAAACTTTCTTTAAACTAATAATTGATATTTTTCATATAAACACTATTTGCAGTATTGTTAGTACGTATTATTAAAAAAATAATTTAAATGTAAAAAATATCTATTAATATGAAAAATAAGTCATTCTCATCGGGACAAGTTATTATTTGTTCACATTCATTCCTTTAGAGCTGCAATTTAATTCATTAAATTTCCTTTAAAGAAATGTTTGAAAGATTAACGTTCCTTTTCTTCCATTTAATTTTTATCTTCCAGCATTTTTGTTTTAAGAAATAGATCAAATTTTATCTATATTTCTACAAAAAAATTTTTGAAGACAATTAACCAAGAAAAATTTTATTTTTAGTGCTTTTGGAAATGAAAAAAAAAAAAAAAATGCTCAAGAATATAATATATTTCTCTTTAATTATATTTAAGTTATTCGTAATTATATTATATTTTAATTTTTTTTTACTTGTAGGGCGGGCTTTATTTATTTTCTGAAAATTCGTTCATTGTTTTTTTATTATTTATATAAACAATTTTACGATTTTACTTTAAAACATCAATACATAAAATCATATTTAAAACAAGTGCTTAAAGCTGCATATACACAATACACGAAAAATTGCACAATTTTGATTTTAGACGTTTTGTAAAATATCTAGAGACTTAGTTGGTTATTATTTTTTCAACTATGTGAATATAAAGAACATGTTTGACGTCATGTTTTGCAATGAAGTTTTGGTCATGAAAGAAAGTTTGGCAAGAAACGTCAAATTGAATAAAGGAATAAATATTTGGGATTACACTGTAAAATAAATTGGAAGAAATGCTCTGTTGCAGCGGAACATGACTACGCGGGTATTGATTAATATTTATGTTAATTCGTGTAAGAATAGCAACAATACTCTTGAAGATATAACAATTTTTGTAAACAATTAAAGACATTTTTTCACGTTTTTTACTCATAAAATGCAGAGTTTTCGATCCAATTTAAGGCCAGTTCAAAACAACTTCACAAGATATAGTAAAAACAGCATCGTCCAATTAAAATATAAATATATGAAATGTTTATTGAGATACGAGCAGTAGTAAGATTTTTTTTAAACTGCGCATGCTCGAATTTATACGAAAGATTTTCCCCACGATTCTAATGCAAATGTTTAGATATGTTAAATTAAAAAAGAAATGATCAAGTTTCAATTATAAGCGTCAGAAATTATATCGCCCATCATTCTAAAATCTCACCTTAGTTTTCTTTTTTTGGACAGATCTTCATAAAAAATAGAAAATGATGCAAATTCCAGGGTTTATGCTACAGAAGGCAGTAGGGAAGGAGGGGGGGGGGGGTGCTAGGTTCTTTTGGAAGGATTTTCGTTTAAATATATAATTGATTCAGTACAGATATTAAGCATATTTAAGGTCATCATCACGGGCCAGGGCCACGCCGCCGGTCATTCGATCATAAATTTATATTCTAAACAATCCGCTCTATACGTATGCCACCCCGTGTACGCTGTCGAAGACAATTGGACAATGAACTCTGAACCCTAGTATTATGCAGAATTATTTTAATTTTAAAATATAAATCACACTACTTCGCTTGCGTACTCTACCAATCACTATAGGACACCGAAAACTAGGTTCGTTGGATATATTTTTGTTTACTGTGGCCTTAATTTATTTAAGGATTTTGTCAACGACGCGTGCATGACCGTCAGTTAAACCATTTCAGAAATAAAATAAAAACAGTCAATGTTGTCAGTTCTATCAATAAATATTCTGAAAGAAAGTCAATAATTTGTTATGTAAATGAATAATAATTGTGTTTATTTCATTCTATAATAAAGTAAAATGATTTTAAATTATAATTGTTGCTCCAATGAGAAATATAGGGTATTGTTAGGTTTACACATGCTAGAACTGTTCCCAATAAAATAAATCTCTGCCATGTTTGTATTTTGCTTGTATTATATCCAATATGTTTGTAAATCGACAATGGTAACACCATCCTACTGCTAGTCTTGTCATTTCTTAAGATCTAACTGAAATTCCTTAACGTTGATTATTGGTCATCATTCCACGCAACGCTACAGAGTTAGAATTATTTTTAAATATTCATGGCGACGGTTTGATGTTAATGGAGCCTTGTAAAAAAAGGCGTAAAATTAAAAAAAGTATAAGAGCCTATATGACAGACATTCTAGTTGTCTGCGACTTTTGTTCATGGAACATGTATAGCGTAAAATCATATACGGCGATTATATTTCTCAAAGTTTCTTTTATTAAACGTTGATCCAGGATGAGTTCCAAACAAATTCTTTATATGTTTCTCTTCTGAACTTGCGCCCAACGTTTGTGGTATCAAATCTTATTCTCGATGTGATATGCTTCAAGGATGAATCAGCATTACAGACTAACAATGCATCCCTTGTGAACTCGTCCATTTAATCCATAACGTGTCTGATGACACATTAAATCCAATACCTTGTCTTCTTTGATAAAGTAATGCAATTCCTTTGTCTTCAAATAAAAGAAAAAAGCGTACATTAGAATTAGTCTATGTTCAAAACGAAAGCTGGATATAGGATTAAACTTAGAGTAGTATTCAACTAGTTGACATTAATGTAACATGCGCTTGTACGCTTCCGAATTCTGTGCAAATATTACTTGGCTACGTAATCTCTTTATTTTTTTATGCAATATAAAATTAATGATTTATCTTTCAAATATTTTTTTCTATTGCATTATAAACTCCCTAACAGTTTAATCATTCATTGTAAGTACGAACTCTGATGGAAATTTTAACTGCTTTTAAATGCTTAATGCATATCTATAGGGGAGATGGGGGCACATGTGAACAGTTCGCATAAATATAGCTTTTTCTCATGAATGGATTAATTTCTATAAACAAAACCTACTCAATATAGTAAATAGAACTTTCTATTATACATGGTATTTTTTTAAATATCACCTGTATAGTTCTTCTTACATTTTTTACTAGTTTTATAAATTCGAAAAATTGTTCACATGTGCCCCATCAGCGGGGTAGTTGTGAACACACGCGGGGCACATGTGAACACAAGGAAAAAATATCCTTTGACATGCTTTTTATTTTGTTATTCATTTGTCATCGTAATTATTAGTTAATTACCTGTGAAATTCACCATAAAGAAATATATATATATATATATATATTTCTCTAGTTTCTAGGAGGTAAGTTTATAAGATTCAAAAGATTATAAATGAAAATAGATTTTGGGGGTGGAGGCTTAGATGATTCATTAAGTATTGCTGAAAAAAAATAAATAAGGAAGGAATTTTAAAAAAGAAATTAAAACTTTTAAATTTTGCTTTTGGGATTTTGTTTGGGAAAAATTTTAGGGAGGGGGGATTTACATACTATTTATCTCAAATCTGCCGAAATACGAAAGATTCCCACTGCTGTATTTGCCTTATTTACTTGTAAATTATAGATGAAGAAGGGTTTTTTAATGATTAAAAAAAAAAAAATCTCGACTATAACTCCCCTTCCCTCCCCTAGCTTCTTCAGCTTTTGAAAGAGGGAGGGGTTAGAATAGGGATTTTAGGGTAGTTATCAGTTTGAAAATTTTACTTTCTTAAAATATTACTCATATCTATTTCCATTCAAAGCATCATATGCATAACTGTTTTAGATATGGAAGTAAGCATCATTGCAAGTTTAGAACAAATGTAATAGAAAAATTGGCAAAGTTGTTCAAGGTAATACTTTTTTGTTAACAATGCATAAAAAATATTGTTGTAAACTGTTTGGTAAAATAATATATAGCACTTATAGCATCTTAGAAAACATTAAATTTATTTAAATTACAATTGAATGTAAACGAGCTTGCTGCTCTTTATGTATTTGCTGAAAAATGTGTTTGATGAAGTTTCAATGCAAAATCAACGTCATGTGAGGAAAATATCTTCTATTTCAGGAAAATGATAGATAATGGAACTGACATTATTTATCATTAAGTTAACTGAAAGGAAAAGAATCACAGAATGATTATTGGTACACTTGTGTACTGTTCATAGCTGCCCCAACTTGTCTGTTCACAAGTGCCCCACATTGCTGCTTCTGTTAAATTGATAAATCATTAACATTTCCCAATTTTAGAAGAAAAAGAACTTTATTAAAAATATTTATTAGTATTCATAGTATATATTAAAACACTCAAATTTAAATAAATGAATAAATAAATAAAGTTATACGCTTATCAACTTGGAACTAAGATTTTACTTTTGAGATCTAAAAACAGTGTTTTGGCTACAGAGGACAAACAAAATGTCAAAAAGCTTCAAAAAAATTTTACCATATGTCTACAGGTGCTGTCATCTTTAGTAATTTTTTTCAAATAAAAAAACTTATAACAACTATTGAAAATTTGCGATGTTCACATCTGCCCCCTGTTCACATGTGCCCCCATCTCCCCTATATATATATATATATATATATATATATATATATATATATATATATATATATATATATATATATATATATTCTCTAGTTTCTGGGAGGTAAGTTTATAAGATTCAAAAGATTATAAATGAAAATAAGTAGATTTTGGGGGTGGAGGCTTAGATGATTCATTAAGTATTGCTGAAAAAAAATAAATAAGGAAGGAATTTTAAAAAAGAAATTAAAACTTTTAAATTTTGCTTTTGGGATTTTGTTTGGGAAAAATTTTAGGGAGGGGGGATTTACATACTATATATCTCAAATCTGCCGAAATACGAAAGATTCCCACTGCTGTATTTGCCTTATTTACTTGTAAATTATAGATGAAGAAGGGTTTTTTAATGATTAAAAAAAAAAAAATCTCGACTATAACTCCCCTTCCCTCCCCTAGCTTCTTCAGCTTTTGAAAGAGGGAGGGGTTAGAATAGGGATTTTAGGGTAGTTATCAGTTTAAAAATTTTACTTTCTTAAAATATTACTCATATCTATCTCCATTCAAAGCATCATATGCATAACTGTTTTAGATATGGAAGTAAGCATCATTGCAAGTTTAGAACAAATGTAATAGAAAAATTGGCAAAGTTGTTCAAGGTAATACTTTTTTGTTAACAATGCATAAAAAATATTTTTGTAAACTGTTTGGTAAAATAATATATAGCACTTATTGCATCTTAGAAAACATTAAATTTATTTAAATTACAATTGAATGTAAACGAGCTTGTTGCTCTTTATGTATTTGCTGAAAAATGTGTTTGATGAAGTTTCAATGCAAAATCAACGTCATGTGAGGAAAATATCTTCTATTTCAGGAAAATGATAGATAATGGAACTGACATTATTTATCATTAAGTTAACTGAAAGGAAAAGAATCACAGAATGATTATTGGTACACTTGTGTACTGTTCATAGCTGCCCCAACTTGTCTGTTCACAAGTGCCCCACATTGCTGCTTCTGTTAAATTGATAAATCATTAACATTTCCCAATTTTAGAAGAAAAAGAACTTTATTAAAAATATTTATTAGTATTCATAGTATATATTAAAACACTCAAATTTAAATAAATGAATAAATAAATAAAGTTATACGCTTATCAACTTGGAACTAAGATTTTACTTTTGAGATCTAAAAACAGTGTTTTGGCTACAGAGGACAAACAAAATGTCAAAAAGCTTCAAAAAAATTTTACCATATGTCTACAGGTGCTGTCATCTTTAGTAATTTTTTTCAAATAAAAAAACTTATAACAACTATTGAAAATTTGCGATGTTCACATCTGCCCCCTGTTCACATGTGCCCCCATCTCCCCTATATATATATATATATATATATATATATATATATATATATATATATATATATATATATATATATATATATTTCTCTAGTTTCTGGGAGGTAAGTTTATAAGATTCAAAAGATTATAAATGAAAATAAGTAGATTTTGGGGGTGGAGGCTTAGATGATTCATTAAGTATTGCTGAAAAAAAATAAATAAGGAAGGAATTTTAAAAAAGAAATTAAAACTTTTAAATTTTGCTTTTGGGATTTTGTTTGGGAAAAATTTTAGGGAGGGGGGATTTACATACTATATATCTCAAATCTGCCGAAATACGAAAGATTCCCACTGCTGTATTTGCCTTATTTACTTGTAAATTATAGATGAAGAAGGGTTTTTTAATGATTAAAAAAAAAAAAATCTCGACTATAACTCCCCTTCCCTCCCCTAGCTTCTTCAGCTTTTGAAAGAGGGAGGGGTTAGAATAGGGATTTTAGGGTAGTTATCAGTTTAAAAATTTTACTTTCTTAAAATATTACTCATATCTATCTCCATTCAAAGCATCATATGCATAACTGTTTTAGATATGGAAGTAAGCATCATTGCAAGTTTAGAACAAATGTAATAGAAAAATTGGCAAAGTTGTTCAAGGTAATACTTTTTTGTTAACAATGCATAAAAAATATTTTTGTAAACTGTTTGGTAAAATAATATATAGCACTTATTGCATCTTAGAAAACATTAAATTTATTTAAATTACAATTGAATGTAAACGAGCTTGTTGCTCTTTATGTATTTGCTGAAAAATGTGTTTGATGAAGTTTCAATGCAAAATCAACGTCATGTGAGGAAAATATCTTCTATTTTAGGAAAATGATAGATAATGGAACTGACATTATTTATCATTAAGTTAACTGAAAGGAAAAGAATCACAGAATGATTATTGGTACACTTGGGTACTGTTCATAACTGCCCCAACTTGTCTGTTCACAAGTGCCCCACATTGCTGCTTCTGTTAAATTGATAAATCATTAACATTTCCCAATTTTAGAAGAAAAAGAACTTTATTAAAAATATTTATAGTATTCATAGTATATATTAAAACACTCAAATTTAAATAAATGAATAAATAAATAAAGTTATACGCTTATCAACTTGGAACTAAGATTTTACTTTTGAGATCTAAAAACAGTGTTTTGGCTACAGAGGACAAACAAAATGTCAAAAAGCTTCAAAAAATTTTTACCATATGTCTACAGGTGCTGTCATCTTTAGTAATTTTTTTCAAATAAAAAAACTTATAACAACTATTGAAAATTTGCGATGTTCACATCTGCCCCCTGTTCACATGTGCCCCCATCTCCCCTATATATAAAAGCCATTCTCTGTGTGTATGTCCTTTATACAAATCTTCAATTTTTGACCGATTTGCACGAAACTTCATGTACATACGTTTTAGAACGTGGAAAAGATCACTGTCTACTTTTAAAAATGATCAAATCACTATTTATCCCTTTTTTCTACCACTTCCATAATTTAAAGTTATAGAAATATCTCTTTTTAAATCATTTTTAATTCAAATGTTTCTTTCCTGTTGCCACACACTAAAAAAAATAAGGATAACGCGTGTATTTTGTTTCTATTTGCCAATAAAAATTCAGATTTTCTTGCTATATTTTTGCGTGTTTGATATTGACATAATTCTGAACAGAAAATTTACATTTTTTTGTATATAAAATAAAACTTTAACTATAAGAACAGGAAAATAACTTAGCACCTCAATTTTAATGTTTTTTTTTTAAATTAAAACATCTATTTTAATACAAACAGTCAAATTTCATGAAAACAATTTAAGGAAAAGAAAAAGGCTAGATATGACGTTCCATTCTATCAAATCTTTCCAACGCGTAATCAAACTTATTGTAAACATATGGCTCCTATATTTTGCTTACTACTCTGATTGTATACTACAGCCGTATCTTAAAGCTATACGTTATCGCTAAGTGTTGTATTGGTTTAGATTCAGCGCTAACATTTTCTATGATTTATAGCAAAGAGAGAGCGGTTATTTACATTTTTAAAAAAATCTTGACAGATGTCTTGATTTAAAATTTATGGAAAATGACATCATTTCATCTAATCATTAAAAATTTAATTTCAATAAAATTTCAAATTTTCCAAATAAAATTTTAGTAACTACTACCTCATTTGGATGTATTTTTTTGCATTTTCCCCCGCATTGTGGAAAATTTGTATACTTCTGTTACGCGCGCCAAGGAAAACATGTATTTTAATTTTAAAAGTTAAAAAAATTACCAGAATGTGTCAAAAGAACATCCTTTTTCTGAATTTAAATTTCGCGAGTTCCAAAATTAAAACTAAAAATGTGAGTTTTTTCATAAACGTCAAGTTAAGGCTGTTCATAAAGTCAAGGCTGTTCTCTAATCCAAAGAAGCTATTTTCTGACATATTTTTTAACTAATTTTTGTTCGGAAACGCATGAAATTGACAGGAATTTTTATGTAGAAACTGTGTAATCGAAAGATAGTTTCCATATGTTGGTAAAGGTATAAGATTTTCCAGTTGGTGTTTTGAACTGAATTTCGGATGCCACAGTGCAATAAAGGATAAAAACTAGCCGTCACGCAACCACAATTGCTCATAACTCGATAAGTAATTTATTTATGAAAAAAGGAAAAACTCATTTCAATTCCAAATCGCTTTAATAGTCAGGCCTATAAATTTTATGCCTTTACGTTTAATGAGTCAGAAAATGTGTCAGAAAGTTTCGTGTTGTTGAGCAGGGAACTGGAGAAGCTCCTTAAGCATTATTGCAGGTTAGTATTTCGTAATCAAGTTGCATGCCAGATAGTCGCTTAAAACATAAGTCATTCTACATTGTTTTAAACAAAGGTGCATGCCATAATAGGTGTCAGGCACACTCATTAAAATAAGAATACCCTAGCGCACAGCCCCATTACTGAAGATAAACCCGTCAATATACTTAGAGATAAAAATAGTTCTGCATTTTTCATTCAGCTAATAAGACTAATCCTTCATAATTGGGTTCACATGATTATATAACTTTCCCCTATAATTCTATGACTAAGCAACGGAAAACAATATGTTACGCACTAAAATCTTCCCTAAAAAATTAATAGTGCAAGTCGCATGGAAATCCGTTCTGAAGAATTCAAGTTATATGCACCCGGAACGAAATTCCCATTTGAATTTTATATACTTAGCAGGTTGTTTTGAGTAGTTTGATTTGATATCTGTTAAATTCGTGTTTTATTTTATTTTATTTTTGGCGTTTTAATTTCGTTTGCCAATTTAGTTATTGAATATTACGTGAAAGCAAACAAATTCTGAATTATTTACAATGTTTTTGAACAATTGAGTTAATCTTTTGTATTTGGGTTGCAAGCATATTTAAAAAATATGCATGCTTAAAAATTATTTTAAAACCCATAAACAATTCGTAAATTGAGATAAACATTACAAACAAATGTAACTGAAAGTGCTTTTTTTTCTATAATACGTTGGAACAATCGCATGTACAATGTTTAGACGTTAAACTGCAGTAAAGGAAATTTGTTGTGTTAGGTTGCTGCCACCGAAAATATGATACCAGCGTTACTCATAGACATGCCTTTTCTTTATACTATTGTATTAAGTGTAAACAGGTTCATCTTTCGTAATCGGGTTGCACTCAACTTTAGAAATATCCATGCTTAAAAATTACTTTAAAATCCATTAAAATCAGAAAACTGAGATACAATTTTCAAACAAATTTCTTTTGAGAGAAAATTTTTTCTATTCGACATTGTAAAAAATGAAAATGTGTTATGTTTAAAAGTTAGAAAAATTGCAGTAAAGGCACATTTTATGGGTTACAATTTATGGGGCACAATTTATGGGCACTGACATAGTGTTTTTAGTTTATAATGTAGATAATACTATACAAACGAGAATTTCACTAAGTGCTGCGCGATTCGGAGGAATTTTTTCGTTTCGTATTGTCAGGAAAATCACATATTTTTCTCTTACACCCGCCAAAGAAAACGTGCATTCTGTTATTAAAGCTCAAGGATTTTACTATGGTTGCGAGACAATAACGCCATGTTTTTTTATTGTCTTTATAACGATTTGTGGATGGGAATTCACAAATTTCAGTTATTGTTATTGCCGTATTATTTCGTTTTAATTTATTTTACCTGGAGGGCTTCTTATAACTGACACGGGCGAAGCCGGGTAGTTCTGCTAGTCAAACTATACAAAAATTACTTTTTATAAACATTACTTTTAGAAAAGTTTTCAATCGATTAGCATAAATTTAAAAATAATTCATCTTTTAATTTATTTCTATGAAAACTATTTCGTTGAGTAAAGAGTCAAATTTTTTCCGTCAAATTGTTTTTTATTGTAAAATGATAAATACATACGAAATCATCAAAGCTTATAAGGATAGTAATCTTCGTTTAAATCTACAATCGTCTGCCAGCGTTTTGGCAACTATTCAATCCCTTCTGCGAAAAATCGGGGCATGCGCGAGTCCAGAAAGTGATCGACCTCATTTATGACCCCCTCATTTGAATCGAAGATTGCGCCATTAAGATGCAGCTGCAGATGAGAAAACAGATAGAAATCTGAAGGGGCTGTATGGTGGATATTGCATTAAATCTCACTCTAGCTTGTAGAGCGTCCAGCCGGTCATCGTACTAACGTGTGACCGGACGTTATCTTGATGAAAGAGACAACATTCGTTTTGAATTCATTTCTTCGTTTTTCGTGAATGGGCTCGCTATCTTTGATTAGCATGTTGCTATCTATTGCACTGTTTATAGTTTGTTCGCTGTTCAGGCAACCTTTGTACAGAATTCTGCGACAATCCCACCAGATGCAGAGAAGTACTTTTTTTGTTGTTTTGTTGTTTTTGTTGTCACGTTTTGTAACCGATCCTGCTGATTCCCCAGGTGCTGACCACCCTCCTTTACGATCTATATTGCTGAGGTATACCCATTTTGCATCACAGGTCACAATTCTGCCCAGAATGTTCTCTTTCCTTTGATCTCTGAGCAGAGCCAAACAACAGTTTTTTTCTCTTGCACTTGTCTTTATCAGTCAATTCGCGAGGTACCCAGCGGTTGAGCATAAACGTTAGATTTATGCGTTTCAGAGCGTTAACTATTAATTTTGGGGAAACGTTAAGCTCTAATGCAATAGTTTGTGTTGAAACATTTCTGTCTTGATCAATGATTTGCTTTAACTTCCCACAATCAATTTCAATAGGGCGGCCAGAATGTGGTTCATTTTCAATGTCGAAATTTCCAGCTTTAAGTATCCGAAACCAAACTTTGACTGTATCATAAGAAACAGTATTGGCGCCTAAACTTTCACACTTTTTTTCTGTAGCATTCAGTCGCATTGAATATGTTACTGAACTCATAGTACATAATCGTTCTGAGCTGATGACGTGATAGCTCCATTTTAAACACTCTTATGAAGCACAAGATAATAAATTTTTAACAAATAAATTACACAGTCATGTAACTCCTATGCTACGCTTTTGAATGCAAAAATTGGTTGGTTGAAAAACTAACAACCGCACAAAGAACAGCTGTTATCGCGAAGGTACCTCCCCTTGGCGGAATTTTTTTATTCAACGTAATATTTTATTTTCTGTGGACGAATCGTGCCTCAATATGCATTGCATAACTTTCGTGAAAGAGTTAAATGAAAGTTGTTTAAATATTGCAGTCCGAGTTCTTCTAAAAATATTTATAGGTTTGTAAAACATTGTACAAAATATTAATATTAAATATTTTGTTCCATTACTCAATGTTAATTTATTTTAACTTATTTTGCCGTTTTTTGTAATTTATTTTTATTTTGTCACGTGAACTTTGAATTATGATATGAGATTTAAAAAAAAATAAAGTTATAATAACTATATGTGTATTTAAGTAACATGTAAAAAAAAAAAAAAAAAAAAAAAAAAAAATGTCTGATTAGATGATTATTTTTGCAATCTAAGATTTTTATTCTGCTGTATGTTTACAATCCACGAAACCTAATTAGTAAACGAATTTATATTTGGATATTTATTGTAAACCTTCCAATTCGAAACTAATAACAAAAATTAAGACATATCCCAACAAAAAGTTTTCGGTAAAAAAAAAAGCGCCAAGTTCTTAATGTTTCGGCCAGAAAAAGTAGTGATATCTGATGTTCGCACAAGTTAAAAGCCAAACATCCCAAATCTTTCATTGAAAATGGCTTCCTGCGACTTGGCCGTTAATGCCTTCTACAGCATTTCAAAATTAATGATTTGAAATTACTCATTTATGAATTATTTAAATATTAAAAGTAATATTAGAATGCAAAGAGGCAAATTCACATAAAGACATTATAAGTAAAATATTTCTGATAACTACCATTCAGTTTCAAGAAACATTAGATTTGATTACAGATCATTTAGTCCACTTGCGGTTTAATTGCCATTTTGTACGGTCAAATGCTAAAGTCATTAACGTAAAACCCAAGAAATAAAACAAAATTTACTTACTTCATATCTCACAATATGTTACATTATATTTTATTGTATAATATTGAAATCTTGTGTATTGACGAAAGAGATTTTTTTCGTTTGAATATTTATTATAGTTTGTTTGCAAACATTAAGAGGTATTCGATTTATAAACTGTTAAAAGTTGATATTAATTATGTTTTAGCAATTAGGAATATTATCTCCTGAATACAAGTATTTTGTTATTTTTAACTTCTAAGCATTTAAATAGACTGAAGTTGTTTAAATGCTTTTTTCAAATGTGTATTTTATTTCTGTATTCTATGTCACAAAATGCCTAAAATAATCAAAAAATGTAGTTGGCATGTAGCTCATTTGTACATATTTTAAAATTTGAAAAACTCTCACGAAGGCATTAACGGCCAAGTCGCAGGAAGCCATTTTCAATGAAAGATTTGGGATGTTTGGCTTTTAACTTGTGCGAACATCAGATATCACTACTTTTTCTGGCCGAAACATTAAGAACTTGGCGCTTTTTTTTTTTACCGAAAACTTTTTGTTGGGATATCACTACTTTTTGTATGTTTTTTCAAGTTTGTTATTCTAAACTATATTAATATGAAAAAACTTAAATTTCGGTAATTTTATGTTAGCAGGGAGCAAATCTCCTCATTAGCCTTTTGTTTTTTCGCCAATAGCAGTTTTCATTTTTCACATGTGTAAATTAGAAACAATGCTTTGATTTTCAAATAAAATATTTTGGTTTATGTTATTATTTATTTATTTATTTATTTATTTATTTATTTATTTCTATGTTAAATATTCTATTAAATAAAATGAGGGAAATGCATCTATTTTAAATGAGATGACTGAAAAGTATATATCTTTAAATGAAATGAATGCAGTATGAGCAATGGAGTTGGGAACAGTATTTGGCGATTTGCCACTTGCGCCCGGCTAACATAAAAATACCTAAATTTATTTTATTGAGCTTTACGAATTTATACTTTATTTCTTTTTATATTAAAGTACTAGCTGCCTCTAGCAAGCAGTATTTACCGTATTACTTCCATGTTAAACGTTGCACCATGTTACTGTGATTCATAATTTCAGTAATCTTTTCTAATTGGTCTCACTGCTAATTGTTGTATTTTAACTGATACGACTGGGTACAAGTGAAATGGTTCTTATGAAATCATTTGACAATATCTGTATTTGCATTAAACCATATTGATGCTAATATCTTTTTGTTTCACGTTAACCTTTTCAATAGACTCGATTACGGAAAAATAGAAGGTCTACCGGCTTACTGCCATGATCCATTTGAAAATCTATCATTCTTCTCATCTGATCGTTTTGAAGAATTAGTCAATGTGCCATGGTTTTAAGATTTTAGCTAATTTTACTCGAAACCCGAAAACTAAAATGCGAGGAACCGGATTATAGAAGATTCATTCTAACGTACATATTGATTAACAGGTTACAAATTATAGAATTATAATAATCATAAGGAGAACTGGCAGTTTCAATGCTTTAATAGTTTCCGTAAATTCTCTTTATATAATACAGAAGTTTTAGCGGTGTAAAGGTTAACAACATAGTCACAGTAAGTATAATAACAGTATAATATAATAACAATAGCAGAGGTTTTGGGCAGTGACGAAACTATTATCACTTTGGAAATATTAGTACGTTATATCATTTAACTATTCAGATGATATGCGGAAAAATAAAAATAGATGGCTCGCATTAATAATTAACTCATTGAAAAATAGCCACTAGCGTCAAATATTCGCCAAGCTTGGCGACATTTAGCAAAGTTTCGCCAAATTTGGTAATATATCATTTCAATTCTCAAATTTGGCGACAAAAAAATGTTTTGTTTATTCTGATGTCATAATGATGCATATGTATTATGTATTATACTCATACCTATAATATGTATGATGCAAATGTATTACGTATTATATGCATATGTATAATATGTATGATGCATATGCATAAGTTCATTAACATCACTAAAACGCACTTAAAGGAATAGTGTTTCATAAATAGTAGGGATAATTGCCAGATTGACCAGAGTGCTATTGAGATTAGAATACCGACATTTATTATAGACGTCTGTACACACCATCACCTCATCGAGTTTACAGCTGAAATTTTAGGATTAGTTAAAACTAGATTAGCATATTTAAATGCAACTGGTCTGTTATGTCATATCTTGGTAGAAACCACCTGAAGACCTAATTTTAGTGGTTAACTAATAGGTTTACTATTGTATTTTTCTGCATCCAAAAGTTTGGAAACATGGAGGAATGGGTGCAGGAGAACACAATGGAAAATCCACCAATTAACCCGTAAAATCAGGTCTGTAGGTGGTTTCCACAAAGATATGACTTGGCAGACCAGTTACATTTCAATACGCTAATCGATATTTAACTAATCCTAAAAGCCGTCAACTCGATGAGGTGATGATCTGTGCAGACGCCTCCCGGTCTTAAATAAAATTTGTTTTAGGGAAGTAAAAGATAGAAAGATGGACAGATAAACTGAAAGATTTGCCTTATTAAGGTTTTTGTAAAAGCATATAAAAATTCATTCAGCTTGAAATCTTGTAACACCTTTATAACTCAGGCTAATTTTCTGTAATCGGATTTTGGCGACCAACATATCTCTTCTATAACTATAATCTTTCTTTTACAGATTTAAATTTAACAATAAATTAACAGTAAGTAGGCTAATAATACAATATAATAACATTAGCAGCGGACTTCGGACGCCACATCTGTCGCACATCGTTAAAAATAGTTTATTAGTTACACATTTCATTTAATTAACAGGAGATTTTTAAACTTTCATATGGAATTAGGATATTTTTCCACTATAGGGACCTTGGCATTTTTTAAAAATCTTGGCGCAGTTCGGACTTCAGAAACTGAGATATGTTGCCAAATGATATAAACAACTAAGAAAACAAATCTGATGCACTTTTATGTTATTTATGTGTATTTATATACATATAAACATTTTATTTATACATGTATAAAATATTATTTTTTATATACAGATTATTTACGTTGGTATATAAAAATAAATAAGCGGGTTCCTTACATTAAATAAATTGTATACATATGGAAAAAATTGCTTGTGTATATGACTCAGTAAATAGGTTGCCAGAAAATACGTTATTATCAAATTTCTTTTCTCGTCAAGGCTATTTTCTGTATTTCGCCAAGGCTACTTATATCGGAAACGTACCGAATTGCGGTTTTATTTTGTTAAATGTTTTATTGTTTTAATATCGTAAATATATCATAACCTATACTGATTAAACTCTTTAGGTATATTCATTTTTTCTATTTAACAAACATCTTTGGAAAAGCATATATATAAAATGTTATTCTGCTTGAAATCACGTGACCGCCTTCAAAGCTCTGTAATCGAGTTTTGGCGACCAACATTGGCACAATTGAATGCGTAGGAACTGTTTACGGCCAAATGAACACCCCCTGTATGAAGGGTTTAGAGGCGGAAATTCTGTGTTTTCAGATTTTTCTGGTTAATTGTGCTACAAACCCGACTTACTTGTGAAATTTCATGATTCTACGACTTTTAGAAGTACCTTAGTTATTTGATGATGCGAAGTGAGTCAGTGACAAAAAAGCGCTTTTTCGGAATTTAATATTTCGAAAACTACTAAATACAGAAACATGAAATCGTGGAACCTTAGTTCAGTTTGACCATACGAACATGTGTATAAAAGAAAAATTTCTATATCTCTCTCTAAAACGACGTTATGAGGGGGTGAAAAGTATGACGAAATGGTTCAGGAAAAGGTAGCTTACGGCTTGTGCGAACTTGGCGGACGCACTGCCGTGCTCCCAGATATTTTTTATATGTGTGTTTGAAATCTTTATTTGAATATTATATCATAGATTTTTTTTTCAATGATTCGTATTCTTTTTTTTTTAAAGTTTACATTAAATGCATGAAAACCGTTTAAAGATTAAACTTGGTATGATTTATTTTACTGTAAACAAATGTAGTTTGTTTCATACATGTATTTTAGTTAACTCCATGTCGGTTGATCGCCATGTCTGAAATTGATTACTTTTCGAAACCATCCAAACTATAACATATGCATTTGATTTTACACGATGTGAAACTTTTACTACCAAGTTGTACGTGGGGCACGTTAATCTTGTAGCATAAAAATTACCCAAGAGACCGCATGGCCTACTGTTAGGCAAAATGGAAATCGCGCATAAGACCACGTAGACATGTGGGAACGAGAACGTATAGAATTCTAGGGCGGACAACGTGTTAAAGTGTGATTCTTCTTATTTTTATTAACAAATACATGACACTTAAAAAACATGAAATCTTTACAAACCAAAAGAATGTATCAAATATTCTGAATCATTTTTATCAAAAAATCCATATAATAGCACATGTTATTCTCTTAATATGTTTCCCAAATTAAATCAGTATAAAATAAATAAAAATAAAGTAATCTATATACCAATAATAAAAATAATAAATATCTATTAAATATTATTTCTTTAAAAATAACTTTTATCTGCGTAAGAATTCATTCTTCGGTGCAACAATATCATTGATGAAAGTAATACGGATTTTATTTATTTGTGGAATTTGTTTTTTCTCATTTTTCCAATAACACTTCGACAACGTCTTTAAGACACTTTTCTAAAAGAGATGCATGCATAATTAACTATGCTAATTCCTTAACTGATAACATTCATTCAACAATGAAAGAATTGCTTGCAGTTTCTAATTACATTGCTTAGAAGAAAATAAATTTGTTGGACAAGATCGAAATCGATTTTTTATTTAAGACTATAAAGAAAGAAAATAATCTAACTTACGGACTAATATATGTATAATACAAATTAAAATTTGTATTAGTAAGAAAACAGTTTTAATCATAAACGTTAAACCATTTACATAATGAAATAATGTTCATCAAAACAATACTCAGTGAAAATATCATTAAAGAGTTATATTACATCTTTTGATTAAAATATATAATCTACTTTACTTAATTAAAGTGCGTTTGAAGTTCAACATGACATCTTGAAACTTATTTTGAAATTACTTTTTTTATTTTTGTCAATAATGTTAAATATAAATAAAACTGAATGATTTGAAATCAAAAATCTGCCTCAAAAATGCATACATATTATTTAATATACAAAAAACACAGCAAAACTTCTAATTCATATTACAAAAACATATTTTTTATCTTTCCACATACGGGAGACCGGGGCAAGATGACGAATGTCTTAATTTTTCTGTTTTCCACAAAGTGGCAGCATCAAAACGGGACACTACTAGCTCTCCTATCAGCCGTTCGTTAAACAATAGTATAGAGACGCTGAAATCGCCATTTTTGTGATAGTTGTGAAGCTTTGATTGTTTACTGCTGCTACGTTATAACTTTTATGCATGTGTAAATAATCTCTGCTACAGATATAGGTAAGATATATAATTTCTCTTAAATATTTCTGAGTAACCTAGTTTAAATACTACCTATTACCATGAATAAATGTCAATTAATCGCCTTCCTTCATGGCAATGAAAACGAATATTTTTAAACAGACAGTCCGAGGCAAGATGGCGAGCTCGCCATCCTTAGACACTGGTAGTAGAAAACCAACGTATAAACCATCCAGAAGAACCATAACTTATGGCGAATGCTGATTCCGATGCACGAAAGAAGCCTGTTAGTGTTTTTTTTTTTTTTTTTTTTTTTTTTTTTTTTTTTTTTTTTTTTTTTTAACCATTGCCTAAAGCAACACAATGTGAGGAAAAAAAGCAAAACACTGAGCTCAAGCATTATTAGAAGCATACCATCAAAGAAATGTTAGAACAAAGGGAAAAGCAGAAGGAAGAACAGGAACGTTTAAAAAAATACAGAAAAGAAGCTCGTGAAGTTAAAAAAGGAGTAAAAAATCTCAAACTAAGTTCCTGTAGTCCTAAGTCTATTAAATCCATGCCAAACAGTCCAGTTGCATCAACTTCAAAGGATAGTGTTTTCAAAGGTCCTGCTTGTGACGAGGAAGGAGCATTGAGACCCACCAACAGAAGAATGAATCCAGTGCTGTAAATTCCAAGAGTGGTGGCATGAGGAATGTTACAATTATGAAAGAGGCACGGTTATTTGTGACTATTGTTAGCTACACAACTAAACACTTCAACATTATACGTTACAATGCATTATGCTTAGTTTGATACTTTGTAAGATGTGAAAACACAGTTATCATTTGTTACACCATGTAACTATTCAAAAGATAGGATATGTTCAATCTTTCTCAGTGTTGTCATCTTGCTCCAAGGCCAAAGTCATCTTGCTCCAGTACTGGGGCAAGATGACGATTTGTTAATTATATTAAAAAATAAAATTATCCTTTATTTTTTTTATTTGAAAAATTAAATGGTAATATATTTAATACTACAAAGGAATACTCTAACTGTTCATGTAAAATTAATTTTACTATACTTAAAAATAAATTAAGAAACAGAAAAAATTGTTAACATAGTCATCTTGCCCCGGTCTCCCCTACGTTGGAAGAACAAAAAGAATTCCAGATTTTTTTTTTTTTTTCAAATATTATTAAAAATTTCATGTCTTTATTTTTGTCAACGACAGGATAAATGTTAGCAGTGTTCGTAAACTAGTTCAAAAATTTTAAATATTTATGTGACTGGGAAGGGGGATACTTAATTGCACATCATTCTCTGAAAGAATTTCAAGTTTCCACGATCCTCCAAAAATTCACATTTTTATCCTGAGCAAGTATTACACTGAGATGCAGTACTGATTTAAGGTTTATAATGGTGTAACTTCAGCTAATACAACTGGTATAATATTACACATTAGTGTAATGCAAACATTTTTATACCGGTTAAATTATTCAAAAAAATGGAGGCAGTAAGGTTGCGGCAAATTTTATGGAGTAACATTACATAAATGTTTCTCAGTGCCTATATCAATGACCAAAATTGTCCCTGGATCCAATGACAGGAGTACCCGGGTACCTGCTCTAATTTTAACAAACCCGTACCGTAAACTCTTTTTTAAACACCCCTATTTCATGTAGTGTAACAGCACCATTTTGAAGAAGAGGAGATGGCGAAAGTAGACTTAAATTCCTTTTAGTTTCTTTGATATTAACACCATGAAATCGGTGTGAAAAAAGCAAAAATGTTCCCTTGTACCAGGTCATTGACGATGGTTAAAACGCGCGTGAATACAAAGAAGCAAATTTTACCCATTCTGAAAAAAGGAACGACCTTGAAAATGCTATTGAAAAATCACAATTTGATTATAAAAAAATGCTTTATTTAAAAATTGTCAAATGTTTTTATTCGATTAGCATGACGTTGTGCTACGCTTATTTACGCAAATATATTTGCTAGTAGCAGACATTAAAAACTATTTTTTGTACTATATTTAATGATTACATATACAGATGTTGAGTCGATTAATTATTTTAGAGCTTAACCTTAATTTATATTTAAAAAAAATACTCTTTTTGTTTTATAAATTGTTTGCACAATTTGATTTCAACTGAATCACAAAAATCTAAAAAAAGAGAATAATACATTATGTTTAAACTTTCTATATATACAGTATATATTTTTTCTCTTTTAGATAACTTCTGTATTAAATTTACATATTTCAGTCCATTTATGATTTTAACATTTAAAAAAATTATTTTTGTATCTTTGGTTAAGTATCTTTATCTCTAAATTTATAATATGTTTAAAAAAAAAAAAACTAAACTACGGCAAAAATATCATTACTATTAAGCCATGCAAATTGGGTGATATAAATATTAAGTACGGTTTCTAATCTTAAAATAATACAGTTATTTTGCAATGATCAAATTTTTAAAATTTCTTTTTCTGAATATCTGTGATATGATTAAAAATTACCTAAATAAATCGGTTAATTAAGGAGCTATTTGTAAACATTTTATTGAAAAATGGAACAGTTCTAATTTTCTAAAGAATTTCCTTCTCAGAAAGATTTCTTTTCAAAAGATACTTATAATTCCAGTTTTAAGAAGAACTGTACATTTGAGGCAGTTTTATATAGAATTTCCGGAACAATCTAATCAATTTTTCTTCAATGGCATGTAAAATAAAAAAAAATTAATTTTGTAAATTTTCCCAAATTTATATATTTTTATTACGATTTCTTCTCTATAATAGATAAATATAGATAAATATATATAATATATAATATATATATATAGTATAGAGAAATATATATAATATATAATATATATATATAGTATAGAGAAATATATATAATATATAATAGAGAAATATATATAATGTATATTTGATATCGCAAAAAGTTTATATAGCAAAGATTTTGATTCACTAACTAGATTAATTTACCTGACAAAACATTAGCGACGAAATGCTACTGCAGGCATTTAAATTCTTTTCAATTATTTTCGAACTGAGTGATAAAAACAATACAGTCCAGGAATCGAAGCCATAAACTTTTGACATAAATTGAGAATACTCTTTCAATGAAGCTATTTGGAATGAGGACAGTATCGTCCTGTTATAAAACTTCTATGATAATTTATCAGTAGTATGTGCTAAATTAATATTGTTCTTGATAAAAAAAAAATATATATATATATGTCAATCTATGCTATGCCATGATGCTATCGTATAAATTTAAATGGTCAATTTTTGCATAGGAAATTTTTAGATTTCGCAGATTTCATAACTTTAACAATTTATATTTAATTTCAAATCTCCATACGCATAGATAAACTACAACTTTGTTTAAGGATGGCAGAATACTATTGGCAAACATATATTTCGGGCTTTGAAATATAATATCAAAAAATTATTGCAAAAAAAAAAAAAATTCTATATATTTGCATTTTTCATTTTAAGGTACTTTTAACTTTAAACAGTTGCAAAAATTTTAATGTTATTTGAAATATTTAGTATAATAGTGCAAACTGTTTTCAAACTATTCTGAAACATTTCATAAATCGACGAATCATAATTAAGGTGTGTCCCACCGAAATAAAGCCACCGTGATTGTGTGCGTGTAATTGGACACGAACAAACCAATAAGAACGAAACAAATATATTAAGAAAATCTATATACAAATACATATTTACACGAAGTAACTCACTCCCTGCATTACCTGGCCAGAAAAAAAATAATAATTTGTAAAAAAATAGGGGGGGGGGATGTGTCCCGCCGAAATAAAGCCACTACCGTTAGTTGAGGAAATATCCGCCATGCTTATATGTGGAGCAAACATGCAAACCATGCTTTCTCCTTTAGATACAAATTTTCAAAAAACACAAAAAACTGATAAATAAGAAAATAACTTGTATTTAATTCTCATTTTTATTGTGTATTTTTATTACTGTTTATTAGAAAGAATTGTAAGCATACCTAAGATATTAAACATAAAACAAATTAATAAAATGCATTTAACATTTGGAGAAATCACGTTTTGACCGAATTTAGAGGAGGAAACATGTTTTGATTGTATGACAAGTAGATAAAACGCTTTTTGAATGAAATAAGTTCTAACTCACAAATAATACAATAGCATTATTTTATTTGAATAAATACCGAGTTTCAGTTGATTATTGTTAAAATAAAATGACAGATTATGGTACCTAGAAGTATTCATTAAATATTTACTAAATAAATACTCGTTTGCCAGAAATCCACTTCAAATTTTAAAACCAATATCTTCATCTAGACAGTTATACACATCCCCCTCTTCTTTATTGCAGGCTTATCAATCATGGATAATGTGGTTGTATCATTTGAATATATCATCAGGATGATTTTGCCGCTGTTCACTATACATTACCTTCAAAAGTTTTTTAACATATTTGTTCTTTTCAACTGATATGGCGTGGCTAAGAGGAAGATATTCTAAAACAACCCTTTAAACAAGGCAACAGTAACTCCCTTTTTAAGAAGATTTACATCATATTATTCATTTAGATCTTGAAATCTATAATTCTGGAAGCCTTTAACTTTAACAGATCTCTTATTTTTTTCTAAAACGATCCGTTTCAATTGTGATATGTATGGTAGGTTTCGAAAGTACACATTAAGTGACAACTGTGATTGGCAGACTGGAGAAATCACTGCTTGATTGAATGCAGGCTTTGGAGGAAACACTCTTTGATTGAAACGTCAAGTTTTAAAATTGATTTATAATCGGAGAAAATTTTTTTTTGTAAAAAATACCATTTATTTCTGTGCAATTTAACACAGAGTTCATAAAAATAACAATAACTCATTTTTTATTTTTTTGTGAGAAAACACGGTTTGAATGTTTGCTCCACATATATGACTTGGAATATACGATGTAGCATACCATTTACCACTCCTTAGAGGACAGTAGCATCAATGTTCTCCCATGCTTCAATGATGACGACTATTCAGTTTTGCCACAGATTGAAACTGCCGGCAATAGGCATATACAGCCCTACTGAGGATAGCACACACATTTTCTTGGGGATTGAGATCATGGAAAAAGGACAGGTCTTTTCGTGACATGCACCCGATTCTCCAAAAATTATTCCCAGGACGATTTTGCAACGTTAATGGAGCTTCTTCCTGCAGGAAAATCCAACTTAGTCTATCAATTCTATTTGAAAATTTCAGTAAATGGTTTTGTAGCATTTCTTGGTAATCGAAAGTCAGCATGCGGCCTGAGAGAAACAGCCAGGTTATGTTTATCTTCATAGTCGAAGCCTCCCCACAACATTAATGAGCCTCCACCTTGCTGTCTTTTGGAGAAAAATCCCTCTTCTTTTCTCATGTCACACCAATCGAAAGCAAGGCCATCTGGTCCATCCAGATTATTTTTTTCCTCACGTAAGACTGTAACAGGAAGTCCCCGGTCCTTCCAGGTTTGATTATATTTGGCCCAGTCGACCCTCCTTTCCATGTGGATAGCTTTCAACATGTGCTGATGTTTCCTTTTCTTATATCGCAAGTTGCTTGTACGTTTTTCAATTCGTGACAGTGTTGATTTTGTCACAGGGTTGTTATCCTCTTTGGCGAACTATTTCAGGGAAATACCACCTCCTGAAAGACGACGTAAAACTGCTCTTGCCTGCCTGGAAGTCATTTTTCTTCAGGTATACTCCTTTTTTTATACTCGTACGCAGTGCCCTGATTTACAAAATTGTCTATTATGGTTTTATATCGTTTGATTCCTTGGATAATTGCTTATTTAAAAGACCTTGTTCCTTAAAACTGTTATCTGACCTTTTTCGAACTTCGAGAAATGGGTTTTCTTTCCCATTGTAATACAGCAGGAGAAACAGAAAATACAACCTTCTAAAGTCAATACAAATTTCGACTGGCACAGAACAAGTACTTGACGACTTCCTGACGTCATAAACATGTTGAACTCAGCAGCTCGAATGTCGGTAGTTACCAATAAGTACTAATACTGGCAGTGACTTTAATTCGGCGGTACACTTTTACCCCTCTTTTTTTACACATTGACCTTTTTTTCCTGCCCAGGTGGGGCTGGAAGTGAGTTACTCCTTGTAAATATGTATTTCTATATAGGCTTTCTTAATATATTTGTTTCAATCTTATTTGTTTGTTTTGTGCCTAGTTACGGCACACTATTACGGTGGCTTTATTTCGTTGGGACACACCTTATATGAAATCCCAATTACTACATGTAATTTTAAACAGCTATGATATGTATGCTTAGTTCATTCTTGTTATCAATATTCTAAGTATACATACTGCATATTTAAAATTTGGAATTCTAATTAATAAAAAAAAATGGGTTTCGTAAACTACTAAACCGAATGACTTGATGTTTTGTATCCTAAAGTAATATTTCGAAACACCCAAATATATTGCAAAATTTGGTTGTTTGCATTTAAAATTCAGTGTTTTGTACAATTTCAAGATAAGAAAGATCCTCTATGTATGGTTATTATTTTTTTAACATCATTTGAAAGAAAATATTATTTCCAGTCATATGGTTTAAATATCTTTAATTATTATTGCGACATTTTCACCATTGAATTATAAGAGGTGGTGGTGGGTTCCTTTAGGTAATTTCGATTTTACCTGTGTTTATTCTGGCCATTTATAATAATTTCATATGTATTTTGCGAGATTGCAATCAGCGGATTACCTACATAATGTAAAAAATAATGTCGCGTTCCAACTTTAACAAAAAAATTTATATACGGCAATTATGTTAAATTTTCTACCTCAATTAAAACATTACTTCATTTGATTAAACAAAATGAAAATTTATCTATATTTTAATGCGCAAATAACAAAAAATAAATCGATTTACTTTCCATAATACTTTTACTATAGTATCATGGGAATGTATTCAAAAGTTTGAAGGGGTTAGCATGTTCTCAAACAGTTATAAACAGAAGAGCTTTCAGTTACAAAGAAAATTTAAAAGATGATTTGTGACATAATTAAAATTCTCCAATGATATCTTTTTTTAGAGGGGGGGGGGGGTATTTGCAATAAAAGTAAACAAATGTGATTTAAATTCAACATGAATTTTACAAGTCTTAACCTGCTCGCTACTGAGGATTAATGAAGTATTATTAATTATTATTGAATTATTTCTTTTTCAATTTGTCTTAAGAGCAAGATTTTTATTTTACTTGCATTAGTTCGAATCTTAGTCTTCGAAACATATCATTCTGATATCGAAATTGTAATTATGTTCGAGTACCACTAATAAAATGGAACAAAACGATGGTCCCAATTGGGACACAGGGAGCAAAAAGGTTAATCTATTTTAAAATTTTACCAGTAGAAACGGTCTACATTTTTCATTAAAGTTATTTTCTATCCAATTATTTTCTTTTTTTAATATTTACTTCCACAATTTGGAGGAGAATATTTATGAACATTTTATGTAAGCAAATGCATTTAAAAGGTATACACAAATACGTATACTTTTATGAACTGAGTTTATATAACAAAAATAAATTTTTAAAAAGGTTTCGAATTGTTTAGAAATCTCATGAAGTATTTCTCAATTATAATTACCAATATTTCGCACACATCAATTTCTTTTTCAAAAACATTACCAAAAAGTCTGTATCATTTAATTCAAAAGAAAAAAAAAAAAAGAAAAAAAAAAAAAAAAAAAACATGCTGAAGTTCTTATTTTATGGGAGTCTTAATTTTAGAGGATATAAATGGAAAATGAGATGGACTAGTTTGAATATTCACAATCCCCTTAAAACATGATAATTATTGCAAATGGAGCGAATACATTATAGTAATTTCATTGTACTATATCAGTACGTTTATGTCGATATTAATAACTACTATTTTTAAATATTTATTTTTAATTAAAAAAAAAAAAAACATTTTAAACAAAAGGAAAATGTGAAAATAATATAACATATTTGTTTTAAAAGTTGGTTAGTGAATTTCTGTAACTACTATCATTAATATATCTGCAATAGAGGCGTATTTATTTAATACTGTTCATCGTTGGCGGTGAAAGTTCCATCCCGCAACTATATCAAAGATACAATTCAAACTCGAAAAAACTCGAAGCAACGAATACAATTCCGACATCTGTGGGAAGTATTGATTACCAGTCTCTAGTTGACAATTAATACTAGAACACACTACTGGTACCTTTAATATTTTAGATGTTTACATAATTCAAATAAGATTTATTTGTAAGATATAGTGCTTTATATTTTATTATCTGAAAAAATTCCTGAAAGAAATTTTTAATGATATTTCTACATTTACCACTATCATTAATATATCTGCAACAGAAGCAAATAAAAGTATTTATTTAATAGTGTTAATCGTTAGCGGTGATAGTTTTACCCCACAACTGTATCAAAGATACCATTGAAACTCGAACTTAATTTATCAAGGCAACAAATTCCGATATCTATGGGAAGTATTGATTACCAGTCTCCAGTTGGCAATTAGTAATAGAACACACTACTAGTACCTTATATATTTTAGATATTCACATAGTTCAAATAAGATTTACTTGTAAGATATATTGCTTTGTAATTAGTTATCTGAGAAAATCCCCGAAAGAATATTCATATTGATATTTCTAAATTTATGAAATAAGCTAGAATTACAATTGCACAATAGACAAATGTGTAATACAGTTTATTAAATTTGGAAATTATTTGCTTTATCGAGTTACTTGTCAGTCAGGAATTTAGAGATTGAAAATTAGCTTGTCTATTAATAAAAAACCTTTAAAATTTTAAAAATAATTTTATTTATTTTCTTATTTCATTCTACATACACTGAGATAAAATTCTACTACTGGCATCTAAAAAATAAAATGTGTCTTTATAAAAAATTGCTCCATGTCATCCCTATAAATTCTAGTTCACTTTGCTAGAGAGTTCTAGTTATTCTTATAAAAAATCAAGGGTGTTTTTCTATATTATCGTTTTTAAACTTATTTAAAAATCTCTGCAAATAAATGCGAACACAAGAAGTCAGTTTTATTAACTATAATTCTAGTTTTTTAATAAATTCTAGAAATCAGGTGATAATTTCTTGCAATCAACCGATTCATAATATAATGTATAGCTATCACCTAGAAAACTATAGACTAGAAATTGTCAGTCATTTCGTCTATTCAGTTTTTTGTTTACCTTATTTTCAAAACTCGGAAATCTATATTTCTAGTTTAGGTATTTAGAGAATGATAACTATTCGATCTAGATGAAGGCGGTATGTTTTTTTCTTTCAGCGTACAATAATATTTTATTTTAGGTTTCATTTTTTCATATATGTTGAAAACAAAATTATATGTAACGAATTTTGGTATATTTGCAAAAGTTTCCAATAAAAGAGACTACTCAAGCAACTACTCCAGCAGAAGCTTTATTATATTGTACAGGATTAAAAAGTTGCAAATGTTACAAATTAATTAATATTAACCGCAAGTTCAAATGTGTAGTACAAAACTCAATAGAAAAAGACAAGATTCATTTAAGTTTCAAAATAAGAAATAAATTCTTGTCTTTACAGATTAACATTAACACAGTGCTTCGCTGTAGTTTTAATCATTTTGCAGAAAAAACTAAGAGCGAGATGAAAAAGTTTGTTTAAATTAAAATATTTTCTAAAAAAAAATACATTTTCGAAATAAATTGATACATAAAATACGAATTGTAACAGATAAATATTTCACATGAAATTTATTTCCAGAAGCTTCTAATATGTACAGTCGTGGAAAAAAAAGTAAACACCCCCTACTAACTCCTCAACAAATTATCTTAGAAGAAATTTATTGGTACCGACCGATTGGAAATAAACTCTACTTTTAAATGATATAGATAAAATTTGCTTAGGGGTCATCTACATATTAAAACGAACCATAACTTTGTTTTTTTTCAATAGCAGTACACAATTCTGACAGCATAAATGAACTCTACTGAATGAATTAGCCCAAAAACAAATTTTTATGCATTTCGTACCATAAGTTTTTGAGAAATTAATTATTTTAAAAAGAGCGTATTCTAAGGGCTGTATCCAAATTGAAGTTTGGAAGTCGATTGTTAACCAAGAGAGCCCTCATCTTGATCAAGGAACCTTAAGTCAATGAAGCTTGCTAGATTACAGGACAGCAGAAGAAATTTCAAAATATCTAGTCTTTTGTATTATAGACGGTCTCTTAAACCATCATTTTGCCGTTTTGTAAGCATAATTAGAAAACTACTTGGAAGAAAAATGTGAAATTTTGGATTTCGATAAAGCAGGACATCATAAATCTAAATCCATCAAAAAAATTGAAGGTTGTAATTCATAATTTTTTCGAATATTAATTTCATAATTCATAATTCATATCACAAAATTATAAAAAATGCAAATTCAGCGTATTTATTTTTGGGTATATTAGTATTATTGCTACACAAAAAAATAGCACATTAGGAGCATAATTTCTGGAGATATAAATAAAAATATGAAAATGTAATTTAACATTAGAAGCACTAAATTTTGAATGTTTATAATTCAAAAACTTATTATTCAAATGACTTGAAATTCGGTGTCTAGGCATAGTTTGAACCGAAGATTTGAAATATCTCGTTAAAATTGGGTATTGTCATTGAAAAATAAGAAGTCTGGATTCGTTTTAATAGGTAGATGGCCCCCTAAGCAAATTTATATACATCATTTAAAAGTAGACTTTATTTCCAATCGTTCGTTACCAGTAACTTTGTTCTGCGACAATTTGTTGAGGGGTTAGCAGGGGGTGTTTACTTTTTTTTTCCACGACTGTACTTCGAAATTTACAGCTGATTCCCTCATGTAGTTTTTTTTTCAATTTGCTTTAAACACTAGCCGCATGGCAATCTCTTTTGCATCGAGTCCAAATAAGTTTAATAGTGGGAGTTACGAAATGCTTATCTTGTATACTAAAATAAAATTTACCGAACGAGAAATATGATATAAAAATGTGTAAAAAACGAAATAATAATTTATTTTACTACAACTTATAAAATCATTTATCATAATAATATCTCAACGCTGTAGCTGTAGTTGCTAGGTATTTAAATCATTCAGAACAAAAGAGAAAAATGTGTGAAGTACTTGTTGCGTAGGCTTTTTAACCGTCTCAACTAAGGCTAATAAATATATTTAGAAGCTCCAATCCCAACTGTGAATGCCACGTCGTGCTATTTGGAGTCGTCAGGATTCTACCCTTTTCTATTTTTTTATGTCAGTGCAACAATTCTACATATCGCCTGATATGCAGTGATGTTACATGCAATAATTGTGTACGCTATATTGGTATTAGTTAACTGATATTTGGATACAACCCCTCATCTTTTTGCTTCCTTTTGGGAACAATGGAATTAAGCCTATTCTTTCGACGATAATTTTCAGAATTTCCAAGCTATGATTTTGAGGTTTTTTATAAAAGTTCCTCTGTACACCGAGCTAATACATTATGCACATTATATTTGGATTGCATTCGCGCATGCACAGTGACACATTAATTATTAAACCTGCTCATTTTTCATCCAGTTTTTATTATTTTTTAATTTTGTCTGCAGGGTATTAAGTACATTATTGTCTGTATATTTTCATAAAAGAACATTTGTCTATATTAAGAACTCTGCAAATTACAAGCAAAAAACTTTAAAATTTGGGATTGTTTTTATAAAAACCTTAATTTCTCTACTAGTACATAGTCTATCCTCATAAAAAATGATAACGGTTTATTACAATAAGCCTCTTAATCATGTTCTAGAGTTTGAACTATTTTTCTATATTAGTTTTTGCGGGGGTTATCTAAAAGATATTCGATGATTTTTAATTTGTTGAATGTTGACGGTCCCCTATGGGGTTTCGGGAAAAAATCTTTGCGGATATATATGGCCTATACTATTTTGTTTACTCGCCTGCAGTTTCAGAATATTTCTTCTTTTTCTAGATATTTAACAAAATGTCTAAAATTACAAGTGACGGGTCATAATTGGCCTTATAATGTATATCCTATCTGTATGTTTTGTCTTAATTGTCAGATGTATATCTTTATACGTTATATACGACTGATACACATGCCATTAATTTAATACAAATATTATACAGTACATAGATACACATCATGTAAAGTTATGTATGACCGAACATGTCCTATTAAATCATATATTATAACATATCATGTATCATATAACTTGGCGATATTCTTATTAGCAATTCCTCCTCAGGGGGTGAAATAACATCTTAGTGTAACATACTCTAAAGAAAAATGTATAAAGAAAATAAACAACGAAAAAAAATCGAAATTAAATGTATTATTTCTTATCTTGATGTTTTCGTTTTAATGAAACTATTATTTTATTTTGTATCACGAGTTCGAGCAAAACATTTTCGCCATAAATTTTGCCGATTAGTTTACGATTGAAGAAATAATGCAACTACAATGAACCTTCATTCCTATTAATAGCTCCTTTCCTTTCCATCGGACGCATTAAATTTCAGTAATTCCAAAATGTATTACACCTACGTGCTCAAGCAATATCTTTGGAGATTCACCGCATGTCCCAAATCAGTAGTTTACGTAAGTACAGTAAGTAAATTTAGAGGTTTCGTTTAGATCCTTTTAACAGAATCGGGAAATCGAATTGATATTACATTTTTTTTTCTTTTGAAGAAGAAACATCTTTCAGGATCTTTTAGATAATTATTTCATGCCAAGTGATGAACACGAACAGGTGTATTTTGTTTATAGTTTTTATATACAGACTTGTACAAATATTCTGTAAAACACAAACGTAGAAACTTTTTTTTTCGTGTGTGAATCAGTATTATTAAATATCTATCAGCTTAAAATTACACTGCCTTGTCAGTAATGGCAAAATTTAAACAATAAAAGTGAGGGATGTTTCAACATCTTAATTGACAACAATTTTTGCCATTTCTAATTTCCAATATTTCTGATTCAGAACTATATTTCTGCAATGTTAGTGTTCCACTGTAAATTTTTAGATTGTAAAGGTAATACTCTGCTAATAGTTGCTTTTCATTGAAATTTTGTTTAATTAAAAATTATATTTATTCAAAATTCGTATATAATTAGAAGATCTTCTGAGGAAAGAAATCAAATATTGAGCAAAATATCAGAATTATCATCATTGTATTTTTCTTAACATGCATATATATTACTACAGTTTAAATATAAAAAAGATACATACTTAACAACTATGCTCCATATTATCAATTTAAGTGTGCCTGTACCAAACGATTAGTAACACATTGCTATTTATTGCTACGCTTTTTTTTTTATAAATACCTTCTATACATTGAAATTTTAACTTTATTTGTTTAATATTAACATATAACTTTCAGACCAGTTTCTCATGTAAAGGTAAATTTTACCTTCGGATAGAAAAATCGAATTGACTCCATTAACTAGATTAGGAGTTACGCGGGTAAGATACTAAAGCTCCTAAAACTAAATTCAGTTTTAACTATTGCAAAACAGATTGCAAATGTATATGTTTTGCATTGTTTTAAGCAAATTTTTAAAACTGCATGGGAATATTAGTTGTAATTTTGGATTCGCATATTTAAAGCAAATAGATAGAGATTTCTGTTTCGAAAAATTGTAGGTATACAACTATTAAACAGGAAATTAAATAGTAAACATAGACTACATATATAAAATAATAATATTTCAATTTTAGAAGGCAATCACGAAGGTTCTAGAAGTTCTTCAAGTTTCAGTAATCAATATCTCTCAAAAGTGTTGCAGTTGACATTGTGGACTCGGCGGCCTGCATATTTTCCTTTCCTGATTTTTTTTTTCATTTTTTCAGTATAATTTTTATAGAATAAATTTCAGATTTTAAATTTTTTAGAAGAATTTTCAATTTTTATATTTCATTCAGCCCCTTTAATATATCAAAAGTTTCTGGTTACTTACACCCATGGAGCTAGCTGTATCTGTTTAATCACTGGAGGATCCACCTTTCATATGTTACTCTTTGAACCTTCCTACTCCTAGGAGCCATTTTTCTTAGTGGCTTTTTAGCCCCCCCCTTACGGTATGCTATTTCTTTCTCCCAGCTTATTTTGCATCATCTCCAAAAAATAACATTACCTTACAGAAGCCAGCAGTAAACAAAGCAGATGCATCATTGTACGATTAAATGCTCTACAGTAATTTTTTTTATTTCTAAGCATCACACATTTTCAATTTTTATACCGTCGTATTGGAAAAAAAAAGTACTTTTAAATGCAATTTGTTTGAAAACTCTATCTCCATTTATTTTTGATATATTAATTTGTTTGTAGTTTTTAGTAGTCTTTTAGCTTTGGCTAGATGACGTTGTGAGATTCTTTAATATTTTTACTTCAGATATTAAGCCTATTTCTACAAAATTTGTTTCATGAATGGGAGATTGGGGCAAGATGACTATGTTAACAGTTTTTGCTGTTTTTTAATTCATTTTTAAGTACAGTAAAATTAATTTTACATGAACTGTTAGAGTATTCCTTGTAGTCTTAAATATATTATCAATTAATTTTTCAAATAAAAAAAAAATAAATGATAATTTTATTTTTTCATAACATTAACAAATCGTCATCTCGTCCCAGTACTGGGCAAGATGACTTTGGCCTTGGGGCAAGATGACATCACTGAAAAAGTGTGAACATATTTTATCTTTTGAACATGTTACATGGTTTAACAAATGATAACTGTGTTTTTATATCTTACAAAGTATCAGACTAAGCATAATGAATTCCAACTTAATGTTGAACTATTTAGTTGTGCAGCTAACAATAGTCACAAATAATAAGCCATTTTCATAATTGGAACATTCCTCATGCCACCACTCTTGGCATTTACAGGACTGGATCCACTCTTCTGCTGGTGGGTCACAATGTTTCAAGTATTTAGGGGGATGTGGGAGGTCTTGACCCGGAAGTCGAACCCCGTCGAACGGTACCACCTCGTACCGATTGGACGCTTGGAAGCGGAGATACGGACCCCGATAGGATTTTTATTTCTGGTGGCGAGCTAGGGGGCTTAGCTGATGGCAAAAATGTCTTCCGCTGGTCACCACATTTCGAAAGACACCTTCCCGATCCGATGCGCCCCTTAGTCCCACAGGAGATAGAAGCGCAAGGTCGCGTGGACAAATACACAGACAAGCGTTTACAGGATTTAAATAGAACGGACAACACTGTTAGTTTAATAAATTCCGAAACACGGGGCTCGTCATCTTGCCCCGGGCTGCCTATTTAAAAATATTCGTTTTCACTGCCATGAAGGAAGGCGATTAATTGACATTTATTCATGGTAATAGGTAGTATTTAAACTAAGTTACTCATAAATATTAAAGAGAAACGATATATCTTACCTGTATCTGTAGCAGAGCTTATTTACATATGCATAAAAGTTATAACGTGGCAGCGGCGATTTGAGCATCTCCATACTATTGTTTAACGAACTGCCGATAGGAGAGCCAGTAGTGTCCAGTTTATGTTACCGTCTACACTGTTAAAAATTTGCAGCATTCTGGCAGGTCATTTGACCGTTTTTTTTAAAACGGTTACACAACCGTAATTTTAACACTATTATGACCATATTATTGGCCATTTTATGGTCAGAATATAGTTAAATTATGATTATGAAACCGGTTTTTCAAAAAAAGGTCGAATGACCTGCCAGAATGCTGCAAAATTTTTAACAGTGTAGTGGGAAAAGGGAAAATTAAGACATTCGTCATCTTGCCCCGATCTCTCCAACATTCATATTTTAGGTTAAAAAGTACCCAAACATATTTTTATATATTTATATGGTAGTGCGTGTGTGTGAATGTGGGATAGATTTAGAAAGATGTGTACATTTTTTGTAAAATCTTACTTCTTTTACTTTGACATAATCATTGAAAGCAAAATTTAATTATAAAAATTTTTACAACTTTCATTAAACACTATAATATAATGAACAAAAACTTTGTTCTGTACTTAACTCTAATCTCGTAATATGCAGTAAACTGCAGTAGGTACTGTTGCAGATACATTAATTCTTGTAGATGGTCCAGAACATTATAGAATACATTATATTAAAAACAGATCTAAACATATCGCTCGAACTTGAGAATAGCGCTTATATTCCAATGCATGGTAAAATAGAATTGTTTGTCTTATAACGTCAGGATTTGAATTCCAAAATAAACTGGTATATTTTCAATACTGGCATATCCCTAAACAACCAGATATTTCCATCAAAACACAACTTCCGAAATTTCGGTGTATTCCAAGGTTTAAAAATATTTTTTCCAGTGTTTCGAACCGGGGAACATTCCAAACTGTCAGTTCTGGATTTTGATTAGAGTGGTATCGTTTCAAAGTTCTGGACAATATGATCTAGAAATTTATAGGTGCTATACTCCCAAATCCAATAATTCTCGAAATATTTGCAGAGGAAAACCACCAAAAAGAAAGAAAAATTAAGAAAAGATTTGACAACTGTTTCACGAATTAGTGTGTATTAACCTTTTCCGGCACAGTGTGCCCTGGCTGGGATACTTAATTTTAATTCCAAACTTGCATACGACACCAAGAATATTTTAATAAAATTTTGCATTAACTATGAACGTGTAAAGTAACAAGTTCTTAATTTCTAAAAAAAGTCATATGTAAATTCCGGTGTCAGTCGATGATTTCATAATTTTGCAAGAAAATTTGTCTGCGCCGGAAAGGATTAAAAGGGAATTACAAGTACAATATGATTTGAAACAGGAACTAATCCCTCACCTGATCCTATGGGATGAAAAGAGTTCATGGACAGCGCCTAGGTGGAAAATTCTAGGAGTGAATCAAATCAACAATTTTACTCGCAACTAATAATGCCCTATGTCGTTTCTCCCTGGTCTTCAAAACAATTGTGAGTTCAAGAGCTTTATATAGTAAAAAACGATCATGATTAATTATAATATAAAATTCCTTCCTTTGATAGCTTTTAAAGGAATCTCATACTGCTTATCCCTTCGAAACAGAAAAGAGCCGATATCTCGTAAACTACAAGATTCGGGAGTTTAGTTCATATACTACTATTTTGAAACACTCAAACTGATTGGTAAATTTATCATACGAATTCAATATTTCCAGCTGAACAAATAATGCCCAGACCGGGAATCGAAACCAGATCCTAGGCTTACAAAGCATATGCTCTACAGTTTAAGCTAACAAGGCCGACAACCAGTGAGCATATTTCGCTCAGGTAACCTTATTGGTAATAACATCTAGTCTGTCATGTGAACAGCTCAACAGAATAAACCGCAAGTAAAGGAACTCCAAGTAAACAATGGGAATTGTTCCTATACCATTATTTTAACACAACCAATTACTCCATATCACTCCCATCGTTTAAATTGAGTTCCTTTACTTGCGGTTTATTCTGCTGTCGTCTACATGGCACAACAGATGCCATTGTTACCAATAAGGTTACTTGAGCGAAATATGGTCATCCATTGTCAGCCAAGTTAGCTTAAATGTTAGAGCGCTGGCCCTGTAAGCCAAGGAATTAGGTTCTATTCCCGGCCTGGGCATTATTTCGCTCAGTTGGAAATATTCAATTCGCATAATTCCTATACTTTTCTTCATCTTCGTCACATGCGCATTTGAATGAGTACTCTTGTCAAAATCCAGAACTGAGAGGTAGGGAAGTTCTCTAGTAAATCTAAAGAAGTTTATTTACAAAAATGGATTTAAAACTTCGCCAAAGGGCTCTTATTCTTCAACAAAGTATATGTTTCATACAAAATAAGTGATTCTTTTCATATTTTGGTGAATACGGAAAGATAATACGATATTGAAAATTTTTCATCATATTTTGAAAAACAAAAGGAAAAATCTATGCTAATTTTTAATATATTTTTGAATTAAACAAGAAAAGATTTGAATATAATGAGTAATTAAATTGTTAAATGAACACTCTAAAATCTAACATTGCAAAATTGAAAAGTCACCGTCTGTATTTTTTTTTCTTTTTTTTTTAAATTATACAGAATATTTCTAAACATAAATGAATCTTAGTATATGTATTCAAGAATTATTTACACGAAAACTTGCAAAAGTAAAAATTTCAATTTTCTTGTTACATATTCTTTAAAATTAGAATTCAAAATGAATGTTTATTGATTAAACGCAATGAAAAAAACGTAATGTGATGCTTTCATAATTATTGTCTTACAAAATCATTTTTAGCGCTGTAAAGTTTACAGGAAAACGCCTTATATATTCTGAAATTACACTTCCTTAAAATTTTTTCAAAAGCAAAACCATAACTGAATTATTTTAAAGAAAGCAGAAACTTTTTATTTGCATCTTCGAAGATATTTTGAACATAATGTACTGATATAAAAAATTAACTAATAAGCTATTAAGTTTACAAACTTTTCAAATAAAATCCTCATCATATTTCAGAAGCTTTTTTTAAATATAGGAAAAAATTAATACATAAAGGTACACTTTTAAGAATGTACGTTGTTATTTTAGAAAAATAAGTTTATTAATAAACATTTTTATATTCTGTAAGTCACGAAAAAGTTTGACATTTTTCTTTCATGAATTGGAATTTCTGAAAAATATATTTTTTAACGATATAATATTTTATTAATGCTGCATCAGTAATTATACAAATTATGATATTTGAGACACATTTTCTTTCTTTATATATTTTATATTTACTTTTTTGCCTTTAAAAAAGCAGTAAAAAAATTGTGTAATGTAATTAAAATGTATATTTCATTCTCCTATTATCCACACCACACTAATGATTTTAAAGTTAAAGGAAGTAATAATCTCAGGCACTAATTGGGGGATTTAAAGAAAAATGCAAGTGAAATTGGTATCTGACTTTTATCTGGTTATGAATTTTCATGACGGTTTAGCCATTTAATAAATATTTATTATCAATTGTTGGCAATTATTTATTTATCATATTATTTTACAAAGCAGTCATTAGTATGTACTCTCACTTATGAATCATGTGTGTCGAAGTCATACAATTATTGCTAACGTCACTTTTTACATTATTTTTTTTCTATTTTTATATATTCCCCAACACACATCGTAAAAATATTCATTGGTTGAACACTGAGATTGTGTTCTTATGATATACTAGCAGCCTAACGCCCGCAACGCTGGTCAGTTTTTCTAAAGAAACCTTGAATCAAACGAAATATATCTGTGTATTTGATCATGCGTTTTAAAGCAATATGGACATTTACCTGAAATGCCCAATCTAATTGGTGAAAACAATATGAACGTTATTACGCTATTATATCTTTTGAGCCATACAAAATTTAGGCTGTTAAGGGTCAACTTTTTCCATTGATCATTTAGTGTAGTATTCGATGAAGAACGATAGAACAATATGTACTATACTTAAAAGGGTTCATGAAAAATTATCAATGCAAATCTCATCAGAATCTGTTAATTGAACATACTGAAAAGGCTAATCGTTCATAATTTGGTTCGCCTGCTTCTAAAACATTCAGCCTTAATTCTATAATCAAGCAACCTGATGGCCAAGCCACACCAAGCGAATAATATGTGCTTTATACTAAAACATTCACTGAAAAATTAACTAACCGAGCAAGTTTCATCGAAATCCACTTAACAGGATCTTTTAAACTGGAAAATGTACCGAAACATTTCATAAAAATAACCTAATTAGAAGTTTAAATCCCGTGAAAATTCATTCAGCGGAACCTTAAAAAAAGCCAATCTTTCGAAATCGGGTTCATCTGATTTAGATCTTTACCCATAATTATTTAATTAAACAACGTAGAATATTATATTTTATACCAACATCTTTTCTGTAAATTATCTAACTAACAATGTAAGCCCCATCAAAATAAATTCAGTAGAAGTAAATTTAAAAGCGGCCGGAATGAAATTTCTTTTTGCATTTTACATACAATGGGATAGTTAAATATAGCTATCATAATGGGGTTAACCTGATTATATAGAACTCTCAGGGATGTAGTGGTAGGTATACATCGCATCATTTCTGGATTTTTAAAGAAACTCTGCACAACTTCCATAACTATAGCATTCTAGTATACATCCTTTGTCTGTAGCGTATATTATCCTCCAATTTTCTTTACTATACCACAGAAAACTTTTTCTGCATAGCTTCGTAACTAAACAGTGTTGAAAGATATGATAAATATTGAAAAAATCCCTGAAATATTATCTAACTAACTGGTCAACTGTCATTATAATCCATTCAGTAAAACTTGAAATCTTTCCTAATCGAGCTCACCTAATTTTAGAACTCCTGTAACTATTACTAAGCAACTTGGAACGATGGTTTTTAGATTAAACTATTTATAAACCAAATTTACTATCTAATAGTATAAGTTCTGCAAAATTATGTTCAGTAGAATCTGAGTTATAATCAATCGGAATGAAATAGGAATTTACGCTTTACATATAGTAGTAGAAGCCTTTCGCCCGCTACGCTAGTCGGTTTCTCCAAGCGAAACTTTAAATAAACGAAATATACCGGTGTATTTGATCTTGTGTTTCATAGCAATAAATACATTTATTCATAATGATCATACGCGTTGCTGAAAACAATATGAACGCCATTACGGTTTTATATCTTCTAATGTCTCAGACAAAATTTGGACTGTTATGAAGCAAACCTTTTAATTGATTATTTATAATTCAATATAAAAAAGAACGGAAGAACGATATGTAGCATATTAAAATCATCCCTTAAAATTAAAAAATGCAAATCTCATCAAAATCCGTTCAGTAAAAACTTCTAATAAGACTAGTTTTTCATAATCGGGTTCACCAGATAATACAACATTCAGCTATAATTCTATAGCAAAGCAATGTAGAACAATATGTTTTATATACTAAAATCTTTCCTGAAAAAATATCTAACAACAGTGCTAATTAACTCAGTAGAACCTTTTAAAAAGGCTAATATTTCAAAATAGAGTTCACTGATTAAAGAACTTTCGCACATAATTCTATAACTGAGCAACGTAGAATAATATGTGTTATATATGAAACACTTTCTTGAAAATGTATCTAACAATGCAAATATACTCAAAATCCATTGAAAAGTACTCAAGTTATAAGCGGTCGGACCGAAATTGCCGTTTTATTTTATATTTGAAGTTGATAGTTAAATATATCTTTCATAATCAAGTTAACGTGATTGTAGAATTTTTAGGAATGTAGCATAGACTATACGCAGTAGAACTTCTGGTGTTTTTTAGAAACTCTGCACTCCATAGCTATAACATCTATACTCTCTAATATGTACCATGCTTGTAGATTGAACTACTTTTTTTTCAACTACATTACTGAGAACTTTCCTCATAGTTCCGTAACTAAAAATGTAGAATGACATTTCAAATATTACAACAATACCTAATATTAACTAACTGTGAAACTCCAATCAAAATACGTTCAGTAGAACTTTAAATAAAAGGTAATCTTTCATATTTGGGTTCACCTAATTTTGATACTTTCTCTTGCAATCTAATTTTCTGCAATCTGATTTGTTGCCAAGTTTGTGATTCAGAAAAACAATAACCCAGAAGAAAACTTCGCTACAGAGAAGTACCCCGTCCATGCAAGAAGTACCAACCATCCACAAAAAATAATCTAACAAACAGTGTAAGTCCCATCAAAATACATCCAGCAAAACTCAAATTATAAACGGGTGGAAAGAAAAACAAATTTGCATTTTATATAGTTACAGTAGATGTATCTTTCATAATTGCGTTCACCATTCTGTATAGTTTTCCAATAGCTCTATAACTAAAACTAAGCAACGTAGAACACTGTGTGTATACATAAAACCGTTCCAAAAACATTACCTAACTAATAGTGGCAAATCCTATCAAAATATTATAAAGAATAGGAATAAAATGCAAATTTCCGTTTTAAATATGTAGTAGATGATGATGATATAATTTTCTGTAATAGAATTCATCATGAAGTTTTCGCTTCATACATAAACGATGCTTTCAACATTGTAATTAATATACCGATTGAAGAAGTATCCGATTACGGAAGATTAACCAGAAATTCCATGAACAAATACCCAAAGAAAGGTGAATATATGGCTTTTGTGATACTTTTATGTTAGCCGGGCGCAAGTAATAAATCAACAAAGACTGTTTCCATATCTTATTCTTATTTTCTTATTTTCATTCAAAATAAAAACATTTCACTCATTTCATTTATAATACATGCTTTACACTAATGTCATTGAAAAAGATGAAAAGTAAAACAATAGGAAATAATGCCATAACTTAAAACAAAGAATTGTTTTTAATTTACATACGCGAAATGTAACTACTGCTATTGGCAATTTTAAAAATGCTATGGCGATATTTACATACGGATACGGCTGACAAAAAAATACCCATTTTTTCTTCTTATCCAGGAGCAAGTGATAAATCGCGATGTATTATTTCAATTCCAATTTCTTCCATTAAAAAAAGTAATACGCATTATTCGAACCATGAGATATATCGCCAAAAATGGTTGACAATTGCCAATCTTGTTTATCGTTTGCACGTTCAAAAAAGTAATTTAACATTCTTAAATACATTACATTGTTAAAAATGGCAAATTGTTTTAAGTAAATAAATAAGTAAAATATATAACATAAAACTGCATACTATAAACTATAATAAATAAAAATTATAATAATAAAATTAATTTAAAAGTATACTAAATAAACTATCAAATGGACAAAAAATAAGGGTTGCTATAATTAATGTAATTGCCATGCTTGGCGCAGTTGTATCTGACATGGCCCGGATGTAAGTACCACAAAACTTTTTAAAGTGGTACAAACATCGCTTTCATTTTTAAATATTTTCGTTTTATAATGTTAATTTCTAAGTTGATCGCTTCCCTGTATTTTAAATAAATTCAATATATTTTTTTTTCTTTTTTTTCAAGGCGTTTGTATTTATTTATTTTTTTCAAACTCATATAGCCGGTTCAATTCTTTAACCAAAAGTTTTAACAAAAAGATTTAATTTGAATTTCTTCCGTTGCTACAGTAACGGATGTATAAGATGAATAAATATGAATGAATTATCACTTATAATATTAGGTATTTTGAGGTTTTGGCGCCAAAGACATCGCCAAATTAGAAATATATGAAATATCTCGCGAACTGTTGTGCTTAAAAGAATTTTGTTAGTACCATTCGATTCAGCATACAAAAATACACCAAAATATGCTATCAGTTGAAAAATAGCTATAAAATCAGATTTTTAAGGAATTTTTTAAAAGTTCGTTCGATTTTTTACCCCCCTTAGGGGTGGAATTTTAGAGAATCCATTCTTAGCGGCACTCTATGCCATAAGAAGAATTTTTTCCCCAAATTTCAAGACATTAGGTTCAGTAGTTTGGGCTGCGCGTTGATTAACACAAAATTCAGACTTTCTTTTATATATATAGATGGGGAATTCTCACAATCTTTTGACTTTCAAGTCCCTGAATAATAATTTTTATTTTAATACACTTTTTTTGTATTTTTTTTATTTAATATACTTAGGAACATCCCATTTCCTGATTGTACATATTAACGAGATAAATAAGTTTTGGACGATGTTGGGGGTCCAAACATCTGAAAATCTCCCACACCGTCCCGTGTCCCTGATGCTGATTTTTAAGTTTGGAGCTGTCTGGATAAAATTGTTTCAATAAAAATAATTCGATGTAATTTTTTTCTGAAACCGGAACTATTGTTTTATATAAAAAAGTAGCTAAAAATTAGCCTGCATACACTTTTAGGGTTGTTATTATTTTTTAAACTCTGTCCCTAGGTTTTAGATTTTTTACCATCCCTCTTCTAAAATTATACAGAAATTCACTTCAGATGCAGCCACATAATTTTTTCAAGTTTTTTCTCATGCAGAAGTATGCTAGAGAAATAATGTCTAAAATTCTTTGGCAGGAAATTTACTGTAGAATTTAAATCATCATTCAAATATCAATTTCAAGCATTGTTACTTTATTGGTAGTCTCACCGTCCCCCAGGTTTATTCCTACTTTTCGAGGTAAATTAATATTTTCTTTAATTTAATCCAATGTAAATAACTGCTTTTAAAAATCAATGAAAATTTTGGCTACCACTTAGTCTTAACATGATCTGCCGGAAATAGGTGATAATTTACCTTGCTGCCGCATCCTTACCGTCCCTTTTTTTTTGCATTTCGTCCCTTTTTTCCTATACGATTCCCTTTTTTTACATTACCGTCCCTTCTTTAACACCCCTTTAAGACAATGTTATACCAAAATTTTGTACTAAAAATACTACATTGTCATTATGTCTTATTTGAATGTCCTGTGGGTACTATGCAAATTCATTATAAGTAAATATTTAGAAGAAAATAAAAAGTTTTAGTTGTAAAATGTTAAGGAAAATTAAACGCGCAAGTTTAACTTAAACCTCAGTTAAATAAAATTTTTTTCACTGTTGATCATATTTTCTTTATCTTGAATCATTAGGGTATTCGTCTGTCAGATTAAAATGTCATTTTAGCAAGTTCAATTTCGCCAGATTTTTTGTCCCAAAAGTCAAAAGATTGTGATAATGCCCCATATGTGCTTGTATATGGTGGCTGATGTTATATTATAAAGCTTAAAAAAGATACCCTGCTGGCCAAAAGTATTCCAAAATTGAAAATTCTAACTTTTTTTTTTTTAAAGAAGCCCCAAATATTAATATTTTTTTAATTAAACTGATTTTTTTTAATGTCAATGTGTTAAATTAGTTTAAAGATATGAATTCGATACTATTGAACAACTATAATTATTTATTTATATATTTTTTTTTAAATATCATATAAAAACGTTTACAGGCTATCAGAAATCGGCACACTTTTTGATATCCCCGAATAAAGTGAAATTAAAAAAAAACAATTTAGAGTTTACGTAAGTTCTTCTGAGCGGAAATATCAAAAATGAGTACAATTTAACATAAAGCTTTTAGTATATTGTTATTCCGTCTCTAGCATTGATCACGGCTAGTGATCACGGCTAGCGATCACGGCTAGCCACTCTTTTAGGCATGGTATCAACAAAGTTTTGCAACCCTTTTTTCGGTATTAAACGGTGCCAAACTGTAATTGTGAATTCCTGAGGCTCGCTTTTTGTTTTAAGATGATTTTGGGATATTTTGCTGCCAAATATACTCCATAAATACAGAATAGGAATTAAATCTGGTGACTTTCCTGGCCATGGGAAAAAATGAATAATGTGTTTTACAAATTCTGCCCAGAAACTAAAAAGGTATTTCATTTAAAGACATTTAACTTCATTTTAATGATTTTATTACTTTTGCTACCTTTAATATCTATTTCTGTATTGGGAACAGGTCATGAGCGCCATCAAGCAATTAATCATTCAGCTCATTAATATACTGGTCACCGTTCATAGTTTCCTGTACAAAATGGAGTTGTCCAGTTGAATCTTATGTCTTTTAACTCCACACCCTTTATCTTTCAGGGTGTATTGTTGTACGAACAAGACAGTCTGGGCTCATGCTGTCTTTGGTTTTGCACGAAACGTGTAAAGGTTTGTCACAAATTAAAGAAAATTGACTTTCGTTGCTGAACAAAACTTGTCTCAATTTCAAAATACTCTAATGTTTGTGAAGCTTGGAGCACTCGAATAGTTTTTTCTGCATTGCTTTGGTCAGAATGGGTTCTTTCTTAGGCACTTATGTTTTGAAACTATCTTCACGGATCCTCATGCAAACTGTTCTGGAACTGGCAATGATCGAATCAGACTCACTCCGTTCTCTTGAAAGTGTAGCAAAACTCCAGCGGTAGTGAGCCCACTCGAATTGTTTTTACTGCATTACTTTGTTCAGAACGGATTTCTTCTTAGGCACATGTACCTTTAAATTATCTTCACGGGGACTCATGCGAACTGTGCTGGAACTGGCAATGGCAGTATTAGACTCACTCCATTCTCTTGAAAGTGTAGACAAACTGGCAAACCTATTGTTTCAGCATAATCGTGCCAATGAAGCATCATTACGGTTTGAAGATAAGCTCAGACGATCAATTCTGGACTTTTTATTCACGGTTTCTTATGTTTTAAATCTCTGTATGAGGCGTGAAACATTCCACTCACTGCAGCCGCATAGCATAGCAGTCCTAATATTTGAAATGCTGCCTTGATACATTTAAATAACATCCTCGCGCTTTCGAGGAGTTACTTCACACATTTTAAATGAAATGCACAGTACATGTTAAATACAATGAGCAGCGTTACACGCTACAGTAGCACAAGAAACAATCTGAAATTCAAAGCAAACAACTCGTATATAAAATAAACATCCGAGATGATGTAATATTTGGTAAATATTGCATCGAGAAGTGTCAAGCAAAAGATTAAATCTTCTACAACATACTGACATTTAGAAAAAGCAGTTTCATTTAGAAAATGTTACATTTTTTTTTTTTTTTTACCTTCTTCAAAAGACAAAAGTTAAAATTTTCAAAAAATATAAATTAAAAAATATATAATAATATAAAGATATTTTAAAAAATATATAAAGAGGGTCATGGACTTAGGAACTTGCCAAGGTCTGGGGGATCTAGGAAAACGACTAGTTTTGCGGACAGAATTATCAGGAGAAAAGCAGTTGGTGACCCGCATAAAATGCCGCTGCAATTCCCCGTGATTTACAGTCTTAAAATGTATCTGAAATAAGTCGATCTACCGTGTAAAGACGCTTATGTGGCTTAGGGCTTTGTAGAATAGTCGATGTTAAAAACCTTTCATAACTAAAAACAATCAGAGGCCCCGACTGGCGTTTGCAAGGAATACCAAGACTGATCAAGAGAAAACTGGAAAAAAGTACTATTTTCCAATGAATCGACGTTCAATCTTTTTTGGAGTGATAACAGACACTACAACCGACGACCTAAAAACAAAATATAAGATTCAAGGTATGTTATTCTTACAATGAAACATGGCGGGGGATAATTTATGCTGTGGGGAGCATTTTCTGGAAAATGTGCCTGTCCGTTATTCGAAATCCGCGGCAAGATGTAATGCATAACGATATCTTGCAAAATCCTTTTTTGCCTTATTGAGGGAAAAATTGTGGTCGCAACTATTTGTTTCATGATGATAATGACTAAAAACCATACATGCAAGCACATCAAGCAGTGCCTTTTGCACAAAACAATTCCGTTTTTGAAATGTACAGCCCAAACACCCGATCAGAATTCAATGGAAAGTCTTTGAAACTAACTTGAAAACGTGTGTGGCATTATATATATATTCCAATTCAGCAGCATTTTCACAAAAATTGCAAGAACCGTCGAAAAAACTTAACATGTCGATCTACAACCGTCCATTGAATCTATGCCGCGTTGCTGTGCCGCAGTACTTATTGCTAAATGTATTAATACAAAATACTAACTGTAAATGGTGTTGATCTCTGTTATTTTCAGTTATAATGCCATTTTTTTTCCAATGTTGCCAAGGTGGCCGGAAACTTTTGAGAACATGCGTTTTCTTTTGCAATTAATTTTGTCAATTAAATTTATTAATATTTATTTTTTATTCCATAAAGAATTTCTTAACTGTTATATCAAAAAATGTATAAGTATCACTTCGAGATACCTTTTCATATGGGTATACTTACAAATTAACCAAAAAAATTATGCTGGCTGGAAACTTTTGACCGCCACTGTGCATTTAACGAAAATATATTTATTTTTCCAATGACGAAATAATGTTGGGTGACCCCAGCTGACTTTTTCCAAGCTCGGGGAAATACAGGATACAAAAAGTGAATATTACTCCCAGGAGGGGCAGCATAGTATAAGCCTAGCAAAAGAAACAGAACTTACACGGATTGAAGAAAAGCTTTATAGATTGGAAAAACTGTTAGAAGAAACAACATTAAAAATAACCAATAGCTATAGAGAAGAAATAACAACAGATAATCCCATAAGGGAACAGGACAATTATACAGAAGCAGCAATTCTCATAAAGGGTCTTGAAGGATCAAAAATATCAGAAATCCAAGAAATAATTACTGCAAAATTATTGCAAGTAGAACATTTGCCATTATTCTATAGCAGAACATCTAAAAACAGAAAAGCTATAATTATAAAAACAGAACAAGAATCGCAGTTACTAGAAATATATCAACATATAGAAAAAAAAGAAGATATAAAAAGTATCACGGAAATACAATACAGAAAACATAACACTAAAAGAATTATCATTATAGGTATTCGAAAAGATACACAGGGAGAATAACTTATAAATCAAACAAATAAAGCAACATCCAAACATAAAGAAAAGTTCATACATCCAGATTCAAAAAGTAATACAAAAAACTTCGTCAAGATATTATCAACTGCTCCTCGAGGTAGACAAGACAACTTCAGACACACTTTTGAGCATGGAACTTATAAATGTGGGATTACGAAACTGCAGGATTCATCCTTACAGGCCAATCATCAGGTGTGCGAACTGTCAATTGTACGGACACTCCGAAAGTAACTGCAGGAGAAATTCAATATGCGCATTCTATGCGATGGGTCATCAGACCACTAGTTGCACGAATATAAACAAACAGGATCTCAGAAACTGTGCAAATTGTATAAACTTACCAAAATATTATAAACACACAGCAAACTCAACACAATGCCCCACCTTTATGAATCAGATTAAATACAGGAATAACATTTCCAGTCCAGGCACTAGTGGCCTTGGTGGTGGTGGCTGGTTTTGATGGGACTAGTTATAACTACAAGGTGTATGAGCTTATACATGAACTTATATGAACACTTAACGTTAAAAAGTTGTGGGTAATCTATAAACCCTCGTTTGTACATAACAATATTTAGAATAGTTATAATTAATCTTAAAACTTATTTGTTTCCAAAGGGTTCCGCAGGTAGTAAAACTTTTCCCTACCCTGTGCTTGGGGGTTACACCCAACCATAAGCCAAAAGCGGGTTCCCAGGGTGGGTGCTTACTTACTTATTTACTTACCCACGTTGATCCCCTTAACTGTGTAAAATTTTATTTTAAGCTATAACTTATGTACCCATAATCATAACGTATTTACTCCAAAAACTTGAAGCAAAAAATTAATCGTACGATATCTAGAAAAATTGATTTTTTTTTCAAAAAGGCTGTCGTCGAAAGTTAACTAAAAAAAATAACTTTATTTAAAAAAATCTAAAAAAATATCAGATTCCCAAAACAAACAATTACTCTCTAGGTAATCATGTAAAAAGAATTCAAGATTTGAAGAAGTTTCGTTGTCATTTGTTCAAGTTATCGTGAACGATGTCACCCTCCGAGCGTCTTCAGGGCTTTTCTGCATTTTTCTAAAAATGCTTATAAAAATAATTTTAATTTAAATTTTCATTCCCTGTTTATTTCTAATATACACCTCATGTCCCCTTTATTTGACATACATTTAAAAATACAATTCTGTTTAAAAAATTTTTTCTTCTACAACAGATTTAAGGAAACGGAAGAATTCGGGCAAATCACTCAGAAGGTTAAAAGTATAGTTTTTAGCAAATCACGTTTAAAGAATCAATTTACAATTTATGTATGACAATACAAATTAAATTAAAGCGGCGCAACATTCTTAATTTTATCAAATCTACTAATAAATGTAATTGCATATTCTTTACGAATTTTATATTTAGAAAATGCGATAAAAATATGCATATTTATTTAAATTTTAATGGTATGTACATCACTTAAAGGATATCGATCCCGGACAATGTATTCATATAGAGTATAGAGTATGTAAATGAAATGGTATTCAGGGTAGTGTGATGTCCATTAAGTATCTTAGATATTCCCCACGATTACTAAATTATGATTTTAATCTATCCCTAAGATGAAGTTGTATTCGTTTCATAAAAGTTGTCTGCTGCTACAAAAAACAACCTTTGAAACATTGGATGACATAAACTTGCTAATTGTTACACAGTTACTCAGAAGCTTTGCTTTTTAGAAAAGACTAGCAGCAGAACACAAAACCCTGATTTGACTGCACAATCATTATATATTCCTTGGCTTGTGAGGTTCCTGAATATGATTCAGATCATCTGCTTTTTTGCGATGTTTACCAGAGATACATGTCTTCAGCATTGTGAATAAATGTGTGATGGGATTCGACTGGTAATATCAGTGTGTATAATGTAAGTAATTGGCGATGATTTGTGCTTGTGTGAAATAACTTCTTTCCAACATAGTTGCGAGGCGTTTATGACTTCGGTTTGTCTGTCTGCCGTCTACCTGTCGTCTGTCTGTCAGGCTCTAATTCGCGTAAATATACTCCGATTAACATGTAATTTATATTTTTTATTGAGGTTTACTCTGGAATGTTAGGTACGAAGTGCGTTGATGCTCAATGCGGAACATGAAATCCGTAGCTGCCATAGACCATTTACCGGGAAACCCAAAAATATTCCTTAACATTACGGTCCATGGGGAAAAATCATTTCTGGTGAATTGTAACAGTGTTATATAATTTTAAACAAAATTAAATTTATAGACATTATTTAGATGGAATAGATGATGATTACTGAAGAATATGTTATGTGTAACACTTCCTGCTGGTGTAGAGGGGAACTGAAAACTATCCCCTTATATTACGGTCTATGAAAAAGCGTATTTTAACGATATTACTCTGTTACAAACACAATGAAAACGAAATGAATTTCTGAGGTACTCAAAATCATGCATTCTTTAGAACATGGGATGCAAAGCATTTATTATTCATTTAGTGGTTAACACAAAAATGTTTGAATAAGTGGTGGCCTGCGATGAAAAAACTGTCTGTAGCGTAATTTAATTATGTTACACTATTTTAAACATAATGAAATTTTTATACATTACTGCGGTTTACTACAAGGTACTTGCAGTAAAACATAATGTACATCACATTTATCATGCATTTACGGGGATACATAAAAGATTTCGGATACAATAATATATCTGAAGAATTGTACATTGAGCAGGAATAATTGTTGAAAGGGTGTTTTCTGTTATAGTATGCCTTTTAAGTGTAAGTAATTTTTTGCATACTAAGCCGAGTGCATTAATTCTATAGACTATATACAGGGATCCACAAAATAATTTGTAAGGATGAATGACAATTAGCGTAAATTGGTTTTAATTGTTTTTTAATTTGAGTAACGAATTTTCAGGCTCAACTGCATTCATTACAATAAAGGATGTTTGTAGCATATAAATAAATAATTTACAGGCCTAACCAAAGAACTGTGAATATATCCGCCTATGGATATAATTCATTGAAGTGTGATTTCAGTAATTTTAAGATTGTTTTTGCCTGAATTAAAAATCAGCTTAATATGTGGCGTGTATAAAAATCGGCAGGTAATATACAGGGCTGTAGAAAATACTTCAAATATGTTCCGTCTACTTGCAGAAAACGCTCAATGTAAATTTTTAACTGTGCTATGCACTTTATGACTAAACTATTTTTTTGCATACTAATAGATCATATACAGAGTTACACAAAAACATGGAGTACGATTCTGACTATTGTTGAAATAAGATTGTCAAATGTTTTATACCTTTTATAAAATGTTTACTTTATTTTCTTCACCTTTTTAAACAGCGTAGTTTTGTTAAGGTACGCTGAAGTGTTGGAAAGTTTAGCATAAACTATACTTAAAGCAAGATTTTTCTTTCTTATTTTAAATTGAAAGCAAAAACGAGTGCATTTGGTGTAGTATTTTCGCAGGATTTGTCTATGCATCTAAAAAGGTAAATTGAATTTTAGAAACATGGACTTAAGCTAAATAAAATATATGTAAATTTAGAAAAATACACTATATTTCTTTTAGTTTTTGAAATAACAACAACATATACATTGTTGATCCATTTTGTTTAAGAATGTAAATGTTACTTTGAAATTGATTTATATATATTTCCAATTATCAGCTGAGACAATAGTAGCATATTTACGATACGATGCTAAATTTTAAAGAATGTACTTATTTAAAAAAATGCGAGTAATAAAATAAAATCGAAACAAAAGAGTTTTCAGAATAATTCAGCAATTAATATAATTTCCATTCACACAGCTTTTTGTTATTCACACCACTCTATTTTAATTAGAAAAGTAGAGTTTTCAGATAAATTCCAAAATGCCATTAACTTAACGTAAATTTTATGAATTTCGCAGCGTATAGTATCGATTTTTCTTAACTTACATAAGTGCTCTTTAGAGTAAAAGATTGGAGGAATGGTTTCCGATTCTTTTATTGTTCAAATTCGTTATTTTTTGGAGTACTCTTAATGTATAGTTTTGAATATTTTAACAAAAGAAAGAAAGAAAGAAAAAATGAGTTTAAAACAGCACTAAAAATATATTATGGAACTAGATTTATGTATGTCAATACATTATATTAAAATGTACGTAAAAACACGAATATATTTAGATTTTTTTGTGATTCTGGATTTGAATGTACTATGTATAAATTGTATAAAATGTTGAACTGAAAATTTTTATGCTATTAAATAAACAAAATAAAATTTTGTATAAAACTACGCATAATGTTTTTGCAATAGAACACAGATTTCTCCGAAAACTTAGACGTCTGTTCTCAGTATATAAACATATTCCTTTAAAATAGATTAATTTTAACAAAATTATTCTAATTGGTAAATAAATCATAGTAGATGTAAATTTTCAACTGGGCGAAAAAAGTCCGGGCCAGGATTCGAACCAGGGATCTCCTGGCTGAAACCGTCAAAGCCGCCTGTGCCCTGGCGGCTTCAGCGATGAAATCCCTGGTTCGAATCCTGCTTCGGACATTTTTTTCGCCAAGCTGGAAATTTTCATCTAATACTCCTTTAAATCCTGAATATTTTTGGTAGAAATTAAAAGTCTTGGTTCTAACCCCAATTAATAGTATCACATTGATTGAAAAAAAATTGGTTGAAAATTGATTGAAAAAAAAAACATTTGTACAAAAACTCGGATTTCAGGTTGCGTGAAGGGAGGATCCATACAATTATCTGGTACAGGCTCGTCTGTAAATCACAGAAATCGGGGAAATAGTTCTTTCTTTTTCCTTAGGTCAACCTACACAATTTTGTAAGTCAGGTCTTAGAATATTATAGATGTCGTTTACTACATTTCAATGATCTTCAGTCAACAGAAACTGTCAGTTTTAAATTGTTTTTTCATATAAAATATAGAACATAAATTGTGTGTCTACTATAATATTCAGTAAGATAAAAATATCGATACGATATGGAATGATGCTGTCTATAAATGTCTTTATCAGATTTTATGAGCTTTAAATAAAGGAAAAAGCCCAACCACTCACAGGGAATGGAGTGGAATAGGCTTTCGATATACCTAAATACTAGCAAAGTACGCGGCTTTCCATGCCAATTTTTTTAAATATGCCAAAGAGTATTTATATAGCTAGTTTTATTAGAGTAAATTGTTCTGCTACGGATAATACAAAACTGATCAATTCACCAACATTTTTAGAAAACTTCATTTCTTTATTGAATTAGGAGAACAGAACACTTAAATTATTCCAAATAAATTGTATTTAAAAATGTATTTAAAGGATCATTTTTTTCATTTAAAAATCCGATTATTTAGAAACCGTTCACAGAGATTTTCCACATCTTAAAAAAAGCACAATGTCAAATTCCAATCCTCAGGCTTCTCTGTAAACTATATTGCAGAAATCGCAATTTCAGACCTTTTTTGTTCCTGCACATTTTAAAACTTGTAATTTTTTTTAACTGTTCTGTTGTTCCATTTATGTCCTTAAAGTAGCAGTAATGCCAAATATCAAATTTCTATCCCAAACAGTTTAGATAACTTATAGTTTAAAGATTTTTATAAATTTTCATGTCATTTTCTCCTTTTAAAACCCTGATCGCCAAGCAAAAGGGCAAAATTGTAATGTTGTTTTCTCTAAGGCGTTTTTACCAATATGATATAAGAATGTTTAATACGTATTGGCATATAGGCCTGGAGAGTACTAATCATAATTTATTTATTTTTTTAAATTTGATTATATCTGTAGAATTATACTAATTTAAATAATGCTTCTATTGCTGTGAAACCTACTGCGTAGTAAACGGATGTAACAGTTCGCGGCGGTGAGAAGGTTAAATTATTTTTTTTTTAAATCGTTTTTAGCCAGCAATTAAATCGCTAAAATGGCCACTATGTCAAATTTCAAGTTTCTATGACAATTGTATCTCATAAACTATATTTAAAAAAAAAAAGTTTTTGGTCCTGCATTCTTTTAAATTTTGATTACAAAAACTATACTTAGCGAGCATTTTCGTCTCTAAATTTACAAACATGTAATATTTTAAGTTTTTATTCACAACAGTTCAAAATAAATCGTAATTTTGAATGTTTTTCACTCATTTCACCCTGATAAATTCCGAACTTTTTAGAAGCCATTCATAACAAGTATTTACATCTTAAAAATAACCACCGCACAAAATTTCGAATTTTTAGTTCCAGCAATATCACAGAATGTTATGTATCCAACAATATCACATATGTTAACATTTTCAGATTCTGCATCCCTTTGAGGGAAATTGTACAGGCAAAAAATATTGCCTATGTTGGAGTAGAGATGGTCCATAGCATTTTGTTATCATTTTTTAACCCCTTTTTGGTAATAATAGAGATTACTTCCTGCAAACAAACAAACACAAAAATAAACGTTTCTTGTTTATAATACTATTCAAGATTATATGCTATTTCAAAAATTACAGGCAATTATTGACAAAATCGAAGAATAATATACTCCAGTGCCAATCTATACTAATATTATAAAGAAGTAAAGTTTGATTGTTTATTTGTAGGAGGTGATCTCTGGAATTACCGAATCGATTTCAAAAGTAATGGTATAAAAATGATAGTGTTAGTCCCCGTTCAAATATAGGCTATATCTTATGTCCATGGCACTAATCCAAGAGCAAAAATCTTTCTAAAAATGCGCTTTTTGTGTTACCGAAGAACCTAGAAACAGGAAATTTGGAATGGTAGTTACTTATAAGATATAAATGATCTCAAAGAACATGTCCTAAAGCTTTCGAAAATTAAAAGGGGTGAAAATGCGCAAAAAGCGTTCTAAAAAATGTTCTAAATGGCGATTTCTATTTATTTCAGGACGTGTCGAACCGATTTTAAAAATAACGGTGTCAAAATGATGTGAGAGCCCTTGCTCAAACATAGGCTATATTTTATGTTGGTCTCACTACACCAAAGGGGGTGCAGGAGCAAAAACCGTTCTAAAAATGATATTTTTGTGTTACTGAAGGGCCTAGAAACATGAATTTTGGAATGTATTTCCTTATAAAACATAAATGATCTCTAAGAACATCTATTAAAACATTCGAAATTTAAAGAGGGTGAAAATGTGCAAAAAGCGCTCTAAAAAACGTTCTAAATGGCGATTTCTAAGAAATCTCAGAAAGTGTGAAACCGATTTCAAAAGTAGTGGTAGGAAATTCATGGTGATGACAGTGATTCTTTTAACATAGGCTCTGTTTTTTGTCGGTGATAAAACACCACTACTCCAAAGTAGGAGCAGGAGCAAGAAACGTTCTAAATTTCAATTTCTGTGTTACTGAAGAGTCTAGGTAGATGTAATTTGGCAAGATAGTTACTCAGATATAAATGATCTCTAAAGACAAAACAAAAACACCGATTTTTGAATGAAACACACACATTTTGGGGGGTAATTGCAGATCAGTTAAACGATACACAAAATATTCTCAAATTATCTGGAAATTTACTTTAACACTGTTTTTGAAATGAAGAACTATGCGAGGAGCGCTATTGACATATTATAGATAGTTATAATTTAAATTTACTCTCTGTCTTGTTCAACAACTTTCTGGCAAGAAGTATTTCAACTAATAGAATTATAGATTTACAGAATACATCTTTAGAAAAATGCAATGGATTAATTAATTTTAGAAAAAGACTGAGGACATATTTTACGCAACTGTGCAATGATTGTCTTTTTTTGCGATTTCTTCGCAATTTAATAAAGTACCAAACAAATTTCAAAAGTAATTGTTGGAAATTGATGGTGATAGCCCTTGCTGCAACGTAGGTTATATTTCAAGTTGGTGTCACTACCACCTGGGCGTTTCAGGAGCAAAAAACGTTCTAAATTTCGATTTCTGGGATACTGCAGAGGCTAGAAACATTAAATATGGCATGGTTCTTAGTTATGAAAGATAAATGCCATCTAAGAACTGTCGAAAATAATTTCGAAATTGAAAAGAGGTGAAGCGAAGGGAAGGAGAGAAAAGCGTACTAAAAAAAATCATAAATTATGATTTCTATGCAATAACAGAAAATAATAACCCAGTTACAAAAGTAATGGTTACAAACTAATGGTGACAGTCTCTGATTCCACACAGGCTATATTTTATGTCAGTGCCGCTACCACCTCAGGTTGGCATGAGGAACAACAAATGTTAAAAAAAAAAATCATGTCAAAACTTTCTGAATTTCCATTTTTATGGAATATTAGGAAATACCAAAGCGATTAACAAATTAAGGTTGGCAAATTAATGATGACCGTTTCTGTTTCAACATAGGCATTTTATGCCAGTGCCACTATCACCTGAGAGGTTGTAGACCAATAGATAAGAAGCTTGGAATTGGAGATGATTGTTAATTTAAGATGTAAGTGCGTACTAAAAACGGTTAATTCTAAACTTCAAATGAATACTGAATGGAGCGTATGAAATAAGTATAAAGGCTTCAAAATACTTTCTAAATTTTAAATTAGTTTTTATTTGTCTTATTTATTCAAGTCTAATATTTGCCTCATGCACTGTAATAATCAACTTTAGTCAAACTGTGGCTTAATTAGTAGTTTTTGAATTCCTAAATGTAAAATTTCTTCTAATAAAAATTAGATATGCAAATATCACTTGTCATATTTCAACTGTAACGCGAGCAAAGCCGCGGGTGTTGGTAGTTTATCATGACTTAAGAAAAAAACCAGAAAACGTACTTTAAAAATATTACTTTTTTGTAAAAAAAATACAAGGGAATGCTCTACTTATTTGGCCTAAAATTTACATAAGTTTTATGTCTTTTCTTTTCGAATACAATGATAAGTGATACCACATTAGAACTTTTTGCATTATATTTAGTGACAATTACCTTATACATTTAAAATTTTATGTTTTAAAAAAATGAATAACACGTCTTGTGCGGCTACAGTACCTGCAGGAGCGTGACGTGAACTGCCAATCCTGCGACCGTTTCCTCTGATCAGAAGCATCTAAAACAAATTTCGGCAACAAATTATGGAATGAAATAAAATTCTCTGATAATTACATGGATATTTAGTTTCCATTTTTTTTTTAGAAAGTGACGCACATTTGAACAAAAAATGTAGTTCCTTCGTCTTGTTTTACATTTAGTGACTTCGGAGAAATAATTAAAGAATCAAAATTCTACTTTCAAGGGAGTAAGGCTGATGTAAAAGACATTAGATTTATTTTTAATAAAAAATGAAGAAAATCGATAAAACAATTCTCCACAAAAATTGTTTCACAGTTTGAAAAACGTGGTTTCTAGAAAAAAAAAAAAAAAAAAAAAAAAAAAAAAAAAAACAAGTGACTTTCAATCAGCGACATTAAGTTCAAATAGTAAAAACAATTGTAAAGATTTAGAATATCACGAAATCGCTTTATAACAGCAATTTAAAGTTTGGGGGATGCAAGGAATTAAATTTTTTTTAAATAATTTTTTTGCATTCAGTGCTTCAAAATTCATAAGAGCAACTATCACATATATTTAATATTACCAGATATTTTTTTTAAACTTTTAAACTTTTAAATTTTTCGATTTACGAAACATACTGACGGGATGGTTATAAATTAATGTCATTTTTCGATTAAGAGCAACAAAATACATAAGAATCAACTATAAAAAGCTAAAATATATGACACAATCCAAATTTTCACGGTAATGTTATCGAAATTTTTAATAGGACATTTAAATTAAATTAGGAAATTAAAATGTCAACGAGAATGTTTTGGGGGAAATCAGACAGAATTCCTGAAAAATTTGCACCAATCTAGAAATATTCAACAATAAGTAGTCATATTAAAATATCAGAAAACGATTGCATAAAACTGTATTTAATGTGAGACATTTTGAAATTTCGCGAAGCTTAGGGAATCTTAAATGGATTTATAAAAAGAAAATGACTTGTAGAGCTGACATTGAAGCCACTGATCTGCAGATTTACTAGTATAGAATTATGTTTCTTTATTTTTTTAGAAATCAGTTACATCCTTATGCTATTCATTACGTTTTCTTAATATCTTAATAAAGTTTTATGTTATCTAATTTCGGAATTGTCGAGAAATGCATTTTTATTTTATAATGGGAAGTAATCCGTAAATTTCTGTAAAAAATGGAAACTTTTTTCACTTTTAATTTAGTCATTAAATAGTTACGTCGCTTCATTCCACTAATTACCTCAAATTAGTATGCTAATTGAGTTTATTGAAAACAGGAATAATTTATTCATTCACTAAAATTAAAGCAACATAAATTTTAAAAGTCTCTTTATCTAAGTTTTTATTTAGACCTGTGATACATATATAATCTGAATTATTATTTATATACTTTAGAAAAACAAAAAAGAATGTAAAGAAAAAGTTTTGATGTAGCCATTAAATTTCACATTCATTTCACATTCATTGCTGAAAATCTGACTTTTATTAAATTTAATCAATGTTTATGTTAAAAAAATAATTTTAGAAATTGCGGTACGTGTAGAATAAATATTTTGAACATGAAATTATCGTTGCGAAAATAATGATATCCAATAATCCATTGATAATCCAATAAATATATAATCTCGTAGACGAGTTTTACGGTGACCAATGCATCCAGAAAAAATTAAAACAGAAACATATCATTAGAATGGATTGAAACGCAATTTAAAATTTCATATCTCATACCCCGAAACTTTTTGCTTTTCCTAATAGTTATTAGGTATACCTATTCCAGGTCTTTCATATTTACAATTATAAGTTTTTTTTTTTTTTTTTTTTTTTTTTTTTTTTTTTTTTTTTAAATGTGAAAAAAAATCACACTCATCATTCTACATAACCAACCCGTCTCTTGATCTGGTATATGCAGTTTAGTGATCTGCTTAGTGTGAAAGAACTTTATACCAATTAGAAAAAATATATTTAAAGTGTTTGTAATGGATAAATAATTCTTCTATCTGTTCTTATGAAGTGATACACTACTTTTAAGGACTATTAAGGGCGAGATCTTCCTTAAATATGCTGTAATACATTCAAGTAGATTACACGCACAGATCTTCCGAAATCTAACACAGAAATTTTACATCTTTAGACCTTCAAAATAATGCATTGGTCAAACGCAGTTATTCAGATCAAAATATAAAAATATATATGCATTTCATTTACATTCAGATAACTTTCATTATGTTATATGAATCCAGTAATTATAACAGCGCATTCTATATTTTAACTGCATCGTTTTGTATAGCATAAAAATATCATTATATCATACAGTATCCCTACATAATAGATTGTAGAAGATACATGAAGGATCAAAACTTGATGATCACAAATTGAAAACCTTGTTATTGTCTGGAGGCAATACATATTAATAGTGAAGCACAAGATTAGTCAGTTAACATAAATTAAACAGCTCTTTTTTGTTCAGTCGCAACCGCCGTTACAAATATACAATTGAATTAAAGTACTTGGAAATGGGCAGCCAGGATTGACAACTGAGCTTTGTGTCATACCCAATGTACCAAGGGGATACAATCTGAACCTTGTCACATGGACAGTATATGGTAGTATATTCTTTTTAAATAGATACCATTAAAATAGCGGAATCGACAGTATGCTTGGTATTCACAGTGTTTTCAACGACAAGACACAGCCGAAATCTGACAACGTAACCCCCCCCCCCCCCATCTTGTAAAATTGATCTTAACTCTTAGTAGAGTTACACTTACCATATTTTAATTCAACAGCACTTTTCTTTCCAACAAAGCATATTTTACTGAAATAATACAGGGTGTCCCAAAACGACCGCATAAACTCTGCGCAGCTAGATTCCTCTTTGGGAGTACATAAAAACTGCCCAAAGAAGCGTTCCTGTACGATCCATAGTTTACGAGAAAAATACGAAAAACAAAGTATAACGTCACTGCCGGTGCAAGAAAAACACACTTTATGGACATATCAACAACAGTAATTGCATATCTTTCCAGACGATAATGTTTAAACACACAATTGTGCACAATTTAATCGGCCGTACATCAGGTACATGTCGCAGTAGTCACGAACGGAATACATGGCCACCATACGAAGACTACCGGTAGCAGCAGGATGCAGCCTTTCAAAAATACGTGTGCAACGTCGGCTTAACGTCATTCCATGGCGGGCGCGCATGCATGACGCGATATGCTCGGCGAACGTTTTAAACATCATCGTCTGGAAATATATGCAAATACTGTTGTTGATATGTCCAATAAAGTGTTTTTTTCTTGCACCGGCAGTGACGTCATACTTTGTTTTTCGTATTTTTCTCGTAAACGATGGATCGTACAGGAACGCTTCTTTTATGTACTCCCAACGAAAAATATAGCTGTACAGAGTTTATGCGGTCGTTTTGGGACACCCTGTATAAGGGAAATCGGTATTTTGTCTCACTAGACAGCATGTATTCACTGTTAAAAGTTTAATGCCCGCTTCAAGCTTAAATGACAATGGTGTGAAATCAGAGAAGTAACTTTGGCGGCTCAGTAGTACCGGTGTCTGATAACTAAAAGTGCCGTAGTGTAATATGCTTCAGCATAAATTACTTTGCAGTTCATTAAAGTTCTGGTAAATTTATAAATTAAATTGGGACATCATTTTGACATTTGTACTCTTCCAGCGTGACAGCCTATGGTACCCAATTACAGGCATTCAACGACTTTATACTTTTTGACATTTCACCATATGTTTTCTACTTTCTGCAGATACTACTTTGTGCTGTTTGTGAACATGCGGCTATCTTGGCCATATTCGAAAAAAAAATTGATTTCAAAGCGTTTGGACATTTCCTTTCCAACAAAGGATATATATATATATTAATAATGTAAGGGAAATCGAGATTTTGCATCAATACGCAGCATGTATTCACTACATGGTTTTCCTTGAAATTAATTAAATTTCATTTATTACCACTGACGATAGGGAGAAAAGCATTCCGCTTGTTGACACTGATTCCCTTGCATTAGTTTAAAAAGTGCTGTCATCACACGTATTCAATACAAGCAGAGGATTCTTACCTAGTGGACTAACGTTATGATAGTATTGCAGCTATTCGGGGTACATCAAATAGTAGCCATACTTCATACAATATGCAGTGTGCAATATGATATCCACAGGCGACCTTTAGTTTATCAATCGTTGGTCGTAGACATATAGTTCCAGACATATAGTAGACATATAGTTACAAAAACGTTTCAAATGAGGTAAATATTCATGTTGTTGCATTATTTAAAGTACAAAATCCATTTTATAAAAATTACGAAATCTAAATTTTTATATGGTACCCAAGTCTCTAGAGTTATATTTAGTAAAAGTTTACACATATCATAATAGATATAACACAAAATGTTTGGCAACTATACTACAAAAATTGACACAGTTATTAAATTTCAAAGTTTGACATTTTTTCACATGATTTTGTCTTTGATTGAGGGATCAGTTAAAAAACGAAGTAAAGTAATTTGAGGTCAATATCAGGTTCCAATGTCTTTTTTACGGCGGAACTACCTTTAGCCGGTATCGCCAAAGAGGGTTATTTCATCTAAAAATTTAAGCTGACTTTTAGAGGTCATATACAAAGCGAAGAATAAAATATTGAAATTAAACAACAACAACAAAAAAAAATATGAATTTATTATAATATCAGAAAACGGTCTACTCTAAAAAGTGAATGCATCAAAAGCCAAAATCTACTAGAGATACTGCTCAAAGTGTTCTCCATTGGTGGCAATGCACCATTGAATGCGTGACAATACTGAGTTCTGGACATGTTAGAGCATAGCAGGTGTGCAAACTGTGCGACAATTAAGGATGATGCGCTACTTCAGATAAAAAAGAGAAGTGGTCTCAGTAACATAGACATATGCCTTGATGTAACCACAGACGAAGAAGTTCAATAAGTCAAGTCCGGCGAACGCGGTGGCCACTCTACCGGACCACCACATCCAAGGATCTGTTTACCAAATTCGGTAGCCAGGTACACCTTGTCGTTTGATATTTTATGCGGAGTGCCCCATCAGGTTGAAACCGCACTAGGAATGCATTTCGGAGAGGCAACTGTTCATGACAGTCACGTACCGTGTTTTGTCGCAGATGCTGGTAACGATCGCCCATTAAAGTCCCATCGTAGAAGATCAGTCCAACAATATGGGTTTCCCATATACCGAACCATATGTGTCGTACTGTTCGGGCGATCTGGAGGTTTTTCAGAGACCAGTAATGCACAAATGAACTTTCTGCACGTTCACAATGCCACTGCATGTAAACATAGACTCAACTGTCCACAAAATATCACAAAGGAACGTCGAATTTTCCTCTAAGGTCTTCAGCATGAAATTCAATAATCAAATCATCGTGCGTGATCACCCAGTATTAATGCGTGCACTAGTGTCGGATGGTGTAGATGCGCATCATGTGCATGTAACAAATGTCAGACATGCTGACCAGATGCCTCGCTTATTTTTGCTGTGCTCAGTTGTGAAATTAAAAGGGCGAATACTAGCACATCCCCCGGTATCACTCGAACGATACACCTTTCCCGTCTACTTGTTCTGGGTCGTGGTGAAACAGAGTCGGTCTCTTTCAGATGGTGTAATATATCAGTTATGTTTTCATGCGTTGGATGCAGTTCCTTAGAGAACCGTTCTGAATAAGCGCTCGCAGCCTCTCTGGCATTCCTTTGACATTCTCCATAAATAAGTATCCTTTCACCAAATTGCATGTATGCGTAGCATGCCATCACGACCTCAGAGCTGACTAGCATGTCCACTGCTTGATGGCTCGTGTTTTATCCGGAACGTGTATGGATGCGGTACTATTTTAATTTGCATAATCCCAATTTTCATGCTCGTTAATGCTCGGCTGGTAGTTTGCATTCCGTTACCATTTATCTTGTCCTTAGTGAGTATGTTTTATTTTCCGGTTATCAATTCTACCTACTTCGACGTTTGAAATGCTGTTCGACCCATAAACGTTAGCTCAAATGTTTAGATAAAGTAACCCTCTTTGGTTATTCCCCGATTTGACGATATCGGCTAAAGGTGGTTTCACCGTAAAAAGGACATTGCACCCTGATTTTGATCTCGAATTACTTTAATTCATCTTTTAACTAATCCCTCAATGAAAGACAAAATCATGTCCAAAAAGTCCTTCCGGCCAGTGCCGGGAGGAAGAGGTAGCTTTCATAATCCTTATTTTAAAAAAGTCAACTTATATCATGCAAACACATGAAGCTCAATTTAGTGGAAACCGAATATAGGAGATTCAATACTAATTTTTATCAATATAATGAATGAGAATTTCGCGAAATTAGTCAGCTTTATCCAAGCTGCTTTTCTTTAAAGTAACTTATATTTGGCTGCCAAATTCGGCAATTTCTTAAAGTGCCTGTAATTTTAAGACAACCTGGCGGATGAGGCTAAGCAGTGAACTTGGTCGAGACCTTAGTAATTGCTGTGCACATGCTCACTCACATCGGAATCGGTTAATATATAGGAGTGCTGTCGCATGCAAAAAATCAGATTTTTCAAAATGTCACCCACAATAGAAATTGAAACTGCTATATCTGAGCCATTTTTTAAGGTAAAGACAAACAAAAAATGCTCCTGAATCCTTATATCAAGGTCAAATACTTAAGAAAGAAACCTTTTTCTATTTCTAATTTTTTTGCACCTCACTTTAAATATATATATATATATATTTAATTTAATGGCCGACATTTTGAAACAAGATGGCTGATTAATCTGGCCAGCGATCTTGGTCGAGGTGTTGATGTATACTATCCACATGCCTTCTTACATCGAAATAGGCGAAAACGTGTGTTATCGCGTGACAAATACAAGATCGTTTCAAAATGTTAGCCATGCTAGAAATTCAAAGTGCTATAAATCAACCATTTTTTAAGATATCAACAAAAGAAGAAATTTTCAGAAACAAAAACTGCTCCGGAATCTTTGTATCAAGGCCAAACACATAAAAAAAATCTTTTCCATTTTCCAATTTTTTAACACCTCATTTTGAATTTTAAATTTAATTTTTTTTTAATGGCAACCCTTTTGAAACAAGATGGCGAATGAAGCTGGCCAACGAACTCGGTAGAGACATTGGTATGTACTATGTACAGACCAAGTTACATCCAAATAGGTTCATAAATACGCCTGTTATCGCGTGACAAAAATCAGGTCGTTTTAAAATGTCAGCCACAAGAGAAATTCAAAATGCTATTACTCAGCCATTTTTTTTAGATATAGACGAAAGAAAAACTGTTCCGGAATCTTTGTATTAAGGTCAAACACATACAAAAAAATCTTTTTCATTTTCCAATTTTTTGGTATCTCATTTAATTTTTTTTATTTTTTAATTTTTTTAATTGGCCGCCATTTTGAAACAAGATGGCGGATGAAGCTGGCCAACGAACTCGGTCGAGATATTTGTATGTACTATGTACACACCAAGGTACATCCAAGTCGGTTCATAAATACGCCTGTTATTACGTGAGAAAAATCAGGACGTTTCAAAATGTCAGCCACGCTAGAAATTCAAAATGCTATAACTCAGCCATTTCTTAAGATATAGACGAAACAAAAACAGCTCCCGAATCTTTTTATCAAGGTCAAACACATAAGAAGAAAATATTTTTTCAATTTTCAATTTTTGGTACCACATTTCAAATTTAAATTTTTCTTAAAAATTTAAATGGCCGCCATTTTTAAACAAGATGGCGGGTGAAGCTGGCTAATGAACCCGGTTGAGACATTGGTATGTACTATGCATAAACGAAGTTACATCCAAATTGGTTCATAAATACGCCTTTTATCGCGTGACAAAATTCAGGACGTTTCAAAATGTCAGCAACGCTAGAAATTCAAAATGCTATAACTCAGCCAATTTTTAAGATATAGACGAAACAAAAACTGCTCCGAAATCTTTGTATAAAGGTCAAATACGTAAGAAAAAAATATTTTTCCATTTTCAATTTTTTGGTACCACATTTCAAATTTTAAATTTTTAAAAAAATTTTAAATGGCCGCCATTTTGAAACAAAATGGCGGATGAAGCTGGCCAACGAACTCGATCGAGACATTGGTATGTACTATGTACACACCGAATTACATCCAAATGGGTTCATAAATACGCCTTTTATCGCGTGACAAAATTCAGGACGTTTCAAAATGTCAGCCACGCTAGAAATTCAAAATGCTATAACTCAGCCATTTTTTAAGATATAGACGAAACAAAAACTGCTCCGGAATCTTTGTATAAAGGTGAAATACATAAGAAAAAAATATGTTTCCATTTTTAATTTTTTGGTACCACATTTCAAGTTTTAAATTATTTTAAAAAATTTAAATGGCCGCCATTTTGAAACAAAATGGCGGATGAAGCTGGCCAACGAACTCGGTTGAGACATTGGTATGTACTATCTACACACCGAATTACATCAAAATCGGTTCATAATTACGGTAGTTACAGTGTGACATAGGTCAGATATATATATATATATATATATATATATATATATATATATATATATCAATTTTGAACGGAGGGTGGTTTCGGGGTCTGGGGGTCATGATCGATGAAAATATACCAGAATTTTTTGAAATCGCTTTCCTCCGAACGGCTGCAATAGGTAGCTTTTTTGTAAAGAAAGCTACCTAAAATCTCAAATTTTGAACTTTAATAACTTTGCCAATTTTTGTAGTACAGATGTCAAAATGTCTGTGTTATATCTGTTATGATATGTGTACAATTTTTCTAAATATAACTATAGGGACTGGGGGACAATATAAATTGTTAAATTTTGTAATTTTTACAAAATTGATTTTTTACATTAAATAATACCACAACATGAATATTTACCTCGTTTGAAACGTTTCTGTAATTGGAACTATATGTCTACGACCAACGGTTAAGAAATTAAAGATATGCGATAGATAGCATATTGCATCCTATATATATGTATATCTCATCGTACAAAACATAATCGTCAGTGAAAAATATTTTGAAAATTATAGTCAAATTCAATTACATTCATTTTAATTCGATTAATAGATAAACCATGATGTAGTAAATGGCATCTATATGTAGAACTTCTTTTTTTCCATTATTATTTATCTTATTTAAAAATCGATTCATCTAAATAACATGGCAGGACTTGCATTATTTTGGTAGCAGTATTTAAATACAACACATCATTTTCTCATCATGAAAATTTTATTTTATTAAATTTTGCGGCATATTAAATTTTCCTTAATTAATGTTGCATAACTATGGTTTTCTATACCAAATATTTTATTTAATTAATATGCAAAAAATATTATTGATAAGAAAATGAGAATAAATATAATGATATGACTAAAAAGTATAAGAGCATTTTAGAATGAAAATTTATTAGCCGCATTAAAGGCACTTGTTACCCTCAAGCGCTATAAATAACGAAAAACTCTAAATTAACTTTGTTTCTGTATCTAGCGATAAACCCAGATTCATTAAGTAGGGAACAAAAAGACTAATTTTTTCTCGCGTGATTTATATAGATGAATGATTTCCTAATACGATACATGGTTTTAAGAAAATGTTATTTCTGTTTTAAACTGTCTGCTTTTTTTAGATACCTTTCATTTATCAACATAAGTAATTTGAAATAAATATACATCTTAAATTGGTGCAACAAAAATATTAATGATAAATCATTTAACTGTTTTGTTTGGCATCCATAATTTCTACACATTCCAATATAGTTGAAAAGTGTTTATGCATTCAGTTTTTATGGCTGACAGTTTGGCCGTCTATTCGTGCTCTAACACGGGTAAATAAACTCGAATTGACATATATTTTTCATGTGTTATTGGTGTTTACCATGGAATGTTTGGTAATAAAAATTTCCATGTAGAGTGTAGCATTTACAGTTCAGTCATAGGGCACTCAAAAGAACGTCGTTATTTTATGGTCTGTGGGTGAAATTTTTTGCAGTGTATTTTAAGATGCAATACTGAAATGCACTACACGATGCTTTCTGTCGATTATTCTATATCCCATATAGCACAGGAGCTCCCAAATTCTTCCTTGGGAGTTCTGACGGATCCCAAATACCTTCCAAAATTAAAATGACAAATACAGGATCTCCTGGGGATGCTAATTTAATGATATCCTGAAGAGTAACGTCCTAAGAGATTCCCAAGGAGTAACCTCCCTGGGATGACATTCCCAGGGACGTACCTAGGAAGTCACATTCTAGGAAGACCTTACAGGGGAATTCCCTGAGAAGTTATTTAGTATTCAATAGATTTTTGTTGAAAAAAAAATATATTTATAATTTGACTTTAAAATGTAACACCCATATAGCATGAAAACTCCTGAATATATCTCCAGGGGCTCCAAGCCATCCCAAATCCCTGCTACTACTGAAATAACAAGATCAGGACTTCCTGGGGAACTTTTACGATTTCCTCAGGAATGAGCTCCCAGTAACTTCCCACGGAGCAACTTCCGAGGGACGCCACTCTTGAGGATGTACTTAGGAAGTCTCACTGCTGGCACCATCTCATGTGTGATTCTGGAGTACTATACTCAATTTACTTTTATTAAAATAAAATAAATTCTATTTGATCGGGATCAATTTTTAATGAGTTAGTTCTATATTACTAATTATTCGATTTAGTATTATTTTTTAACAAATTAGACAATTCTTATTAAATTGCAATTATTTTTAATTATTCGATTTAGTATTATTTTAGCAAATTATACAATTCTTATTAAATTGCAATTATTTTTAATTATTGCAACAACTTTTAATCTTTTTTAGTTAAGTAAAATTTTAATTTAATATTTCAGTTAATTTATATTTTAAATAATAATTACTATTATATGTCTTTAAAACCAAATTCTGTTCATTTATCATTATTTTATTAATTTTCAATAAATAACATAATGCATTTTGCTTTATTATTATTATTATTACATTTTTATTAATTAAGTAAATAATTAAAAAAAATAAATTAACTAATTAATCAGTTTCTAAATTAATACACTAAAACCTCCAAATGGAAGACAGTTCTGGACTATATATTTTTTCCCCATATTTAGAGGAAAAGGAATCTACTAAGAAAATATATACAAAGAATACAAAGAAAAAAAGATATCCTTACCCTGTGTTTGTGCGTAATTGCCCTCTAAACATTTTTTTGTGAAAATAGACTAAATCGAGTCCTGATGTACCTGAGACTAAAATTTTTCCTTTTTGATAATTAGCTAACATACTTATCAAATCCCGCGTATAAAGAACAGGCAAAAGTGTCGCGACGAGGAAGGGCATTTTTATCTCAGCATAAAACACCAACATAAAGCGAATGCAATTCATGTTACTGTTAAAAAAATTACATCCTTATAAAATCGGTTAAAAGATATAAATTCATGCAAATTTAAGGTTTAATTCAGGTTATTATCACGGGCCTACGCAATACCGATAAGCTCATCTAGTATAGTTCACATAGGTGTTGTTAATAACAAAACGTTACCTAAACAGAACTGTTAATTTTAAGTGTCAGTTCTGGAGGTTTAACCATACTTTGTTTTGTTTTATCTTTAATTTATTTTTTAAATATAAGTTTCACTCATTAAATAATTATTTTTCTATTATCTTTTTTTAAAATTATCATACATAATATTATTATTATTTTCTCAATAATTAAAGTGAAGTCTCCATTTAAAGAATTTCAGAAATATAAATAACATTATAGATTCAGAAAATATAGATAAAAAAGTATCTGTATTTTCTAAATAACAAATATTTCTACATAATTTTGAACTTAGGTGCATTTTGCATTATATATATATACACTGCTCAAAAAATTAGGGGAGCAAGCAAAAAAGTGAAGAGAACAGTGCAAAAAAAGCAATGTATGGGCATACAATGGGTAAATGGATAGTACACGTGTAACAATGCGCAATACATAAAAAAGACGCACAAAATGGTAAAGGAGCTTTTATTTTTTGAAAATATGAAAAGAACATGAAAAGATGGTTTAGGGCAACAATTTGGTATCATGTAAATCATAAAAAAGTATTGTATAGAAATGATGCAAGATTTTTAATATGGTGGGTGGTCTCCTCGAACAGCTAAGACTGCTACAGTCCAGTTTTCCATGGATGCGATGAGGTTATCGATAAGACTTGGGGAATACCATTCCACTGCTCAAAAATTGCAATCTCCATGTCCCGGACAGTAAAAGGCGGCCTCGGTCTCGCAGCAATGCATCGTCTGAGTATGTCTCAAACATGTTCGAACGGATTTAGGTCAGGATATCATGCTGTTCATTCCATACGCTGTATTGTTTTAGCTTCAAGCATGCTTTTCAGAAGACGAACTGTATAAAGTCAGGCATTATCATGCATGAAAAAAAAGAAATCACTAATTGCTGCAACATAAAATACGACAAGAGGTCTCGGTATCTCATTTGTATAACTTTGGACCGTCAAAGTGCATTCCGAATAATATGCAGGCCCGTACGTCCACCTATGCTGATTCCAGCCAAGAGCATCAACCCGCCTCGTCTGTAATGTGATCTTTCACGAACGAATGTGGGATTATTTTGAGTGCCTCTTTCTCTCCCTGCCAAAACACATCCGATGTCACATCCATGCTGAATTGGGACTCGTCTGTAAATAGAATTTCACTCCAACAACGTTGCCTCCAAACTCGATGTTCAGTTCCTCACCTTCTTTGGGCCGTATAGGGGCTTGAGCTCAACGGACTACAGTCCATTGGCTTACGTGCATAGAGACCACCCTGATGAAGCCTATTTCGGACTGTTTGGCTGGACACTAGGGTGGAGCGAAAAAAATTATTTTTTGAAAATCAAAAACGGGTAGGTGCCAAAAGTTGCCTTTATACTAGTACATCATCTGTGTGCAATATTACCGCTGAAACAAAATGGCTTGAGTCTGCGCTTTTGGTCCAAAAGTCGAAATTTTGGGAAAAAATTTGATATTTTTTCAAAAATTTAAAAAAAATTCTATAGAGAGGGTTATTATTTAAAAGTGTTATTTAAACCTTTATTATTAATGTCTTAACATATTTAAACGAAAAAACTATATCTTTGTTCTGTATAACTGGAACAAAACTAACAACTTTAGGTTAAAAAAAGGCGTTTCCACTCTGTTGTGTCATACAACTAATTGTTGTTTGGAATACAGCTCTTACCTAGCTTGTTTCAAAACTACCCAGGAGGTACTACGTGGAGGTGTCTGCATTTCATGTCACAACAGTGCATAGCTCGACCACCCTACCATCTGAACTCAATTTTTTATTTATACATTTAATTGTGATTTTTTATCAAAGACTGGCATAAGTTTTCTATGTATCAACCTGGTACATCTCTTCTTTGGATCCACAGACTTTGGATGCTGTTGCTGTGATCTCATTTACGTATTTTTCTACTGTTTGTGTAAGAGAAGACAAACAATGTAATGCAGTGCGGATGATATTAATGTAATCTATTCAGCCTTCTATTATCTTCACCAAGATTGCACACGATAAATGCATATTGATTAGAGGTTCTGTTACCACAACACTTTTCCAATGAATTAGAAATATATAATTATCCGCTTCAAAGTTGATTGTCCATATTTCCGATTTGCGTATGCCATCATTTACTCTCATCTTTCGACTATTATGTGCTGAGCAGCTAGCTGTTTAATGTGATGGCAATCGTCAGAGAGCATTGAAATAAGAATTTCCTCTGTGTATTCAAAGCAACCATTGTCCTAAATAACCTTTCTTTCAGTATTTTTTATACCGTTTTGTGTGTTGTTTAGTGTCCAAGTTGTTTTTGTGTAGCCAATTTCCCATGAGTCTTTAGATCCCTTCTTTAGCTGTGGATTACATTTGATTGTAAACTATTCTGGAGCCAAACATGGATAACATAGTACTTTTTGAGTGAGCGTAGAGACTCTGATGAGCAGTGAGTGCTCATTTGAAGGCGGATAATTCTGTTAGTCGTTGTCATCCATTCTGCGAGGGGCATGTTTAGAATGAACCATTACAATTGATCATATGTCTCCCCCAAGTCCAGTTATTTTCCTCTGCATCATTTATTAGATAAAATCGTTGGCAAAAATTAGATTCTAACCTTCAGGGATGCGCCGGACCAATAGGAAAATCTCTGTCCACGTGCTTATTCCCTTCTTATTTCAATTTTTGAAGCGATAGAGAGTAATTTTTAAACATTATTTCCTGAAATTAAGAAAAGGGTACTCAGCATATACCAGAAATACCTGATAGATATCTGCAAAGTTATTTCATCAAGATATTGCTTAGAAGAACTAGCGAATAGGAACCCAAGAAACTTGTCCTACGCAAGATGGCCCACAACGGTGCATAAACTTATTCGCCTTTATATAAGCACTGAACTGATTGACCATCAGAGTCTGGTTCACTCACAAAGTATGTAATCCAAGTTTATGCCACATGATGGCTTACACCAAATAAAATTCACATCTAAAAAATTGATCTAAAAATTTATGGGAAATTACTCGGCTGCAAAACATCACAGAAATCGGCAAAAAACAAATACTAAAAAAGTTTATTTAGGACAATGGTAGCTTTTCACATCGAGAGTAAATTCTTATTGCAATTTTGATGACGATCGCCATCACATTAAACAACAAGCTTATCAGCATATTAAAAATTCAAGAGGTAGAGTAAATTATGAAATACCTACTCAAAGATGAAATACCTAAATGTTGTAAAATGTTGTAGGAACGGAAATCTCAATCACTATGCAGTAACTCGATGTAATTTTGGTGAAGATACTACAGGGCTGAATAAATTCCATTAATTCCACTGCATTACTCTGCTTGCCTTATCATACACAAGCAGTAGAAGTGTCACAGCAGCACCCAAGAAGAAGTGTCACAGCAGCACCCAACGTCTGTGGATACAAAGAAGAGATGGATTAGATTGATACATAGGAATCTTATGTCAGTCTTTGATAAAAAATCACAATTCAATATATAAATAAAACATTGTGCTCAGATGGAAGGGTGGTCAAGCTATGCACTGTTGTGTCATGAAATGCAGCCACTCCCACTTCATACCCCCTTGGTAGATTTCAAAGCAACTACGTAAGAGCTGTATTCCAAATAACAATTAGTTGTATGACACAACAGAGTGGAAAAGCCTTTTTTTCACCAAAAGTTGTCAGTTTTGTTCCAGTTATACAGAACAAAGATATAGTTTTATCGTTTAAATATATTAAGTCATTAATAATAAAGGTTTAAATAACACTTTTAAATAATAACCATCTCTATAGAATTTTTTTAAAATTTTTGAAAAAATATCAAATTTTACCCAAAATTTCGACTTTTGGACCAAAAGCGCAGACTCAAGCCATTTTTTTCAGCGGTAATATTGCACGCAGATGATGTACAAGTATAAAGGCAACTTTTGGCACCTACCCGTTTTTGATTTTCAAAAAATATTTTTTTTCGCTCCACCCTACTGGACACCCTTCGTCCTTTGACCAAGAACAACTGTGTTTGCAGCTGAGTAGCATTGGCCATTCCGTCTCGACGGGCTGTTAACAGGATATATTGGTCATCAGTTTCTGTGTTAGCACATTTTCGACCTTGCACTTGTCGATGACTACCATTCCATGTGGCTTGGAATCGATTCCACAGCCTTTCATGGACACTTCTTGCGACTCCAGCAACATCAACTACACGTCGTTGTGTTTCCCCAAATTCAACTATCTCGATAACACGCCAAGCCATGGATTGCTTTAAATCATGTTGTTGTGACATTTTCAAGCCACCTTTTCTCAAAACACAAGCTGAGCAATTGTATTTTACAACTGAGGCAGTGAAACAGCCGTTTCTGAAAAATCCCGATTTCTGCACTTATCTCCTTTTTCCAGTTTTTGACGTCATAAACTTTTATTTACGTGTGGAGTTTTCTTTATCTGTTTTCTTCAGCACTTTAAATTATGGATGTTTTATTTTACGTTACTTATCGATGTAAATATTTGCATGATTTCGTTAAAACCAAGTGCTCCCCTAATTGTTTTGAGCAGTGTATAAGTAGTATATCATTAAAACTTCCATTTAAGAAACATATTTTCTATATTTTTTTTAGCTTCGGATATCCATAAGAGATTATTTTTCACAGAAATTCTTTTCTGTTTTAGCATGCATATATCCCACAGACTTCTCATATACGTATCTTTTCTGTGAGATAATCTGTAGCTAGATGTCAGGGAGAATATTATAACTGGATTAACAGTATAATATGAATAGAGCGGATCCGCATCCCCAATCAATTTTGTCAGCTGAAAATGTGTGTGCATGATTGTGGCAAGTACATAATACTCCTGCAAAAGAAAATCTTTGAAAGGAGAAAAAAAAGTGTTATTTAGTTTGGGATTTATGCAAAATAATTCGTTGATGAAAAAGATCTGATATTTAAATCATATTATTCGTACTTTTGTATATTTAAAATTGCCTGAAATATAAGTTTTATTAACTAAAATTAAATTACATTTCAAGAAATCGCTGAAAATATTTCACATAGTTAATTAAAGGAAAGAAGGTGCAAAATGAATTTCTTATGCACAGAAAGTTTTCACAGGATTTTAAAGAATATTAAATGCAGATTTAACTGTATATTAGTTTTATTTATTACACTAAGAAAATAAAATAGTTTTGTAACAGACATAAATTTTATTAATAGTTTCTATAAATATATAAGTATAAGTTTCTATAAATATATAAGTATAAATTAAATTATAAATAGAAAAATGAAGTGTGAAATGTAATTTTTAAGATATACTTTTAACAGTTAATAGTTTCTGATTTGCGATTATACGTTGAGGAATCACTGTAGGAATTCGAAAAAAGATTGTTTAAATAATGTGTAATCCCCCCCCCCCTATCTTAGAAAAGAAACAGGCCAAAAATAAATATTTTTTCATAAATTTACTAAATAAGCCCGCTTTTTACCAAGCGTAAAAAAATGTCGACTAAAGTTTCTGTTAAAAAAAAGAGAGAGAGAGAGAGAGAGAGAGAAGTATTTGCTTTTAATGAATTATCTCAATTGGAATTTAATTGTTTGGCAATCATAAAAAGAATTCATATTTTAAATCAAAGTATCCGTATTTTGCATTTTAAATCTCTGGAAATATTATTTTTGTTAACTAAATTTAAATAATATTGCAAGATATCCCAGAAACGTTTAGCATCATTAATTGTATGAAAAATAGTACAGAATGAATTTTCTAGGTACGAAAGATTTCAATGGAATTTAAATATTAAAAGCTACAATAATATTATGTTAATTTAAAATACAATTTCATGTAGGAATTTGAAAATTCAAAGACATTTATGTAATCTTAAATAATTATTCATATGCTTTTTTTTTTCACTTATGAATTTAAATTCATAATTGAATATATACAAAAGTCTATGCATTTAAATATGCAAAAGAAAGTTGTTTCCAAAAGCGGTATTTCATGTGATTCCGTGTGGGTGCTTGATAATTGTAATTTCTGTTACATGTGAATCTGTCTGACAAATAGTTAGGAAAAAAGAACACATATTTCAGAAAAAATAATTGAATTATTTTACATTAATTACTTTTAACCAAAGCTTCAAATTTTTTTGTGCCCAAAGCTTTCCAAAGCCCCCAGTATCACTTCCTAAAATTTTCCACAGAACCTCCCGAGGAGGACCCTAAAGTACGTCCCGGGCCGCTCCCCAGGATGCTGTAAGGCGGGCATTTTCTGTTCCTGAGGACATCTTGGTGACAAATTTGTGCATCCTCAGGGATGCCTAGGGTATGATGCTGTTTTATTATAAATCTTCCTGGGAAAGTCCTGAGGAAGCAAATAGGCTATATGGGATGTAGCAATTATAGTTATTATACAGGGACATTCCAAATAATTCTATTATATAGGCAAATATTGTTTGAGGTGTACTTTAATAATGTTACAGTATTACAAAATTAGTAAAATCGATATCAATTTCTGAACTAAATGTGATGTAAAATATTTATCATTCAATTACCGGGCCACAAAAAAAATAAATAAATAAAAAATAAATAAAATAAAATATTGATTGCATTATGGTATACTGTGAAAAACTGTTTTCAGCGTATTTTGAATATACTATACAATGTGAATTACAGTGAAATCGACAAGTTTTACTAACGCTAAAGATAATTGTTATATAATATCATTTTCATAGCATTTATCGTTAATTTACAGTGATACTCAAAAAACGTCGGATACAGTACTGTATTTTAAGCCTATAAAATATTTTTTTCTGGAAGTGCGATTTATGATATGGTATGCGATTTAAATCTACTTAAATTTTTGTTACTAGGTAGTGTATATAAATCCAATATATCATAAACTGGGCTAAACTTACTTTGAGAACAAGCAGCTTTAGGGGGATTTTTAATCGAGTTATGCAGCTTTAAGCTAAACTATGTTTCATGTATTAATAGATGATCGTAGATTACAAATTAAATCATATACAGGGCCCCGAAAAAAATTGTATATATGACCACCAATGTATAGTAATTTCTGAAAGTGTAATTTTAGTAGATTTAAGCGTGTTTTCCCAGATTAAAATTTTAGCTTAATATGTGGCGGGTATAAAAATCTGTAGGTAATATAAAGTTTTGTATAAAATAATTCAAATATGCGTACGTTTATAAGAAGGAATTTTTAAATATGAATTTTCAGTAGTTTTCTGAGTATTTTAGCAAAATGTTAGCATATTTTTTAGAATACATACATATCTATAATTTATATACTCTCCTGCAGAAAACAATTGGACTACTTCCAGCTATGGACGGTAACTGCTAATATCTAGTTTTCAAATGTATTATTTGTTTACGCTACTGCAGAAAACAATTGGAGTACTTCCAGCTATGGACGGTAACTGCTGATAGGTAGTTTTCAAATGTATTATTTACTTCCTAAAATATTAACTCACATATGCCTTACTACTATGTCTGATTAAACAACGAAAGTTTGTTAAGGTATTCTAGAAGTGTAGGAAATTGCATGATTTTAATTTCCTTTTTTTTATAGATTACAGGTATTAAGAAATATTTAGAAAAACGTTACATATTACATCTACAAATTTAAATTTTTGACAGTTGTATTCTTGGTTTTTTATTCTGAATTTGCTTGTTTAATAATATCAATGCTTTTATGAAAGAAGTCTGTTATTGAGTTTATTTAGATTTTTTAAAGATATAATTTTTTATTGTTTGACGCATTTTTATAAAATAAACATTTTCCTAATATTAGATCTTTGCGTGTTTTACTGTAGATCATTCACCTACTTATAGCAAATTCTTCGGTAAATGTCCTAAAATGTGATCTACATAAAAAAAATTAAAAAAAAAGCAATCAAGATCTAACAAACACTTAGAACGATTTATTTACGACATTAAAAGCCCATGTAAACTGAAAGTGTTGTAATTAACATGAAGCTTTTAATTAAAAATGCTTCTGTACCTAGAGATAAGCCCAGATTCATTAAGTGAGAAAGAGAAGGACTAATTTTCTCTGCATGATTTATGTAGATGAAGTGTTTTCCCATACGAAAACATGTTTTTACGGAAGCGTTGTTTTCTGTTTAATTTTGCTTCGTCTATTTTAAACAACTTTCATTTCTCAAAATATTTTCAAATAAACAGACTACTTAATTTTGTCAATATTCATAGTAGCAATCGGAAAAAAAAATTAATTGCTTTGAAATTTTCATAACTCTATTTTTTTTGCAAAATAGCTGTAATGATTTAAAAAATATTGAAAAAAGTCAATTTTACTGAAATAAAATATTTGTATTTATATATAGGGGAGAGTAGCCACATTTGGACAGTCGCTTTTATTGGACCGTTGCCATTCTGCTGTTAATTATAAGAAAAGACGGCATCTACCGCTGAAATCCTACTTTTCAGAATGACGTCACTCTTGATTAAAAGAAGCAACCGCTTACCACATGCTGTTTTCAGACAATTAAAAAAAACTAAAGTTAGCTGTTTTGATCAAATGTTTCCTACTAAACGTAAGTGAATACTTTAAAACTGAGTCATGTTGTATGTTTTCATATACATATGTGAATTCATGTGTTTATTGCGCATATTTTTCGCGCGGATTTGTTTGATTTCGTTTTTGTTCATAAGCTTGAGATGATCTGTTTTAAAAAATGGCGCAGTTTTCATAATTGGGCCAATTTAAGTTGTTTAAATTGGACCAGATATGCGATCTTAAATTTGAAAAGTAAGTAATGAATTTCGAGGTCGGTACGCTTTGTTCAATATATATATATATATATTTATATATATTTTTTATAATTGATTACTATCTCCATACAAGATTTAATATATATCTGGATTAATTTTTTATACAGATTAGGCCTACATAAAATAAAAAAAAAACATTGCATGTTTATGGAATAAATTTTGTTCGCAATTTCTTTTATCTTGTTTGTATTTGTATTTATTTTCCGTGAATTCCTTATTCCTACGGCGTATTTAGTTTACAGAGTTGAATTCAAACATTTTCCTCATGGAGGATATTTGAGATGGCAGACTTTGTACAGTTCTGGAGGGTAGAATTACACTTTTTTGCCATTAAAACTCATAAAATGTCTAACTTCTCGGTGTTGGGGAGAGTGGTTATTTCAAGGCTCCGGGGTTGGGCACTGAATTCAACACTGTTTGAATATATAATGTTTGCGTTTGATTAATTATAGCGTACTTTTCAATAGAGGACATTTTAAAACACCTTTTAATATATAATATTTAAAATTTCGAAAAAGACACAGACAAACTGTCTGGAAGGAAAACACCTGTGAGAGCAAAAGTTGTTAAAGATATAGGAAACAAAAAAGAGATAGTAAGTTGTGAAGAATTTGGCCTGCAAGAAGACTGGAGGTACAAATCCTCCCCAAAAGCTACAAAATCATTAGAAATTTTATCTCCCTTGCTAAATTCAGTTAATTCAAAGTACAGAGTGAGCCAAGAAAAGTTGTGTAATCTTAAAAAAAAGTGAGCTAGCAATAAAGCAATTGAAACATCCAGTTTAAAATGTAGGCGTGATGCAATTAGCAAGAAAAAGATGGAAGGGAAGAACTACAAACATAATGTAAAGATAAGTTCCGTTGCAAAAAGTCTATAAATTCAGAATCTAAAAAGAAAAATCTAGACAGCGATGACTGATTTTGCCTAATTTGTAAGAAAAATAAAATAACAGAAATGGTTCAGTGTTTAGATTGCAAAATACTGTTCCACGTTGTATGTGCTGGAAAAAAATCAATAAACGAAATTCATGTGTAAGCTTTGTATCACTCCTTACATGATCGTAACTGTTTTGTTTTCCAGCAGGATGATGCAAAACCCCACACATCTCTGGTCATTCGACAAAAATTATTGTAAATTGGTTCGAATGTATAACATCCACCATATAGCCGTGACTTTGTACCTTCAGATTACCATTTATATCGTTCCATGCAGAACTCCTTAAATCGTAAAACTTCTAATGACGCTCATGATATAAAATCCTATTTAATTTAGTGTTATGCTGCCAAAAATAAGAAGTTTTATGAACATGGAATTATGATAATACCTTAAAGATGGCAAAAGCTCATCAACAAAAATGGTCTTACCTAATTGAATAAAGTTGTATTTTTAAGAAATTTTTTTAAATATCCTTCTTATGTAAAATCAGTAATCACTTAGTTGCCAACCCAATAATATTCAATAAATTTATTAATAAACGTATTATTAATTTATTAGAAAAAAATATTTATATGAAATTAATTTAATAACAACTGTATTATTAATTTATTAATAAAAATGTTTGTCTGATAATGTATTTTTTAACGAATTAATTTGCAAAATTTAATTTCTATTACTATGAGTTTTTCAAAAAATATTTCAAAATTTATTTGTTCATATATTTTATGTAATTTGCAATTTATCTAAATTTACCAATAAGGTGCGTAATCTCACTTGGAAACTAATGCATGGAAACTAATGGAAACAATGCGCCATCTTAACTAAGTAGAAAATGCGCAAACCTTCCACTTTTGGAGGGGAAATTGCGTGGACTTTTATTTAAACATGTCCGCTTCCAAAACGAGCCGTTGGTGTTCACACCGTTACTCAAGGTTAGTAGCATATGATAAATTGTTTACGCTAAAAATAGTTTGTACTATCGACTTTGTTTTGAAATTCTTATGAATAGTTGTGAAAATTCAAGCACGTACCTTGGGTAAACCAAACGAAATAGCAATGTTTTATCCCAGATGCACAATTCAATCAACATGTACATTTAAGTAGACATTTCATTAATGATGTTGGAGAACTACCTGAAGTCGTTACGCGCGCAATCTCCTCCTTCGATCCTATCCTCTTCGTGCGCAATCTCTCCTGGCTTTACCTTAACACTTCAATACGATACCATTTCCACAAGATATGTTTCATATTTTCAGATAAATGTTTCACGCAACTACAACGCTTAAACTACAAAATGACTCTTCATTTTCACACAATATTTTTTCCATTACAAAATTGTTTAATATGGTAATTAAAAGAATTGTGTTAATTAGAGTTGTTGAAAAATAACGTTCTCTGTTTCGATGCTTCCCTAGCTAGGATAATGAGGCTACTTTTTATACATAAAGATAGAATGGTTATGCAAATGCAGCTCGCAGACAGTAGTGCTAAAGTCAAGTAACAATATTTTTCTATAATTTGTACCACAATTCTTGTTGAATATAATTTAATCAGTCGTTTGAATAGGTTTATTGCTTGGGATGTTTCCTTTATTCTTCAATGGTATTTTACAGGTAATTCTGTCACGTTATCAGAAAAAGAGAACTATCTATTTCACTCAATAGTAATAAAATGCAAAAATTACACTTTAAATATTCAAATATTTCTCCTCGCATTTTATTTTTCATCAATAGTAAAAAACCCTCTTATTTATATAAAATGTTAAATATTTTGGTAACATATTGATACAAATAATACTGAATAATATTTTTTCTCTGTATTTTATCGAATGCCCAATAAAAATGTTAAAACAGATACAAGGAATTTCAGTGATTTAATTTGTATCTGAAATCCATTCTAAACATTCTTTTAAAGTAATCAAGATTCCTCTATGCGATGTTCTGAATTACAAACAGTTCGTGAATGAACTTAATTAAGATAAATTCTATCAAATAGAATTCGATTGTAATGTTGCCTCTACATTTTTCAAAAATTTTAGACGAGTTTTTTTTTTTTTACAGATTTGATTCCGAAATGGGAAGAAATCTTAAGAAGAAATATTAGCGCATAAATCTTAATTTTGAAATTTGTTTTTATATATGAAAAATGAGTTCTAATACATATGAAACATAAATTTTGTTTTAAATTATATTCACATTAACTTGTTTTTAAATATTTTGTTTTCATATATATATATAGCATGGATATAGCTTTGCAATTTATATTAGCAAAAACAGAACACTAAGTCTAATAATAAGTAAATATCTAGAGATTATATAATTTTAAAAATATTTTATGAAAATGATACTAAAGTAGTTAAAAGTAAACATTTTTTGCCAACGCATATATTATTTAGGTTTTGAAACAAAAAAAGAACAGATTAATTAGGTTTGATATCTTTAAATTCTTATATAAGGATTTGAATAAATATCGTTTTATGAATGGAAGTGAAACTAAATATTTACAGTTTATAAATATACACAGTAAAGAGTGAAATTCGCTAAATTGGAAATATATGTAAGAAATATTAAAGATACTAAGATAAAAAACATTTAATTTAATAGAAGAAAAATTAATATGACATGAGACAACAATTAATTATTTTCAGTACAGTTGATCATGCATAGATTTCTCCTGTTTTGAAATAATTAATTGTACTTTCTTCGGGAATATTTATGATTTATGTTGTTGTGTAAAATGCTCTGACTTTGAGACTGTGTAGTATCGACTGTGTCTTGTCTAACCATCTATAAATATCCAGATCAAATTTGCGGTTGATATCTTCAGGTTTGCTGCAATTTTATATTAAATGATAAACAATGTCTACTCTGATGTTGCCTATATTTCATCTGTCTGACTATTGTGATTCAAACACGTATCACCACATAAAAAAGTGTTTTTTGACGAACTATAACATACTTATCATGTTTTTGAATATGTACTGTCATTTGATTTGGAAATTTCAAAACCAAATATTTATACCTATTCTGGAGTAAAATTTAATTTGAAATAAAGTGTAGTTATAGTACGATTTCTCAAAAATATTTATGCTGAAGAATATATTTATATTTAGCTACAAGTGCAATATCTAGAAACAGATGAAGACATCTGAAAATTTTCACTCAAATTTGAGGCTGAAATTGCACCAACTTTATACTCCTACAAACATATTATGCTCAGTTCTATATCTATCTCACCGTCTAAAATTATCAATATGCGAACTTTGTTTTATGACGCATTTTACTAATCTTCAAAGACTGGGCGGTTCATATAGTCACTAGAAAGCAGTGCTTTTTAAAATACTGAAAACGTTTTAAAATATACAAAGCTTTCTTTTTTAAGATATTTATTTTTTTCCTCTATTATGTTGACGGAAAAAGGATATTACACCGTATGAGTTCGAAATAGACAATGTTCAGACAGCCTATTGTGGAAAACAAACGCACTTTTACTTTAAGATCTAGACAACGAATATCTAAATATTATTGGTCTACACAGGAAAAATATCGTACACACGATAATTCAGTTTAAGGATAAAAATCCTGTCATGAAATTTACTTGGAATAAAGTATACATAAAAGAAGGATTGTAAAATGTTTCGATAAATTGCATCAGTATTAGTGGAATGAATTTGGAATTAAAGATACTTGCTAGAGGCAAGACTAATGTTTTACTGATAAAGCTGAAATTTTAGACTTCAGTGTTTATCCTTCAATAATAATGAACGATTTTAAAGCAAGAAGCATGGGCATATTAAATTATATTACTTTATAAGTAGAGATTCGTTAAGAACAAGAACAAACAATCTTCTTGAAACACCATCAAAAATTTGTAAATGCGCTAATGAATTTGGAAGCGCATTTACAAATTTTTGATGGTGTTTCAAGAAGATTGTTTGTTCTTAGTCATTCACACCAGTTTTAACTTATTTTCTTTAGAGATTCGTTGCTTTTGTAATGCAGTAATTGCATTTAAATTTTCAATAATTGTAAGATATTATATGTATCAATGTTTGTATACATTGATTCATGTATCAAGTTTTAGCAAACGAAAAAAACACATTTAAATATTTCATGAAGGTTATAGAAATTTATTTATGAAAATTATTTTAATGCCCTCTAATAATAAACTAGTTGGATGTGCCAATCCCAAAACATTATTTTATCTTATACATAATATTTCAACAACTAGTTACACATGTTAATACTTCATAATTTTTAGTTCAATACTGTACAAACTTTGATTTTCATCTGAAATTTCTGCTTAAGTCAATTAAACGGACTAAAAATGAGTTAATCAATATCATGATGTTTTTTAAAATTAATAGTTTTTCCTTATTCTGTTGTTATCAGATATTTGTGAATAGCCGGCTTAGCAAAAAGCGAGTTCTCGCCTCCGCAGGAGCCGCCGATGGACAACAGAAAAAAAAATGAAGAAAAGCATACAAACATCGCTATCACAGACTCCCTTTACCGCGCAATATTTCCAAATTCAAGGACGACCTGTTGGCCAAAGACAAAAACATGCACGAAAAAAATTGTTTCAATTGTATGCATAATTTTATACACTTTCCGATGTTACAATAAAGAAAATGGCACAAACATTGCTAATACAACGCCCCCTATCCGGCAGATTTTTTTCAAATTCAGGAAGGACTTCATTGCCATAGCCAGAAATGTACACAAAAAAATTGGTTCAATTCTATGCATAATTTCATACAGTTTTCGATTTTATGTGTTTGGCCTTGATACAAAGATTTCGGAGCAGTTTTTGTTTCTGAAAATTTGTTCTTTTGTTTACATCTTAAAAAATGGTTGAATTATAGCACTTTGAATTTCTAGCATGGATAACATTTTGAAACGATCTTGTATTTGTCACGCGATAACACACGTATTCGCCTATTTCGATGTAGGAAGGCATGTGGATAGTATACATCAATATCTCGACCAAGTTCGCTAGCCAGCTTCACCAGCCATCTTGTTTCAAAATGGCGGTCATTAAATTAAAAAAAATATGTATATTTAAAGTGAGGTGCAAAAAAATTAGAAATTGAAAAAGGTTTCTTGCTTAGGTATTTGACCTTGATATAAGGATTCTGGAGTATTTTTTGTTTGTCTTTATCTTAAATAATGGTTCAGATATAGCAATTTCAATATCTAAAGTGGGTGTCATTTTGAAAAATCTGATATTTTGCCTGCGAAAACACTCGTATATATCAATCGATTCCGATGTGAGTGAGCATGTGCACAGCAATTACTAAGGTCTCGACCAAGTTCAGTGGTTTGCCTCATCCACCATGTTGTCTTAAAATGGCAGGCACTTTAAGAAATCGCCGAATTTTGGAGCTAAATATAAGTTGCTTTAAATAAAAGCAGCTTAGATAAAGCTGACTAATTTCGCGAAATTCTCATTCATAATGATTTAGTATTGAAAATAATTAGTATTGAATCTCCTATATTCGGTTTCCACTAAATTGAGCTTCGTGTGTTTGAATAATATAAGTTGGCTTTTTTAAAATAAGGAATATGAAAGCTACCACTTTCTCCCGGCACCGGCCGGAAGGCCTTTTTACCAGGAAACATTCAGTTTAATTTAAATTTCCTACAAAAGAATATTCGGCATACATTTTCGTAGATTACACGCTAAATTCTGACCAATAGGTTTTGAAAAATACCTTAAATGCGTGGATTTTAAAATAAATTGCGATGAGCTCGACTATGCAAGATTAATGGTTTTAAATGGGGATTTCGCAAAATTAACCATCTATCGCCGAGTTGGCTTCATATGACAACTTATTTTTGTCGCCAAATTTGACGACATTTCGTCAAAATTGGAGATATACCCCCAAGTTGGTCAAAATTTTGCTCTATTGTGGAACACCTGCCAGTAGCATTTTTCAACAATTACTCAATACAATGAGGCGGTTCAACTGGAATTTTGAGAATCACACAGAGACTTGGATTTTATATAAATAGATGGAAAAATACTGGTAGCTGTGGTCAACAACTGGACAGTTCACCTCAGTCATTTATACAATTTAACTTATGTTTCTAATAAATAACTGATATTTCTTAGGGTGAAAATGTGCAAATTATTTTTTTAGACATCACTATAAAACGTATTCTAACTAGACAGTAATTTAATCTAAATCCATTACAGTCAGTTATGTTTCATATTAAATGAAAATCAGAAAAAAAGAAATAAAAAACATATTTTCATGATCAGAGCAAAGGTGGCCCCATTCATGACCGTGATATAGTGGCCAATTCAGTCCCACCTATACTTCTGGAATATATTCAGGTTTTTTTTAATACGTTAAATTCAAATAACATCTAAATACATCCTAAAATTAGTTTACAGATATGCAATGACCGGTAATCTGATCTTTAGAAAAAGTCACTTATCTCCTAGCTCTTTAAACTTTACAAAACCCACCTGATGAGAATCATTCTCAAATAACAAATTTAACACATATTTTCCGCTTCTGCCCCGAAGGTAGAATATCGCAACGAAAACACATTCATGGATTTTACACAAACAAAGATACATAATAGAGGACAGAAGGAGCCCTTTTTCTGAAATTGACACTTTAGGGGGCTGTTAATTTAAGTTCACATATACCTATCTAAAATTACTAACACCCTTAAAATATTAAATTAACTATCAATATCCTAAATTCGCGTAGTTACGAATTGAAGGCCTTTAATTAATTGAAAGGTCTACAAATCATCATTTTTTACATTGTAGTGTGTTTAAAAATTGTAGAGTGCAATTATGAAAGTTTCTTAGTTTCTTGGACACACTATATGAAATGAATTTTACAAATTCAGATGAAAGTAACACTTAATTTATGAAGAAATAAGCATCGGTGCTGCCATTTTATGGTTTTGATTCAAAGTCAAAAACATTCCATAGCCTAATGCTCAAACGTGAGAACTATCTAGGACAATCACTATACCGACTTCCGCTATTATAGCAATATTTAATACAATAGTAATACAGAAAGTTTAATTCGCCTGAAAATTTCTATGAGAAAGAAATATTTTAAAAATATAAAGATAATAAAAAGGATTCTCGAATATTTATTGAATTAACTAGCTACTACCTTATATTTAGTTCTCCTTCGGTTTTGAATATTAATTTGTGTAAATGTTTTCCCCCGTGAAATATCGAAATTATATTTACTTGCATAAAACTAATCAAAATATTCTTTTAGTTGTGTTTGTTTTGCAATGTGCAAAATATTTGCTGTAGATATTTAAAGTTTTCATGATTTCATTTCCCAAAAACAGAATTTCTTATCCTTAAACAAATTTATTTTAAAGATTTAAAACTTATTTCTCTATCATTCGTTTATTTAACTTAAAGTTTACATTTCTGTTTCAGAATAAATTCGAAAAATTTTCAGCTTTAAAAATATCTTTTTAGTTTTCTCAAATATCATTTTATATCTAAAGAAGTATTTTTGCGGATTACGCGTAAGACAGATTGATGTATACATTTTAATGTTTTCACAAAGATGGTTCAATCATATATTTATATATTATAACGAAGATAAATGTGCGTGAATAACGCTGATGTCATATTATTGGTGGAAACACCTGTGAAATAAATTCGATTTTACTGAGATTTTTTATAACGTCGCACAATTTCAAGTTTTAAAGCTGAAATAGGGCAGAAAAATGTTCGCTCAAATACAGTTTGTTTAAAACTGTATATCAATTTACTGACTTTTACATGTTTTTTTAATAATGTTAAGGGATCTTGTACAATTTAACAGAGAATAACATAAGTAGTTTAATTTAAAATACAACATAATATTAAATATACAATGTTTAAAAAAAAAAAAAAAAAAAAAAAAAATTATCTCTTAATGAAATCTCTAAGAATTGACCAAAAAATCTATTTTTGAAGAATTTCTAGAAAATAAACAAATGTTCCAGCAGAAAAAATGTTATTCCAAACAGTTTACGATAAGTTAACATTTAAGGATTTTGTTCAATCAGATTTCTTTCAGTCTTTTTTTCAGAAATGCGATTTGGGTTTGTTTTTTAACTTTAAATATTAGTGGCCCACTACTGGTATGTCGCGCACTATAAGTGCAGTTACCTTAATTATGGGGTAACATCCTAAATAACATTTTTACATTAATGAAAAATTGAAAATAAATATTTTAAGACAACTGAAAAAACAGTATGTGTATACACATACACATCTATTAGTAATAAATTCTACTAATTAGTGATATATTTTGCTTAGTGGGTCACTTACATATAGAAATTGGAAATAATTTTAAATACAAACAACTAATTTTGTCATCCTATTTGAAATATTCAATAAGCCTTTACAAAAATATGTATTATTTGAATTAAATAGTCATTTTTTTAAATATGCTTTACTACACAATATGGTTTGTAAACAATTATTTTTTAGAAGTGATCAATTTCTAGAAATTTTTAAAATGTCAGTCTAAAATTGCAACTCATTCCATTAAGTAATGCTTGTGTTATATTAAAAAAAGAAAACGTTTTTTACTAATTGTGCCCAGAATCATCCTGTAAAATAGTGAACTGTACCACTCTGTTAGTAATAACTTATCCTAATTAGTGCTATACTTATATTTTGCTTAGTGGGTCAATTACATATAGAAAATGTAAAGAGCTTTTAAATATTCCATACAAAAAACTAACCTTGGTCTCCTATTTGAATTCTTTAATAAACATTTACAAAAATATGTATTATTAGAAAAATATATTGATATTTAAAACAAAAATCATTTACTATTTATTATGATTTGTAACCAATTATTTTTCAGAAGTAGTAATCATTTTCTAGATATATTTAAAATGCCAGTCTAAAGTAACAAATCATCCTATCAAGTAATGGTTGAGCTATGCTCAAATAATGAAAATAAACAATTAAATTAAAAAAACCAAAAAACCCGGATGCGTAAAAAGCGAGCTAATTAATTATTTCTCATCAATGTGAAACTATTTTTTTTTCCATTCCTACTATTAGCTCACACTCTGCTATATATATCTTGTTCAAATTTTCAATCGTTAATAAAATACTTATTATTCATCCAATCAAGCTCAAATATTTTTTTTAACTTGTAGTGGATGACACTTGATGCTAATCCAGTTTTTCAAATAGTAATTAATTAACTAAATTACATTAATTAATTTTCAATAATCGAGAGAACCCTCTTCTTGATCAAGGTATTTTAAGACCGAGAGAGCCCTCTTCTTGATCAAGGTATTTTAAGCGCCACTCAACAGGAAAGAAGAGCGGGAGAAAAAAAATTATCTTACAGACCTAAGCAGGATTTGACCTAAAATATTTTTTCCTATATTACTTGTTTTTATTATTTACCCTTTTTTTTTTATTTACTTGTATTGATGACTTTTAAGTTGTGTTTAATTGTTAGTTCGACTCTATAAACACAGTTTTGATGAGGTCTATAGATGTCTATGATGGTTAGAGTTGCAGTAAAGCTAGAGATCCTACATACATAACTTCCAGGTTGTATAATGTTTTAACGGAGCTTCTGACTGTAAAATATTCAATGAAACATCGTCTTCATTTTGAAAGACCCATCCAATGATATGCCACACAATATTGCGCGTAAATTTATTTTCGTCTCTACCGCCATTTTCTATTTTACGGCCGCCATATAGAATTTATAAAAACAAAACCTGGCCTATAACCATCAGGCGGTTAAGAAGAATCGATAGGGACCTCATTCATTAAAATACATCCAGCAGTTGTGATGTTTCGAGGGTATAAAGAAATCCACTTACACACTTACGCATGAAGCACATAACAGTTCTTTTAAGTCGGGTAAAAAGAAAACACCCTTTACTAATTGTGCACCGAATCAATCTGTAAAATGGTGAATTGTACCAATCTATTAATAATAGCTCCTACTTATCAGTGTTATACTTATAATTCACTTACATACATAAATTGTAAAGAGATTTTAAATATGCCATACAAACAACAAATTTTGACGCCCATTTTGAATTCTTTAATAAACATTTACAATAATATGCATCATTGGAAATAGATATTCATATTTGAAACGAAAATCCTTTACTTCTCATTATGAATTGTAACCAATTATTTTTTAGAAATTATGAATTTCTGGATATTTTTAAAATACCAGTCTAAAATTCCAACTCATTCTATCAAGTAATGATCGAGTTGGGTGAAAAAAAAAAATCATTTTCTAATTGTTCCCGACTTGTCCTGTAAAATGGTAAGTGATACCTTTCTATTAGTAATAACTTCTACTAATTAGTGGTATATGTATATTTTGCTTAGTGGGTCACTTACATATAAAAATTGTAAAGAACTTTTTAATATTCCATACAAACAAATAATTTTCACACCCTATCTGCATTCTTCAATAAACCTTTACCAAAATATGTGTCATTTGAAATAAAAATTCATATTTAAAGAAAGAATCATTTATTACTCATTATGAATTTAACTCTCTTCTAAAAAATGTAAATAGCTCTGTCACCAATACCGTAAATGACATAAACATTTTTTTTGTGGGCGGGGGTTACAGGCTAATGTTAGGAAAACTATTGCACATGAAATGTGATTAGTAGATAGCTTTATACAGTAATGTTTGATAAAAATGATGAAGCAAACAGTTTTTAAATCAAATAATTATTTCAAGTGTTATTTAGTGTTAAATCTGGTCAAAATTTTTCCGTTAAAACGTTTTATACGAACAAAATTTATGAATAGCTGTTTAATCATATTTTGCAGTGAAATACTTCACAATTTTCGGAGCATTGTGCAATTACTTTCTTAAATTGACTAATTTTTTGACGTTTTTTTCTACAATTTGTTATTCAAATTTACAATATTTGAATGGAGATTTGTTTCATATTCAGCAAAAAAATATTTGTTCAAATTGTTGCTAAATTGAAAGATAGACCACGTTTTAAATCAGAAAATGGGGAAAATTACGTCATAATACATATGTTTACATATCGATATTAAAAAAAGAGAAAATCCCCTTAAAATAATAAAATTTGTACTCGCGAAATCCATTTAATAATATTAATTGGGACATATATTTAGAAGATTTTATTATAGACAAAGTTGGTATATACTTATTAATTAAAATAAATAATTTTCATTTTTTAAATAACATGAAAATGTAGATGATAGGGCATTAGAATTGAGACCATAGTTCATGCATAATCTATACCTATTCCTTAAAATATATAAAGCTCGATGTAAATATAAAACATATGCTCAAAATTGCAACACAGAGCTTTTCAATACCACTGTTCTTAATGTTATTTGCGAGTTGAGTTGACGGAATATTGTAACCTCGAACTCAAAGTAGGAATATTGTCCAGTCCATAGTGTCGTTATAAAATTCCGAAATTCGGAGACATTTTTAACCAAACCATTCCTTTCAAGCTGTATTTGATCTTACTTATCAATCCCAAACCCTGCAATCAGCCACCTCGATAGTGGTTGATGTGCCCATGGCAACGAAAAAATCCCCTGTCCTTTAATCTTCCTTAACCGGCTCAGAATTTTGAACGGGGTTGGATAGCGTAGCTAGCAGGGGCAGCTACTGCTAGTGTTTAAAAATATATATTCATTAGCCATCTTTCTCAGGATCTTTTCAGTTGCGCAATTCTGCATGTATGTTTAGAGACAGATCCCTGTAAAAATTTTTAAAAGATTTTTTGCATGCATGCTGTAATTAAAACTACATTTGTAACTACTATAACAGTAAATACAGCTAAGGCATGTAATAGCGGAAAACGTTAAATCTTTATATTTATTTATTTTGTATTTTCTGATTTTTCTTCTGCCGTTCTGACAGTAAATTGTAACAATATATCGTGTCACTAACCTTTGTCCATCTTTATATCTGTCTGTAAACTATCTCCTAGTATTTTTACTTTTTCTATGTGCTCACTCGTTCAGTATTATGTTTCACTTACTTAAATATCTGAAAACCCCTATCTTTCTATTTTTTATTACCATCTAGGTAATTAAAAAGCTTGTTAATATAGCTATTTTGCATTGTGCTGGATGTGTATGACATTGTTTTTATAAATAATTTGTTTGATGCACGACCTGTTTATTTGATCTAATCTAGCAATAAAACGAATGGTTCACAAGATGTAAATTTCAATTAATCATTTTTCGGCATCTCTTTCTATATAATGTTTTAGCTTTGTTTCTGAAGAAGCAGTTATTAAGATTTTACGATTTAAAACTGGTCTACTTGCTTTACCAAGCACGTACAATCGTGGAAAAGAAAGAAAACACCACCTAATGACTTTGCAACAAATTATTATAGAAGAACTTTACTGGTGCTAAACGACTGGAAATAAAGTCTACCTTTAAATGATGTATATAAAATTTGCTTGATAGGTCACCAACATATCAAAACGAACACAAACTTTGTTATTTTTTGTTGTTGTTGCTGTTGTTTTTATTAGCAATATCCAAGTTTTACAACATACATAGAAATCTACAATCTTGAATTAGCCTAAATCCAAATTTTTATGAAATCCGTATGACTAGTTTCCAAGAAATTAATTATTTTAAAATGAACGTATTTTAAAGGCTGTATCCAAATTGAAGTTCGGTAATCGATAGTTGAAATTATACAGAATGAATATATAATTTCTATTAATGTATTATTTCTTGCCAAAATAAACATCTCACTGGCTTAATGTGTTTAGATTATTGCCAACCCAAATATTTCATTAAAATAAGTGAAATATATTTATTTCGAAGTATGATTTTCTGACCATCATAGACCCCTTCAACCGTCATTTTGATGTTTTTTACTTATAATTTGAAAACTACTAGGAAGAAAAGTTTGAAATCGAGAATTTGCATATAGCAGGAGAAAATAAATATAAATCTATCAAAAACCTGTAGATTTCATAATTGTGTCAATTCAAATTTTTTCGAATATTAGTTTCCTTATTCATAATTCATATTATGAAGTTTTTTAAATTACAAATTTTATGTATTTATGGTTGGGTTTTTTAGTATTATAATTAAACAAAAAACGTGTCGCATTAGGGTTATAATTTCAGGAGATACAAATAAAAATATGAAAATGTAATATAATATAAGAAGCTCTAAATTTTTAATGTTTATAATTGGAAAACTTATCATCCAAAAAGCTTGACATTTCATTTCTGGGAATAGATTGAACAAAATATTTAAAATATATTATCAAATTTGTGTGTTGCCATTGAAAAAACTATTTTTGGTCTGGTTTTGATTTGTATATGCCCCCCTAAGCGAATTTATATACATCATTTAAAAGTAGACTTTATTTCCAATAGCTTGGTACCTGTAAAATTTTTCTATTATAATCATTTGCAGAATTAGTAAGGGTTGTTTACGTTTGTTTTCTGCGACTGTACATGCAAATATCATGCTATCAGATAAAATGTTTGTTATTATTATTTTAATATGTAGATATGTTATAATGTGAGTGATACTATTCTCATATTTCGTGAAAAACATGTTTCAAGTAAACGTAATCTATGTAATATTCTTATTACTTAAATTACACCCAATCCTGTGGGTATTACCTTGCCCCCTAACATCATATTTTAAATACATATACATATGTTTACAAACCTTGTATCTGGTAGCACATTCATTGCCTTTAACGTGTTTTGTATGTGAAAATCAACAGTCCGAAATCTTGAAATACTAGTATTTTTTGTCTAAACAAATAATGGAAAATTTTGATTGAAAATTTAGACGTTAGTGAAGAATAACTCGTGTACTTATTTGAAATTCAATATAATTCTGTGTATTATTAGTACTCTTATTCAAATACTAATATTATTACCTCATCTTACAAATGCATACATTTCTTTCACAAAAATGGATGTAGAAAATTGTAAAATAAAGAATACAGTTTACAATGTGTTAATTAATGAACACAAAATATCCTCCCACTATATATGTTTTAATCGATTATAATTAATAAATTGTATACCTTCTTAAAAATCAGGCGATGTAATTCACAATACGTTTCTATATCTGTATTTGTTAGAAATATGTTACGAAATAAAAAATACCGCTTCCACTTGATCTGAAAATCTTTAAAACATACTATTTTTCTTGTCAAATTGTGCCATTAATTTTGAAAGTTTAAAGCTGCAATACACTTTCGTAAATGATTTGTGGAAAGTACTCAACATTTCCATCTTATTTTTATCACTTTTATCCCAAAACATATTACAAAAGCGTGCTCCAGAAGCATCCATGGGGATTCTATCTATCCAAGTTTCTGTAATTTATGTTAAAACTTCGAATAAATAGGAAAATGGGAGTGCTTTTACTCCATTTTTAGTTAAAAGTTCATCAATATTGTGTAAAATCATTTAAGGGATTATAAACGCTGTTTAACTCAAAATCCTTTTTTAAGATTCTAAACAAAGTAGTGATAATAATTATGATTTATTGATTAATTTTGTGAGACTTTTTTTATTAATTCCAACATTTAAAATTTTGTTTTACTATGTTCTTTATAGATTAGATTAAATCTAGTATATTTGGGAAATTTGCACAAACGTTTTGAATAGGTATGTGTATAGTCGATAATTGATGGATGTGGGATTTTTAATTAGTTATGCGTTTTCAAACGCATATATTTCTGTATCATATGTTGTGTGTGTTTGTGCGTATAAAATCCCTTATTTCAATAATGGTTCTGGAAAAATTTGTGCTATATTAAAATCTACGGGAATCTTTCTTGAAATTCATTTTCGTCAAAAAATACACATTTCTTGATTCAAAAATTGTTTTATTACTTACCCATCATACGTAGTATAGGGTAAATCTTGTAATCGTTTTAAAAATTGAAAAAAAAAATGACGGATTTACACGTTTCGGACACTGGAGATTCCGAAAAACATATTTTTAGAAAAGAAAAAATAATGACGTCCGGCTGGTTATGAGTGTGTCTGTAAACCCTCTATCTCCCGAACAAATTGAGATAGAAACTTGAAATTTGGTGTGTACTTAGGAAGTAATAATGGAAAGAAGCCTATTGAATACCAGTAACCTCTATTATACGAAACTATTTTTTTCGGACTCTCGAATTATTCGCTCTGATAAAAGGCATACACAAATTTTCGAAATTGATTATTTGAACGAGTGAATATAAAAGATAATTAAAAACCTAAATTTTGATTAAAAAGTGAAGTATATCGGATAATTAGTTGTCCAGATATTTGTAATCATATTTTTCACTCTCTTCGATTTTTCATGACCCTGTATTTCATTCAAATTTCAATTCAAAGATATATTTTAATTGGAAATGACACGATTAATCCGACGCAGTAAACTGTTAGTTCATATGATTATAATTTTTCGAGTTGCTAGTATGTTTCTTTTACGCAATTCGGTACTACTCGATTATCCCGCCGACCAAAAAACTATCCCCAAACTATAAGATTAAATGCCAATAATGGCTTATCGTAAATGCCAAGCATTTAATACATTTCCATACATATAAGGGGGTTTACCATAGGAGGGACACTGTTCTGTCTCCAAATGCCGACAAGTTTGTCTCCAACTTGTCGATATATCGCCAAAAGTGATGCCAAATTGGCGGTATCTCTAATATTTCGCTAAATTCCCATAGACTTCCATTGTAAACCAATAGTGTTTATTTGTTTACACAAAATCAACAAATTGAGATATTTTAACGCAACAAAAAGTAATATTTGCTTAAGGGATTATATTAATTATATTAAACTGAGTCCAAGTACATTAAATTATGAATAAAAGTAACATGATACAATGCTTAGCATGTATCAGGTGATTTATTTTGAAATTTTATATTATGTATATCCATGATGGGTAAGCATATCGGTGGCCCCAAACGACTAGTTTCATTTGTGGAAGGTGTGAACAAAATGTTCGTATATAGTGCAAATTTTAACATCTATGATAATCTATTGCTTGAACAACGTGCATTGGCAGAGGTAAAGCTTTTAAAATTGTTAATGTACTATGTTTTTAAAGTGAAGAACAATAATTTCGTTAAAATATGCTAAAACTTTCTCCGCAGGTAATTCACATTTTTTATGTAACGTTTCTTTTATATTCAATTTCGAAAAGTTTGAATAACATTGACGAACACCGTACATAACTGTAAACATTTTGACTCAGATATGACAAAAAATTAAATTTTTCGGCATAATTTACTTTCATAAATAAAATATTACTTTCCTGTCTTGGTTGAACATTACAGTTCAGTGAAAAAATATTTAAATTACGAATTTAAAAACAATATATCTTAGAATGTTAGGTATCAGAAAGCGAATTTATAATGCGAAACAAAATGCAAAGTCTGTTTATTCTACACTTGCAAAATTGAAGTACTAGAATGGAAAAAAAGTTTTTTTAACGGATTAAAGGACTAATCTAAAAATGATTGTGGAAAATTAACATTAAAACAAGCAAAATTCTTAAGAAAACATTGAAAAACAGCTGTTAGAATTTCATCTTCAATATAGGTGACATTTTGACTTATTTATGTTTTTTCGTGAATATGAATATGCTGAATATAAGCGATGTGAAATGAAAAGCATAATTGCAAATAAATATTATCCTTCAACTTTGCAACTAACAACTATACTCAACAAATGTACCACAAGCTGATGACAGAAATGACGTTTCTGATACAACAGCGGCAGTTCTTATAAATACAGAATTAAAATATATTGGAATAATTAACAAACACTATTCTTCAAAAGTAGTCCTTTTTAGACAAATAAAAAGGGAAAGAAAAAAAAAACAAGCAATTACATGAAAAGGAAAATGAGGGACATCATTGAAATATGGGTTATACTTTTACGGTCGAATAATAAAGAGTTTAATTCTGATTAAGGAAAGAGAAACTATAGTTAGGAAGATAATAAAAGTAGAGCACGTTGTTGACTTTTAGAACCACGATTTAAATATCTTGGTCATTTCTCTCCTATATCTGTCAGTCAAAATATTTAAACATAGTATAAGCTTCCGTAGTACAAAATGGTATCAGCATCAGTTACAAGCTGTTAGTTTTAAATGGTACAGTAGTTAATAGAGCTTCTAAAAATGGTATCATAATACAATTATAGATTTATATAGAACGTAAATGCAATGGTTTGTAAGTTTGTTACATAGAAATGAATTACCATTGCGTCATCTATTGCAACATTTTGAAATGCAATGGTTTGTAAGTTTGTTACATAGAAATGAATTACCATTGCGTCATCTATTGCAACATTTTGATGAAAAAACTTGCAGACGAATAGGGTGCTGATGAGATTTTGGAAATGTGTTAGAAATTTGTATATAAATTGTTGTACTAAATTTTTAAAAGATAGAAATTACTCTCCCTAATGTTGGTTTTAATGAAACAAAATGCAAAGTCTGTTTATTCTACACTTGCAAAATTGACGTACTAGAATGGAAAAAAAGTTTTTTTAACGGATTAAAGGACTAATCTAAAAATGATTGTGGAAAATTAACATTAAAACAAGCAAAATTCTTAAGAAAACATTGAAAAACAGCTGTTAGAATTTCATCTTCAATATAGGTGACATTTTGACTTATTTATGTTTTTTCGTGAATATGAATATGCTGAATATAAGCGATGTGAAATGAAAAGCATAATTGCAAATCAATATTATCCTTCAACTTTGGAACTAACAACTATACTCAACAAATGTACCACAAGCTGATGACAGAAATGACGTTTCTGATACAACAGCGGCAGTTCTTATAAATACAGAATTAAAATATATTGGAATAATTAACAAACAGTATTCTTCGAAAGTAGTCCTTTTTAGACAAATAAAAAGGGAAAGAAAAAAAACAAGCAATTACATGAAAAGGAAAATGAGGGACATCATTGAAATATGGGTTATACTTTTACGGTCGAATAATAAAGAGTTTAATTCTGATTAAGGAAAGAGAAACTATAGTTAAGAAGATAATAAAAGTAGAGCACGTTGTTGACTTTTAGAACCACGATTTAAATATCTTGGTCATTTCTCTCCTATATCTGTCAGTCAAAATATTTAAACATAGTATAAGCTTCCGTAGTACAAAATGGTATCAGCATCAGTTACAAGCTGTTAGTTTTAAATGGTACAGTAGTTAATAGAGCTTCTAAAAATGGTATCATAATACAATTATAGATTTATATAGAACGTAAATGCAATGGTTTGTAAGTTTGTTACATAGAAATGAATTACCATTGCGTCATCTATTGCAACATTTTGATGAAAAAACTTGCAGACGAATAGGGTGCTGATGAGATTTTGGAAATGTGTTAGAAATTTGTATATAAATTGTTGTACTAAATTTTTAAAAGATAGAAATTACTCTCCCTAATGTTGGTTTTAATGATCTTAGTCCAGATCAACGATATCTCTAGGAGATGTGCATTATAATTTCAAATGGAAATAAGCTCTTCACGAAAGAAACCACAAAAAATAACATCATGTAGTTCATGACAGCAAAAAGAATTTTAAGATTATATGTTTGAACAACAAGAAAAATCATCGAAGAAGTTTAAAGTTTTAACAGTATATGATAATATATCATACGTATGTCCGGGGTGTGATATTAAAACTCACACAACTTGTAGGGATGAAAGTCGCACTTTCACAGCTTAATAATAAAATTTCGTTTTCTACATGAGTATGATATATTGAACATTGCAAAGTAAGGTATATTTTAGTCACACAGAAAATATTATCTTCGGAATGTTGGCCGACAGCTAAACACGCATGAGAGACTTCATCAATAGCAAGATATGTCGTCTAAATTTCGGCCTATTACAAGAATTGACGATAATGGAACATTAGTCGTATGAAGTGCTTGCCAATCGTCTGAACAAAATCTGGTGATTTCTCTATTAAATGTAGTTTGCAATCGTCGGTTAGAAAATAGATTAATTTTGGAAAATAATTAATATTTAAAATATAATAGATATAAAAATGTTATCGTCCCGCCACTTCAAAGTTACGATAATTGAACTCTTTACCGGGGCATTATTGTTTATCTCCTTGTTAAACCTTCTACATCAGTGATGACTTGAGAAGTGTGTCACATGATGGAAAATCCTCAATACCATGTAAAGTCTTCCCAGACTGCCGCTTAAAATGCTTAATCAGGTTTCAAGGACATTATTTATAACCGGACAATCGAAAGGATTAGGGAAGAAAAAATATTTGCAAAGAAATGATCTTTCGCGTGAATAAATGATTATTTGCAACTTAGTAAACTTAATTATTTCAAAAATTTACATAAAGCAGGATAAATATTGTAAAAGAAATGCTACAGGTTAAAAGCGTTCTTTTTTTCTCTTTTTCTTTAATAACTAAGGATTTACATTCATATTTAAAAAAAAAATACTTTGATAAATAAAACATTATAAACTAATCTAATATATATGACACAAGCAGGGAGCACCGAGCGTAGCTCTGTCGAAACTTAGCTTTGTATTCAACTCGATATAATATTCACACTGTATCGTTCTATCTGTATTATTAGTATAAAGCATTTTATTTTACAACAATATTATTTATAAAAACAATCAATATGAAAACTATGTACTTACATGTTTCTAAATTTTACATTATTTACACTTTTACAACGAAAGAACATCAATCCAAATTACATTTTTAGCTCGGCTCTGATTGGTTTAACACAGTATCTCGACATCGAGTCCTATTAAGAATTTCTTAAAACCTCCTTCATATTCTGAAAGACTATTTCGCTGAATATAGCCAAGTTCGGCGACATTCTTACATTTGGCAGCAAGTATGTGTTTTGGTCATCGTAATCTTGAATGTCGATTGTTCGGCCAAATGTCGCCAATATGTTACCAAATATCGCAAACTTACTGGCTGTTACCAAATTCGCGGCTTCCTGACCCTGACCTGTAGTGACCCAAAATGACGCACTAGCACAAACCTGATCGAACATCAGATTTAGCTCCATAGACTTCTGATAATCAAACACGTTGGGATACAGAATTTAGCCAAAATAATTTAAGAGGTTTTATAGATATATTAGCTTGACCCTAAATGACCCAATACTTAATTTTCTCGAACATGAGACCCAACCCAGTGGCCTTCTCAAGACTGAAAACGGTAAAATACAAAATTCAGTCAAAATCGTTAGAGTCGTTTTTTAGATAAAATTAGCTTGACCCGTAGTGACGCAAAAATCATCTACTAATCTAAATTTCTCGAACATGTGATCTAGCTCAATGATCTTCTCGTGCACGAAAACGGTGCAATACAAAATCTTGTCAATATCGTTTAATCCGTTTTTTCTATATAATTAGCTTGAGCCGGACCAATAGTTACCCAAAATGACTCATTAATCGAATTTTATCGAACATGCGATCTAACCCAATGGTTTCCTTGATTCCGAATATGAAAGTATACAAAATTTAATCCAAATCATTAGAGTCGTTATCTAGATAAAATTAGCTTGACACTAGTGACCCGAAAATTACCCACTAATCGAAATTTCTCGAACATGTGACCTAGGACAAGTATAATGTGTTATGCAAATGATTCCAAATTGAGAGTCACCACGTATGCGTGGACTGTGCAGCGCCCTCTGAACGGCTGCTGAAACCGAATAAACAGAGGATTTTACCGTAACGTTGAAATTTGTCTATGGTTGTATGCTAGTGGTAAATGTGAGGTGATACGTAACTATGCCTATTCGACGAAAAAAGGCGACATTTCATTAAATGATGGAGTTTGAACGGGGCAGAATCACCGGCCTTCGTGAAGAGTAATTTTCCTACCGTGCAATAGCAGCTCGTGTGCAGCGTAACAGCTACAGGGTAATCGGAGTTTCGGGGCAGCGGACCAACGAGTTTCGGACAAATCGGAAATATGAGATTGGGCCTCGAAATGTGACGTCAAAAGGGCATATGATAGACACATGGTTCGATTGGATCTGACGAACCGTACAGCTTTATCTAATCCGTTGGCAGCATTTTGTCAACAGATACAGGTGTATCAGTGTCTGATTCCAACTGAGCGAAAAAATGCCCAGGCTGGGAATCGAACCCAGATCCTTGGCTTACAAGGCCAATGCTTTTCCATTTAAGCTAACTGGGCCGTCAACCAGCCAGCATATTTCGCTCAGAAAACCTTATTGGTAATAACATCTGGTCTGTCATGTAGACAGCTCAACAGAATAAACCGCAGGTAAAGGAACTCCATATAAACGATGGATACGTAGATGAACTATTATTTTAACACAATCAAACTGATTGGTAAAGTTATCATACGAATTGAATAATTCCAACTGAGCGAAAAAATGCCCAGGCTGGGAATCGAACCCAGATCCTTGGCTTACAAGGCCAATGCTTTTCCATTTAAGCTAACTAGGCCGACAACCAGCCAGCATATTTCGCTCAGAAAACCTTATTGGTAATAACATCTGGTCTGTCATGTAGACAGCTCAACAGAATAAACCGCAGGTAAAGGAACTCCATATAAACGATGGATACGTAGATGAACTATTATTTTAACACAATCAAACTGATTGGTAAAGTTATCATACGAATTGAATATTTCCAATTGAGCGAAAAAATGCCCAGGCTGGGAATCGAACCCAGATCCTTGGCTTACAAGGCCAATGCTTTTCCATTTAAGCTAACTGGGCCGACAACCAGCCAGCATATTTCGCTCAGAAAACCTTATTGGTAATAACATCTGGTCTGTCATGTAGACAGCTCAACAGATTAAACCGCAGGTAAAGGAACTCCATATAAACGATGAATACGTAGATGAACTATTATTTTAACACAATCAAACTGATTGGCAAAGTTATCATACGAATTGAATATTTCCAACTGAGCGAAAAAATGCCCAGGCTGGGAATCGAACCCAGATCCTTGGCTTACAGGCCAATGCTTTTCCATTTAAGCTAACTGGGCCGACAACCAGCCAGCATATTTCGCTCAGAAAACCTTATTGGTAATAACATCTGGTCTGTCATGTAGACAGCTCAACAGAATAAACCGCAGGTAAAGGAACTCCATATAAACGATGGATACGTAGATGAACTATTATTTTAACACAATCAAACTGATTGGTAAAATAATTGATTGTGTTAAAATAATAGTTCATCTACGTATCCATCGTTTATATGGAGTTCCTTTACCTGCGGTTTATTCTGTTGAGCTGTCTACATGACAGACCAGATGTTATTACCAATAAGGTTTTCTGAGCAAAATATGCTGGCTGGTTGTCGGCCCAGTTAGCTTAAATGGAAAAGCATTGGCCTTGTAAGCCAAGGATCTGGGTTCGATTCCCAGCCTGGACCTTTTTTCGCTCAGTTGGAAATATTCAATTCGTATGATAACTTTACCAATCAGTTTGATTGTGTTAAAATAATAGTTCATCTACGTATCCATCGTTTATATGGAGTTCCTTTACCTGCGGTTTATTCTGTTGAGCTGTCTACATGACAGACCAGATGTTATTACCAATAAGGTTTTCTGAGCGAAATATGCTGGCTGGTTGTCGGCCCAGTTAGCTTAAATGGAAAAGCATTGGCCTTGTAAGCCAAGGATCTGGGTTCGATTCCCAGCCTGGGCATTTTTTCGCTCAGTTGGAAATATTCAATTCGTATGATAACTTTACCAATCAGTTTGATTGTGTTAAAATAATAGTATCAGTGTCTGCTTCGTCAATTCGTCGACGTCCGCTGCATCGTGGACAGCGTGCAAGATATCCTTTTTATAGGATCGGCTCACTCAAAACCAACAAATCCTGCGGCTACAATGGGCTCATGAGCTCAGAGATTGGCGTGGAAATTGGCAAAAATGGTATTTTCTGACGAATCCCGTTTTAATTTGTGATGCCATGATGGCCGCATTCTTGTTAGACACCAAGCCGTCACATTCCGGAGTGCATTATAGAACGTCATAGAAGACGAACACACGGAATTGACGTCTGTAGGTGAGATTGCATATCATGGACGATACCAGCTTCTACTAATTTGGATATTCTAAACAACAAGAGGTGCAACGATGAAGTACTGGAGCCCGAAGTCGTTCCTTTCCTTCAAGGGTTTGCAGGAGCTATCTTTCAACAGGATAATGCACGCCCACATGTTGCAAGGAATGTTCGGGACTTCTTGTCAGAAGAAAACATACAGTTACTTCCGTGGCCTGCATGTTGGCCAGGTATGTCACCTAGTGCAAATGTGTGGGATTTTGTTGATCGGCATCCTGCTCATGATCCTCGTAATGCAGTTTCTTCAGATTAACTTTGGTCGCGCATACAAACAATATGGTATGCTCTTCCAGGCTGACATTCAAGATCTTTTCCAGTCCATGCCACGTCGCATAGCAACACTTATTAAGCGCGTGGTGGCATCACCAAATACTCATTTTGGACACGTAATATCGTTTTTTTTATTTCAAAGTGTAATCATTTCTTTGTACCAATACCAGATTTTTGTCTATTAAATTTCATTTAATTTTAGTTATTCCTTCATGGTGTTGCTATTTTCACACACATAAGTGGATCACAAGAGAATATTTGCTCTAGATGTATTTTTGCAGATATGAATAAGAAATTTCTGATCTAATTTCATTTTAAATAATTCAGGTACAATTTCAGAAATCACGAAAGAGAAAGCTAGAACTGTAAATGAATGAAAAATAGCATCTTAAAGAAACATCTCGAAACGCTTTTGGCAATGTCTTTTTAATGTTATAATGTAAATTGTCTTATAAAGAAGTAGATCATCTTTTTCCAGGTAATGAGAAATTTAATTTTATTCCTTTTAAAAGTTAAAAAAATGTCTGAACGAAATATTTATTAAAATAATTATTTATATATTAAAAGAAAGATTAAACGCTTTTTTAACACATTCCAGCAAAATTGAAAAGTGTTTATGCATTCGGTTTGTCTGGCAGTATCTCCGTCAGTCCGTCTGTCCGTCTGTCCGTCTGGTCGTCTGTCAACGCTTTAACGCCCGTAAATATACTTGGATTTTCATGAAATTGATAAAGGTTATTTAAGGCCACCAAGGCATGTTTGGTATTGTATATGAAGTATGTAGGATTAATCGTTCAATTACAGGGGCACTCAAAAGCCCATTACCTTGTGGTGTAATGGGGATTAACCGTTTGCAGAGTATTTTAATGGCATTATTATATTTTAAATGTATTGAAACTGATATAAATTACTGAATTTCACTACCATCACGTTATAACAGGACATTCATAACATATTGTATTCATTTACAGGGACACACAAAAGAAATCGTTTGCAGTACAGTACTATCTTGAGTAATAATTGCTTGAGTGCACGGTTTAAAATTCGGTATGCGCTTTTAAATTTATTTATTTATTTGCATCTTACTCATTATATATAAATTCCATACCTGATATACAGGGCTGCACAAAAGTATTCACGTACCGTTCTCCTTATTAGAGGAAATTGCAGAAGGTAAATTTTCATCTAAAGTATATTTTATCTCTTAAGTGAACTAAATTTTGGCTTGCATGTAGCTAATAGTTTCAAATCTATAAATAATATACAGAGCTGCTGAAAAAATTCGCATAATTTTCCGATTGTGGATGAGAACAGATGAAATTGGGTTTTTAAATGTATTATGCGTTTCCATATGGTTGAATTAGACGTAATATTTTAATTTTTTAAACTGTGAAGTTTTGTTACATTATTCCGAATGTGTTGGAAAGTGTTGCATAATCTATGCTTTACGCATGATTTTTCTTACTTCTTTATGCATAACCAGAGCTTAAGGAGAAGTTTTAAATGACAGAATTATTACAACCTATACGCAACATTAAATTAGAATATTTGAATATTGTAAGATGAACAGTTGTATCGTTAAAAAAATTATTAATGCCACATTCCTACATCGAGGATGTAACTAATTAAAATCTGGAAACTTTTATTTTATTTAAAGTCTAAATATTGACACTGAATGGTTTTACACTGAAAATTATATTTACTTACATCGAAATGCTATTAAATATTCTATGTAAGATGCAACAATATTTGTATATCAATAGCTTAAGTAAGAACGTAATTTATAATTTAAAATGTAATGTTTTTTGCATTTTACAATAGAAAATTAATTGTAATTTAAATTTAAATTTTCATTCTTAAATAATTTCACAGCACTTAAGTTACAACCCTATTATGGTAACTGTTATAAAAAAAAATATTCCCAATTATAATTATTTATTTTTAAATTAAAACGAACTTTCTTGTGTTTTAAATAGTATTTTTGCATCTTGCAAATTTTGCTATTCAAAATTACTAACTTATTGTAAAAAGATAATATGCTATTGGGATGTACTAGGTAAAACATTACTAAGTGATCAAATTATTGAAAACTAATAACCAAAGACTTCAGAATTGATTTAATAATAGTGGAAATTCGAAGGTCCAGAAGCGATTTGAGTAGCATACATTAAGTTTTATGTGCCAACTGAAGAGATAGAGATCACTATGAAATAAAGTTATGTAGTATAGGACATTCGTCGAAAGTTAAGTCAGAGATTATTTGCGTGTTTGGGTTAGGCAGTAGACATGTGTGAAAAGTAGAACAACCGTTCATGAAAGTTTCCTACATTAAATTTCGAAGCAGAAGTCTATAGAGATCTAATTGAGTGCCAATAAGTCTTACGTACTAAACCACAATTTACAGTATCTATTTTTTATAAGAAACACAAGTTGATGATTTTAAACATTTCTATTGAAATTGATGTTTTAAGATTTCCGTTCCATTCACAAGCAGTAGAGCCCTGCGTCAAATTAGTTACTAAACTATCAGCTGAGATGTGTGGTATTGACACAAAAGGTTGATTAATACGACCAAGAAGAGCACCTAGACTTGCATTAACCGAATTTCAAAGCAAAAGTCAGTATCTCCAATCTCTATCGGACAATAAAATTAAATGTTTTGAGAGTAAGCATGGGAGTGTTGGCGAGACTCGATACGCAGACAACTCTACGTGATAAGGTCAGAGTTGTATTCACAAACAAAGCAAACAATGAGCTGATTGAAAAATTCATGCATTTAAAATGATGTGGAAAGTTTCGTTGTGTTTCACTCCCAAAGCTCATACATTATTCGCATAATTATACTTAAATGTAGCAACTTTTACACAAATAGGCTAGTAAATATAACAGAAAAAATTTTCACCACACCCTATCTGAAACTTATATTAGGGATGCACACAATAGTAATTTTGGCCGAATACTGAATAGCGAATAATCGGCCTAAAGGCGCGCCGAATCCTGAATATTCGACTAGACGAATACTTTTATTTTCAAAGTTTAAAGGCATTAAAAATTTAAATTTTAAAGCAATTTTACTTAATATTTAATACAGAAGCTTATATTTTGAAATAAGATATTTTACAAGCACTAGGGGTTTCTGCCCCCTACGAGCTACGCTCAGGAATATCGGTTCAGACACCACAAACTATCAAATTACGCTAATTTGATCGGCCATAATAAAATGTTGTAAGAATGAATTATAATTTAAAAAAAAAACAGTGGCAATCTCCTGTTAAGTGGCTGTTTTTGTCGTCGATTAAATCAGATCAGTGAAACGAGAGAAAAAAGCTAATATAAAATGATTTAAGTAAACAAAGTCTTTGTCTCCCGGTATTTTTTAACAACGCTTTAAGAAAGATTTTTAAATAAGACATTTTAAATGTATCGTTTTAAATATGACGTAAATTTTCGCCAAAGTTTTCTTTCTCTTTTTAATATCCACATGAAAATACTTTTGTCGTTCTAAAGGAAATATCATTTGCGCTGCCTTAGAATTCTCAACACAAGAGCAATGCGACTCTTTTAGGCGCTTTCATAACATCTTCATTGGTTCATTGGTTTAAAATAACTCAATATGTTGACTTTCTGTAATCAAGTACATCCTATTGATTTACAATGGAAGTCTAAAGGAATTTGGCGTTATATCGCCAAGTTGGTGACAAACTTGGCGGCATTATTCGACAGAACAGGTTCCCCGCTATGGTCATATATATACAGGGTGTCCGGTCTCAACGGTGTCCAATGGCTAATTCCTAAACCGTTAGTCATAGACGTATAGTTCCAATTACAAAAATGTCTTAAATCAGGTAAAGAAACATTTTAAAAGCGATTTGGGTCAATAAAAACATTTCTTAAAAAATTTAAATTTAGAAATTTAAATTTTTAGACGGTCCCCCGGTCCTATAAGTTATATTTAGTAATTTTTTCCTATTACACTGACAAGTAAGACAAAAAAAGTCCCATTCATATAACGCTAAAATTGAGCGAGTTATGAAACTTTAAAAATGCATGACTTATGCCACTTTTCTACTCTGAAAGAAAATGAGTTCGGCTTCGCTTTGAGGGATCATATGCCAAGTGTTTAAAGTATTCGAAGGTCTTACATCATGTGTATCTGCGCTTTGAAAAAAATTCCTACAAGTATTATGATTAAGTCTCAAATTGGCTAATATAACATAGGTTTTATTTTGTCAGGATTTGAAACTGTTTCTCTTATGATTTCTTTTAACAAAAATTATGTTTTTTTGTTACTTCAACAATCATATGTATGTTTTTCCAGTTCAAAATTTGTACTCTAGCTTTAACCCACTTTTAAATATCCGATCGAGATTGCATTTTACATACTGGCACAAATCCGATAACAATCTAATATTATTAAGATTTTCGGTGGTTACCATTTATACTTATTTTACAGGATAACACAAAAAATTTTGGATACATTTCTGCCAAGGAGTTTAAGAAAAAGTTTTAGATTAGATAATACAAGACTGCGATTGTTGGGTTTTTCACATTTATGTATTTTTTAGCACTGAATTCGAAAATTACCTTGATTTTTAACCGTCATGTCAGGATATTTCGCAAATCATAAATTTTCAAATTTAAAGAATAACAAAAATCGAATACTATAAAGTAGCGGAGATGGTTGTGTTTTTTAACTTTTGATAATTGATTTTTACGCACTTTTTAGCACTGAATCTGAAAATGACTTTCATTTTTAACCATCACGTTAGAATTTTTTTTGCAAATCGCAAATGTGTAAGTTAAAATATAGCTTAAATCTCATACGATAAAACATATGTAAAACATTTTTTTATTTTATTTTATTTTATTTTATTTTATTTTATTTTATTAAAAAATTTATTCGATATTTTTGCTTATCCTGGGATTCTTACCTAAATAGCTGAGTGGTCCGATGAGATGGGGGAGGAAATTCAATTTTAACATTGAACTCCTTAACGTTGAAATTTGCAATGTGCGAAAAATCCTTATATGATAGTTAAAAATGAAGGTCAATTTCGGATTCAGTGGTACAGAGTATACAAGAATCAATTATCATTAGCTAAAAAACATGACATAACCCAACATTTGCAGGCTTGTGCAATCTAATAATATTTTAAAATACGTATCATTTTGTAAAGAATTGAAGCTGTTTATTTAGAATCATTTTATTTAAGAAAAATTCTGTTTTTTCTTTCTTCTTAAATGTTTATTACAAATTGTATATTTTCCATTAATATGCCAGAATGATTAAAGATTTCAAATTTATATTGAATTGTTAATTTTACTCCCAGATATTTTTTACATCTGACGAAATTATATTTTGACTAAATTTGTGAATGACCCCCAATTTGCAGCAAATAATATGCTTCAACTTTAAACAGCTATTACTCGGACAATTTTAATCATAGAATAACGGGACTTTTTTTGTATTACTTGCCAGTGTATAAGGAAAATTTCACTAAATATAACTTATAGGACCGGGGGGCCGTATAAAAATTTTAATTTCGTAATTTTTTAAGAAATGTTTTTATTGACCCAAATCGCTTTTAAAATATTTCTTTACGTGATTTAAAACATTTTTGTAATTGGAACTATATGTCTATGACTAACGGTTTAGGAATTAGCCATTGGACACCGTTGAGACCGGACACCCTGTATATCAATTCCATAATTAATGATAAAAACTGTTATTTTCCTATTAATAATCTTCATACATTAAAAACCTTTAAATATCCGAATACAATTGATTGAAAGATTTTTAACTACAATACAATTTTAAAAAATACATCTGCTGCAAGTAATTTTCCAAGTAAATGCAATGACACTACTCTAAAAAATACATTAACAATGTTTATGGACATATAATCACTGGAAATCTTAATATTGTTAATTATTTTAAATTGGAAAAACTAATGGGTTATGGTACTAAATATAGACTTCCATCTAAATTTACTGTTAAATCTATTATCAAACAGTTTACATATGATATAGATATGTTTACATATAAAATTTCAATCTCTTACAATAAACCTATTGAATATTTTAATTAATGGAAAATATTAGTAATTGAAAAATTAACTATGGCTTTAAAAAATAATATTTCTGATTTGGTTTCTATTAACACAAAGTATTTTTTCCAACAAATTACTAAATTACGAAAAAAACTACGTTATTACATATGTAGATAAATCTCCTAATAATTATGCAATCTTATGTAAATCTTATTATCACCAACTTCTTACAACCTGTATTTCTTCTAATAAATCTTTTCAAAAAACTAATGAAAATGTAATTGTAAATAATCGTAAAATTCAAAGTTATTATAAACTATTAAATATTCTATCTACTAACTTTAATTATCCTTATTTAGTTCTTATTCCCAAATTTCATAAAACTCCAGTTAAATTTAGGACTGTAACTATTGGTTCCAATACATATAATAATAAAGCCAATAAACTTCTGTTAAAAATTCTTAATCAATTATATATACTTACTACAAACAATGATAATACACATTGTATAAAAAATAGCTATCAGCTGGTCAATATTTTAAAAAATCTTCATTGTGTATATAATATAACGACATATGACTTCAAAGATCTTTTAATAATATAGCCTTATTAGATATACATAATATTATAAATGCATTATTTAAAAAGTATTATAAAAAACTGGAATTACATTCTAATATAGATATCGCTTATTTTAAATCTTTAACAAACTTCATTATCTGTAATAATTATATCTTGCAAGATAACACATTATATTTACAGCACGTCGGTATACAACAAGGTGGATATACATTAGGGTGGAACTTAAGTATAGGGTAAAAAAAAAAACTTTTTTATTTTAATGTGTAATAGTGAAAACTTTTTTCCTTTTTGGATGTCTAAACTTTTGGCTGAAAAGGTTTTTTTAAATTAAGTTGCTTTCCGGTTCCTCAAGGAGGTCAAAGTTTTGAAATTTCAGTATAAAGTAACTGAAAGTAAACAACATAGCTGTTAGCTCATATCTACTTTTATTTAGCAAATACTATCCAGAAGTCACCACGAGGAGGTGGTTAAATATCGACTTCCACCCTCCTTACCTTCCTTTGTTATGAATTAATTAAATTGGATATTCAACCTACTGTCTTTTTAGGCAAACTTTGTCATTACATTGTGGGAATTCAACTTTCCCAAGATTAAGCCGTCTTTTGCTTAATATTTAAAGACGGTTGACGCAGCTCGTGAGACAATTTTGACACACGTTTCCACTGTTTGAGTATGACAAGGAAAATCTAAAATTCAGGTGCATGCCCTGTTTGTACTTTTTTTAAGTTCTTTATCCGATCAAACCGTCAAGATAGGATCAATGTTTTTATAGTCTATAATTTCAATATGTTCGCATTTTTTCAAGTCGCTTTCCTACTGGTCCAGAAAATCCTTTTGTACCCGTAGTTTTTCAGCAAGATGTTAAAATAAGTATCTAAGAAAAAAGTTCATTTGCATGTAATAATCAAATTATCCATTATAAAGTTTTTAGGGTATTGCTTCCGATGTTTTAACAACTCCAGATTTGCATCCTGCATTAAAGGCGTTTCTGTTTCACCTAATAACTCTCAAACTTGAAGTGTCTGTGTTATTATTTTGAAAATACACCAAAATTGCAGTGGCTATATTAATATAAGAAGAAGATGTCAATGAAATATGACCAATATATTTTTATCCTGGTTTTTGAACTGAGACCAGATGTTCGTCTTTAATGATTCATTATACTTTTTTCCCTCTGCTTCAGTTATCATAGCATTATCCTTTCTGCCATAAAAATACTAACCTTCTAAAATTAACTCATTTCGTCTTTCCTGTTCTTTCAAATTCCTCCTTTTCCTTTCTCTTTGTCGTCTTCAAGTCCTTCTTTCAGTAACCTTTTCTTTATTATCATCAGAAATACCCATATCTTCTAAGGTGCCATTTGCAATAATATTTGCAGTTCTGTCTAATACCCCGGTTCTTTCACCGTGTTGATTATCAAATTCAGGTTTAGAAAAACAACCGACTGAACTATTTCCTTCCAAACTGTTTTTTACACTTGACGATCATTCTATCAAAGCATCATTTTTTTGTTTTAAAATAACTTTTTTCCTTGATATTTCCATTTCCAGTCTTGCTACACATTTTTTGTAGTTTTTATATCTATTGATCCTATTGTCATCACCCCATCTCTCTTTGGTCTTTGAGAAAGTGACGTTCTTGTTCTGATACAAGATAATATTTAGTGCTTTTACACAAAGAAAGGTTTTTTACAGGATTACCTAACATTTTGCAATTTTATATTGGATGTGGGATTATTCTTTCTAATCTTAATATTTTTCTTCAAATTTTGACATTTCTCGCACTAGTCTCTAATCATTTTTTATGATTTGTGTATCAGAAACCGTTGGAATTGAAGGTCTCAGCAATACACTTTTAATTGTATCATCAACAGCTTTAGATATTTTAGAAATAGTGTGTACCAGATTCGAGCTGTCAGATTTTAAGTTAAATTGAACCCAAAAATAATGTTTCATAACTTCTTCATATGTTCGTCAAAGATGACAGTCTAACGTTAATTGTTTTGGTTCACGAAATACAGGACACTTCAACAATTATCTAGATTTAGGTACGTTAACAGACTTTGTCACTTTTGACACCGAATGTTTATCGAAAAATAATTAAAGAAACTGTTAACACTTGTTAAATCGGACTAACTTGTTATGTGTCGCAGCCAAATAAATCAGAGACAATGAAAGCCGATGCCCACGACGCTGGCTTCTACAAAAGTCAAATAAAGTGGAGCTAACTTTTCTAAGGCACTCAAACTAAATTATTCTCTTTATTACAGGACATTAACTCTTAATTAATTTAATTTTGAAAAATATAAATTTAACAATAAGCTTAAAAAATTTTTCATGCAATTATTGGCTTTTTTTCGTTTTTTATGGAAAATCAGGCACTTTGAGGAACCGGAAAATATCATTTTAAAATTAAAAGAAAAATATTTTCTTTTTATGGAGTTAAAAAGGAAAAAAATAATCACTATTAGAATATAAAATTCGAAACTTCGTTTTTTAGTTCCACCCTAATATACATCCACTTTATTATCAGACTTATACTTATATCACTATGAACGTACTTTTAATAATAATAATCTACATTTATATCGTTATATTGATGATATAATTATAATTGCCACTGATCAATCTAAATTTTCTCAATTTCCAGTCGATTATCCCACTAATTTGGAATTAACGTAAAACCTCTTATCTAACAATGCAATTAACTTCTTAGATCTTAAAATTGCAATAAAAGACAACAAAACAATAACAGATTTATATGATAAACGTAAAGAATTTAAATTCAAAGTTAATACATTTACAAATTTTAAATCTTGTCTTCATCATTCTGTATATCGAAATATAATACTTAATCATTTATATAGAATAAAATGTTTATGTTCATCTAATTAACAATAATATTAAAAAACTAATTTATGATGCATTAAATCATGGTTTTCCAAAAAAATTCATATATTCATTAATATACAATTAGTACTTACATGATCTTAAAAAAAACAAATTAACACATGCGTAAACAAAATTACAAAAAAAAAATTATAAAATAAAGAAATATTTATATAAAAAATTTAAAATTGTAAAATAATAATAAACAATTAGTATAGGATGGTTGGATGGGTAGATGTTAGAGTACGGAGGAGGGTGGAGTTGTCTGGATAATACGCAATGGTTAATTTAAAGAAAAATGATGGGGCTTTTGTGTTATAACTACATTTCTCATACGTATTTTATATGGATGTTGATTTGATGTTTTATATGTAATTGGTGACATTTTTTTTATTGCAGTTCATATTAAACTTAGCTTATTTAATATTTAATCAAATTCAAAATTAACTCGTTTTTAAATTTTAGTCTACTCAGGACAATATCATATTAATTAATAATAGTATACCATCTTTATAGTGATTAATATGCATATAAGTTTATTTGATATAACTAATGTTATACTGTCCTCTATACTTTTTAATATTGTTTTATTTTTAACTTTGTATTCCATGATCAATTATCGGTTTAATGTGTTTGATAGTTACAATCATATTTTTTAGCTTTTTTTACGGCTAATATGAAGATAATCCACACACTATATTTGTGATCTTTAGGCAATTGGGAACTTTAGAATCTGACAATCTTCTATAAACATCCATTTTTTTCCCTTTTCATTTTATTAATTTATTATCTTTTATATTTAAAGTCATTATTAAAGTTTTTTGATATTTTTATTATGTATAATTTATTTAATGTTATAGCATATAGCATATTCTTTGTATTATCATATGTTATAAAATTATTTAATTTATCAGTTTAGATTAAATGGGTAAGGTAATAGAATATATTGAAAGCACTTTATTAACATTTAATTTATTTAATTTCTTTTTAATAATGATATATAGTATGGTATTATTTATATATTAGGATTTGTGTGGTAATGCAGTCGATATATTTTAAATTCATTAGCTTTTATTAGGTTCATCTTGTGACATTTGAATAATAATAATAGTATTAAAATAACATACTAGATGGCAGCATCAAAATTTTGTGTTTAAATGCTTCTATTAATAAATAATTCTAGTAATAATTTTAATTTTTACAGCATGTGGTATTGAACCCTGAATATTGGCAATATTGTAAAATAGAAATTAAACAATTTAAAAGTGTTTTTAGGTATTTTAAATAATGTAACTATTTTCTATTTATATTATATTAATTGAATTTATCACGGTTTTTCCAAATGAATTAACCGAATCCATAGGTTTTAATTTCTGTGTTAACTTAACTATTTAATTCACCTTAATCTTATCGAGCTTTTGGATACCATGTGCAGGAGGATATTTTGAAAACAACTGGGTTTTTATTCGGTATCTTGTGTAATATTTCTATTTTTTATGCTATAAATTAAAAATTTAAAAGGTTGTATTGTTTTTTCCATTTCATGCCATTTGATATTATTTTGTTTTCAACTTGAAACTATTCTCTTGGTCATATTAGTTGTTTGAGTACAGGAGAAATTTTTTTTCAGTTTTAGGGTTTCGTTCATCTCACGAAACCCTATTCGTCTCGCTTCTCTGTCTATCTGTCTGTCTGTCCGTCACAGAGCCCGTTCTCAGAAACTATACATGTTAGAGACGTGAAATTTTGGTACTTATAGCTGAACACCTCACATCAAACAACAAATCATAAAATTTTGAAAAAGTTGGTAATTAACCGAATTACGGGCTAATTAACTTCTAAAATTTACCAATCCACCTTTTGAATGAAATTCAAACGGACTCTCTCGAAATCATCTGTGTTTCTCCTAAGGGTTGCCAGTAAAATCAGCCGAATGCACGGTTACCACGGAGGAAATTAAGCCGAAAAATGAAGTGGAGATTTTAAAGCGAAATCGTATATCAGAGAATATTGGTCCGAGAAATTTGTAAATGGAATAGACAGACGCAGAAAAAAATCTACTTTCATTTGGTATAAAGTTCACATTTCTGCGATGTGTATAAGTTAAAATATTCACTAAAAATCGATCGATAAAAATTTAATTTCTTTAATTGGAAAGACAAGGAAATAAAAAGATTTCAATTCGGCGGGAAAGCAGGTAGACATGACGACGCTGCGGTTTTCCATAATAGCATATTTTAATACGAAATTTTAACTTTTTAAATATTAAATTTTTTGATTACATTTTTTGGCATGCCGATGTCAAATTTCTCGCTGATTTCATTGATACCCATATCTAAGTCCTATCTTAATTACAAGATGAAATATTAATTATTATTTTATTAATCGGTTTATTCCTATCAAATGCGTCGATTAAAATGAAGAGACGCGCTTATTTAACCAGGAATTAACTTAAATTAGGATATCTAATAATTTGCCTGTGCTTTTTGAACAGCGATATGAGATAAATATAACTCTTTCATCATCAGAAAGTGTACTTCATACCACTATTTTGTAATAGTAATTTTAGGAAATATTTTGAATTATTGGTTAAGACCGCCACTCAGTCTGTTTGAAACTTTAAGATAGTTTATAACACATAGAAAAAAGTGTAAAAAAGAATGGAGTGTGATATTTCGAGGAGGGGGGGGGGGGAGCTAGAATTATTTTTAAAATCTTAGTGTTTGTTACCGCAGCAAATATTTTAAATTCTTGTTTAAGACCGCCATCATCCCGACCCATCTATCTACGGAAAGATTGCGTAAAGGAGTTTCGTTCAGATATGCTTTTGTTAAGAATAGAGTGCATTCCCTGGTGGTGGAATGTGGAACTAACATAACGCGATTTTGTTAAAATTAGGAAATCTAACAAGTCGATCTGTTTGAAACTTTAAGATATTTTATAACACATAAGATAAAGTGTAAGAAAGATTGACACGCGAAATTCCGGGGAGGGGGGGGGGTCGAGCGCTAGATTTCTATTTAAAAAATTAGCGTTTCTGACCGCTTTAGGTGACTTTTTGAGGGAGTCCAGAGGTATATGCTACTTATTTAATATAAAATTGTCTAAAGTTTAGTTACCACTATTTCCTAATAGTAATTTCAGCAAATATATTAATTTCTTATTAAGACCGCCACCACCTCGAGTAACATATCTACTTATAGGTTGTTTAACGGAGTTTCCTTCCGATACAGTTTTGTTAAGAATAGAGTGCGCTCCCTGGTAGTGGAAAGTGGAACTAACATTTTTGTTAAAATTAGGAAATATAACAAGGCGATCTGTTTGAAATTTTACGATAGTTTATAACACATTAGAAAAAGTTTATAAAAAATGGCGCGCGAAATTTCGGGAAGGTGGGGAGAGGGGGAGGGGCAAAAAATTTCTTTTTTGCTTCATACCGTTTCAGGTGCGTTTTTTGATGGAGTCCTCAGATACATGCTACTTATACTTACTAAATATAAATATGTCAAAAGTTAAATTACCACTATTTCCGAATAGTAATTTCAACAATTATCTTAAATTCTTGCTGAAGACCGCCACCCCCTCGAGTAACATATCTACTAATGGGATGTGTAAAGGAGTTTCGTTCAGATACGCTTTTGTTAAGAATACAGTGCGCTCACTGGTGGTGGAATGTGGAATTAACAGACCGCGATTTCATTTAAAGTAGGAAATCTAACAATTCAATCTGTTTTAAACTTTAAGTTACTTTATAACACACGATAATAAATTATAAAGAAGAAGGGCGCGTCGCATTTCGAGGAGGGGGGGGGGGGTGATGAGGGAGGTGCGCGAACAAAATTAGGAAATATAACTGGACGATCTGTTTGAAACTTTTATTAAACGAAACCCTTTGTGCGATGTATGATCACACTTACCCACTTGTTTAGCTTTGCTCCTCAGAGAAAACAACCGATTTGCTTATATCATTGAATTCTGTACTCTGAAAAACGTAATTCAATATATAAGTTTTTCAATTATTTTCTTCGGTATCCATATTCTTCTATTTTCTTCCATATTAATTCTTGTAATTAAGTATAAGGCACTTTATTTTATACATACAGTTGTATATTATAGGTTTGTGGTATCCATTTTTATTCTCATTTCATTCACAATATTGCGGTTTTTGATGATGGTCGGTAACGTTTAATTAATAGTTATATATATATATATATATATATATATATATAGATAGATAGATTAGTATTAAAATATTATCTCAAAATATTAAATAAATGTTTCATGCAAGTATATTTTTAAATTTAAACTGTTTCGGAATATTATGGTTAGGCAATTTTAAATATGATGTATTTTCATCCATTTACGTCTTTTAACGCATGTTAATGAATTTATTTTTTTTAAATTTTTCACGTGTAAATATGATTTTTATGGCGTAATTATCAATATTTTCTTCCTTTTAATACGTAATCATTTAATTAGTTTTTTCTGTTTATAATAGTCACGTGTAAATATATATATTTTTTTAATTTGAAGGAAATATTATTCTTTGCACTGTTTTTAAATTTGACAACGATTTAAAATAATACCTTTTTCTAAAAGTTGTATAAAATATGCTGAAAATTTGAATTTAAAATAGAAATAAAATCTCAAAAATGAGTCAAATTAAAAAACATAAATGCAGTCTGCAGACAGGGAACTTCTAATGTATAAAATGATGCACCACCATGTCTGCATCACCATGTTTATCAAACATTTTTCTATAATACTACTGATTTTCATATTTTTGTATGCATTTTTTTTCTTAATATTAAAAAAACAAAGACCTCCAGTCACAAAAAATTTTAAACCGGCGGCGGTGACACCGGTAGTTACTTTTTTTAAGAATAGAGAGAATCTTTATACTGTCAAAAAAATCTGCTTTGAGTTATTTAAGTAGAGGATGGTTATATAACTTTTGAAAATAAAATTCTCAATTTCATGGCTTCTGTGAATTAAAACAAATCATATAATTTTCTTAATTTTTAAAACTAACATTTTAAAATCAAAGAGAAATTGCGAAAAAAAGGAAGAAAAAATTTACAAGTTCATGTACTATTTATTTGTCAGGTAAAGACTAAAATAAAAATAAATATGTAATACAATGTATTCACATTTCAAATGACTGCAACTCAGTACGAATAACTTTTCTACTCCCTTTGATTTATCAAAAAAAAATTAAATGAATCATACATTAGTGTCTAGATTAGGCGATCATTTTCCGTGATTGCAAACATACAGTTTTTTCCTAAAATTTTGCAACAAATTTTCGACAGAGATAATATGGTCCAGAAAACTACCATTTTATTTTAACAAGAAACAACATCTCAATCCATTTATTCCGTTAAAATTACAATACATTCAGTCAAAGACACTTGATGGGTAACTATAAGACAAAACTAAATTTTAGTTCACAACTTTATCAATAATGAAAACATTTTAGCGAGATTCGTTTCAGATTAATTTTTGCTTGTATTAAATGTGATAAAACTTGTCATGTAACATAGTATAAATACTGTCAACTGCAGTCTCAATAAAGAAATATCTAGCTCATAGTTGCTTAGCTAATAATAGTGGCTCAAAGCAAGTCTGTTGAATATATAGATATTATATTTTCATTATTGTAAAAGTAACAAACAAAAAACCAACGTTGACCTTGAGTAACATGAGATACTTGTATGAAATACTCACTGTATTTGTGACTGAATAAATGGATTAGGAATTTCATTTCCTGGACAAAATTGTCCTTCTTGATGTCAAACATCCCTGAAAGATTTTCTATTTTATTTAAAAAACCCTTTTTTGCAAAAAAAAAAGAGAAAAAAAAAGGCCAAGGAACAGATTAATAACTAGACAATGTTAAGCATCTTGCAATTGTACATCATTAATTCCTATGAGAATCTTCATTAACGGTTAAATTTCTTAAGTGACACTTATATATACATACCGGGTGTCCCACAAATGACTGATGGATTTTAAAATTCAATAACTTCCAAACGGTGACAGATATTTAAAAAATTCTTGCAGGAGGGTTATGTATGATGTCAGGAATTTTTTTACTGGGATTCTTGATTTTAGTTCGAATTTCAAACAATAGATGGCGCTGACAGCTGTTGCCGCTCAGTCGAGGCCTAAACTGACGTCACTCAGTATTCACGCGAAGGAAGGAGATTAAAGCTATGGAGTGGGTCTCATTCCCCAGCACAATCTTGCTTTGAGGGCCCGATTCTGAACTCATTCGATATGATTTCAATGCAGAGCGTTGTTGACATGGAAACAAAAAATTCTTTGATAGTGGAATACAGCGTTAAGAACTGGGCATGAATTTAAGAAGTAGTATTCAAGTTTGCAGGCGATTTTACATTGATGAAGTTTTATTTTCCCGAATTAAGTTACTTTTTATAGTCTGATTTAAAGAATAGTTTATGTATCGTATTTTAAAACTAGGTGAAGAGATTTAATATTTTTTATTGTTGTTACAAGTTTCATAACTTTTATTACACTCTAATAAATTTTAGATCTTTTAAGGGGCTCCGGGACACATTTTCGAATAATTTTTATTTTTGAATTAAAATTCTGAATTTTCTTGTGATGGGTAACAATATCATTTGTAAACAAAATCACATAATAAAACTTCTCATACTTTTTTTTAAATTTAAAATTTAAATATTATTTAAAAAGTGAAGTAGTTTAAAATCGTTATAACTCAAAATATTATTAATACATTTTTTTTTCATTTAAATAAACAGAAATATATAAGTTTTAATTTGGATTCAGCATTTTGTAAAATATTAATTTAAAAAAAATTAAAAAATAAAAGGTGTAACATTTAAAAAAAAAAATCATTATTTCAAAAAGCCCCACCAGTGCCTGAGAGGTTCTGCTCTCGAAGCTGATAGACGGGAGGTGCTGGGTTTGATCCCAATCGCGCCCGTCGGCCTAATCGTTCGGAGTTTTCGTGGTTTTCTTCGAACCTTGGATTTCCAAGCGTTAATACGGATTAGGTTCCCTTAGAAAGACCCCCCACGAAGGGCACCCCCCCCCCAGGGCCTATATCCCTCGCGCAGATAATTGGCCGTCATAAATACAACCTTCAACCAACCACTATTTCAAAAGTTTTTTTTTTTTTTTTTTTTCAAACGTGCTGAATCAAAATTAAAGTAAAGTAATTGAAAAAGACATGTTTCAAGTTTAAGCAATTTACCTTTAATGGTTCTTGATTTTAAGAATTTAAATATGAGAAATGTTGAAAAAACCCATCATGAAGAATAAAGCATTTTTACAAGAAGTCGTCTCTATGACAGCCATTGCCTGAAAGCTAGATTTTGAAAACCAACCAAAACGAAAAAATTAATATTTCTTGTTCTAAGATAGAAACACGATTTAAAAGTTATTTTAAGCACAAAAAAAAACAAGAAATTTTTAATGAAATAAAATATTTGTACAAAATTTGAAGATTTTTGTGACCCGGACCCCCTTAAGGAAGTTCGTCAGTAGGTTTTTATGAATGTTGGATAATAATCGTGAAAATGGTTAATAGTTTATTATTGTTCAAAATAACTACTTAAAAACAAATATTCGAAGTTACGTTGTTTAACCTTTTTGAATAGGCGTATTATATCGTTGCATTAATATTAAAAAAATAAAATGAATGCTAGTTAAATAAAATTTTGTTTGACAGTTTGACATTAAAATATTGTACTACATGCAGCTTCATCTTGATGTTTGATAAAATAAAACTAGTAAATATTTTTTATCTACATCTACTATTTAAATTGAAAAAATGTGTTAATAGAATTCTTGGAGATTGAATTTTTATACTTTGTCAACTCTTTTTACACACAAATGCTAATATGCATATATTTTTTAATAATAATGATATCAATGATATCTAATGTGATAAACTACAAGTTCAAATTAAACGTGACAAGAGTCTAAAACTTAGTAGTACTTAAATTATTGAAGGCCACAAACAAATTTTTATAGAAAATTTTTTCTTGATATAAATTGAGACCGTATTTCTAATAGCACTTTTTGTTGGAATGCAATTCTAATTGTAAAACATTTTAGTTTATATATATTTTTAAAAATTCATGAATCGTAATAATCAGAGCTTAGCAAATGCGATCGCCACTTGCAACCAATATTTTTTACTCGACGACCAAGATTTTTAATCTGGCGGTTTTTGTAGTGTTAACGAAAGAACAAAGTGTAAATGGCATTTTCCATATCATGCACAGAAAACGACATTCTTTATTGCTCTAGCCAGCTAGCATGTCATGTCATGTGATTAGAATGTGGGGAGAGAATGGGTCGTTCTTACGGGTTGTTTACCAATGTTTTTTGCAAGAGGGTTCGGTTTACAGTTTTTCAGAGAAATTTGGTAGTAGTGGCCCAAGGGAAGGGGGGGGGGTTGAGAGATAATTTTAAATATTAGAATAATAACTTTATTTAATGAAGAATATTCTATAATTATACGTGTTTAGTGTTTGAATTATCATCCATAGTAAATGGAATCAATTCCACTGAAAATAAGAAGGACATTTTTTCGAGGGGGGGGGGGATTTATTCTTACCGATTTCATTGTTGTATTAAATCAATACTTAGAATGATATATTAAACTAATCCTAAGATTTATGTATAAAATCAATCCTATTGCTATATTAAATCAATCCTTTGATTGCTGAAAAACCCGTAAGAACGACCCACCCTCTCCCCACATTCTAATCACATGACATGACATGCTAGCTGGCTAGAGCAGCATATAATGTCGTTTTCTGTGCATATGGAAAATGCCGTTTACACTTTGTTCTTTCGTTAACACTACAAAAACCGCCAGATTATAAATCATGGCCATCGAGTAAAAATATTGGTTGCAAGTGGCGATCGCATTTGTCAAGCCCTGATTATTACGATTCATGAATTTTTTAAATATATATATAAAATAAAGAGCTTTAAAATTACTATTGCATTCTAACAAACGTGCAATTAGAAATACGGTCTTAATTTATATCAAGATAAAAATTTCAATAAAAATTTGTTTGTGACCTTCAATAATTTAAGTGTTATTAAGTTTTAGACACTTGTCAAATTTATTTTGAACTTAGTTTATCACATTAGATATCATTGATATCTTTATTATTACAAATATATGCATATTAGCATCTGTGTGTAGAAAGAGTTGCCAAAGCGTAAAAATTCAAACTCCAAGAATTCTTTTAGCACATTTTTACAATTTAAAACGGATGCAGATAAAAAATATTTACTAGTTTTATTTTATCAAACATCAAGATGAAGCTGCATTTAGTATAATATTTTAATATCAAACTGTCAAACAAAATTTTAATTAACTGGCATTTATTTTATTTTTTTTTTCATTTTAATGTAATCATATAATACCCCTATACAAAAGGGTTAAACAAGGTAACTTCTAATATTTGTTTCTAAGTAGTTATTTTAAACAACAATATACTATTAACCATTTTCATGATTATTATCCAACATTCATAAAAATCTACTGACGACCTTCGTTAAAAGATCTAAAATTTATTAGAAAGTTATGAAATTTTTAACGACAACAAAAAATACTAAATCACCTAGTTTTAAAATACGATGCATAAAATATTCTTTAAATCAGGCCATAAAAAGTAATTTAATCCGGGAAGATAAAACTTCATCAATGTAAAATCGCCTGAAAACTCGAATACTACTTCTTAAATTCATGCCCAATACTTAACGCTGTATTCCACTATCGAAGAATTTGTTGTTTCCATGGCAACAACGCACTGCATTGAAATCATATCGAATGAGTTCAGAATCGGGCCCTAAGAGCAAGATTATACTGGCGAACGAGACCCACTCCATAGCCTTAATCTCCTTCCTTCGCATCAGTGTTGATTGACGTCAGTTTCGGCCTCGACTGAGCGTCAACAGCTCCATCTATTGATTGAAATTCGAACTAAAATCAAGAATCCCAGTAAAAAAATTCCTGACATCATACATAACCCTCCTGCAAGAATTTTTTAAATATCTGTCACCGTTTGGAAGTTATTGAATTTTAAAATCCATCAGTCATTTGTGGGACACCCGGTATATGGCACAGCAAATAAATAGTGTAAAAACATTCTCTTTTATTTAAATATAAAGAGAACCATGATTTAATGCATCATAAATTAGTTTTTTAATATTATTGTTAATTAGATGAGAAGAACATAAACATTTTATTCTATATAAATGATTAAGTAGTATATTTCGATATACAGAATGATGAAGACAAGATTTAAAATTGGTAAATGTATTAACTTTGAATTTAAATTCTTTACGTTTATCATATAAATCTGTTATTGTTTTGTTGTCTTTTATTGTAATTTTAAGATCTAAGAAGTTAATTGTATTGTTAGATAAGAGGTTTTCCGTTAATTCCAAATTAGTGGGATAATCGACTGGCATTTGAGAAATTTTAGATTGATTAGTGGCAATTAAAATTATGTCATCAATATAACGATATAAATGTAGATTATTATTAGTAAAAGTACGTTCATAGTGATATAAGTTTGATAGTAAACTGGATGTACAACCACCTTCTGGTATACCGACATGCTGTAAATATAAAGTGTTTGTCTACATATGTAATAACGTAGTTTTTTTTTTTTTTTTTTTTTTTTTTTTTTTTTTTTTTTTTTTTGTAATTTAGTAATTTGTTGGTAAAATGCTTTGTGTTAATAGAAACCAAATCAGAAATATTATTTTTAAGGCCATAGTTAATTTTTCAATTACTAATATTTTCCATTGATTAAAATATGCAATAGGTTTATTGTAATAGATTGAAATTGTATATAAAAATATGTATATAATACGTAAACTGTTTGATAATAAATTTAACAGTAAATTTAGATGGAAGTCTATATTTAGTACCAAAACCCATTAGTTATTTTTCAATTTAAAATCATTAACAATATTAAGATTTCCAGGGATTATATGTCCATGATCATTGTTTATATATTTTTTTAGATTGGGGTCATTGCATTTACACGGAAAATTACTTGCAGCAGATGTATTTTTTGAAAAAGTATTGTAGTTAAAAATCTTTCTACCAATTGTATTCGGATATTTAAAGGTTTTTGATATATGAATATTATTAATAGGAAAATAACAGTTTTTATCGTTAATTATAGAATTGATATCAATTTTATTAAATATATGATTTGAAAAAGTTATTAACATTTGAGTATTCGTATTTTGAATTTTATGTTTTTTCTTTTTTCTGTTTTTTCTTTTTTTTTTTTTTTTTTTTTTTGTAAATTAAAATTTAAAAGATTAACCCTAGTCATAATGAGATCAAAATAAATATCAGAAAAACGTTTAGAGAAAGATTTACCTAGAAATACATTTAGATGTTGTACAATATGTTTCTATTTTAGAGCAAATATGTATTTTCGAATTAATAACCAATTATAATGCTTTAAATATTTACTTAGAAGATCATTAATTTGTTTAGTGATATATTTTTTAGAAACTACAACTGATGATGAACCCTTTCCACGTTTATTTCGTGTTGTTTTACAATTTAAATTATGATATATATATATATATATATATATAATATTTTTCCATTTTCAATTTTTTGGCACCACATTTCAAATTTTATTTTTTTTTAAATTTTAAATGGCCGCCATGTTGAAACAAAATGGCGGATAAAGCTGGCCAACGAACTCGGTCGAGACATTTGTATTTACTATGTACACACCGAATTACATGCAAATCGGTTCATAAATACGAGAGTTACAGTGTGACAAAGGTCAGATATAGTGTACATAGTACGTACAAATGTCTCGACCGAGTTCGTTGGCCAGCTTTATCCGCCATTTTGTTTCAACATGGCGGCCATTTAAAATTTAAAAAAAATTGAAATTTGAAATATGGTACCAAAAAATTGAAAATGGAAAAATATTTTTCCTTATGTATTTGACCTTTATACAAAGATTCCGGAGCAGTTTTTGTTTCGTCTATATCTTAAAAAATGGCTGAGTTATAGCATTTTAAATTTCTAGCGTAGATGACATTTTGAAACGTCCTGAAATTTGTCACGCGTTAAAAGGCGTATTTATGAACTGATTTGGATGTAACTTCGTATAAGCATAGTACATACCAATGTCTCGACACAGTTCGTAGGCCAGCTTCATTCGCCATCTTGTTCCAAAAGGGTTGTCATTTAAAAAAAAATTAAATTTAAAATTTAAAATGAGGTATTGAAAAATTGGAAAATGAAAAAGATTTCTTCATGTGTTTCGCCTTGATACAAAGATTCCGGAGCAGTTTTTGTTTCTGAAAATTTGTTATTTTGTTTATATCTTAAAAAATGGTTGAATTATAGTACTATGAATTTGTAGCATGGCTAACATTTTGAAACAATCTTGTATTTGTCACGCTATAACACACGTATTTGCCTATTTCGATTTAAGAAGGCATGTTGATAGTATACATCAATATCTCGACCAAGTTCGCTGGCCAGCTACATCAGCTATCTTGTTTCAAAATGGCGGCCATTAAATTAAAAAATATATATATTTAAAGTGAGGTGCAAAACAATTAGAAATTGGACAAGGTTTCTTTCTTAAGTATTTGACCTTGATATAATGATTCAGGAGCATTATTTGTTTGTCTTTATCTTAAAAAATGGTTCAGATATAGCAGTTTCAATTTCTAATATGTGTGACATTTTGAAAAATCTGATTTTTTTGCCTACGACAGCAATCGTATACATCAATCAATTCCGATGTGAGTGAGCATGTGCACAGCAATTACTAAGGTCTCAACCAAGTTCACTGGCTAACCTCATCCACCATGTTGTCTTAAAATGGCAGGCACTTTAAGAAATCGCCGAATTTGGCAGCCAAATATAAGTTACTTTAAATAAAAGCAGCTTGGATAAATCTAACTAATTTCGCAAAATTCTCATTCATAATGATTTAGTATTGATAAAAATTAGTATTGAATCTCCTATATCCGGTTTCCACTAAATTGAGCTTCGTGTGTTTGAATAATATAAGTTGGTTTTTTTTAAATAAGGAATATGAAAGCTACCTCTTCCTTCCGGCCAGTGCCGAAAGGACTTTTCTAAGATATAGACGAAACAAAAAATGCTCCGAAATCTTTGTCTCAAGCTCAAACACATAAGAAAAAAATCCTTTTCTATTAATATTGTTTTGTACTTCCTTTTTAATTAATTTTTTTTTAATTTTAAATGGCCGACATTTTGGAACAAGATTTCGTATGAAGCTGGCCAACGAACTCTGTCGAGACATTGCTATGTACTATGCACATGCCTTGTCACATCCAAATCGGTTCATAAAAACGCATATTATCGCGTGGCAAAAATCAGATCGTTTCAAAATGTCAGCATGCTAGAAATTCAAAGTGCTATAAATGTGCCATTTTTTAAGATATAGGCGAAACTAAAAATGCTCCAGAATCTTTGTATCAAGCACAAAAACATAAGAAAAAAATATTTTTCAATGTCCAATTTTTTTTGTGCCTCATTTTAATTTTTTTTTTTAAATTTTAAATGGCCTCCAATTTGAAACAAGATGGCAGATGAGGCTGGCCAACGATCTCGGTCGAGACATTGCTGTGCACTATGCACATTCCTTGTCACATCCATATCGGTTCATAAATATGTGTATTATCGCGTGACAAAAATCAGATCGTTTCAAAATGTCAGCCATGCTAGAAATTCAAAGTGCTATAACTCAGCCATTTTTTAAGATATCGACAAAACTAAAGATGCTCCAGAATCATTGTATCAAGCCCATCAGAAAAAAAAATTCAATGTCTAATTTTTTTGTGCCTAATTTTAATTTTTTTTTAAAAATTAAAATGGCCGCCATTTTGAAACAAAATGGCGATTGAAGCTGGCTAACGAACTCGGTCGAGACATTCGTATGTACTATGTACACACGAAATTTTATCCAAATCGGTCCATAAATACGAGAGTTACAGTATGACAAAGATCAGATATATATATATATATTTTTTTTTTTGAACGGAGTGTGGCTTCGGGGTCTAGGGGTCATGATCGGTGAAAATATACCGAAATTTTTCGGAATCGTTTTCCTCCGAACGCCTGCAATAGGTAGCTTTTTGTAATGAAACCTAGCTAAAAAATGTCTCAGTCATAGACTGTATGTAGAAAAATGCAATGTTGCACACGCACTTCATTCCTAAATATTTTCATAAATTCTATGCTTATGAGCTGTCAGAAGAAGTTTTCAGATACCCATGTTTTTGCCATTTTTTTTGTAAATAATTTCATTAGGTACTAATTGTGTCAACAGAGTTCTTATATAGATCGTATGAAATTTAATGATCTGACATTCTATAAAAAATGTGTATTTTGTCCTATTTTCACCAGTTGTAAGGCCTATACGCGATCGGAAGATGTTAATAAATAACATTGTTTTAATAATGTTTGTTTTTCTCTTTCCTAATTGCAACACTTTCGCAGTATAGGTTATGTTTTTCTGACAATTGTAATAACTGTATCTGCAATATTTATTCATTTTCTACATATTTATGTTTGACGGAATATTATATTAGCATATCAAGTGTATTTATTACATATATTATATTTGATACTGAATTATGTAATACCGAATACAGAATTATTTAATTTTTAACTTATCAAAGACATAAAAAAATCTATTTGAAAAGCAACAGTTGAATTATACAAAAAAATATTTTTTTTGTGAATTGAAAATAAATTAATAAATACATTTTATAAAGGAATTTAGAATGAAATACATTTTTCTTTAAGAGATACAACATCAAACAGCGTAATGATATTGGTTCTTTTAACCCTCTCATGCATACGGACCTTATATGAGTTCGTGTAATTATTGCATTATTAAGCAAAAAGATTTTGAGCATTCATTTATGGAGATTTGATTTGTGGACAGATAATACGTAGCATACAGTACAATAATAAAACTATTAGGTAGATTTCGCAAGAAATACTACCTATTGCAGTCGTTACCATGGTGCGACTTTTGAAAAATTCCTTCATAACTTTTCATTATAGGACCCCAGTAACCCAAAACCACCCCCACCTAGACAGTTTATATATATATATATATATATATAAGTATGTATGTACTAAATTTTGTCCGCACGATAAAAGTCGCAATTATGCACGGATCGTCTTCAAATTCGCCAACAACTTTGAGATGGCTAATATCTCGGCGGGGATTGAAAATAGGTAAAATCGGACCAAGGGAATGGAAATGGGAGGGTTCAAAAATTTGAATACCATCTTAACATGATTCCGATAAAATCAGCTCTTACACAACAATAACAGAAAAAAAAAGTCCTTCCGGCCAGTGCCGGGAGGAAGAGGTAGCTTTCATATTCCTTATTTTAAAAAAGTCAACTTATATTATTCAAACACACGAAGCTCAATTTAGTGGAAACCGAATATAGGAGATTCAATACTAATTTTTATCAATACTAAATCATTATGAATGAGAATTTCGCGAAATTAGTCAGCTTTATCCAAGGTGCTTTTATTTAAAGTAACTTATATTTGGCTGCCAAATTCGGCGATTTCTTAAAGTGCCTGCCATTTTAAGACAACATGGTGGATGAGGCTAACCAGTGAACTTGGTCGAGACCTTAGTAATTGTTGTGCACATGCTCACTCACATCGGAATCGGTTGATATATAAGAGTGCTGTCGCAGGCAAAAAATCAGATTTTTCAAAATGTCACCCACATTAGAAATTGAAACTGCTATATCTGAGACATTTTTTAAGATAAAGACAAACAAAAAATGCTCCTGAATCCTTATATCAAGGTCAAATACTTAAGAAAGAAACCTTTTTCAATTTCTAATTTTTTTGCACCTCAGTTTCAAATTTTTTTTTTTAATTTGATGGCCGCCATTTTGAAACAAGATGGCTGATGAAGCTGGCCAGCGAACTTAGTCGAGATATTGATGTATACTATCCACATGCCTTCTTACATCGAAATAGGCGAATACGTGTGTTATCCCGTGACAAATACAAGATCGTTTCAAAGTGTTAGCCATGCTAGAAATTCAAAGTGCTATAATTCAACCATTTTTTAAGATATAAACAAAAGAACAAATTTTCAGAAACAAAAACTGCTCGAGAATCTTTGTATCAAGGCCAAACACATAAAAAAAATCTTTTTCATTTTCCAATTTTTTAATACCTTAAATTAAATTTTTTTTAAATGGCAACAACTTTGAAACAAGATGGCGAATGAAGCTGGCCAACAAACTCGGTCGAGACATTGGTATGTACTATGTACAGAGACAGACCAAGTTACATCCAAATCGATTCATAAATACGCCTATTATCGCGTGACAAAAATCAGGTCGTTTTAAAATGTCAGCCACAATAGAAATTCAAAATGCTATAACTCAGCCATTTTTTTAGATATAGACGAAACAAAACCTGTTCCGGAATCTTTGTATTAAGGTAAAACACATAAGAAAAGAATCTTTTTCATTTTCTAATTTTTTGGTATCGCATTTTAAATTTTAAATTTTTAAATTTTTTTTAAATGGCCGCCATCTTGAAACTAGATGGCGGGTGAAGCTGGCCAACGAACTCGGTCGAGATATTTGTATGTACTATGTACACGCCAAGGTACATCCAAATCGGTTCATAAATACGCCTGTTATCACGTGACAAAAATCAGGACGTTTCAAAATGTCAGCCACGCAAGAAATTCAAAATGCTATAACTCAGCCATTTTTAAAGATATAGACGAAACAAAAACTGCTCCCGAATCTTTTTATCAATGTCAAACATATAAGAAAAAAATATTTTTTCAATTTTCAGTTTTTTGGTACCACATTTCAAATTTAAATTTTTCTTAAAAATTTAAAAGGCCACCATTTTTAAACAAGATGGCGGATGAAGCTGGCCAACGAACTCGGTCGAGACATTGGTATGTACTATGTATAAACGAAGTTACATCCAAATCGGTTCATAAATACGCCTTTTATCGCGTGACAAAATTCAGGACGTTTCAAAATGTCAGCCATGCTAGAAATTCAAAATGCTATAACTCATCCATTTTTTAAGATATAGACGAAACAAAAACTGCTCCGGAGTCTTTGTATAAAGGGCAAATACATAAGAAAGAAATATTTTTCCATTTTCAATATTTTGGTACCACATTTCAAATTTTAATTTTTTTTAAAAATTTTAAATGGCCGCCATTTTGGAACAAAATGGCGGATGAAGCTGGCCAACGAACTCGGTCGAGACATTGGTATGTACTATGTACACACCGAATTACATCCAAATCGGTTCATAAATACGAGAGTTACAGTATGACAAAGGTCATATATATATATATATATATATATATATATATATATATATTGATATATATATATATATATATATATATCAATTTTGAACGGAGGGTGGTTTTGGGGTCTGGGGGTCATGATCGATGAAAATATACCAAAATTTTTTGAAATTGCTTTCCTCCGAACGGCTGCAATAGGTAGCTTTTTGTAATGAAAGCTACCTAATAAATATTTTTCGTTATTGCAGTTGCCAACAATTAAAGAAAAAGCAATAAAATTCTCACCACAACAATTGCTTTTCTTTTGCGAGAATTTCACGTGAAAAATTAAATAAAATAAATAGTTTGACGAATTGAAAACAAATTGAATATTACGTCTTAAGTTTCCTAGAGCAAGATTTGCGCATGAAAACTCAAAATGAAATAAATAGTTTGACGAACTAAAAAACAATAACAAAATATTGCGTCATATTGGAAATAAAATGGACCTCAGCAGGTGAATATGTAACGTCATGTGAGTTTGAAGAAACGCATTAAAACATGATAAAAACCCGACTATGGAAATATTAACTTATTTATCACTTTGAGGTTCTCTGAATTTGCTTTAGCTATTTTTTAAACGTATTCCATATGCATGCGTGTGTGTATTCGTGTATATTAGAATTTTCACAAAATGTTTAGCTCCCTAGAGCTCATTCTTAGTGGAGGAACTGGGTTTATCTCTAATCTTGATTTAAATTTTGTTGGTTAATTTAGTACTTAACTTCGAAATCTACCTCCGCCTGTAGGCCCGAGGCGGCAGGTATTTTTTTTTTTAATGGTTTCTCGTTTATCACACAAAAAAAAGTTTTTTAGTGAATAATGAGAAATAATGAAAAATAATTTATGCGCGAGAGTGTTAAACAATTTTAAGCAGAGATATCCCAACTCACAGTTTAAATACGTTATTTATGGAATTCCGTGCAAACTGTGTAACGCAGTCTATATTGGTGAAACATGCCGTACACTTCAAACAAGACTTAAGGACTTAAGGAGCATGGACATGATTTCAAAAATAAATTCTAAGATTGTTGACCACGACATGAAAACTGATCATTTTCCTGGTTTTAAGAATACTTATAAGATTAGATCCAACTGCAGCATTTATGCAACTCGTATTTTTTTGGAAGCTTGATATACTAGAATTGCAGAATTAACAATTACCGAATCTACACCTCTATCAATAGAAAATTCAGTCTTGTTTTTAATACTTCCAAACAAAGTTGAAAAGTGTTTTTGATTTCGGTTTGTCTGTCCGACTGACCACGTTCTAACTCCCGTAAATATACTCCGATATCCCTGAAATTTTTGGAAGTGATTGATATTTATCATAGCACGTTCCCTATTTCAAATGAAGTTTGTAGCATGTTTAGTTCATTTACAGAGACAGTCAAAAGTATTCCGTTACATTACGGTCAATAGGAAAAAAACGTTTCAAATGATTTTTAATGATGTTACACGCTTTCAAACACAATAAAATTGATATGTATTTAACAAGTGTGCTAAAATATACAATATGCAGAATATGCGGTGCAAACATTAGTTGTTATTCATTTATAAGGCCACACAAAATAATTCCGTTACATAATGATATTGGGGTTAAGGGAATTGCTTGCGGCGTTTTTTAATTATGTAAAATTATTTCATATATAATAAATTTATATACGTTTCTGAGGTTTACAATGCCTTATTTCATGTATAATCTGAAGTGCATAGCATTTACAGGGACACACAAAAGATTTGTGTCCGAAGTACTGAACATTAGCGATGATTGCTGAATATGCATTTTTAAAACTTTCCAATAATGTTGAAAAGTGTTTATGATTTCAGTTTGTCTGTCCGTCTGTCCACGCACTAACTCTCATAAATATACCCCGATTTCTCTGAAAATTTCGGTTGTGATTGACAATTATCATAGCACGATTCCTATTTCAAATGAAGTTTGTAGCATGTTTAGTTCATTTACAGGGATACTCAAAATTATTCTGTTACATTACGGCTAATGGGAAAAATCGTTTCAATTGATTTTTAATGATGTTACAGGCTTTGAAACACAATAAAACTTATATGCATTTATGAAGTGCTCTAAAATATGCATTGTGTTGAATATGCAGTGCAAAGAATAGTTGTTATACATTCACAGTGCCACACAAAAGAATCCCTTTACATAATGATATACGGGTGGAGGGAATTGTTTGCGGCGCATTTTAATTATACTAAACTATTTCATATATATTGAAATTGATATACGGCGCTGAGGTTTATTATATTTCATGTATAATACGAAGTGTGTAGCATTTACAGGTAAACACAAAACATGTCAGATATATATGGTATTCCGAAATACTGTACATTATCGATGATTGCCGGAAATGCATTTTTAATTATGATATGCGCTTTTATGTTTCACTATACAAGTACTTATGCATACTATATGATGTGTACAATTGCTATAATTCATATACAGGGCTACACAAAACAATTCGTAATATTTACTGGGTACGATCGCAAATTGTTTAAAGGTGATTTTTAAATGAGTTATGCACTTTTACGCTGAAATGCATTTAGTTTACTAAGAAATGTTTGCAGAATATAGATAAAATGATATACAGAATCACACCAATAATTGGATACATGGCCGTCTGTAAATGGTAATTTCTGCAAATGTGATTTCAGTAGTTTTAAGAGTGTTTTAGTTTGAATTAAAATTTAGCTAAATAGCGACGTATAATAATGGTTATACAAAAGTATTCAAGTATGTTTCCTTATATTAGTATAAATTTCTGAAAGAGAAATTTCAACCTGTTATGCGTTATATAGTATGCCATTATATAGTATATATATAAATCTACAGATCAAATGCAGAGCTGTTCAAAAGAATTAGAATGCATATTTTGTTATGTACGGTAACTGCTGAAATCAGTTTTTCAAAAGTTTTATGCGTTTTCTAAAATGATTACTTAGTTATCTTATTTACCTTATTTCCCTAAATAACGAAGTTTTGTTAAAGCTTTGAGGAAGTGTTGGAAAGTGTTTAATAATCTATGCCTGACGCATGACTTTTTTTTTTCTTGTTGTTATAATTTTCACTTTGGGAACTTGGCGTATTATTTTTCTGTTTGTTGAACTTTAACAGATTAGTACGACTTTTACGCTAGAAATTAGTTGATGAGGGATTCAGAATGGATCCAAAACGTCCTTTTAAATTGGCTTTAGTGCTTTGAATGTTCTTTTATTTATATCAAAGATATTTTCTACGTGAAAAAAAATCGCAATAGATTTATAACATTTTTATTAATATTTACCATTTGAAATCTTAATCTTACCTAAAGTGGAATATACCAATGGTGCTATCAGAATATATTTACAATAGTAATTTCTACATTTATACTTAACAAAAAATATATTTAAAAAGCGTTTTTATGAAAAAAAAATAATTGAAAATATGCTTCCGGTTACAGTATATTTCATCTTGACACATGTATGCCTGAATTTTTGTTTTCTCAAATTTGTTGTTACAATCACTTTAAAATGTTGCAAAATGAATTAGAAAAAAAAAAGCGCTAAAACCTTTTTGTATTTATTTGATAAAATGTACACGTACTAAATACAGGAACATGCGTAATATTTATAATAGTATAATATGCATGAATATATTTTTCTTTTACTTTTATGTAAAATAAACTTTTAAATTGTATATTATGTAGTAAAATTAGTATTTTTAAGAACTAAAAAAATATATTTATTTCTTTACCGAGAGTAATAACATTGTAAGTATTAGTTATAATAAACTAAGAATAACCGTAAATGACGCTTAAAATATTTCATTTCACAATCAACTTGAAAAACACTTTGCGTAAATAACCATCCATTAAAAATATGTACCCATTCGTGTCTAGTTCCCCGTAATTTGTACTATACAAAAATACATAAAAAATAATCTTGAACAAAAAAATTTCACAATTAAAATAAAATACGTATTTTCAAAGACGTCTACAAGCTAAGATTGCGATTTATTTATTTGTAACATTGATAGAAAAAAAAACACAAATAAACTGCTTCTTTACATTTTGCAATAATGAAAAATGTAAAATCAATGAACTCCGAATAAGACTTCATATGTGCAAATAAATATCCATCTTATAATGTCATCTTTCGGTAACAGATAAAGGCGTCTACAGATAATTATAAGACATCTATAGATAATTATTTCACATAATTTTTATTTTATAAAGAAGAAGAAAATTTACAATCTTTTAAAAATTCGATATGTTCCAAAAATGGGAATATAGGCTTAAATGGATTAAAATATGAATGTAGTAATTATAATTATATTCTGTCTCTACAGACATTCATTGATATCAATCCACTTTAATTAGAAACGTATATATAGTTTCACATATTATCGAAAATATCATTAAAAAGAGGCATAGTGATGCAGTTTGCAAGGAACAATATCGATTTCCGTTGTGTTACATAAGAGAAATGCAAAACATGTTATTTATTCATAGTAGCAGATTCCTGAAATGGTTTTCGATTTTTTCCGATGGTAATCTTGGGGAATATATTTAATGCGTACTTCTGAAGTTTTATAACTAAATTTTAAGGAAATGAAAGAAGACCATCGAAACACCATTGAAATATTACATTGTGTAGCAAAAAAATATTTTTCTTTTGTTGATGTATCTGGAAAATATTGAAAAATATCGGTTTTTGTATTTTTATGTTTTAAAATACCTATCAATTACTTTAAATTTATTCCGATTATTCATTACTTTTCGTTTTAAAAATTTAATTTTTTTTTTTTTTTTTTTTTTACATCTGGAAAAGAAACATGGCATGGATTCAATCGTTCAAAAGCTTATGCGAAAGAATTACAATCACAGCAAATCATAAATAGTACGTCAAACGTGACAAATGAGATGTGTTCATGTTATAACTACAACCCTTGGCACAAAGTTTCCGATCATTACACCAACAACTACCATTTTTTGTAAGAAAGAATTATTTATTCTCACTGCATAAAAATTAAACGATTATTAGCGATGATACATTTGTATTAGATATAATGAACAACAATATGCAACAAAGAAAAATCATTATACATCGATTTATAAACAGAAAAATGGTGATTGAAATTTAAACACCAAAGAAAAAATTATCCAATCACGCTTTGATTTGGAAAAAAATAACCGATCACTGTAATCAATATTTAGTAAATCCAACTTTAACACGGATAACAGCCGAAATTCTTCGTGAAATGGACTCAATAAGCTTTTTACACTCATTGGGAACAATTTCACACCAGCATTCCCTTATAGCTCTACGTAGTTTTATGGCATCTGTGATCCTTCGAAAATCGATTTTTCTTTTTAATATATACCACAGATTTTCGATGGGATTAAGATCCGGACTGTTGGGCGGCCAAGTCATGGTTTTAATTGGATTATTACCTATATTTTGTAGAAATTTCTTCACTGATTTGGCGCGATGTGGAGCTTGGTTGACATCTTGAAATAAAAAGTCATTTAGATCCCCGAACCATTGATCGATGGTGGGAATAAAAAAAATTCTCTGAAATGTCAATGTAAACTTCAGAGTTTACTGTAAGTAACACAATACACAACTTGTCGACGCCTTGTGATGTCATACAACTCCTAACTGTAAATGCATGTGAAAATTTAGTCCTCGTAGTGACACACTTATCATTGAACTGTTCATCAACTCTCCTCCGCACAAATGTTCCGCAGTCATCACCTTTTTCGAGAAATAGCGAGATTCATCGCTAAAAATAACTTTATTCTATTTATCAAGTGGTCACTGTACATGTTTTTTACACCATTGCAAGCGCTCTTTTCTATGCTTCTTTGTCAAGTAAGGCTTCGTTTTAGCTTTACAGAATTTAAACCCTACTGCATTTAGACGATTACGAACTGTGCAGTCACATACCTTTACGTTATACTTAGACCATTCGGCATTGAGTTGTTTTGAGGTTGCTCGCCGCTTTCTTTTCGCTTTTTCCACAAGTTTTCTGTCCTCGCTAGGCGTTGTCATTCGTGGACGTCCATTTCGAGGTAGATTTTCCACGCTGTTAGTCAACTGATTTTTTTTCTTCCAAATATCGCATACTGTACTTTGAGCACAATTTAATAAAGCAGTCACTTTCCTTTGTGAATTTCCCTCTTGCAACAATTTAATCATGCGGATTTTTAAATCGTGAGACAGGTTTATCACACGAGCTATTGTCCAGTACTTCAGGGCTGCTTTTGATCTCGCAGCTGGAAGATTTCTTCTTTTAAATAGGATTCAGATATTGTACGCATACGTAGGCCCTCTTATCTGTCTTCAGTAGGCAAATTTAAAACTTGTTTCCTCAGCGATCGATTACTATTTTCCAACTTCCGTCTAGATCGGATATTTTTTTTCTCACGAGGAAACATTTCGCCTACAGTATAATTATAAATTATATGATTGTTATATTGAATGCACTTTTCATTTATATTTTAATACGTGTTCTTTTATTTGGCATATTGCGAAACGCTTCTATGCTCATGAATCGTGAAAAATATGCTTCGAAAGGCAAAAATCATAAACTTGATAACACTGATCGGAAACTTTTTGCCAAGGGCTGTAGTTTTATAAATATTCAGATCTTGGTGTAATAGCTGTTGCACTCTTATGCAAAAATGAATGAATGCAAAATTTATAACGATTATATGTATTAAATTCAGTAATATGGAAATAATATGATTCCATCTTTAATAGGATGCAATTACCATGATTTGTTGATGGAATTAACATATCATCACATATCATTATTTACCACCCTTTTAAAATTAAATTCCCCTTTTTACAATTTAAAATTTAACCGATACTTCTTTTCCTTTTCAAAAATGTATATCTATTTCTTTTCTTTTACGCTTAATAAATTACATTCACTTTATATCCCAGGCTTACTCAAAACTGCTAATAAAATAAATGAAAAGCAAATCTATTTCTCATCCTAAAAGCATTAACTGTTCGAGTATATTTTCCTTCGGTTAACGTATATATATATATATATATATATAAGATAATCTTTGACATTATGCCCTTGTTGCCATTATGTCCTTTACAAAAATAAAGTATTGTATTCGTGAAAAATGTCACTTCCGGTTTTTGACGGATTTATATATTTTAGAAGGTCCTGAACATTATTTGACTGTTTTTATGAAATATCTATCTGTGAGTCTGCCTGTCTATCTGTATGTGATACAAATTTTGTGGGCGCCCTATCTCTGCATTAATAGACCCTGATAAGATTTTAAAGTAAATCGCCTACAGGTAGTGCTACTATGCTGCCCTTTTCCCGATTTCTGCAACTGTTATATCTCAAAAACTAGTACACGAAATTTCCCTCAAACTTCATGTCCTGTTATGAATAAGGTTAGTTGGGGGCAACTGGGACATGATTTTACAATGTGACTCTGGGGCTTCTGAGAATTCAGTTTCAAAAAACTAATGTTTATTTGAATTAAAGTCTGAACATCTGTAAATGTGTTCAGTTAGGTTCCCTCTATCAGACAGAAATGCTCAAAATTACATTATAATATTTAAAAATATAAAAATATGCATATTTCATCTTTCTTTCCTCATGGGTCAAGTTGCCCCCCAAAATGGGGTAACTGGACCAGGGGGGGTCTATGTTCCACACGCGTTCATATTTTTCCATATCGGATATCAGGTCCTGTTTGAAAAAGTGTAAACGACTTAAAAAAATTTAAACCAGGCAGATCATGTAAATTATATCTAACAAAAACATAGCTGTGAAAAAAGGGAGCCAAGTTCTGTAAAGACAATGGCAAGAAAAGAAGTGATATCTAAGTGGGTGCCAAGTTCAAATAAAATTCACTCAAACTTACCTACTGAAGTATTATAGCATTTTTTAAATTGTTTAGAAATAAAAATTATTGATAGCATATTAATAATAAATCTAGAACTTGGCAAGTTTTTACCTACGAGTCATTTATTTTTATTAATGACATTATTATATCAAAACTTGTTATTTCATGTTTGGAAGCCTTCATTTGAGTGAGCTCCTTCCCCTTGAAGGGTGGTGGGATAAAATACATCCCACCTAATTTTAACTGCAAAATTCCACATTGACACCAGAATTCAGGACTAAAAAGTTTAATTTTATTAAATACGTGAAAAGAAGCTTTTACCCATTTTGAAATAAATTTGTTTTTAAATTCTGGTGTAATTCAATCATTTCAGCATGTCACGAATGAAAGCTCTTTGCCCCTGAAGAGTTAAAGGGGTGCAGTCTCTAGAGGGAAGACCAAGAACAAGCGTAAGGGTATCTGTCTCTTTCTCAGGCCTTTTAGTCTGTTTGCATAGAGGTTTACGAAGGGTGGGTGCTAGAGTGATAACCAAAGACGAGCGGGAGTGTATTTGTGTATTTATTGGTTTATCAAATCTTTAACATGAGTCATTTGTTTATAATAATAACTATATTAATTTTTTTATAATGACATTGTTGTTAATATTAACATCATCGTTTTATTAAGACATGAAATTGATAGGCATAACTTTTATAAAAAACTTGCCAAGTTCTAGATTTATTATTAATATGCTATCAATAATTTTTATTTCTAAACAATTTTAAAAATGCTATAATACTTCATTAGGTAAGTTTGAGTGAATTTTATTTGAACTTGGCACCCACTTAGATATCACTTCTTTTCTTGCCATTGTCTTTACAGAACTTGGCTCCCTTTTTTTACAGCTATGTTGTTGTTAGATATCATTACTTTTTGTAAAGTTACAATATATTTAGACACTTTACTTAATGCTTTTTAATGTGTTTACATGTGACTATTTATTCACTAAGGAACATTCAATTTTAATTTAAATTTTCTACAACAAACTATTTGGCTGTCAATTTGCGGCAGAAATCTATATTTTAATACTGCTACATGGAATGCATGTTTTGAAACGAAATGTATTGATTCGAAATTTTTATTGTTTCTGAAACAACAATTCCTATTAAATTCCTATATTAAATTTTCCTATTAAATTTTCCAATTAAATATCCTATAGCAGGGCCTGTTTTTTGTACTGAAAGTGAAAAATAAAGTTATGTGCTTATACCACACTATGTATCATTCATCCATGGGTGCCTGCAAAGAGGCAGTGCAGAGGAAGGATTGCCTCTCCCTGGATTTTCAAATTTAATTAACTAAATATCCTTTTCTCTGATGATTTTGAAAATAACAAGTGGATAAGTGTGATCACAGATCGCACAGAGGGTTTCGTTTAATATTCCTTTCAAAACACTTTATCCTTTTGAAAAATCTGTTAGTTCCACATTTCGCAACTGGGGGCGCACTCTATTCTAAACAAACCTCTATCCGAACGAAATTCCGTTTCACATACTATCCGTAGATATATTAGTCGAGGGGATTGAGCCCATAGCACCCGAGATAAGTAGGCGCCCCTGGCGGTAAAAAGTGGAACAAAAATATGTTAGGCTATGGTGCATAATATGAAAGAATGGTCAAAGGGGTGTCGGCAACATTTGGAAAAGTGCTCCCCGGGTGTAAAGGGCGGAGGTTAGAAAAATTGCTTAAAATACACAAGTTAGAGCCCGGAGGAGTAAATAATATAAGACTTTTTGAAAATTTTATGATTTGTCGTGTGGTCTGAGGTATTCAGCTATACGTATGCAAAAAGTCATGTCTCCAACTTAATTAGGGGCTCTCTTAGAAAGAACTGCTTAAAATACATATGTGGTAGCTCAAAGGGTTAAACGTAAGACTTTTTCAAGATTTTATGATTTGTCGCCTGGCCTCAGGTGTTCTGCAATAAGTATGCAAGATTTCAAATCTGCAATTTAATAAGGGGCTCAGTTAGACAGAATTGCTTAAAATACTCATGTGGAAGCCCAAAGGGTTAAATGCACGACTTTTCAAAATTTTATGATTTGTCATTTGATGTGTGTTCAGCTATAAGTATGCAAATTTTCACGCCTCCAACATAATTAGGGGCTCACTAAGAAAATATTGTTTAAAATACACATGTGAGAGCCCAGAGGGTTAAATGTACGACTTTTTCAAAATTTTATGGTTTGTCTTTTGATGTGAGCTGTTCAGCTATAATTATGCAAAATTTCACACCTCCAACCTAAATAGGGGCTCACTTAAAAAGAATTGTTTAAAATACACTTGTGGGAGCCCATAGGGTTAAATGTACGACTTTTTCAAAATTTTATGAATTGTCGTTTGATGTGAGGTGTTCAGCTATAAGTATGCAAAATTTCACTCTTCCATCCTAATTAGGGGCTCACTTAGAAAGAATTGTTTCAAATAGACATGGGGGAGCCCAAAGGGTTAAATGTTCGACTTTTTCAAAATTTTATAGATTTTCTTTTGATGTGAGGTGTTCAGCTATAAGTATGCAAAATTTCACACCTCCAACATAATTAGAGGCTCACTTTGAAAGAATTATTTAAAATACACATGTGAGACCCCAAAGGGTTAAATTTAGAACTTTTTCAAAATTTTATGATTTGTCATTTGATGTGAGGTGTTCAGCTTTAAGTATGCAGAATTTCACGCCTCCAACCTTGTTAGAGGCTCACATAGAAAGAATTGTTTAAAATACACATGTGGGAGCCCAAAGGGTTAAACGTACGACTTTTCCAAACTTTATGGTTTGTCCTTTGATGATAATATAGTTCAGCTATAAATATAGTTCAATATAGTTCAGCTATTAACATGGTTCAGCTATAAGTATGCAAAATTCCATGCCTCCAACCTAATTAGGGCTCACTTAGAAAGTATTTTTTTTAAATACACATGTGAAAGTCCAAAGGGTTAAATGTCCGACTTTTTCAAAATTTCATGATTTGTTGTTTGATGTGAGGTGTTCAGCTATAAGTCTGTAAAATTTCACGCCTCCAACCTAATTAGGGGCTAACTTAGAAAGAATTGTTTAAAATGCACATGTGGGAGCCAAAGGGTTAAATGTACGACTTTTTCAAAATTTTATGATTTGTCGTATGATGTGTGGTGTTCAGCTATAAGTATGCAAAATTTCAAGTCTCTAACATTTATAGCTTCTGAGAACGGGCTCTGTGACGGACAGAATATCTCAATTTGTTGATTTTCTGTAAGCAAGTAAACCCAGATAAACCCCCAGTAAGTAGATAGGTTTACAGTGGAAGTCTATGGGAATTTTGCGAAATATTAGAGATATCGCCAAGGTGGCGTCAATTTTGGCGACTAATTTTGGTCGCGAAATTTGGCGATATATCGCCATGTTGGCGAGAAACTTGGCGGTATTTGGCGACAGAACAGAGTCCCCTCCTACGGCAAATTAAATTTCGCCTAATAGACGCAATGTTAAAGTAAAAATGGGTACCCCCAGGTGGGTAATTCATGGATTTTCACAATTTTTTTATTTTTTTCCTTAGTTTTATAGTGTAAACAAACTTCGCACTAAATTTGAAGTCTGTAGCTGCAGTAGATATACGAGATCGTTTTGATGAGTGAGTGAGTCAGTCAGTCAGTCAGTGGTAAAATTATCGATTATGAGACATTTTCAAATGTCATTATCTCGGAAACTAATTATGCGTTATTTATAAAATTTTGGATTTTAGGTAATTAGGGTGGCCTTACTACACATTTCGTATAACAAGTACGTAGGTCTCATAGATTTTCAGTAGTAGAGCATTGAATTTTGACGAAAACGGCTCGAAATGGTTCGTGTAAATAACACACGGCTATGTCAGGTGAACTTGGCTGACACACTGCCGTGTGTCTAGATGTCAATAAACAGTGTTGTAAGGGAAAACTTTGCATTCAATGTGTCTAAAAATAGCACTAAAAGTGAAAATATTAGATTGGTTTATACCAAAAACATAAAACTTAAGGAAGTACTTATGTACTTTAGTATAGATAATAAGTATAAAAGGCACATGGGTATTTTAAGGAGGAAAAATAGCAAGGTAAATCTATGAACAAACGGCTACGTAAGTACTTAAGTATTTTATTCAGGGGTCGCATTATATAGGGAAAATTTTATTGTTCCTACCAGAACCCTTACAGAAAGGTGCGATCAAGATATTATTTTCAAAATAGTGGTAGGAACGATAAAGGTTTCCCTATAGAATGCGACCCCTGTGTATAGTAAAATTTCAAGTTCTGGGCAAGGTACTTGCATTCGCAAAATGTTGAAATAATTTAATGACACCAATATTTACAAGCGAATCTATCTGAAAACGAGTAAAAGGTTATTTTCGCGTACTTAATAAAGGTGAAATTTACATTATAAAATTCAGGTGCCAATGTGGCAATTAGGAATTAAAATTAAGTGATGCCATAACGGTGTCACTGCCTCTCAAGGGGCCAAGAAATTTAGTTTGATACCACTCAGTATGCTTTTTTTTTTTTATTTCATAACATAATTTTAATAAGGTAGGGGAGGTAGGGGAGGTATGATACACTTTTTTTTACTAATTTTTTACAACCCTTAGAAAGCAATTTTTAAACAATTTTTCATGTTTTCTTATAATGTGACCTTTTATTCATTTATTAAAAATATTGTTAAGTTAAAAAATAGTCATTCAAAAAATATATCCCAATTCTTTTGAATGGCTACTACTGTATCAAAACTCCCCATTACTGGGGAGGATTGATACACTAGCAAGGGAGGTTTGATACAGTGTTATGTAAATTGAAAAAAGAAAGATGCAGACAATTCAATTTATGCGTCATACATTTTTTTATGATAAATCTAGAAATATTTAAGTAAAACTTGAAAAGAAATGCCGTTGACATATTTTTGTTTCAGGAATGTTTTTTACAAAAATATTTAAACTATTGCTATTATTTAAACAATCCTATTAACACACTTTTTAGAAAATAAATAATGAAAAAAAAACCCCTAGAGATCTAGCTGCAAGGAAAAATTAAGTGAACATTGCTGATTTGCAAACAATTTAACATAAATTTAGCACATTTAAGATTCCTTTAACCATTTCAGGGACAAAGCATTTTCAATGCTAAAGTGTTGAATAAATGAATGGCACAGGAATTTACCAACAAATTTAATTTAAAATAATAAAAGGGATATATTTCACTTTCATACTAAAAGGAAAATATTTTACCAAAATGCTGGTTCCAATGTGGCGTTTGGGTTGGTTGGTTGGTTGTATGTGTTTATGACGGCCAATTATCAACACAAGGGATATAGGCCCTAAGGAGGGGGTGCCCTTCGTGGGGGTCTTTCTAAGGGAACCTAACCCGTATTAACGCTTGGAAATCCAAGGGTTCGAAGAAAACCACGAAAACTCCGAACGATTAGGCCGACGGCCGCGATTGGGATCGAACCCAGCACCTCCCGTCTACCAGCTTCGAGAGCAGAACCTCTCGGCCACTGGTGGGGCTGTGGCGTTTGGGAATTAAAATTAAGTGGTTTCATAAACATACCACCACCCCTGAAATGGTTAAAAGAAAAACATAACTCAATCATTTTGATAAGTAAAATCGGGTAGATATAACTTTTTTTTCAATTTGCCCTTCGTAAATTATAGAAACATTTTCCCTTTCAGGCCATTTAAACTTTTTCTCTTCTACATGACGAGCAAAGCGAACTAACCATCTTTCATCGCACTGCTTTTCCATATAACCTACATAATGTATGAATAGTCTCTTTGTTCTTCCTTACCAATTTCAGTAGCTCTTGCTGTAAAACAATAATGAATATTACAGTCCTATATTAGTTTGCAAACTTAAAAAAAACTATTAAATTTCAAATATACAAGTGTATCATTCCTCCCCAATAATAATGTATCATTTCTCCCTATTATGCCTTATTGGATTTTCAATCACTTTGTACAAATGCAGTTGCAAAATGATAATCTACTTTCTAGTAAAACTAATCCTAACAATCTGCTTTATAAATAAAAAACATTACAAAATATTATCTTCACAATAATAAGAGTTATGAAAGAAAATCAATCAATGAAAAAATTGACATTGACATTGCGAAAACCTTCAAAATTAAAAGAAATGAAAAGTTGTGAGTTCTTCACCGATTAGTCCAGCTAATGATGGCTTCAGCAAATAAAAGAAGCCTTCACATGTGTTAGAAGGGAGGTTAATGCCATTTGTTGAGAAAAATTGTCAATGTATCAACCCTCCCTATGTATCAAACCTCCCCTACCTCCCCTATTCTATCATTTTCTTTATTGTGAACAAAAAATCAATGGAGAAATTTACTTCCCGTAGTAAGAGAAACACTAAAAAATTATTTATAACTATTGGGGTAACTGGATCCAGCATGGTCCAGTTACCCCGGATACATGTGCCAGTTACCCCATTCTTGAAAATGTATGGGGTAACTGGGACACTGGGCTTACATTTAAACATGAAGTAAATATGTATAGATACCTAATAATATTAATGTAGTTATATGTCTAATCTTTAAAAAAATGATTTTTTAATAAAAGTACTTACAGTGTTTTTATAATCAGCCGAGGAAGTTCAACCATATAGACGTTGTTTTTAAAAAAAAAGAAACGTAAATTTTTGACAACCTATCACAGCAAAGTGAGAGTTATGATTGAGTTGATACACGTTGTTTTAGGAAGTAGAGATTAAGGGGCATTCTTCACAAAAGCTAAAACTTAAAAAACACAAACAGTTTTTTATAAAATTGCCTATGTCCCAGTTATCTCGTGGTTCCAGTTACCTCAACTAACCTTACCTTGTACATGTCAGTAGACTCTAACTAGTCGATATTGAAGAGTTTTGTATCATAATTTGTTTTAAAAATTTCCATTATTCGAATGGCTATTAATTTTAAACAAACAATATGTAAACAGAAATTTTACTTCCTGGCTAAACTCTACACTTTAAAACAATATTTAAAAAAAAATATCGGATAGTACGAACAACAATAGTTCGTGTATAATATTTTCATTGAACAAGTAGGTCTTGACCGAAAAGGAATAATTTTTCTATTAAACATCATTTTCTTATCAATGTATTATTATTTATCTGAGATGAATTTTATATATAGCAATAATTATTATTGAACATGTAATATGGAATTTATAAAAGCAGAAATGTATTAATAATATATAATATGTAAGTCATTTTTAATTTGTATATATTATATACATTTACTGCTAAATTAAGAGAAATATTCGGTATAATTACTGAATTCGTTCTTAAATATTAAGATTTATAATGCATTCGTAAACTATATTAATCAAAATTTTATCTATATGTTGATTCTTCTGATTCGCTAGCATTTCTTTCAGAAAGCCATAAATAACATGCCATATACAAGATTAAAGGATAAAACCTTATCATTAACAATAGATCACCATTCATCTAAATAATAAGCTGTCATATGTCCTTTATTAGACAACATATTCTGAATAAAAAAGGAACCCGATCATTGTTTCTGGATATAAGAATAAAAAAGAATATTTTTTCCAGGCTGTTGAAAGTTTTATATATTTTATTTCTAAAGATAAAAAACACATACGTTTGTCAAATGCGATACCCAGTTCGATATTTCTATATTTTTGGAGAAATCGAAGTGTTTTTTCACTGTTAATTTCTTACCGTGTTTATATATATATATATATATATATGTGTGCAATATATTATATATATACAATATATATATATACTGAATATTAAAGACGTGAATTATCACATTTTTAACTAAGTGTAAACCAACAGAGTGAAAAATGTCCAAGCCGGGAATCAAACCCGGGCCCCTGGAATAGATCTCCAGTGCTCTACCATTAAGCCACAAGGACGATGCCCAGCTTAGCATCTCTCACTCACATATGTCGGTAAGACTGCTACCGCAGTTATTAGATGGAATAGTCTTCATGAGCACACAATCTAGCGGCGAAACATGAGACACAAAGGAACCCAGCATCGGTGAATATACAATTTTAATTAATTTTTTCAAATACTATGCCTAGAGATCTATTCCATGGGCCCGGGTTCGATTCCCGGCTTGGACACTTTTCACTCTGTTGGTTTACACTTAGTTAGCAATGTGATAATTCAAGTATTTAATATTCAGTAATTTTTCAAGCGTAATTTCACTGCTGAAAAGTAGTTGAAAAATTTATTAAAATTATATATATATATATATATATATTGAGGAGTTTGGGTGAAGATGCCGTAGTTTTTGATTTAATTGTAGTCAAAATTGCCTGTGTCTTATGTGTGATTTAAAAATATATTTCATTTTACAGGTATTATAGAAAACATCCAAAATTTGTTTTTGAAAACTCTTGCATTTCGGCATCTTACCCCAAGATTGGGGTAAGATGCCTTCTAGAGTTTCAATGTAATCAATACTTTTTGTGAAACAGTATAAAACATAATGGGACGAATTAAAGAAACTTTAATATTTTAGACATACTACGGTTGTTAACTTACTTGATATTAGGAAATTACAAAAATGTGAAAGTAACAAACGTTGGAAATTTAATAAAGAACAAACTAATATTTTTTTAATAAAAGTTTATTTTCTACATAACATAAAAAAATATATAACTCTTAAATAAGCAAATTTTAAAACATTATAACAAGTTTAAAAACGGCAAAGCAGCTGTGATAAAGTGATTTAGAGTCTAAATATTGTGTTGATGTTTTTATATGCCCCTATGTCATTTTCATGTTTAGGGAGTTTGGCCAACTTTTATTTAACTAATAGTTTCACTGATTGCACTTGAACCAATCACATTTATCCGACTTTTTAGTGCACTCTTAAAGACTCTCTGAATACTCATTCCCATTCACTTACAAAACAATCCTCATCTTCTGATTCTTGATGGGGAATTTAGTCATCCACCATTTCCTCGCATGATGAAGATTCTCTCTTTCTACCCATTATCTTCAGCTTATCCAATTTCTTTTTAAAAATGGCTTGAGACACTAGGAAATTCGTAGTCCCTGTCTTCACACATCTTTCGTTTTGCTTTTATAGGCCTTTAAAATCATTTTTATGCGAATACTGAAATGAGAAACAAAACTTTGATGAAAATTCCGTCATATTTATAACGCTATTTTTAAAATGTCTTATTTAAAATAAATTTCTTTTAGCGTCTTTATAGAATTGTTTAGTGGATATTTTATACAAGCTAATTTTGAATTTTTGGATTGATCTTATTTAATCAATAACGAAAATAGCCGTTAGCTATCACGAAAGCAATTGTTTCGGCCTTAAAATCCCTCAGATAAAAGGAAATGAATGGAAACCTGATCACAGGAGATTACCACTAGTCGTTTAATTAGGATTTAACATTCCGTAGTCTTTTCAAAGCACATAAAATAAATGTTTCTTTAGAGCCTGTGGTGTCTCGACGGAAGTTGTCGAGAGTAGCTCGTAGGGGGCAGAGACTACTTGTTATTTGAAACTATATTGAACACAATCGATATTTATATTTATTAAATTTTTAATAACTGTACTTAACATCAAATATTTTACAATGATTAAAATTAATAATTACTAAACAATTATTTATAAGGCAAATAAGGTTTATTCATAACGCACAATACATATAAAAACCTTTCGTATTATGTTCACCTTAGATTTTAATATTTCTTTATGTTATTTTAAACATTTCGAAAATTTATGATTTTAATCAATATTTTTTAATCGATTAAAATCCCAATTTAATCACTGATTTCAATTATCTGATTAAAATCGTTGACAATTTAGTTAATACCCACGAATAATTTAAAACAATAAAGAAACAACTAAGCATTTGAACGAAATGGAAAATAACCGGCATCTTACTCCAAGTAGAAAAAAAAAACATCATCTTATCCCAAAAAATTTCGTCGACTCACACCAAAGTAATGAACAAGACGCCTGTCTCCCCACTCAGGGGAAGAAATGGGGAAGAAGCCAATTATAATTTTCAGAAAGGCCAGGAACCAATACTCTCTAAAAAAATCTCTTAGTGTTTAAACTATGACTTATATATACAAATAAAGTAGTTACGTAAAAGATTTTGGACACTTACCAGAAGTGTTAAGATGAAACAGCAATAAAAAACACCACATAATATTAATATTAAGAAAGCAAATGAAAATTAAAGTATCAGTCGGGTTCCTTCTTCATTATAACTGAGCGGCGTTTCCCTACAGCGCCTGCGCATATTCAAACTACGTGACACGGCATCTCATCTGAAGTTACCCTACATATAAACATAGAAATATATCTCACGGAAATACTATTTTATATTATACAATCTACTAAGTGACACAATCGGAATCGGTAAAATTCTTTTAAATGATATATATATATATATATATATATAAACTAAACAGTAAATTATTTTTTTCTAGTTGTAATTCCTGAAAGGGAAACTTGCGGAGTTTTATGTAGAGTGACCTTATACAGTATTCTCAAAAGATATAAAATATTTTATTCTTTGAGTATATGAATAGCACATACATTCACTTGTCTTATTACTGAGAAAAGACACAGTAATCAATCATTGCATTGAAATATATGTATAACCTAATAATGGCCGTCTTTTTTTTTTCCTTTCATGATTATATATAGTAGTTTCTTTCATCCTAAGATATATCGATAACGATGCTCAACAACGGGTGTATAAAAAGAAAATAGCCATCACATTAAATTATGTTCAATCCAAATAAATGTTCTATGCTGATTTCAAATCTTTATAATAATTTAAATAATTATATCAAACATAAATAAATATTTATTTTAGCGTAAGGAAATAAATTCCAGAAATAAAATAAAATATGTAAAATAGAGTAATGTTTGTATTTTTACCGATATGCTACATTTATAAGTTATATGAATTTTGTTATTAGCAGTTGTTTTTTTACATTTTCTAATAAAATAAGTGAATTGCTCTTATTATTAGAGACAGATTAATTCTGTTTGATTTAGGTTTTATTTCGTAGGCAACTTTTTTCTTTTATTATAATAAACATGTTAGTTATATTTTATATTATTTTAATTTTTCTATCATGATAATTCAATAAAGAATTATTCTCTCTAACTTAAAAAAAAAGTTTTATTTAATTTATATTTTATTGCGCATTTTCAGAGAGATCATTATTTTTCTTAACTGGACCTTGGTAGGAACATTTGTTAATTATTTTAGAATTAAAAAAATCACAACAGAAAAAACAATTTGTATGAAATAATTTTAAATTTTAATAAAATTTTGAATTATGTCTTTTAACATTTAATTATGATCCCAATGTAAATATAAATAAGAGAAAATGTCTTTACTACGTCTACTAATAATTATATCATAATAATATATATTCAAAACGAAAAATTCAAGAACATACACTAAAAATATTTGCTTGCATAACCCTTTCAGGTGCAAAGCACTTCCGTTCCTAAAATGTTGAAATGAATGAACGACGCCGGAATTTACAGACAAATTCATCTTTAAATAATGAAAAGCAATTTTTCACATTCATAGTATTGTTCGGTTCGTTCGTCGATTTCTCTTTTTTGTCTTTGTTGTACTTCTTGATCTTCCTTCTGTTTTTCTATGCCTTCAGAGTCACATATTTGGATAAAGGAACACAGCATGTCTTGACAGCAATTCTGGAAGGATGAGAGTATGAGTAAATAGTAGATGGCAGAAAATGCGAGATGGGATGTTAATTATATTTCTCCTCTAAAATACGGATATTTTCAGAAAATGCAAATCGTGTGAACTTTGAAGGAGGCAGTTAACCTGAATCCCAGTTGAAACCAGGGGGTTCAAAAGAATAAACTCCCAAATGCATATCCTTTTTCTCATACAGCGTTTGTCGCACTTAGAACTGGTATATAAGAAAGGGAAATTGCGTTAAGAGCTTCATCCGTGCTTCAAGATGCAATAATGGTGACAACAGAGGAAAAGTTATCGCGTCATCGATAAAGATAAGGTTAAGTGACAGAAAAAAAAAACTTTGAACGAAGACACAGGAGAACGAATATCTTACAGGATGAAAAATTACAAGCATACTCTTTGATGGTAGAACAGGTAAAATGATCTTCATAAAAAATGAGAGAGAAAAACGAAGCACATATCACTAATGGCATGCAAAAATGTACGTGTCGCTTTCTATGAGACTGCTTCTGTTTCACGGACATCAGAAATGCAAAACGCTGAAGATTAGAGTACTCTAGTAATCTAGCTCTGATTGGATTGGCAGAGGTGTTAGGTATAATGTTTCTACCATCTAGTTTAGACATTTGATGTCGGTGACGGAATGTAAGATTGTTTTTATAAAGAATACATATCAAATGCTGCAGTTCTCTTCTTAAATTTTTCCAAAGCAGGTTTTATTCTGGCTTAGAAAATTATATAATGATTTTGCTATTTATCCGCAGTGAGCAGAAGGGGGTGTCAAGTGACACAAATATTCCGAACCACATTCAGACAACATGGGGATATTTGTTTTGTCTTCCTCTCGATAGTGCTGCTTGTCCCGTTCTTTTCTATGATGTTTGTTTTATTTTTTCTACTATCATAAAAACATTCTTATAAATGTTCTTCGTCCAAGATCTTCCTCCTCCTGCATCTTCTTTCCAAGTTTTTTTTTAATCTCTTGACCTTGTTTTATCAATAACAAGATCGTTATTCTCTGTTGTCACAATTTCTGCATCCTGAAGCACAGATGCATCTCTTAACGCAATTTATCTATATGTTATACCATTTCTAAATACGGCAAACGCTGTCTGAGAAAGTAATATGCGTTTTGGAGTCTCTGCTTTTGAATACCCTGGTTCAAATTCTGATTCAATGAAACTGCCTGCTTCAAAGTTCCGACTATTTGAATCTTTTCACAATATCTGTATTTTAGAGCAGAAAAAATGATTAACATCCCATTGCACAGTTTCTCTCATCTGATATTTCCTCCCTCATCCTCATTATGTCTGGTTGCGTTTTCATTGGTTTCAGCGCCACATTCTCCTCTCCTCCAATGGCTGTCAAGACATGCTATGATCTGTCATATGTGACTCCTAACGCATATCGAAAAACAAAAGAAGAACATAATAAAGAGAAAATCGACGAATGAACTAAACAATACTTACTATTTTTGCTCACTTATACGCGAAAAGGCTATGAAAATCACCTAATTGAAAATACACATAACTATTAAATAGTACATAATCATAGCTTATTGAAATATTTCGCACACTAAACATGGCATTTCAAGTAAATTAAGCTAAAATAAATTTAATTTACCATTTTTGGCAAAAATCAGCATTTGAGAAAATACTTCAAGGCATTTGCAGCAAATGAGGGAATTGCCCAAAAAATCTCAAATTTTTTGTGTGAACTTAATTCCCCCAGTGGCAACTTTCCCGCACTACCCATCATTGGAAATCGAAAAAAAGTTTTTTCCGGCCCACCATAATACATAATAAACCGTAATTTTTTTCTTTTTACCGAAATTCTGCTGCTAATATGGCATTTCGGCATTCAACAGAAGTGCTCCATAAACATACCACCGCGCCTTAAAGGGTTAAAAGACGTAACTTTAATAAAAACATATTGAAATTATATTAACAATCTATATTGAGATGTTTCAACTCTTTTATTGAGTCATCATCAGAATGTATAACAGAATTACAAACACCTGTGTTCATAATTTTGTTATACATTCTGACGAGGACTCAGTGAAAGAGTTGTAACATTTCTATATAGGTTTTTAATATGTTTTTAATATTGTTTTAGTAAAGTGACGTCTTTTAAACGAATAAATATTTTTAGTTTATGTTCTTGACTTTTTAGTTTGTAATATACATTATTATGATACAGATAATTAGGGTTAAAATTCCTTTTGTCATCGAACGAAATAGTGAGAAAAAATTCTGCATTTTAGATAGTGCACACTTTTTTAAAACTAATATAATGAAATTTAATATGATCTTATAAATAATTAATTAATAATCAGCAAATTTTTAAATGAAGATGTAGCATAGATGCATACTAAATATCTAATTAATCTTTAACAAAGCAAAACACGTCACTATAAGTACGGCATACATCACAGAACAGACTAGAATTAACATTTACTCTGATACTTCTTTATCATGAATTCGGGATAGAAATTGTGCGGTGCTACCATCTGACATTACACTGACGTTACAAATTTGAACTAGAAACACCACAAAATGAAAATAAATTTATTTAACTCCATCACTTTATTTCTATATAAAGAATTTTCTAAAATCTGATTACGTCGGGGATGACTGGGATGCTCTCCCCGGGAACTAAATTTCGCTTTAGAGAATAAGTGAAATAACTGTGGGAATTAACTGAGAAAAACAATTGTAACTGCAGAAAATTCAAAACAATTACCAAAAATTTAAAAAATACATAAGTGATTTAAAATATCAAAATAGATCTAACAAAACCCCCCACTTTAACCTATTTCTCATATATTACAGAATATCGTAAACATTTCCTCAGTGGCACCAATTTATAGCGAATTCTTCCTTTTATTAAAATGACAGAATCTGGCCTTCCTGGAGAAGAAACGTCAAAGATTTCTTAAAAAGTGGGTGAGTGTAATCTCAGATCGCACAGAGGGTTTCGTTTAATATCTCTTTTAAAACACTTTGTCCTTAATTAATAAATAAAAGTTGTTAATTTATATTTATTAAACAGTTACATAAATGGCAGCAACATTATATTTCATTTTAAAGTAATTAAAAAATATTCCTAGACCAAATTAAAAATATTCAAGTAATTTTTAAAAAATAAAATTGAAAAAAATCGAATATTTTTAAATTCAGCAATTTAAAAAATTTAGCGGAGGTATAAATAAAATACATTTTTTTTTAAAGAAATTTGTTAAAAACATACTTAAAATGCTGAAATAATTCCGAAAAATTCCATATTACATCTTTCCAAACACTCACTATAGTACAGGCAATAGGGAATTTTACCTAGCAAAATTAATGGTAGTACTGGAAATCGGCTTTCTAGATGTTTTTTGGGTCGCTGAATCCGAACTTATAACTTCCCACCAAAATTTCCCCCGGCAACCACCCCAAATTTTGGTAAAGAGCCCCACAAAAAAGGTTTTTATTAAAAAAATCAATTTTTATATTGGTTTAGAAAAAAGTATCAAGAAATTCCGAAAGTAGACAAAATTTCCAAGAAATTAGATATATGACATTATGACTTAGGATGAAGGGGAAGGAGGATCTGCCTCGGAATATGCGCGCGGTGCTGCGTAAACTAAGTTGCGCAATTCCAGTTAACCACACACACGTTTACATTCGCCCTCCCATCTCCCCTCCGAACTTTCTCTATAAGGTTTACTTTAAGATTTTTGGGTCGCTGAATCCGAATTTTCAACTTTCTCCCAAAAATTTCCCCCTCGAACCCCCCACCCTCCCAAAAAATAGTTGTTTTTAACCTAAATTTCTTATTGTTTTAGGGGAAAAGCATTACGAAATTCAGAAACTAGACGAAATTTGCAACAAATAGGATATATGACATAATGAATTAGGATGAACGGGGAGGGTGAGGGCTGCATCTGAACATGCACTGCGGCTCTACGTGCACTAAATTTTGAAGTTCAGGCAATTGGGGATTTTATCTGGCAAAATTAATACTAGTTCTGGATTTGGACTCACTTTATGTTTTTTGGGTCGATGAATCCGAATTTCTAATTTACCACCAAAATTTCACCCGGCAACCCCCAAAAAATTGATTTTTGGAAAAAATTTGGTTTTTGAGAAAATCGCGCGGGGAATGTTCCGAGGCAGCCCTCTCCCTGTTTATCCTACGTCATAATGTCATGTATCCTATTTGTTGCAAATTTTGTCTAGTTTCTGAATTTCGTAATGCTTTTCCCCTAAAAGAATAACAAATTTAAGTTAAAAACAACTAATTGGGGGGGGGGGGTTCGAGGGGGGAAATTTTGGGGGTAAGTTAAAAATTCTGATTCAGCGACCCGAAAAACTTAAAGTAAACCTTATAGAGAAAGTTCGGAGGGAAGGTGGGAGAGTTAATGTAAACGTGTGAGTGGTTAAGTGGAATTGCGCAACTTAGTCCACGCAGCACTGCCGCGCATGTTCCGAGGCAGATCCCCCCTTCCCCTTCATACTAAGTCATAATGTCAACTATCTAATTTGTTGCAAATTTTGTCTACTTTCTGATTTTTTATTCACATTTCCCCTAAAACAATAAAAAAATGGAATTTTTTAATAAAAATCTTTTTTGGGGGCTTTTTACCAAAATTTGGGGGTGTTGCTGAGAGAAATTTTGATGGGAAGTTACAAATTCGGATTCAGCGACCCAAAAAACATCTAAAAAGCCGATTTCCAGTACTACCATTATTTATGCTAGGTAGAGTCCCTATACGGTCTCTATTGCCTGGACTACTAGGTGACGCCTAAAAAGGATGTTAATATTTATTAAAATTCCAAAAAACCCGTAAAATGGCTAATAAATATGAAATTTTGTTTAATTAAATCCATTGGACAATTAAATGTAAAAAAATGAAATTTTCAACTTCCGGCGACATGCTTCGAACCCGGGGCCTTTTCGGTTAGAAATAACACATTCTACCACAGTACCGCCGAGTTCACAAAAGACTGGTTGAAAATAAGATTGTGTTTTGAAATCGCAAAAATGGTGGAATACCATTACATTAATTTAATTAATTAAAATAACATAAATTTTTCAAAATTTTATTATTTTGCGTATGACAGGGGGTATTCAGCAATATGTTAAAAGAAAAAATCCAGTCTTTGTAACTAAAATAGTTTCCGAGTACGGACGCTGTGACGGCCAGACGGACAAATAGAGTAGCGAGACTATAATGGCTTCGTTAGATGGACGAAACCCTAAAAATATATCCCCAGGGATGAGAGAGGTATGCGGAAATACCTGAGATACCATCCGTGTTGACGTAAGAAAGATGCAACAGTGCGGGCTAACATTCCTAGAGACCTAACAAGGATGCCACTGTGCTGGCGTCATCTCAAGGATGATTCTGTAAAACAATATCTATTTATTATATATTTATCAAAAAATATAATTTAATTTTTATTGATTTTAAATTTATATTACATGTTATTCAATATATTTATGATTTTAGTACATCAGATTGTCATTAAATTTTAGTTATTGTCAGTATTTTTTTAAATTAAGTTAAACATTTTAATGAACTACTTAAACTAATATTTTATTTAACATAATTTTATTTTACTTAATTATATTTTTATATGTAAAAATAAATTTTATTTATTTATATTTTTACTTAATTATATTTTTTAAATGTAAAAATAAATTAAATTTATTTTTTTTTACAAAATTTTTATTATTATTTTTTAATTAACATATACATTTATATTTTTCATTAATATTGCTTTTTTTTTAATTCCGTGTAAAAATTTACTTATTTAAGTTAATGAAATGATAATTTTTTTTAAATAATTTCAGTAGTACCTTTAAACAACCGACACTTCTGGATCACACATATTGCCTGCCATCCGGAGGTGTTCGCTATTTAGAGGTAAATACACACAGATAGATAATAATTGGCACTTGAGAAATTTTTCAGTCTATAGAAATGTGCACTAAATAGAAGTATCAGCTATCATGAACCCGCCATGTCCGTTCTAGAGTACTTTATTTTAGGAACAGTATTTCGCTTAATTTTTTTTATTATAAGTTTAATTTGTAAATTATTATTTTTTTATCGATTCATTTTTACAAATACATATTTTTATGTCATTTATTGTAATAAGGCGATGTCTTTATTTAGCGAACTTCCGTTTAGCCAAATTGTTATAAAAAACGAATGTTTCTGCAGAATGTCAAACACTATGGTTTAATGCATAAATAAAAACTTCCATTTGTTGAAAATAATTTCTCTTTGGCAAATCTTTAAGCTATTTTCCCCTCTTTAACTCGCATATAATCCACAGTGTGGGGATAGTGAATTGCATTTGCCCTGCCTAATCAATTTTCACAGCTGGAGAATGTGTGTGCTTGTGTACTGCATAGTGCGTAATACTTCACAATATAAAATTAGTTTTTGGGGAACACCATAATGATACAAATATAAATATATGAAAATTAAATTGCCCTAAAGAAACATTCTTTTAACTTCAAAAATGTTAATCATATTAACTGACAGTTTAGTGCATAGGATTAAGTGTCTCATTTCCAATTGAAATGTATATTTGAATTGAAATTTGAATGAAATACAGTGTCGTGAAAAATCGAAGAGTGTTGAAAATATGATTATAAACATCTCGGCAACTAATTATCCTATCGACTTCATTCTTTATGCAAAATTTATGTTTTTATATTGTATTTTATATTCATACCTTAATATAAGCAATTTCGAAAATTTTTATATACCTTTTATCAGAACGAATAATTTGTGAGTCCGAATAAAATATTTCCTTATAATCGAGACTAATGGAATTTCTTAAGCTTCTTCTCATTATTACATACTAAATACATACCAAATTTCATGTCTCTAACTCAATTTGTTCTTAAACATTCATAAAAACCGATAAAATAACCGAAATGAAAAACAGTTTGCAGGATTAGCATCTATAGGTCACGGGAACTTTTTAAGACAGAAAGAAAAAATAACTCAAAAAGCAGCCAACAGACGGCGAGGGTTCGTGCGATTTTAGTGGAAATATCCAAATGAAACGGTTATATGAACTTGCGCTCCTAACCCAGAACTAGTTCACGTAAATTAACTTCACCAACAAAGCTTTATCCTTCATACACAGCATCCTTGATCACGTACACGGCTCACAACGGTGATCTAGTGCTGGATTAGGAGCACAAGTTCTTAAAACCGTTTCATTTGCATATTTCCACCAAAATCGCACGAACCAGCGCCATCTGACGGCTGTTTTTTGAGTTATTTTTTATTTCTGTCTTAAACAAATTCCCGTGACCTATAGATGCTAATCTTGCAAACTGTTTTTCATTTCGGTTATTTTTTCGGTATTTATGATTTTTTTACAGTTTATACGGACTTTTTGCCCACCCGGTATATATATATACATACATACATACATATATATATATATATATATATATATTTAAATCTCTGATCACATCCAAAGATATTTAAGATAAATGTTTTTTCGTTATAATTTAAATTAAAAAATGGTCTAAGTAAAAATAAAAGTTATTCTTTTAAAGGGTGTCTCTAGTTTAAAAATTTCTATAATAGTTCATTGACAATCATAAAAAGGCGATATTTTAAATAAATATATCCATGCTTTTAGGCGTTGTAAGTCATCTGAAATGTTCTTTTTCTTAACCCTTATGTCAAAGACCGGGTACCCGGGTACTTTTTTCTCTTTTCATCCCGTTTTCAGGGTGTTAATATCAAAAGAAACTAAAATGAATTTAGATCACCATTATTTATAGTATTCACTGTCTATATAGTACTCACTGTCTATATATCACACTTTAAAATTTGGAATTTTTTTTATTACTTTTTCGGGGCATTAAACATTTTAATACCTGTCATCAATGACCAGGGTACCCGGGTACCCATGAGAATTTTCTGTGAAAAAATACGAAAATTGATAGATTATTCAGATTTAGATCAATAAAACGTGAATTTAATTTGAAAAAAAGGGTTAAACATATTTTTTTAAGATAAAAAATATTTCATTAGGTGAAATTTTGTGGACAAGATGTACAATAGCAAAAGGTGCGGGAATGTACATCACATACTGGCTTTCCACATTGTTTACATGATTTTTTTTTTATTTTTTTTTTAGGCTCTAACAAGGACATCTGACACAAACCGCTTTTATCCTTCTTGTTTCATCTCGCTTTATGCTTTTTTAACTGTGTTTTGAACCTGTGGCAGCTTCAAATACTGTCAAAGATTTTTTTTTCATTTTACTTTCAATTCCCGATTTGATCGAAAAATGTATTATATCTTGTGCATTTTGCGATTGATCTTGAATTGCTGGAACCCTCACGATCTCACGTAATTCCCGCAAAAACAGGCGACAATTGTCTGTTTTATTTATAACCATATCATCATTTGCAGTATCTATAATGTAAGTAGCAAGTACTGCTAAATCCACATTATAGAAAAATAATACTAGTGTCCATGTGTTTGTCCGCCTATGTGTTGTATCTTGCCCCAATAATTTATCCATTATATCCAGTTTCCTTATAAAACTGAATCATTTCGAGTTTATCCTGTCGGTCCTGTGATGATTTTATCATGATGCATAGTAAACCTAGAATGACAGCTTTGTTCCTTTTTGGAACATACGTACAAATACTTATGCCATCATGAAATCCAAATTCTGTGAATAAAACGCGCACGATTTACATAGCCTTATTTCTTGGGGAATATAAGGTTTGGTTCTTTCAAAATGCCAAACTTTGTGAGATTCCATTATAATAAATACTTAGCCAAAGAAAAAGAAGAAAAAAAGTTATCCATGGTAATGCTTTGTCCAGAATCCTTGAACAGAGAGGTGAAGTCTTTATCAACTCTTTCATCTTGTTTTATTTCACGGTCTGTACCTGTTTTTCGGGTAAATAGTTGGCCGTTAAGAGATTAATAATTATTTTCATCACATACTCACCATATTTTGATCCCATATTTAGCTGGTTTAGACAGAATATATTGGGTGATCCTTTTTCTTCCTCGAAGCGGATATAACTGCTCATCAACCGTTTACTTTTCCGTCGATGTGTATTTTTTTAATAGGTTAGGATTTAGCATAGTCCATACATCACGAATTGCTGCAGATTTAACATTTTGAGGACATTCCACTCGTATGTTCAGGTTGACAAAACGAATAAATCTAAGAATATTCCAGAATCGGTCTACACTCATACTTGCTCGATAAAACGGATATACGTTTTCCACATGTCTAATGTGTGATCTTTGTTTGAATTGTTGACACCTGAAGTACAGTAGAATTCCGCGGAAAAATACGGTTAATCCGAACCGATTTTATTTAACGGATAAATGTCGAAAAAAGCGTGTAGAAGTTAGAATTACACAAAAAATGGCAGTAAAGCATATATTTTTTCTTTAAACATCTTGAACAGAATTAACAAAATACTCAATAATGTAATAGCACAACATATGCACACAAATATAAAATGTAAACGTGCACTGTAGGCCTACTGGAAGAACCCCATCTTAAAAAAATCTCGAATATAAGTTTGTTGACCAGTACTATAAAATTATTTTCTAAAATGCAAAAAAAGTATTTAATTCGGATGATAAAAATTTATTTTTCTTTTCAACAGTTTGATTTTGCAAATTATCTACAGAAATTTTTCTTCATCTCTCCCTCGTCGACGTAGTGACTGAGCTGTTTGCAGTTTCGCGATTTTGAACCGTTTGTAATGGGTTGTTACATAATTCCTCATCCTGAAGTTCATTGGATTATTTTAAACATCAAGAGTTATTAAACAAGGAATAACATTTTTTTTTCGAAAGTCGTGCAGGATTATCCAGCACACCTGACCTTAAGATACCGGATTAGAGGATCTTTACTGTACTACTGAGTACTTATAACTTTCATTTATTTTTAACACGCATCTTTTTCTTTTCTATTTTCATAGAAATTCACGGACAATTTGAATTTTTTGTAATTCGAACAGGCACCGGTCCCAAATAGTTCGGATTAGCGGGGCTCTACTGTAGTAATTATTTATAAAAAATGCATCAAATTCCTCTTCTCTAATGGCAAGCAGCTACACTGTATGAAATAGGGGTGTTTTATGGCTCGCGTATGTTAAAATCGCAGCAGGTATCCGGGTACCCCGGTCATTGGACACAAGAGCAAATTTTGGTCATTGACATAAGGGTTAAACTAAGTCAAGTTTTTTAAAAATTATATCAAGTAATAAATCTTTCACATATTATTTGTTTTTAAAGCAGAAAAAACTATTCACGTTGTCCTCTTTCATGAGAGGGTGAATGAAATGCATGAATATTCTATAAACACGTTTAAGTCAATGTCCCGCCATCATAGGGGACAGAGTGCATACACTGTAAAAACAAAATCTGTATTTTACCACAAAAGCTACTTTCCAAAACAATTATTGTAAAATTTACCAGCTGCGGTCTTTAAGAGTACTGTAAAAGATCTCAAGTCTGGGGAAATTCGCGTTGCTTTTGGCTGCGTAGTGCACGTGACAGAAAGAATTTGATTTTTACTTCACTTGTCGCTTGAATGCGTTTTCACAGCCTCGGTTCATGAAAAAATTACAAGATACAGTGCAGGGAAAATTACATTTGTTTTACGGTGTACCTAGTGTTCGATGTAAATCAGTAAGGAAGAACGGAGATCAGAAATTTGTATCTGTAAGTTGTTGTCTGTTTCTATCGTGCGATTTTATGGTTGTGCGTGATAATAAATATAGTAAATATGTTTCGTGTAAATGTAGATTTTAAATAATTCTTACTCGGAATTTTACAAATGTTGTACATAATTATTTCTAGAAAGTATTAATTAGATTTCTTCTAAATGGTTATATTTTCAACAGAAAAGTAAAAGATACTACACAAACAAATAATATATACTATATTTTTACTTTCAATATTTATTTATTTCTGTGTATGTATGTTAGAAATCGATAAGCATTATACACTACATTTGTCATTTCCTATTTTCCCTTTCAGAATCTTCGGAGAAGGTTACTCAAGGAGCTCCTAAGGCGCTTTCTTCTCAGTTTGTCCCTGGAAGTCAAGTGTTATATGTGGTAACGGATTCTGTATCTTTTCCTTCGTGCTGTATATTTTAATGAATGTTATTATTTGCATCCCTCAGATATGAGGAATATGAGGGGGATATGAGGGGCTGGCACTCAGATGCAAATTTGCCATTTAAAATCGTAGAATTACAAGTTTCAAATTACTACGCGTTATAAAATTTATTTAATGAGTGCCTATCCTCAAATAATCAGATTGTCAATAATTAGTCTAGCGGAACATCATACATTAATTTTAACAATTCTATTGCAAAGAATCACATAACTTATGTCACAATTATACCTTTAATGTACGAATTTAGTGGCTCCATTAAAGGTAAGAAAATAAAATTAATAGATTTTGTTCAGAAAATCAGACTGATACAATTTCAACAAGTTGGAAATTGCTCGTCAAACGTGGCAAATGAGGTGCGTTCGTATTATAGCTAGTTTTATAATTATTTTTTGCACCCCATATTGTACTGAATGTATATTTGTTTGCGCTTCATAAGTGCATAGTCTGTAACATCATTAAAATGCACTTCAATATTTTTTTCCCTTTGGCCGTAATGTAACGGAAAACTTTTGTCTGTCCCTGTAATTAAACTATACATCCGATTTTCACAAAATTGGAAATGGCTCGACAAAATTTTGCAACAATTATATATTTAAAATTTCAGATCATTCGGCAGGCTGTAACACCATTAAAATTCATTTGCAATAATTTTTTTCATTGGCCGTAATGTAAAGAAAAACTTTTGACTGTCCCTGTAATTAAACTATGCATCCAATTTTCATAAAATTTGAAATGGCTCGACAAAATTTTGCAACAAGTACATATTTAAAATTTCAGACCATTCGGAAGGCTGTAACATCATTAAAATGCACTTGCAATATTTTTTCCCCCATTGGCCGTAATGTAACGGAAAACTTTTGACCGTCCCTGTAATTAAACTATACATCCGATTTTCATAAAATTGGAAATGGCTCGACAAAATTTTGCAACAATTATATATTTAAAATTTCAGACCATTCGGCAGGCTGTATCATCATTAAAATTCATTTGCAATAGTTTTTCCCTTTAGTCGTAATGTAAAGAAAAAATTTTGACTGTCCCTGTAATTAAAGTATACATCCGATTTTCATAAAATTTAAAATGGCTCGACAGAATTTTGCAACAATCATATATTTAAAATTTCAGACCATTCGGCTGGGTAGTTTTTGCTCTGTTACATGCGGATAGACAGACAGACGGACAGACAAACAGACAGACGGACTGAACGACGACTGTAGGTGCTTCGTATTTATATAATTACGAACGCACATAATAACGATTTAATCATAAAAAAAACTCTTTTTTAATTTTTGCCAGTATTAAACAGTGAATATGTGGAAAGTAGTGCAGTATGTGTCCTCGATGTATCGTTCCCATTTCTTGCCATTAATATAAAGTACTATTCTTCTATACGCTACGAACAATATAAGTATTTTTCGGTCATACGCATTTCAAATTTCATTCATTTATTCGTTGAGAAAAACTGTGGTTTAAAATTATTTTCAGAAACCTTTTTTATATATCATCATCACCATCATCAACAACCGTTTTCAATCCACTGCTGGATGTAGGTCTCCCCCAGATTTTTCCAATGTTTCCTGTCTAGTGCTTTAGTCATCCAATTTACACCGGCTACTTTTCTGATTTCATCACTCCATCTTACTTGAGGTCGTCTTCTTGGCCGTTTTACATCTCTGGGATACCACTGTAGGGTGTTTGTGCTCCATCTATTGTCTTGTCTTCTTGCGATGTGCCCAGCCCATTTCCATTTTAGCCGTTTAATTCTTTCAATGATGTCAAAAACTTTCGTCTGACTTCTTATCCAGGTTATTCTTTTTCTGTCTCTTCTAGTTATACCTAGCATACATCTTTCCATACTTCTCTGTTTTGTTTGTAATCTTTGTACCATCCGTTTTGTTAACGTCCATGTTTCTGCTCCATAAGTTAGGACAGGCAAAACACATTGGTTAAATACCTTTCTTTTCAAACACAGGGGCATGCTACTCTTCAGAATAATATTGTTCTTCCCAAAAGCACTCCATCCATTTCTTATTCTTCTATTGATTTCATTCATGATACTATTATCAGATGATATTTCTTGCCCAAGGTACACATAACTTTGCACTTCTTTAATTTCAGTGTTGTTGTAGACGATTTTCTTTTTTGATGCAAATGAATTGAACATCACCTTAGTCTTTTCCAAGTTTATTTTTAATACCACATTAATGCTAGCTTCTGCCAAATCTTTTAGCATATTTTCCAATTCTTCAGGACTGTTACTGAAAATTAAAATGCCGTCAGTGAATCGGAGATGACTTAAATATTCCCCATTTATTCTAATCCCTTTGTTTTCCCAATCCAGCTTCTTGAAATATTTTCTAAGACAGCAGTAAAAAGCTTAGGCGAAATGGTGTCTCCTTGTCTTACCCCTCTTCCAAGCTTGATCTTTGCTTTTCCTTTGTCCCAGCGGATGGTTGCTGTTGCTTTCTTGTAAATCTTCTTTATAATATTGATGTAAGGTTTGTCTATACCAATGTCCTCCAGAGATTCTACTACTGCTGATGTGTAGACCGAATCAAATGCTTTTTCATAATCAATAAAGGCAAGGCAAAGAGGTAAATTATATATATATATATATATATAAATTTAACAATTGTATTTATTAACTTGTCCATTAACACTTAATTACAACTCGTTTAATGATATAACGATGCATTTTGAATACAATTATTTGTAATAATACTACTTATTCACCGATATTATTTGTTGCTTGTCTGATATCGTTTGAATGTATGTTAAATTAATACATAACAATTATTTTCGATTTATTATAAAATTAAACATAGTTTAATAATAAGTTATCACTGAACTAGTTTGGGTCATTCATACAGTATTATACGGTATTACGTATATTGAAGTGTAATTCATGAAGTCTCTTTTGATTCAAATAACTGCTGAACTAGTTTGCTACATTCATGAGCGTGATGTCTAACAGTAAAATAAGTAATGCGATACAGAAGTAAGTACACCGCAGGGCCACCTTGAGCTAATCCTTTGAGTAAGGGATAGCAATTTGAAAACTGGAGAGGACGAAGCAAAAATATCGATGCCAGCTTTATACAGAACAATCGATTTAGTAAGAAAAATATATTGTGCACACGGATACGATAATTAGTTGCTCGTAAAGCTTGAAAATACATAAAGCTGATGTGAGACGTTTTCTTTAAAAAAAAAAAAAAAAAAAAAAAAAAAAAAAAAAAAAACGTTTTCATCTATTTTGCAAAGACGAAGTGAAAATTTTTGAAACAAATAACATTTTTTTTTTTTTTTTTTTAAATCAAATTCGAATGATACTATAAGCAAGTATTAAGAAATAAATGTAACGTGATACAAACAGCTAAAAACGTAACAATGACTTTCCTTTTTATTACAAAATTTATTTCTATAAACTCAGTGCTTTTTATCATTAAACTCCAAAATTTTAAATTTTAAAATAAATATGTAGAGTGCCGCTCTTTTTTTTTCTTAAAAAAAAATTAGAATTCATTTCTGATTATTTTTTCTGTACAGGTTATTAATAACCCTATCCACTGGCACATTAATTGTTTTCTTACAAAATTAATGTTGCTTTAAATTAATGTCATAACCTAATCGATCGTTATTTCAAAACTCTTTGATACGTAATCGTGTCACTCATATCTAATTTACAATACATAACCACCACTTCCATGGAAGTATCTAACTCATTACATCAGTTATTTGAAGCAAAACGCACCTAAATTGCCACCATGTAAAAGTTTTTCGGATTAACCAATTTTTGCTTGCGGACTATCGGATTCGCAACAAAATTACTTTTATTGGAACTCCTTCAAAATAATGTTTAAATATTGTTTGTATTTGAAATCCTGTTTTAATAAATATTAACTTATATTTAAATTTTGAAGCAGAAAAACATGACATTATAATCTTCACTTTGAGAAATAAAATTAGATATTCAATTTCTAACATACATACGGAATTGCATAGATTAAATATTTGATGTTCAAAATGAAGCATATATATATTTAATATCCTGAGATTTCCCATTATCTTATTCTAGTAAAACAACACATCACTTTGCCTGACTGTCTTTGTGTGTGTCCGCGATGGCTAACAAAAACTACCTTCACGTAGAAGTCTGAAAATTTAGGTGAGGATAGTCGAAAACAGGTTCTGATGCACCTGAGGCTCAGATTTTTAGTATTTTAAGTGCCGGGGCTCCTGGTCCCCTTTCAGTTATTATGCACTAAATTGTTAATAACATGCCCTCCCCCCTTTTATCCAATATTCATTGTTATTCTAGCCTCTACTTTCAAGATATGCCGCTTAACCCTTGAGAGCCGTTGCAGGGCCCATTGAAGTTCGTGTGAAAATAAATTTTTAATAAAATACTTTCTTTTAAACTTATCTTCATATTTCGGATTCTTTTTTCCATTTAGTTATTCTTATGTTTCTACATTCCATATAAGACACTGGAGTCCCTAGAGAACCGTAGGGAACGGTACAGGGCCCCTTGAATATTTTGTGTGCCAAACATTTTTCACCGCCAATTTTTCTCACCTTCTCAGTGAATAAGTTTAAAGTTGAGTCTTGGACTCTTCTTTCGGACCAATACCCTCATATTTTTATTAGGGCCCTAGACCTAGAGCCTTTTTATAAATATTTAACCAATCTTTTGTGCATTTCTTTAAAATATTATTGTAGCGAATAATTCATACCCAATGCTTAATTTCGACTAATTGATGATCTAAAGCGCTGAGTACTAAGGCATCTTAACATGTTTTCATGTTATGGTCATATATTTAACTATCAGTTGGTCCCTTTTGGGCTTCCTATTTAAGCTCCCTTAGAAATTGTCTGATTCACTAGCTTTTTTTTTTTTTTGACAACTTCTTAGGTCCACCAGCTATTACATTAACGACGGAAATATTCCTCAGGGTTCAGCTACCACCAATTTTGAATAGTAATCTTCTTCGAGCTTTTGTTGCAGCTTCTTGAAAAATGATCCGATTTTATTACAATTTACTGGGATTCTAGGACACGGTTCTGAGCATTCCCCTCCATTCTTTGTGCATTTCTTTAAAATTTCCTTCTAATGATTACATAATCATATGCTTAATTTTGACTAGAACTAAAGTGCTAAGAACTAAGACCGTTTAACATGTTTTAACGTTAGGCCCTACTCTTAACTATCAGTTGGTCCCTTTCGACCCTTTAATATAGCTCCTTTAAAAATGGTCCGATTAACTATCTTTTTTCTGTAAAAAATTTTTAGGTCCTCCAGATATAGCGACAGAAATATTTCTCAGACTTCAGCTAGCACCAATTTTGAATAGTAATCTTCTTAGAACCTTTGTTGCAGCTTCTTGAAAAATGATCCGATATCATTAGAATTTTCTGTAACATAGGTAACATAGTTTTAGGGTCCACCAGCTACTTTAAAACTAAGAACTATATTCCAGTTAAGATCCTGGCCCCCAGGACCGGGTCCTTCTTTTTATCTCAGCTGGCACTTTTTTTAGCATTTATATCCTATTAGTACAGCTAGTACGTGAATAAATTCTTAGAAATATCCTAAATCTTATAACATTCGTCGACTTTGAAAGACAAAGTAAGTATGCTGTAAACTGTGAAAATCATAGAATATCACAAGAATTTACAAAATATTTTATTTGAAATTGAAAAATTTATTTTCTTCACGTACATTAAACCAATTTTTTATGAACTAAAAAAAATAACTATGCCTTTCCGTAGTTCAAAATGAACATTCAGTGGCATTTCAATAGATAATAAAATTTTAATTATTAAATGTTAGATTTTGTGGCCAGTGTTATGGTTATAAAAAATAACTGAAATTTAAAAATGTATACTATTAAAAGCGACCAGTTTGTTGTTTTCAAAATTAAATAGAATTGTCTAGAAACACCAAAAATAATATATTTTTTAAGGATAGACACAAAGTGTAATAAATTCGTCGAGATTAAACATCTTAAATTCTGGGGCTTCGGTGGCTGAGCGGTTAGGACACCGCGCTGCCAGCCGCCAAGCATCGAGAGCGGTAGAAGTCTGCGAGTTCGACTCTCGCTGGCTCCATTGCACACTCTTTGTGGAGCTGCCGGATGTAATATCTCTGTGTTGTAAATTTCATTGTGCTATCTCGTCCCTGTACATTGACGATGACTTAGATGTCAAGCACACAAATCAGATGTATGTGTAAACAAATAAATAAATAAATCTTAAATTCAAGCCAGAGCAGCGAAACGTAGTGTAGGCTGTCATTACCAGGTGATTATACATTGAAGACACGTCGAACTTTCTATAGTTTCATTTAAAATCACAAAACCAGACATCATTACTTCGATGTCGAAAAACTTAAGACACTAAAAATTTAAAAACAAAGTAATTAAGATAGACATACTGTAAACGGCTTAAACTTGCATAATCTTTTAAAAAGAAAAAAAAAAAACAGAGCTGCCTCTTATATCACAACCACACAATATATACATTTAGATAAACCAGTACGTCACACCACACATTTGCCGAAAAATTTACATAAAGCAAGATGCTGGAATTAATCAGTAACAGAAGAAAAACTCCCCGCATTCAGCCGTATGCGAAGACTTCGTAGAATGCGAAGTGTCTGACAAAAGAGCGGAGAAACCAGCAATGTGTGGATGCAAACTATTTCTGCTCGTAGCTCGGGATGAGGTATTGGCAGGAGGATTAAAAATACGTTAAACACACTTAACTTGTGAAAAATTCGCATACCTACCTGTCAAAGTGTAGTGTTAATATCAAGAAATAAAAAGTAATGCATTATACAATAGTGTTTTAAATTCCACAAGACATGATGAATTTATTCGTTATTTCATATTAAAATTAATTTTATCTAAATTCTGAGACAGATACTTAATAGAATTTCAGATGTTTTAAAAAATATATATTTCTTTCAATGAAGTTTTTTTTTTTTATCCAGGGACAATTTTATAATATTATCTATGAATATGACTGACTTTTAAAAATATGTCGTGGGAAAAAAGTCAACTCCCCGTACTAACTTCTCAACGAATTGTCGTAGAACAAAGGTACTTGTACTTAACAATCGTAAGTAAAGTCTACTTTTAAATTATGTATATAAAATTTGATTTGGAGGTCATCTATATATTAAAACGAACCCAAACTTAATTTCTTTCAATGGCAATACCAAATTTTAACAAAATATAACAAATATTCGGTTCAAACAATGCGTAGACACCAAATTTCAGGTCATTTAAATGGTAAGTTTTGGAATTATAAACATTCAAAAGATAGTGCTTCTAATGTTAAATTACATTTTCATTAATATCTCCTGAAATTACACTTCTAATGTTACGGTTTGTTTTAATATGCAGTTGGCCCTCTAAACAATTTTTTATCTATATTATTTAAAAGTAGACTTTATTACCAATCGTGTGAAACCAGTAACTTTCTTCTACGATAATTTTTTGCACAGTTAGTAAAGGGTGCTAACTTTTTTTTTTTCCCACGACTGTACGTAGAAATATAAAGAACTGAATTCTCAAGTTTCATTATAAGTGGAAAATATATAGTGCGCCAAAAATATGCATGTATAAATGCCGCAGAAAAACTTTTAGTGAGCATTGAAATATAATAAAAAAACAATACATTAAACAACAGTCTCATAACTTTCAAATGACATGAAGTATTACATTTAATTTCCCTTATCATTCTTACTTATCTTAATTGCTAGCAGTGAATCATTCCGTTACGGATTGAGATTACGCAAGAGTATCTGTAATTTTTCCCAAGATAGTTTTAAATGCTGTATTCAAATTTCAGAATTCCATTATTAAATATTTAGTAAAATGGTGGAAATTGTACAAAACACTTATATTTAAACTCGTAGCACCATTTAAAGATAAAATATTTTATGTGCTTTTCAATTGGAAAAATAATTAGAACACTAAATGAAATAAATAAAGAAAGGCATACTTGAATACAGTTTAAAATAAATTTACAAATGTTAAAAATACTAAATGCATTAAAAGTACATTTAGTAGACGTTTCGACAACGAACCCAAAGGCCTCATCATACAATTTAACCATTGTAAAACAAACATCAGAGAAAATTAAGTACAGTTAAAGTTAAAGTAATTTTTTCAGAAACGAACAATATTCACCAGGATTGGAACAGGCTTCATTCAAAGTTGGCGATCGTATTTGAGTAAATGAGGCTTCTAAGAACATTCTACCATGGTAACTGTTACAACCTGATTTGAAAATGCAAGCGTTCGTAAATAGCGGGATGTGATAGCGGGAATGCTTGACAATTTTTTAATTTAGATTTCATCTTCTGAAAGATGACCTTCAGACGAATTTTCATTGATCTGCAAGTTCCAGCAATGTAAACGCTATCACAATCTTTACAGGAAATGACAGAATCAACACCAGTTAATTTTTCCTTATCATATTTAAATATTATATATGAGATATATTGAATAGAAAAAACAATTCAGAAATTTTTGCAGTAACCATGCCCGTAAGGCATGGTGACGTCACGGCGACGTCGTTGTGAAGTCACACTGTGATTTTGTGACCATCGATGTGACGTCACGTGACGTCGATGTGACGTCATAGTGACTAGAATGCGAGGTCGTTATGGCCTTTTTAGAGGTCGTTTGTGACGTCACATTGTGACCACTCTGTGAAGTCACGGTGTGACAAAATTGTGAAAAGTGTGTCATTTGTGACTATTTTGGCATTAACTTTGTGACAAACCTGTGACGAAAGCGACAATGCTTTGAAGTCACACTGTGACCAATTTGTGAAATATGTGTCATTTGTGACGAACTTGTCATAAACATTGTGATTTCAAATGAAAATCAAATTTCAAATTAATTGCTTAAAAGACGCAAATAGTGAAAATGATTCCATGCTGGGACTCGAACCCGGGCCATCAGTACAGTGCACTGACATTCTACCGACTAAATCACATGGAACGATACCCAGGCTGAAAAATTTCTCACTATTACATGTTGGCAAGGCTACAAACGCAGCACAAGATGGAATATTTAGCGTGAGACACCAACATGAAAAACACGAAACTTAATTAAATCCAGCATCGATTGAAATTATATTAATACTTGGAAATTTTTCCAGCGAGAACCATTCGCCTTGCATACAATATTTCAAATGAAAATCAAATTTCAAATTAATTGCTTAAAAGTCAATTTTAATTTGAAATGTTGTATGCAAGGCGAATGTTTCTCCCTGGAAAAATTTCCAATTATTAATATAGTTTCAATCGGTGCTGGATTTAATTAAGTTTCGTGTTTACCACATGTCGTGGCTCACGATAAATATTACATCTTGTGCTGTGTTTGTAGCCTTGCCAACATGTAATAGTGAGAAATTTTACAGGCTGGGCGTCGTTCCATGTGGTTTAGTCGGTAGAATGTCAGTGTGCTATACTGATGGCCCGGGCTCGAGTCCCGGCATGGAATCTTTTTCACTCCTTTGCGCCTTTTAAGCAATTAATTTGATATTTGATTTTCATTTGAAATATTGTATATAAGGCGAATGATTCTCTCTGGAAAAATTTTTAAATATTAATACAGCGATGAATTTTAAAATAAACTTTTGCTGTAAATATAAAATCTTATCTTTTTACCGTACTTTTTAGCAAAATATCGCTATTTTGGAGTCCTATTCTTCTAAAACATTTTAAATTTTTCCACTTAAAAAACAATGCTTATCAACTGCCATATTTTTTTATTAAGTTCTATGCTTGATATTGAGTTCAAGCTTGATATTTAGAATGTGTAAGTTTTTTTAATTTGTTGTTATTTGTCATTGCTTTATTAAATATGAACATGGAGACTAACGGATATTAATACAACTATTATTTATAGAGCGGCATGATAAGCGATATTTATTTAAATTTTTTATTCCCGTGTATATTGTATTTTGTGAATATGAGCTAAATAGATTTGGTATGCTTTATAGGAAAAGACTGATCTAGGAAATAGAAAAAAAACGAGTAAGAAAAATCATGCGTTAAGCATAGATTATAAAATACTTTCCAACACTTTCTGAATGCTTTAACAAGACATCGTAATTTAGGGAATTGACTTAAATAAGATAACTAAGTAAACATTTTAGATAACGCATAAAACATTTGAAAAACTGATTTCAGCAGTTACCGTCTACAGCCAAATAAGTTTTCCAATTCCTTTGAACAGCCCTGTATTTGATCTGTATATTCATACACTGAAAAAAATGAAGTACTCAAAAATGAGTAAACCGAAGTACTCATATCGAATTGAATATTTTTGGATACAAAATGAACCTATGCTTTCTCTATTTTGAAACATCACATGTTATCAAACCCAAACAAACGAATAGTTTTGTACCCTGTAATGGTTCATTTCATTTATGGCGGCATATATGATGTTTATTAATGTAAATATTAAATTATGCACAGCATTTTAAAAATAATTTAAAAGTGCTTGGAAATAATGCTCTTGTCATAAAAATATTCGATTTGAGTATCTTGTTAAGAATTTTGCTATTTTCTTAATAAATAATCAATTAAACATTTCATGTTAAGAACTTTGAACGGGAAATAAATGTCAGTACATTTTTACTTTAAATTTTAGGTTTTTTTTTTTTTTTTTTGGGGGGGGGGGCAGTGCATAACGTTTAATATTTGATCACAACCATGGAATAAAAAATGAATACATGTGTTTCTCAACTTTGAGTACATTTGGATCGGAGCTATTTTGAGTATGTGACGCATTTAAAATTGAGTACTTCTTACTCAATTTTGAGTACCCATTTTTTTAAGTGTATATATACTATATAATGGGAAAATTTAGTTTAGCAAGAAAACGCCTAACAGGTTGAAATTCTTTTTCAGCAATTTATACTAATGTAAGGAAAGATACTTGAATACTTTTGTACAACCCTGTAGTTTACCTAGAATCTTTGTTACACGCCACTATTTAGTTAAAATTTAATTGAAACTAAGACACTCTTAAAACTGCTGAAATCACATTTCCAGAAATTATCATTTATAGACGGCCATGTATCCATTTCCTTGCGTGACCCTGTGTATCATTTTATCCATATTCTACAAACATTTATTGGTAAATTAAATGCAGTTCAGCGAAAAAAAACATAACTCATTTAAAAACCACCTTTAAGCATTTTGCGCCCATACCCAGTAATCCTTACGAATAATTTTGTGTAGCCTTGTATAGGAATTATAGCATTTATATACACGATACTATGCATAAATATAGAGAATCATAAAAGCGTTATCATAATTAAAAATACATTTCCAGCAATCATCGCTAATGAACAGTACTTCGGATACAATATAGTATCTGAAATATTTTGGGTGTCCCTGTAAATGCTATATCTAACAAAAACATAGCTGTGAAAAAAGGGAGCCAAGTTCTGTAAAGACAATGGCAAGAAAAGAAGTGATATCTAAGTGGGTGCCAAGTTCAAATAAAATTCACTCAAACTTACCTACTGAAGTATTATAGCATTTTTTAAATTGTTTAGAAATAAAAATTATTGATAGCATATTAATAATAAATCTAGAACTTGGCAAGTTTTTACTTACGAGTCATTTATTTTTAATAATGACATTATCATATCAAATCTTGTTATTTCATGATTGGAAGCCTTAATTTGAGTGAGCTCCTTCACCTTGAAGGGCGGTGGGATAAAATATATCCCACCTAATTTAACTGCAAAATTCCACATTGATACTAGAATTCAGGACTAAAAAGTTTAATTTTATTAAATACGTGAAAAGAAGCTTTTACCCATTTTGAAATAAATTTATTTTGTAAATTCTGGTGTGATTCAATCATTTCAGCATTTCACGAATAAAAGTTATTTGCCCCTGAAAGGGTTAAAGGGGTACAGTCTCTAGAGTGATGACCAAGGACAAGCGTAAGTATATCTGTCTCTTTGTCAGGCATCTTAGTCTGTTTGCATTGAGGTTTCTGGAGGTGGGTGCTAGAGTGATAACCAAAGACGAGCGGGAGTGTATCTGTGTATTTATTGGTTTATCAAATCTTTAACATGCGTCATTTTATTATAATAATATCTATATTATTTTTTTTTGTAATGTCATTGAAATTAATATTAACATCACCATTTTATTAAGACATGAAATTGATAGGCATAACATTTATAAAAAACTTGCCAAGTTCTAGATTTATTATTAATATGCTATCAATAATTTTTATTTCTAAACAATTTAAAAAATGCTATAATACTTCAGTAGGTAAGTTTGAGTGAATTTTATTTGAACTTGGCACTCACTTAGATATCACTTCTTTTCTTGCCATTGTCTTTACAGAACTTGGCTCCCTTTTTCACAGCTATGTTTTTGTTAGATATCATTACTTTTTTAAAGTTACAATATATTTAGACACTTTACTTAATGCTTTTTAATGTGTTTACATGTGACTATTTTATTCACCAAGCAACATTCAATTATAAATTAAATTTCCTGCAACAAACTATTTAGCTGTCAGTTTGCGGCAGAAATCTATATTTTAATACTGCTACATTGAATGCATGTTTTCAGACGAAATGTATTGATTCGAAACTTTTATTGTTTCTGAAACAACAATTTCTAATTTTTTAATTAATTTTTCAACTACATTTCAGCAGTGAAATTACGCTTGAAATTATTGAATATTAATTATGTGAATTATCACACTGCTAACAAAGCATAAACCAACTTAGTGAAAAATGTCCAAGCCGGGAATCGAACCCCGGTCCCTGGAACAGATCTCCAGAGCTCTACCACTAAACCACAAGGACGATGTCCAGCTTGGCATTTCTCACTTATATAAGTCGGTAAGGCTGCTGCCGCAGCACAAGAGGGAGAAGTCTTCATGAGCACACATTCTAGCGGCGTAACATGAGACGCATATAAACCCAGCATCGGTGAATATACAATTTTTAAATTAATTTTTCAACTGCATTTCAGCAGTGAAATTACGCTTGAAATTATTGAATATTAATGATGTGAATTATCACACGCAAATAAACCCAGCATCGGTGAATATACAATTTTTTAATTAATTTTTCAACTACATTTCAGCACTGAAATTACGCTTGAAATTATTGAATATTAATGATGTGAATTATCACACTGTGATAATTCAGTGTGATAATTCACATCATTAATACTCAATAATTTCAAGCGTAATTTCACTGCTGAAATGTAGTTGAAAAACTAATTAAAAAATTGTATATTCACCGATGCTGGGTTTATTTGCGTCTCATGTTACGCCGCTAGAATGTGTGCTCATGAAGACTTCTCCATCTTGCGCTGCGGTAGCAGCCTTACCGACTTATATAAGTAAGAAATGACAAGGTGGACATCGAACTTGTGGTTTAGTGGTAGAGCACTGGAGATCTATTCCAGGGACCCGGGTTCGATTCCCGGCTTGGACATTTTTCACTAAGTTGGTTTACGCTTTGTTAGCAGTGTGATAATTCACATCATTAATATTCAACAATTTCTATTAAATTCCTATATTAAATTTTCCAATTAAATATCCTATAGCTGGGCCTGCTTTTTTGTACTGAAAGTGAAAAATAAAGTTATGTGCTTATGCCACACTATGTATTATTCATCCATGGGTGCCGGCAAAGAGGTAGTGCAGAGGAAGGATAATGCCCCTCCTTAGATTTTCAAATTTAATTAACTAAATATCCTTTTCTCTGATGATTTTGAAAATAACAAGTGGGTAAGTGTGATCGCAGATCGCACAGAGGGTTTCGTTTAATATTCCTTTCAAAACGCTTTATCCTTTTGAAAAATCTTAGTTCCACATTTCGCAACCAGGGGCGCACTCTATTCTAAACAAACCTTTATCCGAACGAAACTCTGTTTTACATATTATCCGTAGATATATTAGTCGAGGGGATTGAGCCCATAGCACCGAGATAAGTAGGCGCACCTGGCGGTAAAAAGTGGAACTAAAATATGTAAGGCTATGGTGCATAATATGAAAGATTGGTCAAAGGGGTGTCGGCAAAAGTTAGAAAATGGTGGGTCCCCGGGTGAAAAGGGTGGAGGTTAAAAAAATAGCTTAAAATACACAAGTTAGAGCCCGGAGGAGTAAATAATATAAGACTTTCTGAAAATTTTATGATTTGTCGTGTGGTCCGAGTTATTCAGCTATACGTATGCAAAAAGTCATGTCTCCAACTTAATTAGGGGCTCCCTTAGATAGAATTGTTTAAAATACATATGTGGTAGCTCAAAGGGTTAAGCGTAAGACTTTTTCAAGATTTTATGATTTGTCGCCTGGCCTCAAGTGTTCTGCTAAAAGTATGCAAAATTTCCAAGTCTGCAATTAAATAAGGGGCTCAGTTAGAAAGAATTGCTTAAAATACGCATGTGGAAGCCCAAAGGGTTAAATGTACGACTTTTTCAAAATTTTATGATTTGTCGCATGATGTGTTCAGCTATAAGTATGCAAATTTTCACGCCTCCAACCTAATTAGGGGCTCACTTAGAAAATATTGTTTAAAATACACATGTGAGAGCCCGAAGGGCTAAATGTACGACTTTTTCAAAATTTTATGGTTTGTCATTTGATGTGAGGTGTTCAGCTATAAGTATGCAAAATTTCACGCCTCCAACCTAAATAGGGGCTCACTTAGAAAGAATTGTTTAAAATACACATGTGGGAGCCCAAAGGGTTAAATGTACGAATTTTTGAAAAATTTATGATTTGTCGTTTGATGTGATGTCTTCAGCTATAAGTATGCAAAATTTCACGCCTCCAACCTAAATAGGGGCTCACTTAGAAAGAATTGTTTAAAATACACATGTGGGAGCCCAAAGGGTTAAATGTACGAATTTTTGAAAAATTTATGATTTGTCGTTTGATGTGATGTCTTCAGCTATAAGTATGCAAAATTTCACGCCTCCAACCTAATTAGAGGCTCACTTTGAAAGAATTGTTTAAAATGCACATGGGGGAGCCCAAAGGGTTAAATGTTCGACTTTTTCAAAATTTTATGATTTCTCGTTTGTTGTGAGGTGTTCAGCTATAAGAATGCAAAATTTCACCCCTCCAACCTAATTAGGGCTCATTTAGAAAGAATTGTTTAAAATACACATGTGGGAGCGCAAAGGGTTAAATGTACGACTTTTTCAAAATTTTATGATTTATTGAATGATGTGAGGTGCTCAGCTATAAGAATACAAAATTTCAAGTCTCCAACGAGTATAGTTTCTGAAAACGGGCTCTGTGACTGACAGAATATCTCAATTTGCTGATTTTCTGTAAGCAAATAAACCTAGGTAAACCTCCAGTAAGTAGATTGGTTTACAATGGAAGTCTATGGGAATTTGACGAAATATTAGAGATATCGCCAAGGTGGCGTCACTTTTGGCGACTAATTTTGGTCGCCAAATTTGGCGATATATCGCCATGTTGGCGAGAAACTTGGCGGTATTTGGCGACAGAAAGTAAAGTGTATAAATTTAATAATCCTAATTCTAAATATATTATCCAAATGCTAGATAAAATTGAAATCATGAAAAAGTATACATTCACTGTCTTAGATATCAAATGGATAAAATATAGCCTGAAAATTTAGTTTTTTAATGCTTGTATCGTGCACTTTATTTATTATGCCCCCCCCCCTCCCCTTTAGTGACAGAATTTACCATTTGCTATCCACTAATATATTTTCATTCCTTATGCAGCTATAACTCGTGACTGCTTAAAATATTTCTCTTCATTTTTAAAGATTTTTTAAGTTCATATTTTTGTCACACTGTGACTTACAATATAGTGGTTTTTTTGTCACATATGTGACGTGACGTACGTTACATAGCAGTGACATAACAGTGACGTCACATTTTTTTTTAATTGCCAGAAAAATATAATTTTACAGTAAATAACATGTTTTAAAGAATTTTCGTAATTTTTTAAAGTTTTCTAAGAAGTTCACATCTCAGTCACAATGTGATATCACTGAGTGGTGGCATTTTGGTCACAGATGTGACGTGACCCTAAAGCAGAGTTCGAAACACTGGTATAATTCATCCGGGAAATCTCTGTTGAATGAAACAAAATAATGACCTCCTGTACATGCAGTCGAAACCAAAGCTACTTAATATCATCCATGGCCGGGTGAGAGAATTTCAAGATATTTAAGAATTACAATATCTTCCTGTAGGAGCATACTGTGCTTTCAAAAGAGGAAATTTAAATTCAAAAATATTCCAGCAATCTCTTGAAACGGATCATATCCCGCTATTTCCGAAGGTTTGTATTTTGAAATCAAGTTGTAACAGTTATCATAGTAGATTTTTTCTAGAAGGCTGGTTTACTCAATTACGTTCGCCGACATTGAATGAAGCCTGTTCCACTCCTGGTGAATATTGTTTCTTTCTGGAAAATTAATTTTAATTGTACATTAGGATGGTCACAAACTATATGGGAAAAATTTATCTTAATATTTTCTTATGGGAGACCCCTCTAAAGTTGCTAATTAGTTAGAAAATGAGATTCGCAAAGTTTCAGCTCAATTGAATAATAATAATCCATGCCTCATCAAGATTGAAATCATGAAAATTCGGTATTTTTTGGCAAAAAATTTTAGTTTTTCTTTCATTAACTGAAAACTATCTGTTTTAGAAATCTGATTATTGTTTTATTTCATAGGAAATGCTGTTGCTTTGAACTTTCACTCTCATCAAAACCTATATTTAATGACATTTAATATTTTTCAGGTCAGCTCGTGAGACATACTATCATACTCTGCATTTTTGAAAAATGACAAATGGATAATTTTACTTACTTTTGATAATTTTTTTTGTATTTGAATTAAAAAGCAAATGAAATTGAACAATTTTTGTAACTTTAAAAATATTTCATGAATTTTATTTAATAATTAATTATCTAGTTCTGTGCCTGGAAAGAAAGATCTCCTCAATTTGCATTGCAGTTGTAGAGTATTTAAGCGGAACATCTGAATTTCTCTTCTTACTGGGTTGAGCAAAAAGCTCTGGGAAGACAGTTGTGTTGTTAGGTGCAAATTAACAACAAAAGCAACAAGGACTATTCTTCAAAGTAGAGACCATCATAGGCCACGACTTCCTGCCATCGTTCTGCCAGATTCTAGATTTGCTGGAAATACAAAATTTGTTGCCACACCAGCACCTTCACCCTCATTAATCTCATCGACTGCTTTCAGAATCGTTAGACCTTTTCTCCAATAATGCCGGAGCAACACACGCAAATCATACTGTTCAACAGGCATTTTGGAGCCAAAATTTCGGAACACCTATAGATATATCACTAGTACTTCTATATACGATACAAATTCTCATAACTATTAGATTAAAAATTTCCCAGACCTTTTTGCTCAATCTAATATAAGAAGGCTGTTTTTGTTACCTACTAGCGTTATATATTTCCATTCATTACGCCCCGCCCCCTTTCGGTATGATGGCAGAAAATCAAGATTTGTTATAATTGACCACATGTCTCAAATCACAAACAGTAATTTACCAAGTAGTTGTAATGTTTTACGTATTTTATAATATTTGCCAAATGAAATTGAATATCAGAGAAGCAGTTAGAATTACAGTTATACCCACCAGTTAACCACAGACTTTAATTTTAAGAGGAATTATAATACGACTCTGCAAGCAATTATTTCAAAAACAAAGAAATGAGCTCATCAAAAACAGATTTATAAATTCCGATTTAGAGGAATCTATTGTTCACAGGGAAGATGTAAATGTACTTCCTCATTTTTTGATTAAAGAAAATGTAGAGAGGATAGTAGTTTTAAGTAGTTGCGGAGATGAAGAACAGTTAATAGAAATTCCTCAGTTTGAAAATAGCATAGCAATAACTCAGGCAAAAGCTGTATTTTCGGCAGTTGAAAAATGGGAGGAAGTTGATAAATTCCAGGAAATGTGTTTTAATACCACTGCAGTAAACACTGGTCGCCTCAGACGAACCTGCATTTTGCTATAGCACTTATTAAAGAAAATATTTTCTTATTTACCATGTCGCCACCATAATTTAGAAATTATCCTAAAGCTGTTTTTTGTTGTAAAGTGGACACAATTACTGCCACTCATCTAGATACTTAAAAATAATTTCAGATGTGTGGCCTAAGTTAGTTCACACTAAGTATAAAAATGCTATTGAAGATGAAATATTGGATATAAAATACTTAATTCAGAAGAAATTTCCAGTTTTTTTTTTCAGAATATTTAAAAATGACCTGCGCAGGGATGATTTTGAAGAAAATATCCTATTTTGTGTTTTCAGAGAACCTGGTACTATTCATCATGCCAGATGGATGGCACAGACCAATTAGAAAAAAAAAGGTATAGAGCTTATTTTGCTTATTTATAATCAATATTTATTGTCAAATCGTGGTATAATGCTCTCATTCCCACTTTGCCCTCAACCAAGTCTTGAAATTAATAAAATGACTTGTTGACTACAGAAAAATTGATAAATATCTTACAGACAAAGCACTCACTATATAATGATAAACTGCCTTTGTACCATAACTAGGATAAAGTTGCATTTTCATTTTTAGATGATACTTGACACCTGTAAAATTAATGTTATTAATGTCATTAATTAATGTCATTTGAGGAAGAAAATTATGATGATACTTTTAATGTAAGAACAACAAAAGGTTTCAACGAAGTGGATTATTTATTGGAGAAAGAATTAGATGTTTTTGTTTTATCTCAAACGGTAAATTTTAAGAGATTTTATATTCGTAAGCCATTTTTAAATACCAATCCCAAAGTATGTTATGAAAATAAACATCATTTAAAAGAAAAAAAAAAGTGAATGGCTTTAAGGTTGTCAATGATACAGCTGAAAGAGTAATAAAATTAATCTGAGATTTCAAATACTGTTTAACAAAAGTCGAAGAATAGAAAGAGTTTCTGCTAAAAATGTATCTGAATATAGAAAAACTTTTCAAGACTCTTCAAAAGCCACCTTATCTAAGCCATCACAAACTTACTGTGACAATTGTAAGGGGTAAAAATTTCTTTTTTTTTTTTTTAATTTATTTTATTTTTTTTTTTTTATTTTTTTTTTTTGTAATGCTTCTTTTCTTGTAACACAGCATTAATAATAAAATGCATTTGAACATTATTTATTCTATTTTTTTTTTTTTTTTACATTCTTTACACCTTTTTCTATTAATTCTTTAAGTTTTGATTTTGATTTCTTTTCATTAACGTTATTTTTTTAATTAAACCCTTTATTATGTACAAAATGAAAACGAAAAGGTGAAAAGCAGATGAAAAGGAATGTTACAATGTTTTTTCGCATTTTCATAAAAAGTCAATTTTTAGGTTTCATATCGTGTCTGGATCTTAAAAATGCGCATATATTTAAATCTATAAATCTTTACAAAAAATGGTATGTGTTTCTTTAAGATGAAATAAGATCAGTATTATGTTTTTAGGTTTAATTTTGTGCCTTTTATGAAGAAAAAACAGCATTTTTTTTGCAAAAAATCACGTTTTTTTTCAAACTTTGACCTCTATGAGGTACGGGTTGACATTATCAAAATGAGCTGAAACTTCGCCAATCTCATTTTCTAGCCAATTGGCAACTTTTTGGGGGGTCCCACGAAAAAAAATTCGAACATTTATTTCTTGTGACCACCCTATTGTACATGATTTGTTCTGCTGTTTGTTTTACAAACGTTAATTTGTTCTGATGAAGTCTTTCTGTCGCTTGACTAAAGTCTACTAAATGTATTTTTTATGTTTTTCTATTTTAAACTTTTTATAAAATTTATTTTAAACTGTATTCAAGTCTGTCATATTTTATTATTTTTATTTAGTCTTTTAATATATTTTAATTGAAATGCATATAAATTATTTTATTTTTAAATGGTGCTACGAGTTTAAATAGATGTTATGTGTACAATTTCCACCGTTCTACTAAAAGCTTTAAGAATACAATTCTGAAATTTGAATTCAACATTTGAAACTATCTTGAGAAAAATAGTAGATGCCCTATCGAAATGCCTTTAGATAATGGAATGATTCAGTACTAGCAATTAGAATTACATAGGTATCGTAAGATAAATTAACTGCAATACTTTGTCATTCGAATGTTATGAGACTGTTGTTTAATGTATTAGATTTTTATTATGTTTACTTACGCACTAAAAGTTTTTCTGCTGCTATATACATGTAAATTGTTTGGCACATTATATCCATTTCCACAATTAATGAAAGATAAGAAGTCAGTTCTTGTTATTTCTACGTACATATTTTTAAAAGACAGTTGTATTCACAGATACTATTACAAATTTGACCCTGAATAAATAAACGTCATTTAAATAAATTTCTTTTTTAAACAACAACTGAAATTCTATTTTAGTGAGTCTCTCTGAAGTTAGATAAAATTAACTGTAGTATTAAATAAAGAATAAATTCACCATGTGTTGTGGAATTTAAAACACGATTGTATAATGTATTATTTTTTTTATTCCCTGATATTCACACTGCATTCTGTGCCTATCCTTTAAAAACTATATTATTTTTTTATATTTCTAGAAAACTCTATTTACATTTCAAAACCACAGCCTGCTCGCTTTTAAAATTATACATTTTTAAATTACAATTTCTTTTATAATCATGACACTGGCCACAATATTTAACATTTAATAATTAAATTTCTATTATCTTTTAAATGCCGGTTGTATAAAATACCTACAATTTAATGCTATTTCCAAACTACGGAATGGCATCGAGATTTTTGTTTTGTTCATAAAATATCCTGTTAATGTACGTGAAGAAAGTAACTTATTTAATTTTAAATAATTTTTTTCGTAAATTCTGGTGTAATTCTGTATATTTCACATTCTGCAACATACTTACTTTGTCTCTCAATTTCTAAGAATTTATTCACTTATAATGGCAAATCTCAGGATATTTAATATAAATATGTTTCATTTTCGACCTCAAGTATTTTGTCTATGCTATCCTATATTTACGTTAGAAATTCAATATCTCCTTTTTATTTCTCAAAGTGACATTTTTAGTATTATGTTTTTCTGCTTCAAAGTTGTAATATAAGTTAATATTTGTTAATAGATGCTTTCAAATACTTAAAAATTTTTAAATAATATTTTTAAGGAGTTCCGGTAAAAGTAATTTAGTTGCGAATCCCCTAATCCGCAAGCAAAAATTTATTAATTTGTAAAACATTTACATGGTGGTAATTTAAGTTCGCTTTGCTTTGAATAATTCATTATTTGAAATCAAGTTGTAACAGTTATCATGATAGATTGTTTTTAGAAGGCTGGTTCACTCAATTACGATCGTCGACAGTAAATGAAGCATGTTCCATTCCTGGTGAATATTGTTTTTTTTCTGAAAAAATAAATTTAATTTCACTTAATTTGTTTTCCTGTTTGTTTTACAAAGGTTAATTTGTTCTGACGAGGCCTCGCTGTTGTTGGCTAAGGTCTACTAAATGTATTTTTGTGTTTTTAATATTTTAATCTTTTAATAAAATTTATTTTAAACTGTATTCAAGTCTGTCTTACTTTATTATTTTTATTTAGCCTTTTAATATGTTTTAATTGAAATTAACATAAATTATTTTACCTTTAAATGCTGCTACGAGTTTAAATATAATTTATTTGTACAATTTCCACCGTTCTAGTAAAAGCTTTGATAATGCAATTCTGAAATTTGAATTCAACATTTAAAACTATCTTGGGAAAAATTATAGATTCTCTTGCGAAATGCCTTTAGGTAACGGAATGATTCAGTACTAGTAATTAGGATTCAATAGGTATCATAAGATAAATTAACTGTAATACTTAATGTCATTCGAATGTTATGAGTCTTTTGTTTAGTGTGTTGTTTGTAGTTTTTATTATGTTTAACTGGGCACTAAAAGTATTTCTGCGGCTTATATACATCTAAATTGTTTGGCAAACTATATCATTTTCCACTATTAATGAAACATGAGAAGTCAGTTCTTTTTATTTCTACATACATATTTTTAAAAGACTGTTGTATTTACAGATGCTATTGCAAAATTGTCACAGAATAAATGAACTTCTTTTAAAGAAATATCTTTTTTAAACAACAACTGAAATCCTACTAGATCACCCTAACCTAGGCACCAACCCGAATGTGGCTTAGGTGTTAAAAAACCTAGGCAGGAAATTCCCTTCCACTACTCAGCCAAAGCCACAACCAGGGCAACAGACCCAGGAAACCAGCAGGTATTTATCAAAGAAAAATTAAGTATATTACATAACAAAAAAGTAAGTGCCCCGACACTTACAAAGAAAAACATAATGCTATACAGAAATTAGGACATTTACAATTTTTGACATATGTCTCAAGTTGTTAAAACGAGGCAAACAGGATTTATAGACAATTTAAAATCCTACTAAGTGAACGTCTCTGAAGTTAGATAAAATTAACTGTAATATCAAATGATGAATAAATTCAGAAGGCTAGTTCACTCAGTTACGATCGCCGACAGTAACTGGACCAAATTCCAATTCTGGTGAATATTGTTTGTCTCTGATAAAAAAAACTTTAACTTTATTTGTACTTCCTTTCTTCTGTTGTTTGTTTTACAATTATTAAATTGTTCTACTGAGGCCTCGGCTGCTTGGGGAAACGTCAACTAAATGTATATTTAAAGTATTTAGTATTAGAAACTTTTTACAAATTTTATTTTAAACTGTATTCAAGTTCGTCTTAGTTTATTTAATTTATTTTGTTTGTTACAAGTTTCAAGTTCAGACGTTAAATGTATGTATATTGCAGAGAAAAATTATTGTGAACAGAAAAGACGATTTCAAAATATCTGAAGATGCGTTAACTTTCCCACACTAGATTACACTCTATGTTAGTCTATGAATTTATTTAACATATTTTTTTAAATATAAATTTATCCTTTTTTTTAAGTGGCTATTTAAGAATCTGAACTATATTATGACTTGGAAAAAATATGATATGTTACTATATATATTTTTATAATTTTCTTCCTAAGACTATGTCTGGAAAGTTTAATTTATTGTAATCTATGTAACCCCTTTCTTTCTAATATCTCTTATCTGGAGACTTTACATACATTTACTTTGCTAGCAAGGATTTATCTTCCATGTTGAAACAAAAAACGTGCAATTAGACGTTCATGTGACATTAGCCTGAAAGATCTAAAATAGACTTTTTTTTTTTTTTTTTTTTTTTTTTTTTTATCTTGTCGTAAGACAAAATTCCTCCAGATTTGGAATTTTATTGCAATTTTTTTTTTCAAATATGTTTCTAAAGACTGATGACTATATTCTAACATCTAGTGTGCAGGTATCGTAACATCTTGTATAGATTCAAAGTATGCAGGAGACAGGAGGAAAAGGATCGATCTAAAGCAGTTCTTGCAAAGCAATTCAAAAAAGTTCGACTAAAGCAGTTCGGAACACCGATATGATTCACACCGGAAAATCACTTCTGGATAAAATGGAGTAATGATCTCCTGTAGATGTAGTTGGAACTCCAGCTACATTACGCAATCGATGGCTGGGAGAGTCACTTTCAAGATACAAGATATAGTTCGTGATACATCTGAGGATACACCACTTATGAATGTTAGATCTGGTGTTATAAGTAGTATAAAAAAGTTAATTTTTATTCCAATCGAAAATATTAATGAAAAATATTTTTAAAATTAAATATAGCTATATACACAGAGTTATTTTTGACATGCTAAAAAAAATCATAATATATTTTAACCCCCAGGCGATTTGTATTACTTTAACCCTTTCAAGGACAAGCAGTTGTGTTTCTCTAATGTTAAATTTACGCCAGAATATTCCAAAAAAATACTATTTCAAAATAAGGGAAAGTGATTTTACAACATCTTTTCACCAAAGTTATAAAATTAAAATTTTATTAAAAGTTTCTGATGAAAACCTTCGTTAAAATTAGGTGGGATATAATAATACCAAAGCCCCTCAAGGGGTTAAACTTAATCGAATACACATAAACACACACTTACATATATGCATATGTGTGTGTGTGAATGTGTGAAAAAAAGGATTAAAAAATCGTTACATTTTATGCAAAAAAAAAAAAAAAGCAATTAAAGATGAAAGCTTTCACCTATAAAAAATTAACCATTAAAAAATATTCTTTTTAAAAAGTATAATATCATTTTCGTGATTTACCATATTACGTAACTAAACTAAAACATGGAACATAAAGCATTAAATACCGCAATATTTTTTGTGGAAGAAAATAGCATAAATCTGTTTCAGAATGAAATGAAGCAAAATCACTTAATTCGATTTAGATGCACGAACCTCTAACAAACCAAACTTTCTTTCTTAAGCATCTTAAAGAAAAAGAATTATTGTATCACATTTTTACTCTTCGTGCGCTGAAACTTAATTGGTAATTGGATTCTTACGTGAAAACAGCTTTTTAAGATTTGTTCAGAGATAAAAAAAAGAAGAAAAAAGTTGCATTTATATATAAAAGAACGTATTTCTTTTCTGAATATTTTCCATTATTAATATGTATTTTATTTGTTTCTCATAGTCTTCGAAGACAAATTATTTTCTATTACAGTTTTCATAAAAACCTGTTTAGAAAAATATCAATAAATCTGCATTACTTTTTAAAGAATTAAATATTAGAAATAATCTGACAGTACTGAATGTTTATATTATGAACAGAGATTTTCTAATTAGATTTTATACAGGGAATAATTTCATAACTTTTTACAGTTTAGATATTTGCAATATTTGTGCAATAACTTGTTGGGTATCTTTAAATTGAGGTATATTATTTGAAAAGAGTTTTATATTAAAAATATTTTTTTGAGTACACGTTTGACTGAAAAATAGACTTTTACGTTGCCTTTTCATGATATAAGTGAAATTTTAGCTTATAATTATGGCATATTAGGTAATAATATGTAAAATATTATAATGCTTTATCCAGACCGTTAAGATGTGAAACTTTTAAAAGGATTATAAATTATTAATATATATATAATCAGACGCAATTGAAATTAGACAGTTTCCAGAAGTAGATTTTCATTAACGAAAGTCACAAATACACTCAATATCTATATTATAAAGGACAAACATGTCTGTGCGTAACGCATACGTCATTTTGCGAATGGCAACACTTTGAAATTTGAAATAAAATTTTGGTTTTGCAATTTTCTCTACTGCAAATTTGTAAACTTCTAAACATCGCACATTTTAAATTTTTACACCGTCGCATAAGAAAAAAAGGCTCTTTTAAATGCTATTTGTTTGAAAGCTGTATCTCAATTTATTTTTGAGATATTATTTTTTTTTTTTTGTAATTTTAATAACATTTTTCTTATCGTGGCAACAAAGGTGCCCCATTTCTATTGAAAGTCACTAAAAGTAAACGGAAAATAGTCGAAAATAGGCGATACTGTATCTTTTTGTTGCAATTTTCTCATAAAACCTGAAAAAAAAGTTGAAATTAAAATATGGGCTATGTGAAAAATATTGTCTGTTATTCCGTGATAATGACGTCATATGCATACTTTTCTATAGACGAAGTTTAAGACTGGATTGTAAAAGTGGATTGCTTTAGCGGATGCAAATGACGTAATTTTATAAAAAAAAAAACGTGTATTTTAATTCTTAAACCTGAATTATGTTTTGTAGAAGTGCGTCATTTTCACAGCCCAGCTGCTTTGAAATTCTTCACAGGTGAAAATGCTTCACTTTTGAAAATAATGTAACCGAAATCATACACTGATAAAATGCAATGTTTTACAAAAATTTAGAGTGTTTTTATAAAAGAGAGGTGACATGCAAATAATAGCGATTTACATTACAGAAATTGGTGATTCTAACCTGGATGGATTTGCTTTGCAGAGTAAGACAAGTAAACAAATAATTCGTGGTTTAAAATTATATTATGTTCCTGAAGTTTTTGTCCAAAATTCTCTCGAATAATAAAATTTTATTGCTATTCTTTAGGACATTCTACTACAATTTTATTATAATTTGCTTAATTTAATTTTTCCTAATTTTATATAATTTATGTATTTAAAATACAAGTGTGCTTTTTAGTCATCTGCCCTGATCATTCTGCTGAACCAATTTTACTGATTTTTTTTTAACTAAAAGTTCTTCATTTGTAGATGTGATCGCACTATCTGTTTTTTTTTTAATTTCCCCACATTTATATTTTAAATTTAAAAGCATTTTATGAAATTTCTTCAAAATGGTAAAAATTAGATAGCTTTCATTATTGCAGACAATAGAGAAATAATGAGGTATTTTTTCTTTATTCATTCTACTTTCTGATAAAAATTCTAAATTGTTGTAAAAAATTGATGTATAGGGTTTAGTGTCGCAAATTCCCATTAGGAGCAGAATATTACATTAGGGGCATAATAACGGAAAATGACATACTGCTTTTGAAAACACGCATTTTTCCTCATAAATTTTCTATATTGTGTTTCCTTCTGCATGTGTACTGATATTAGGTTTCAGAAACTACACGAAATGCTTATTTAAGTGTAAATGATGTCATATTTAAAAGAAAACGATCGAATTCTTAGATAAAACTAAACATTTTAAAACAAATGCGTCTAAAAATCATAAATTACGGAAATTTTTACTCTTCGGAATTGAGATTAGAATCTCAAGTAAAGAGTGCGTCTGTTCACATAAAAGATGTTGCTGACAATCGTGACTTCAAGTTTTTAGTTAAAATGATTTTTAAATGATCAAACAAAATGCATTTTTTTTTTTTTTTTTTTTTTTTTTTGTAAATGATGGATATGGATATGAGAAGTGCGTATGAAACTTTGGAGAAGGTGAAAATTGCTATTTCCCATTCCGGAATTTCAAGCATAAGAGCCTTAATTGATAACCACATCCTAATAACTGATCTTTATTATATTTTGCTGATTAAGTATCTATATTATCAAACGTATCTGTGCATAACGCTTATGTCATTTTGCGAATGTCAACACTTCACGATCAAAGTTCGGTCTTAGTTCGGTCGAGAAATTAATTATTTTAAAACGAGCGTATTTTAAGGGCTGTATCCAAATTGAAGTTCAGAAATCGATTATTAACCGAGAGAGGCACCTTAATAAGAAAAGGGGCACCTTAAGAAATCAGTGAAGCGTGCTAGATTACAATACAGCAGAAGAAATTTCAAAATATCTAGTCACTTCTATTATAGACGGCCCCTTAAATCATCATTTTGCCGATTTTTAAGCATCATTTGAAAACTACTTGGAAGAAAAATGTGAAATTTTGGATTTACATAAAGCAGGACTTAATAAATCTAAATCCATAAAAAAATTGTAGGTTGCAATTCATAATTTTTTCGTATATTAATTTCATAATTCATAATTCATATCATTAAATTATAAAAATTGCAAATTCGGCGTATTTATGTTTGGGTATATTAGTATTATTGCTACAAAAAAAATAGCACATTAGGAGCATAATTTCGGAAGATATTAATAAAAATATGAAAATGTAATTTAACATTAGAAGCACTAAATTTTGAATGTTTATAATTCATAAACTTATCATTCTAATGACTTGAAATTCGGTGCCTAGGCATAATTTGAACCAAAAATTTGAAATATCTTGTTAAAATTGGGTATTGTCATTGAAAAAATGAAGTTTGGATTCGTTTTAATAAGTAGATGGCCCCCCTAAGAAAATTTTATATACATCATTTAAATAGACTTTATTTACAATCGTTCGGTACCAGTAACTTTCTTCTACGATAATTTGTTGAGGAGTTAGTAGGGGTGTTTACTTTTTTTCCCCACGACTGTACATTAGACATATCGTTCATTTACAGGAACACATAAAATATCTCGGATACAATGCTGTATCACAAGTATTGTGTATTAGATGTGATTACTGAAAATACGTCTTCAGTTATGGAATGAGTTTTTAAGCTTAACCAATTTTTTGCACAGTACATGGCTATAGACTATATACAGGGACCTACAAAATAATTAGCAAGCAATACTGAGAATGAGTTTAAATTGATTAAAAGTGTTTTTTTAGTTTAATATATGCATTTTAAAGCTCATTTTACATTTAGTATTCTAAAAAATGACCGTAGCGTACAATTAGAATCAGATACAGGGCAATGCAAAGATGTGATACTTGGCGGCCTATGGATGAAATTTTTTAAAGTATGATTTCAGTAGTTTTAAGCATGTTTTCGCCTGAATTAAAATTCAGCTTAATATGTGGCGAGTATAAAAATCTACAGGAAATATACAGGGCTGTACAAAAGAGTTTATGAAAGTTGCGTCTAATGGAAGGAATTGTTGAAGGTGAATTTTTATCTGTGTTATGAATTTTCATACTATACTAAATTATAGCATTCTATGTAGTTTATATAAAAATGTATAGACCATATACAGAGTTCCTCCAAAGAATTGGATTTCTTTTCCGTCTATCGAGGTAATTACCGATATCTGGTTTTGAAATGTGTTAAGTGTTTCTGAAATGTTTTCTTAGGTATATTATTTACATTATTCAACAGCGAAGTTTTATTAAAATATTTTGGAAGTGTTGCAAAGTATTTCACAATCTGTGCTCGACGCATGATTTTTTCTTTCTTGTTTAATATTTAAACAATTAAAAATAATACATTAAAGAAACATTCCGATAATGTCTCAAAACCTTTTGAATTGATCGTACTTCTTTTTAAATAATTTAAATAATAATAACGTGATAAATGTATTTTTTCTATATATAATTGATATTTTTCCTACAAGGAAAATTAGCAATTGTATATAGAAAAGATACATTTCTCAGAAATTTTCGTTTTAGTAAGATAAAAAAAATCTATTTTTACTACCAGAATTATCTTACTGATTCTTATGTTAAAATTGGGATATGCTACATTTCATTCTACATCTTTGAGTAAACCTGATTTATATATTTCATAAAAATTGCACAACAAAAATAAAAATTTCTTAAATGAGATAGCAATAAAATTTAAAATTATATAATAATAATTATAATAGATTATTTCGGATGTAAAAAACATATTCTTATGATTAATATTTACTGCTTTTTCATTAACTACACAATTATAATTTATTATTTATTATAAATATTTATTTTATTCATAAACGAAATTCTGTCATTAAAATATAACAGCTATATGAACATATTTCCATAATATTACACTTTTAAAAATGTTTAAATTAGGAAGTGTCAACATATAATTTTCATGTTTAAATTATGTATGTAATTTTACACATTAATCGTCGCTGTTTTTATTTAACATTCAATTTGCATGTGAATGCATCGGAAGTGACAATTAAGGGGTTAAACATATTATCGGCGATGATATAATTATATTTTTTATAATATCACTATACTTTGTGTATTAAGCTTACAGTTTTTCAAAAAATTCCAAATGTTTAACAAAAAATCCTATCGTAATAACATAAAAATTTTATTTCCTGGGAAAGAAAGTAATTATTTTTATACGAATATATATTTGTAGATAAGAATATATGTAGTTTCCCCCCTGTGCAGATATGAAAGTATAATTATTAATTATATACTGAACATATCTTACAGAATGTACTCGCGTGACATTCATCCATCTGTTACTGCTCCTACAGATTAATCAATCTTTCTTTGAAATATTGCTACTGATTTTACTATTAATCTATGTATAATAAGATTTATTTATATCTTATTATAGCGAAATTGTGAGATATCACAACAAAATTTTTATCTAACAATCGATGGCGAAAATTCTCATTACAATATGAAAAGGATACTAATTCAATCCAATTAGAAATTTATGTTATTTTCATGAAAATACTGTTAATGTATACGTTAATTTAAAATTTGAAACTATATTATGTTAGATTAATATTAACACAATTATCATAATTGGTAAAAAATCATATTAGATGTAAAATTCCAACTTGGCAAAAAATACATCTAATATATTATGTTGTACTAATTATGTCAGAATTGAAGTTCGATGTCTTACGCTAATAATGATAATGATTTCTTAGCAACATATACAGAGTGATTATAATTAAGGTTTCGCTTTCAAAACGCTTTAATAAAGAACCACTCGTCAGTAGGGCTGGGCGATATATCGATAAAAATGATAAAATCGATATAAAATATAAATCGAGATAACGATATAAAAAAATCCTACACAACGGTACATCACGATTATCATAATCGTGATGTAAACAGCGATTATCATAATCCTGATGTAAACCGCGATTATCATAATCCTGATGTAAACCGCGATTATCATAATCGTGATTGAAACCGCAATTATCATAATAGTGATGTAAACCGCATATATCATAATCGTGACGTATACCGCGGTTATCATACATTTTCATTAACCCGCAATCTTCAACTTCGAGTGCTCAAAATTCTACCATTCTAAACCGCAGGGCACTTCCATAATCATGATACCGACGGAGTAATTTCTCCCTGTCTAAACCATGATGATTCCTCAAGACTCTCCCAACCTCAACCATGATATTAAATGCCGATTAATCGGTTTCGATCCTCATGATAAAACCATGATGACTTCTCAAGATTCTCCCAGCTTCAACTATGATATTAAATGCCGAATCCTCGGTTTCCGATTATCATGGTACTAACGGTGTGATTTCTCTCAGTTTAAACGGTTTTTAAAAAGGGGAAAAAATTGATCACACTTTATTTTCAATACCCACCATGCCAAGATAAACCGCGAAACCGTACATCATTTACATGCCAATCTGAGAATATTTAGTTAGAGCATGGTTAGAGCATGAGTTAGAGCACGGACAGATAGACCTAGGATAAACATTGACAGGCGGACAAACAGGGAGACAAAACGGATTCATAAAAACTTTTTAAGTATGTTAGAAAGTATTAAAAAATAAAGCAAAATTTTGAGTAGAACAGTTGTCATCCTACTTTTACCAATCTTACTCTTAAAAACTAAGTGCTTGTTGAGAATTCATTACGAGAGTGTTCAATATTTGTTGCTATCGTAGGATAGATTATTTTTCATATATATATATTCTTAATATTTATTGTATTTAAAAAATCTTATTTTTGATATTTGATCAGAACTTTAAGATAAGACAAAAGAATAAATTGTAAAAACCTCTCTGAACTGTAAAAATTTTATTTCTGAAGTTCTTCAAATAAAATGATTTGAAAATAAAGATGAGCAAAACGTTAATAGTTAATTACAGTGTCTATCATTTACGCTAAATTGTCAAACTATTAGAGAATAGGTTGCAGAAATTTCATAAATTGTGCAAAAAAAAAAAAAAAAAAAAAAAAAAAAAATGCTCGAAGATGATTAGAAACGTAACAAAATACGCGAATTGCTTAAATAAATTACTATATGATTACCTCAGTTCTAAAAGCTATGATGAAATTACCGAATTTCATATAAAAGTTTTATCAAATTAAACTAAAAAAAAATAATTTATTTCGAAAAGTGCAGGAATAAACCTTGGAGATGGTAAAACTACCAATAAGGCCACGATGCTTGAAATTGATATTTAAATGCTATTTTAAATTCTGCAGTAAATTTCATGTCAAAGAATTTTAGCCATTCTTTCTCTAGCATACTTCTGCATGAGAAAAAACTGGGGAAAATATCTGTGGCTGCATCTGAAGCAGTGCTCATGATTATACGTATTATACGTTAAAACCGATTCGGAATTTTCGATAGGTTTAGTATGGTAAAAACGGTTCTCTACGTATATGTTATATACGTATTATACGTATGATCGCGAACACTAATCTGAAGTGATTTTCTGTATAATTTTAGAAAGAGGGACGGTAAGGAATCTAAAACCCAGGGACAGAGTTAAAAATAATAATAATAACAACTGTAAAAATGTGTGCAGGTTAATTTTTGCTACATATTTATGTAAAACATTAGTTCCAGTTTCGGAAAAAAAAATTACATCGAATTACTTTTATTGAAACAATTTTACACAGACAACTCCTATCTTAAATATCAGCATAAGGGACACCGGACGGTATAGGAATTTCGTGGTATATTTGCACCCCAACATCATTCAAAACTTCTCTATCTCGTTAATATTGTTAGAAAATCATGCAATGGGATGTTTTTCAGTATAAGAAATTTAAAAAAAATCCAGGAATATGTACTAAAATAAAAATTATTTTTCAGTGACATAAAAGACAAAAGACTGCGAGAATGCCTCATAGAGCATTTACCTTAAAATTCCTGAGAAATTATAAAATAGAAAATTATAAAACAGCTTTTGACCTCATCACATCATCCACAGACAAATGGTAAAATTTAAATTGTTAATCAGTTGTTAGTTAATAGATTAACGATTAAAGTTAATTCTACAATATACAAATTTCCTTAGAATAAACTGTTAGACTAAGTTACTTATTTATTTCTGGTGGTAAATTACGTTAGTATTCTTCTGTTAGCCGAAATTGTTACCATCTTGTAAATAAAGCAAATAAATTAGTAAAAACGATAATATCATATAAAATGAAAAATCTGTATAAACGGCATTATATGAAGTAAAAATTTAATTTAATAGGCAGTTCTTTATGTATAGTTCAGATATTCTAATACTAGAAAATAACCCTTACATTTGATGCTCCTTACTGCTTTGATGCTATCTGAGGTAAATTCACAAAGCAAATTAATATGCAGGAATAGACCGTATTTCTAAAATACATTCTCATAATACTCCTGATAAATTTGAAATATCTAATGAGCAAAATCAAATAAATTAAAAAGCGAAAGTAATGATATGAAAGATTTTTCTTAAATATTAGAATGATGTAAAATTTACTTCATTATAATTTTACATTAAAGTTAATTGTTACTTTTTTTACTGATGAATTCAATATTTTACGCATTGAAAATTATGGTTAACTCTAGTAATTTTTTCAATTCATATAAATTTAAAATTGTTTTAATTAACTAAATTAATTGTCTGACCGTGAATACCATCAGTTATTTGGATTTTTTCTAATAAATTGAGCTACTTTATTTTCGTTAATGTAAGAGATCATTTATTTAAGTAATTTTAAAAGATGTCGCTACAATCATGATGATGTGTTTGATGAAATTAGTTCACTGTAAAAAAATAAAATAAAATAAATAAATAAATAAATAAATAAAATTCTTCATTCTACAGATGTAAAGTTACAGAAAACTGTATACTTTCTAAAATTTTATCTGTACGCTATTCAAAAAAAGATGTAAATCTACAAAGCTAGGTTTTGTAAAGCTACAGAAATCTGTAGCTTTACAAGAGAATCTACTGAAGTTACAGTAATCTTACAAAATATTATCTGTAGCCCGGGTTGCAGTTATATAAAAAGTTCTATGTATCCCATTTTTTTAAAACTTTTTTAGTAATCTAACTTATTTTTTTATTTACTGCGAAAAAGCATATCTGATACATGAATTTTTGTTGTTACAGCTACATTAAAAGATCGAGGCATCGCAGCTTCCTTGAAAAATCTTAGTATTTTTACGGATTTGTTTTACCGTCTAAAACGTTCTTTTCTGCTTTGGATTGGTATTTCAATTGTTTATATATGCCAAAATTAATAAGAGATTACCAATACTATGTAAGAAATTTTTCCAACCAGGAATATTGAGAACGAAAATCTAAGTTATTATAATTTCGGTTATTATAGAAAGTTATAAAATACTGCTGCGAAGTAAGACTCTCTGTAAATTAAAAACTATAAGGAATTAAGAGTAAATATTGAAATAGGGAATATAAAGTAAATTAAATATGGTGCAATAAACGAATGGTACATGAGTTTATTATATACTATTAAATAAGTCGCACATATTGAACACATTTTTAGTATCACAGAGGATAAATATTGTTATGCATTTCTGTTATACATGTTCCAATATTTCTTTTTTAGGGTTCCGTACTTAAAAAGTAAGAACGGAACCATTATAAGATCACTCCTGTGTCTGTCCGTCTGTCTGTCTGTCAAAGGCATTTTACTCGTAAACTATGGAACGTATAAAGTTCAAATTCGGGGAAGTAATAAAGACCATTGACCCACATATTTTCAGATTAATAAACATTCATAAATATATTTAGTAAAAAAATAGAGGGGCTAATTATGATATTTGAAAAAAAAAATCTTTTCTTTGTATATCATGTGGGGTATCCCGAGAAAGCTTTTGTAACGCTGAACTCAAAAATACATTCCTTTTAATTTTAGGTATTATATTTTCAAAGATATTGTTGAAAAGGTAGCGCAAAAATATGCCCCCCCCCCCATCTAATTTCGAATCTACTGAAACAAAAATTATGAAAAAACTAGAGGTAGTAGACGTTAATATAAACCTTGCCGGGAAATTATAGCGATTACCCTGGGTCTCATAGTTTTTGAGTAATGAGCTTTTTTCTTTTATACACAACTTTCGATTTACGGGTATTCAGAAAAATTGTTGAGAATCGCTGAATATACCTATCGTTGCAGAAAAATAAAAGCATTGTTGATAATGATTTACGAAAAAAATCATCGGTATTTAGCCGAGATATTAACTCTTAAAGGTACGGTGAGTTTGGACATACACAAGGACAGGGTCGGCGTACTCTGTGCCTAGTTAACAACTTTTAATGATATATATGTGTAATGTAATGTCCAGTAACAGTATAAAAGCAACAAACGTCAAATTGTTAAAAACATATTAATTTAAGGGGTCTCGGGACTCTAAGAAGTGGAACAAATGAAAAAAAGACCATTTTCAACATTTAATGTCTTAAAATGTATATGATTTTAAAATACAATTTTAATTGGGATGTAAGATATAAGTATGTTCTTTCGTTTCATGTATTTAAAAAACTGCAAGATACAGAATTAGTATTTATAGGGGGCTCGAAACTGTTAGACATTTTTGAACAAAAAATTGGCATAACAGTTTACGCGCAGGATTACAAAATAAATATTGCAACTAGAATGAAAATTTTGGTGCTTACTTATACTTCAGATTGGAATAATTTCCCTGAACTTAAATAAATTTGTATTTAACGCATTTTGATATTTTTAATGCAATGTTGCATTTAGCTAATACAAAATTTGGAAAATTTCAACAGTAAAATCACCTAAAAAATATTTTTTTGAACAATAAAAAGGAAATTTTATGTTCAATTTATACAGACTAACATGAAATATATGTTTTGAAAATTTCATGAAAAAATATTCAGAAGTTTTTGAGGTATCCTGGGCGTTATGCTCAAAAAACGCCATTTGGAAAATAATGACTTTAAAGTTTCGGAAACGGCGCTTCAGCTATTGAGCGGGTATAATTCTAAAAGCCAAAACTTCTGTTCTAATGAGAATTTCAAGGAAACAATTATATCAAAATATTCAGAAAAGATAGGAGTTTAACATCTAAAAAATTAAAATTTCTTAAATTTTGAAGCTTTAAGAGTCCTGCGAACACTTAATCCTTTCTGGAATGGAGTAATTATATTTATAAACTTATGAAATAATGAACTGACACCAAAATTTATAAACGAATTTATTAGAAAATGCGAACTTGCTTATTTTCACGTGCATGATAAAAGGAAAATTTTAATTAAATATTCTTGATGCCGTTTGTCTGTTTTGGAATTAAAATTAGGTGTCCGTTTTTTAAGGGCATCGCCCTCGAAAGATTTAATTAGAATGAATCGCATAAATACTGTGGGATTCGCGATAGTTTGCATTGATTGTATCTCTCAATACGCCTCGGGTGACTTTAAAAGTTAATTAAAAACCTATCTGGAAAAACGCGGCACTGACCAAGGCGTTGCAACTTTCAGACCCCAATTCGAAGCGCGCTTAGTACAGTGCCAAATTTAAACTTTGAGCAAAGGTTTTGTTTTAGTTACACTGTAGAAATAAAGGTTATTACTACGCTGAATTTACTTTCATGAAATGCCAAATGAAGTTTAACTATGTACTGTTTTTATTGTCAGTACCGAATTAATTTCATCATAAACAGATTAGAATAATATTAAAAAAAGAGTAATACGAATAGCTAGCTATATTTGATATCATTTGGGTTCCATATCTCTTTGAACTTTCATGATATATCCATTTACACTTTTCTAATATATACAGTTATACCCAACCCTACGTTGTATAGTTTTTTACAAAGTCTTAGTGTTCTTTTAGCAACTTTTTTTTTCTTATAATACAATTACAAATTCTTATTTATTCTACGAACCCTCTGTGCAAGAGTAATGCTCGCACTTGACCGTTTATTTTTTCTTTAACATAGTTTCTTTTTCTCCAAGAACGCGTTCTAACATGTTTTCTGTCTTTTTTCTGTACATCATTAAACTTTCAAATTACACATAATGTTAAATTAGTAAAAACGCAGAAAGTAATATCTTTTAATATTTTTATCATTTTTCAAGTAACAAAGCACATTATGTGTAATTTAAATTTTAATACTTTAAAAATTACTTTTACCATTCTAGTTATCTATTTAACATGTTTTATATGCATTTTTAAGTTCCTTTATAAATCTCATATAAGCTGAAAATCTAGTCTGATTGGTTGTTTATTATTTCCACGGCATTCATGCGCGTAATTGCGTTTATCGATTTACAAAGCTCATAGAACAAAGCATTGCAACTTCAGATTATCATGACGCAGTCATTATTCTGGAAACTTGGAAAATAGTATCTGTAATAATATTTACCAAGATGGATTGATGTGATGTTGGTGTTTTCGACTAGTCTGTTGTGACAGCAATTTGTAACTGATACTAATTTATGTAACACCTCGAAAATTATGTCCTCATTAAGTGAAATGATATAAAATAAAAACCGTGTGCTCCAGAAATCTGACTGCTTATTCTAAAACTCTGCTACTGAAATTAAGATTCAAAATTTTATATGAGTCACGAGCCATTTCTACTTTTCATAACATTTTATTTCGATTTGTTCTGCATATTATTATTATAATTTATTATGGGTTCTCTACAAACTTTTACTAATGAGTTACAAAATTTTCATATACGCACATAGAGGAAGTCCGGGTATTATGAAATACCAATTTGATACCAATTTTGATTTGTATGTCAACATAAAAAAATTAGGTATATTAAAATTTAATAAAATACGAACATTAACGATTTCTTAACACATTTTCTATGCGTTTAAAGTGGAAGAAAAAAAATACTTATCAATATTTAGATTTTAAAAAATAGTAACAGTTTTCGGATAATATGAACCTATCGGTAATGTGGAATAGGGTTATGAGAGGTGTTAAAATTGCAACAAACACAAAGAATTACAAGAATATACAAGATTATTTAATGTTTAATTAGTGGTACGTCACATACAAATCATCAGATTCGTTGAATAATTGTTTTAATATTTATGAAAATCACAAATGTAGTTGTTATTTCGGATCCACCACAGTTCACACTGGCCATTATCAATGCCGACGGAAAGTTTGAACGGTTATTTTTTCTTTACGAGATGACTTTTTAACGTGTGAATTCAAAATTTCTAAACAAAATATTCAGAAGATGCTGCAACACTGGCCCACATCTTACAAAACAGGCATTTTATCCACTCCTCTTCCACTTCTGAATATTTTCCATTGCAGAACAGGGTGACAGCATTTTTCTCTTCCTTGTACACAACTTTGTACAAAAACCACATCAGACGATACGGTGTAGTGGAGGGATTGTTAATCTTCACTTGACTTGTCTTGAAACAGTTGTCTCGATGATACTCCATATTTCCAAGCACACCATTTTGAAAAAAAAACATGAGCTCTTCCCCTGTTAACTAATTATCATAGAGGTAAACTGACAAACACAGCAATAAGTTTAACTGTTCAATTTGATAATGAAATTGGTTAACGTCACTGACGAAGAAGCTATATAATTAATACGGATTTTATAAAACTTACTTTCAATAAACTGTAAAAATACTGAATAAGATCTGATTTCACCGCATCACTCCAACAACAGGTATCCAAAAAGTACTCATAGCAGTGCGTCATCGGAGTACTAGGAAGTCATTTCGAAGTTTTACGCTTTGTTGAACCACCGTAGGAGCCAGATTTTGGTGTATTATATTGCTCGACCATCCCATTATACCCGAACTGCCTCTCAATATAAAAATTGTTTGGATCTACATCCGTTATTTACAACTGATTACACAAACAATTATATTTCCAATAATTTAGAATGCATTTCTTATTTTTTAGTAATTATTACTGTTTTATTTAAATAATTTCGCGTAAGAGACTTAATATTTTAATAAATCTAAGAATAATGTTTTTTTCGTACCCTTAATTTTGACTTCCTTCTGCATTAACTGAACGTAAATATAAAGGTAAGTGCAAATGAGTCTTAAAATATATACATATATATAAAAAGAAAGAAAGAGAAGAAAAGAAAATCAGTCACCAATGATTTGAGGAATACACTTGCTCAGACACATATATAATAGATTTGAAGAAAAAATTAGCAAAACTGATTAGCAAAATTTATCCTCCGATTATTATCGGTAGCCTGGGTTATAAAAATAACGTGAACTGTAACTGCTTCTACAAACTTTTCGTAGTAACTTCAAAATATTTTATTGTTTTTAACAAATTCAATGTTTTTATTTCACTACATTATAGCTTAATGTATCAGAAAGTATTTAATTAGATGTACTGTTTTCCACTGCAAAATTAATCCTAAATTTCAGAGGAACTTTAAAAAATCAATAAATTAATTAACAAGTATAACGGCAATTCTACAAATTCAAATTCCCAAATTGTTTCTTTTAACTTCACTTCGTCAATTTAACCAGTAAGAGACAAGGACAATATTATAGATTGTAACTAAATGGAAATGCCCTACTTCAATTCCCATACAACATGGTTCGTAACATTGATATGGCAGATGTTTCTTAAAGCTATTTTGACTAATCAGCCCGTCAAGGAAACGATTGAAGTTTTTTGAAGTCTAATTTGATGAGTAGTTATGTCCTAATAATGCCCATATATTTGACAACATGAAATATAGGCAAAAGTGGGGAGGGGGCTGATAAATGGAATGTTCTTGAAAATTTCCTAAATATTTTTTACATTAACGTGCATTAACGTAAATTAATTGGTACAAAATAAGGTATATTCTGTAAATATTCAAAATAAAATGTTCTAAGGAAATTTTATATTTTACAAATAAACTAAAATAATAATTAAATAATCCCCTAAAATAATATTTCCTCTTCTGAAAGAGAAAAACTATTCAGATTCTATTTATTATTTTTTTCCGATTAGAAAGGATTCTGTGAATTTTTGAGCAAATTCACGGTGTCTGAGGGCAGTAAAAAGAAATAATTGAGCTGCAAACAAACACAAAAAGCATTTAAAAAAAGTTTGAAAAACAAAACTCGTTTTTTCCTTACTATTAAATAAATATATATACATTTACTTTGTTAATTCGCCGAATTCGTACAAATTTCCAATAAGTTGCAACAATAGTATTGTGTAACAATTTTAATTAAAATATGATATGTTAGAAGAAAATTCGAGAACTACGCGAAAAAGTGCATTATTGAGCAACTGCAAAGAAAAAGATGCTGGCTATCTGCGATTTGTTTTGTTTATACAATTTTGTAAAGTCAGAAGTCAAACGCAATCAGAATCAGATCATCAGTTTTGGATGGATAATATTTTTTGTTATACGGAAAGAAACCGTGCATAGATATGTCATTATTACAGTAAAATCTCGATTATCCGAAGTAATTGGGACCGACCATCTTTCGGAAAATCGAAATTTTCGGATAATCAAAATTGCTTCAATTTTAAAATTATTAAGGTGAAATATATGCAATATTTCTTATTATGGTTAGAAGTGCTTAATTAAATTAAGCAATAGCAAAATAGAAACAAGAATAAATTACCTGAATTTTAATTTTGAAATTATATACCTTTTACATATATCGCAAGGGTTTGAAAAAATGTTTTGTTTGTCGGTGTTTTGATTGCCTTTGCTTTGAATCTCTATCAGGGAGTTTTTTAATGTTATTAGTTCACCAGTATCACAGTTTTCCTGCTGCTCCAGCCACGCCAAACATTTTGCAAATCTTCAAAAGCTACTTTTTTCGTTTTTTTTTTTTTTTTTTTGTTTTTTTTTTTTTTGTTTTTTTTTTTTGTTTTTTTTTTCATATCATTCCGCAGTTCTTGGGGGCCCAAGTTAAATTCGAAGGAACTCTAAGTAGGGGATCGAAAATATTTATATGTTTTCGTAGTTTGAAAAGAACCGCTTGCACACAAGCAATATAAAAGTTTTTTTTTGTTTGTTTTTTTTTGTTTTTTTGTTTTTTTTAAAGGTTTCAAAATGGATTTTGCACACGAGGAATGTAATAGTAAAAAAAAAAAAAAAAAAAAAAAAAAAAAAAAACAGAAAAAAGGGTTTAAAAATGGATTTCGGTTAACCGAGAGTTTCTGATAAAAGAGGTTCTAGAGTATTATTATTAAATAAAATAAAGTCCCTTTTTTTTCAAAAACAACAACAACAAAAATACAAAATCAAAAAAAAAAAAAAAGAAAGAAAGAAATGAGGGCACAAAGAAGAAACATGAAAAAGGGATGGGGCGCATTTTTAACGCCTATAGTTAAATTATGGTTATGAAACCGTTTTTTCAAAAAACGGTCAAATGACTTGCCAGAATACTGCAAAATTTTTAACAGTGTATTTAAAACAAAAAGGGCAGTGCGTGGCTCCCTTTGTAAAACGTCAAATGGGCACATAAGCAAGAAATAAAAAAATAAGCTAACATTCGCTCACTTATAGACGCCATAAAATAATTCGTTTTCAAGGTGTTGATGAAAACGCAAATAAGTTTTAGCAGTCTCCACCGTTTATTGACCTTATAAACGATTTTTTTAGAAAAATGAAATTTCTGAAAATTGATGAAGGGGCGTATATTCGGATGAGGGCTTATTTTCACAATGAATTTTACGGTATATACAGTGTGTCTACGTATAACCTGACCGACCTTTATTTTCGCAACCGTTGGTCCTAGATGCATACTTCCAATTACAAAAATTGTCAAAATTAGGTGCAGGGTTAAGATAAAAAAAAGTTTGAAGCGAAAAAACAATTTAGTGAAGAATTACAGAATCTAAATTTTTATACGGTCCCCTGGTCCTATAAGTTATATTTAGTAAAATTTTCCTGTTTCACTGGCAAGTAAGGCAAAAAAAGTCCCGATATTTTACGATTAAAATTGACCGAATAATAGCTGTTTAAAGTTGGAGTATATTTTTTGCTGCATATTAGGTGTCATTCACAAATTTAGTAGTAATATAATTTTGTCAGATATATTAAAGAAATGGTTGACAGCAAAATTAGCATTGCAATATATAAGTTGACATCTTTAATCATTCTGAAAAATTACTGCAAAATATACAATTTGTACTGAACATTATAAGAGAATAAAAATAACAGATTTTTTGTTAAATAAAAGGATGAAAAACAACAGCCTCAATTCTTTACAAAATTATACATATTTTAAAATGCTGTTAGATTACACATTCTTTCAAATTTTGGGTTGTGTCTTTTTTTTAGCTTTTGAAAATTGATTCTTATGTATTTTTTAGCACTGAATCCGAAAATGACCTTCATTTTAAACCATCACGTCAGGAATTTTCTCAAATCGCAAATTTCAAAGTTAAAAAGCTAAAAGTTAAAGTTGATCCCCCTCCCCTCCCAACCTCATCGGACCCCCGAGGTGTTTAGCTGTAAGAAACCCAGTATAAGCCAAAAAATCTAATAAGTTATTGAATTAAATAAAATTAAACTGAATAAAAAAGTCTTACATCTATTTTATAGTAACAGATTTTTCGCTATTTTTTAATCTTGACATTTACGATTTGCAAAAAATCTTGACATGATGGTTAAAAGTGAAGGTAATTTTTTTTTTTTTGATTCAGCGTTAAAAAATACATAAAATGTAATTATAAAAGTTAAAAAACACAACCACCGCAGCTTTATGTTATCTAATCTAAAACTCTTTCTTAAACTTTTTGACGGTAATCTATCCGAATTTTTTTGTGTTATTCTCTAATATAAGTATGTATAAGATGGTAAGAGTCGAAAATCATAATAATATTGCATTGTCATTGGACTTAAGTCAGCACGTAAAATTTAATTTCGATCGGACATTCGAAAATTAAAGCTCGAGTACAAATTTTAAACTGGAAAGACGATCATTGCAAGTTAAATAAAATGACAATGAACTTATGAAAATAACATAATTTTAGTTAAAAGAAATCATAGCCTTAAATCCTTAGAAAATAAAACATATGTTAAAATACAATTATTTTAACTAATCTGAAACTTAACTAATAAAATTTAATCGTAATATTTGTACGTTTCTTTCAAAGCGCAGATACCTTGAAATAAGTTTAAGTACTTTATACACGACCCCTGAAAGCATGGTCGAAATCATCTGTTTTGATATGCAAAAAAGTGGTATAAGTCATGCATTTCAAAGGTTAATTTTAATGTTAGATGAATGGGGCTTTTTTTGTCTTACTTGTTAGTGTCACAGTAAATATTTAGCAAATATCACTTATAGGACTGGCGTATAAAAATTTAAATTTCGTAATTTTTTAATAAATATTTTTCTTGACACAAATTGCTTTGAAAATAATTATTTACCTTATTTAAACCATTTTTGTAATTGGAAGTATGCATCTAGGACCAAAGGTTGCGAAAATAAAGGTCGGTCAGGTTATACGTGGACACACTGTATATATATATTACGAAACAATTTAATGGGTTAAGTCGAACAACACGTCGTACTTTTTACGACATATTACTGGATTCGTACCACCTTTTAATCAGCCGTTGGTGAAGTTGTATAGCAGGCGTACCACTTAGCGCAAGCATCGCTAGTGGAGGTGTCAACTCTGTGGAAATTTAGCAGCTGTGAAGCGATGATAAGATTGGTAGAGTCCAATCAAAACTCATTTATTCATAATGAATACAAGGTAGATTAGGCAGCATGAATGGTGAAAGAAGTAAAGGCTTATGAAGAAATCTGGGGGTTTCCCAATAAGACATAGAAACGCAGTCATAGGAAACTGTGTATTCCATCAGAATATACCAACATTAAACAATTCCCACAGGATGAAAAATCAGAGCCATCCCGCTTGAGCATGAACTAGTTATTCATGCGAAGTAGATGTTAAGTAACGAAATGAATATTCTACATGACTTAGGACACCAGGTAACAGATTATGTAAATAATCACACAACACAAAAAAATCTACTCCTGAGCTCATGCTCTAGGTATTTATTAGAATGCGTTTAGGAAATCCTATTGAAATGAAAACTTCAGGCTAACCAAACAAATTCACAAACGAGACTCGAAATGAAACTGCGATCCATCACTCAGCCAATGGAGGGCGATCGAGAAACGTCACAGAAAAGAATCCCGGCGCTGGTAATGGAAGGATTTCGATGTGAATAAGTTGTCACCTAGCTGGCAGGAAAATGAGATGAGATAGAATAAAAATATAAAAATGGCTTTTATAATTCGAAAATAAGTAACTGCGTTCAGAACTTTACAGTTTGGTTGACTATAAAAATTAATGAAGGGATTAAAAGTTTAGATTACGTTTTGGAATAAAACTATTATTAAGATACGCGTTTTAAATTTATAGGAATTTAACTAGAAATAAATAATAGAGCGTATTAAATAGAAAAGGGAATAATGAATATGGCGGCAATTTAGAATAATTTAAATGAATAGTAAAAGTAAAATTTTTTATATAACATATATATATATATATGCAATCTTTACAATAGTTTTTCTTTAAGAGATTGATTAAATATCTTTCTTTTAAGAAAATTATTTCATCTGTCCTTTTACGTATACAAGTAGCATTTGAAGTAGAAATGATGCAACTTGAAATAAACATCCTTTAATATTCTTATTAGCGGAACATTTCTTGGAAGTCTCTTACTTTAACTTTATATTTTTATTTAAATACTATTTTTATAAGCAAGTTAAATAAGTAAATTGCATTTTAAATAAAATAATATTAATTTAAATAAAATCTATATTTAAAAAGATATAAAATATATAGATTCAAACTCACTTATAATTCTTGGAACATTTATTATGTCGCATTATATATTTTTTCATCTCCATACCGCTAATATTTTACTTTGAGGAAAAATAATCTAATTAAATGTAGCTGCTAGAGAATTATGTAAAATACACTTTTTACCTTCATGCAATTATTTCCCTTCTTTACAAATGTCATGTAAGGGATTTCTTATCTAAATAATCCTAAGAATAATGTATTTTCTTGCTGCATACAATATATCTTAATTCAGCGTTCATTAACATATAAATAGAAGCAGAAATCCAAGTTAGCCGGTTTTTTAAAGGGAAAATATAATTCAGTTGCAAATGCTCGGTTGAAGACACTTGTTTATCTTACGTTTATAACAGTTTAGAAATAAAATCTATTAAAAATGATAGTTTTTGCAACAAATGGATTTATTTATACCGTATGCCTGTTAAAGTCCGTTGCTGTACTTTTAACTTCGGAACGGCTGCTGCTACATTCATAAAAGTGGTGTCTAGGTATAGTAAAGTAGCCATTTGTTGCTGAATGGAACCGCCTACGTCGTCACCTGGTGAACATCTGAGGAGTTAGCATTCCTATCTCGAAAATGGAAAGAGATAGGGACAAAAAGTGATTTACAAAGTTGTAGAGCATCATCGATTTAGTACGAGAAGATACCTTGTAGACATAAATGCGAAGAATAGAACGGTTAAAACGCGCCTTCGTTTTTTCGTGATATCCTACACCGTGACGTGACAAAACGATCTTAAATAGAAAAAAATAACTATTTATAATAATATACCTTTATTTGAGATATTCAAACTTTTCACCGTCAGCTGGAAGGCACATTCGGGTGCACATTTATCCGAAAGATAATTATTTCTTCTTCCCTTCAAGTTTTGTGACGCCACAGTGTAGAAAATCACGAAGAAACAAATGCGCGTTTTAACCATTCTATTCGTCGCATTAATGTCCACAAGGTGTCTTTTCGTACTAAATCGATGATAGTCTACAACTTTGAAGATCACGTTATTTCCGTATCTTCTTCCATTTTCGAGATAGGAATGCTAACACCATACTATCCACCAAGCGGCGCCGTAGGCGGTTTCATTCAGTAGCGCATGGTTACTTTACTATATATAGATACCACTTTTATCTTATACTATAATGCGAGAAAAAATTGTGTGTGTATGTGTGTGTGTGTGTGTGTGCGTGTGTGTGTATGCAAATTTTATCTTAAAAACGGCTCTAACGATTTTGACTAAATTTTGTATTTTACCAATTTCGGGTACAAGAAAGCCAATGGGTTAGGTCATGTTTTCGAGAAAATTCGATTAGTGGGTCATTTTGGGTCATAATGGGTCAAGGTTAAGCTAATTATATCTAAAAAATGGCTCAATCAATTTTGAATAATTTTATATCCAACCGTTTTTGGGCTCGAGAAAATTATTGGACTAAGTCACATGTTCCAGAAATTTCAATTAGTGGGTCATTTTTGGGTCACTTCGAGTCAAGCTAATAGTATCTAAAAAACGGCTCTAACGATTTTGACTAAATTTTGTAATCTACTGTTTTGGATTACGAGAAGGCGAATAGGCTAAGCCACATGTTAGAGAAAATTCGATTAGTGAGTCATTTTTGGATCACTGTGGGTCATGCAAAGTATATCTAGAAAACAGTTCTAACGATTTTGGCGAAATTTTGTATTCTATCGTTTTCGGGCACGAGAATACTATTGGGTTAGCTCGCATGTTCAAGAAAATTCGATTGGTGGGTCATTTTGGGTCACAATGGGTCAGGGTCAAGCTAATTGAATCAAAAAAAAAAAAAAAAAAAAAAAAAAAAACCTCAAAACATTTTGTATTATTACGTTTCCGGGCGTGAGATGACCTTTGGGCTAAGTCACATGTTCGAGAAAAATCATTTAGTGGTTCATTTTTTTATCACTGTGGGTCAAGATAATAATATTTAAAAAAAGACTCTAACGATTTTGACAAAATATTGTTTTATACCATTTCTGGGCATACGAAGACCATTTGGCTAATTCGCATGTTCGTGAAAATTCAATTACTGGGTCATTTTTGGGTCATTGTGGGTCAAAATAATTGTATCTAAAAACGACTTAAGCTATTTTGACAAAAGTTTATGTTGTATAGTTTCTGGGCATGAGAAAACTATTGGGATAGGTCATAAGTTCGATGAATTTAGAGTAGTAGGTCCCTTTTGGGTGACCGTGGGTCAAGCTAATTTTATCTATAGAACGAGCTTAACAATTTTGACTAAATTTTGTATTCTATCGTTTGCGGGTTCGAGAAGAGCATTGGTTAGGTCGCATGTTCGAAAACAAAATTGATTAGTGGGTGATTTTGGATCACAATGACTCAGGATCAACGAATTGTATCAGAACAGCAAGAATGATACAGTGAGAATAAAATATCAAATTGAACACAAGGCTAATTTTGACCGAGCTTAGCTCGGTCATCCCTGCTAGTGAGTATAACAGCAGCCGTTGCGAAGTTAAGAGGGTGGCAAGGGACTTTAGTGGGTATACTGTATATCTGAAATTGTTTAATGGTGCCACAGAAACATATGCTTTGAGTAATTTTTCATTGTAACTTATATATATCTATATTATACAATGCATCCGAATTTGAATAATGCTATTTAATATAGTTTATTTGGATAACAGAAGAAGTAATTCTTTTTTTTTTTCCACTAAAAATGGAATTTTATCTTTAAGTCATTTAGAACACATTCGTTCCATTTAATCAAATATTCCTCTTTGTTTAAAAATGTCACGTTCGGCATTTCATATCTCAATCACTCTAAAAATAATGTTTTCTCTTGGAGTACATAATATATCTTCATTCCGCATTCATTAAAATATAAATAGAAACAGAATTCCAAATTGGTCTTTCTACAAAACGAAAATGAAGTTGAGTCACGAATGCTAGGTTCAAGAATTTACCCAACTCACGTATATAAAGATTTAGAACTATAATCTTGTTAAACAGTGAAATTTTGCAGATAATAATTTCATTTATACATATTACATTATTTATATCAGAATCTCTACATCTTTTGAATATTTTGCATTATATCTTGGATATGTTTTCTGTCTTATATATGTCTGTCTTTCCGTGCTCTAACTAGCGTAAATATATCCATTTTCCATGAAATGGATAATATGATATTGGGGTTTACTATGACATGTTTGGTATTGGAAATGAAATGTCTAGCATTTTCGGTTCATTTACAGAGATGCACCAAATAATTCCGTTACATTATGGTCTATGGGGGAAAATCATTTGTCGTGTATTTTAATGACATTAGAGCATTTTGAATATGTTGAAACTGATACACAGTAATCCCTTAACATTCACGAGGATTAGGTTCCCGGAAATTTCCGCGAATGTCAAAATCGCGAATGTTGAGACTATCTTCCCGTGCAGGAAACGCGGTTAGGTTTTATGATTTTTTAATTAGCAAAAATCAATTTAAACGTAAACATATATATTTATTAAACATTAAAAAGTACATGCTGTAAAGAAATTTGAATTATTTTAAACATATTGTACAAATTTTAGTTGCTAGTTGACAGCTGAAAAAATTTATTGATCTAGAATTGTTTGGAAAAGCTAATCTTTTGTGTATGAATTTCCATATAAGGAAAAGTTGCGGACTCTGTTTCTCTTTTAAATTTAAGACTCCTCAATGTTTAAGAATTGCATTCTATTGCTTTCTCAACAAGTTGTTTTTGAAGCTTTGAAATTTTCCATAAAAGTTTTGCAGAAAAAAGTTCATTTGCAATAAGTGTTTTAAATTTCAGAAAATTTACATTTTTTTTTTAATTTTTAGCTACACTGTAAAAAAACGATATTTTTACAGTACAAAGTACTGTTCAACTCGCGCACAAACTCGATCACAGTTGAATGTACTGTATGTTTCTTTGGTTTCCTGACTATTTAAACATGAAAAATACAGTAGTTGCGTAAAATTATCAGTACAATGTACTGGCAATTTGGACGAATTTGGACGAAAGCACAAACTACTGGCGTCCAAATTGCCAGTGCATTTTGCTGTTAATTTTACATTCAACTGTGATCGAGTTTGTGCTGGCAAATTTACAGTGGTTTTTTTTACAGTGTACAAGTCATGTTTCGGGTTTCTCGAAATAACTGATTTATATTTTGCCACAATACAGAGGTTGGGATTCTCTGAAATTAGGCTGTACAGTACAATGCAGCTCTCCATGACAAATAGTTTATTAAAAGCGAGTTTACTTTGTAAAAAAAAATATTCTTTAAAAACAAATTTCGAGAATAACCAAGTTAAGTATTCGCGAGTGTTGAAAGTGTGGGTGTTCTTAATTTTTTCTTTCGCGAATAATCAAAACTCGCAAAAGTTAAGTGATTACTGCACATAACTGAGGTGTACTACAAGGTTCTTACTAGAGAAAATGGTGTTCATTGAGTTTACAGCTTATTTACTGGGACACACGAAAGAATTCGGCTATAGAAGAAAATTAGCAATAGTTGAACTATTGAAGCCTACGAACAATAAATGCTGGAAGTTCGTTTCCAGCTGTGGAAAGCGGTTTTAAATTTTACTACTTTTAAATATTACTTGGTATGTATAAATTCTAAAGAAGATCATATAGAGGGTCGCACAAAATTATTCAACAACATCCATTGTTTGGTGGTAATTGCTCAGGGCTGCAGAAAAAAATGTATATTTCAATGACTAGCTTCTATTATAAAGGACAAACATATCTGTAACGCGTACGTCATTCTGCGAATGGCAACACTTTGAAATTTGAAGGGAAATTTCGGTTTTACAATTTCCCCTACTGCAAACTTTTAAACTTCTAATCGTTGCACAGTTTCAATTTTTACGCCGCGCATAGGAAAAAAATGTACTATTAAATGCAATTAGATTGAAAACTCTATCTCAATTTATTTTTGAGATATTAATTTTCTTATAGTTTTTAGTACTAATTTTGTAATTGTGGCAACTGAAGTACGCCATTTTTATTTTAAAAAATATTCTTCTTCATAAGTCAAAAGATTGAAGAAGATATTTCAATATTTTTACATTACGCTGATACTGAGTTTGAGACGCTAAGCAAAAGGATTTCATAAGTAAAAAAGATGCCATATTTAAAACAAAACAATCATTTTCTTTGATAAAACAAAATGTTTGACTAATACTAAATGGCCAATACTATGGCAAATAAAGTCAAATTTCTGAATGGTAAATTTCCGCGGTACCGAGATTAGAACTTAAAAGTTTGAGCTAATGATGACATGAAAAGTTGTACCGGACAAACGTGACATTAAATTTTGAAATACATCCATTAACAATGTATTGTGCTTTAAAATACTTTTAAATTGTGAATTTCAGTGGTGCGTATGTAAATTCTGAGAATATGAAAATAACGTACAGTTTCGATTTTATGGGAGGAAATTTTATGATGTGACAAAGTGAAATCCTTTTTACTGATTTTTCATAACGTAAAAACAAACATAAGAACCTCAATCGATAACTTCAACATAATGACTTATAATTATTACGTATTCTAATGCAGTTTAATTTTTCAATAATTTAAACAGTTGAAGTTTGTGGAAATAATATTTTGGTAATTTTAGGTTAAAATCATTATTTGTTTTAAGAGTTAGAAAACCAGTGCAAGATGAATTTTTTATTAAAATTATTTTTGTAGATTTATCATAAAATCGATCTAACAGTTCCATTCCAAACATTTTAATTCGTCAAGTTTCGACGGGTGCCAACTCGTTCATGGTAATACCAGAAATCGGGTTTTGATATGCGTTATGCGTTTTCCAATATTTTGATTAAGATGTCATCTTTCACCTTAGTACACTCTGAAATTTTGTTATAGTTATTCTGAATGTGATGGAAAGTGTTTCATAATCTACACTGTACGAATGATTTTACGTTGTTGTTTTATGTATATATTTAGTTGCGACGAAATCTTTTTATTATAACTTAGCTTAGGAAAAACACTACTGACTGGTACTTTTACTTTCCACTGTAGACATAATTTTAAGTTTAGATTAATTATAATGTCTCTGCTCAGTTTTACTTTCTTCTTTCTAATGAACAAAGTATTGTAATCGATTTTTTTTCGACTACCATGTATTCGACGGATTTCCCTTTTTTAGTATTTAGATATCGCCCAAAACATGTTCATACAAAATTTCTATCTGTCCGTTCCTATGTCCGCGTGTCGGTGTATCCGTGTTTCCTAATACCCGATTTGTATCATCGAAAAGTGTATGAAGTTTTTCCCGTATATGTTTTCGACTATACTAAGCAGGTCCTCCTCGTATTTTAAAATATTACGCCAGAAGGGTGAGCTGTAATAGTGATTTATGTGCAATTTTCACTATTGTACAATTAAAAAGTGTATGACATTATAAATAGACTTGAATTAAATTTCATATATATGTTTTCGTTATAAAAAGCAGATCTCGAGTGTATTTAAAAATATATATTCTGCGTGATGGGGCACTGTAATAGCGATTTTTGTGTAATTTTGTCGATCAAAATTTCATATATATGTTTTTGGTTAAGTCAAGCATGTTCTCCTTATATTTGGAAATAATCGACCGATTTTTGTGTAATTTCCCCGATTTTTCGTATTTCTGTTGTATATCGACGGTTCATGCAGCGACGAGATCTTTCGCATCCTGATAAGCCGGCGATTCGCAAGCAGCTGAAGTATAACATAATAACAAAAAATATTGATTTTATTAAATATTAAGATCGAGATTAACTCGTTTTTAATCAGATTAGGAAAATCAAGCAAAAACTTAAGATGAAAATGAAAGTTGGGGTACTGTTGGAGTAATAACACTGAAGAAGTAACATGTGTAACAACTTTTTTTAAATATTTAGATGTATGAGAAAGAAGGATATTTTGGTATTGGCACATCCGACTGATTTACTAAAAAATTCATGTACGATGTTTCATACATCATCAAATGAGAAAAAAGGGTATTTTCATGGTTAACATAATATTTCTTAATTTATCATTCATTAAAATAATAATAGAAATATATAAAGAAGGAGGCAAACTTTAGTTCAGACATTATTCCCATATTGGATATATTCGCAAAACGCACATATATACAGCTGTTTAGAAATATAATCTAAAATGCTGACAATTTCTAGAATAAATATTCTTATATTCATCTCTGTATTTTTTTTTATTGAATACTAGTTACTTCTAACTGCTTTTGTATATTTTTCATAATTAATTCTATATAATCTGCTGTTTTTAATAAATCTGTATTTCAAAAATATTTTTGTAGAAGTCATAGGTAGTACACTGCAATTTATTAATTGAATCAATAAAGAATTACAGGTTTATTGTGCTGAGTTATGTTTGCAATATAATTTAATACACTTACAAGAGTTCCTTAAGCGGTTCTTTTAAAATCTCTGAATTATTATAGTTATTTCTCCATCCGTTTTTTATATGTAAAAATGGTATCGGTTCCAAAAAATAAAATAAAATACGAATTTCGAATCATTTTCTCTTCAACGACATGTCCATTTTGCCATGCTTTGTCTAGTACAGCCATGCACTTCTTTTCATTAAATAAAACTACCCATACATTTAAAAAAAAACTGATCTTTTAAAATAATAACATCATGAAATCGTAATACGTAATCCTGGTATAAATGTATAAATATAAATAAGAATTGTAAACATATAAAAACTTCAATTATATTACACATCAACGTACTAATGGGCCAGATAAACATGCACATATATACGTATCGATAGGCAGTACATTTTTTATGTTGTTATTATTATTACTATTTTGGACGTCTCAAGTAGAAAACTATGCAAATAATATTAGGGTATGTTGCTTAAAAAAATAACTGTTTTCTAAAAGCTAACTTTTCCATTTTTTTAACATTTAAATAGCTATTAATTCTATTATTAAAATATCTATTCTCTATTTATTAAAATATCGTCTTTAATAAATACAAATCTTCAGAATCTTTAGAAATATCAAGAATTTATTTCTCGCTAAAAAATGCATTATTCATTTTAATTTAATGTTATTTTGAATTTGATACCGTTTGTATCATTTACAATTCACTGTTTTTGTTACTATTATTATTATTATTAAGAAAATATATATTTTATTGTGTAACCAGTTTGTTTCATTCTACACATTTCAACAAAAGGTGAAAAATAAAGCACTTAGGTAAGTATATGTGTTATTTGTTATTATTATTTATTTATTTAATTGTTGAGTAAAACATACTAAGAAAACTTAATATCTGACAAATTTTCCAATCCATAAACCATAAAGTATAAAAAATCATTCTATGATTGCAACGTTAATTAATTTATCGCCTTTTAGAACTTAATATGGTTGCTTTGTAAAGAAATCAATGCATAGTTTTAAAGTTTTAGCTGTCTGGTGTGATTTTCTTGATGAAAAAAAAATATATAAAATATAAATTTAAAAAATGCAGTGAATTCTCTTACCCAACAAAGCCTCAACAGATATAAAAAAAAGCTTTTCCTGAAAACTAGTTAAAATTCTTGAATCAAAATATGAATGCAGTGATATTAAATTTTACTGATGTTCTGGAATAAAAGCGAGTTTAAACAAGATTCTTACAGTGAAAGAAGTATTAAATAACAAAATAGTATGAAACTTTTTCTAATTTATTTTCTTTTCACAAAGTTTGCCATTCATAAATACATTTAAATTTCTTTTGTATTTACTTGCAAGTTACTTGAAGTAAATTAATTAATTTCAGAAGATTATTTGTGTTAAATAAATCCTTTTAAAATAACGAAAATATTTAGAAATCATTAAATAAAATTTAACAGTCAGTTTTAGTTTAAATCTATTGTTTTTAAGACATATTTATTGTCATTGAATTTAAATTTGAGACTGTTATCCAGTTATAAAAGTTGCAGAAATGAATGAAAAATTAATTATGGATAAAGTATTTTGTATGTTATTCAATTCTGATAAATACTATAAATATGCATTAATGTATGAAGTACTACAAAATTTTTATTTTATCTTCGTCTATTGAGGAAAAGTGATAAAGCAGTAATACAAAAAAAAAAATATTGTATTGTTAACAAATATATCATTGAAAAGATTTGCTCTTAAAATCTTATTTATTTTGTGTTGGTTGTTATAAAAATTGTAAAACTGCTAACTGTTACGTTGTTAGAAGTTCATAGAAAAAGAACTTTTATTCATTAAAATAAATATTTTGAATAACATTTACCAAATAAAAAGTGCACTATGTTTCGAGTTGATTAAAGTTTTTATATACTGGTAGTTAAATTACATTCTACTAACATACTATTCTGTTACGTTTCTTAAGTTTTTTATATTTTTATTTTTATTGAAAACTACACAGACTTCATTTTTTCATTTCTTGTTGTAATTAAAACTGTTTTATTTGGTTATATTTTTTTATTTAAAAAAAAATAATTCATATCAAATTAATACATATTTTCTTCTATGTTTCTATTAATTATTTATAAATGTTTATAATATTATGCACGATTGCACACAAATGCACTGCATTATTTAAAATAAATTATTACATCTACAATATATTTACTAAATTGATCACACTTAGTTTAAATTTATTATCACAGTTCTGAAGAAAGGTAGGGAGAAAGTAAAAATCGCTATATTTAAATCGAAAAAGAATTCGTTGTAAATTATTCCATTTGTACAAAAGTAAATACAATTAAAAATATTTGTTATGCTAACCTGGGCGTATGCACGGCAAAGTCTTCCACGTATTCTCAGCAGAATATTGCGTAGTTTTATTTATATATATTTTTAATATTTTTAATAAATTTTAATCATCACATTTGGACAGGAATATATCTGTAAAAAAATATAGAGGCAGCAAAAAAATTTTACATAATCAAAACTAACAATTTAAAGATACATCAATAGTTTTAATCAATTTTATAATTCTTGATATTAGAGAAGTTTTTTAAGAGTATACAGTAGCTTCCCTTTTAACCAGACTAAACGGCACCGAGGGTTAGCCCGTTAAGAGAAAACCCGGTTAAAGCGGAGAAGTAGAAAAAATTAAATAAGTAACTGCGTAATTTAATTAATTAAACCAGTACGATGCATTTAGTATTTCAATTTATGTAGTTTTAAAAAACTACCTATTTTCTATATTTTGTGAAATGAATACTAGTAATAATTAACTTAATTGAAAGAAAAATTATCATTGATAGCAAATAATGAAAAATGTTTAACGCAAATTAAATTGTTGAAAATCCTGTATAAGAAGATATATATTTAAATTAATCAACCATAAGGAAGTCCGTGACCTTCCTCTGTTGAAGGCAAGATGCCCGGCATTTCGCAGCATACTCTCTCCATCTCTCTATCTCATTAACATCATAAGTTTAACCGAGAAAGCTATTAGCCGTTGCTCAACATAGCATAGCGCCGACTCTAATGTTTTTACCTCTTCCGTGTGAGGAATTTTAGCAGTGTCAACTTCAAATGGATCATCATCAGGAACGTCGTCTTATTGAATAACACCAGTTACAGTCCTAATTATTATCTCGTCAGGTAATGTTTCATGCTTCAGATCTTTCTCAGACTCAAACAATACTTATACATCTTCTACAGTAATCTGTTCACATCCCTCAAGCTTTTTAAATGTTTGTACAACACAGTTTACAGTTAGATCAGACATTATAGAGACGGGGAGGGGGTGGAGGAGGTGGCACTTTTGACCGTTAAAACACAAAATCTCAAATCTTCCGGGGGACATATCATTATTTCTGGTGGGGGAATGACCCCCCGCCCCCCGCTGGTGAAGGTCAACGCGTATCCATTTAGACCAACGTTCTCTTCTGAATTTTGCCTCCCTCCCCTCGGGATTTCACTTCAACTCGAAACCGTAAGCACAGTTCCCGAGGCCGCTATCCCTGAATTTTGCCTGATGTTTGGAAAAAAAGTCGGCTGGTTAAAGTGGTTCCGGTTAAGAGGGAGGCTACTGTATTTTGAAAGTTTTTTTCTGGATATTTTAATAGCTGATTTTATTTAATGGTTAATGTCCTAACCCCGCCTTCTTGGAAATACATATCTCACTAACTAGCTGCCTCTGGCGACGAATGTGGTCGCCCTTAAATGTATACTAAGAATTGCAACATGTTACTTTTATTTGCAATTTAATTTATTTACTTAATCTTTCGCCAAAACGGAAGATTCTGATCGAGAAATGACAAATTCTTTAAGATCATGGCAGCATTTTGTATATTTTTTTATGTTATGTATTTCATCTTTCTTGTCAAAAACCACTTAACTCACTTAGGCATTTTGTTTCATGTCCATATGCATATCAATTGTAATACGTTCAATAATGCGGAGATTTTAACATATTAAGCAATCTTCCATAATTGGGTTCGTAATGTTCCGTAACACCAAAGGGATACAGTGTCAGGATCAGGTTAATTTATCATTTAAATTGCAAATATTTACTGAGAAATATTCGTAGCCTGCGTCTCAAAGAAAATATTTATGTATAATTCCATGTTAGAATTTTCAAGCAGCCCTTTCATAATCAAATAAATACTAAATTGTAATATCCAACTCTGAATCAACGGGAAATGTAAGTTATAAAGTAAACAAATAGGATAATTTCAAAATGTAGCAAAAAAGTTGTTTTGAAACAATAAAAAAAAAATAATAAATGATTCTCGTTCAGTGAATAGCGAGCCCAATTTTAAATCTAAAATTCATTTCTTGTTTTATAGGCGAATGACGTCACCAACAAAGCTGCATTCTGCCTCATGATTTGACAGCTATAAAAATCTCATTCAGGTTAATTATTTTAAATTCCTCTCTGAAGAACTCTCTTTACGAATGATTACCTACATGGCTTAATATTTTTAATCACCAAAATGAACGATTACCTGTTGTTTGTTTACTTTGATGGAATGAGATATTGAGTTGTCAGCCTCATTTCAACTGAAGTTGTTTCAGAATATATCCATATTTGAATGTAATTTATCGCTTAAACATCAATTATTTTTGAACGATCTTTCAAAAAATGTAACTTTTGTGCAGTTTCATCGTAAAAAAATAATTTTGATTAAAAATGGCTGCTTATCATATGGAAAGCCAAGCTGTCAGCCCGTATTTGGTTATAACAGTCACACGAGTTAAGCTTTTATTACTATTACAGATGAAATAAGTGTATTTTAAATTAGTTTGATATATATGTTTTAAAATAAAGTTATGTATTTTAAATGAAATGAGTGAGAAGTTTATATTTTACATGCAATGATGGCAATGGAACAATATTTGTCGATTTATCACCTGCGCCCTGTTAACATAAAAGTACCGAAATGGCCGCTTGGCATATAACAAGTGAAGCGGTCATCCCGGAACTGTTGATGACAGTCAAATGCTTTGCGCTTTTATTATATAGATAACCACTATCCGCTCGCAGGTTTTCTACTATTGGCCAACAGGTAAACAGAGTACCGAATATTCGGCTACCTGAATAGTAACTATCAAGCCGAATACCTAATACTCGACAGTCGAATAGTAACTATTCAGTCGAATACAGAATATTTGACTTACTGAATACTTTTAAATTTCAGAGTTTAAAAGTACTAAAAAGTAAAATTTTGAAGCAATTTTTACGTAATATTCAACACACGTACTTCCATATTGATAAAAAAGATCTTTTTAAAACCAAATTTTACTCAAAAAAATCTACGCTTTGAATCGTTATTTAAGAAGAGGATTGTTTCCTCTCGGAATTCAAGTAAATGGATGCAATTTTTTTGTATTTTAAAACAGTTTTTTTAAAAATCAATGTTAAATTTTGAAGGAATTGAAAAGATAACTTTTACAGTCATATACTGTTTATTTCTCAGGAAAGGACTAAAATCGTTATTATTGGTTACATTTCTTACGTGAAACTTTTCAAATAACAAATAAAAAATGCAAAAGCATTCTCTATAGTTATTCTAAAGATCTTTATTAATTGACAGTGAAAAACGGAAGTTGTTTTACGGTTTTAAAAATGTTTTTTGAAAAAGGTGTTTTAAGTATTCGGTCTGGCCGAATATTTCAATATTCGGCAAAACCGAAAATTCGGTTTACCTACTAGTTTGATGTTCGGCATCCTCAATAGTTTGTGTTGTGTACTTCTGTAGAGTGGCCGGGTAGGTGGAATACCGAATAGATGCCATATATTTGGTGTATCCCTAGTTATGATAATATATGAATAGGGTCATTAAACTGTCGAAAAATCTATGTGCCTTCAATAATCGGAGAAGCTTATGGTAATAAATTATCACAAATATAGCTTTACAGTCTTCGGTAATATTTTTTTTTACTTAACTATGCTATTAAAGTTGTTTCATTTTATGCAAAACCCACCAACAAGAACTTCCTCCCCATTGTTGCCGTTGAAAATATTATTGCATTGCACACCAAAGAAAAACTCTCTCCTTTTAAATACCTTCGTCTGCATCTACGGCGTGCATCTGTGATATCTTCAAGACACGGTGACATCTCATTGGTGTGTATCAGTTATTCTGCTCAGTGGAAATAAATCAAACAGGATAATGTCGATTTAATCGGCAGGCACTGAAAAGGTAGATATGCAAAAATGCACTGATGTCCAAAATTAAGGACCAGTCACAAAATGCTAGATTTTAAGTAAGCGAATATTGAAAAGAAAATAATATACACTGGTTTCCAAAAATTAAGGAAAAATCACAAAAAGGGCGATAACTCGTTCAAAAATTAAGCTATCCGTATGAAATTTGGACATGTTGTTAACTAAAAGATGCTGATTAAAATTTAAAAAAATACAAATTAGTGGCGATGCAATCGGATTCCGTTATCTGTGCGGAGCATAAAAATGCATGCTAGAGAGTACGGCTGCTGGTGTTGCTGTGATTATGAAATAAGAAACCTGAGATAGTCAATTCATTAGTATGACCTTGAGGTATCATTTGTCTGCATAACTGCGAGATAGAGCTATTGAAAGTTTGGTTATAGGCCAAAGTCAAACAGAGGTGGCCAGATGGCTAAATGTGAGTCCTCCTGTTGCTCATAGGATTTGGCAAGAATTTTAAACCACAGGTACGGCATCCAGAAAGTTCAGCGAAGGACGATCAAGAGCTACGACAAGCACTGATGACCGATATTTGCGGTTATGTGTACGAAGGAATAGAACAGCAACCCCGTCTCATCTTAAATCTGTCATTGCTGCAGCCACTAGAAGTTTGGCATCAATATCTATTGTGCGTAGAAAGCTTCATGCAGTTGGTCTTTACGCGTTGCGACCAGATATTTATGTGCCGCTCACCTCATGTCTCCGGAGGGACGTTTAAGGTGGGCACGTCAACATGTCTACTGGACGGCTGATCAGTGGAGGCGTGTTCTCGTCACAAATGAGTTCCAGTTTATCTCCAAAGCAATAGTAGTCATTGTTTGATTTGGAGAGAGCAGGGAACACGCTATCATCCATCAAACATTCGTAAAAGAGATTGGTATAGAGGAGGCAGTGTCGTGTTTGGGGTGGTATCTCTTTGGGCGGGCGTACAGACCTCCATGTCTTTCCACGTGGAACTGTGAATGCTCACGTCTATAGAGATGACATTCTTGATGATTATGTGCACCCTTATGCCAGTGCAATAGGTAATAATTTCCTGTTACAGGACGATAACACTAGACCGCACAGGGTTCACGTCGTAGAAAATTATCTTCAGCACCAAACAATTCAGCGCATGGAATGGCCAACACGATCATTGAACTTGAATCCCATCGAGCATCACTGGGATGCTTTAGGAAGATATGTCTCTGCTCTCAATCCCCCTCCTCCGACCTTTGCCAGGCTTACAACTGCTTTAAAAGAGCAATGGCTCGCCCTTCCCAGCGAACTTATCGATGGCATAATTGACAGTACCACACTTCGCTGTATGTGCTGTATTGCTTCTAGGGGTCGCCATAATACATATTAAAGGTACTTTTCTTATACCAAACTGAGACCTTTATTTTGTTTATTTTATAATTGTATTAATTTCTGAAATGCCACAATCGCCTGGTAATTTCTTTTAATCTTATTTTATACCTTACTATGTGTTGTAAATTGTGTCTCATTTTTATTAAAATCTACTCGTAACATTTTGAGTTATCGCTACTTTTGTTGTTTTTCCTTAATTTTTGGAAACCAGTATAATTCAAATAATTACTATCCTTGTAGCACAGCTAGTCCATATAGCATCTCATTCATGTCACACATGGTCACAAGTGTCACATATAGTAACTACGGTGAAACAAAAAAATAGGAAATTCCACACGTCTCATTATGAGAATCAAATTATCACTATATGTGACTCCACTGAAATGTTAATGTGACTGCTGCTTTGTCACGAGTCACCAGGTGACTTTACAATGTTGTTACATTGTGACTCTCATGTGACTGTCATTTTTAGACTCGATTTCAAAGTAATCATGAACGTTGCATTAGGATAAGTCACCAAATAATATCACATCATGGTCACATGGTTACTTTTCACAAAAGGGCACAATAGTGATTTCACAGTAGTCTCTTTGTCACCTGAAAGTCATCATGTGACTTTAATGTGACATTATTTGATAACTTATCACAATGCAGCGTTCACGATGACTTTGAAATTGAGTCTACAGATGACAGTCACATGAGAGCCACAATGTAACTTACATTGTAAAGTTACATGGTGACTCGTAACAAAGCAGCAGTCACAGTGACGACTCAGTGGAGTCACATATAGTGATCATTCGAGACTCATAATGAGATATATGGAATTTTCTTTTTTTTAGCTTCACCGTAGTGACTGTGACACTTGTGACCATGTATGACATGAATGACATATTATATGGACTAACTGTGCTGTAGAGGTAGTAATTATTCAAATTATATTATTTCCTTTTGAGTATTCGCGTACCAGAAAATTAGCATTTTGTGATTGGTCCTTAATTTTGGACACCGGTGTACATATACATTTATGGATTGTATATGTACTATATATATATATATATTGGTATAACACGTGCCACTAATCTGCATGATATCGGATGATTAAAAAAATGAAGGCCCTTAATGCATTTTTTCATGTTGATTACAGAACTGTTCTTAGTTTTCCTCTATCACATATAGTTTGTTTGCAGTCGAGCCGAGTTGATTTCGAAGATTCATCGCTGAGTACAAGCATTATGCGCTAGTCACACAAAACGTAAATATACTTCTGGATAATTGAAAACTTATCTATCGACTTTTAGAAGATAATGTTAAGGAATATTCAGTAAGAGGTACACAAATGGCTTATCTGCTGTGACTTCAGAGTTATAGAAATACTGTTAGGACAAGAAGTTGGGTACACAAGAATTTCTTGCTTTCTATATGAATGGAACAGTGGGGCAAAGCAAAAGCATTTGAATCTGAGAGTTTGGACAGAACATAAAAATGTTTGTACCAGAGACTAAAAACATTGTACATGTGCCACTCGTAAACCCCGAAAAAATCTTGCTTCCATCTTTACACATAAAATTAGGATTAATGAAGCAATTTTTAAAGGTTCTACCACAAGATGGGTATTGCTTCAAGTATCTTACTATGAAATTTCCCTTCGTCACACTCGAAACATAAAAAGCGCTTCTCAAGGAATTTTCTTTAATCCTCAAATAAAAAAAAATGGTAAAGGAGAAAATTTTTGAAACACACTGAATGAAAGACACGTGACAGCCTTCAAATGTGTTACCGAAAACTTTCTAGGGAATAAGAAAGATCAAAATTACAAAAATATTGTTGAAACAATGCTGTAAATTTTCAAGAAGTTGGGCTGTAATATAAGTGTAAAAATGCACTTTCTGCATTCTCATATCGACTATTTTACAGAAAATATGGACCATTACAATGAAGAGCACGGTGAGCGCTTTCACCAGGATATCAAAGAGAGGGAGAATAGGCACCGGGGACGATTAAATGTAAATATGATGTCAGACTACTATCGGATGTTGAAGAGGGACATAAATAATGAAGGTGGATCTGCAAGAAAGACAAAAAGTAGAAAATGTATTTAATTGAACATCATTTGCTTTTTATTTTATTAAAGAAATATCACATACTTATAAGGACATTTTTACAATATTTTTAACGTGTTTAATGAAATACTTTGTATGAAATTGTGATCAATTTTTGATTGCATTAATTAAATATTGAAAACACAATTTCTCCTTTTTGTAAACTCCTGACGTGATAAAAAAAATGGAAGTCATTTCCGGAATCAGCATCAAAAATTGATTTAGGAAAACGTGTTCATAAGAAATCATCTGGCAAAAAGTTTAAAAATGCAGACTGGTGTAATCATTGAGCACTCTTACAGCATTATTTAAGCAATAATGAAATTTTCAAGTATATTAACATAATTTCTGAATTTAAAATCGGAGAATAATTTATTTTGATAAATTGTATCGAACAGTAAAACAATATATCTACCCTATATAAATAAAATGCTAATGAATCGAATTGAAACGAATTTATGTAACGATTCTATGAAATGACTGATTAAACAACTGATTACGTTTAACGGCGATTTCTCCTAAAACATGGAATACGTTGCGATGAAATTAACACCAAAAATCCGTATTGAGCCATAGATCTCAAAACTGGTATTAGAATTTTAAAATTTGAATTAGTTTTCGAAATATTAATTTTTTTCTAATTTTAAATACTTTTTTTCTAATGATGGCAACTCAAATTTTAATCATAACAGATATTTTTTTTTTCATATTTTAGAAAAGTTTATTTTAAATTAAATTGGCGACGAGTTTGGCCTCCCTTAAATGTATGCTAAGAAATGATTCATGTTACGTTTATTCAGAATTCAATTTGTATTTCATTATCATTTTAAACTCAAATCATTTTTAGTCACTATCATTCACATCAAAACTTTCATTTAAAATGGAAACCTTTAAAATAAATGGCTTTTAATTCATTCTTTTTTTTTAAACGAAACGAAAGGAAAAATATTAGACACAGATGTCATATACGCAACGGGGTACCTGATTGGCGCCAAAATGGCGTTATTTTGCCTGACATAGTAACCCGGCTATTGTTGCTTATTTATTAATAAATGTTTATTTGAATTTATTTTCTTTTTATTTACAAAAAATGATAAAAATTGTTTTGTTCTATAGTTATTAATTAATTTTTATTTATTTATTGTTATTTCAGTTAAAAAAAAACAGAAAATAATTGAAAATTACATATGTAACATGTATTTGAAAACGAGGTTTTCGCCAAATTGTCGAAAAAAAAATCACCTCAAATCCGGTGCGTATGTGGCAATGCAACAAATCATGAGATTTAATTTCCACTTCAAAGCAACGTTTTAATGTTATTACTTCTCCCGTCGACCAATTTCGCCAAATTATATAAATAGCCAAATTATACAAATTGTCATATTTTTTTTTTTTTAATTTTAAATAACAAAAAAAAAAAAAATAAATTAGTATAACATTAATAAAAATACAAATAAAACGTCGAAATAAAAATCCCTTGATGGTGTGAACATGTGTAACATTCTTAAAGTCAAGTGAATGTGACATTTACTGTCAACCATTATTGGCATTTAATCTAATAGTTTGGCGACAGATTTTTGGTCTATGGGATAACTAAGTATCACCGTTTTAATTTACCACTCGAAAAATAAAAAATTGCTAACTGGCGAGTTAAAAAAAAGCTATTGGCGAGATTTTCACCAGGCTAACATAAAAGTACCAGGAATTCTTTGTGATTATGGCAACTTTTATGAAGTTTTATTCGAAAAAATAATTTTGATTCTTTAATCAAAATGAAACCTTTCTTATGAAAAGCGAAGGAATCAGCCCGTTGTTTATGGCAGTTACATGACTTGGACTATTATAATATAAACGAAATAATGGGGATAGAATAATATTCGGCAACTTATCACACCTGAGGCTGGCTAACATTAAAGTACCAAAATGGCCGCCTGGAATATAAAAAGCGAAGGGATCCGCCTGGAGCTGTTGATGATAGTCACATGACTTAGGCTATTATTATAGATATTGTTTTCAATTTTAAAAACAGCGCAAAGAATAATATTTTGTAACGATTAAAAATTTATTTCCACGTGACTATTAAAAACAGAAAAAAAAAATTAAAATTTCTATTAAATGAGTACGTGTTAAAGGCAGGAAAATATTGAAAATTATGTCCTGGAAATTGTATTTACACGTGAATATTAAAAGGGAAAAGAAAATTTTAAAATAATAAATACGTTAATATGCGTTTAACCCTTTCACGGACAAGGCATTTCTATTCGTAAAATCTTGAAATCAGTGAATGGCACCAGAATTTACAAACAAATTTCGAAATACAAAAATGCTTTTGTTCACTTACTTAATAAAAGGGAAATTTTCATCCCAGTATTCTGATGCTAATGTGGCATTTAAGAATTAAAATTAAGTGGTCCAAAAATAAACCACCGCTTTTGAAGGGGTTAAAGCAGCAAATTTTGGTAATTGTATTATGTTAATCGTTTTATAACGCTGGTAAAAAATACCGGGAGACAAAGACTCTGTTTACTTAATTCCTTTTATTTAACTTCTTTTCAAATGTTTAACTGGTCTTCTTTAACCAAACACGAAAACAACCATTGCATGTCTTAACGGCAACTGATTCTACCTTAAATTTTTGCAATCAAAGGGAATTGAATCACCTGTTTACAGGGAGATCGCTACAGGATTTTTCAGTATAATTCAATCTTCTCTAATCTTTTTAAAACCGATCAGATTAGCGTGCTTTTAGATTCTACAGTGTCTGAACGGGGGTTGGCGAGCGTAGCTTGCAGGGGGCGGAGCCCCCTAGTATATAATAAATTTGAAATCACAAATATATGAAGAAAGTTGTAAAGTTCTAAAGATATATATATATATATATATATTATGTATGAAAAAATACAAATATCCTAAATAATTTTGTTGTTTCATAAATGCATTCAAAGTTTTTTGGCATATATGTAAAAAAGCATATTTAAATGGCATTAAGTAATTATATATGTGATAACATAGAACAAATATTCATTAAATTTAACCAAATTAAAAGTTTCTTGTTATTTTGTTATATGTTATATGAATATTTAGTAAAATATTACCTTTCAGTACAATATATTCTTTTAGTCATAATTCAAATAAGTTAACATTATAGTAATATTGATACGTCCCTCCCATGAATTGTCCACAAAATTGAAAAAAATAAGTTGTTCCATAAAGCACTGTATCATAATAAAACTGTATCATTATTGTTAAAGGTGTTTTCAAACGTATTGTCCGACGTATTTAAATATTAACGAATACATGCAGAATTATGCGTGACATTAATAAACAACATTACAATTATCAAAATATTAAATGATACGATGATGGAATGCCGTTCACAAAATACTCTGAAAGGAAATATTAGAATTTCTGCATTTTCCGTTCAAAATCTTAAAACTGCATTCATTTATACTGTAAATTTGCTGTTTGCACAGTATTTTTGGAATTATTCTTTGGAGAGTTTGGTGAGTTTTATTAAATGTTGTACATAGTACATACCAATGTCTCGACCGAGTTCGTTGGCCAGCTTCATCCGCCATTTTGTTTCAAAATGGCGGCCACTTAAAAATTTAAAAAAAAAAATTAAAATTTTAAATGTGGTACCAAAATATTGAAAATGGAAAAATATTTTTTTCTTATGTATTTGACCTTTATACAAAGACTCCGTAGCAGTTTTTGTTTCGTCTATATCGTAAAAAATGGCTGAGTTATAGCATTTTTAATTTCTAGCTAAGCTGACATTTTGAAACGTCCTGAATTTTGTCACGCGATAAAAGGCGTATTTATGAACCGATTTGGATGTAACTTCGTTTATAGATAGTACAGACCAATGTCTCGACCGAGTTTGTTGGCCAGCTTCATCCGTCATTTTGTTTAAAAATGGCGGCCATTTAAAATTTTAAGAAAAATTTAAATTTGAAATGTGGTACCAAAAAATTGAAAATTGGAAAAATATTTTTTTCTTATGTGTTTGACCTCGATAAAAAAATTCGGGAGCAGTTTTTGTTTCGTCTATATCTTAAAAAATGGCTGAGTTATAGCATTTTGAGTTTCTAGTGTGGCTGACATTTTGAAACGCCCTGATTTTGCCACGTGATAACAGACATATTTATGAACCGATTTGGATGTACCTTGGTGTGTACATAGTACATACAAATAACTCAACCGAGTTCGTTGGCCAGCTTCATCCGCCATCTTGTTTCAAAATGGCGGCCATTTAAAAAAATTAAAAAAAAATTAAATTTAAAATGAGATACCAAAAAATTGGAAAATGAAAAAAAGAGTTTTTTCGTATGTGTTTGACCTTAATACAAAGATTCCGGAACAGGTTTTGTTGCGTCTATATCTAAAAAAATGGCTGAGTTATAACATTTTGAATTTCCATTGTGGCTGACATTTTAAAACGACCTGATTTTTGTCACGCGATAACAGGAGTATTTATGAACCGATTTGAATGTAACTTAGTCTGTACATAGTACATACCAATGTCTCGACCGAGTTCGTTGGCCAGCTTCATTCGCCATCTTGTTTCAAAAGGGTTGCCATTTAAAAAAAAATGTAATTTAAAATTTAAAATGAGGTATTAAAAAATTGGAAAATGAAAAAGATTTTTTTTATGTGTTTGGCCTTGATACAAAGATTCTGGAGCAGTTTTTGTTTCTGAAAATTTGTTCTTTTGTTTATATCTTAAAAAGTGGTTGAATTATAGCACTTTGAATTTCTATCATGGCTAACACTTTGAAACGATCTTGTATTTGTCTCGCGATACCACACGTATTCGCCTATTTCGATGGAAGAAGGCATGTGGATAGTATACATAAATATCTCGACCAAGTTCGCTGGCCAGCTTCTTCAGCCATCTTGTTTCAAAATGGCGGCCATTAAATTAAAAAATATATATATTTAAAGTGAGGTGCAAAAAAATTAGAAATTGAAAAAGGTTTCTTTCTTAAGTATTTGACCTTGATATAAGGATTCAGGAGCATTTTTTGTTTGTCTTTATCTTAAAAAATGGCTCAGATATAGCAGTTTCAATTTCTAACGTGGGTGACATTTTGAAAAATCTGATTTTTTGCCTGCGACAGCACTCGTATATATCAACCGATTCCGATGTGAGTGAGCATGTGCACGGCAATTACTAAGGTCTCGACCAAGTTCACTGGTTAGCCTCATCCACCATGTTGTCTTAAAATGGCAGGCACTTTAAGAAATCGCCGAATTTGGCAGCCAAATATAAGTTACTTTAAATAAAAGCAGCTTGGATAAAGCTGACTAATTTCGCGAAATTCTCATTCATAATGATTTAGTATTGATAAAAATTAGTATTGAATCTCCTACATTCGGTTTCCACTTAATTGAGCTTCGTGTGTTTGAATAATATAAGTTGGCTTTTTAAAAATAAGGAATATGAAAGCTACCTCTTCCTCCCGGCTCTGGCCGGAAGGACTTTTTTTTTTTTTTTTTTTTTTTGCTGTTTTTTGACCCTTTATTTTTATCGAGTAAGTTCAGTATTTTTATGTATCTGTCTTTAGAATTTAAACACATTATATGCTTCAGTGTGTTTTATGAGAACTAGAATATATCTCAATGTGCAAAACAAGAATAAATCTCAAATTGCATGAATAAATGCAATTGAAGATTTACTAATGTTATAAGACGATTTAATGGAATTTTTACTGAAGTTAAACAGAATGTTTGCAAGCATCCAAAGAAATGTAAAAAAAAAAAAAAAAAAAAAATCAAAACATCAAAAAAACTAATTCAAACTAATGCCTTGTCAATAGAAAGCTTATCTGATTATTTCATTATTATTAATTTTTCAGATTGAGTTTTTAAATTAATAAGCAAGATTATTCTTAAGGCTACGTGAAATAAAATTATTAAACTTTATAATTCTTTGAAAACGTAACTTTTTAAAAAGCGCTCATTATTTTTATTAGTAACCTTTCACTTCTAGATGAATGATAAATTACATGTTCGCATATTTCCTGTTTTAATGGGGGCAAACATCATACTGTGATACAAACAATAATTTAATTAATGAAATTTAATGCTTAGTTTTGATTTAATGTTTTACGGAGTAATTGAAAATGATTTTTTTTTTTTTTTAAATTTCTTATATCAGTATCTTTTCTCTGCACATATTAAAAAGATAGCGATGAATGATGTATTTTTGAAAAGGTTCCGGAAGAGGATTTTGAGGTAGTATATTTATATATTATAAAAACGCGTTGCTTGATAAAAGAATTGCAGGTAATGAAAAAAAATGTATTATCAAAGAATCTCAATGATTGTGGTAAGAAATAATCGCCGGTATACGTTTTTTTTTTTGTTTTTTTTTTTTTTTTGTTTTTTTTTTGACAAACCTAACAGATTTTTTACACTTAATATAGGGTAAGTCCGGAGAGTCGCCGCATACCGGATAGATGCCGCATCCCTTGTATTTCTTGCAATTATCGATAGATGGTCGTCAAACGCACAGTATAGGTGCGCAATGAGATTATTTTAAACATTGTATATCATGAATCCCATTTTGATGTTTACTTGTAGAAGTACAATCCTTAATTTGACGTAAGTGCATGATTTCTCTGTCCAAACTTTTAAACACGTTATGTTTAAATGCTTTTCATACACTAATTACTAAATGCATGCATGATTTCCAAGTCAAAACTAAGTGTAGTGCTTGTATAGCGTACTGTGTGTAAGGTTACGACATTCCACTTAGCGATGGCAGGTAACTGTGAAGGCCGATGTCTGCACCATGCAAAATCGGATACATGCCGCACAGCTATTCCGGTATACAACCAGCAGTTTCTTTTGTACGGGATGATTAAGTGTTATTAACATTTACTTTTCTTTTTTCACAGACTAACCATGTTAGGCATGTTATCAAGGTTACTAAAATCAAAGGAGAAAAGGGGTAAAATAAAAAGTAAAAAGGGCAAGAAAGGTGCAAGTCAAGATGATGATAATGAAAAATTGGACAAGCTTAACGCAGACGTTCTTTGGAAACTACTCCAAAAAAGACGAAGTGTAATTGGCTTCGTTGCATCATGCGTTTAAACGTAGTTACATAAAGACTGTGCTTTTTCGACACTTTTTTTTTGTAGATTGTAGTCGAAAAAACAGGTCTCTTAACCAATTCGGGACCATAGGTGCATATAATCACCTTCATAAAGAGCTTACAAAATTTGTTTCTGGAGCCAGTAAAAAAGAAAAGTAATATTTGCTTTGTTTAATAAGAACATTTTCATGATTATTTAAGTAAATCTAACTTCTTTTAAAAAATCGTATCAACAGAACAAAATTTGCGCAAAAGCCACCGATCCCGAAAGGGTTAACAAATAAATTATGTAAATACAATTTTCCTTTTTTTCTTTTCCCTTTCTAATACATTGATGCTACGTTGTTGCTGAAATAATAATTAAAATGTAACGTAAAAAAAAATAATAATAATAAGTCGATAATTTTAATAGTGAAATTAGGCAACAATTATTAATTTGAATCTACTAATACGTTTCATTGTACACATTTAGTTTCATTTTTTTATTACCTTGTTAACTATAGTCCAGATATGAATATTAGGTAGATTTCGTAAGAAATACTACCTATTGCAGTCGTTACCATGGTGCGAGTTTTGAAAAATTCCTTCATAACTTTTCATTATATGACCATAGGAACTCAAAACCACCCCCATCTAAAAAGTTTATATATATATATATATATATATATATATATATGTATGTATGTATGTATGTACTAAATTTTGTCCGCACGATATAAGTCGCAATGATGCACGGATCGTCTTCAAACTCGCCCACAACTTTGAAATGGCTAATATCTCGGCGGGGATTGAAAATAGGCAAAATCGGCCGAAGGAATGGAAATGGGGAGGGTTAATATTTTTGAATACCGTCTTAACATGGTTCTGATAAAACCAGCTCTTACACAACAATGACAGCAAAAATAAATAATTTTCATTATAGCAGTCACCATCAATTAAAAAAAGCAATAAAATTCTCACCACTACAATTACTTTTCTATTGCAAGGTTTTCACGTGAAAATTAAATAGTTTGATGAATTGAAAACTAGTTGAATATTACGTCATAAGTTTTCTAGAGCAAGATTTCCGCATGAAAACTCAAAATAAAATAAATAGTTTGACGAATAAAAAACAAAAGCAAATTATTGCGTCATATTGGAAATATAATGGATCTCAGCAGGTGAATATGTAATGTCATGGGAGTTTGAAGAAACGTATTAAAACATGATAAAAACCCGATCATGGAAATATTAATATATTTAACACTTTGGGGTTCTTTGAATTTGCGTTAGTCATTTTTAAACCTATTCCATATACATGCGTGTGTGTATTCGTGTATATTACAATTTTCACAAAAAGTTTAACTCCCTAGAGCTCATTCTTAGTGAATAAACTTTGTTTATCTCTAATCTTGATTTAAGTTTTGTTGGTGATTTTAGTACTTAACTTCGAAATCTACCTCCGCCTGTAGGCCGAGCCGGCAGGGATTTTTTTTTTATATTTTTATTTATAATTTCATTCTGTTCTTATTACAAGCGCGGCATAACTACCGCACAAGTGCGGCGTCTCAGCCTGAATGTATGGGTGACGCGCCGCAGTTTTAGAAAAAAAATTATTAAAAAATATTAATTATTTGTTTTGAATTTTTTTTTGTCGCACTACACGCGTTGTATATTTTACATTAAATAGCACAGCATGATTTTTTTTTATTTTATGTCCACCATGGGACTTTATACACAAACAAAAAAAACATGGCGGAATAAATCCCTTAATTACCCAATGTTTTGGAATGCTCATTAACAGTACTAAAAATCATATTTATATTAAAAACAGCAACAATGAGTCAAATAAGGATTTGAAATGTATTTAAAACGATATTTTCTTTCTGATCTCGCGTCAGGTTTTAACAATGGAAGTAATCGTCAAATTAGCATTAGTGTCTATTTAAAATCAGACCTTTTTGATTCGGTTCAATTCAAAGGTTTAAGCGCGAAATTCAATTAATAGTCTTACATTTGTTAGTCCAGGCAATAGAGACCGGATAGGGGCTCTACCCAGCAAAATTCATGGTAGTTCTTTAAAAAGGCTTACTATATGTTTTTTGGGTCGCTGAATCCGAATTTTTAACTTCCCACCAAAATTTACCCCGGCACCCCGCCAAATTTTGGTAAAATGCCTCCCCCCCCCCAAAAAAAAAAAAGGTTTTTATTAAAAAAATCCTTTTATTTATTGTTTTAGGGGAAAAGTTTCTAGAAATTCAGAAAATAGACAAAATTTGCAACAAATTAGATATGTGACATTATGACTTAGGATGAAGGAGAAGGGGGGATCTGCCTCGGAACATGTGCGCGGTGCTGCGTCAACTAAGTTGCGCAATTCCACTTAACTCCTCACACGTTTACATTCGTCCTCCCATCTCCCCTCCTACTTTCTCTATAAGGTTTACTTTAAGTTTTGCTGAAAGTTTTGGGTTGCTGAATCCGAATTTTCAGCTGCCCCCAAAATCCCCCCCCCCCCCGAAAATTCCCCCAAATAGTTGTTTTTAAATTAAATTAATTATTGTTTTAGTGGAAAAGCATTACAAAATTCAGAAACTAGACAAAATTTGCAACAAGTGGGATACATGACATTATGACGTAGGATGAACGGGGAGGGGGAGGACTGCCTCTAAACATGCACTGCGGCGTTATATGTACTAAGTTATGAAGTCCAGGCAATATTTGATTTTACATGGAAAAATTAATACTAGTTCTGGATTTCGACTCACTTTATGTTTTTCGGTTCGCTGAATCCGAATTTGTAACTTCCCACCAAAATTTTACCCGGCAATCTCCAAAAAATTGATTTTTTGAAAAAAATTTGGTTTGTGAGAAAAGCGCGCGAGGAATGTCCCGGGGCGGCCCCCTCTCTCCCCGTTTACCCTACGTCATAATCTCATGTATCCTATTTGTTGCAAATTTTGTCTAGTTTCTGAATTTCGTAAACCTTTTCCCCTAAAAGAATAAGAAATTTAAGTTAATAACAACTATTTGGGGGGGGGGGTTCGGGGGGGGAATTTGGGGGTTAAGTTAAAAATTCGGATTCAGCGACCCAAAAAACTTAAAATAAACCTTATAGGGAAAGTTCGGAGGGGAGATGGGAGGGCGAATGTAAACGTGTGTGTGGTTAAGTGGAATTGCGCAACTTAGTACACACAGAACCGCGCGCATGTTCCGAGGTAGATCCCCCCTCCCCCTTCATCCTAAGTCATAATGTCATGTATCTAATTTGTTGCAAATTTTCTCTACTTTCTGAATTTTTAGATACTTTTTCCCTAAAACAATAAAATAAATGTTTTTTTTTTTAATAAAAACCTTTTTGGGGACCTTTTACCAAAATTTGGGAGGTTGCCGGGGGAAATTTTGATGGGAAGTTACAAATTCGGATTCAGCGACCCCAAAAACATAAAGTAAGCCGATTTCCAGAACTACCATTAATTTTGCTATTTAAAATTCCCTATTGCCTGGACTATGTGTTTTATTTATATTTCATTGTTTTACTTATTGATTAATGGATGCTTTAATTCCGTATAGAATATGAGCTTGAAATAAATCATGAACTATTTATATTAACTTAAGTGCAAATGGATTTATATTTCACAATCTTGTGCACACGATATTGATAGATTTGAAAAAAAAGAAATCAATCATGCTTCAAAATTATTTTCTAAATCAATAAAAATGAATTAAATAGCGGTTTAGTTTTCAAAAAATTGCGATATATTTTTCAAACAAATTTCATTTTAATGCAGATTTTTTTTTCATATCCGGCGCAACGGTGTAAAAATTTCGAATGTAGCGCTATTCACAGACACGTTTGTCCTTTAAAATATAGATGGATTTCGAACAAATTCCATTAGAAACTACACGTTTTTCTCTATCCGACGGGGTGAAAATTGAAAATGTGAGGTACTTAAAAGATTAAGAAACAAAATGGCATAAAAGTGAAATTTGACCATCTGTTGTTGCCTTTCGCAAAGCAACGCGAGCGTTCGCACAGACAAGTTTACCCTTTATATCAACAATCATGCTGCTCTAAAAAGGACAGCTGCCTTAATAAAATCGTTCAAAGAAAATCTTTAAACATTTCAAAGTTCGATCAAATTCAATCGTTTCAATCGTTCAAAGAAACATTTAAACACCAATGTTTTCAATTGCGAATATACAAGCTTAATAATTTAACATGAAGTACATTTTAATTTTTTATGATTTTTTCTTATAATGAACTATTTTTATTATGTCTGTTGAAGTAGAGGCATACTATATTATTTTCTATTTTATGTAACTCTTTTAATTTGGTCAGCTGGGGGTAAAGACAAGCACTTTCCATGAATTTTGATTTTGGAATGAAAGTTTTGCTTGATAGCTGAATAAAATGTTATATTAGAACCTCACTCATTATCACCACGAGTCTAAATTCTGTCAAGTTATAATTTTGGAAGATATTACATAAAAAAAAAAAAAAAAAAAAAAAAAAAAAAAATTGCTCTGTGTGTCTTTGCTTAATTGGTTGAGGGGAAAACACGCAGTGAAGGGGTGAAGACCCGCTTTGTTTAACTGGTCAACTGAAAGTTTACACAAATGCAATCGAGGTAAACTACGCGACATTTAGAAACTAAAGATTTTCCTTCTTCACTCATTTTTTGCATTTGTAAACATTTGCAGTATTATCACCCCAGCAATCACATGGTTTAAGAAAAATATTACATCAAAAGTGACAAATTGAAACTTACATAATTAGGTAGCTTTCATTACAAAAAGCTACCTATTGCAGCCGTTCGGAGGAAAGTGATTTCAAAAAATTTTGGTATATTTTCATCGATCATGACCCCCAGACCCCGAAACCACCCTCCGTTCAAAAGTTGATATATATATATATATATATCTGACATTTGTCATACTGTAACTCTCGAATTTATGAACCGATTTGGATGTAATTCGGTATGTACATGTTACATACCAATGTCTCGACCGAGTTCGTTGGCCAGCTTCAACCGCCATTTTGTTTCAAAACGGCGGCCATTTAAAAATTTTTTTAAAAGTTTAAATTTGAAATGTGGTATCAAAGAATTGAAAATGGAAAAATATTTATTTCTTATGTATTTGACCTTGATACAAAGATTCGGGAGCAGCTTTTGTTTCGTCTAAATCTTAAAAAATGGCTGAGTTATAGCATTTTGAATTTCTAGCGTGGCTGACATTTTGAAAAGTCCTGATATTTGTCACGTGATAACTAGCGTATTTATGAACCGATTTGAATGTACCTTGGTGTGTACATAGTACATACAAATATCTCAACTGAGTTCGTTGGCCAGCTTCATCCGCCATCTTGTTTCAAAATGGCGGCCATTTAAAAAAATTTAAAAAAATTAAAATTTAAAATAAGATACCAAAAAATTGGAATATGAAAAAGATTTTTTTTGTATGTGTTTGATCTTAATACAAAGATTCCGGAACAGTTTTTGTATCGTCTATATCTAAAAAAATGGCTGAGTTATAGCATTTTGAATTTCTATTGTGGCTGATATTTTAAAACGACCTGGTTTTGTCACGCGATAACAAGCATATTTATGAACCGATTTGGATGTTACTTGGTCTGTACCTAGTACATACCAATGTCTCGACCGAGTTCGTTGGCCAGCTTCATTCGCCATCTTGTTTCAAAAGGGTTGCCATTAAAAAAAAATTAAATTTAAAATTTAAAATGAGGTATTAAAAAATTGGAAAATGAAAAAGATTTTTTTATGTGTTTGGCCTCGATACAAAGATTCTGGAGCAGATTTTGTTTCTGAAAATTTGTTCTTTTGTTTATATCTTAAAAAAATGGTTGAATTATAGCACTTTGAATTTCTAGTATGGTTAACATTTTGAAACGATCTTATATTTGTCACGCGATAACACAAGTATTCGCTTATTTCCATGTAAGAAGGCATGTGGATAGTATACATCAACATCACAGTCAAATATAAGTTACTTTAAATAAAAGCAGCTTGGATGAAGCTGACTAATTTTGCGAAATTCTCATTCATAATGATTTAATATTGATAAAAATTAGTATTGAATCTCGTATATTCGGATTCCACTAAATTGAGCTTCGTGTGTTTGAATAATATAAGTTGGCTTTTTTAACCTTTTCACCGTCCGAGGGTTTTTCTGTATTTTTATAAAAATGCTTGTAAATTCCAGGATATATATATTTATTAATCGCAGTTTGATGCTATAATATCTTTAATATCACTTCTTTCTATATATGGTTCAAAATAAATTTCGATTTAAAATATTTTAGTATACAACTGTTTTAACATGTTTTCTAGAAACGGAAAAATCCGGGCCAGACGGCTAAAGGGTTTTAAAATAAGGAATTTGAAAGCTACCTCTTCCTCCCGGCACTGGCCGGAAGGACTTTTTTTTCCTGCACTGAATGCAACTTTCCTCGCATGTTATCAACACACAACTACGATTGCACCTAACTGTCGACTACTGTTGAAAATTGAAAAAAAAAAAAAAAAAAAAAAAAAAACGTTGCGTTTATGTAAAAAAAGCCGGTGTGTGTCTTTGTCCCTATATACCCTATGAACTAAAAAATGCACAAAGTTTTATTTTTATCATTTTGTGCCCTTTTTCATATACTCCATGTCAGAGCATTTAATATATCCATTTCACTATCAATCGAATTATACTTCTAAGTGACTTTTCAATTAGATACTCGTAATTAATACACTAGCTTCAAATCATTGTTGTACCAACATAATGAATTAAGACGTATTTTACTTAGATTTATTTGAATGAAAAATACATTTAATTGAAAATTTCTTATCAGATATAAACATATTTTTAAAGGAATTGAGAAAAAATAAATTTTCCAATAACGCTGTTAATATTTGCACATGTGTTTCTGCGTGTAGTGCATGGTTCCTTCGTGTAGTTTTTTTAAATTATAAATTTAAAGATCAATAATGACTTTTAATATATTTGAAATTCTGGATTTAATTCCTGATTAACAGGAAAATTACAACAGAGCGCCAATTAGCAAACTTTTAAAAACCTGATCGTTATATGTATACAATAAATAAATTGGGAAAACGGTATTACTATATTATAAGGTGATTCAATAGGAAACTATACAATTTCTTAATAAATCGTATGTCACTTAAAACGGAAACTGTAATTATTTTCTAATGAAAGGACTTAACAATTAATTGTAGTTGTTTTTACTCTGCCGACATATATTTAATATTATATACATTATTTTGAATATAATTCCTTACAAATCATTTCTATTTACTAAGCTCTATCCTTCAGAGAGGTATAAGAAACTAATGAAAGACAGGAAATATTACATGCAATATAATTAACAACAAAGGTCCATTGATCTAAATATCATACTTATGGAAATATGTATTTCATGAAAAATGCATTATATCAGTAACTCTTGATATAAGAATAAAATAATTGGTCTTTTATTCACGGATACTTGAACTGGCTATTTTTCATCATATCTATTTCTTTGCATGTCAAATCTATATTAAATAATAAAGGAAATTATTGTAAACTAAAATATATCAAAGAAGGTATATATGCACAATTGTTTGTTAATATAAATCTTTAAAGATTAACGACATGATATACAGTGCAAGATAATCATTTTAAAGTTTAATTTTCGTAAATTATATTCGGTAATGATATGTGTAATATAAGAGTAGCTTACGTTATTTAGAAGACCATTTCTGACCTTTTCAGCCAGTGCTATGTATAAATACGTATTCGGTGGAACATAGAAAAAAGTAAGATGATAAAGTTATTTCAGAAACTTCTATTTTAATTATTCCAAAGAAGGAAATATTGGATTACCGTCGATCGGGACTACTTTGGTCCTTTCGGGGTTACTTTGATCCAGCCCATAAAAAAAGATTTTATTATTTGCAGTGAAAAAAAAACATAAAAAATAATTTGGAGTTTTTGACCTTGAAAAATAATTTATACCCTGGTATAGGATATTTGAATAGTTTGGGGGTAATTTTTTTTTAATGGCAACACCGAATGTGTTTCTAAACAACTGTTTTCGTGTCTAGATTTTAACTCTCCAAACTTTCTATTGTGAAACAATCTTGATAAGAGCTACAATTAAAGTAAGTGTCAAAATATTATATTCAGTAACCTGTAACCCATGTGTGACCATAATATTTCCTTTAACTTTTTATTTTGGCTGAAAATGTTTACGTTTTCATAAAGCTAGCATGAAAACTGGTATTTCGGGGATACTTTGTGCCAGGCCTGTTTTGGTCCGAAAATAGCCCCAATTACTTAGAAATTCCTTTTATACAACCAAATCTCTTAAAACATGTTTTAAGGAACTTATTTTAAAAAGTTACTGTTGCAACATGTTACATTAATTGAAAGAAATTAAGTTGAAACTGGTGTGAATGAATAAGAACAAAAGAACTTCTTAAAACACCATCAAAAACTTTTATTTGTGCTAGTCCTTTCGAAAGATTTGAGTCTTTCTTCATCAGGCGCAAAAAAGACGTGCTTTTACTATGAAAGCATTTGAGTCTTGCTGTTGTTTTCATAGTAGAAGCACGTCTTCTTTGCTCCTGACGAAGAAAGACTCAGTCTTTCGAAAGGCCTAGCGCAACTAAAAATGTTTGATGTTTTTTTAAGAAGTTCTTTTCATATTGTTACATTAATTGTTGTTGTTCCAGTTGCTGATGATAATATGACGAAAACAGTTTCGCGTTTCTTTAATATTAACAATTGGTTAATTGTGTTTAAATGTTAAAAAAAACCCATTTGTTTATCGGGTTTCCAGTGTTAATTTATTCGCAAATGCTATTGCAAGGGTTTTCCATAAAAATGTATTCATTCCAATATGAAATGCATTCATTTTGCATGAAACTAAGTGAATGGACCAAAAAAGCCACTAGCAGGGGTTACTTTGTTACAAACTTTAAAAATAGTTAAAAAAAATAAAAAATTCTTCTTTAAAACCATACAATTTGATTCATTTTTTTAATTTTAATTGTTTACAACTCCATTTCGACATTGAAAAATCATATATAATACTTTTTAATAACGGAAATGTGAATGGATCCAGGAAAAAGAGTTCCAAAGTTCGACGGTATTTTAAAAATTTATGTTCCAACACAAAAAAATTCTTTATTAAATCTTACTTTTTGAACTTCAGTATACGGAATCGACTATACTAGAATATTGCCACTAATAAATTTAAATGTACAAGAATTTTTTTTTTTTTTTTTTTTTTTTTTTTTTTCTTTATAATAAAAAAATTTATTTACTTCAATTTATTATAAAAAATCTTTCTTGAAGAGCAAAACTCCTTAATTAGCTTTGCCATTAGAAGATTCAATGGTTTAACAGAAGTATTTCTCAAGCTTAAATGCTTTTCTCTTAAGAATTTTGAATATTGATTTAATAAGAAAACTGAAAACAGTTGGTACTATTTTTACTGAACATGTGACACATGGTGTTTTCTAATAATAATTGCAAGTGTTATATCAAGTTACAATTCAAACGATAAGGAAAATCAACCTGTGCAAATAGTTAATACTTGAACAGCCTCATATGCCAGACAGATGTAATGAGAGAAATTACTAGTATTGACATTAAGCGAAAAAAATAATTACGTGTCCTCCTTATTAAAAATTAAACAAAATGTCTCTGAAGATTATGTTCGTCTTATTTTACTTATCTGGGGGTTGTAATGAATATTTTTTTTTACCTGTTATGACAGAAGATTAAATAACGTTTGAAGAGTTACAGAAATTAAGAAAAATATATACATAAAAGAACTTCTTTTGAATTCAGAATTACAAATGCAGATTGAAAACATGGTTCTTTCTGAATTTGGAAAATAAATGTATTTACATCAGAGCAGTGTACTTTCCGAGAAGACAGCCCTCTCATAGCTTAATACTTTGTGCCTCGTCGGTACTTTAAAGTATCTTTAAAATAATTAGTTATAAAATTAATTTAATACATTGATCAATAGTAATACTGTTAGAATGAGATAGAGACTTAGTGAATGCCTTTATCTTGTTCCAAAACTATTATTGGCTGCATAAAACAAAAATATTTTTAAAAGGTTAATTTATTTTTCATTTGCAGATTTCTTGACTTTGAAGGATTGTGGGAGGAAGGTTTCAATTAAGAAATATTTCATTATTTGAGGATGTGAATTTTAAAACTCGCCTTATTCAAAATTTAAAAAATCGAGTTTTCTCTACCAATCTATTCTATTGGTAAACCTGCACAGAAAAAACACTATAATCTGTAAAAAAAAAAAAAAAAATTATCCGTTATTTTTGGGTTCTTAAAATATTGGTTTGGTTTCAAAACTCGCCTTATGCACTAGGAAGTTAGCAAAAAAAAACTAGCTTTAAATTGAACACTTAAATAGCACTTAAATTGGATTTAAATAGCACTAAAATTGGACAAAATGTCTTTCAATGAAGTTGAAGATGAATCAGAAGTCATGAGAAAAACCATAAAGGGTGATAGAATACAATTAAGGAAGCTATTTTCGCCATACAGGGCATGGACGTATCGCTGGCGGTACTGCGGTTGTGAGTGCGCTGGAAGTCTTGATTGCGTAGTAAACAGGGTCCTCTTCATAATGAGAAAGCATCACTACCTGAATCGCGTCACTACATGAATTACGACATTGCATTGTGTGGCGTTTTGAGCTTGTCTAGGCGTCATCTACCACTCTTTAATGTTTCTCCCACGAGTTCTGAATCACCCTTTATAAAGGAGTTTTACACATATATTAATGCATGCTCAGATATGGATAGATGTACAGATGGTCAAATTAAATATAAAGGGCGGGCTATGACTTTTGGGTTTTTATAAACAAAATCATCGAATTGCCAGAGTAATTGAAGCTAATCATCAAAATTTCATTTAGAACAAATGCTAAATATAGAAGAAATAAATTACTGGGTCTATAATTCAACACATAAAATTTGATGATATTCACAAACAATATTTTTGGACTACAAGAATTGGAAAACCCTCAATCATCAAACTGTTAACGGAAATATTTTTTAGGGTCAGATCAAGTTGCGGTTTAATAGAATTTTTTTTCGGGTTAGTTCGGGTTATGTGTTGACTTTGAATTTTTTTTTCAGGTTCGGATCAGATTGAGTTGAATGGAAATTATTTTATCTTGTTCGTAACGGGTTGCGGTCTGATGTAATTATATGTTCGGGTTTCGGTTGGTTTGTAATTGACTTTAAATGGAATTTTCAGTTTTGTGTCGAGTTGCGGGTGGCGGAAATTATTTTGTCGTATATGGACCAAGTTGTGGTTCAATGAATTAATTTGATCAGGTCCGGATCTGGTTTCTGGTTGACATCAAATCCAATTTTCCGGTTCAGATTTGGTCACTTACAAATTTTCTTTTCGCTGACAATTCCACTGGCTTTTGTAATGACTTCCGGCAGTCGATGTGCGATATCAGGGTGTCAACCAAAAAAAAAAATTACCATTTTCTTTCCCTTAAATGAACAATCATGTTCATTTAAGGGCAATCATGTTCATTAAGCAAACATTCATGTTTGAATGTTTGCTTTTTCCTCCAGGGACTTACAAAAGCGGCATAAAGCTTTCGACAATTTACTTGGCGGTTGTTGCGTATTTCCGACTACCTTCACCACATTTTCCCCCAACGACTTGATGGAAGTCTTCAGTCATTAAATATTGCAGATTTTGCCCCGTTGAAAGACTTATTACAAGTGGTAACAGTTGAAACATTATGAATGTTGCGGTCGTAGTACTTTGAGTAGTGTACAGTGTTTTGCACCGAATTGAAAAAGTCTTGTCGCCCTCAAACCGTTTTTATTGCCATCGTCATGTCGTTTTCTAGCACGATTTTCAGGACTGAGCGATTCCCACTTTAGTTACAGCTTCATGTGGATGGTTTTTGTGTCAGAGAAGAAGAATATTGTATCACTGATGTCTTAGTGGAAGTAAATCAACACCGACGCAGATTTGAGGAATATCGATAACGTTTGGGTATAAAAGTATCAAAATTATCTGTAGAGGATTCCAAAGTGCTCTTGTTCCACAATTAAAATGCGTTTAGTGTCCATCCACAAGAAACAGAAATACATGCACATGATCATCGTTTTTCGTTATAAAAAAAGTGAGGGCATTTCCTATCATTTACTTTTGTGTAGTCATCCAGAGGTCGCTCTTTCAACCATGCCCCATGACCGCGGAACGATCTGAATCACTTTTGTAGTAATTCTTTCAAATCTTTAGATGATAATAGGTTCACTGATATTCCAGAAACATCGATTTCATAGACATTCCTGGTGCCCTTTCATTCCAAAACACTGGACATTTCAGGTCAAAGAGTAAAGTTCGTCTCTTCAGTGTTGAAGATTCTGTTTGCATCCAGAAGGCTGCGACAAAGTTTTCTTTCTTAAGCATTTCACTAATGCACTGGAGCCACTTACGAATTTTCATATCGCTGACATTTCCACTGGCTTTTGTTATCAATTCCGTTAGTCGCTGTGCGATCTCAGGGCGTCAGCGCGAAAAAGCCAAGTTACCATTTTCTACCTGAAGAAAATCACTATCATCACCCGATTCCTTTGGCTTGCAGATAATTTTGCTAGCGCTAGAAGAGCACCGATAACCCGAAGCACAAGCATATTACCGTTGAGTTAATGACTAATGTAAAAAAGTCGGATCGCGATATTCATGAAAGCGAAAGAACATTAGAAGAACATACCGAGTGTATTATGTAGGAACATGAAGCCATGAGAGAAGAGATTAAGGAAATTTTACTCAAAATACCGGAAGAAACAAGATGAAATTTATTCCAAAATGAAAACTGATAAGAAAGCACGAGGATGGATATATCGTCGCTATATAAAGGACCAGTGTGGCAGAAATACGAAACTGACAGAAAAATATTTGGGGCCATACGAGATAACTTCAACCAAGAATCATGATCAAAATGAAGTAGAAAAGTAGGAGATCATGAAGGTCCAGGAAAGATGTCAACGGGAGCTGTGCATATGAAGCCGTGGACTATGAGCTAAACTCCTTGATAAGTTATCGTAGTGTGTGCTGAACAGGGAACACGGCGATGTAATAAATATTTTCTTTCCAAGAAAGAAATTATCTCTAAATTTAGCTGTACAAATATTAATGCAAGTCAAGTCAAGATGTTGATGTCGAGACGTCATCAAGTCAGAATTAGAGATCTGTAGGAATTGAATATTTTGATAAAATTGGCTTTTTCCCCTATGACGTGCGCGATTAATAAAGTAACTAACTCTCTGATATTTATTTATTTTTTATAATATGGGCGCATAAGACATCATAGCAAAATTTACGGATCACCAGCACAATGACTTCAGACTTTGAAAATCAGAAAATATCCGGTCTCTGGTTGGATAAAGATAACTGAAGAATAGTTTGAGTATAAATTGAATTAATAATTTTGAATAAACTCTGAATAGAAAATTTTACTTATACACTGATTTAGGTTTTTAAATTTTAATTTAAGACGCAATTTAAATTACCGTCGAGAAAATTTAAAGCTGGCTACTTACTCCCAACTCTCATTAAGAAACTCACACACCCATAACTAATTAATAAAGTGTGATAAGAATAACACATCTTTTATGTATCACAATCACAGAGGATGCCCAAAATATGTAGTAGGCATGTATATTTTTTCATGTTAGTTTTATAATTTAAATAAGGTAAATGCAGAACTGGGTTTGTCATCGGACTAATATGATTAAAATGGTGAATAAAGAAACCCATACCCTTGCCATTAATATTTGTCATCGATTGTGAAGATTCAAATTAAATTAGACTAAAATATGTCAACATTGCTGACCATATGAAAAGAGCCTAGCCGAACTTAACTATAAAACGGTTGAAAACAGCATAATATAAGTAATAGACGAGAATGACTTTCATTGTCAAACCTTGACAAACAACACATCGAATTGAATCATAATTTTGTTTCCCAACACTTACTTCACCCTTTATGCATTGAATTATGAATTCCTCAAAATTTTACCTTCTAAAGCATTTTTCGTGAATTGTTTAAACCGCATTAGCAGATTTACGTAAACATTTAATAAATTTTTGAAGGATTTTAGAAATATTGAAGGATTTAGAAGTATTAATTAAATTTGAATTTGTAGGGATTTTGTGCAATATTTATAACCCTACTCAAATCTTTTATTTTAAATATTTTTTTAGTATTTTGTAGAGTTAAGAAATGTACAAATATAATGTTCCTATGAAGTTCTTTCAATAAAAAATGTAAAAATATTTCCGAATTGAAAAATCCCTCCTCTCATAGCCAAGAAAGCTGAAAAGATGCAAAAGCAAAAGAAATCATCCTTTTAAAAATATTTTTGTTTTGTGTAACCAGTAATGCTTTTAACAAGATAAAGTAATGTATCTATAACTCATTCTAAACTGTATTATAAATAATCGGTGTAATAAATTAATTTTATAACAAGTTATTTTAATGGTACTTATAAGTACCGTCAGTCGATAAAGTGTTAAAGCCGGACGTCCTGCACTTTGTCATAGTGCATCACATGAAGTGCCAGGAAACCGATCTGAGTTTGCCGCTTTTTAATCCACTAATTTTCCGTCACTCCTGAAGCATTGGCTGGAATCGGTCAATAAAGAAATTAACTCTGTTATGATTAATTAGAATGTTTCACAGATGTTGAATACATTACTACTTTTTTTAAATATAGTCGATTCTCGTTACAACGATCCCTTGCGTGCCAAAGCAAAGGGTCGCTATAATGAAAGTGAACAAAAATACTCTAAGCAGGTGTAGAAAAATTAAGTTTCCAAAGACATTATGTAATACAATAAAATTAGAAATTTTTGTTTACTTTCGTATCAAATAAACATTGACAATGAAAAATTATAAAAAGAAATCATTTAAGAGAAGTCTTAAGTATTACTAAAGTAAAATTTAAGGCAAATGTTAAATCACAAAAAAGTTACTTACGTATTAATATTTATTCTTGCAAAAAAATTATCTGAAATGGTTGTTTGTTTTTTTATGATTTTGGCTTTTTCTTAAAACAAAATTTCCCATGTCGGTTAGCAATGAGTAATTTTCTATGTTTTTTTTTTGGGAGGGGGGGAGGGGGGCTTTCAAAAAAATCTTTTAATGTGTCAATAGCATTCAAAACACTTTTCACAGGTATTGGCTGAGACTGCATACTTTCTTCATCTAATGAGTCTATTTTTTCTTGTATAAAATAGCGAGAAATAATGCCACATTCCTTCAGGTTTTCCACACAGGCTACGTCACAATCAACCATCGACATAATCATTAAAAGTCACATTTTCCTCAAAATTCCCTTTTTTGCAAATTTCTTGCATTATTATTACTTCATCGTCAAAAATTTCGTGATTGATTCGTTGATTATCTGACACTTCGTCGCGCGATTTCACAGGTTCAACTTGCACTTCAAAAACAGCTTGACGAAAACAATTTTTAATGTTTTTCTCTGTTACTGCATTCCATGCTACTTTGGAAAGTTGTAATGCTGAAAGAATATCCTCTTTATAAATCTTGTCTTCATCCAGTGCAGACACAATTCTCCTTTAAAGTAATTTCCTGTAATTGCGTTTGAAGCTTAAGATGATTCCTTGATCGAAAGGCTGGAGAACTGACATGACGTTATGGAGAAAATATTCCACTGTATATAGACATCAAACCGTCAATATGAGGATGTGCACTAGGGTGGGCCGAAAAAAAACTTTTTTTTTATTTTCGATTATGGGTAGTGCGGAAAAGTGGCCACTAGTGGCACCAAGTTCACACAAAAAATTTGAGATTTTTAGGACAGTTCCTATATTTGCCGCTTTTGGCTTGAAGTTTTGCTAAAATGCTGATTTTTGAACTTTTTTAGCAAAAATTTTAAAAATGTTAAATTAAACTTATTTTAATCGTATTTACTTGAAAAAACATATTTAATAATTCAAATGTATAAATAAGCTTTGATAATGTATTATTTAATTGCTATGTGCATTTTAAATTAGACGGTTTTTATAGCCTTTTTGCGTTTAAGTGAGCAAAAGTTGCATGTATTGTTTGAATCTTTCAATGGTTTCTCTCTTTTGTCTTGTTTATGTCCCTTGGTCTTCCTTATTTTTTTTTCGATGCTTTAAGGGTCATATATTTGGGTGACGGACAGCAGAATCCCTCAGAAACAGATCTGGAAGGAGAGAAGGGGTGAGGCGAGAACTTAAGCGAACGCAGTGACTCATCGCGATGTTGGGGGAGTGAAGGAGGAAATACAAAAGGGGAGAAAGTGGGATAAGGGATGCTTATTATTTTTCAGTGCTCGGTATCCCTGTGACATTTGTTCAGTGTAAAAGTAAAACCTTTTTCTCGTGCAATACATTGCTTTCTGGATCGTTTAACGTGCCTTTACTTTGTTTTGTGCGTTTTAATACGACGAGTTTAGAAATGGGTAGTGCAAAAGTTCATGATTTTGTAAAGATATGTGATAGCGTGAAAAGTAGCCATTTTGAGGCACCGTGCAAATTGAAATACTTGCAATTTCCAACTATTGCTGACATCATGCGCACTACTATTAGTTGCGAAGCAATATAGAAGAAAATCGAGATATTTATCTTCAACCAGTGGATGATATTATTAAAATGGTAGGTGAAAAACTTTCCGAAATCTGGATAAAATCTTCCATACCAAAGGTTAATCAACGAACAATTAACGGAAAGATTAAAAACTATTACAATGAGTGTAGATCATTAGAGAAATCTTGTAATCATACGGACGTTAAAGGCAAGGCGATCCGCGAAGATTTCGTACGAAATGCGGAAACCTCTCTCTTTGACATTGCAGCTTGTAAGTGTAGAGGCTTGAACAATTGTAGCTGCGACATCAGACGTAAAGTTCCACATCGGGAGGTGAACTTCTTGAAGGATCAAAGAACTGTTCGAAAAATGTTTATCGGAAATATTGATTTAAAAACAAGCAAAACTCTTGCAAAAAAATATCGCGGAAAATGAAAAGGGGTGCAATTTGAACGAGGAATAGATGTTCTTCGACAAAGCCTTCAACGAGTGGAGTTAGATCCAGATGGAAGACAGTTATATTGTTGGAAGATTCAAGTAGTGGGAGCTTTCAAGCAAGCAGTTCGACTGAATCTGAACCAGGTCCTTCAAAGCCAAACATCCTAAACGCACATTCCTGACTCACACAGCGTCCGCCATGTCTCAGGGAAACTGAGCGCTGAAAATAATAAGCATCCCTTATCACACTTTCTCCCCTCTTGTATTTCCTCCTTCACTCCCCCAACATCGCGATGAGTCACTGCGTTCGCTTAAGTTCTCGCCTCTCCCCCTTCTCTCCTTCCAGATCTGTTTCTGAGGGATTCTGCTGTCCGTCACCAAATATATGACTCTTAAGGCATCGAAAAAATTAGGGACGACCAAGGGACATAAACAAGACAAATGAGAGAAACCGTTGAAAGATTCAAACAATACATGCAACTTTTGCGCACTTAAACGCGAAAAGGCTATAAAAATCGTCTAATTTAAAATACACATAGCAATTAAATAATGCATTATCAGAGCTTATTTATACATTTGGAACATTAAATATGCCTTTTCAAGTAAATACATCAAAATAAGTTTAATTTAACATTTTTAAAATTTTTGCTAAAAAAGTTCAAAAATCAGCCTTTTAGCAAAACTTCAAGCCAAAAGCGGCAAATATAGGAATTGTCCTAAAAATCTCAAATTTTTTGTGTGAACTTGGTGCCACTAGTGGCCACTTTTCCGCACTACCCATCATCGAAAATCAAAAAAAAGTTTTTTTCGGCCCACCCTAATGTGCACTGCAGTTGTCATTTACAAGGTCGATTTTTCTGCATTTATTTGTCATTTATTTATCCAAATAACTTAGCCATTCCTCAAAAATGCTTGCTGTTATCCATGATCTCAGGCTATTTCGATAAGATAATGGTAAAGTTTTAATCCCTCTAAAGCATCTAGGATTTTTTAATTTACCTATAACTAAAGGTGGAAGTTTTACAGTCCCCAACATATTGACACATAGGAGAGCTGTAAATCGTTGCTTAGCTTTCTTCTGTCCACTGTTAGATTCGTCTTTTAAAACTAAAGATCTGTCAGGTGTCATCATAAAAAACAACGCGGCCTCCTCTCCGCATTAAATACGTTTTCAGGAGCATACACCTCAATTATTCTTCTCATTTTGTTCTTTTTACACGCATCAACTGTTTCATGATTCACAGAGCCACTTTCCCCACAAAGCTTACGAAAACAAACACCATGTCTCACTTTAAACTTATGGTGCCATCCATCTGATGCTTTAAATGTTTCTTCATCAATGTTAATTTTTTTCTGCAAAAAATTGAGGTTTTGTCTTTAACAAGTTTGAGTTTTTTTCGAGCTCAGAAGTTTTAACCATTCATACAATGCTTACTCTAATTGCTGAAATTTCCCTTCTCGCGATCGATTACGAAAAGCAAGGAGGATTAAAATCGATCATGGTTTTAATGATCGTAAATAAAGTGCTTTTTGGCACTTTAAATATTTTAGCAATTTCAGATTTAGCCAACAATTTTTCATTTTGCACTTTTAATTTTGTATCCGAAGGAATCGCATTTCATTTGCTTGAAACTTCTATCTTGGGAAAATTCACATGTGCATCGAACTGGATAAGCGTACGAGCAAATAGAATACGCACGTGGGCATATGCTTACGGCAAGGAGAATAAAGTTCAAGCGAGTCATTACCAAATTTCACCGGAGGAAGAAAATCTATTCCCTTCGGATCTTACTCGGCAATCAGTCTTTGGGGAAAGAAGGGTCTTTTCTTAGAAAAAAATCGGTAGGAAAGGTCAGTTCGGTCACTGTATTGTAAAGCCGGCAGTTGACTGGTTGTTATAAGGGGGGTAAAAATAACATACAAAAAAGGGTGTATATTTTCAGACATTTTGTATCGGTCGCTATAGTGGAACGGTCGCTATAATGGGCGGTTGTTATAACGAGCGTCGTCTGTATTAATTCTTCGTGAATTTAAAATAGCTTGTTATAGAACATTGTAAATATAAATTTCTTCGAGCGATAAAATTTAAATTCGTATTATTTCAGCATTCTGAATTTTTTTAATATTTCAATAAATTAACATTTTCGACAATACCCTGCTACATATATAATAACTTTGAATCAAAAATTATCTTACAACATATCCAATTATATATATATATATATATATATATATATATATATATTTAATTAGTGTGGTACAGTTCGAGAATATCCTCATATTTCGTGCTGCTATCTAGTTCAAATGTTTATCTACGAAAATCACAACCTCCTAAAATTTGTTATTAAACGTAAGCAAACTCCTTTATTCCATGTCTATCAATAATTATTTTCTAATAGCTACACACGCAAAATCCTTATTATGATGCGATAACATATGCGAGCATTAGATATTTCATGATATGCATATTGATATAAGCAGAAATCTGTCATTAACAGAAGAAATTTAAATCAATCTCTCGTAGTCTGCATGTTTACACGCTTTAATTATAATGATTAAAACCAAATTTGTATAGTGATGCTTAAATGAATGTATAATATGTTTTGTATAAGAATGTTTAAACCTGCTATTAAAATCTTTCTTAAATATTAATAATTGACATATTTTCGTAATTACGAAGGTAATATAAATTTTAAGTTCATTAAATTGAATTTAATAAATAAACTTAATGAATACTAAAGACTATTCTTCTATAATTGTATACATAGCTGTAAGTCAAAAATTTAGAATAATAGTTTAAAAGGAATTGAGAAAAAAGTTTTTTTATGCATCACTTATAAAAAAAGTAATACAGGATGAAATTTAATATTTTAACAATATACATAGTTTGTAGAATATTTTAGAATAGAATTTATAGGAAATAATACAAAGATAAAAATTATTCACACTTGGAAAAAATCATTTTTTAATATTTTGTAGCACCACATTTACATTTTATAGCAGCACGAACTCATTTTGCCAAGCTAGCTACAAGTGGTTCATAATGTTGTCTGTCCAGACATGATCATGTCGACTTTATGCTGGAAAGAAGTTCAACTTTGTTTATTGGCGCAATATCTTGCAGTTTTTCCTTCATCATTCCCCACAAATTCCCTATTGGATTTAATTCCGGGGAATCAGCCGGTCGGGAAAGCACGTTAATTTGGTGCTGGCTAAGCCAGTTCTTGGTAGACACTGACATGTGTGAAGGTACTAAATCATGCTGAAAAGTAAAATCGACCCCACACAGATCTTCTGACGATGGTATCATGAAATGCTCAACTTTCTTGATATATCTCAGAATAAGTCCATTCGTTAACGATACATAGCCTTCCAGGAATATCTGCAGTCACGCAATCCCATGCCATTACACTAGCTGCAAATTTCACTGATCGTTTCACGCAGTCCTTGTCATATGTTTTTTGCTTCATTTGGCTTATACGAAAGCCTGGATAACCATATGTTACGCAAAATACACTCTAATCACTAAACAACATATTTTTCTAACCATCCAGACCCCATAAAAGACATTTTCTGCAAATCTTCACTCTCTCCCTTTTCTGTTTAATAGTCATGAGGTACTTTATCTTTAGCACACGAGATTAAAATCCTAGTTTATGGAGTGTTGTACTCAATGTTGTAGATTTACTCACATCTACACCGTGTTCTTTCCACTTTCGATGCAAATATCTTACTCTTCAAAACGAGTTTTTAGCAATACTCTTTAGCTTTATATCAGCTCTCTGAGTAATTTTTGACAGTCAGCTGTTATTCAGAAGCATGTTCTCAAAGTGTACGTCGTTAAAACACTGCTTTATTGTTGTATTAACACTTGGTTGAGGACATTTAAAGTAACTGGCGCTATATTGCTGGTTACGACCTTCTTTATACAAATCGATAATACGATACTTAGTAAAGTCCGTTACGTCAGACAAATGGCCCATGTTTCACAGAAAATTAAAACGATGATACAAAGCGTTTTTTATAATTTATACGTTAACAGCCACGTCAGTCACCGGTTCCTGACGCTGAACTTTACTTTTAAAACGCGTAATTCACCGACGACTGACGGTCTAAAATATGATATAAAACTAAAAAGAATATATTGTTTTAAGTAATTACTGAAAATGTATTTAAAATTTATTTACTTTTTATTTATTACAAGATTATACTTTCTTAAAAATTATTTAAAACACTGTAAAGTTTTTCAGCTTCATTGTCAGTCACTGTGGCACTCAACGTGTTAAGAAGTCCAACAAAAGCTAATTTTATGTTTAATTTATGCCAACTTCTAAACCAATCAGGAAAATTCATAATTATGCTAATTTTTTAAACCACCTACTTCATTAGTATTCCAATATTTTGAATAATGAAAATAACTTTAGGTCAAGAAAACAGAGATGGGCACTGTCGGCACAGATCCCTCATGGATTGTATAGCCACAGAGTTTAGTTTTTAGTGGAAAATAACTTTACAAAAATACAATATTCCCTCAAAATTTAATCTTTTACAGGTTTAATTTTTTTAATAATATGCAGATCTTTTAAAACATCAATCATTGTTCTTTCTCAATTGTATTACACAGAAATAAAGCCAAATGTAATTCCAAATACAAAAGAAATGAATTATTCTAATTTTTTTTTTACTTGGAGCTGTACAAGTGGTATGTGGAAATAAGTTTGATGCTATGAATTTAACGTTTTCTGAAATATGTACTAATATATATATATATATATATATATATGTATAATAACATAAAGGAATTTATCAATTTAAATGTTATTCAAATACTTTAATTTAAAAAGCGCATCATATAATCTAAACACAGTCAACTACTTGGATGTTAAATTAGGAATTACAAACGGTAATTTTAGTAACTAGTATTTACGATAAAACAAATTATTTTGATTTTGATACAATAAAAAATTTAAACGTCAATAGTAACTTGCGTGTTTCAATTTTTAGAAATGTATATTTAAATAGAAAAAAAACCGTATTGCAAATTTATGTTCAAATTTTGATGAAATGGTTGATGAAGTTTTCGTTTTTAGATTAACGTTATTTGTTAACGTAACGTTTGTTATACAATGGCGAAAGCACATTTCATTGAAATCATATCGACTGAGTTCAGAGCAATGTTGTATTCGCGAATAAGCCACTCCATAGTTTTAATCCCCTTCCTTCGCGCCCCACTAGTGTCGGAGAGGTTCTGCTCTCGAAGCTGGTAGACGGGAGGTGCTAGGTTTGAACCCAATCGCGCCCGTCGGCCTAATCGTTCGGAGTTTTCGTGGTTTTCTTCGAGCCATGGATTTCCATGCGTAAATACGGGTTAGGTTCCCTTAGAAAGACCCCCACGAAGGGTAAATCCCCCCTCGGGCATATATCCCTAGAGTAGATAATCGGCTGTCAAGAATCAACCAACCAACCAACCCCTTCCTTCGCATCAATGCTGATTGATGTCAGATTCGGTCTGACTGATCTCCTATTGCTCTCAGCGCCATCTATTGTTTCTAATTTGAACTAAAATCGAGAATTATCGTAGAAAAACTTCTGACATTTTCATAACCCTCCTGCTATTTTAAATATCTGTCAGCGTTTGCAACTTATTGAATTTTAAAATCAGTCAACCCAGGTAATTTCCTATCAAGATAAAAACTTTTTTTTTCACTTGGAAGCTTCATTATTTACATGCTAGGTAATAGAATAATTATTAAATTTATTTGAATGACTCCATATTCAGCTCCTCTAATTGTATCTTCGTATCAAGGTATTTAAATTCTTATATCTATCTAATTGTTACTTTTAAAAGTCCAAAATACAAGCTCTATTTAATTTAAATTAATCACAATATAGAAGCTTAGGATATAACCATTTTACATAAACTTGCTTAATATTATGAAAAATGCATACATGTTATATTTTATAGAATTACTCGTTATGGGCATTGAATGAGGCTAGTACAAAACAAAGAATTAAAAATAGTAAAATATATCTTTTAAGTTAATATTTATAATTAACTATAATATAGAGCTCAAAAGTATATATAATTTTAAGACTAAGTATATATATATTTTTTTTATACAACACACTCAAAAACAACAATTAAATAGATGAGTAAAAGGAAGTTTCACGTCACGTGTTTCCAAAAAAAAATGTTTTAGTTTACCTGTAAAATGTCACGATGTAATGCATCATATGGTAAATCTAAAATGCTAAGAATCCTATTACTATTGAAGATTTAAGAATATATGAAATTTTTTTATAAAGCAAAAAATTGTTCGCGGCTAACTGTAACGTCATATCAGTGGGACAAAAATATAAGAAGCCATTTTTTTTATTTAATTAATTATAAATATTGCTTATATTTAATTTTACATTGGAAGGAAAAAAAAATTCTTTCAGATATATATGTATATATATATATATATATATATATAAACTGAACGTACAATTACTGATATCTTATGGTTTTCAAAATCATTTTTAACCAGGATTTTTTACTAAAAAAAATACTTATTTATGGCGTGCAGCTCAATTGCAGAAGATAACCAGTTTGTCCTTAATACAATTTAAATAACTGAGAGTTTGTCTCCAACTAACATTTCATAAATATATATACACTGCATCAATAATAAATAACTGAAATAAAAAATATATACTTTTAACCTGCTAAACACTGAAATGATCTAATCAAAAAGGCCCTTGTTGGTCTCGAAATCTTTTGCGTTATTTCGGATTTGTTGTTAGTGGTCAATCTTTAAAAAATATATCAAAAAATATCAAAACTTTCTTTTAAACATAGTCTTTCATATAAAAATTAGTTTACCTGTTGTTAGTGAGCAACCTTAAAAAAAAAAAAAAAAAAAAAAAAAAAAAAAGGTTAAAGTTTCCAATGGGGAAAAAATGGTTTTCTCTACTTTCATTTTACTGGGCAAAACATATTGTAAAACGGAAAGTCTAGGTTTAACAGTCTGAGTATTTTTTTAAATTATTAAAACAATTATCTACTTATTAAGTGAAATAATAATAATAATAATAAATTCTAATTGTATCATTTCGTACATATACAATCAAGAAAAAATTAAATTAAGTTAAATGCAATGATATGTTTCATATAAAGTTTCTTTAAATCATGTTTATGTTACAAAACGTCTATAACATTTATCTTCATATTTAAGAATTGACCTTTTTTTTTTTTTTTATTAAAAGGTGAATTAAATATTTTAAGGTCCTGAAATTATGTAATTTATAACACATACGCAAACACACACACACACATATATATGTGTGTGTGCATTTAAATCAATGTTTTCTTTCACCCTTTTACTGATATCAAGTATATATCATTATGTACATTTGTATGTCAAATGTTAAAAAAAATATGATTTATTCAGAAATCTGTTGAAAATATTAATTCAATAAAACATGTATATTTTTTTTCAAAAATTTTAATATGTTTATCTATGCGTATAAATAAATGCCATCATCGTTTTCTGATTTACAAAAGCAGATATTGATATTTATTCTCATGTAATCCAACTACAATAATGACATCGAGGCAGAAATAAAAGTTTTCTTATCAGGTATATATCACATGTGCATCACGTAAAAGGAAGTAATAACCCAAATATTGATTGTGTCATATCTGGACAAGTTCTTAACATTTTGGCAATTTCATGAAACAAGTATAAAATATGTTCCGAAATATTTCTGACCTTTTTTTTAATATATTTCACAGTAGTTTACAAATTCAATAATGTATTACACACCGAATGATTTAAAAGAGAAGTAATGTCAATAATCTCCTCAACCGCATATGATAGAAATATACTTCGAAAAAATACATAAATCAAATCTATGTTTTAGATATGTTATGGTTTTAGTCAGGGGCTTTATGCATATTAATGTACGAGTTTAAAATTTTTGTATGTTGTCCGGATCTTAAATATATATCTAGAAACACTTTTTTTTCAATAAACTGAGAAATAAAATGAAAAAAAAATACCTTCTTTTTCGAAGGAATATCAACATGTTATGAAACTTTAAATATCTTGAAATGTCGATACTTTTCTGCGTTTAACCTTGACACGGAGGTTCGGGCAGAATCTGTCCGGGTTTAGCATGTATTCTCGGCAAGATGATGTCCGAGTTCCCGTGTAAGGGTTAAAAATAGCCTGTGGAATTTAGCCTGCCATATATTCTTAACTGAATAATCTTACCTTGGCCTGTACTCTACTATAATAAATTTTAATGTATCGTAACTCAGTGCGTTTTTGTCGAAAAAGAATGAACTTTTACGGTTTTACTTCTGAGAGCATGGAAAAAATATTTTTAAATATAACTTATAAAATCCGAAAATCGTACACTGAAAATAAGATGTTGAGTTCACATGATAAATTGTCATACAGGAGGTCAGGAAAAAAAAATGTTTATACTACAAAAGGAAAAATCGTTTATTTTACTGCACAATAAAAAATACGGATTTTATTTCTTTGGTACACTGTTTCTAATACGGGGAAAATCTGTTTCAATAACAAAAAGTTAGTATTAAATATAGATTTGTTTTTGCAAACACACCTTTTTATTGGCGTCTGTCAGTCAGTCTTTTTCTTTAAAATCGACAGTTTTTAGTTTTGTGTACTGGGAAACAAACCACTTAATTTACTACTATTATCTATATATATAAAAGAAAGTCTGAATTTCCTATTAATCAACGCGCAGACAAAACTACTGAACCTAAAATTTTGAAAATTGGGGTAAAAATAGTTCTTATGGCATTGAGTGCCGCTAAGAAAGGATTTTCTAAAATTCCACCCCTAAGGGGGGTAAAAAAGAGAACGAACATTTAAAAAATTCCTTAAAAATCTGATTTTATAGTTATTTTTCAACTGATAACATATTTTGGTGTATTTTTGCATGCTGAATCGAATGGTACTAACTAAATTCTTTTAAGTCCAATAGTTCGAGAGATATTTCATATTTTTCTATTTTGGCGCTATCTTTGGCGCCAAAACATCGAAATACCTAACATTATAAGTGATAATTCATCAATATTCATTCATCTTACTGAAGACCCGAGAACCCGTTCTACCGTTACTGTAGAAACGGAAGAAATTCGAATTAAATCTTTTGGTTAAAAAATTGAACCGGCTATAAGAGTTTGAAAAAAATAAATAAATACAAACGCCTTGAAAAAAAGAAAAATATATATTGAATTTATTTAAAATACAAGGAAGCGATCCACTTAGAAATTAACATTATAAAACGAAAATATTTAAAAAATGAAAGCAATGTTTGTACGACTTTAAAAATTTTGTGGTACTTACATCCGGGCCATGTCCGATACAACTGCGCCAAGCATGGCAATTACATTAATTACAGCAACCCTTATTTTTTGTCCATTTGATATTTTATTTAGTATAGTTTTAAATTAACTTTATTATTATAATTTTTATTTATTATAGTATATAATATGTAGTTTTATGTTATATATATTATTTATTTATTTACTTAAAACAATTTGCCATTTTTAACAAGGTTATGTATTTGAGAATGTTAAATTACTTTTTTGAACGTAATTGGCAAACGATAAACAAGATTGGCAATTGTCAACCATTTTTGGCGATCTATCTCATGGTCCGAATAATGCGTAAGTATTACTTTTTTTAATGGAAGAAATTGGAATTGAAATAATACATCGTGATTTAACACTTGCTCTTGGATAAGAAAAAAAATGGGTACTTTTATGTCAGCCGTATCCGTGTGTAAATATCGCCATTAGCATTTTAAAAATTGCCAATAGCAGTAGTTACATTTCGCGTATGTAAATTAAAAACAATTCTTTGTTTTAAATTATGCCATTATTTCCTATTGTTTTACTTTTCATCTTTTTCAATGGCGTTAGTGTAAAGCGTGTAATATAAATGAAATGAGTGATATGTTTTTATTTTGAATGAAAATAATAAAATAAGAATAAGATATGGAAACAATCTTTGTTGATTTATTACTTGCGCCCGGCTAACATAAAAGTATCACAAAAGCCATATATTCACCTTTCTTTGGGTGGTTGTTCATGGAATTTCTGGTTAATCTTCCGTAATCGGATACTTCTTCAATCGGTGTATTAATTACAATGTCGAAAGCATCGTTTATATATGAAGCGAAACTTCATGATGAATTCTATTACAGAAAATCGTATCATCATCATCTACTACATATTTAAAACGGAAATTTGCAATTTATTCCTGTTCTTTATAATATTTTGATAGGATATGCCGCTATTAGTTAGGCAATGTTTTTGGAACGTTTTTTATGTATACACACAGTGTTATACGTTGCTTAGTTTTAGTTATAGAGCTATTGAAAAAGCTATACAGAAAGGTGAACGCAATTATGAAAGATACATCTACTGTAGTTATATAAAATACATATTTGCTTTTCTCTCCACCCGTTTATAATTTGAGTTTTGCTGGATGTATTTTGATGGGACTTACACTGTCAGTTAGATTATTTTTCGTGGATGGTTTGTACCTCTCTGTAGGGAAGTTTTCTTCTGGGTTATTATTTTTATGAAGCACAAACTTGGCAACAAATCAGATTGCAGAAAATTAGATTACAAGAGAAAGTTCCAAAACGAGGTGAACCCGAATGTGAAAGGTTAACTTTTATTTAAAGCTCTACTCAACGTATTTTGATTGGAGCTGTACAGTTAGGTAATATTAGGGATTGTTGCAATATTTAACATGTCATTCCACATTTTTAGTTATGGAACTATGAGGAAAGTTCTCAGTGGTGTAGTTGAAAAAAATAGTATAAAATCTACAGGCAGAGGGTATATACTAGAGAGTATATATGTTATAGGTATGGAGTGCAGAGTTTCTAAAAAAATCCAGAAGGTCTACGGCGAAATGTCTATGCTACATTCCTGAAAATTCTATAATCACGTTAACTTGATTATGAAAGATATATTTAACTATCAACGTCAAGTATAAAATAAAAAGGGCAATTTGGGTCCGACCACTTATAACTTGAGCTCTTTTCAATGGATTTTGAGAAGAATTGCATTGCTAGATAAATTTTCAAGAAAGTGTTTCATATATAACACATATTATTCTACGTTGCTCAGTTATAGAATTATGTGCGAAAGTTCCTTAATCAGTTCCTTAATCTATTTTGAAATATTAGCCTTTTTAAAAGGTTCTACTGAGTTAATTAGCACTGTTCTTAGATATTTTTTTTAGATAGAAGATTTTAGTATATAACACATATTGTTCTACAGTGCTTTGCTATAGAATTATAGCTGAATGTTGTATTATCTGGTCAACCCAATTATAAAAAATAGTCTTATTAGAAGGTTTTACTGAACGGATTTTCATGAGATTTGCATTTTTTAATTTTCAGGGATGACTTTAATATGCTACATATTGTTCTTCCGTTCTTTTTCATATTGAATTATAAATAATAAACTAAATGATTCGCTTCATAACAGTCCAAATTTTGTCTCAGGAATTAGAAGATATAAAACCGTAATGGCGTTTATATTGTTTTCAGCAACGCGGATGATCATTGGAGATAAATGCATTTATTGCTATAAAACACAAGATCAAATACACCGATATATTTCGTTTGATTAAAGTTTCTTTTGGAGAAATCGACCAGCGTAGCGGGCGAAGGCTGCTATTACTATATGTAAAGCGTAAATTCCTATTTCATTACGTTTGATTATAACTCAGATTCTACTGAACATAATTTTGCTGAACTTACACTATTAGATAGGAAATTTGGTTTATAAATAGTTTAATGTAAAAACCATCGTTCCAAGTAGCTTAGTAATGGTTACGGGAGTTCTAAAATTAGGTGAACTCGATTAGGAAAGATTTCAAGTGTTACTGAATGGGTTTTAATGACAGTTGCACAGTTAGTTAGATAATATTTCAGGGAATTTTTCAATATTTATCATATCTTTCAAAATTGTTTAGTTACGAAGTTATGCGGAAAAAGTTCTCAGTGGTATAGTAAAGAAAATTGGAGGATAATACGCTACAGACAAAGGATATATACTAGAATGTTATAGTTATGGAAGTTGTGCAGAGTTTCTTTAAAAATCCAGAAATGATGCGACGTATACCTACCCCTACATCCTTGAGAGTTCTATAATCAGGTTAACGCGATTATGATAGCTATATTTAACTATCTCAATGTATATAAAATGCAAAGAGAAATTTCATTCCAGCCACTTTTATATTTACTTCTACTGAATTGATTTTGATGGGGCTTAAAATGTTAGATAATTTATAGAAAAGATGTTAGTACAAAACATAATGTTCTACGTTGCTTAATTAAATAATTATGGGTAAAGATCTAAATCAGATGAACCCAATTTCGAAAGATTGGATTTTTTTAAGGTTCCGCTGAATGTATTTTCACGGGATTTAAACTGTTAATTAGATTATTTTTATGAAATGTTTCGGTACATTTTCCAGTATAAAAGATCCTGCTAAGTGAATTTTGATTGAACTTGCTCGGTTAGTTAAATTTTCAGTGAATGTTTTAGTATAAAGCACATATCATTCGCTTGGTGTTGCTTGGTCGTCAGGTTGCTTGATTATAGAATTAAGGCTGAATGTTTTATAATCAGGCCAACCAAATTATGAACAATTAGCCTTTTCAGTATGTCCAATTAACAGATTCTGATGAGACTTGCATTGATAATTTTTCATGAACCCTTTTAGTATATTACATATTGTTCTATCGTTCTACACCGAATACTACAATAAATGATCAATGAAAGAAACTTAAGAAGCCCTTAACAGCCTAAATTTTGTATGGCTCAAAAGATATAATACCGTAATAACGTTCATATTGTTTTCACCAATTAGATTGGGCATTCCAGGTAAATGTCCATATTGCTTTAAAACGCATGATCAAATTCACAGATATATTTCGTTTGATTCAAGGTTTCTTTAGAATAACTGACCAGCGTAGCGGGCGTTAGGCTGCTAGTTACTATATATTTATCACTTTATTATATTATTACTTTTATTTTATTTATTCATTTAATTTTTCTACAAGATATACTGTTGACTGTCTTGTGGAACAAATTTGTAGATAATGATTTAAAAATTAAATCTAGCGATTTCAAAATCGTGAATGATTTCAACTAAATATTTTGCAGAACGTTAAAGATTCATTTACATCCTGATTATTGATAATTTGGCAGACTTTTTTTTTTTTTTTTTTTTTTTTTAGTGTATAGAAATTTATATTTGTTATTTTTGTCTGTATTAACCTCTCGCAAAACAGATGTCACATTTGAAATTTATACGTGATTTGTGCAATACAGTACGTACTACAAGGTAACCGACATAACCCGTTTTTTAATTACCCGGTACATTAAAAAAAGTTATACTGTATGAACGGAAAATTCAACGAATTATCGAAACGGTACTTGTTTTTAAACGAAAGATATAAGAAGCATTAGAAAAAGACATCTCTTTTTCAGGCAATGGGCAAAACATATTTTAAGTAATTGAGAAATATTTCAAAAGGATATTATTTTAAAATATTATTTTCTATTAACAATTTTAACTAGTATGTTGTGGCCATCACAAAACTTTCTTCTATATAAATCACAGCAATTAAATCATTTAAATAGTACAAGAAATAACAACGATTTAGCACCAATTCATATCAAAGTATATCTGTATTTGAAGTTGGATGAAAATTCGTGCATTAGTTTTTGAGATAGAGCTATAGCGGAAATTCTGAAAGATGTAGCATAGCAGCGCCACCTGTTGAGCGATTTACACCAAAACTAAACAGCACTAAACGATATCAAGGTATACCTGAATCTGAAATTTTTTGTAAATCCAAGCATTAGTTCTTGAGATAAAGCTATTGCGGAAATCGCAAAAAAACACAGCATAGCAGCGCCACCTGTTGAGCTATTTACACCAAAAATTAAACAGCACTAATATATACGTCAATTCTTGCCAAGGACTAACTAAATCTGAAATTTGATGAAAATCCGTGCAATAGTTCTTGAGATACAGTTCTTGTGGAAATCGTGAAAAATGCAGCACAGCAGCGCCACCTGTTGGGCGATTTACACCAAAAATTAAACAGCATTAATTTATATCAGGAACTAACTGAATCTGGATATTGATGAAAATTCGTGCATTTTTTCTTGAGTTAGAGCTATTGCGATAATTATGAACAATGCAGCATATCAGCGCCACCTGTTGGGCGATTTTTACAAAAAAGTAATCAGCGCCAAACTATATCTTGTACTAACTGAATCTGAAGTTTTATGAAAATTCGTGCAGTAGTTCTTGAGATATAGCTATTGCAGAAATCGTGGAAAATGCCGCATAGAAGCGCCACCTGTTGGGCGATTTTCACCAAAAAATAATCAGGTCTAGTTTATATCAAGGTCTAACTAAATATGAAGTTTTGTGAAATTCCGTGCATTAGTTCTTGAGATAGAGCGCCCACAAAATTTTTGTCACATACAGACTCACAGACAGAGTGACACAGTGACAGAGTGACACACAGACACACAGACAGACATTTTCTAAAAACCATCAAATCGTGTTCTGGGCATTCTGAAACGTATAAATCCGTCGAAAACCGAAAGTCGAAATTTTTCACGAATCCAATACTTTCTTCTTGTAAACATAGAAGAAAGTAAAAATGCTGAATTTAAAGCCTGTGTAACATTTTACAGGAAGACATTTTTTAATTATTCAAATAAACTGTAATTTCCTCAAACTATTGGAAGTGAAATATCTTCTTATGATTAAATTCTTCAATCCGAATCAGTGGATTTAGTATTTTTTGAAAAGGTAAAATACTGAAAAAAAAAAAAATAAATACATTTTATAGATATTTTAAATTTAATTAATGCAATACTTTATTATTGAAAACTTATGAAAATATATTTTTATGATTGGAAGTTTGATGTCTGAGAAACATGCTAGACTTAAAATTTTACAATCACATTTTATTAATAAAAAACAAACTACTTTAAAAAATATGAATAACAGCTGCATTATATATATTAATAAATTCGCAATACTAGGAAGTTGAGAACATTTATATAGGAACATGAACTGAATATCACATAACTACACTGTAACAAAATCAATAAGGATTTTCTACGAAATTTTAAGAATTTTCTAGGAAACTGCGATGCCTAGAAAATTTTATGTAACTGCAACAAAATAAATTCATGTAACAGATTCACGTTTGCACTGTAAAAAAAAATTCTGTAAGTTTACTAAGATTTCTTTTTTAATTGGGATGTCGAGAACTTTTTATGTAACTGCAACAAATTTTAAACATGTAATTATCTCTGGTTACCGATAGAATCATAAAATTTTAGTAAACATACAGATTTTTGAAGCTTTTACAAGAACTAGTTTTGTAGATTTACATCTTTTTTCACAGTGTAAACTAAATATTTTTATCATTTAAGATCTTTTAAAACTTCTCGATGAAGATAATGTAAACATATTAAAGTTTAATTTCATGTTTTCTAAAAAAAAAAACAACATACTTTTTGAAAATACCAATAACAGCTGCATTATATTTATTAAAAATTTGCAGTAATAGGAATGTTAGTACATTTATATCGAAACATGAATAGTACATTAGATACATTAAACTAACAATTTTGTTTTCATTTAAAAAGCTTTTAAAATATCAGGATGAAATAATGCAAATATGTATTAAAGTTTATTACCATGTTTTCTAAATAAAGAAAAAAAAACATAGTTTTGAAAATATGAATAACTACTATATTATATTTATTAAAAATTTTCAATAATAGGAATGTGATGAACATTTATATAGGAATACTAGCGAACTTGCCCGGCGTTGCCCGGGTACGTCAAAAAACAGCAGGAATTGCGAAAAAGCTCTGAAAATCACAATAAGATATCGCGAAAAAATTTTTAATCGATGCGCAAATTTCGAAAAGAAAAAATATATATATATTGTCTTCAAAGATTGAAAGTTGATTCCTTTCACTAATATGGAAAAATTGCATCAGACTGTATTGGATTAAAAGAGGCATGCTATTTTTATCTGGCATAGAAACAATTTACACTTTACATTAGCACGCTTAATTCGATTGATAGGAGGGATCTTTCTCATGCCTTCTTTCTTTATTTTTTGATTGTGTCTCTACAGTTGCATCATATTTTTCCAACGTATAAATTCTTGTCATAAATTTTGTCTGCAATATCTTTTATTTTCAATTGCATATGCCTTCAAACGGCTCGCGCGCCTAATTTCAATGGTTTGGCAACCCCCCTGTAAAATGCGGCTTTGTGGCTTTCGGTTGTTCATACTTTCCCGATTATCTGGTTGGCATTAGTATTCATATTTTGCCTTTCGCCCTCCTCATTGGGAATTCGTTAACGGAAATTAATACGTGTCTCATCTCAACTTAATTCTCGCCAGATATCTACTGGTTAACGTTTTCTGTAAATTGCTCCTCGCCAATAACCCTTCTCTCTCAGAATTTTAATGATATCACTTCTCTTTTGACTGTCGGGCTGATAAAATAAATATGTACTACGTTTTCTCTCCCCTCCTGCATCGGCATTTGCGGCTGAAAATCTCTCGAAGTGTGTTAAAGAACCTAGTGATTAATAAACAGCGTTCAGATATTTTTCGATATTCGTCTATTGATATAAAATGGCCTCCTGTCCTTTATTCGAATAATTAATATTTAGTTAATGGCTTTCTGATGTTTCTGAGATATCATCGAGAATCACCTATACGATAAATATCAACATAACACTTGCTAAGCATTGTATCATGCTACTTTTATTCGTAATTTAAATTACTTGGATTCTCTTAAACATAATTAATATAATCCTTTACGTTAATATTAGTTTTTGTTGCACTAAAATATCTCAATTTGTTGATTTTCTGTTAGTAAGTAATCCCGATAGGTTTACAATGGAAGTGTATGGGAATTTGACGAAATATCAGAGATATCGCCAAGTTGACGTCACTTTTGTCGATTTATTTTGGGGCCCAAATTTGGCGATATATCGCCAAGTTGGCGACAAACTTGACGGTATTTGGCGACAGAGCTGTGCCCCCCCCCCCCCCCCCCCCTGCGGTAACTCCCTTATAAGTATGAAGATGCATTAAATGTTGTTCAATAAACGCATAAAAATTCGCTAAAAATTCAAAAATCGCTGTACGAATTCCGAATAAACTTTTTTGAAAAGAGAACAAAATTTACTATATTGGGTTAAAAGAAAGAAACAGTATTATTTTCACTAATGTGGAAAAATCGCCTCGAAACTTAAAAAAGTGCTAAAAATCGCATAAAAAATTAAATAAAAAAAAATCTAATCAAAAAATCGAAAATCGCGCTTCGAGGTGCAAAACTTCGTATATAGACGTACCTTTTGCCCAAATTTTGTAGTTCTACGTGCAGTGGTCTCTTTAGAACACCGTCGACACACTCACACACAAACTTCTTTCTTTATTATTATAGATGTTATAGCAGGGACTGTCACTATTGATTTGCAACCATTACTTTTGAAATAGCTTTGGTATTTCCAGAGATTGCGTAGAAATCGTAATTTACAACGTTTTTAGAAAGCTTTTCGCGCATTTTCACCCCTTTTTAAATTTCCAATTTTTTCGAAACTGTTCTTAAAGATCATTTATATCTAATAAATATGTACCTTGCCTAATTTTAAGTTGCTAGCCCCTACCGATCAAAAAAATCGAAATTTAAAACGCCTTTTTGCTCCTGCAACGTCTAGGTGATAGTGATACCGACATAAAATAGCGTCTATGTTACAACAGAGGCTATCAGCATCAATATCCTACCATTACGTTTGAAATCAGTTTGATTCTTCCTGAGATATTGCTGAAAAATCAGCATTCAGAACGTTTTTAGAACGCTTTTCGCGCATTTTGCTTCTGAATCTTTTCTGGGGTAGTGGAAACAGATATAAAATATAGCCTATCTTGGAGCAAGATCTGTCACCATCATTTTTACACCATTGTATTTGAAATCGGTTCAGTACTTCCCGAGATTGCATAGAAATCGCAATTTAGAGCGTTTTTTACAACGCTTTTTTTCGCATTTTCACCCCTTTTAAATTTCGAATTGTTTAAGAACTGTTCTTAGAAATCCTTTATATCTAATAAGTAGCTAATATTTCAAATTTCATATTTCTAGGCCCTTCAGTAACGCAAAAATCGCAGTTTTAGAACGTTTTTTGCTCCTGCAACCCATTTTGGGTAGTGGCACCGACATAAAACATAGCCTATGTTGGAGCAAGGGTTCTCACCGTCATTTTGACACCATTATTTTTTAAATCGGTTTGCTATTTCCTGAGATTGTGCAGAAACCACCATTTAGGAGGTTTTTTAGAACGCTTTTCGCGCATTTTCACCCCTTTCAAATTTCGAATTGTTTAAGAACTGTTCTTATAAATCCTTTATATCTAATAAGTAGCTAATATTTCAAATTTCATATTTCTAAGCCACTCAGTAACACATACATCGCATTTTTAGAACGTTTATTTCTCCTCCACCCACAAAAGGGTAGTGGCACCGACATAAAACATAACCTATCTTGGAGCAAGCGTTGTCACTATCATATTGACACCAATATTTTTCAAATCGGTTTGGTATTTCCTGAGATTTTGTAGAAACTACCATTTAGAACGTTTTTTAGAACGCTTTTTGTGCATTTTCACCCCTTTTAAATTTCGAATTGTTTAAGAACTGTTCTTAGACATCATTTATATCTTATAAGCAACTAATATTCCAAATTTCATATTTCTAGGCCCTTCAGTAACGCAAAAATCGCATTTTTAGAACGTTTTTTGCTCCTGCACCCCCTTTGGGGTAGTGACACCGACATAAAACATAGCCTATCTTGGAGCAAGCATTGTCACCATCATTTTGACACCAATATTTTTCAAATCAGTTTGGTATTTCCTGAGATTTTGTGGAAACTGCCATTTAGAACGTTTTTTAGAACGCTTTTTGCTCATTTTCACCCCTTTTAAATTCCGAATTGTTTAAGAACTTTCCTTAGAAATCCGTTATATCTTATAAGTAACTAATATTCAAAATTTCATATTTCTAGGCCCTTCAGTAACGCTAAAATCGCATTTTTAGAACGTTTTTTGCATCTACACCCCCTTTGGGGCACCGACATAAGATATAGCCTATGTTCTAAGTTGGACTAACACCATCATTTTGATACCATTACTTTTGGAATCGGTTCGGTAGTTCCAGAGCTTACCTCCTACAAATAAACAATTTTTTCCTCTTTATAATAGGAGTATAGATGAATAGAATATCAGTCACATAAAACTTCATGTTTTCGTTTTAAAAGCTTTTAAAACTCCTCGATGAAGATAATGCAAATATATTAAAGTTTAATATCTTGTTTTTTACAGTGTGTCCCAAAGAGTATAAAATACAATTAATAATAAAAATAAAAATGGGATGATTTTTTTGTATGTGTCTAATTACAGACACTACCTAAAGAACAAGGTAGGATTAATTTGTATTAGAAAATACAACAAATGTTGAATTTATTTAGTTAAAAAAGAAAATAGGTTGTACCATAATTGTAGGCAATATTTGTTTTATGGATTATTTAAGGTTGAGGAACGCGGTTACAAATGTTAATATTTAATCGTGTTTCCATTACCTTAAATCACCTCAAATACACGGTTTTCCATCCGTACTATGTTTTGCATTACCTCCGGGGAAGGTTCATACCATGTTTGCCCGATCGCTGTTGTAATATCCTTTCTCAAAACATATTGGCGTCCATTTTCATATACTTGTTTTGCTAGATGTCCCCACGCGTTCTCCATGGGATTTAAGATCGGATTAAGCGGTGGCCAGTTCATGTCATTGATATTATTCATATTAAACAATATCTTTGTCAAGTTAGACACATGAATAGGTGCCATGTCTGGTTGAAAGACACAGCTTGGTCCTCCCAGAAATCCTGTTTTGAAATAAAATGCTCCTCTAAGATTTTCTGATAGTTTTGGGAGTTCCATTTCTTTCTACAAAATGCCAAAAATATACATCTATTAAATCCAAAACCACCCCAACACATTACTGATCTTTCACCTTGCTATCTACTGAAAAAACTTCTTCGTTCGCTTCTGAAATCATACCAGTAAAATTTATATACTCTGGTCGAACCATGTTGCCTTTTTCTCGTCACTAAATATTGTTGACAGCTATTTGTGACCATAAGAGAATTTTCTTAGCCCAGTTTAAACGTAACTTTTGTGGTTTCTTTAACATTTGTTTTTGAAAGTTATTCAGTTAGATTCCAGTATTCTTCGGCCAATTGTATTTTTTGACGCTCCAAATTTGGATGCAATTTTTTGCAATTTAATATGTTTTTTTGATGCCATGCTTAGGACGATTCTGTTATCGCGCATGGATGTAATCCTTTGCCGGCAAGGTCTTTTCTTACTACACCACTTGCCGCCATTATGCAAAATTCTGTAAACATTTTTAAAAGATCTATTTAAAATCTTGGATATCACTTTTGTATTTTTGCCTTTAAGTTTTAAATGCAAATCTTCGATGATCTGCTCTTTCGAAATCTTTTTACATCTAGGTATTTTGTAAAATTTATAAAAATATATATTATTCAGTCGAAAGCAAGCCAAAAAATTATTCCAAATAAATAAAGTCAGAACAGCAGACGATACATACATTCAAGAAATGTGATCAAATAATGATCTGCTGAGAAAAATATTTTACTAATAATACTTCTAAGTAGAGTCAGACTATGTCTACATTTATGGGACAGGCGATATTATATTTTTTACAAGTATGTTCATAGTTTTTATATATTTGCTAATTCTATTTACAATAAATCCGAATAAATCAATTAAAAAATGTATCTGAATCATTTCTGAAAATACAGGAAATGTATTTTTTTATCTTTGTCTGTATTTTGGGGGCACAATGGAAATAAAAAACAACATACTCTTTGAAAATATGAGTAGCAGCTGTATTATATTTATTAAATATTTGCAATAATAGGAATGTTAGTCCATTTATGTAGGATCATGAGTAGGATATCAGATAAATAAAACTAAAAATTATGTTTTCATTTAAAAAGATTTTAAAGTTTCACTATGAAAGTAATGCAAATATGTTAAAGTTTACTATAATATTTATTAAATAATAAAAAAAAACATAGTTTTGAAAATATGAATAGCAGCAATATTATACATATTAATAAATTTGCAATAATATGAATGTGTTCATATTTATATAAGTAAGTGAATTGAATAGCAGATAACAAAACTAACAAATTTTGTTTTCATCTAAAAAGCTTTTTATATTTCTGGATAAAGATAATGCAAATATATTTTTAAGAAATATATATTTGTGTTTATCATTCACGATTTTCACTTTGAGAAGAAAATAATAATTTTTAAGCGTATAAAATGAAAAATTGCCTCAACCGATAGTCCCAAGATAAAAAAAAAAAATGGAATTAAAATGATACCTTCACAAAGAAAAAGAAATAGAAGGAATGATAAATAATTCCCATAAAGCCTGACTTTACTCAGGAGGATGAGGGAATATTATTTTTTATGAAAATGGAAAAGATGATTTATACAATTGTGACACGAGCTTTGACTTTTTTTTTTTTACATTTATTCTTTAATAAAATATTATAAGATATAAATCATTGTTACAGAGATAGACATATGTAAGGAGAATTCTTTACTGAGAATTTGTATAGAGATAAATTAAGCTATGTTTAAAAAAAAAAAAAAAAAACTATAGAAAACGTTCGTTTCTAGTCTAAAACCTTAAAAACCTATTCTGTATTTAAAAATCATATATTTATTTTATAAATTAGACGCAACCATCCAGCCAGTTTTTAAACACATTGTGGTAGTGAAAAATTTGATGACTTCATTATGACTGTTTGTAGTATTAAGAAATTAAATAAATGATAACATGAATAGAACTTTAAATATGTTTCACGTGGATTTGCTTACATACACATATCTCATGTCACATATCTTTGAACCAAAATAGTGTTTAAAATATATTATTACTTCATCACGTTATTTCCTATAAATGATTATTAAAAAAAAAAAAAAAAAAAAAAAAAAAAACATATATTTTGGTATTACTTCACCAGTGAGGTTAAACCATGGGGATATGTTAATATTAATAGCAACATAAAAAAATGGATTTTTTTAAAGGGGCATACAATATATTTAATATTACAATTTTAACTGAAGAAATATTTTTATTATTTCTAATATAACTCTAATGATTAATTTTTATAAACAAACAAAGTTATCTTCTTTTACTCCTCTATGGTAAATACAGAAAGGAAATTCCCGTAATTATTAGCTTCGTCAAATGTTGTGTATGTGATTAAAATTTAAACGTAATAACCAAAATCTTTCAATATAACGTTTGTATGGTGGCAGTATGACACACTACTTTATTTGAATGTATTATTAATGAAAACGCACAGATAAACAAACGTACTGTTTACTGAAATCCATTAGGCAATGAATCCATTGTCCCTCATAGTGCACAAGCACCGTTTTCCTACAAAGTTTCTCCATTTAGACATTATAGTAATATGGCTTTCACTTCCACTGAGCAGTTAAGCAATTAAATAAATAAAATATATGATACCGCATGAAACAATGTCTATAACGTAAACATTATAAATAGATTAAGTATAAGCATGAAGAATAAGAAGAAAGGTAACTTCAATGCTTAAAATTCCAAGTTATCTACTTTACAATATTTTCTGGTGTTTTCTTCAAAAGTTTGAAATATAAACTGAATAAATACACTATCTCTCTTATTGTAAAACCTTCCGTACTATTAAAAATACATAGTCTATATGAAAATAGATCCAATCAATAATCAGGGGTATATGAGCTACTTTTCACCAAAGTTGAAACAAAGATTGAACAATGCAATTTTATACAGGAATGACAAAGAAAAAGATTAAAACCAGGAGAAACTCAAAAAAACAAATAGCAGACATCAAATACGACAAGAAACATACAGCTTTGGTCAAGCAATATAACAAACATCATTTACAGCATCACTCTGCCAGGGAGCAAACTAAAAATGGCATAGGCGTAAACCTCTGACAGAAAAGTATCCTCTGCGACCAGCAAAACGACAGCAGGGAAATAGCCCCAGAAATACAGTGACAAATAATAAAAGTAAAAATCAGAAAGAGTTCTCTGGCGCAGAAAAATGGTTAAAATAAAGCCAAGTCTAAAGTCATTTACACTAATAACTAGTGACCGAAATATAACAATAAAAACAAGGAAAGTTTTACAAATATTAAAGTCATTTACACTTTCGACATATGACTATGATAAGTTGAAAAGAAAAGCTGGAAAAAATAGTGTATAAAGTCAATTACAATTTTATCTATATGACTATGAGATGTTAATAGATCAATGGTAAAGTCAAGTTGCCCGAGTTTAGTTCATAAGTACAGTGTAAGGATAACACCAAATGTTCAGTAAAGCCAGAAAATACCCATTATAGTAACAGAGATGAAGTTCATCTCAGTACATAAGAACTAAAATGCCAAAATTCGAACTAGCCACGGGAAAAAAAGGTAAATGGCATAAAACAAATTAAGGATAAAGTTTCTACACGAAATGCCGTAGTAGAAAGTCTTATTATAAAATGTAATATTACTGTAAAACTCACAGACGCACATATCTCAAAAATCAGAATTTATATTTAATTTCAATGTTTATTTAGTTCGTTTTAAATAAATCTGAGTTTGTTATAATTTCATTTCGAGAACAATATGTTACGCATGTTATAGCTAAGTGTCCGATTACGAATAAAGTTAAATGAAGTAGGCATCAATGGACACTTTCCAAATAGATAATGTTTGAAATCACCGATGTTTCCACAAAGGCATTTATCACTTTGGAATTTTCACCTTTTATAAAGACAAATAGGAAACGCCCCATGTTTAGAAATAGCATAGGCATGGACTTGCGAGAAACACAAAAATGAGGTATCCAATGTTTTAATAATACTATACGTGTCTCTTCCTTTATCACTATAGGACCATTCGTTCAGCCAATTTTTAATAATGTTGTTTTTGTATAACTGCTTCACAAAAGAAACACGGATAGGAATGTCTAGTTCAGCATGAAATTAACCAGTCTCAATGACTGATTTGGCAAGGTAGTCTGCGCGCTCGAAACCAACGTCGGATTTAATACAGCCTATTTTAATAATTTTATTATTCAATATTCGTAAATTCGTATAAATATTAAAAAGAATTTCATCCGTTGGAAACATATTTTGAAGCGCTTGAACTGAGGACAAACTGTCTGTATAAATTTGGAATACACTGCATGTGGAGTCTATACACTACTCAATTGCAGGAACTAAGCCGGTAAGTTAAGCCTGGAATAAAGTATTAAATAATTTAACTCTTCTCAAAGATACTATCTTCTTTCAAATATACCGCAATAGCCGCTCTAATGCCCGTTGGCATCTTAGAACCATCTGTATATAAAACTCGGTGGTTGTAAAAGGGACCTTCTCTGTAATAGAACATACGAAATTGACATGATGATCATAATAAATTAGGGATAATTAAAAATATAAACATTTTATACTAATCGATCTGTTAAAACATAAAAATATTCTATGCTATCTAAACAATCATCTTTCTGAACATCATAACATAAAGCCAGTTTTTTAATTCTAATTCGATTGGAGGAACTCCCGAAAGTATACAAAGTTATTGTGTTGATATTGACCGATATGTACGAATGATAGATAAAAGACATAGCCTTTGACATGAGGACAAACGCCTAATTCTGTAGCTCCGTAAATCCTTAAACCAAATTTCGTAACCATAAGTAATCTGTTTCTTCAACGCTGAATTGTACCATTTTTTTTAGAAACTCAAGCGATAATCCTTTATCTTGAACTCCTGTCTTTTAGATATTACAACTAAAATCTTTTATTTTATCGCGGGCCATATCGAAATGCTCCAACCAATGTAATCTACTGTCAATATAAAATCCCAAGTACAGCAAATTATCCTTAACAGATATGCTCCTATTTTGTTGTTTAAAAATAGGTCGACGCTTACTTGATATACATTTTCCAAAAAGCATTGAAGCAAACTTTTCAACACTAATTGACAGATGTAAATCCCTACAGGCTGCATCAAAGTGGGAAAGTCTAGCATTGACGGTATTCTCATGTGCAGGTCTTGTATCACTGTCTTCAACTATAACAGAGTCATCAGCATAAGAAATATTTTTTTTAACTCCGTCGCTTATAAGTTTTGATAATCTTGTCAGCGACAATGTTCCAAAGCAGGGATCCTAAACAGGAACACTGCGGGCAGCCCCAAAGGATTCTAAACCATCTTATGCCTCTAAGAAACTTGAATCCTGTGGGTCCATGACTGATATAATTCTTTAAAGTCATTTTTAAATACTCATACATCCGAAGGTCGTCATTTAATTCAGCCAAGATAAACAAATCCAGGGCACCAACAACATCAAAGGTATCAACTATTTCAAAAGAGATGAACGAAACGTATTTTAATTCTGAAAGTGTTTCCTTAATTAGCTTCTTTAGAGCTGCAAGAGCTGAAATTGTGCTGCGTGATTCTCTAAAACCATGCTGTCCGTCATCCAAATATGACATAGATTCCAATATTGTCACGGTTCGGATCTTACTATTCTTTCAAAAACATTTGCAATTATAGGAAGAAAGTGTTATTGGTCTGTAAGATTTCGATAACTTAGGATCACAGTTACGTTTTCGAAAAAAAATATTACAATGCCTTTCTTGCAGCATTTCGGGAAGTGACCAAACTTCAAGCATGTATTGTATAAAGAAATCATTAAAGCTGTAAAATTTTTACAAAGGTTGATAATCAGCGCGTCTATCTCATCGTAACCGGGATTATTTCCTTCCCGACTAGTAGCAAAAAATAATTATCTTTTATTATTTGGAATAAAATGACCAGAATCTTCAAAATTAACATCACCGATATATTCAAATATATTCAGAGGAGGATTATTTATCTCAAAATGTTCTGACATAAGATTTTCCGCAATATCATCATATGAATCAAAGGTTTGAGATTTTCAAGAGTGGTAAAAATTAAATCATTTTGAGATAAACAAAAATAAATAAATTTGTACAGACTTCCATAAACGTTATATGTCTTCTCACAAAAGCCTACCCAGGCAGAACGCTTAGCTTTTCTCAGATTTTGTTTATACATACGTCTGGCAGCTATATACTTTTGTTTGTACGGAAAATTATCAATGTTTTTCATGTACCGTTTGAACAAGGGATATTAAACCTATTACGTTCTTTTCTAAGAGAAATGTCATACCAGTTAACACTAGGAGTATGTTGTATCACACCACGCTTAAAACACTTCATCATAAGTACTTATAATAAATCATTAAAATCCTCCTTCTAAACATTCAATGAAGAAGAATTTAAAATTCTTGCTAATGAATGTGAAAGCACTGACAATTTGTCTGCAAAAAGGCTATTTAATTTCTTTATATTCTTATTTTTTGTCTTAAATCTGCCATGACTAATCTATAACGGAATAGTCAGAGTGAATCAGATATAACGAAAAGTTTTTATCATCAGCTGTCCAATTATCAAGTAACGAAAGAACGTCCAAATCCTTCAGTTTCAAATCCGGTTGACCTTTCCTGTTATCTTGTACATAAGTTTATAATTGACATATTAGTAATCATCAGGTACCCCAAAAGGACCTTCAGGATGTTTGGTCACTTCCCGAAATGCTGAAAGAAAGGCATTGTAATATTTTTTTTCGAAAAAGTAACCGTGATCTTAAGTTATCGAAATCTTACAGACTAATAACACTTCTTCCTATAATTTCAAATGTTTTTGAAAGAATAGTTAAGATCCGTGCCATAATAAGATCCACGGATTCTCTTGAATAACCCTTCGAAAGCAATGGTACATTAAAATCCTCACCGGTAAGAACTCTCTTACAAACAGAGTAATAGTGACACCAAATTCTAAGATTACCTTCAAGATCCTCTGAAGGTGCAGAATATAGCGAACCAATAATCAAATAACCATTCTCAACAGTAATATTTATAAACACAGTGTTTTCCAAACTAAGACTCTTCACTCATTCATAGGTCTTAAAAGGGCATACAATAGCAGCAGAACAAGAAGAAGACAAAAAAAAAGCCATTCAGGAGGCAATCCAACAAAAGAACTATTAAAAATATATGAGTCTTGACAGAGAGCAAATTGGATGTTAAAGTTAACTACATAGTGAATAAGAGCATTCCGGACCGTTCGGGCTAACCACTCTATGATCAGCGTCCAAATCAAAGTGCGTACCACCCTTACAATTGACACACATTTTGGTAAGCACATTACAATCCTTAATTGTGTGGTTTAAGGCATTCTTAACACACTTGACTGGGCTCTCACACTTATAAGCAACACTACCAAAAGTCTGACAATTGTAACACCGTACAATCGGAACAAATCCAAACTCAAGGTACCTTTCTAAACATATACATATATGACGTCTTTTAATAACGACCTCCTTACTAACCCCAATCAGTCAGTTAGTTTCCCCAGCCTTTGATGTAATACGTCTGATTATATCCATATCCAGATCTTTTTGTAAATCGCCAGGCTCACCCTTACTCGCCTCATTCACCAATTTACTCAACGATGTCCGAACCAATTCCTCATTAACTTTCGTATCGACGCTCGTAATCAAAATTCGCTCGAGTTTTCTTCTTGGAACAGTAACCTTAATTCTGTACTATAAATTATCAAAGCCCACCAAAACCTCCTTCAACCTCTCCGAATCTGCCCTTGTTTGTACGTTTACAATAAACTGACCAGCTTTGGTAACAACGGTATCGCTAGGAACCAGCACATCAGATTTAGAGCGACAAATATCTTTAATATTCCTTTTAATTGTATCCAAAGAATACTCCCCATAAGAAGTGAACATCACTGAAAAATCAGACTCTCTTGACATCTTTGGAGTCAAAACAGCAGCATGTTGCGAAATATCCAGATGAGCAGTTGGTCTTAATCTTGAAAATTTATCAGCGAGAGCCTCATATGCTTTATTACGCGTTATCAATGTCTTTAATTTAGTCTCACTTGACACACACTCGTGATGTGCTTTAACAAAGCAGATAGCGAAAAAATAAATACATTTCTTCATCATGCCCATTATTTCAGCAGTAACTTTACCACCCTTATTATTCCTCTCAGGCTCAAGTGTTTCGTATATATAAGAATTTATCTTACTAACGGCAGCCGGAAATTCTAACACACCAGCCTCATTCAGCAAATCCTTCGTCGTTTTCTAAAGCTTAGTCATAACTGACGCAAAAAAATGCAAACGATATAAAAACCAAACACCAACAACAGCAATATATAAACAACAATATCAAAAATACGAAATTTCAATCTCAAAAGGAAATCAAAAGCAAAGTCTTACAATATACGCAGATATCTAAGCGGTTGGTTACAGTGAGAACATACTTTCATCATATATAAGAACACCATCTACTGGCTATGAAAACAAAACAAATGATCCAACAAAAGAACAGAAGAACTAAGTGACTAATAAAGTCGTTAATCAAATAAAAGTATAAGCACCGCTTATACTGATCAAAACACAAATTTCGCTTAACAGGATCAAAACAAAATAGCTTGAAGCCTCTTAACTCCCGGGATACGTGACATACTCATAAAGCACAACTAAATCGTAACCTAGCAAACAATAAAATAAAATCTCACTAACGTAAACAATAGCAAACGCGAAAACACCCATTACAGAAAACTTAAGCAAATGATGAATAAAGTCACGAAAAATACATTGAAACCAAGGAGAGAGCTATATTTAAGTAATTAATTAAGAAAAAAAATGAATAATTGGTACTTAAAAAGTCTGTACGATAACTCACAAAGCTTAATAAACGAAAACTGGGCTGTCGGAGCAATGAAATTTTTCAGAGTCCGGTTGAAGCAAAAATAAGCAAATAATATTCAAAATAATTACAAAGAAATAAAGAAAACTGATACTAGAAACACTATACATGTATTACTAGATCAGAAAATCTATAATTACCACTTTAAATGCAAATGAAGCAGGACCTTTCAAAAACACGCATACGCTCCACCAATGCAGAGAGAAACTTTTGAAAACAATATTTATTTTTTTTTTTTTTTAAATACTATAATAATTTATACAAAAATAGTTATTTGTCATCCATCAACTGAAAATCAATAGAGATCTTTTTACGTTGTATACGTTTTGTAGACACACAGTAGTGTGTCAGCCAAGTTCGTCTGACATACTAGGGATTACACGAAACATTTCGAGCTGTTTACGCCAAATTTCCACACTCTACTACTGAAAATCTATGTGACCTAAGTACTTGTAAATTCATTCCATTTAAGATTGCTGTAATCATCATGTGTTTACAAGTAATAAAACATCCAACTTCAATAATGTTATGATAAAATAATATTAATTCCGATTTTAATTTTTATTTTTGTAGGGAAATGTCGATTTCAATGTACAAAATCTGATAAATAAATTCGGACATTAGGCATTCTAAATATGCGTGTGCAGTGACCAGGAGAATCCAGATATGCGATATGAAGCAGAGTTTGACACACCGAAGTGATTTATACCGGAAAATCATTATAAGGAAATAACGGACTAATGATACGCGTGTGTAGTTAATAGCCCTGTCCCGTAAGGCGAAAACTCTCGCAAGCTAATGCTAAACCTTTTGAAAGTTAAATTTCCAATATTTCGTTTGCATTTCCGCATTTTTAAACATACCTATATATATATGTGTGTGTGTGTGTAACAGATCCACAAAACGTACCACGCAAAGCAGATTTATGTTTACTTTAAATTCTGCGAATGAAAGCTATTACTGAACTTTAAATTTTAAATTTAAACCATACTCACATTAGCACCTTTGTGCTCATATAGTTGTACTATTTATGCCACAACTCCTACGGTGAGTTAATTTCAAAAACTTATTAATAATAACTCATAAAAAACAATCTACCAGCATTTATTATCTTTTCACTGGAATACACAAAAATAGGAAGTTGCCACAGAATACATCAAAACTTGTCTTTTTTTCTTTAACCCGAGAGAATCACATGTGAACGTGCAAAAACAAAATAATAAAAATGTCATTTCAAGAGAGTTTTTCTCTTACATTTTTTTTCATCTCTGACCACGTGATTTTGAACAAAAATAAATAATGCCGAATCCGTAACATCCTCCCACCTTCTGATTACCTTGTATATAATCAGAACTATTTCTAAATGTAGGGAAATTGTCAAAGTCAATTGTTATAAATTCAGTCTTTCAGGAATTTTCAGTAGCCTTCCAGCTCTGCTGTGTGTACGAGATTCCTTGCTTGACGATACATCCAAAATTGTAGCTTTGTTAAGTATTTTCACTGTATTTCGGGAAATCTTTGGTTTCGGACAGTCAGTAGACGAAGATATCTCTAGTAGATATATTCTTTGTACAGGTCGTAAAAGCTCATGTTGTGATGTTTGAACTCTTACGAGTCGAACTTTCCTGTCTCTACAGGTATAAGTTCTGTGATTCGACCTAAAGGCCAATCAATTCTCTTTTTATTATCAGATCTGATCAATACAACATCACCAACAGCTATAATTTGCTCTTAGCGTTTTTTCCTTGCTCTTTCAATTAATGCGCCTAAATATTCAGACCTGAAGTGATATTTCAATTTTTTTGGCAATGACTGCCGATACTTTAGTCTATTGCTTAATGATTTTTGTTCTACAACATACAGGTCTGGGAGATTGTATTCTTCTATACTCTGTAGAAACATAGATGGGGAGATAGGTTTCACAGTTGCGTCTTCCGAAAGGTATGTTAACGGCCTTGCATTGAATACACTTTCCACACCTGTCAAAATTGTGTTCATTTCTGCATAGGTGAGGTAAGCATGACCTAATACATTTTTGATAAGATCTTTCATTATTCTGATAAGCCTTTCCCAAAAGCCACCCCACCACGCTCCGGTTGGTGGATTAAATTTCCAATGAATAGCATTGACATGACTGTATTTTTGTATTCGTGACCAATCTAGGCTTTTCAATAAGTTAGCTGATCCAGTGAAGTTTGTGCTGGTGTCAGAATACATGACAGTACACCTTCCTCTCCGTGCTACGAATCGTCTGAGTCCAATCAAAAATGCCTCTGTCGAAGCGGCAGTCACTAGCTCTAAATGAACTGATCTGTATATTACTCAGGAAAATATCAATATCCAACCTTTCTCAATTTTCTTCAAGAATAACGGACACACCATATCTACACCTGTGATCTGAAACACGTTAGCATCCTTTATTCTATTTTCCGGTAGAGGTGCACTATCTCTCCATAAACTCTTCCCACTGAATCGTTTGCAGACAACACACTGTGCTAACACCTGTTTTACATTTCTACGACCATTAAGTATCCAGTATTTTTCTATCAATAAATTAAGTAGGATCTGTAATCCAGCGTGACAATGTTTTACATGTACATGATATATGAGTCGTTTTACAACTTCATGTTTTACTGGCAGGACTATAGGTTTCAGAAAATCTTCATTGTCTTTCCTGTACGTTATTTTATTCTCCAGTTGAATTATATTTTGTTCATCTTTCCATATCTGTAAAGTTCTCAATCTGTTATCATTCAAGGGAAAAAACGCTTCTTTCTGAATCATACGTGGAGTCTTTAATTCAGCTTCTTTAATTCAGATGACGATAGGTCTCCTTCTCTTTTCATTTCGGTACTTTTCCAGTTATACCTAAAACGTAATATCCATGCGACCATCCTATAACGGCTTTACCGTTATATATTAATTATTACACTTCTCCCTTCAAAAAATCAACTTTTAACCTTACTGGTTTATTATAAATTGTCATTTTTCTTCCCCCCCCCTTCAAATAACGTATTTAGTTTAAAGTTGACATTTTATAGTTAATTTCATATGTCTTTATTCATTCTCTCCCCACCCCCCCCCCTCTCACTACTGTAAGTTCGCTTTTACTTTTTAAAGTTCTTTTCAAATGCAGACATCATTTATCTCGGTTCCTTTTTCTGTCTTTCAAATGCACACCATAGAAAAAGATCTTAACCGCAGCTATTTTCCATTGAAATAAAGTAAAAGAACAAAATACAAATGAATGTCTTTTCGCTTTGCAGCAGACGATATCTAATGCATATTTTCCCAGCCTCTGAGCTTGCATTAGTATTCAATTCTCACCCTTCTGTTTGTCGGATAAAAGCCATATGGCCCTTGCTGACTAATTCAGCTGTCATTAAATCTATAACGAGCATGTAATATCACGTGTTAGCTATTTCTTTAGCCACTTTCCCTTACCGCAGGAATTTTAAGATACGTGTAACCATATAGCACGTCATGGCGTAAGTTTGAGTTCTATGTAATACTTCGGGGTGCTTCTGATTCCTTTGTCCACGCCACCAATATTCATCGCCAATACAGTACATATGTTCCTATTCATCTCGCCAATGAGTGAGTGATTGTAATGAATATTTTGCCACTATTCCCTCTGATCTTGAACGTGACAGACCTCAGCTCTCTGCCCTTCGGGGCTGCCCCGTCGGGAAGTCTTGTGTTTGACTTCACCCCGTCCCACTGTACTCTCATGGCCCCTCCTTTTTAAAAGTTTCATAATAAATCGAAAGTAAGTCCTCTAAATTTTTGTGTTGGAGTTTTTTTCCTCTTACTCATATTGTGAACCCGGGTATACAAACCACCGCCACATAAATTTGGCGCCGTTGCCCAGTTTTTTTTCTCCAACAGTATTTAAAAAAAATACGGGGAGAAGTTTCGTTCCGTATCATCCTTTACCAGCGACGCGAAAGGATGTCCATAGATTTTCTTTTCCCACTGGAGTTCCGGCTGCCTGCTCCGACTTAGTTTTCTTACTCCGATGTCAACTTCAGGGGATTTCTCTAGTCTACTCTCTGGTTCTCTCTCTTATTCTCTCCCCTGGGACTCTCTACTATTTGGAGAGTGCCTCTTTCTTCAGGACTTTACACTGGCCTAACGAGAAGCAAGGTTTAGCCTGCGGTGCCCCAACGGGTCATCGAACGATGTCGCCTCCTGCAGCGGTTCTTCTTTTTTCCTACGAAGTACGACACCTGCATCACTTATTTCCCCTGCGTGAAGTTGTTTCTTCATACTCCTACTCATTTGTATCGGAAAAATCTGTCAGTACTCCACTCCAAAACAAAAATCACGACAGTTTCTTTTTTTTTGTGCGCGATATTCAACTAGAAACAAAGATGTTCGTGCTACCAGTGTGAGTGAAAATAGATTTAGTGCGAAATGTTTTGTGATATGTAAAAAAAAAGTGCCTTCAGTTACCTGCATTAAAGTCATCGTTATGTCACATGCATTTTCCTGTAAAAAAAGAGGATTATCTACAGCTTGATAATGGAAAAATATGTGAATAGAGCCTGATTCATACAAATCCGCAAAGTAAAGAAAATTTTATCTAAATATTTTCCCCATTACAGTGAAAATATGTTTTGTGTTGAGTGTCGCCCTTGCCAGAAACCCAGCTGTTAAAAAAAATAATTAAAATGTTGAAATGTGCAACTAAAAAAAAAGGAAGGTGCATTCCAGCCGTGAGTCAGTGATAAAAAAAATCATGTGTTTCTACAGTGCTCCAAGTAGTGTCGTCTGGTGTTATGAATAAGACATTCGGTGTAAGTCGATTGTGAAATTTGTCGAATCATTTTTGTGCCTCAAGTGGTTTCTGCAATCTTCCAAAACAATTCTTCTTCAAATTTCTGTGTGCCATTATTAAGAGGAATAATGTTTTCCTTTTTGTGGTGTGTTATCAAGATAAAAAAAATACCTCAATGATGTGCAGGTGCTTAAGTTAAAAAAAAAAGAAGCCACTCTGCATTAAAAAAAGAGTGTACTAAAGCACACTTCACATGATGTGTCATCTATCATTCAACATTTTTATGGCATTCAGAGTACGAAAATAGGACGTTAATGATTTTTTTGTTTTAATTTTTTTCTGTTGCAAATTGTCATTAAAATCTTTTTATTTTAATTTTTTCTTTAAAAAAGACGCGTTGTTTTTTTCATCTCGCTCTGTTTTCGTGCTCCTCTCTACAAAAAAAGTGACATACCTTCTTGATCGAATTCAATGAAAACACTTGTGTCACAATACTTTTCTGCAAAAGAAAGAAACACAGTTTGCATGTAAGTATGAACAGGGAATGTTTTTATATTAAATTAATTACTATAAATTGTTTTGTTTTTTATTTTTTTCTTTTCAATTTCGGTAAATCACCAGTTTCTTTTCATTTTACTTTTGTTCCCTATTCATACTTGCACTTTCATAACAATTGCAGTGCCATAAATTTATTTTGTGTCAGCTTGAACGGAGAAAATACTTCTAAGCAAATTTTAAAATATAATTAATAGTCATAGCATTTTGTTTCGTTTCTCTCCTTTCGGGCTGTTTTTGTTTCTAAAATAATAATAATAATAATAATAATAATCATAAGTGCATATCCTACTTGAAATGATATTTTTATTATACTTTTATTAATATTTCAGTTATTATAATTTTGTGTTTAAATTATGACAGTATTCTCATTTTTTTTTTCATGAAATTGCATATGCATGCTATGTTGTGCTCTGTTTTTTTCTTAAGGTATTTTTCTTTATGCATTTTAAATCTATAATTTGACCCTTTAACCCCACTGGCATATTTTGAATGTATACTTATTTTACCGATAGGCAACAAAATTTCTCTGCACCAAGTTTTGCAGTATTTGATATTTTTATATAAATATGTGCATAGTTCGCTCACAACGTTTGCACATTTTCACTTGTGTGTCACATTTGCACAATTATTCTCAGAATATGTTGTTCCACTCTGACTTTGTTTTTTTTGTGTATTCTAAACCAGAATTACAATTTCGTTACCTGTTTTTTTTTAAATTTTATTGAATTTCGGACACTTTAATCCAACTGGATGTAGACAGAAATTTAACTTACAGAAATCTTGTGATTGATACACTCATATTTTTTTTTACACTTCCCCCCCTTTCATTTTTCCTTTTGTGTATAATTTATTTATGCAACTTATTGAGTTTTATTTTATGTGCATGCATTTCATCTCTGATATGTATAGTTTTTGCATACTTACACCTTTTTGAAATACTCGTATTATTTATTTTGCTTTATTTGTGTTGCTCTCTCAAAAAAAAAGAATTCTTCCTTTTTTTTCCATTTTGGCTGTCAAAAAAAAAAATAAATAAATAAATAAACAACAGAAATTAAAGCGAGATAAAAAAAAGGTTTTGGAGATAACACGCACTGCACCAGTTTATTTTTACAATATGGCAGCAAATGATGAAAATTCTATTAGTGATTTTAATCACCCCATTTCTGTATCTCCATGGATATATTATTTCGAGGAGATATTATTAAGATATGCGGATTCCATTAATATGGAAGCCACATCTATTCAAAATTCACTTAAGACCGAAAACTTCTGACCGAACTCATCTTTGTCTGAAAATATTATGGATTTCCTTCAGATCATTAAATTCAATTTTCATGTGCTTAAACTAAACTTTAATGTTCTAAAGGATGATTATTCCAAATTAAAACAGGATAAAGATAATTTATTTCTTGTAAATCAGAAACTTAAAGAGAGATTACATGAAATTACAGGCCAACAGAAAAGTAAGACGATGCGTACTAAATGTAGTAAGACTATGGATGATCAGGTGGTAGATGTCAACAACAAACTCCCTACATCTGCCCTACATAAATCAAATCAAACTGTCCCCTCTTATATGTGTAAACAAGAAAAGATACCACAACTGGAAAATGATAAAAAAAGACACATATCTTAGGTCCGACCTGCACACTCAAGGGCCCCACCAGTGGCTGAGAGGTTCTGCTCTCGAAGCTGGTAGACGGGAGGTGCTGGGTTCGATCCCAATCGCGCCCGTCGGCCTAATCGTTCGGAGTTTTCGTGGTTTTCTTCGAACCTTGGATTTCCAAGCGTTAATACGGGTTAGGTTCCCTTAGAAAGACCCCCCACGAAGGGCACTCCCCCCTGGGCCTATATCCCTCGTGCAGATAATTGGCCGTCATAAATACAACCAACCAACCAACTGCACACTCAAGGTAAGCACAATGAAAAATTTACAGATATTAGGGATTCCTCTCTAAAGTCCTTATCCCCTGCTAAACTTAATGTAACTAAGCCTATTCGTGTCATTATTTGTAACCTCCCTGAAAATTTAAGTATTCCTGATATCTTGTTTGGTATTTCAGATTTAATCCATATACTTGAACCTGATTTACACTTTGTTAAAAAGTACAAACTCCTACACATCAAGTCCTTTAATTGGATCTTTGAGCTTGCACCACAGGATGCTAGGCAATTATTAATGCATAGAGAAATTATGATACAATCAAAACCGTACCCTGTTAAACCATATATAAATGTTAGACGTTGTTTTAAGTGTCAAGTATACAATGATCATCTTGCAATTTCGTGTTATAATGACATTACATGCTTTGTGTGTGCCTTACCACACATTGACCCTCAGTGTAGAAATCCTCCAAAATGCATTAATTGCATTAGAAATAACGATAGCAACAACACTAACTTTGACATTTTCCTCAATGCCTATGCACCTTATTGTCCATCATTAAAAAAATTCATCAAGCAAATGCGAGAAAAAGTATACAACTGCAATACATTCCCATAAACATATCATGCAGCTTCCTTTTTAATAAAAAAAAAAACAATGTAACATACATTTTACATTTTTCGTTTTTATTTAACACATATTACTGTGAAGGTGTTACTATCAACAGCATTCCTTTTAAAGTTTTTCATTTTCTTATACATTTACAAACATATGTCAGTTTTCGACAGTATTATTCAGATTTAATTGAAGTTTATTCAGTTACATTAAATTTTCTTTTCTCTCATTTTTATTAGATAAACACAGTAGGTTGCTTGTTCATTTGATTGTTGAGCGCGCAAATAGTCAAATGAATGACGAAATGGAACGTTAGTGAAAATTTTTCTGATGCGGGTCATCAGACATGGTGATTTTCACATTTTAGGATGTTTTTTTTTTTTTTTTTTTTTTTTTTTTTTTTTTTTTTTTTTTGCTGAAGGTGTACACAGTAATTCAACTCTAAATATTCATCATTACACTAGTTACATTTTTAGATTTATTTTTTTGAAATTTGGATATAATTTCACTTGTTAATCTTAGTTTGGTTTATTCGGTTACATTTTATCACACAAGTAGCATTTCCTGGTTACATTTTATCCTTTTTCACTTTCCTTTACTTAACAGCACAATTTTTTTGGCTTGTTTGTTTTAACTTTAGGCGGAGCATTTTTGTACTTGTGATACAATGCTCTTGGTTCCATATGTACCCAATGAGTTTGTGTTCATAGTTCATACAACTGAGTTCATGGTGTATTGAGTTCATAGTTTACACAACTGAGTTCATAGTTCATTGAGTTCATAGTTCATTGAGTTCATAGAAAAAAACACTTTACACGAGTTCATAGCATTGTCAATTCTTTGTGTACTTCTGGGACCAATTGCACTATCATTTTTCTTTCATGACAATACTTAGTTCATAGAATTTTTCGTTACACATATTAGTTCATAGTTTGTTTTCTTTCTTGTGATTTGTTTTGCATATTAGTTCATACCAATTTTTGTTTTGGTAGACACTTTAGTTCATTGCAATATTATTTTTTTTGTTAGACACATGAGTTCATAGTATGTTTCATCTTTTTACACACATTCTAGTTCATCGTATTACTTTTACACTTTAAGTCAGTGAAATACTTGCTCACACTTTGTTCATTGAGGTACTTAGATTGCTGTGTTCACAAACATACATCTAAGTCGTTGAAATTTTCCCTTTTTTCACTGACATACACTGTTTTACTTCATTGTGAAATACTTTTTCTTTGCTTCGTTCATTGATATACACATTTTTTTCTTTGGTTCATAGAGATACAATTACAATTCAGTTCATTGATATTTTGTTTAAAAAAAAAAACACTAATTATACACAATTGAAAACATTTTGTTTCTAGGTTTCAACTTTACACATTAGGTTATTTCCTTTTATGTCTCATTATACCAGGAACTACTTTTGACCTCACATGATATTCACAAATTAAACATTTATTAAAAAGTTAAGTTTTAACAGATTCTTTATTTTCCTTTATTATTACATTTCCTTTATGCCATGACATTTCATATCACCATCACTTTGTTTCACAACAAAGAATGCCCAGTTTACAGGATGCTACCCCTTCACATGCATTTTCTTTAAATTTCAAACTTATGATGTTTTTATTGTTTTCATCACATTTGTTTTGGTTTTCTACATGTACATAATTACCCATTTTCTTTTAAATTTGGAGATTAAATAAAATCTCTGGTTAAGCTTCACTTAGACAATAAACACGTCTAAGATATTATGTCGTTCTTGTATTAACCTTTTCCCGTGGGCTTCCAATCCAGCATAGAGCTCTTGTGAGGGGCTATTTGTCTCGCGGGGGTCGAAAATACTCAGCCTCGTTTCTCTCTCAAAGATTTTTGAAGGGAGGCAATTACAAGAGATTTCTCCTCTCTTTTCATTCTTATCAGCAGCTTCTGTAATGCACCCTCTCTAATTCTACACCAGTTGGGGTTCTGTAGTCTTCGCGACCCAATTGAAAATGATGCTTTTTGAATAAAAAATAAGGTTTTGATAAATCCTTAGAAAAGCCTTTTTTTAAAAAAAGCATTATTTGTAAGTTTAAATTCACACAATTCTAAGAATTTTTTCAATTTTATTCTGAAATTAAAAAAATTAATTAAACATAATAAAATGATTCTATAAAAAGAATAGATTAGTATTAAAATGGACAGACTTTTCTATCTATATTCCAGCTTATTGCCAATGTAAATTGAAATTCCTTGAAAATCATCTTTTTAGATTTTAAACAGGAATAAACAGTAGTGTTACGAAACAATACGAAAAACAAGTGCATTGTCAGAAATGTCCTGTTAATATGCCTTTTAAATAATTAGAAATTGCATGTACATTTTCCGCATACAAATGTCTTAAAATTTTATAATACGAGTTTTTCTTTTAGGGAAAAAAATAAAACACAAACACAATAGTATTATTGTTACTGTTGTTTCTCATTATCGCTGATTTTTTTTTTATTTGCTCTGACTATTGAAGATGAGGGCTCCTTTTATGAAGCCTTGAAAAATCTGGATGTGACCCTTCCCCCTCTTTTCAAATTAAAGATCCTATGTGCAGATAGACACAAAAAATATGGGGGAAAAAACGGAAAAAAAAAAACCTTACATATTGAATGCCTTATAGTTACAACATCAATAAGAGTGCGAAATGTAGATATTTATCGGATACTAAAATAATAATAAGAAGAATAAATAGTTTTTTAATTGCTTATATAAATTGCATCCTGAATATTGAACAATCTATTTCGACATTCACAAAAATACAATTATCAGTAAAAAAAAAAAAAAAAAAAAAAAAAAATCAATTGCTATTATTTTTTTTGGAACATAATTATTTCTTCTGAGTAAACAAATCAGTCCCTCTCATTCTTCCTCTTTTCTTTCTTTCTCCCCCTTCCCCCCAACCCCCGCTTGCGAAAAAAAAATGGGATAGAGAATTTCCACAGACGTTTCATGATATTAATCTAAACACACAACCTACTATGTATATACACAGGGATTAATACGTAGTAAAAAAAGAACAACAACAAAAAAAAAAATACTCTAATATTTTGCAATAATAATAAGCGCAGTGCATATACACCCTACCTCTGTTTTCGCCCCGTATATTTTGTTGTTCATACATTATCTCCAATTTTTTTTAAATTTTAATTAGATCTATATAAAATTATATATATATGATCTAATAAATGAACAGCGTAATATATATATTATATATATATATATCAGGAGTGGGGAATTTCCAAAAATCACTATTCGCAAAATTTTCATCTTCGGATAAATCGTCCACCTTGCGACAATATCTTCTATGTCTTTTTGATACAAAATTTTCCTCTTTTTCGACATTTGGTAATCCAAATAAAACTTAAAAATATGTCGAAAGCAAGGCACTAACAAAAAAATAACATACGCTTAAAAGAGAATTATTACCTCAACTGGCGTGTGATTGAAAGGAGAATATCTGGTCATTCTGTACTGAGCGCGCGAAGTCATTACTTACGGATTTGACACTTTTACGACACTAATCTCCGCCCTCCTCCACTTTCGTTTTCGCTACCCCTGTTCCAAGAGAAAGTGTCACGTGCCCCTCAGAAGATCCCTTTCTTTCTGGACACATGCTGTCACAGCCCCCGAGAATAGGATAACATAACTTCACAATAACAAATTTTTTTTGGTTTGTAGCATTAATAACCTAGTGCAGTTACACTAAAGGTTAAAACATTAGCTAAGGTTATACAATACACATACAGTTCATATCCTGCTCGATACATTGTAAAGAATACAAAGTTAGAATGTATTTAAAAAAAAACAATTGCAGTTGTTATACTTACTCGATCATGTCACCAGTCTCTCCACACCTCGGATTGACCTTTTACCTTTGATATGTGAGATATTTATCTCAGTTTTTTTATTATTTTTAATTTATACCCTCTGAAGTTTTGTTCCCGTTCAAAATTTTGCCCTAAGGGTCCAAACTTCATTGTGTAGAGAGACAAAACCCTCGAATTGTTGTTTCAATTCAATAAACATAACTTTTTATATGATACATCGACGCTTGCTCCTTTGAAGATCAATGTGATCTTTGGGGAGCAGGGACCTAGGTATCACTTGGTGTCTGGGTCTCATAACTCCCTCCCCCTCCCCCTAGGGCTGATGTTCTAAACTGACGCCATCACACTTGTTTCTTAACAAGAATAAGGGCTACACCCATTCATAGGAATGCTATATGCATTACGATCTTTTGTAGTCCTGTGCGGTGTGCACGAAAACCAATTTTCTACCTATTTCTTTAAATTTTTTATATTACTTCATTTAGCTTTTATTTACAGACATACATATGTCTTTTATTTGCTATTTCATTTCAAAGTAGTATCTGTGTCTTTTGTTGCTTGCATTTATATTATATTATTTTTATTTTGAGAAGATATTATAACAAGTTACTAAAAAAATATTTACTTCTCTTATTTTGGTCATGAAAAATGCTGGTACCAGCCTCTTAATCAAATACTAAAAAGCTATTTAAAAAGGATCCTGTTAAATCAAAAAAAATTATTATTTGCACTTTCTTGGTGACTGTAAAGACTAATGAATACCAAGAAAAGAATAAAAAAAGGAGCCATTTATCATGACCTGAAAAGTTTTGCTTTATGCAAACATTAAAGAATTGCAAGCACACAGTTATATGTTATATATATATATATATATGGAGGCTTATCTTTGTTATTATGTTATATCTGTTTTAAATACTTATACGTATGGGGTGGACAAAGTAGTCTTCAAATATAAAAAAAAACTGTTCTACAAGGTTCGCAGTTTTTTTTTCTGGTGGTACTGGGTGATATATATAACGGGTTTACCGTTATATATTCATTATTCATCCTCTCCCCTCAAAAAATCAACTTTTAACCTTACTGGTTTATTATAAATTGTCATTTTTTCTCCCCCCCCCCTTCAAATAACATATTTAGTTTAAAGTTGACATTTTATAGTTAATTTCATATGTCTTTATTCATTCTCTCCCCACCCCCCTCTCACTACTGTAAGTTTCGCTTTTACTTTTTAAAGTTCTTTTCAAATGCAGACATCATTTATCTCGGTTCCTTTTTCTGTCTTTCAAATGCACACCATAGAAAAAGATCTTAACCGCAGCTATTTTCCATTGGAATAAAGTAAAAGAATAAAATACAAATGAATGTCTTTTCGTTTTGCAGCCGACGATATCTAATTTGTTTAACATCAGAATTCGTATTAATGGAAATTGACTTTATTCGTTCCTTCCGAATTTCATCTTCGTCATAGTCTTGCTCACTAGAGTTCGTATACATTTTCAAACACTGCTGAATCCCTCAACCAAGCTGGACCCTCCCACCATCTCCTGTCAGCTAGCTGTCTCGCTTTACATACACGAGTTGACAAATCTGAAGGGTTTTTATCACTTGGCACAAATTCCATGATGAAGGACTGCTTAATCTTCTGAAATCTAGAACCCAATTTCGCACAAATACTGACCAATTGACATCTCTGGATATCCAAGCGAGTACTGTAGCTGAATCGCTCCAATAATATCCCTTCATCTTTTCCCAACCGAGGGCATCTACAGTTGTTTGCGTCAAACGAGTTCCCATAGTTGCCGCTAATAATTCCATACTTTCTATCGTGACATTCTTCAAAGGTGCAACTCTTGATTTGGCTGCTATAAAAACTAACTCGACTTGGCTTCCAATTTCTATTCTAAGAAATATAACTGTTGCGTAAGCATCTTTACTTCCATCTACAAATGTGTGAAGTGCACATACTTCTATGTTTCTTGGAGTCATTTTCATGTATCTTGGGATCTCTATATCCTTCAAAACTGTTAGTTCTTTAAACCATAGTAAAAAGCCTTTGCGTAACTCACCAGTTATCTCTTCATCCCATTTAAAACCTAATTTACAGGCTCTTTGCAACAATATTTTCGGATAAATCATGACCTCCGACGTAAAACCAAATGGATCAAATATTTTTCGCACAACGGATAACATACTGCGTTTGGTGATCTTTTCTGTTTCAAAATCATGTATTCAACTTAGGTTGATCTTTAACACGTCGGATTCCTTATTCCAAACAAGTCCTAAGACATTACTTTCATTCGTGTTTGGCGTTTCTTGGCGATCACCTGTGTACTCCCACTGTCTTAGATCAAACCTGCATTTTGCCATGAGCATCCTTGCATCTTCGATGAAATGTTTCAATTCTTCTTCGCTATTTACACTGGTTACGACATTATCCACATAAAAACTGTGCAACAGTCTATCTTGAAAATTTTCAGAGAAATCTGGATCTTTTCGGATGTGATATTCAATGACTGATGAAAGAAGAAATGGACTGCATTTCACTCAAAATACAACTCGGGTATGCCTGATTGTCATTAATCTTTTTTCTTCTAAGTCCTTCTACCACAAAAAAAGTAGGAAATTTCGATCTTTCTCACAAACGCTGAACTGTAAAAAAGCTTTCCTAATATCTACAATTACACCAAGTTTTCTTTCTCGAAAGCATAGGAGAACATCTGGAATGAGCTCGATCAAGTTGGGTCTACATTGTAGGCATGGATTCAGAGATGGATGATTTGCTAATCTTGCTGACGCATCAAATACAGGACGGATAGGTGTTGTAGCACTATACTCTTTTATGATCCGATGATGCGGCAAGTAATTGCCATAAGATTTCGTTTCGCAAGATGGAACTTACTCTATAATACCTTCGTTCATCCAATCATTAAAAACACTATCCTATTGTTGAAACATGTTCTTGGCGATTAACTTGGAGGTGGTGCCTTCGAAACGTTTCATCGCCAAATTAAAGTTATTTTGCAGTGTTGTTATGTCGTCAGCCCAAGGAAGGCAAATACCATACCGCTTTTCATCGTTTACCTTTACTGTTTCTAAGAAATATTCCTTAGTTTGACGATCTATCTCTGCTCTTGACTTCTTCTCTATGGGATCTGTTTCCGATTAAGTCAAGTCTCCATAGGTTTGAGATATCCGCTTCTTTTACAAACACTGATATTACTGTCATCGCCAATTTTTCGGATGAACATGGCTCTTTACATGGTGCTTTTCCCATTAATGTTCGTCCAAGATATGTTTCCACTGCGACTAAACCTGAAGCCAATATTTTTCTTTTACCAGTTAGCATTTTCCCCATAACATCAGTTCCAATTAAAACTTTTATACTACCACAATATTGACTCACATTGCTTAACATGATGCCACTTTCCTTTAATTCTTGTAACCTTGGCCCCTGAGTAACAGGTTGAATATCTCCGCATATGCTAACTTGATCTCGTACTTCGAAATTACAACTGAATTCTTCGCTCATATGCCTAACTCTTATTTTGTAACAGTTGTGTTGGCATTCTTGAGTGGTAATGTCGCCAAACAGAGATTGTATTATCTTTTCTTGCCAAATAGACTTGTCATTCATTTATTCCGCCCACTTTTAATTTATACGATTTCTGTGATGCTGAATCTAACAATAAACGAACAATCTTTTGTTTACTTTCAGAAACTAGCTTCACATTCAAGGTCTGCAAGAACACTTTGGCGCTCTTCTTACTAATATTTGTCATATTCACTTCATCTCTTTTAGACTTCTCCTCAGCTCCCTCTTGAGTATCTTTACCGGATGGCTTACGTTGATCTCACAGTAATGGCACATGACGCTTATTACAAATAATCCATATCACCATCGCTCGGCACATTTTAGCGGTATGTTCTGTTTCTAAACATATGAAGCAGCATCGCTTCTCCTTGGCGATTTTTTGTATTTCCGCCAAGTTTAATTTTCTCTCAGAAAAGCATTCCGAACTTGCATGTCTTCCCATGCAAAAAATGCAGACTCCTTTTTTCTCTGTTACGGAAAAGTAGTCAACAAATCTGCCGCTGTCGAAGTCTTACCGGTTTTATGTTCAAAATTAATGTGATTCTTCTTTGAGACATATTTACGATCTTCACTTTTAGCTAATCCAAAGCCAGCTACGGCGAGTAACAACCTTTCTTCACCTTCTACTTCAGTTCGCAAAAACTGCATCAGACTATTTAATCTGTCCTGCGCCTCAGTTTTCTCAGACGATATGTTGATGGGATTCCACGCTTTTAGAAATCCTGCTGGAAAATAGGACTCAACTAATGGATATAAAATTGATGCAAATTTGTCAGTTGTGACACCTAATGTATCTAAGGCCCGTAAATATAATTCCAATTTATCATATAACGATGTCAACGAGAATTTTCCATTCGTTTGTAATGATATTATTAGAGTAGTTCTCTCACATAGGCTTCTACCAATATATGTTCTCTACCAAAACGGGTTTTTAAACTCTCAATAGCTGTGCGTAATTAGTGCCAGTTGGCGAGAAACTCTGTACCACTTCTCTTGCTCGGGAACCGGCAACTGTTGCTTGCACCAAACACTGAAATTTATCTTCTGGTGCTAATTCTGTATCTTCATCAATTTGTCTAAATTGACACTAAAACGGTAACCAGTCTATTATTTCACCACCGAACTTTCTGAGTTCTAACTTGGGCAGCGTAAACTTTCTTTTCATTTAATAACTATCGATAATTGGATTAAGAGCTCCACCTTGGTTGTTTACTGCTGGCTGAAAATTCGGCAATTCTAACTCGTGCGCCAAATTTAACTTTTCGCCTTTAATCTTTGCTTGTAATTCCATATTCAATGCTTCAGTTTTTTCCTTTTCTTGTAATTCTATATTCAGTGCTTCAGCTTTTTCCTTTGCTATTTCTTTTGCCTTTCTTTCTGAAACGACATTTTCTAAAACGCTCATTACAAATTCAGGGTCATCTTTATATACCTTACAATTCAAAATTAGATCATTCAGTGCCACAATTGAAGCCGTTGGTGCTACCGTTTCACCTAATTGCTCGGATAAGAAGATTAAATCTTCCTTTCTAAAACCTTTAACCAACTTAAAGATAATGGAAAATCTTTATTTCATTTAATATTAACACTTTTGAACTTCATATGATAGATAACCTTGTTTAAACTCAGATCCTGTCGCGGAATACACTAATGTAACAGATCCACAAAATGTACCACGCAAAGCAGATTTATGTTTACTTTAAAATCTACGAATGAAAGACTTTTACTGAACTTTAAAATTTAAACTTAAACCATACGTATAGTACAACTATACGTATAGTACAGTAACTCGTATAGTACAACTATACGAGCACCTTTGTGCTCGTATAGTTGTACTATTTATGTCACAACCTCTACGGTGAGTTAACTTCCAAAACTTAGTAATAATAACTCATAAAAAACAAGCTACCAGCATTTATTTTCTTTTTACTGGAATACACAAAAATAGGAAGTTGCCACAGAATACATCAAAACTTGCCCTTTTTTTTCTTTAACCCGAGAGAATCACATGTGAACGTACAAAATAATAAGATTGTAATTTCAAGTCAGTTTTTTCTCTTACATTATTTCATCTCTGATCACGCGATTTTGAACAAAAATAAATAATGCCGATTACGTAACAATATATATATATATATATATATATTCGTATTGGGTACACTGTTAAAAATTTTCGCTTAACGTTGAACCAATATATGTTGTAAATTAATGAGAATTGCCAAAATATATTACTTCTTAATTTTCAAAAACTCCATTTCATGGTGTAACCTTGGAAGTTACGCTGGATTGAACCACATTTTGGTAATAAGTTGAACCAAGTTTTTGAGCTACTTATCAGCCTATCACAACAGTACGTCTTTGTCTATGACGCCATTATAAGATAAGTGAAACGATCGCATTTCGTCCGCCATTTAAAGTTTAAGTGAAAGGGATATTGAAAGGAATATTTATGGGATGCGAAAGTAAGTCTTTTTTTAATTTTAATGTTTAATTCCTGTACTTAGACATTGTATCTTATGAATAAATGTTAAATTGTATTCATGTTTTATAGAAAAAAGATTGATTTAGTTTCCCAAATTTCACAAGCGAATATGGATTATGGTTAGTTCTTTATGTGACGGTTTGAAATATATTTTTTTAACAATTAAATAACAAACATTTCTTAGTAAAAATTAATCACGAATTCATTCCTTTTGTCTTTTTAAATAAAGAAAATTTGTGTAAACATTTCATTCTTCCTTTTCAATAGTGAGATGTGAAGTATTATAATTTGTCGAAGCTCGAAAACAAAAACAAAACGTGAAGAACTATCTTAGTTTTAAAATGCTGACACCGAGATATGTTGATTCATGTGGCTGCATTCATAGTAATAAATGTAAACATTAATTTGCAGTGATATGGAATTATGTTTATTTATATTAGAATTTTTGTGTTTTTCACAGGTCCCCGTTTATAAAGACTAACTGTTAATGAATTAGTATTTATAATTATTAATATTTTGGAGTGAAACATGGTATTCAATGATTAAGATAATAAGAAAAGGTTTCAGATTGAAAAATAGATTTACACTGGGAATAATTCCTTATACATATTATACATTTTAATTTAAGAAGTGAAAAGGAAACATGGTACTTCATTTAAATAAAATGTTGTTTATACCGGTATAAAGTTTATGTATAAAACTGCTGTAGTATATTTTAAATTTATATTTGCATTTCATTTATATAATTTAGGATTGAATATTTATTAAAGGGATTAATAATTACTTTTTACATTCAAAATGTTTTTCAAACAATGAAGAACAGTAAATATGCATAAATTTCTTTTCTTTTTAAATTTCCTTCTTTTTTTTTCTATTTCCTAGATCAATCTTTTTTTTAAATAAATTATATAAAATGTATTTTAGCTTATATTTATAAAATACAATGTGTACGGGAATAAAATATTAAAATTAAATATGGCTTATCATGTTGTTTCATAAGTATTAATAAGAATTATTAAGGAATATGTTTAAAGGAAAATTATGTACATATTCCGCAGAATTGAAAAAATTGTGTTATTTATAAATTCATGTTGAATTAACATTTAATAAAACAATTACCAATCTCCATTCATACATAAAAAAAAATACACATTGTTCATATTTAGATCGTTCTTAGAACTTATTTTAAAAAAGGTGTGAGTTGATAAGCAATGCTTTTTACCCACACCCCGTTTGACATAGTTTAGATGCTGTCCTTGTTTCAATGCAATTTAGAATTTATGTTTGCTCTTTCTCTGATTGATTTTTGTTTAAAGATTGCTTGCATGCGTCATACAAAATCAATTTTATAGGTTTATTTAGCAAATTGTAATGCATTTCAATTACCTCAATTTGATAAGTTTATATGTATATAAAGCCCAATAATATATCCTTTCTTATGTATTTTATTATGTAAATTAAAGTGTAACATATTTAAAATAACAATGGTGTTATAGTATAATTAAACTATTTTAAAATTTGCAAAATAAACTTAGGTTTCTCATCTTGAAAATTATTTTCTAACAAAAATTAATTGCAGAGACAGTAAATATCTCACCTTAAATTATATTAAAATAGAATATCTTTCCAATAAAACAAAATATTTTATCTGTGAAAGGGTAGGGGTGGGAGACCAAAATCAATGTTTATCAACATTTCACCAATTTGCGGTTAAACGTTTCTCCAATTTATGGATCAAGGTTTTCACCAACGTATGGTTCAAGGTTTCGCCAACTTATGGTTCACACTTAGAACCAAATGTTGGAACAATGTTTCACAATCTTATGGTGGCAGCTACTGCAGCACCAAAAATTGGTTCAACGTTGTACCCAATTTTAACGGAATAGCTGAATTCTAGCCCTACATCTGATCTTCTTTACTTTCCCGATTTAGGTGTCAGATTTGTTTTATTAAGTTACTCTCTACTGGTTACTCGGAACAGGTTACCGAAAATAAAAATGTCATCTTAAGATAAAACTACAGCCAAAACCGAAAAAGTAACACAGGGCAGACGCAGGGATTGAGCTCAGCTATCCAATGCAGTAAAGAAAAAATCACAAATATCGAGATTCATACGAAATATTGGAGAATAACATTAGGTTTAGCATTAGATTGCGAGTGTCTACGCCTGATGTGACAGGAGATTTAAAGAACCACAACTACATAATGCGATCGATGGCCGGGTGAACCAATTCTACTATCCGAGCAGCGTTTGGAATACATCTCCAGATACACTACTTACAAATGTTACATGGGGGTTCTATATGTAGAATGGCCACTTTATTTTTATCATGAAAGAAAATATCTCTTTAAAATATATACGTTTATATATATATTGATTAGAAGTAGAATAGTAATTGAGTTAACAATGTAATGAAAAAACAAAAATTCAATTTCTTCAATTTATACGCGGGGTTTTCACAGAAAATGTATATAACGTTACACACATATATATACGTGTATATATATATATATATATATGCAATATACATTTTCTGTCAAAACATTGAAAGGCTGTAGTTAGATGCATTAAATCAATAGAACACTGGTAACTGGTGAAAAATCGTATTAATTTTGAAGTCGACAAATCCTGTCAACTTATGAATTTGTTGGTCATGGCCTGTATCTGCGAATTCTAATGAAAACACATGTATTCCTTTTGCAGTCGCATCATTAATTTGAAGGTTAGAACATAAATATAGCAAGGGAATGGGTGAGAATTCCAGTGGTTTCTCAAGAAATAAAGAGCCAGTTGATATTCGAAGTAGTTTTATTCAACAAAACAAGGAAATGAAAGACCAGTCTGACACGATGAGAGACTTCGTAAAGGCATCAGAACGGAGCGCGAATAATTACATAATGCTAAGATCTTTAAGTAAATTAGAACTCTACATAACGTGCAGGCAGCGGATAACAGTTTTTGATGCGCTGGAAAAGAAGAAAGACCTCCGAACTCAAGGCAGCTGCTTTTGTACTCATTCGCGTAGGAACACAGATTGTAACGTAACACAGAAACTAATCAATCAGTAAAAGGCGCACGGCCGCTCATCTAATGGTTTGAGAGTGCGAGTGTTTTAAAAGAAGAAGTTACATACCTGCTAACGCAAGGTATTCGATGTTAAATGTCTGGCGTCTACAAATGCGCGGAAAGTTAAATTCGCGGGATAAAATTAGAAATAAAAAATAGCAAATTACTTTTAAAAACATTTGAAATTAAACTAGCCTCTCTTAGAATATTATAGTTTGGATATTGATAAACTTTTAGGAAGGAATTAAGTTTTAGATTAAGATTTCGAATAAAGTAATTATTAGTATAAGGGTCTTAAATTTACGGAAATTAGATAGGAATATATATAATAGATATTATTAAGAAATAAGGAAATAGTGAATACGTATAAAAACTAGAGTTATTTAGATGAATATCACGAAGCAAAAATTTTTATATGAGATATATACATAATATGAAATTTTGCTTGTGTGTGGAAATAAAATCTTACGAATTTGTTGCATTTTAGGTGTAACATTAATTAAACAAGTAAGCCTTCAGTTATATTTCCTTTAAAAATACTCTAACTATTTGTAAACACTTTTGTAATTTACCACATTACCAAGAAAACTAAAAGATGTTACTTTAAGCATCTTTTAAAGCAGTATTTTTTATGGAAGAAAATAACATAAATCTGTTTTAGGATGAAATGAATCAGGATTTCTTAATTCGATTTGGATGCACGAAGCTCTAACGAACTAAATTTTATTCCTTAAGATGTTTAAAGAAAAGATAAAAGTGTATCACATTTTTACCGTTCGTGCTCTGCAGCTTAATTGGTAATTAGATTTTTACGTGAAAACAGCTTTTTAAAATCTCTTTAAAAAACAAAGAAAACTTATTTTTTATAAAAAAATTATTTAGGGATTATTTAAATTCTCAATATTCATTCTCTTTCTTTTTCTTAATCTTCTCATGTAAATCGCCAAACTTATGAATGCTTTTTAACAAAAAAAAAAAAAAAAAATCGAGTTTAATAAAATCCCAAAAAATCTGTATTACAATTTATTGCAGGTTATATGAGAATTATTCTGATACTGCTAAAAAATTATTTTCAGAATTGAAAATATCAATGTAAATTTCATATAGACTTGGTGTGTACTTTGTAAATATTTGCGATATCTGTGCAACACCTTTTTATATATTTATTGTGTAGTATTTAATTTTTAACTAACTTTATATTATAAAATTCTATATATTTTTGAATAGGTTTGACTGATAAACATTTTTAGTCTTTCTTTTCTTACTAAAAATTTAAATTTCAAAATATAAATATCGGACATTACATAAAAAGTTTTAAAATATTTTACTTTCTTATAAAATTAATGGAATGTTTTATACAAGTACGATTTCAAAAGAGTTTCAAACTATTATTACACATAATGTAACACAAAAGAAATTAGGCTGCCTTTCAAAAAATGCCTTTTCATAAACAATAGGTACAAATCTGCTGAATATATTGAACAGCAAGATGCTTTTACTAGAGTAGTTGACCTTGTTCTAAACTAGGGGTGCACAACAATTTTAAGATAAGGGCCATTTACAAAAATGTCAGGGTTTTCGAGGGCCACATCAGCAACACAGAGATAATTCTATTTCGGGGAGGTGGGAGGGTATCTGTGGCCTATAAAAAACATCGTTTCAAAAGGGGAAAGTTTTACCTCTTTAGGTTCCTCTAACCAGTCAACATACCCGATCCAGTTGGCTGGATATATCAACAGTTTTTGTTTGTATGTATAACAAAGATAGAGCAAGGATTATTTTCAAGGAATAAAAATCTTCCTTGACTTTATTCGGGGGTGTAAATTTTGTTTTATTAAAAGTGCTAAAGTACAAACAAAGGCATGATCGGCTAATGACGAAAAAAATGTGAACTTTACGAACGGAAGTTAAATTGACAAACCTCGCAATTATTCCGCAGCCGATCAAAGAAATTTTTGATTTTTCCGCGCCTGATTGATAAAATTCACTGTTTTCCCACACCTTATCAACGAAATTCACAATTTGTGCACGCCCAGTCAACAGAATTCTCGATTTTTCCACGCCCAGTCAACTAAATTTGCAATTTTCCTGGGCCCGATCGACAAACTTTCTGATTTTCCTATCCCGATCAATGAAATTTGTAATTTCTCCGGGCTCAATCGACAGAACTCGCAATTTTTTCATGTTCGATCGACAAAATTCGTGATTCTTAAGACACTAACGAAATTTTTAAAAAATTCTCTCGGCATATTGCCGAAATTTGTGATTTTCTTGCAATAAACGGAAGAAACTCGCGATCTTTCCACAGTCGATCGACGAAATTCCCAATTTTTCCACGCCCAATCGGAAAAAAGCATTTTCCCGTTCTTGATAGGAAAAAACTGGTGATTTTTTGCACCCGATCGACGAAACACGCGACTTTTCTGCATGCGATCGACGAAACGCGTGATTTTTCCGCGCCCGATCACGAAACTCGCGATTTTTCCGCGCCCGATCACGAAACTCGAGGTTTTTCCGCTCCCGATCTATGAAAGTCGGGATTTTCCGCTCCCGATTAAGGAAACACGCGAATTTTCTGTGCCCGATCGACGAAACTCGCAATTGTTTCACGCCCAATCGACAAAACTCGCGATTTTACCGCGCCCAATTGATGAAATTGCCCGATCGATGGGACGACGAAACTCGCTGTTTTACCGCGCCCCAGTATTCGACATTCGCAATTGTTTACTGACTGACGAAACGTTCAATTTTTCCGCAGCAAATTGGTGAATTTCGCGACATTTTCTTGCGATAAACTCACGAAACTCCCGACTTTTCCGCGCGCGAATGACGAAACACGGGACATTTCCGCGTTCGTTCGAAGAAACACGAAAAATTTCCTCGCCCTATCGACGAAACTCGCGATTTTTCGCTCCCGATCGACGAAACTTGGAATTTCTCCGGGCCCTATCATCGACCGATCACCGACGTTTTTTTTTCGCCCAGTCAACAAAATCCGCAATTCTTAACTGACTGACAAAATTTGCAAATTTCCCCCTCAAATTAGAAAAATTCGCAACTTTTTCTCTCGCTAAACTGACGAAACTCGCGATTTTTCGCTTTCGATCAACAAAATTCGCTATTTTTTCGCGCGCGATTGACGAAACACACTATTTTTCCTCGCCCTATCAATAAAATTTGAGATATGTTTCGACTAGTGATTGACGAAATTAGCAACTCGGGAATTTCTAATACTGATACAAAAGGTAACTCTGGGCGATTAACGAAATTCATTATTTTTTCCTGCAACCTATGGTTTAAAATTGTGACTTTTGTCAATAATAAATTGACGAAATTCGCGGGCCACAAGTTAACCCATCGCGGGCCATTTTGTCTCGCGGGCCACAGGTTGTGAATCCCTATTCTAAACGGTGCGTTAACTTGATATGCTTTTTAATTTTTTTTAATTCAAATTTTAGCAAACTATATTAAAAACTAATTATATGTAAAATGAGTTAAAATATATTAAGCAATATGAATTCAATTAATTTTCGCGAATTTTTTATTATACAGTAATATCTCCGTAAGGCGAATTCTGTGTAAGACGGAAATCTGTCTAACTCGGAAAGATTTTCAAGTTCCTGTGAATCCATTAACACAGAATAACATTTGTCTAAGACGAAATATTGTCTACTGCGGAAAAAGTTCTTTTTACCGATCATAATTCGCCTTAGACATAGTTTACTGTAATTGTTGTAAATTTTTCTCCGGTATCGTTAATCTTTTTGTATGTAAGGAAAAATAACTTAAAGAAATGTAGCATGTAACAAATTATACCGAATGCATGTGTTTCCTTTATACAAATAGTCTCGTTGTTTAAAAAAAATTAAGTGCGAGATCTCATGTCTAAAATAGCTCTAAGAATAATACATTCTTTTTGAGCACTTAATATGTCGTTATTCAGAATTCATTAAAGTACAAATAGAAGCAGAAATCCAAATAAATCTTTTTTCAAAGCGAAAATTTTATTCAGTCGTGAATGCTTGGAGGAAGAACTTCTCACGTATATAACGATTTAAAAATATAATCTCACTGAAATGCAACTACATGCAATTCATACGATTATTTATATATGAAATTGTTTTATCTAACAATGAAATCTATATGCTCATGAATATTTTTTTAATCTAAATTAAATGCTTTTAATTAATCTTTTAAATGCATTTTAGAGTGGAGAATTCTTTTTATAATAACTAATTTGACTTAAAGAAAACCGATAATTTGTATATTTATTTTTTCGGAAAATGGAATTTTAATTTTAAAAATATTTATTTAGAAAACGATTTCTTCGTTTTACTCAAATATTACTCGTTGTTTAAAATTTTCTCATGTGACATTTAGTATCAAAGAATAACATGTTCTCTTGGTGTACGTAATATTTGCACCTCCCGCATTCATTAAAACATTAATTGAAGAGAATTCAAAATTATTCTTTCAACATAACGAAAACGAATTTTAGTTACGAATGTTAAGTTCAAGACATTTGCTTAACTCACATATTACTAGAAATATAAAATACTTAAACTGTGAGTTTTACAATAGAAAGTTGAAAATTTAGTGCACAATTCACCTTGATTTTTAATAAACATATATAAGATACACAAAATGTAAAAACATTGTTTACAGTTGTCAAGTATGATAAAATCCTTTAAAAAAACATTAAAGTCATTTAAAATTCATAAAGTTTTCGACCGACACTTACTCGGTCATCCTCAGTGAAAAACTCAGTGAAAAAGTTTTTCACTGAAGATAACCGAGGAAGTGTCGGTCAAAAACGTTATAAATTTTAAATGACTTTAATGTTTTTTTAAAGGATTTTATCATACTTGACACCTGTAAACAATGTTTTTACATTTTGTGTATCTTATATATGTTTCCTGAGACTTTTACAACAAGTATACTACTTTGGAAACTACAAGTGGAATTGTGTATATGTGTATTACTGTAAGTCTAACAACATTTGTACATTCTGAATTATAAATTAAATATACTATCAATCGAAAAATATAATACTTTGACAAAATCTTTTCATTTTAACTTATGTTACAAAAACCTCTACTATTTAAAACATTTATTTTCCACTGTTAATATAATCTTTAGGGCAGGTTAATAAGAGTCTCTTAGTTAACTTAATGTATCTTCATTCGGTATCCATTAAAATATAAACAGAAACAGAAATTCAAATAAATATATATATTTTTTTTTCCCTGTAATATAGCAATTCAAACTCGAATGTTTGGTTGAAGGCATACGCTTAACATACGTATGTGACCGTTTAAAATTATAATCTAATTAAAATTAAACATTGTTTTTGTATGTTTTGCATTATAACTTAAATTTGTTTATCTTTTTTGAATACATCAGAAATTGAAGAAATATTTTTACAATAATTTATTCCACTAAAAGCAATACTAATTTGCACTTTTATTTTCCTTCAAAAATGGGTATTTAATTTTAGAAATGTTTACTTACAATAATTTTGGTTCATTTACACAACTATTACACATTGTTTAAAAATTAATTTTATGACATTTCGTATCTCAATCACTCTTAGAATAATGTACTTTCTTGGTGTACATAATATTTCTCCCTTCCCGATTCATTAAAATATAACTACAAAGAGAATTCAAAATTACTCTTTCTACATAACAAAAATGAACTTTAATCACGAATGTTAAGTTCAAGACATTTGCTTAACTCATATATTTGACTAGAAATATAAACTACTTAAACTGAGATTTTTTTTTACAACAAGTACACAACTTTTTACAAATAGAATTGTATATGACAGCAACTCTAACAGATTTTGTACATTTTCAATTATAAATTAAATATGTCTAACATTTTTTATATATATTTACTGTCGACAAAATATTTTCGTTTTAACTTATTTTACAAGAAAACTCTACTATTTAAAACATTCATTTTTCACTGGTAATATAATTTTTAGTTTAGGTTAATAATAACATTAAGACCAGATTTGCTAATTTTACACTGACAAATTTAAGTACAATATTTCCTGTCTAGATATATCTAAAAATAATGTATTTTAATGAAGAACCTAATATTTCTTCATTCCGCATTAATTAAAATATAAATAGAAAGATAATACAAAATTACTCTTACTACATACTGAAAATGAAGTTTAATTACGAATGTTAGGTTGAAGACATTTGCTTAACTCATATATAACACTAGAAATGTAAACTACTTAAACTGAGATTTTTACAACTAGCACACTATTTTTTACGCCTGTAATTTTGTATTACAGCAACTCTAACAGCTTTTGTACATTTTAAATTTTAAATTAAATATGTTTAAGATTTTTTAATCATACTTACTTTAGAAAAAATCGTTCAGTTTAACTTATTTTACAAAAACAAATTACTATTTGAAACTTTTATTTCCCATTTGTAATTTTTTAAATTCATGTTCAATATTTCCTGTCTCAATATCTCTAAAAATTTTGCATTATGAACCTAATATTTCGTGATTCAGCATTCATTAAAGCATAAATAGAAACATTAACCTAATTAAAAATTTGTCTTTCTGCTCAACAAAACTTTAGTTCAGTCACGATTTTTAGGTTGAATATAGTCCAATCACACATGCATATAACCGTTCAGAGATATGAACTGCTAAATCTGAGATTTTTTACAACAAGTTCACTACTTTTTAGAACTGGAATTTTGTATTACAACAAGTCTAACAGCTTTTGTAGATTTTAAATCAAATATGCTTAAGATTTTTTTATTATATTTACTTTCGAAAAAACTTGCCATTTTAACTTATTTTACAAAAAAAAAAAAAAAAAAAAAAAAAAAAATACTATTTAAAACTTTTATTTACCATTTGTAATTATTGCTTCATGCTACACTTCAATAAATTCACGTACAATATTTCCTGTCTCAATAATCCAAAAAAATGTATTCATTAGGAACCTAATATTTCTTCATTCAGCCTTAATCTATACTCCTATTATAAAGAGGAAAAAATTGTTTATTTGTCGGATATAAGCTCTGGAACTACCGAACCGATTCCAAAAGTAATGGTATCAAAATGATGGTGTTAGTCCAACTTAGAACATAGGCTATATCTTATGTCGGTGCCACTACCCCAAAGGGGGTGTAGGAGCAAAAAACGTTCTAAAAATACGATTTTAGCGTTACTGAAGGGCCTAGAAATATGAAATTTTGAATATTAGTTACTTATAAGATATAAATGATGTCTAAGAACAGTTCTTAAACAATGCGAAATTTAAAAGGGGGGAAAATGCACAAAAAGCGTTCTAAAAAACGTTCTAAATGGTAGTTTCTACACAATCTCAAGAAATACCAAACCGATTTAAAAAATATTGGTGTCAAAATGATGGTGATAACGCTTGCTCCAAGACAGGCTATGTTTTATGTCGGTGCCACTACCCCAAAGGGGGTGTAGGAGCAAAAAACGTTCTACAAATGCGATTTTAGCGTTACTGAAGGGCCTAGAAATATGAAATTTGAAATATTAGCTACTTATTAGATATAAAGGATTTCTAAGGACAGTTCTTAAACAATTCGAAATTTGAAAGGGATGAAAATGCGCGAAAATCGTTCTAAAAAACGTTCTAAATGGTGGTTTCTACACAATCTCAGGAAATACCAAACCGATTTAAAAAATAATGGTGTCAAAATAAGGGTGTCAAAATGACGGTGACAACCCTTGCTCCAACATAGGCTATATTTTATGTCGGTGCCACTACCCGAAAGGGGGTGCAGGAGCAAAAAACGTTCTAAAAATGCGATTTTTGCGTTACCGAAGGGCCTAGAAATATGAAATTTGAAATATTATCTACTTATTAGATATAAAGGATTTCTAAGAACAGTTCTTAAACAATTCGAAATTAAAAAGGGGTGAAAATGCGCGGAAAGCATTCTAAAAAACGTTCTAATGGTGGTTTCTACACAATCTCAGGAAGTACCAAACCGATCTAAAAAAGAATGGCGTCAAAATGATGGTGACAACCCTTGTTCCAACATAGGCGATGTTTTATGTCGGTGCCACTACCCCAAAGGGGGTGCAGGAGAAAAACGTTCTAAATTGCGGCTTTTGCATTACGGAAGGGCCTAGAATCTTGAAATTAAAAGGGGGTCAAAATGCGCAAAAAGCATTGTAAAAAACTTTCTAAATTGCAATTTCTATGCAATCTCAGGAAGTACTGAACCGATTTCAAATATAATGGTGTAAATATGATAGTGACAGATCTTGCTCCAAGATAGGCTATATTTTATATCTGTTTCCACTACCACAGAGGAGATGCAGGAGCAAAATGAGCGAAAAGCGTTCTAAAAACGTTCTAAATGCCGATTTATCGGCAATATCTCAGAAGGATGAATCTGATTTCAAACGTAATGGTAGGAAATTGATGCCGACAGCCTCTGCTCTAGCATAGACGCTATTTTATGTCGGTATATCTATCATCAAAACGTTGCAGGAGCAAAAAAGCGTTCTAAATTTCTATTTTTGTGATCGGTAGGGGCTAGCAACTTAAAATTAGGCAAGGTACATATTTAATAGATATAAATGATCTTTAAGAACAGTTTCGAAAAAATTGGAAATTTAAAAAGCGGTGACAATGCGCGAAAAGCGTCCTAAAAACGTTCTAAATTGTGATTTCTACTCAATCTAAGGAAATACCAAAGCTATTTCAAAAGTAATGATTGCAAATCAATGGTGACAGTCCCTGCTATAACATAGGTTATATTTTATGTTGCTTTCTCTACCATCTGAGTGTTGCAAAAGCAAAACATGTTCTAATTTGCGTTTTTTGCAAAACTGAGGTTTCTAACACTTTGAAGTATGGCATGGTATTTACTTACAAGATGTAACTGCTTTCTAAGAACAGTCGAAAGAAAATTCCAAATTAAAAAAAATGAAGTGAGTGAAAAGCGTTATAAATTACAATTTTTAAGCAAACTTAAAAAATAACAAACCGATTAAAAAAATAATGATGACAAATTTTGGTGATAGAACCTGCTCAAACATAAGCTATATTTTATGTCTTTTCCACTACCACCAGAGGGTTGCAGGAGCTAAAAACTTTCTAAATTGCGATTTCTGTGATACTGAAAGGGCTAGAAACTTTAAATATGACATGGTAGTTACTTATAAAATATAAATGCCCTCGAAGGAACGTCGAAAATAAATTCGAATTAAAAAGGGGTGAAGCGAAGGGGAGGTGCGAAAAGCATTCTAAAAAAGTTCTAAATTACGATTTTATGCAATTTCAGGGAATATAAACCGATTATAAAAGTAATAGTTGCGAATCAATGGTAACAGTCTCTGATCCTACACAGGTTATATTTTATGGCGGTGACTCTACCACCTAGGGTTCACAGGAACAACAAACGTTCGAATAAAGGGCTTTAAAAGCTTTTTAAATTACGTTTCTGTGGAATATTAGGAAATAACAAACCGATTTCAAAATTAATGTTGCAAATTAATGGTGACAGTTCCTGTTTCAACATAGCCCTTTATGTTGAGAGAGGTGGTAGGACTTGGAATTTGACATGATGGTTAATTTTAAGATTTAAGAAGATGGTTTCTAAAAAATTCAAAACTTCAAATGAATACTGAAATGAGCGTATTAATTGAGCATAAAAGTTTCAAAATATTTTCTAAATTATCATTTATTTAGTTTTATTTCATTTTATTAATTTAAGTCTCATTTCTGCCTAATGCAGTGTAATAATGATGTTTAATCAAACTGTGTTTTAAATAGTAATTTTTGAATTATTCCTAAAAGTAATAAGTACCTTTTAATAAAATAAAAATTTAGTTAGTACGTTTTAATAAAAATTAGACATATAAATATCCCTTGGCACATTTCAAATATTACGCGAGCAAAGCCGCGGGGTTTGCTAGTCAAAGTATAAATAGAAACCTATCCTAATTATAAGTTAGTCTTTCTGCACAAAGAAAATTTAGTTCAGTGACGATTCCTAGGTTGAAAATATTCCAACAATATATGCATACGAGAGAAAGTCAGTAGGTACACTGTTAAAAATATCGTGAAAAATTACTTCTGTTTTTAAAGGCTCTCCATTTTCTGACCAATGAGAGCTCTCTAAAAACATCTATGAAACGGTCTCATTGGTCAGAAAATAGATAGCCTTTAAAGACAGAGGTAATTTTTCACGATATTTTTAACAGTGTAGGTCACAAATTGATATGAACGTTCGGAAATTAGTAGTAACTTGTTTTCAAATACGCCAATAGGTGGCAGCATAATCCAACTATAAGATATTAATTTCGAATTTATGAAACAACAGTTGTACAAGATAAGCAAGCTCGTTCAAATGTTGTTGACTAAAAGGGAAGTAGTCGTCCAGTTGAGATTGTGACAGAATCAGTGCGGAAGATTGAGGGGATAGCTCCACCGAGAGTTCCGCCCTCTGAATGTTATTTTTTGAATGTGTACCTCTTTAGACTATGAAGTTTTTCCGAAGTAAAATTTGACACATTTTTTCCGTGCTTGCAGCTTTGTTCTTGTTAAGGAAACTTATATTTCATGCAGCTTACTCTCACGATTTTACCGGTGCATTCCTCAGCCAGGAAGTGACATGGAAAAGAGTCTAATGAATAATATAATATGGATCCTAAATTTATGTTGTCTTGAATTTATTCCGATGAAAATTGGTGATATGAGATTTGCTGATTGCGGTGGAGAACCAGTATATGCAGTTATAGTACTCCGCTTCCTTAAAGATCAGCTTTGGATCATGAATCTTTCGCACTTTGTTGGTGTTTTGTTCTCTCAATTAGAGTATATTTTATTTCTTCTCCATGCTAATATTTTAGTATTTTCGTTATCTTTTGATGGTATATGTAATCAGTGGCATAGCGTTAGGAAAGGGGGCTAGATCCCTTTACTATAGCATTATTATACAGAATGTTTTTTCTTTATTTAATGATCGAGAGTTGCACAATTAAAAAAAGCTAAATTAAGCATACAGTAATACTGTTCGTAAATTGATTGAGCGCCCCCTAACACTACGCCACTGTCTGTAACTTAGATCTATGTTGAACACAACTTGTTGAGAGCCCTGGAAAATCACTTCTATCCTTCGTTGAACGTGCAACACTCTTCATCCTTCGTGCCACTGTATTTTGAAAGATTTTGCACGTTTTTAAATAATTATTTTTGATAACTATTTTTCGAAGATTTCTTTAATCCTTCAGAAACTTTAACCCATTTATGCCTAGCGTCCCATTTTTGGGACGTTTCAAATTTTAATGCATTTGTATAATTTTCTTCTTCTTTATAACATGAAAATTACATGAAATCATTATTTATAAATGTCTTTATCTATGACCGAGAGATGACAGCATAAGGTGGATATTTATTTGCTTAAATTAAGGCTTTTTTCAGTGTTTATAGATTTTTAATTTTTCAAGAGGGCAAAATGTAAAAAGTAAGTTTATTTGTATTTTTCTATGAAGAATCCAAAATCGCAAGTTATAATCTTAGCTTGTAGACATTTTTGAAATACGTATTTTTTTAAATTGCGAAATTAAATGTTCAAGCCTATTTTTTATGCATTTCTGTAATGTCCAAAATATAGGGTTCTAGGCACAAATGGGCATATATTTTTGTTAGAAGTTTAGGAGACAGTTATTTATGCAATCTCCTTTTGAAGATATTTATGAAATAAATTGGTATTAAGTCTGCAGTATGATTATTCTTATTTTATTATTAATAATAGTTATAACGTTATTAGTCTCTGCAAAGAAATAAATATATATATATTTTGTAGTTCATAAAAATACTAATTATAATACATTATATACAATTTAAAAACATTTTAAATATAAATATAGGCAAAATATATAATTATGCATATTATTCTATTAGAAATAATCATATTTAGATCTTTTACATTTTATCAAATAAATGCAAAAAAAAAAAATAAATAAATAAATAAATAAATAAATAAATAAATAAGCTTAATTTTTTTTGGTATTTTTCCAGTTTATTTTGCAACATTTTAAAGTGATTTTACCAAACAATTTGAGCAAACAAAAATTCAGGCACAAATGGGTTAATAGTCAGTTTCGTATTTAATGCCTGATGTCGCGGCGAGATTGTCTAAGTATTTACATTTACAAGATGCAAAGCCTAAAACAGACATTTCATCCTTTCTTGTGAATTCTTGGCTTGTCGTTGTCTGTTTTGTGTCCGTACGGTAATGTTATTTCTCCAATTATCAAAAAAATTGTATTAGTAGTGTATAATCACCGCATTATGGTTTTGTTTGGAAACTACAGATATGGACGCATTTATTGAGATTTTAGTAACGTTTTCATTCTTATAAGTTTGTCCACTGGTTGAAGGAAAATATAACAATATTTTTCTATTTTGCATCCCACCCAGTAACAGTGGCGCATAATGTCAGTATAACTTTACACTTGCAAGTCATTCAATTTGCTCGGTGTTCCCAAAAAGTTATTTTTCACTCTATGGAGTGTCTATAAACGGTCCTGAGCCTTCTGACTAGCCATTTCTAAAATCGCCTTAATAAAACACAGTAATGGCACGTTAAACTATATACAACATAATGTATCGCACGAGGCAATGTTTTCCCCTTCACGCATAATAAATGTAGCAAATAAACTAAGCCCAGAAAAATAATAAATAAATATGTACGTACATTACACCTCGTTTCTTCTTCTATTTATTCTCTTGTCATCACTATGACACTTTGGGTTGTCATTGGTTTCACCCAGTTTATCCTTCTATATGTAAACAAACATCATCCCGATCCACTGTACCTTCTCATCTACTTCCAGACTTTCGTCAAGTCATTCTCCAGTACCTCTCTAGAAAATATGACACATCGACGCATGAAACAAAAGAAAGAGAATGAAACATACAAAATCCAAACAGACAATTCCATGAGAGATCAGAAGAAAATGTCACCGCTTGTATGCAAAAAGTGGCCAATTAAGAAAGCATGTAAGAATTAAATAATGCCCAGTCATAGTTTATTAGTCATTTGTAAACTAAAGCAGACTATATAAATAAAAACAACTAGAATAAATTAAATTTAACATCTTAGAGTTTGTTTCTAAAAAAGTTCCGACATCAACGTTTTAGCACAACATCATGATATTTTCGGCAAATCAAGGAATTGCCCTGCGAGTCTCAATTTTTTGTGTCAATTTAGTGCCACTAACGGCACTTTTTCCGCTCTACCATCATTGAAAATCATAAATGTCTTTTCGTCCTATCGTAAGCTGCAGTGCAAATTTAGCATTTCATATCCAAGCATATTTGACGTGCCACTGACGTCGCACTTGCATTTGACGTGGATCTTGAGTTTCTCTTTTAAATGATGATTACAAACTGTGCTTTTTGTTAACTCTATTCGTCTTGACACAATGTCAGCGAAAACCAAAATTATACATTCCAAGGAAATGTCATTTCAAAAGAGTTGTATTTTTTGAGGAATAAGCAATGTTAGAAAATCCAAGAATTTCTACTAAATAATTTAAATTACTTTAAATGCACAGAACTTCGATGGGATTGTAGAAAATTGCTTATCAGAAAGAAAACTGTAACAACATATTATTTTTTCTCCTTTAGGGTTATTTTAATTGTTATTTAAATTTTAGTATGACAATATACAAAAATATAGGAGCAATATATAGGAACAATAGGTAAAAAATTACGATTTTTCAAATGTTTTATATATTTTATTTTTCAGTATTCAAATTACAAAAAAAGGCATGATTTAAAAAAAAATAAAAGATCAACTTTTAGAAATGTACATATTCGGCAAAAATTCTATTATTCTATTTCATCTTTCCAGAAAGATTGAAATTTTGCATTTCATGTTGTTTGTATCATGAATGATGAAAATAATACACTTTTGCAATAATAATAATAAATAAATAAATATATAAATAAATAAATAAAATAAAATAAAATAAAAACACATTAAGAATATGTTTATTTTATGTTTCATAATATTTCTTCTTATACACTTCTAGGAAAATTAAAAAAAAAAATAAAGCGCTTATCTTAGGTGCTAAGATTATATATGTTATATAAAAATTTTATTCGCGATATTACTTACATTATTATATTTTTCCCGACTTTACATTTCCCTACTTTAATAATATCAATCATTTATTCCCAATTAAATTTCCTTGAATGTAAAATGCGTATATCAGTAATATCTTATTCCAAAACCTTAATTTACAGCTAAACTTTTTAAAGTATCCAATGTATCATATTCTGAGTGAAGTTAATTTTTATATTCGAATGTTTTCAAAAGCTATTTTGTTTTTTTACCAAAATTTTATTCTACGAAAAATATTTCTCGTTCTTAACTTTCAACACTAAAAATCCTCCGATCTTAAAAACAAATTTCCTTTTATTTTAACCCTCGCCCTCTCTACCGATTGGTGCTAGACAATTGTCTGTGAGCGGAAGCCTGTATCTAATTCGTTGTTTTCGGGTGCTAAGTAATAACTGTCTCCTTGCGCCAGCCTGACAAAACTCAGCTGCACGGCCTCGGAACGCAGAGTAAAGAGTTTAGAGAGTTTTAGAGTTTTCACTTGTCTTCAAATGGTATAATAGCTATCTGGTGCTTCTGACTTCGTAGAATGCGAAAATTACTTAATCAACAGCTCTAAAATATCAGCGTGCTGCATCGCGCATCGTAAGGCGTTTTGGCCGACTAAAATATTTGGGAATTGTTTATATATGTTCTCTTTGTCAATAATTACTGTTCAGGCTTAAGGAAAGTCGTTTTATTCTTTCGGAGAAATTTGCAATGGTGATCCTTGCCTGCCATTCTACTACTTCCGACTACATAACTTCTCGGTAGAGATCATTGTCTATCGCACCATCATGATTTGCAACTGAAACAACTTCTCATTAGTGATCATTCCTGATCATTCTAACATGATTTTCGACTGCATATAATTTTCGACTGTGCTATTTTCTACAGATGACGGTAACTAAACGGCGGAATATTCATTCAGTCATTCGCCAATCTACCCAGAACCTGCCAAATCACCACATTAAAAAAAGTCGACAAGGATATTAAAAAACTGTCGTGAAGAAATAATTCAATTTGTTATCGGGGTCGCATATTCAAATGTTCTATTACGCTTCAAGATCAATGTGTAAGAACAATGTCCACCCCATTAAAATCCACCTTCCAACCGCATGCAGATAGCTTAGTGATTTTGTATTCAAGAAATTCTCGACAGTGACCTCGATGAATGAAATTTAGCTTTTTAATTTCAGGAGCTCAAGCAACCAAGATTCAACTAGTTCCGTAAGTTATGTTTGCGAGAGATTTATTTTTTTATTTTTTGTTATATTTTATTCAGATTTTCTTAATTATTATTGTTATTTTTGATGGATTATTTCGTGGATCAAATTATTTAAAAATTTTATTAACCATTTGGGAAAATTGTTATTGTCCTCTGTCAGGGTAGGAAATCAAAAAGATATCTGAAGCGTTTTATTGGTTGAATCCGCATTTTATTCGTTTTCTGATTGGTCTATACAGTAATCTGTATTTTCCCTTTACTTTCAGCAGAGATGGATACTTCTGTTGCCACTATGACAAAAAAGTAATAAAAACTACAAAAAAAAATTAATAACTCAGAAACAAATTGAGATACAGCTTTCAAACAAATTGCATTTAAAAGTATTTTTTTTTCTCTATATGACGGTGTAAAAAGTAATATTGTGGGATCTTTAGAAGTTTAAGAATGAAATTTCATTTAAAATTGGTCTATGAATATTAATGTTTAATCCATGGCGTACGTAATGAAAGACCAGCTCCGTAGAAGTTTAAAAATTTACAGTACCAAAAAATGTAATCCATGGCGTACGTAATGTATGATCAACTCCGTGCGATTTTTTATGTCTTAAATTTTAGTCTTTAAAAAAATCATTTTCCAAATGGTCGTGGCAATTTGTTAAATTGCATTTTTTTTTCTAAACTTGTTGTTCTTCTTCTTATTATTATTTACTAGATATGAAGATATTTACATTTTGCTATTTAGTTTAAAGTTTATTTTACATTTGTTAGTTATTATTTTCCTATTATGAGATCTTATATTAATGAGTGAAAGAGGAGTAAATATTATTCTTTGATCCTGAGTCAGTGATGAATTCGCAATCGTGGTAGAAAAAAAGTAAATATCCCTTACTAACTCTGCAAAAAACTACCGTAGAAGAAAGTTCCTGGTACCATACGATTATAAGGTCTACATACGGTAATGAAGTCTACTTTTAAATGATGTGTATAAAATTTTCTTAGGGGGCCATATATATATTAAAACAAACCATAACTTTTTTTTTTTTTTTTACACAATTCTGATAGCATAAATGAACTCTACACTTATTGACCGAGAGAGTTAATTACTTTTTGCTCAAGGCAACTTAAACGCAATTCAAGCACTCATTGAAGACTGCTAGATTACAGAAGAGTATCAGAAATTTCAAAATATCTAGTCACTTCGATGATAGACATTTCCTTAACCCTTTATCTACTGACGGTACTCATAAGTACCACTCTAAATTTTCATCCCATAGTAAATATTACTAATATTCTAAAGTTTCTTTGCAAAAACACTCTTTTAAATCCACTTTATCCGGATACATGGCAGTAGTAATTCTAGGTTTGTTATTTTAACGATGGAGGAGGGTATCTTTGAAACAGTTGATGCGTTTTGTGCCGACATTTGGTACAGATTGCCATGCTCGTATTTTTATTGCTGCAAACACAGTAAAGGATTTAAGTGTTGAAATTTTTTTATGTGTTCATTATGATCTTAGAATACAGTTTGACTAGCTATTTTAGCTGAACGGTGTATGTATTTGATTTAAAAGCTGAATTACTCGGTGGTACTTATAACTACCATCAGTGCACTGGGTGTTTGTAAAAAACTTTTGTTTACTTTTCGTCTGTGTAGTTATCCATCGTTCTCATCTGCTTTAAAATGTAATTACTAAAATGTACTGTAGTGATGATTTCCCTGGTATTTATTTTCTCTTCCATTGTTATTTTTTATAGGAAATTGAAAAAGTTGTGGCACCGGCTCGTTTTTGCTATGCTAGAAATGGCATATAAAAATTCATATACTGCATATTTGGAAATGCCAGAGAACATGTTGCCCCTGGAATATAGACAACGCCTATCTAAAGGACTGCTAACACGATCGAAACCTAAAAAAATAGTTTTTTTAACCCTTTCAGGGGCAAAGCATTTTCAATTCTAAAGTATTGAAATAAATGATTTCCACCGGAATTTGTCAAAAGATTTATTTGTAAATAAGAAAAAGCCTATATTTCATATACTTAGTATGTGAAATTATGGATTTCCATAAAGCAGGACTTAATAAATCTAAATCCACCAAAAACATTGTAGGTTGCAATTCACAATTTTTCTATTATTAATTTCATGATTCATATCCTAAAATTATAAAAATTACAAATTCAACGTATTTATGTTTGGGTATTTTAGTATTATTGCTACACAAAAAATTAGCGCATTGGGAGTATAATTTCAGCAGATATTACTAAAAATATGAAAATGTAATTTAACATTAAGAATACTAAATTTTTAATGTTTATAGTTTAAGAATTTATCATTCAAATGACTTCAAATTTGGTGTCTAGGCATAGTTTGAATTGAAGGTTGTAAATATCTTGTTAAAATTGGGTATTGCTATTGAAAAAAATTAAGATTGGGTTCGTTTTTATATGTATATGCCCCCCTAAGGAAATTTTATATACATCATTTAAAAGTAGAATTTATTTCCAATCGTTCGGTACCAGTAACTTTCTTCTACGATAATTTATTGAGGGGTTAGTAGGGGATGTTTACTTTTTTTTCACGACTGTACAATCTTGGATTACTTATTGAAGAATATTGTGTTCTTAAAATATTTATTGTTGTATTTTAAAGAATATTATGATATTTCTTATTTTTTGTGTGGAATTAAAAGTAAATTTACGATCATAGTGAAATTTGGAAGAGTAAGTAAAATCAGTTGACGATTATAAATTGAAATTAATAGATTTACTTCAGAATATTAAATTTCATAGCTTTTTTATTTTTTTTAGTATTGTTAAATCTATTGTCCATGTTTATTTTATTTTATTTTTTTTATTATTATCCTGTAACATTTTATTTTCGTGATACCTTTTATATATCATGTAACGTAAATTTGAAATTGGATTTTTTTTATGTTTTGAATATATTTATGGTAAAAAGTAAAACGCTTTACAGGTAAATAAATTCTTTGTGTTGAAGATGTTAATTGACTTCTTTTTGAATATTTTAAATTGATAATTGGAGTCCGCATTATATTGCGAAAGCTGGATTGTTAAAATAACATCCTTTTTGAACGCTTTAATTAAGAAATATAAAGAATTAGTCTTTGAACGCAATATTTTTATGATGAAGTTTTCCTAATCATATACATTTCACCCAAAAAATTAATTGGGACATAATCGTTAACCACGTTCATTTTAAGTAGTGTAAGATTTATAAATTGGAAAATTTGAAAGTGGCTATGAAGTTAACATTTTATATTTTTATTTCATAGAATTTCTGGCTGGAGCTTGTTTTGGTTCCCCGCTTCTTATAATTAATATAATTCAGTAGGAAATGATGGAATTAGGCGAAGATTCTACTAGAATTTAGACAGATAGAACATAATTAAAAAATTCATTAAACTTTTTAAATTATATTAAGAGATAACATAGAATTTGAAATTTTGAATATATATATATATGACTTAAAAAGGAAGTGACAGGAAGAAATTATTTAAATTAAAAAATATATCTGTAATATAATATTATATTTCTATGCCTTTATTACGTAGAATTTCTTGTTAGAGTTAGTTTGTTCCCGATTTTTTATAATTTTTGGAATTCAGTAGGAAAAGATGGAATTAAGCGAAGCTTTTGCCAGGTTTTTGACGAATAAAATGTAGATTAATAAATAATCACTTTAACTAAATACAGTAAATTTTAATATGTTATGCTGTTCAATAAAGTTTACCTTTGTTTTACACTACATTTTGATGAAGTTTTCTAAGACTAAGATTTAAATGCCCATATTTCAATTTAACAAACTACCTCACTGCTGATTGGTAATACCTACCGATGCAAATTACGTAAATATATATATATATATTTTACTAGTATTAATGTGTTATTTATTTATTTATTATTCATATATATTTATGTTTGGGTCAGTATTATATGATGCACTTATTTAAATTTACTACTATCTAAGAAAATACTTTTAGTATTAAAATAATGATGCTGTTATCTATTCTGCTGAGTCTCAAGTAGAAAATTGAGTTATTTGTTTATTTATTTCTTGTTAAAATATTTTATTATTTTTATTAATCAAATTCATTGCACTAGAAAATAATTTTTACTTACTTCTTTATGAGCCAGAGAAATCTCATTCCCTATCAAATTATTAAAAAATTACATACTGTAAATTTTATAATCAATAAACATACTCAAAATAAAAGTACTGAAATAGTCCATGTATCAAAATCACGCCACGATTAGACTTTTGACAAACTAATGTTGTCCTAAGAGTAACAACAAACTAATGCTAAATCCCTGGTTTAATATTAAATTTATAATAGTCATAAAATAAATAAAATAAAATAAATAAATTAGAATTAACTAATCAATTCTTATTTTTCCTAGTAGTAATGTGTAATTTATTTATTTTTTTTATTCATTTATATTCATGTTTGGGTTAGTATTATATGATGCACTTATTTAAATTTACTACTATCTAAAAATATATTTTTTGATACTGTTATCTATTCTGCTGATTCTCAAGTAGAAAATTGAGTTATTTGTTTATTTATTTCTTGTTAAAATATATTATTTTATTTTTCTTAATAATCAAACTCATTGTACTAGAAAATAATATTTACTTACTTGTGTATGAACCAGTGAAAACTCATTCCCTATCAAATCATTAAAAAATTATCTACTGTAAATGTCCTAATCAATAAACAGACTCAAAATAAAAGTACTGAAATAGTCCATGTATCAGAATTACGCCAGGATTAGACTTCTGACAAACTAAATTTGTCCTATGAGCAACAACAAACTAATGCTAAAACCCTGGTTTAATATTAAATTTATAATAGTCATAAAATTAATAAAATAAACTAAGTAAATTAGAATTAACTAATCAATTCTTATTTTTACTAGTATTAATGTGTTATTTATTTATTTTTTATTCATTTATATATATGTTTGGGTTAGTATTATATGATGCACTTATTTAAATTTACTGCTATCTAAGAAGATATTTTTTAGTATTAAAATAATGATGCTGTTATCTATTCTGCTGAGTCTCAAGTAGAAAATTGAGTTATTTGTTTATTTGTTTCGTGTTAAAAAAGAAATATTTTATTACTTTTAATAATCAAATTCATTGCACTAGAAAATAATATTTACTTGCTTTTTTATGCACCAGTGAAAACTCATTCCCTATCAAATCATTAAAAAATTATCTACTGCAAATGTTCTAATCAATAAACAGACTCAAAATAAAAGTACTGAAATAGCCCATGTATCAGAATTACGCCAGGATTGGACGTCAACAAACTAAATTTGTCCTATGAGCAACAACAAACTAATGCTAAAACCCTGGTTTAATATTAACTTTATAATAGTCATAAAATTAATAAAACGAACTAAATAAATTAGAATTAACTAATCAATTCTAGTTTACATAACAGTGTATTCTTGAATCCCGACACTAATATTTACTGTGGAAACTATGACTTGAATTATCTTTTTATGCAGGCGTAAATGAATTCATTTGAGTTAGAAATTTCTTGTATTGAACTGAATTAGTAGAGAATAGTAAATACATTTCATTAAAATTTAATTTAATAAAAATTAAATGGATTAAATTAAATTAATTTAAAGATAATAATTAGATAATAAGATAATAAAGACACAAAGATAATAAAGATAATAAAGATTGAATACTTATAAAATATTAAACATTACCTAATTTATGCGAATAATTATTTATTATGCAAATGCCCTAGATTTCAACACAAATTTTATTTTTCTCTTGTTTATTTATTTTCTTTTTATTTTCTGTTTTGTGCTATGATTGAGATTTTTCGCCCAGTTGGAAATTTACATCTAATATATTATTATTAGTGTTACGTTACGTTCATGCTTTTCTTTTTATTTATGTTTTTTATATTGTTTATGAATTTATTACTTGTTACTTAGCATGTAAATTGTAAGGAAAACTTCTAAGTTCTGGAGATTAAACTATCGTTTAATTGTGATTGGAAAGAACTATTATTATCTAACGAAAGTCCTAGGCAATTGACAATATTGGAACTTATATTCTATTCCATGTTACAAAATATTTTTACTGTACTCGTATTTTAAAAGAACAATTCCCATGTATTCTAGTTTACAAAATAAAATATAGATTTGGCTTTAATAAAATTTAGAGATTTTTTTTTTTTTTTTTACATTGGCTGGAACACTAGTAACTACCCGTAAGGCATGGTGACGTCACGTCGACGTCGTTTTGACGTCACGCTGTGACATTGTGACCGTCGATGTGACGTCACGTGACGTCGATGTGAAGTCACTGTGACTAGAATGTGAGGTCGTTATGGCCGTTTTAGAGCTCTTTTGTGACGTCACATTGTGACGACTTTGTGAAGTCACGGTGTGACAAATTTGTGAAGAGTGTGTCATTTGTGACTATTTTGGTATTAACTTTGTGAGGGATTTGTGACGAATGTGACAATGCTTTAAAGTCACATTGAGATCAATTTGTGAAATATGTGTCATTTTTGACGAAATTGTCTTTAACACTGTGATGATTCTGTGACGACAGCGACACTGATTTGAAGTCACATTGTGACAATTTTGTGAAAATTGTGTGATTTGTGACAATTTTGTCATTAACGTTGTGACGAATATGAGACTAGCGGCAATGTTGTGAAGTCACACTATGACATACTTGTACAGTTGTAAACACGTATGCATGTCACACATAGTCATAATTATGCATGTTGTAAAATCATTTACATCTATAACGTTAATATACTTCGGCGATACATCGCAATTAAAACTTGGGGGCCGATATAACAAGGGTATACGAAAAGAATTTTATTGAATCAAAATGCAATGCCCCGCAGACTTCAATTTTTGTTGCACCTTTCTTTCCTATTGCAATAAATGAGAATATTGAAGACAACTGAATGATCGATCTATCACATTTTTTTTTTTCAAAATTAGCTATTTGTTAAAAGCATTAAAACTACAAAAGAAACAATTTGTTTAAATTTTCAAATCTTTATCAAGATAAAATTTGTGTTGAAAATATAATATTTTATAATATATACAGTACTTTTTATATTCTTTAAACTATAGAAAATACTGAATGAAATTAATTTATTTCATTTAATACGCATTACAAACTCGAAGTCACTGGTGAGGTTGAATTTTTTTCGATTACACAACATTTATAATAAAAAAAAAAATGAAAGATAAAAAGAAATACCGATATTAAGTAATTAAATTTTATATGTTTTATGATATTGATTACCATAAAATATATATATATATGATTGTAATTCAAACAAGTTGGGGCTGAGAAAATAGGAAACCTCTTTGTTATAGAGGCCCCTATAAATTTGATTATGCAAAAATTGCAGTAACGACATTGCTAAGATCATTGTGAAGTTTATGCATGCGTTATATACATACATATATATATATACACTCGAAACGCTCATCATGCGCCATATAGTCATTATATATGTATTGTTTACGTCTTTTATGCCCCATACATGCATTACAAAATTTCCGAAGTACATTTTAGCAATAACCATTTGAAACTACTCAAATGAAAAATACAGCTTTGGTATAGAAAATTAACTGAGTATCACCAGTATCATTATGTTGAGAATTCTAAGAACAATTTCGGCAATAATCGTTATGTTGGAAGATAGCAGCAATAAATAAAATCGTATTTTTATGCTCACTGTAAAAGTAAATAAAACTTTTAGGTATGCATAGAACGGTGATACAAAGGGTTAATTTATTTTACATCAGGGTTTGCTCGGAGTAAAATCCATATATAAAACAACTTTTTGATTGGTAAAAAATAACTTTAATAATTGATTGCCAAAATTACATTTTTATTTATGAAATTATATATTGTAAAAATAACTCTTACTATCTAGGATTTTTTAAAACAATAATACCTTATTGTTTATAAAACACAGCACCGCAGCTACTCTATTTTGCGTCTAATGTGAAAGTTTTTATGTTTTGCCAAAGATCTATCTGGCTGGATTTATGTTGCCATGACATCTATAACTCTGATAGTGTCATAAATAGTACAAACAGATTAGAATCTACAACGAAATTTTTAGAATAAAGTCTGGTGAAAGTTTTATAAATACAGTAGAACGCCGATTATTGGAACTCCAATTAACCGAACTTCCAATTATCCGAACAGCATATTTCTCTCAAAGAATTCTTTTTAACCGAATTTTCAATTATCCAAATATTTGTCTCTCTAAAAAAGAAAAAAAAACACCTAACTTCCAATTTATTTTTTGCTTAAATTATAATCTCTGAAGTTTAGAAAATGATAAAAGAAAAAAAAAATAAATAATAAGTAAACAAAAAACAATTAAAAAAAACAAAACAATTTTTAAGCACTCCAGTACTAACTGGTGCTGTCAGTCCTAAATCTAGATAAAGGTTGAAGGTTTTAGAATAGTCAGGAACATCCCTTAAACTGTCTGCCCATTTATCCGAACTTTTGTTTATCCGAACTAGGGTCGGTCCCGACTTGTTCGGACAATCGGCGTTCTACTGTATATATTGTATTAGAATTACAAATAATCATATTTATTTTTATATGACACAATAAAACAAAATAATGAACTCAGTATCAAATGGTTAACTACTTTTTAATGTAAATAAAGTATAAAAATTGAGCCCATAAACACAAAATAGAGCCACACATAGGTTCATTATTATTATTAATATTTTATTTACAAGATTATGGTAATTATAAATAAGAAATCCATTTTAATCACGCTGTTTATAAAGAGTGTATAATATCGATACTTTGAAATTTATCTCGATAAAATCATTCAGGAGATAAAATGATAAAATTATCCAGAAAAAAAAGTAAATAATAAAAGATGATTATTACATTTTAGATTCATACCGTTCAAGTATTTGCGTTATTTTTAAAGTAAAATCATATTTAAACACTTACTGATTGCGTAACTTCTATATTTTCATTTGCCAACAGACTTCTAGTTCACTTTGAAAACATTTCAGTAAGATTGTTTAACAACTGAAAAGCTTTCACTCGCTATGACTATTTCTTTATAGATTTTAAAACATTTCCCAGGTTGAATAATACATTAAATAATCATTTTTTTTCTTAACATTACATATCTACGATCTCTTTTAATAGTATACGTTTCCGTTGTGTCTTATTTTTTATAAATTCCTCTTCTGAGCAGATGCAATTTTTTTTAAATAAAAACATGCAATTCAAATTGTTTAAGACCATCACTTAATACAAAAATAAAAAATTATGTTTGCCAATAATTTTATTCCATAAAAAGACTTTTTTTTTAAATAACTTAATTATCTTTAAATGTTTATTAATTATATTAATGACTGATTATAATACTTATCCATATACTTTCATATTTAGGACACTATGTGGTTTTAACCAAATATTTAAATAAGAATATAAACCAGATTAAAATGCAATTTAAATCACTAATTTTAATAATCTGATCAAAGCTGTTGAAAAGGAAGTTAGATATTTTAACAAAATAAAAAATAAATGTAATGAAATATTTGTGTTCTATAACATATTTATTAGAAGATAACTAAAATCATTGTAATTAAAAAAAAAAAAAAGCAAACAGGGAAAATAATATTTTAGATATTTCAACAAAATAAAAATTAAATGTAGTGAAATATTTATGTTCTACAGCATGTTTATGAGAAGCTAACTAAAATTGTTGCGGTTAAAAAAAAGCAAACAGGGACAATAATATTTTTACTTACCTAATTTTATTGACGTTGTACGTGATACTTTGATTTTGGGGAACCAATTAAATCCGATAATAAGTACCATAGCAATGACTTGAATCATCTTCAACAAGTCAAAGCTACCGTAATTTTCTCGGGTTTATATTTTGTTAGCTGAACTAACTTGGATCCTGAGAACGTTCTTGTTTCACTTTTTAAATCCGTGTCAATACGTCTATGCTGTCCAGTGTCCACATAACTTCCCGCGTTTATTCTAAAAAGCTTCACTGTTACTTTTATCCGTTATTCTGCGGTGAGTCCTAACAACTGAAATAGTGCAGATGCAGACGATTTTTAAGTTTCGAAGTTCGAAGCAGATGTTTTTTCGGTTTTATTTGTTTTTCTATACAACAGTTTCGGAAGGAAATTAAATGCTAATAATTTTATCAAATTGTCTCTAATTCAGTTTCCTGTTTGAAAATGTTTTATTGTATTTCACCTTTTATTTTTATCAGTTTTATTGAATTGCAAAGTTTCATTTACGTAAATTATAATAATAATATTATCCATAATTAGAGTTTACTAGATAAAATATTGCTTAATTTTTCAAAATGTGTATAAATTAATTTAATGGTAATAATGATGACCCCCTCCTTTTTTTAAACGTAAAATTTATATCACAGGTAATATATACAAAATATCTTCTTAAAAAATACAACAAGATTATCGAGAAGAGATGAGTTTTTCTTTGCCAATCTGTCATTATCTTAATATCAATTTTCTGTAGAATAAAACATCTTGTAAAATAATTTTTAAAGATATATTTTGAAAACAAAAAATAAAATATGAATAATTAATTATGCCATGGGCTTTGCCTAAATTTTGTACATTAATTTTATATTCGGAAAATGTCAATTTTATTTTAAACGTCTGAAAGAAGTAGAATTAAAAAAAAAAGTTACTTAAAATAGTGAAACACTAAGAGGAAAAAAAATGACTTGAATGCAAATTATAAAGCAAGAAATGCATCTATGACTAAACTTTGAAGACGCTTTCTGCGTGCTCATTAAAAGCTGCAGACTCAACTGTAATAGAAAGTTTTTAGTTTGAAACCACAGAAATGTTTCAACTACTCTTTGAGAAACTTCTACTATAACAGATGATCATTTACAAAAAGCTTTATAAAAGATAAGTCGGGGTCTGTTCACCTAAACCATTTTTTTAATAATATGAAATTCGCATAATTAGGAAATATTTTTGTGTCACTGATGAATTAATTACATTTTATGTTATATGAAAATAAAAAGTTTTGGTTAGAGGCACAGAGGCAACTTGGACCACGGTTTAAAAAAATTTTAAATCCGGCAGAAAAATATTTTTTACAGTAAATAACATGATTTAATAATTTGTGTAATTTTTTAAAGTTTTCTAAGAAGTTCACATCTCAGTCACAATGTGACATCACTGAGTGGTGGCATTTTGGTCACAGATGTGACGTGACCACAGTGACTTACAGTGACGTCACAATGACGTCACTGTGACCATGCATGCTATGAGGGTATATTGTAATCCGAGTTCGTGCTTTCCCTTTTATGAACTTGTATGTCAAGGATCTAACTGTTCATCGCTTTTTTAGGTGGAGGGGAGGGGATATGTGTTATTATAAACATTTTATTCGCGATATCCATAAGTTATTCTATTTTTCGGCAAATTGAATATTTTCCTATTTTAATCATATCTATCATTTATTCCTAATTAAATTCCTCTTAATGTAAAACGCATATTTCAACAACATCTTATTCCAAAACCTTAATTTAAAGATTCAGATTCCTACATTAACTTTATAAGCTATCCTATGTATCAAATTCTGAGTGAAGTTATTTTTTATTTTCGAATGTTTTCAATAGCCATTTTCTTTTTATTTCCCGAATTTTATTCTACGAAAAATCTATTCATCTATTCCCGCGTTTGACTTTTCACCTTAAAAAGCTTACGACCTTAAACCTTGAATTCTTTTCATTTAAGTATTGCCTCTCTTCCTATTGGTCCTAGACAATCTTCTGAGAGCGACTGCCTTTCTCTAATTCGTTCTTTTCGTGTGCTACTCAATAACTGTCTCCTTGCACCAGCTTGACAAAACTGAGCTGAACGGCCTCGGAACGCAGAGTAGAAGTTTAGAGAGTTTGAGATTTTTCGCTCGTCTTAAAATGCTATAACAGCTATCTGGTGCATCTGACTTAGTAGAATGCGAGAATTACTTAATCAACAGCTTTAAAATGTCAGCGTGCTGCATCGCGCATCGTGAGGCGTTTTGGCTGATTACAGTACCTGGTAATTGTTGATATGTTCTGTTTGTCAATAAATAACTGTTCACGCTTAAGGAAAGTCGTTTTATTATTTCGAAGAAATTTCAATGGTGATCCTTGCCTGCCACTCTACTACTTCCGACTGCATAACTTCTCGGCAGATATCATTGCCTATCACTCCATCATGATTTGAAACTGAAATCACTTCTTATTAATGATCATTGCTGGTCATTCTAACATGATTTTCGACTGTGTTATTTTCTTCACATGACGGCATCTAAACGGTGGAGTATCCATTCAGTCATATGCCAATCTACCCAGAACCTGCCAAATCACCACATATGTGTATTTATTTATTTATTTTTGATAAAAGCGTATGAGAAAACTTAACGTATCATAAACCTTTTTCTAATTATAAAATATAAAAATTCATTTTTTACATTAATATTTTATTGTCTATTTCTGGAGTTTGATTTGATTTTTTTATAAACAAATTAATGCACATTTTAACAGTTTTCAGTGTGATTTGAATTAATTAAACTAAACAAGAAATGTTAAGAATATATTTTAAACAGACAGTAACTTCTGTTACAAAAAAAAAAAAACAGCAAATGATGGAAAATCTTTTATAATAACAAGAAAATTTTGTTGAATATGAAATATAATTTTAAATGCAGCGTTATTAATTTAATTGTTGATCCGGAATAACAGAGTTAAAATAAAAAAAAAATAGAAATTAATTGAGTTTTAAGTAACAATACAGTATTAAACTTTTGTTAAATGACTTTATTTTAACAAAATTTATCACTGATAAATATATTAAAATTCCCTTTGTATTTTCATCCTCGAGTAACTTGAAATAAATTAATTCATTGAAGGAAATAATATGCATAAAATATATAATTTTCAAAATTACAAAATTGTTTAATATATCATTAAAGAAATTTTAATTTTTAGTTTCCGTTTGAAATATGTATTGTTTGTAACGCATAATTGATATAACACATTTTAAATTTGCGACTTATCCAATTTTCCTAATTAAGTTAATGGATATAAATTCATTTAACAATAAAGTATTATGAATTTAATTCTTTTTTTTATGAGTGTAAAGACGCAATGTGTTATATACTACTATAAGTTTCCTAATACATCATCATCTACTGCAGAAATTAATAAAATATAAATTGAAATCAGTAGATTTGGTCATTTTTCTGTCTTTCCTCTTAATGTAATAATATATTTTCACTAAATACAACATATAGGTGCGGGGACCGTATACACATTTTAATTTCTTTATTTTTTAAGGAAAGATTTATTAATCCAAATCGCTTTTATAAAATACTTCTTTACCTCAATTAAAGCAATTACTTAATTAGAATTTAGCTGCCTATGCCTAACGGTTTAGGAGTTAGTCATTGGACACCGTTGAGAGTGCAACCTGTATAGTCATAACAATATCAGTGACATTTTGTATATAGCTGATTTTTAATTCGATGCCCCCAGTTAAAGCGTTAGCATTTAGTCCTGGTTTTGCTTTTTTTATCTTTATGATTTATACTATAATTAATGTAAATAAAAAATGAATTTATTTGAAAATAGATATAAAAGTATTCTTAAAGGAGCAGTATAAATATAACTCAGCAATAACTCGGTTAATATTTGAATATATTGATATATCTAGTGCATTATACCGCCTTTTGTTTTCAATTACTTTTTAAAGATTAAAATTATAATTTAATAAATTGCAATACCGGAATAAAAATAAATAATAAAGCGCCAAATGACCAGATGTTTAAAAATAAAATTCGTTTTATGCGTATAGTAAATAAATTAGTTAAATAAATCTTGTATAAGTTAGGCTACAAAATGTTTCAATATAACGTATATATTTCTTTAAAATATATTATTGTACTCAAAACGGTCAGACGAACTCTTTTCTAGCAAAAGAGCACAGAAAAGTAATTTCCATTTATTTTTACTTTGCCTTAAAATACAACATTGCCTATTATTCCTTACATTTCAGTTTCTACTTAGAAAGCGTACTTATTCGAAGATATAGAGTGTGTTCGCCAAAGTTCCTTATTAGTTTTTATTAGCAGTCTTTCTTTCTGAACGACAAGATCTATAGTCATAAAAGTGGGGTCTAGGTATCATAATGTACCCATGTGCTACTAAATGAAACTGCCACCTGATGAAAAATTCTGGAGTTAGCATTCCTATATCGAAAACGGAATGAAATAGGGGAGAAGGGGATTTACAAAATTGTAGAGCCATAGCGGGTTAGTACAAAAATACACCTTGTGGATATTAATTTGAAGTATAGAACGGTTAAAACGCGGATTTGTTTTTTCATGATTTCCTACTCTGTGACGTGACAAAACGATCTTACAAAGAAAAAAAACACTAGTTACACCAATATACATTTATTTGAGATATCCAAACTTCTCACCGTCATCTGTAATGCACATTTAGATGCACATTTGTCCGAAAGATAATAATTTCTCCTTCCGTTTAAGTTTCGTGACGTCATAGTGTAGGAAATCACCAAAAAACAAATGCGCGTCTTAACCGTTCTATTCTTCTCTATAATGTACATAATGTATCTTTTCATACTAAATGGGTGATGCTCTACAACTTTGTTAATCACTTTTTCCCCCTATCTCTTTCCGTTTTAGAGATGGAAGGTCAACTCTGCAGTTTTCCGCCAGGTGGCGAAGTAAGTGGTATCATCAAATTGAGCATGTCAACCTTACTACACCTAAGTCCCCCCCCCCCCACGTTTTATGACTATAGTTTGTGTCATTCAGAAATTATTGGGGTGACAACTGACTTTAGCGGACATACTGTATGAGAAAATAAAGAAAGGCATGAAATATTACTTGCAATATAATTAACAAAAAATGTAGAAAAAGGTCCTTTAAAAAGGGCTTTTTATATTTACTAAAAATTAAGTCAACAGATACTTTTTTTAACTCTTTTATTTACTAATTTTTCCATTAAACAAAGAACTTTACATTTCAGGGTATTTCATAAGATATATAGTTAAATTCATGATAATACATTGTGTCCCAAAAGTATTTGACGCATTTTAAAATTCCATAAAACAATCAAGTAAATGTCGTAGAGGAGTGCTGTTTGGACTAAAATTTTTTTCAGGATGAAAATTTTGTTCAAGCGAATGAAAATAAGTTCCAAATTTCGATTATAGACGGCACTTGCCCATATGTTTTGTTTTAAATGTTTTCAAACATGCGTTTCTTTCTGCTTTGAAATTCTTCACAGGTGAAAATGCTTCACTTTTGAAAAAATATAATCGAAATCACACACTGATAAAACTCAATGTCTTACAAAAATTTAGAGTGTCTTTATAAAAGAGAGATGACATGCAAATAATAGCGATTTAAATTACAGAAATTGATGATTCTCGCCTGGATTCATTTGTTTCGCCGAGTTAGACAAGCAAACAAATAATTCGTGGTTTAAAATAATATCACGTTCCTGAAGTTTTTGTCCAAAATTATCTCGAATAATAAAATTTTAATGCTATTCTTTAGGACATTCTACTATAATTTTATCAAAATAAAATAATTTGCTTAATTTAATTTAAAAAAAAATAGATAGCTTTCATTATTGCACCCAAGAGAGAAAGAATGAGGTATTTTTATTTTTATTCATGCTATTTTCTGATAAAAATTGAAAATTGTTGATAAAAATTGTTGTATAGGGTTTAGTGGCGTAAATCCGTTTAGTAGCAGAATATTATATTAGGGGCATAATAACGTAAAATGACATACTGCTTTTGAAAGCACGCATTTTTCCTCATAAATTTTCTATATTGTTTTCCATCTGCATGTGTACTGATATTAAGTTTCAGACACTAGGCGAAATCCTTATTTAAGTGAAAATGAAGTCATATTTAAATGGAAACGATCATTTTCTTAGATAAAACTAAACATTTTAACACAAATGCCTCTAAAAAAATATAAATTACGGAAATTGTTACCCTCCGGAATTGAGATTAGAATCTCAAGTAAAGAGTGCATTTGTTCACATAAAATATGTTGCTGACAATCGCGACTTCAAGTTTTTAGTTAAAATGATTTTTAAATGATCAAACAAAATATATTTTTTTAAATAATAAATATGGATATGAAAAGTGCTGATGCAAATTTTGAGAAGGTGAAAATTGCTGTTTTACATTCCGGAATACCAAGCACAAGAGCCTCAATTGATAACCACATCCTAATAACTTTTCTTTATTATATTTTACTGATTAAGTATCTATAGAATAAAGAACAAACGTATCTGTGCGTAACGCTGACGTCACTTTGCGAATGGCAACACTTCACGATCAAATTTCTGTCTTTAAATTTTCGGTACTGAAATTTTTTAATCTTCTGACCATCATACATTTTCAATTTTCGTCGCATAGGGAAATATTTTACTTTCAAATGCAATTTGTTTAAAAACTGTATCTTAATTGGCTGATGTATTATATTTTCTAAAATAATTTTTAAGCATGATTTTTTTTTTAAGTCTATCTTATCACGTGCCTATTTCAATACATAATAACAAACATTTTGCATATAAAGCAACAAACATTTTTCAGCATTTGTTTCTGACTATTTTTGCATAACGAAATTAAACTAAAAAAGAATAATTTAAAAAAAAAAACCACTAATCTAACATATTTGTGGAAGATAAATTAACGAAATTATTATTTCTTTTATAAACAAATAAAAGAATAATACTGGAAAAACACAAATCTAACATATTTGTAATAGTCCAATTTCAATTTTTAGATCACCAAATACAATAATTTTTTTTTTTCAAATGAGAATTTGTTTGAAAAGTTCATCTCAGTTTACTGATTGTCTATGGTTTAAAAAACAATTTTAAAGCATGAGATATTTTTTAATTTATCTATATCAAGCGGAGCTCGATTACGAAAGATTTAAGCCCTTAAGACAAAATACAGAATCATTTACACCCGTCAAAAACAAAGTCATTTGCATACGGCTAATATCCATTTAAAAAAACTATCCTATGAATAAATAAATAAAATAATATAAATAAAACACAAATTTAACAGGCATGTATAAGCTCTGAAATTGTCAGAATATAAAAGGATCCGTAAGTAGCAAAATCTTGGTCAAATAACTCTTAGCATGCGGCTAATAAGAAAATATCGCTTTTGATAAATTTCAAAATTTTATTTGATTGTATTTGATTCGTATTTTCCATATGAAAAATGCTTTTTTAATATAAGTGGGCAATCTAAGAAATTTATTGCATATAAAAAAATTATTAATTTTCAATAAAAATAATGCTTTTACCTATATTCTTTAACCCGCGAAGCCCGGGTACGATCCCCTAGTTGTTATAATGATTCCTTGAAGACAAGTAAGAAAATATATAAAACCCATTAATTTTAAAAATATATTTAATATTCCCAAATGAACTCGAACTTCAATGAAAATATAAAAATATGTCGGGTAAGATTAAATATTCCGAATTCGGACGGCAAATCTAATCCAGCCACTATCAAAAATCGCATATCATTCCTTCGTCACTTGCCAGTATAAGTCTTCTGCCGATATATAACCATAAGGAGACCGACAACGGTAATGGGCAATCGAAAAAGCAGATTTTTTGCGACATGCTGCCGACGCTCATCCGAAACCACTGTGCGAATGCCGATACTTAACGGCACTACCGGCTACGGTTCGATCGTGTGCCGAAAGATATGTGTTTTGCTGGGTATACTGCAATCTTTACCAAAAAAGACGAACTAATATCGATTCCGTCCTACATCGTGGCGCATTTTTTCTAAATATTCTAAAAAATAGTAATAAAGTAGTATGTTTTTCCCACCCAGCATAAATAAGAAGTATTTTTTTTTATATTTAAGAGGAATAAATTACGTTTTGTGTCTAGTTCTATAACAAAACACTTTGTTCAATGGATTTCATTATTTCGTAGGAAATAAACGCTGTCGCCCACTTCTCAAATTTATATAACTTAAAAAAATTAATGTACCTAAAAATAAAGAATGTCTTCCGAGTAAAAAAAAAAAAGTGAGTGTTCAGGTTTCTGTAATAACAGGAAGTAGATTTGGAACTTTTTAATACTGTGGATTTGTTTCATTATATCCATGGATAAACTGTGATGTCTACTTCCAATATCTACAAATCGAAAAAAATATATATATTTGTTACAAAGAAACAAATGAGAGCTATTTCAATATTACCTTTATTACCTATCAATATTTTCAATATTATCTATATTGTACCTATTTAGTTGAAAAAAAAACATTATCTAAAGAAGATTCTCTAAAAGCCATTTTGATAATTTGATTGGTTTCAGATGATGTAAGTACCACTTTAACAGGATTTAAAAATTAATCTAAAACTCTCCTTAAGTTTGAGTGAAAATCATGTAGTAAATATATGAAGATAAATTCTTAAATATGTTGTTATTGAATCAACATTTCACAATAAATCTCTCAGAACTGTCAGTGAAAAAAAAAAAACATTTGCATAGATGTTTGTGAATCTCCTATTTTTAAAACCATAAAATTTTAAAGTATTTAATACAGTCACACAGTACTAAACATATTCTATCACGTTCAAAACAAAGCCCTATATGCACAACACGTGTTCCATAAAATTATCACTGGTTATGTGAGTCAATGGTTTTTTTCAACTTCAGATCTAGAAAATAAATGAAACAATGCTTAGAAAGGTTGAATTTTCTCCGCTTAACCAATTATACCATTTTATGAATACTTTAGAGATTTAAAATTCCTTTTTAATTATTAATTTTATTTTTATGCTTATTTCTGAATACGAATGAGAAGTAATTTGTATAACAATATTTTGTTTAGATAAGATACTATGATTATTTATTTATTTATTTATTTATTTATTTACCAAAAGAAAAAATCCCTGCCGGCTCGGGCCTACAGGCGGAGGTAGATTTCGATGTTAAGTATCTCCAACAAAACTTAAATCAAGATTAGAGATAAAACCCAGTTTCTTCACAAAGAGCGAGCTGTAGGGAGCTAAACTTTTTGTGAAAATTGCAATATACACGAATACACACACACATATATATGGAATAGGTTTAAAAAATGGCTACAAAAAATTCAGAGAACCTTAAAGTGTTAAAATATGTTAATATTTCCATAGCCGGGTTTTTATCATGTTTTAATACGTTTCTTCAAACTTACATGGCGTTACATATTCACCTGCTGAGGTCCATTATATTTCCAATATGACGCAATATACATATCTTTTTAATTCGTCATACTATTTATTTTGAGTTTTCACGCTGAAATCTTGCTCTAGGAAACTTATGACGTAATATTCAATTTGTTTTCAATTTGTCAAACTATTTAATTTTACACGTGAAAATTTTGCAAAAGAAAAGTAATTGTTGTGGTGAGAATTTTATTATTTGTTTTTTTTTTTAATTGTTGGCAACTGCTATAACGAAAAACTTTTATTTTTTTCCTGCCATTGTTATGTAAGAGCTGGTTTTATCAGAATCATGTTAAGACAGTATTCAAAATTTTGAACCCTCCCCATTTCCACCCTCTTGGGCCGATTTCGCCCATTTTCAATCCCCGCCGAGAAATTAGCTATCTTAAAGTTGTTGGCGAGTTTGAAGACGTTCCGTGCATAATTGCGACTTTTATCGTGCGGACAAAATTTAGTACATACATACATACATATATATATATATATATATATATATATTATATAAACTTTTTAGGTGGGGGTGGTTTTGGGTTCCTGGGGTCCTATAATGAAAAGTTATGAAGGAATTTTTCAAAAGTCGCACCATGGTAACGACTGCAATAGGTAGTATTTCTTACGAAATCTACCTAAAACGCGCATGCATAAAAATGCGTAAGTAAAAGTTAATTTAGCAAAAATTATTATTATTAATTAAATAATTAAACCATAAAAATACTCATTACCATGATTTTCAAAAGAGGCTGGTAAATGGTCAAAAGAAATGTATAAAGTATTTATAAAACATGAAGGCTCAATCGTAATTTTATCTAAAATAGAGTAGAGATGAAATTTTCTGCCTCGAAACATTGGGATAGTTTAATTGAAAAGGAAACCTGATAATTGATGTGGTTAAAATGTACCTTTGGAAATATAGGATTTCTATTGTGTTAGAAAAAATTTTTGCTTATAGGTGGGATAACAAATAACTTTGAAGAAAGCATCAATAAATATTGAATAAAATTTGATCACACTGAAATTAAAGACAAATATTAAATCTGAAAGAAATGAAATTCATTATAATGATTCTTGTTTTGGAATGAGTTTTTAAGCTAGAATTTTTGAAAGAGAAATACTGTAAACGATAAACAGGAGTACCTAACCAATTTAAAATTATATTTCTAGAAATTTTATGTAAAAATTATAGTAATATTTTATAAAAATGTTAAAACATTTATATGTTTTTCTGTTTAAAGTATATGAATTCAAATAATACCAAGAAGATGTTAGTATTTAAATTATAATATTTTATGATATAACCAGGATAAATATTTTTCAAAATAAAAAACTGGTATGTATTGCGTGGATGTTACAGCGTAATAAAATTTTCATAGACAATATACAGATATTTCATTACCGCAAAGGTTACATCGTCAATCTGTTTTAATTAACCCCACCAATTTTAAATATTAAACAACTTTCACTTTTTTTGTCATGATGGTAGGAACCGTTATTTAATTGACCAAAAAAAATTAAATCAGTCTACATATATTTTTTTAATTGAATTTATCTGGCTAAAAAGGGATTTTATATGTAAAGAAAATACTGTAAAACAATTATTATTAATTTAATAAAGTTTCTTTACACTGGATACGCAATAGGAGCAAAATGATAAGATTGGAACATATTTTTCGAAATTATAGAAATATTACATGACAATTGCGTTTCCTTGGTGTTTAATAATTTCAATGCAACATTGTGGCATAGATTTTGCAAGGTTTTCAACTTCTCGAGGTAATAACCACCCATATGGCATCTCACAAAGGGTATATGTTCATTCTGATTTCGAGTTTTACTCCATCACGCTACACTGAATCCAGCTTTACTGGACCATTTTTAAGTAGATTTTTGAGCTCCGCGATCTTTATCGATGGAATTTAAGTCGAGAATATTTGTCAGCCAATCACTTGTACGAATCTTATAATCGTCAAACCATTTCTTTGCATCTCTTGCAGAGTGAAATAAGTCATTGACTTGTTGAAAAATGTAGTTCAAGCCGAAAATATTTTCATCTTGGTTAAGCAAATGTTGTTCTAAAATTTTATGTAGGTATTCCTACTTTGTCATCACTCTAAAAATCCTATTCTTGCCTTACTTCCTGAGGAAAAAACAGCCAAATCAATTAGGGTGCATCCCCATTTTTGATGCGTGAAAAATACCTCCTTTTTCCATTTTAATATCTTGCAAATATTACGAACACCATCAAGATCAAAGGAATTTAACGTATTTTCACCACTGAAAATATTTTTAGACCTAATTGATTGTTATATCAGATATTTTTCTGCAACAGAATGCTGGCTTTTTTTATGATCAGGTGTTAAACTCGGAAATTCACTTGGTTCATTATATTTAAGAACTCCTGACCTTTTTATTGTTTATCTTATAGTTTATCTTGATGCTGGCCACTCTATCTGCCTTCGGGATCCCTTTTCTGCGATTATATTTCTTGCAACCGTACGAGGAATCAAATTTTCTAATCGCTTTGAAAGATTCCGTGAATTTTATTTAGAATTTGAAGTACCATAACTTGTTGAATTATGTAGGAAATTAAAAATTAAAATTTTTTGAGCATTCAATTTTATGAGCGCTTTTTATAAAACTGACATTCCGATGTTGTTATATGCTAGTATTTGACCTCTTCTAATGGCAAAAATCATTTTCTCTCTCCCCATCGGCAAAATGTTAGAGAACTAAATTAATACGCTCAGAAAGTATCGTTAAATGATATGCCGAAATGTACAACAATCAGATGTAGCAATGTCAAAGTATTTACGACATTCTTTTCATTTTGCTTCAGCTTAAATTTAGCAAAAGGCATATTTTAAAATCATTTTAAAAAAGATCTATACAATTCTTGTAATGTTTTGTTTCAATATTTATTCGAATATCACGTATTTAATTTTAACACAGAGGTTTGCGCATTTCCATAGCAAACATTATTACTTAGGATACTGACAATGTTTGTGTCGCTACTTTAAATTTGCATAACGCTGAATAATTTATTAAATATCGCGTTACTGTGCGAGACTCTTCTAATATTTTGTACTCTTATCTATTGCAAATATATATTCAAGAAAATCATAAGCTTGTCAAATTTGTTATTAATCCGGTGCATACTCCTTTATACCATTACTATCAATAATTATTTACTAATACTTATTCAAGCAAAATTCTTATTATCATGTGATAACGTATGCAGACATTAAATATTTCATGATACGCATATTACTATAAGCAAAATCTCTCATTAACAGAATAAATTAAAGTCAATCTCTTGTAGCTTGCGTGTTTAAACGCTTTAATTATAATACTTAAAACAAAATTTTCACGTTGATGCATATTTGAATGAATAACAAATTTTGTAATGGAAAGTTTAAATCTGCATATTGAAATATTTCTTAAATATAAACAATGATCAAAGTTTCAATATCACGTAGATAATATAAATATCGAATTAATTAGGTTAAATTTAACAAATAATTTTTAAAACTAAATTTCTTCTATTAAACTATTATATAAAAAAAGAATAAAACTTTATGCGTCGAGCATAGATTATGAAACACATTCAACACTTCCAGACTATGAAACACAAGCGGAAATGTACTCGAGATCTTTGGTATAGCCCTATACAGGATTTATAGAATTTATGCAGAATAATAATAGGCAAAAAAAATAGTTAAATATAAAAAACGCGCAATTATTGTTAACAGATAGTACTGAGACCGAATTCTTTTCTGTGTAAATGTAAATGAATGGTGAATGCTATTCACTGCACATGCACAATCCATTCTCTAGTAAGCGTCATGTAGTGCAGTGCTCCTCCGGGATTTATATCAATTTAAATAAGTTTGAAAAAGTGTATCGTCGTTTAAATACATCATAAACGGTTTTTTCCTCATAGATCCTAAAGTAACGGAATTTTTTGAGAATAAATGAACCTGTAAATGAACTAGAAATGCTAAACATTTGCTTTTCATTACGGAACATTTTATAGGAAACCTCAATAGCATATGTAATTTGCTTGGAAATACGAGTATATTTACGCGAGTTAGACGGCAGACAGACTGACAAACTGAAGTCATAAATACTTTACAACTATCTAGGAAAGTGTTAAGAATAACAAAAAATTTAAACACATATTTCATCATAAAAAAGGAGGTACGTTAAGAAATTTAAAGAACATTTTCACAATCAGTGCTTCCCGAAAAATATATTGCTAAAGTTATTCGAATTTGGTTATAATTTATTTTTATAATTAGCTCAATTGTTAAAATTTGTCAAAAGGAAGTGAGAAAGCTAGCCACGAATAAAAGACAAATACAAATTATCAAACATTGAATAAAAAAAAAGTTTATGTGCTATGTTTGAAAATTAAATCAGCAAGTTAAATATTCATAAAGGTTGGATTTCTTATTAATGTATGTTTTGCGTTTTGAACATTTACTGTAATAATAACATAACTGATGTTAAAGCTTTTATAGGATCTTTAAAATCCAGAAATTTATTTTTTGAACCTAAAACACAGTAATAATTTCTTTTTTTGAAGGATCTATAGATAATTTTTAAGGACTAGAGAAACTTTAAGCAAATTATTACTGAAAAAGGAAAATCAAATTTGACTCGTTTACCTGCAGTGTCACATATATCAGAATTTCCTTTACATGCAGAATTTCCTTTATTACTAAAAAATCAATTACACAAATATTTTCGTAAAAAAAACAAAAAGAAAACCTTTATTAGAATTGCTTTCATGGAAGCTAAAATTATTTCATTATTTCTTAGAAAGTATTTCGTCAAAAATAGGTTAAATAATTTTATCCTGTGTAAAAGAAATATTTAGGAATTCAACAAAATTAATCTTTTTACTAATGACACAGTGTAAAACAATTTTGGTAGATTTTAACAAATAATAATAATGATTATCCTGCAATTTACTACAGCAAATGTTTTCAATAGATCAGGATACAAATATTATTCTGATTATAATATTCTTTTAAAAATTCATTGGTTATATATTGATCTCCCATAACGGGCTCTACAGTTTGTGAAAATTTTAAAATAATAATACTAATTAAGTTAAAATAATGCTATAAAAAGTGATAGAATATCTTTATTAAGACTTACGATCGTTTCATCGCACAATCGGCGACATTTTCAAAATCAATCATAATAGAAAATATTTTCACATTACTTAAAAACAATAATATAGTAAACAATGTCACGAGACATGAAGCATAATGAAAATATTGCAACCATAAAATAAAATAAAAATTAAATTAGCTATTTGCGAGCGTGGATTAATTTTCACACAATTTAAAAACAACAAGGTAAACAATGTCATGAGACATCAAGCATACTGAAAAACATTGCAAAACATAAAATAAAATAAAATTAACTTGGCTATTTGCGAGTGTGGATTAATTTTTACTATTGTTTCTACAATTACTTAGTATCTCTTTCCAAATTCTAGGTAAATCAAGGGACACAGAATCATTGCAAATATTCTCGTTGCGTAAAAATATTTCTATTGATTCTTGGACTATGGATGGAAAATAAAATCTTGATGGATAAATTAACTTGCTATTTTTAAATTCAATCTGTAAAGGTTCTTCGCTGCATAATCTGGCCAAAGCTGTGGTTCTTCTATTGTATTTGATGTCTGCTATATGTTCTTTGATTCTAGTTTTAAGTTTTCTGCTTGTCATACCTATATAAAACTGCTTTGTTCCATCTTCTTTGGTGAAAGGTATTTCGTATACTCCTGCTAATTGGTTGGACTCAATTTGATCTATTTTCTTGCATACTATATTTTTTATTTTCATGGATGGTTTTGCGACTAGGAAGATATTGAATTTATTGAGTTTATATTTTAAGCGTTCGAAAAAACCAGGAAAATATTGTAAAGTGGATAACGTGGAATTTTGTGGCTTGAAATTTCTTTTCTTTTTGTTCTTCAAGCTCTTAATTAATTTTTCTATGGTGCTTTCTTTGTATCCATTGTTTCTTGCAATATCATATATTTTATTTATTTCGTTATTTAAATGTTCAGGGGTACAAACTGTGAAAGCTCTCTGAATAGAATGTCTAAATGCAGAAACTTTGTATGAAAAAGGTGCTTGCGCATTATTAGGGATAATGGATTGACTGGCTATGGGCTTTCTGTACACAGTGCGCTTTATTCCTTGGTGCGTCTTGATTAATAATACGTCTAAATACGGTAGCGTACCATTTTCTTCTATTTCCAATGTAAATTTAATTTTAGAATCAAGATTATTAATCTGGTTCAGAAAGTTATTGAGCAAGGTTTCTTCATGTTGCCATACGATGAAAATATCGTCTACGTATCTGATCCATGCATGGGGGGTATAATCCAAATTGTATATATCCATTTCAAGAGGTCGTAATATGAATTCAGCTAATAGTCCTGATATAGGAGAACCCATTGCAGCTCCGTTATTCTGTTTGTATATTTTTCCGTCGAAAGTGAAGTAATTATTATTAACTATGAGATTAAGAGCACTCTTTAGAGTAATTTTCATATTTTCGTTAATACTCTCCATGTGGTCGATGCAGTTATTTATATTAGTAACGGCTTTTTGGGTATCAATAGATGGGTATAAAGAGACTACATCTATTAATTTTTATTTTATTTTATGGTTGCAATATTTTCATTATGCTTCATGTCTCGTGACATTGTTTACTTTATTATTGTTTTTAAGTAATGTGAAAATATTTTCTATTATGATTGATTTTGAAAATGTCGCCGATTGTGCGATGAAACGATCGTAAGTCTTAATAAAGATATTCTATCACTTTTTATAGCATTATTTTAACTTAATTTGTTTATAAGTGATTATTATACATGTTTTTATAATAATTCTAATAAAATATTTTCAGAAGTATCGTGTACATAGAATGAATTCTGTAACAAAATCTAATTTCTTTAAATCAAACGACTATAAGAATATATTGAAATATCTCTAAAATATTTTTAATACTTTGAATATTTTATAGAATAATATTTCATATATATAGCCTCCTTAATTCCTGAATATTTAGATTATTTTTATGTGACCAATACCGTGCAACCTCTTTTATCCAAAACTCTCGATTAACCTAAATCCATTTTTAAAGCTTTCTTTTTTAATTTTACTATCACATTCCTTGTGTGTAAAATCCATTTTAAATTTTTCTTTCTTTTTTTTAACTATCATTTTCCTTGTTTGCAAGCAATCCTTTCCAAATTACGAGTAAATATAAATATTTTTGATCCCTTTTTTCTTAGAGTTTTAACTTGTGGTCCCGTAAGCTGCGGAGTAGAACGACGAAAACGAACAAATTACCTATTTTGAAGCTGTCTAAAGCTGAATGTTTTGCAAAATGTTTGGCATGGCTGGAGCAGCAGAAAGACTGTGATACTGGTGAACTAATAATATTAAAAATCTCCGTGATAGAGCTTCAATGCAAAGCAATCCAAACTGCGACAAACAAAACATTTTTTCATACTCTTGTGATATATATAAAAGGTACTTAATTTCAGAATTTAAATTCAGGTAATTTATTTTTGTTTCTATTTTGCTATTGCATTATTTTTATTAAGTCCTTGTTACCATAATACAAAATATTGCATATATTTCTCCTTAATCTTAAAATTGAAGCATTCTCGATCATCCGAAAATTTCGATTTTACAAAACATGGTCGGTCCCAATTACTTCGGATAATCGAGGTTCTACTGTAGTGTGAAAAAATGGATTACGGTGTTGTTGGAAACAAATAGTTATACACTGGTTTCCAAAAATTAAGGAAAAATCACAAAAAGAGCGATAACCCGTTCAAAAATTAACCTATCCGTATGGAACTTGGATATGTTGTAAACTAAAATATGCTGATTAAAATTACAAAATGCAAATTAGTGGCGCCGTAATCGTATTGCGTCATCTGTGCGGAGCATAAAATGCATGCTAGAGAGTACGGCTGCTGGTGTCGCTGTGATTATGAGATAAGAAAACTGAGATAGGCAATCCATTTGTATGACCTCGATGTATCGTTTGTGCGCATTATTGCGATATAGAGCTATTGGAAGATTGGATGCAGGCCAATGTCAGACAGGGGTGGTCAGATGGCTAAATATGAGTCCTTATTAAAAAGCAGTCTCTGTCTATGATTTTCCTCAGCCTTGCTTTTTCTAGCACGCTGTTCCTTTTGCACTGAAGAAGAATCTCGCTAGTAGATTCGAAACAGCTGTTTGCTGCTTTTCATATATTATTTGTGCATTTTAAACGTTGGTTTTTCTGCTTTTTAATATTGTTGCACAAAGGCTTTATTTGCTATTTTTATATGTCCTTATGTTGTTCATAGGCTTTGGCAACACTTTCAAACCACTGGTTCGGCCTCCAGAAGTTTCAGCGAAGGACGAGCAAGAGCCACGACAAGCGTCGATGACCGATATTTGCGGTTATGTGTACGAAGGAATAGAACAGTAACCCCCTCTTATCTTAAATACGTCCTTGCTACAGTCACCGGAAGGTTGGTATTAACGTCTACTGTGCCTACGTAAGCTTTTGAAGGTGGTTTGTACGCGATGCAACCGGATATTTATGTGCCGCTCAACTCGTGTCTCCGGAAGGGACGTCAACATGTCCACTGGACGGCTGATTAATGGAAGCGTGTTCTCGTCACAAATGAGTCCCAGTTTAGCATCCAAAGTGATAGTAGGAATTGTTTGATTTGGGGAGAAAAAGGAACACGCTATCATCCCAGCAAAGAGGAAATTGCTGGCCAGCAGCAAGATAGGTGCTGGCAACGATGGAGAAGTGCTGGCTGATGGTCTACCACTGCTGGACAGCTTCAGTCAACTTTGCTGTTGGAAATCCTCAGATAAATTCCTGGTGGGCATCCATTTTATGTCATGCGCTGGCCCGCCACTACATGGAAGTGCACGAACATTTGCAGTATTATTGCTGGGACCCTTACGCTAGGTGGCGCTGCGAAATTGAAGCATTGAGTATTTGAACACAAATCTGAAATGAATATCTTAACAAAATTTAAGCTGTGAAGCTAATTTTGTTTTTGAAACTGCAAAAAATATACCACCACTGTCACCAACAAAATAAATAAGTAAATGAATAAATAAATAAATTCTTTATTTTAACGCACTTTTTTTTTTCTTCTTAAATCTGGTTTTACTAGGTTACAAAGGATTTCGGTTTTCATAATTTACGCAGTTCAGAATGAATAATAATAATAAAAAAAAAGTATAAAATACGTAGGATTTCTATACTATAGAATAATTTCTATACCAGTTTAATAATTGGGAACGTAAATCACAAAAGAAACAAACTTGAAATAGTGTAATGAGAGCTTGAAAACTGCGAGCAGTCGTAGCGTACGCTGAAAGCGCTTGCTCATGTCCGATCACGAAAACCAAGCAGCATCGAGCACGGTCAGTACTTGGGAGGGTGACCACATGCAGTTCAAATATTTCTATAGACATTTCTATTATAGACGCTTCTACAGATATTTCTATAGCTCTTGGTGAAACTAGCTTACAGTAAAAGAGCCATAATTATAAAATATTTTGGTTTTTTATAGAATTCTATAAGAAATTTTTGTTAGGGAAAGTGCTCGGCCAGCAAAGGAATAGCAGTGGGAAAGGTGCTAGCACTGCAGGAAAAGTGCCGGATTGAAGTAATGTGATGGCATACCAATGCTGGCCTGATGTTGGCCATCACTGATGGGCCAGCTGCATTCGGCTTGGACACTTTTCGACAGGTTTAAGTAATGGCACCCTTGCACTTTACCGCTGATGGCACTAATGGCTGCCATCTTTTTTCCAGCTGATGGCCCACTGTTTCTTTCTTTGCTGGGATCCATCAAACATTCCTAAACATTCGTATGGAGGAGGTAGTGTCGGTGTTTGGGATGGTATCTGTTTGGGCGGACGTACAGACCCCCATGTCTTTCCACGTGTAACTGTAAATGCTCACGTTACAGAGATGACATTCATGATGCTTATGGGCAACCTTATGCCGGTGCAGTAGGTAAAGATTTCCTGTTACAGGACGATACCGCTAGACCGCACATGGTTCACATCGTAGAAAATTATCTTCAGTACCAAACAATTTAGCGCATGGAATGTCCAGCGCGGTCACTCAACTTGAATCCTATTGAGCATTTTTGGGATGTTTTAGGAAGATGAGTCTCTGCTCTCAATCTCTCTCCTCAGACCCTTGCCACGCTTACAACTGCTTTACAAGAGAAATGGCTCGCACTCCCCAGCAAACTTATCGATCGTATAATTGACAGTATCACACTTCACTGTATGTTCTGTATTGCTTATAGGGGTTATCGTACTCCATATTAAAGGTACTTTTCCTATACCAAACTGACACATTTATTTTGTTTATTTTATAATTGTATTAATTTCTGAAACACCACAATCGTCTGGTAATTTCTTTTACTGTTATTTTATACCTTATTATGTGTTGTAAATTGTGTCTGAGTTTTTTAAAAATATACTTTAAAGATTTTGAGTAATCGCAACTTTTGTTGTTTTTCCTTAATTTTTGGAAACCAGTGTATTTATAAACAATATATAAGGTTAAATTGTTCATGTTCTTATATAATTATTTTTTTATATTCAGCATAATGTATATGTTCGGTAATAGTTAACAAAAAGTATACATAAAACTGCAGTCTAACACCAGATCAAGGATCCAATGATTTTTAAAATCCAACAAAAGATGACGAAACATATCTTAATTATTTTCTATAAATGAAACTGCTGACAACTTAATAAAATTTATATATATTTAAAATATTTACAAGTTACGTCTTATGCGTTTTAGCATACATAATCAAATACATGAATTAGATATTTATAAGTGCATATATTTAATCGTATGAGAGCAATAATTTTTTTAACATATAACAACCCAACCAACATATAACGTGGTTAATAAATTGGTTTTCAGGAAAATGATATGTAAAAGAAATTCTACTTTTGAATAAAAATAAATTTAAACTCTTTTATGTGAAATATTAGAAAAGGCACACACATACTTCATGTTCTGTTTTCCATTGAATATAAAGCGAAAGAGCAATCGAGATAATTCACGATTTCTCTCGTCGTATTCAGGAGGATATTCTAACAATGCGGTTTAATTTTTGCAGTACATTGTGACTTGTGGGTTTTTAATTTTTGTTTTAATCCATAATAATAGAGAAAGAAGACTATGTGTGTGTGAGAGAGAGTGTGTTAACGGTGTTCTGACGGAGACCGCTACACGTAGAGCTACGAAACTTAGGGGAAGGAACCTCTATATATTAATTTTTGCACCTCGGATCCCAATTTTGGATTTTTAGTTAGTTTTTTTTTTCATTTTTGTGCATTTTTTAGCATTTTTTCAGTTTCTGAGGCGTTTTTTCTAATTTAAAAATCTGTTTCCATTTTTCATTTTTTTAGCACAATTTTTTTAGCACAATTCGTTATTAATTTTGTTATGTTTTGAATAAATATTTGTTGTAAATTTGAATTCGCACGACGTTTTTTGAATTTTTCAAGAAGTTTTTTTTTATCCGATTTCTAGTATTTTTCGCATTTTGCAGGGATTATTTTACATTCATTATAGGAATTCCGTTTCAAATGTTTATCTGAATTTAGAAAATTTTGCCATCTGCGATTTTTGAATTTCAACGATTTTCAAATCGATTTCATTGCGATTTTTATTGATCGTCGGAAATTTGTTTCCATTTCGAGTTTTTTTTTTTTTTTTTTTTTTTTTTTTCATTCATGAAACATTTCCGATTACAATGTCTTGCTCATTAGAATAAATTTTGACGCCTGCGATTTTTAATATTTAGCTATTTTTAATGCTTAATTGTCAATTATGAGAGTCTTAAAATAAATTTATGAGTAGTGATTACCACTATTTACGAAGTTGATACACTATTAATATTACTTTCATAAATTTTCTTAAATTAGATTCCTGGCTCAGGTACCAGTGAAAATTTTTGAGCAGGGACTCCAGTAGACTTAATTAGTTATTTGTGGAAGAGCAGTTGCATCTCTTCTCCCTCTTCATCGATTTCTGCTTTACTAAGCTTTCTGCTTTACTATCTTATTAATATAACTAGTATTACTGATATATGTTTGAAACTAACTCCAAATAACATTAATATCTTAATTATAACTTTTCACAGTCTTAAAATTAATTTATGAGAAGTAGATAGAACTAATTCCAAATAGTAATTTCAGCACATTTTTAAATTAAGTTAATGTCTCAAGTACGAGTTCAGATTTTTGAGCAATTACTGGGGTAATCTTAGTTAATCTTTGCTCGAAAAACACTTGCATCTACTCTCCGACCACTATTGCGGCGCCTGGTGGATCAGCTATTAATAAACACAGATGAAATTGTTTTTGGCATTGTATGTACTGGACGTTCGTGTAATTGCATGAATATTTTCACATAAAAGGTTGGTATTTTTACATATGTAAAAAACATCAAAATACATTAATACGGCATACAAAAAAAGCCGATGTAATTTTCTGAAACAAAGCACTAAGGCGGATTCATAGATTATATTAACTTAATTTGATGCCAAGTTGCTAAATGATATGAAAACAAGGTTTTATAAAACGGTAGTTTTTTAAAATTTTAAGTCAGGCTTTTAAAATTGTCTAAATTTATATATATATATATATATGAAGTTATGCCCTCCATTTCAAAAAGTCTAGTTTAATTTATAGAAAACAAAAACGCTGTAGTTTGAGCTGTTAAGACAAGAAAAAATTGAAAATGCTTTGTTACAAAATATGTGTTTAAAATTCTGATCCTTGTTTTTTTTGGAACATCTTCACCATTAAACTGTTTGACAGTATCAAAACATTAGGTAAATCGAAAAACTATTTTAAAGACATATCATGTTTACTCAGAAAAAAAAAAAAAAAAAAAAAAAAATTAAAATATATATAACAACATTATTTTATATATTACTCGTAATAAAAAGAATTTGAGGAATTCTATAAAGGAAGAGGTACTAAATATCAGATAATTATATCTAATTTTTTTAAAAAATTTAAATAAAACAAAATCTAGATAAATATAATTCTAATATATTTTTAAGAACCGCATTCATCATTCTTGTTCTACATTTCAAGTAGAAGAAAATAATTTTGACGTGTGTAAAATGAAAAATGACCCACACCGTTAGTTCCCAGATAAAAGAAATGGTATTACAATGACGCTTTCAGAAAGAAAAAAAGAGGGTTGAAGAATAATTCCCATAAAGTCAGAATTTTGGAATGCTTTACTCAGCAAGATGAAAGAATATTATTATTATTTTTTTTTTTAAATGAGAAATTTGATTTATACAACTATAACATGAACTTTAAGTTTTTTCCTTCTAGATTTAGTATTTAATGATATTTTTAAAGAGACAAATCATTATTACACTGAAAGACATGCGCAAGGAATAGGTTAAAGTGACCTATTATCATCCCCCAGTCACTTTTGGGCCTTTGAAAGTTGTAATTTTCAGTGAAAATCTACTAAATTTCGATTTTACATTGACTATCTATTCACGCACATAAAAACATAGGCAAATGTCGTACACAAAAATTTAACAATGAGAAACATTATTTTTTTCAAAAGTATCTAAAAAATGCAAAAGATAAAATATGGTCCCAATTTCGTGCACCCAAAAAATCCAATACGCCGAGGCTGAATTTGTAACTAAATCAAAATTTATTTCTAAATGTGTAAGTAATTTAATTTACATTAAACTAAGGCACAAACAAATTTACTAATTATCAGTGGACACAACGAAAAATTAGCCATTCAAACATGAGGAAAAAATTTTAAAAATGTCATGAAAAAGCATTCCTAATTTCGTCACCGGGACGAAAATAAGATCTTCACGGGGGACGAAATTGGGCTCACGCTACTTCCCAATATGACGGAGCTTCAGTTCCCGTAATATGAACTGAGCGTCCTAAAACTCGCTGTATGCTACTGTCGGCATCATATCAACGTAAAATACGCAATGAATAAGAAACAAATACTTACAGTACAGTAAATAACGTTCTACAAACGACGTAATAAGAACTCGGGTCTTCGAAAAATAGTAAATTCAGCGTCTTTAATTTATGTATGCGTCTTTGCGAACGAAACTTTCAACACTGATCCCTTTTACTCCCGTCCACTGTGCCTTGCGTCATAAGTGGCGCCTCTTTCGCAGAAGCAGAGAAGTGAAGAGGGACGAAATTAGGAGAGAGAACAAAATATGGACACTTTACCCTAATTTATATTGAAAGTTTACTTACATATAAATGATAACACATTTAAAAAAAAATCACTGTAAAAACGATGTTTTATTTTTCCAAACCTTTATACAGACGTTCTGCTGTGAAACATTTTATAAATATTATAAATTTAACGTACCTGAGTTTTGATCATGACAGTGATAATATCGATGACTTAATTATGACTGGTTCTACTATTAAAAAATAAATATATATTATCATGAATATACTTTAACATGTGTATACAAACTTCTGTGTGATTTTATATTCAAAATCTGAATTTACGTTTGCGCCATAATATTATTTAAATTATATGATTATGTATACAAAGTCTGATCATCTGTTCTTAGCTCACCAGTGGTGTGATACCGCTTGAAAATTTAAATCCCAATAGAAAAGAAAAACGATCAAATTTCTTTTTAAAGTGAATACATCTTTTATTTAAAAATTTTAGTAAGAAACTAATTTAATACAATTTTTATTATACGTCAATATTTAAATATTTTAGGATAAAAGTATAATTATCATTATTACACTTTAAGAAACATCGGAAAAAAATGTCTCATCCTTACTAATATCACACAAAAGTGGTGTAAATAGTTGAAATTTATTAACACTAGAACGGCGGGAAAATTTTACCTACTGGAGCGGCGGGAAGGGGTCATTTTGACACCTCGATGAAACTACTGAAATAACAACGCCAAACAATTTTAAATGCCATTTATTGGCAAAAATATGTAATTTCCGTGTATTTCATAATTTATGTTAAATATTACTCGATAATTTATTGAATTTTTAAAGTACTGTATATGTAACGGCTACAGGGCGATTAATTGGATCACACTACAACAACTCAAAAAACTCATTAATTTGATATAAAAATCGATTTAAAATTAATGTTTTCACAAATTAAAACTAATGTTTACTAAAATAAAACACAATTTATAAAATAATATATATATATTTTTTCATCTACTTATTCGCCGAATGATTCACTCTCTAAATCCATAAATTAGAAACATGTTCTGTTGTTCCCGTTATTTCATTATAAGTGTAGTTGAATGGTTAATATGTTAAGCATTCTGTTTCAATTTTATTTAATGCTTATAATACTCCAAATTGTACACACGTATTAGGAATTAATTCAGTTGTAACAAAAAAAAAAAAAAAAAAAATAGCAATTTTTCCAGTACATTTACCGCACACAACTTTTAAACATGGTGCGCAAAATTCTTGAGATTTGTTTCCATTGAATGTCTGTACTTGACATTTTTTTCTCTTTATATCTATTTTATTTTCGTTTATTTTTTCTGAAGACTCAGGAAAGATCTTTCGGAGTTTTGAAACCATAAGATCCCTTCTGAACACATCTCCTAAATTTAATAGAAAATCTCTTCTAGTGATAGGTTTGCCTATTAGACTTTTATAAATTATCCAGGTGTTTAAAACTGCATGATCCAAAATATAGAAAAATATATGTACAGGCCATCGCCTAGAAGCCGATTTCACAGAGTATTTTCGGCACATCTGATCATGGATATCAGTACCATACTTCATTGCGTTGTAATATTCTATTGAATCGGGCAACTTCTTGAGACCGACTTCAGTTTTTACAGTAGAATGTAATGAGCTCAGTAGAAAAACACTTTTTTTTTCTTTTGGATTGATAGCTGGTAAGTGTCATATTATCACATTCCACTATCTTCGATGAATAAAGAGTACTGCGCATATTTTTTCAATGATATAGGAATTCCTCTTCTGTTCTTTTTCATTGTGCAACCAAAGTTGTATTTTTAGCTTTTAACATTTCTGCTAATTTGATGCCAGTAAAATACCTATCTGTCGTAATATTCCTTCCATCGTTTAGATGGGGATCTGTTAATTTCATGACATTTTCCGATAAACGTAATTAAGGATTGGCTGTTTCATCTTTTTCTAGATAAATAAATTCATTGAAGAGGTATTTTGTATCAACGTCAACAGATCACCAAAATTTTATTCCAAATTTATCCGGTTTATTTGGCATATATTGCGTAAATTTATATCTATTCTCAGATGGGTACAATTGTTCATCAACAGTAATATTTTGCCCTGGTCGGTAGTATGTTTTTCAATTTTCAATAAATTTATTCCACATTTCAGATGCAAGAGCAAATTTATCAGTCTGTCGTCTGCGCGATCTTGTTGTCTTTTCATCAAACCTAAAAAATATTTTTTCTTTCTTTGAATCTATCTCTTGATATAGTTTCTTTGCAAAATAGTATTCCTCATGCCTTGGACGACAATGAATATAAATCTAAACCCTTTACTTTTATTGCTCCTCGAACAAATAGTATAACAACAAAAGCAGCTTCGAGTACAAAGAGTATTTTACTAAAGGGGTCAAAATGACCCCCGTCCGCCGTTCTAGGAATACAAGCCAATATTTCAAAAACTAACAAATCTAGAAAGCTGAATTTTTTTTTTTAGAAATATATGTTACCTATTTAGGAAAAGTAAAAAAATTTCAAACGATTTAGCCCAAGCAAACAAAAGTAATCAACAGACGAAAGTACTCATGTGTCAAAATGACCCCTACCGCCGTTCTAGTGTTAAACACATTTTAAGCGTGAAATGAAATTTCTCTCATGTTAAGTTTTATTGTTCATATATTTTACAATAAACCAACCATAAAGTTACTAAGTAGGAATAATAATATGACGAGAAGTCATTTAATTTCTGGACAAATTAAAACCCTTCAAAATAAATCCGATGTATATAGTACCATTTTACATTGATTAATTTTGCATTGTACTATTCATTCTTGTTAAACAATTTAATAAAATGATAATACCTTTAAATTTATTAGATCCTCAAAAACAACGAAAAATATATATTCATAAAATATATATCGGTTTTATTTAATTATCACACTAATATTGAACGTAGTATAGATATTTTTATATATACCGTGGTGGCCAAAATTGTATACACTTTTGGAAATTTTTATGTTTTCAAAATTTGCCTGCTTATAGAAAATGGCACGTTTCGTAAATTATAAACTCTTAGATATCATTTTAAAGCAAATTTAATACTTATTTCTATACAAAAAACAAAATCCATATATTTGGAACACAAAAAAATTAAGCTTCAATAATTATAACGATGCATTAGATACTGCTGATTGCACTGAGTTATCAGCACTTAGTAGGGTAGCCTTTATTTTTTATTACAGCTTCACAGCGACCTTTCATTCAGCTGGTGCTAGTTTTAAGCTCTTCCTTCATTATTACACGACGCCAGAAAACAATTATAACCTTGATTAGTTCCCTTTTATTTGACGCCCGCCTTATTCGTACAAGAGTTTTCAAATGGTGTCACAAGTTCTCAATAATATTGAGGTTAAGAGTTTCCTGACCATGACAACAATTCAGTGCACTTTAGACTAAATTACTCCTTCGATATTTTTGCTGTGTGGAATGGAGCAGAATCCTACTGAAAAATAAATGAAGCATTGTTGGGAAAGAGATCCCTGACGTAAGTTTTGGTTCTAGAATAGTGTCAACGTTCTTTCTTGCATTCAGTGTCCCATCGATTATATGAAGGTGACCAATACCGTCTGTTGACAAGCATGGCCATATCATAACACTAACTGGGTTTTTCATAGTTACCTGAATGCAGTCAGAATGTAGCTCTTCTCGTATTCTACGTTTTACATATTTTCGCCATCGCTACCGAATAACAATATCTTAGTTTCATCACTCCATATAACTTGTGACCACTGGTCATCTGTCCAATTAATGTGTTCCTTTGCCAACACTAGTGTTTTTTGTGGTGCTGTAAACTGAGATAGGCTTTTGTCGTGGAATTCTACCTTTTAGTCCAACATATGATAACCTTCTCCTGATTGTACTTGAACTGATAGAAACACCAGCATCATTCAGTACGCTTCTGATGGCCGCTGATGACACTCTTCTATCTTGGAGACATAGTCTTTTTATTCTTCTGTCATCGACAGATGTGGTGCATCATTTTCGGCCTTTTGTGCTTTTTAAAAATTATTATTTGTCTCCTGATATCGAAACAAATCTTTCCAAATGTAGTCACTGTAGTAGAACTCCAGATGTAGTCACTGAACCACTCAATTGTCGTTAAAATTCAGCATAGGAAAGACCACATTCTTGTAACACAATAACCTTAACTCTCATTATAGGTGTTCAGTATACTCTTTTATTTGATGTCATTGCTTCTTGACAAAATATTAAAAACTATTTACAAAAATTCATACTAATATATTAAAACAAATAACAGAAATTCCTAATTGTAATTTGATTGCATGAAAACAGTTTTACATTCTACAGAACAAAGCCCAATAATGACCTGTTCCAACTTTATGCATGATGTCAGCTTCTTCTGGCAGTTACTAAACATTTGATTGGTTTCCAGAAGTTATTGGCCAGGAAAGTTAGAAAGTACAATCAACTGCATCACTGTGTTTGTTTTTCAGATTAACATAAGTATAACTTTTTTTGTGTTAAAATTATTTGAAATTTGTTTTTTGCATTGAAATTAGTATTAAATTCTCTGTAAAATAATATATAAGAGTTTGCAATTTGTGAAGCATAACATTTTCTATAAGCATAGAAACTTAGAAAACAAAAAAAATTCCAAAAGTGTCCACAACCATTATATATGTATATAAAAACAAATAAATAAATAAATCTAAATGTGTGTGTGTGTATTATACATATATATATACATCTGGGATATTCCGATTCATGTGTTTTACTTACTGTACTGTTTAAAAAAAAAAAAAACACAACAACAAAAACAACAAAATGTTTTTACAACAAAAGGTGCTGGCACCCTGTCTTCCAGCACAGTTTCTGTTATAATGTACAAGCGACTGTCTTTAAGATTGCTGTAAAATTTCTCAATTCTGGTGAAAGTTGCGTTGCTATTATTTGCGTGGTATCACAGGAAGAATTTGATTTGTTTACTTTACTTGTTGCTTGCAATCGCTTTCTCAGTATCGGTGCTTGAATTAAACTTTACAGCATCGGTGGTAGAAAAATTACAACATAATGCGCAGGAAATATAACAGCATTTTTTAACAGTGTGTAACCAAATACTGTTTATATAGTTTAAATCAACATAGTTGAAAGACTCTTAGTACCATTAATAAAAAAATTTCCTCGGAAGCTCATTCTTTGAGGTAAAACTTCGTTTATATTCCAGTTCATGCATACACGATAATAGCAATCCCACAGGAGACTACGTAAACCCATATTTTTTGTTATCGCACATGACAGGGTTATTAGAGCAGGCTAAAATATCTAAGAAGCGGAACATTTGGGTGGCGCACCGCACATATTTTGTTAAAAATCTGCTATATTTTTCAGCAAATATTGCAGCTATCTAACTGGGAGCATAATTTTATTTTATTTTATTTTTGGTTAAAAAACTCTTCCTTAATGTGTGCACAATAACCTTGCGATTCCCAGACCTTAACCAAAAACGAACTAGAATTTCCTTAACTTAGAAAATTTCCCCTTAAAGTTACTCTCTCATTTGAATGACAAAAGTAATGAATTTTGTGCTGGGAAACCAAATAACAAGGTGCTAAAATGTTTTTTTTTTTTTTTTTTTATTATTATTATTATAAGATTTAAAGTCAGAAAAATAGGACTTGGGATTTAAATTTAACATTTTAAAATTTAAGTATAATGTTGATTTTAAAGCGTTTTTCTTTCCTATCCCTTCTTACACAGGCTATATAAATATATAAATACATGTTTGTGTGCTGTTTGAAAAAACTTCATCTATTATATACAGGCTAATTTGGGAGCCATATATTACTATAAGGCATAAAAAATATTGGTTATTATTGAACATATTTTATTTGTTTAATAATATTGTGAAAAATCATAAAATATTTTCTAAGAAAAAATATATAAGTAAATATTCTTTTTGTTCAATAGTACCAGTTTCAATTTTCTATTACATGTGCGAGGGAATTTAATATTTCCCGACTTCCGTGACTAGAGAATTAATCTTTCTGGCATTAAATCTGTTAGCTTACAATAAATTATTCCTTTACATTTATTTCGTAATATATTAAAGCTGTTCATTTTATTCCATTTACCTGCGGCTATTTTCTCCTAATTAAATATATTTCTTTATATATATATAACTAACTAAAGTACCCGGCGTTGCTAGGAATTTTAAGAATGTTTGTTTTGAAAAATAAACTTTAAAATTAAACATACAATATAAAACAAACAATAAGAAAAAAACAAAGCCACCTTTATTTCAGTTGTTCACTAAGTATGAGCTCTATGGACCTAAACCTTTGTGAAAATTCTAATATACACGCATACACATACATATATACCTGGGACAGATTAAAAAAATTGTGAAACAAATTCAGAGAACCTCAAAATTTTAAAATATGCCAATATTTCCATAATCGGTTTTTTATTATGTTTCAATGTGTTTTTTCACACTCATATGACGTTATATATTCATCTGCTGATGTCCATTATAGTAGCGTAGTGGTCAGCACGCCTGCCTGCCACGATACAGGTCGCGAGTTCAGCTTCCGGTTGGGCGAGGTTCAATCAGCCTTTCATTCCTTCGGGGTCGATAAAATGAGTACCGAGCTTGCTTGGGAACTAAACACCGAGGGCCTCGCGTTGGGTTGACCACTCGGCCGGGGCACATGCTGCATAGCACCTCGGGTCCAGGGGTCAAGTAAACCTGAGTTGGGCACTCTAGGCTCTGATCCTTCATGGATCCTACAGCCGCTGGTTTATTTTTTAGTTTTTAGACGTCCATTATATTTCCAATGTGACGTAATATTCAACTTTTTTTTTTTATTTTTTTTTTATTCCTCAAACTGTATCTGCCATTTGCATATTTCACGTGGAGATCTTGCAATAGAAAAGTTATGACACAATATTCAGTTTTTTTTTTTTTTTTTTTTTCCATCAAAGTAATTATTTCATTTGCATTTTTCACGTGACAATCTTGCAATGGAAAGGTAATTGTTGTGGTAAGAATTTTATTGTGGAATTTTTAATTGTTGGCAACTGCTATAACAAAAAATGTTTAAATTTGATAGAAATTGCTGTTAAATTGGTGGGTTTTTTTAATTAAAAATTAACTATTAATTATATGGATTCCGGATTACTTTAGTTGATTCGGCAGCGTTTTTATACAGATGTACGTAAAATTTCACAAGTCTGTATTCCAAACTGCGGATTTGTTTAGAATTATAGACAGAGAGACCAGTTTTCATTTTTATATATCAGATAACTCCAGTTACTTACTGAACTCACGAAGAATATCCAATATTTGTTTCTATAAATATCAAACGTAACTACGTATTTAAAGAGACGTATCATGTATTTTTAAGAAAATTGTTTGGAGAAATGTCTGGAGACTTTAAAATTTAAATTAGGTATGAACTGAATATTTATTTCTGAATTATAAAATTTATGAATTTTATATTTGTAAGTGAAAATACTATGTTTCCGTAAATAACACTTTAATACTTGAAAAATTTAATTTCTTTCAAAATATTCGAATATTGTAAATTATGTAAATACAAACACTCACGAAATATTTTATGCATTAAAATTACATTATAATAGTGTCATAAATGGATTTTTATTCAATATTTTATTTCCCTAGTGCTATTGCGTAAATAATTTTTAGGAACGTTATCCCTTATCTCAAGATAAGTTATTCCTTACAATTTAATTTCTTGTAAAATATCTCAGTTGCTTTTACTCGGGTTACCGCCGAAGTTTTACTCATAATCAAATATTTTTCTCATTTTTAGATCCTCTAAGGATTGATGAAGGTCATTGAGAATATACTTCATAGATTTGAAAGAATCTCAAACAAGTTGTTCATTGATAGAGATTTTTTTTTCTCGCAAATTGTGCTTATTAGAATTTTGTGGTATTAGAATTTTGAAATTCGAATTAGTTTTCAAAATATTAATTTTTATCTAATTTTATATACTTTTCTCTAATGATGGCAACTCAAATTTTAATCATAACAGATATTTTTTTTTCATATTTTAGAAAAGGTTATTATTTTAAACTAATTTGGCGACCAATTTGGCCCCACTTAAATGTATGCTAAAAAATGTATCATGTTACTTTTATTCATAATTCAATTTGTATTTCATTATCATTTTATTTAATACAAAAGATTCATTTAAAACTGAAACATTTAAAATAAATGGCTTTCACTTCTTTTTTTTTTTTTTTTTTTTTTTTTTTTTTTTTTTTTTTTAACGAAACGAAAAGAGAAATTTTAGGCACAGATGTCATATACGCAACTCTGTACCTAATTGGCACCAAAATGGCGTTATTTTGCCTGACAAGGTAACCCGGCTATTGTTGCTTATTCATTAATAAATGTTTATTTACATTTATTTTATTTTATAAAAAAAAAATTTTATAAATTGTTTTGTTCTATAGTTCTTATTTTTTTTTTATTTATTGTTATTTCATTTTAAAAACAACACAAAATAATTTGTATACATATGTATATTTGTATATATGTGTATTCGAAAACGAGGCTTTTGCCAAATTGTCGTAAAAAAAATGCTCGCCAAACCAGGTGCGTATATGACAATACAACAAATCATGACATTTAATTTCAACTTCAAAGCAATGTTTTAATGGTACTAGTTCTCCCGTCGACCAATTTCGCCAAATTATATAAATCGCCAACTTATACAAATTGACTTTTATTTTTTATTTTAAATAACAAAAGAAGAAATAAATTAGCATAACATTAATAAAAATACAAATGAAACGTCGAAATAAAAATTATTTGATGGCGTAAACAAGTGTAACTTCCTAGTCAAGTGAACGTGACATTTACGATAAACCATTATTGGCATTTCATCTTATAGTTTAGCAACAGATTTTAGCTATGGCAGGCAACAGATTGTGAATCAAACACGAAAACAACCGTTGGATGTCTTAACAGCAACTGATTCTGCCTTAATTTTTTGCAATCAAAGAGCATTGAATGGAAACCCGTTTACAGGGAGATCGCTACGGGTTTTTCAGTATAATTCAATCTTCTCTAATATTTTAAAAGTCCTTCCGGCCAGTGCCGGGAGGAAGAGGTAGCTTTCATAATCCTTATTTAAAAAAAGACAACTTATATCATGCAAACACACGAAACTCAATTTAGTGGAAACCGAATATAGGAGATTCAATACTAATTTTTATCAATATAATGAATGAGAATTTCGCGAAATTAGTCAGCTTTATCCAAGCTGCTTTTCTTTAAAGTAACTTATATTTGGCTGCCAAATTCGGCAATTTCTTAAAGTGCCTGTCATTTTAAGACAACATGGTGGATGAGGCTAAGCAGTGAACTTGGTCGAGACCTTAGTAATTGCTGTGCACCTCACTCACATCGGAATCGGTTAATATATAGGAGTGCTGTCGCATGCAAAAAATCAGATTTTTCAAAATGTCACCCACAATAGAAATTGAAACTGCTATATCTGAGCCATTTTTTAAGGTAAAGACAAACAAAAAATACTTCTGAATCCTTATATCAAGATCAAATACTTAAGAAAGAAATCTTTTTCAATTTCTAATTTTTTTGCACCTCACTTTAAATATATACATATATTTTTTAATTTAATGGCCGCCATTTTGAAACAAGATGGCTGATGAATCTGGCCAGCGAACTTGGTCGAGGTGTTGATGTATACTATCCACATGCCTTCTTACATCGAAACAGGCGAATACGTGTGTTATCGCGTGACAAATACAAGATCGTTTCAAAATGTTAGCCATGCTAGAAATTCAAAGTGCTATAAATCAACCATTTTTTAAGGTATCAACAAAAGAACAAATTTTCAGAAACAAAAACTGCTCCGGAATCTTTGTATCAAGGCCAAACACATAAAAAAAATCTTTTTCATTTTCCAATTTTTTAATACCTCATTTTGAATTTTAAATTTAATTTTTTTTAAAATGGCAACCCTTTTGAAACAAGATGGCGAATGAAGCTGGCCAACGAACTCGGTCGAGACATTGGTGTGTACTATGTACAGACCAAGTTACATTCAAATAGGTTCATAAATACGCCTGTTATCGCGTGACAAAAACCAGGTCGTTTTAAAATGTCAGCCACAAGAGAAACTCAAAATGCTATTACTCAGCCATTTTTTTTAGATATAGACGAAAGAAAAACTGTTCCGGAATCTTTGTATTAAGGTCAAACACATACAAAAAAAATCTTTTTCATTTTCCGATTTTTTGGTATCTCATTTAATTTTTTTAATTTTTTAATTTTTTTAAATGGCCGCCATTTTGAAACAAGATGGCGGATGAAGCTGGCCAACGAACTCGGTCGAGATATTTGTATGTACTATGTACACACCAAGGTACATCCAAGTCGGTTCATAAATACGCCTGTTATTACGTGAGAAAAATCAGGACGTTTCAAAATGTCAGCCACGCTAGAAATTCAAAATGCTATAACTCAGCCATTTCATAAGATATAGACGAAACAAATACTGCTCCGGAATCTTTTTATCAAGGTCAAACACATAAGAAGAAAATATTTTTTCAATTTTCAATTTTTGGTACCACATTTCAAATTAAAATTTTTCTTAAAAATTTAAATGGCCGCCATTTTTAAACAAGATGGCGGGTGAAGCTGGCCAACGAACCCGGTCGAGACATTAGTATGTACTATGTATAAACGAAGTTACATCCAAATCGGTTCATAAATACGCCTTTTATCGTGTGACAAAATTCAGGACGTTTCAAAATGTCAGCCACGCTAGAAATTCAAAATGCTATAACTCAGCCATTTTTTAAGATATAGACGAAACAAAAACTGCTCCGAAATCTTTGTATAAAGGTCAAATACATAAGAAAAAAATATTTTTCCATTTTCAATTTTTTGGTACCACATTTCAAATTTTAAATTTAAAAAAAAAATTAAATGGCCGCCATTTTGAAACAAAATGGCGGATGAAGCTGGCCAACGAACTCGGTCGAGAGATTGGTATGTACTATGTACACACCGAATTACATCCAAATCGGTTCATAAATACTCCTTTTATCGCGTGACAAAATTCAGGACGTTTCAAAATGTCAGCCACGCTAGAAATTCAAAATGCTATAACTCAGCCATTTTTTAAGATATAGACGAAACAAAAACTGCTCCGGAATCTTTGTATAAAGGTCAAATACATAATAAAAAATATTTTTCCATTTTTAATTTTTTGGTAACACATTTCAAGTTTTAATTTTTTTTTTAAATTTTAAATGGCCGCCATTTTGAAACAAAACGGCGGATGAAGCTGGCCAACGAACTCGGTCGAGACATTGGTATGTACTATGTACACACCGAATTACATCGAAATCGGTTCATAATTACGGGAGTTACAGTGTGACATAGGTCAGATATATATATATATATATATATATATATATATATATCAATTGTGAACGGAGGGTGGTTTCGGGGTCTGGGGGTCATGATCGATGAAAATATACCAAAATTTTATGAAATCGCTTTCCTCCGAACGGCTGCAATAGGTAGCTTTTTTGTAAAGAAAGCTACCTAAAAACCCATCAAATTAGCGTGCTTTTAGATTCTGCAGTTTCTGAACGGGGGTTGGCGAGCGTACCTTGCAGGGGGCAGAGCCCCTAGCTTAAATATAATTTTATTTTTGTTTTATGATTAAAATATTACTTTTGATTAAAAAAATAAAGCGAAAGATTTCCATTCATGTTTACATTACACTTGACAAATGGAAGTATACTTTGAAATTGCCAGATAAATTTTATTTTGATAAATACTGTAATATTTTCTCTTATTGTATTTTTTACATTTTACTTTTACTTTTCAAAAGGAGTATTAACATGCATAAGTAACTTAGAGCGAAAAAACATTTTTAAAACCTTAATTCTTTCGTTACAATAGTGTTTGAAGTCAACAAATAAACGTATAAATATGTTCAATTGAGCTAGGAAGAGCTGCAGCTTTACTAACCGGTCATGGTCCATTTGGTTCATACCTCTTTGGTGCCCTTTCTTCTCTATGTAAGTGCGGCGATGTTGTAGTTGCCTCTCATTACTTCAATAATTGTACTTTAACAACTCGCTGGCATATTTGCCGTCCTCCTGTTCTTCGAGATGTTTGGCTAGCAAATATTTTATCCCCCAGACTTTGCTCTTAAAGCTTAAAAACATCTTATTCTTCCTATGTGACCTTTCAATTTTACTCCATCACTGAGAGAGGGGTTTGGATTTCCCCTTATTCAGTGCCCAATGTCGCTTCACACTAGCTTTGTATAATATTGCCTTACTTTGTATGATATTCTACTACTTAATGTTCTTATTGTCGTTTTACAAATTTTGATACTGTAAAGTCTATTTACTTTTCATATATACCATTCCGCCATCTGTCGCTCGTATTGGCGGGTTGCTGTTCAGCTCAATTTCGTATTATTTTAAGACCTGAATAAAGGGTACTGTGAGGGACATTTATGCTCCACAGACTTAATTCCTAATCTGAGCAGTCTCTCTCGGGCAGTAAACTTGAAAGACGTTATATTGCATTATGAATGGCTAAAACCGTAAATAAAACTATAAAAATACCATAACGTTCTGCAAAAATACATTATTTTAACGAGAACTTTAAGTTAATTGTTTTTCTTTTAGTACTTATTGTGTGCATTAAAAATGTGTTATTGTCAATTAATTATAACTCTTCTTAATTTAATATATGTACAGTACTTTGGAAAAATTTATTAGTTTAATACGAAATCAAATACTGATTTAAAAAACTAAAGATGTATTACAAAACATAATAACAGTTAATATTATAGTTTAATATTCTGTGAAATAAAATAATGTTTTTTGAATGACGAATAGATAGGTACATGTGTTACAGGTTACAGATTGTCATTTTAAACATAAAAAAAAAACACAGTAAATGTGCCGTGACCGTATCTAGACCGTACCAGCCCTGACCGTACCTAGTTTTTTAATAGATAAACAGAAAATAAGAACTGTCTATCTATCATTCGATGTTTCATGTAATTGTTACTTTGTAAAGATGCTATCATTTATTTAATTCGATACTTTTTTTTTACCGAATTTGTTTCTTTCTATAAAAATAGTTAAATTATATATGACTTTTGTAATCGATTTTTTAGTAACTTCCTGGTTGGCTACAATAATCAAAATCCTTTAGGCCCGTACCGGGAGGAAAAGGTATTTTTCTATTCATTTACTATACAAAATTCTATATTATTCAATGTTATTCACCATACAAGCTTTTAAGTTGTTATCCACCATACCACATACCACAAAATAATAATAATAATAACACACACATATACATATGAAAGGATAAAAATAAATAAATAAAAATAAACCCCTTTTTAAAAAATAAACCTTTTTAAAAATTCAAATTTAAATTAATTTTTAAATCAGGGAACCCATCTTATTTTTTATAGACTCTTAAATAAAATAATTAAAAACAGTTACTCATCATAAAAATCTTTGACACTAATTGGTATTTATGAAAAAGAATTGGAAAAGAAATTACCTTTTGTTGACATAATACACTTATATTAAACTCCTTATAAAAGTAATAAATGTGTCATAAACCGAGAAGTAATCAAATTTTAAACAGCAAAGGATTAATTTCAAAGCAAAAAATCAAAGTAAATATGTTGAGAATATAAATTTAAATTAGTGTCAAAGTATAAAATTTATAGGAGATAAATCGTAATTAGCTTTTATCTGATGGACAGCTCATACTATGATTACCCCGTAAATAATATGTAACATTAAAATTAGAATTAGCTATCTGTTGTACAATCATATAAGACCAGACTCTTGTCTCCATAAAAAACAGTTATAAAAAAGGTAATGCACCAACCATGAGAGGACAACCCCCCACCCGTACTTTGATGCTTCTGCCCTCTGCTCGAAAAAGTAAAAACTAGCTTATGAAAAGTAGAGTGCAGGGGAAGAGACACGCGGATAACAATGAATACTCTGATGAATATCATTCATGAATAGAGAGCTTTTGCTCTTACTAACTCCAAAGTGCCTGACTTTCTGTGAGATCATGTAATATTAGTGAAAATAAAGTCAGGTTCAGGACAAAGCTGCATCATCTTCTTTTAACGCCATTACTATAATCACATACAATGAAGTAAAGCAGATTCATTTCATATATATATGGTATATAACAATTACTTTAGCGTTAAACCGTATATGCAGCCGCTTATTAGCTGTTCAAAAACAAAAATAGCTGATGTTAATGGTGATTATACGTGTGAATAATTTAAACTTAGAAACGCATTATGCATCTTTATAAATTCTTTACACGAAATGGAGGATACGACAAACTTGGACTTTCTATATATTGGTACTGTTAACATAAAAAAATACATTCTAGTAATTAGAAATGTTTTTACTTTTTCTTTTACGTTTAAATTTAGAACACTGAAGATTTTTTTCTAAAACACGCAATCTAATAAAATATTGAAAAATAATATATCTGCTAACGTATAACGCAACAAAAATAAGTCATCTAACCTGAATTCATTTACCATAGAATTTTTGTCAGAGAAAATACCATAAATCTGTTTCAAAATGAAATGAAGCAAGTCGCTTGATTCGATTTAAAAACACAAAACTCGAACAAACAGAAAAAAATTCTTTGCGGATTACTCACAAAAAAAGACGAAGGAGAAAAAAAAAATCACATTTTTACTGTTTGTGTGCTGTATTTTATATACCAGTATATATACCAGAAAATATCTTTTTTAACTTTTGTGTTTGAATACGAAAAGGAAAAAGGATTATTTTTCATCTAGCTTTATTCTTAATAATATGTCAACATCGTATGAATCAAGTGAGACATAATATAAAAGTGCGTCAAGCAAAGAGAGAAAAAGGCGAAAAAATAATCAGCGTTATAAACGGTAAGTAGAACTATTATTGTATGAATACAATGAAAATATAAACGGCGAAATTCTTAATAACTAGTTGGATGTGCCGATCCAAAAACTTTCATATATCTCATGCGTCTTAATCTTTCAAAAAGTAGCTACAAATGTTTAATACATCAATATTATATTTTAATACTAGACAAACTTAGATTTTCATCTTGAATTTCTGCTTCAGACAATTAATCGGTGTAAAAACGAGTTAATATCGTTCAGGATATTTAATAATAATAATATTCTCTTGTACGTCAGCTTTTTGAAAGTTGCCGGCTTAGCAGCATGCGAAGTACAGTCGTGGAAAAAAAAAAGTAAACACCCCCTACTAACTCCGCAACAAATTATCGTAGAAGAAAGTTACTGGTTCCGAACGATTTTAAATAAATTCTACTTTTAAATGATGTATATAAAATTTGCTTAGGGGGCCATCTACATATTAAAACGAACCCAAACTTTATTTTTTTCAATAGCAATACCCGATTCTGACAGCATAAATGAACTCTACACCCATCAAATAGCCTAAAAACAAATTTTTATGCAATTCGTACCATAAGTTTCCGAGAAATTAATTATTTTAAAACGAGCGTATTTTAAGGGCTGTATCCAAATTGAAGTTGGGTTCTCGATTGCTAACCGAGAGAGCCGCCTTCTTGATCAAGGCACCTTAAGCACCACTCAAGCAGTCAATGAAGTCTGTTAGATAACAAGGCAGCAGAAGAAATTTTAAAATATCTACTCACTATAATCATAGACGGCCTCTTAAACCATCATTTTGCCGTTTTTTAAGCATAATTTGAAAACTACTTGGAAGAAAAATGTAAAATCTGGGATTTTCATAAAGCAGGACTTAATAAATCTGAATCCATCAAAAAAATTGTAGGTTGCAATTCATAATTTTTTCGAATATTAATTTTATAATTCATAATTCATATCATAAAATTATAAAAATTGCAAATTCAGCGTATTTATGTTTGGGCACATTAGTTTTATTTGTAAACAAAAAATTAGCACATTAGGAGCATAATTTCAGAAGATATAAATAAAAATATGAAAATGTAATTAACATTAGAAGCACTAAATTTTGAATGTTTATAATTCAAAAACTTATCATTCAAATGACTTGAAATTTGGTGTCTAGGCATATTTTGAACCGAAGATTTGAAATATCTCGTTAAAATTGGGTATTGCTATTGAAAAAAATTAGGTTTGGGTTCGTTTTAATATGTAGATGACCCCCTAAGCAAATTTTATATACGTAATTTAAAAGTAGATTTTATTTCAAATCGTTCGGTACCAGTAACTTCCGTCTACGATAATTTGTTGAAGAGTTAGTAGGGGGTGTTTACTTTTTTTTTCCACGACTGTATCTATCACTGCACGAACCAGGGATATACAACAGAACCACGAAAAATAGATAAAATTACACAAAAATCGCTATTACAGTGCCTGCTCCCACTCCCCGTCGTGCAGTATAAATATTTCCGAATTCAAGGAGAACCTGCTTGCCATAACCAAAAACATATACACAGGGTCGTACTGGCCCACCGGGCAACGAGGCAAATGCCCGGTGCGCCCACCGTCACTTTTTTTTTTTTTTAAGCACACTTAAATTTGTGCATTCTGAAAGGCATAAAATTTTCAAAGATTTTCATTTAGAAAATTAAAAAGTAATGCTTTTTATTTTTTAAAGTATAGCATAAGCAAACTATGTGTGATCAAAGACAATTAGATAACCCAATTTCGAGATAGCATAAGTTATCGACAATCAGATATGCCATTGTTACACATGGTACCCTGGACCAGTTTCAAAGCCTGTACTAATGTGCCTCTGTAAAAATGATTTTCAAAAAACTATTATCGCGTTTTTCTAATCGTGGCGCCCTTGGACAGATTTTTTTCAGCGCCTCTGTAAAAATAAATTTAAAAAAAATTATATCGTGTTTTTATAATCATGGCGCCCTGGGCCAGACTTTTTCGGCGTCTCTGTAAAAAAAAGTTAAAAAAAACTAATATCGTGTTTTTGTAATCATGGCGCCTTTGGTCAGATACTTTTCAGTGCCTCCGTAAAAATGCCCTTCAAAAAGCTATTACCGTGTTTTTCTGGCGCCCTTGGTCAGATTTCTTTTCAGTGCCTCAGCCTCTGTAAAAATGCCTTTCAAAAAACTATTATCGTGTTTCTCTAATCATGGTGCCCTAGGACAGATTTTTTTCAGGGCCTCTGTAAAAATGCTTTTTAAAAAACTATTATTGTGTTTTTCTAATCATGGCGCCCTTGGACAAATTTTTTTCAGCACCTCTGTAAAAATAAATTTCAAAAAACTATATCGTGTTTTTGTAATCATGGCGCCCTTGTCAGATATTTTTCAGCGCCTGTGTAAAAATGCCTTTCAAAAAGCTATTACCGTGTTTTTCTAATCATGGTGCCCGTGGTCAGATTTTTTTCAGCGCCTCTGTGAAAATGCCTTTCAAAAAACTATTATCGTGTTTCTCCAATCATGACGCCCTTGGACAGATTTTTTCAGCGCCTCTGTAAAAATAAGTTTAAAAAAACTAATATCGTGTTTTTGTAATCATGGCGCCTTTGGTCAGGTACTTTTCAGCGCCTCTGTAAAAATGCCCTTCAAAAAGCTATTACCGTGTTTTTGTAATCATGGCGCCCTTTGTCAGATTTTTTTTCAGCGCCTCTGTAAAAATGCCTTTCAAAAAACTATTATCGTGTTTATCTAATCATGGCGCCCTTGGACAGATTTTTTTTCAGCGCCTCTGTAAAAATGCTTTTTAAAAAACTATTATCGTGTTTTTCTAATCATGGCGCCCTTGAACAAATTTTTTTCAGCGCCTCTGTAAAAAATAATTTCAAAAAACTAATATCGTGCTTTTGTAATCATGGCGCCCTTGTCAGATATTTTTCAGCGCCTCTGTAAAAATAAGTTTAAAAAAACTATTATTGTGTTTTTCTAATCATGGCGCCCTTGGACAAATTTTTTTCAGCACCTCTGTAAAAATAAATTTCAAAAAACTATATCGTGTTTTTCTAATCATGGCGCCCTTGGTCAGATTTTTTTCAACGCCTCTGTGAAAATGCCTTTTAAAACACTATTATCGTGTTTCTCTAATCATGGTGCCATTGGACAGATTTTTTCAGTGCCTCTGTAAAAATAACTTTAAAAAAACTAATATCGTGTTTTTGTAAACATGGCGCCCTTGGTCAGATTTTTTTTCAGCGCCTGTGTAAAAATAAATTTCTAAAAACTAATATCGAATTTTTGTAGCCATGGTAATGTAGCCTTGGCCAGATTTATTTTCAGCGCCTCTGTAAAAATAACTTTAAAAAACTAATATCGTGTTTTTGTAATGATGGCGACCTTGGTCAGATTTTTTTAGCGCCTCTGTAAAAATAACGTTCAAAGAACTACTATCGTGTTTTTGTAATAGCACTCCCCCCCCCCCCCACACACACACACTCCCCACAAACACACACATAAATTTAAATTGATGCTTTTAATTCTACTAAAGTGCACAGCTAAAGTGGAGCATTTCATAATTTCTTAATGATAATATAAGTTAGACCGCCAAGACTAATTCTTCACAAGATTTTGCAATGGAAACTTATGTAAATTTTGCTTTTGAAAGAAAAAAATGTTAATTTTTCATATTCATTTAAAAATTCGATAATATTTTTAGCATCCGAAAATGCCAATATCTAAAAACGTTTTTAACCGCATCTGCTTAATCACTTTAAACTTCAAACACCACCCCGATTTATAAATTGAAAAATACACATGTAATTAAAATAAATAGATAAACCACTAAAATTGTAAAAGTCGTTTTACAAAAGAATGGATGAATATAAGTAAAGAGAAGCGCACATGTGTTTCTCATCAGTTTTCAAGGCTGTTAGTCAATAACGTGGGAGTTCCTAAGAAGACAAATTACCATTTCGGCGGCTTTTCAAATTAACTAGATACGAGCTCTATAGATACCCAGGTTTCTGTAGTAATATCAGATGTGACAATTTTTATTGATTATACCGTATTCTTAGATTTCAGGAGCTCTGTATCTTTCTGGAGAAAATAGAAATCGGATGTGGAGGTATTTTGCCATCGCTATATAATAAAAGCTAGTGTAACGCTGGGCGGGGCGAATCCATCAATCTTACCAGTCTCCCAGGAAGAGACTCAAGGGATAACGGATCCATTCCCCCATTGGTTGACAAGAAACAAGAATCCCGCGATTACTTCTCAAGGTTACAAGTCCTGATAATTGAGCAGTAGTAGACACTTCTTCTTAACAAATCAGTGCAAGGCACATCGCATTACACCACCAAAATAAATCTCCAAGTGTCACTTGAGATTATTTCAAGTATTAAGTTGCAATCATACTAAATTTTCTTTGCGACATGTAAGGAATTTTAATTTATTTCTCATATAAAGTGATTCACGGATAACAATGATATGGTATTTTTAAAAAATCCTTTTTTTCCTGCAAAAAATTGATAAAACTGACTTTCTTTTAAAAAAGTAATCAATTTAAATATTTTAGGCTTATTATTTTGTAACTTATTTTTAAATTACATATTACTTATATTTTCCTTTTCTATATACAAGTGTACGTAAATTTAAACTTAAAAAAAAAAAAAAAAAAAAAAAAAAAAAAATCAAACATATTCCATATTTTAAAAGTAAAAAATTAATATTTATACGAAAAGTAAAATTAATAATTTTTGATTTATAGCTTTGCATCAGGAGGACAGAAGCTTAGGGGATTTGACGGTTGGGATTCAACCCGAGATACTTATTTATTAATCAATATACATATTTAAAAAAAGGGGGAGGAAGGGGGTGTAAACGATAAAATACAATTTCAAAGTGTTATTTAAAAAAATAGTATTATTTCAATAGTTGCAGCAGACTGTTTTAATTACGCACTTTTATTGCATATTTATTAAATTTTTGTTTTATTAAGAAATCTTAATTTTGTTATAGTAGTATTTTAGCCGGAAAACCTGGTTTACCCAGAAATATTGTAAATGCTAATTGTGTGTTTATTAGAACATAAACTAGCCGAACTTTGCTCATCTAAACGCTTCCATATTGTCAATTATTTTTTTATCAGTTTTTCAAGTTTTAAGTGAAAAACACAATTTTTACCCACCGTCCTAGGACGGGCATTTACACTAGTGAGATACTAATTAACATACGACACACGCTCGGCGTACAGGCCTCTGCGCAGAAAGAATAGTTAAAAACGAAAAAATAAAATATTGAATTAAGCAACTGTTATAGCAGTTTTATAATGTTTTGTGTAATAATACAAGTGGTGTATTACACAAAATTCCTCCTCAGTCGAGAATTATTAATTTTTTACATCTTTTTAGCTGTCCAAAACTTTTGACGACATTATTAAATAATTTTCATTGATACATACATAAAATTTTTAAAAATTCCCATTAAGGTGAAAACGAAAAATAACTTTGCCAATAAGCCTTATAATTTTTTAGACACATTTCTTTTTTTTTCAAGATATCGAGTAAAAAATAACTGGAAAATAATGAACACATATAAGCGTGTGGTAGGATAAAAACGTGTTATTCTTCTTCTTTTCAATTTTTTTCCACATTACCCAATTCAGGGGGCTGGTCACTCAGCTTCCGATTTCCCCTCAATCATGTAAAGTCTGTGGGCATGGGATGCATTCGTCTATTTAAAATATCTCCTCGGGAAATTAATATTTTTAACTTCTATTTTTTGTGTACACTCCCTAAAAGATGTCTCTTTTTTTCCCCTTAGTTCTCAAAATATTTCTTAAGTATAGACTTAATTTTATAGGAAGTGTTAAAATTTTACTCACAGTTTACCCGTTTTTAACACATAAGATATTAAATTCAGCATGGATTTTAGAAATATTTTGAAAAATAAGAAAAAAAAGGAGGCATCCTTTAACCCCTTGGGGACTAGCGACCGGTATTCGTGCCGCATAAGGTGCTCAGAATCAGTTATTATTCTCACCAGTAAATGTTTCTGTTTTAAAATACCGGTGATAAAGGATTAAAAATTCTGTAAAAGACGCTCGTCCCGAAAGGGTTAAGAAAAGTACACAGAAAAAATATGTTAAAAATGTGAATTTCCCGAGAAGATAAATTAAATGAACGAATGCATAAAAAGTCCATAGACTTAACATTAAGGAAGAGAATTTCGAAGCTGAGTGACCAGACCCCTTAAGTATTTCTATTTTCTTTGACTTTGTTTTTTTATTTTGTAATACAATGCTTAAATATAATTTTGATACATATTACTTTTAAAATATGCAAATATATTTGAAGCTATTGCCGCTCTTCTGGTGCGGTTTTTTTTTTGTGCGTGTGAGTTGTGGCGACCATTGTAGTTTAAATTTGGCTTATCTGAAATTAAAATAAACAGTAATTTTTAATTAAATATGACTCCTTTAGTGACTAGACGAGGCAAAGGGTGAAATTATGAAAAGCTCTTTTTATTTATTTATTCATTTATATATATATATATATATATATATATATATATAAAGTGCTGATTATTTGAAGAGGGTATTCAACTTTTATCGTAGAAAAATACTGATTTTTGATTATTAAAAAAAAAGTTCTTAATGCACTGCATAATTATATAAGAAAAAAAAAAGCTGACAAAATTAGAAGTGAAACAATTCAGTATTATTAAAGTAATCGTGTCGTGGTCATCTATTTAAAAATGCAATTTTGAGAAAAACTAGTTTCAATTTTATGTTATGATTATAATAGAATGCTTATTGTATTTTTTTCTTTCTTTCCCCCCCCCTTTTTTTTTTACTTACCTAGAATCGTCTATTCCAGATTCTGGCCACATAAAGAAGTCTTAATTCCACTGATAAAGCCGCTAAAATAAAAATTCAATTTTCCGAAATTTATAAGTTATGATTACGTGTAAATCCTTAAAGCGGTTCTCAAAAAAATATTTTTTAAAGTTCAATAATGCGAAAATTTCTGCTCATTTACAAACATAAAATAGTGTTAGACAGAAACCGAATTTCGGTTACCTCCCTAGTTTCGATCGAAAACGAAAGCGAAACTGTTTTAAAAATAAATTCAAAGTAATTAACATAAACATACATATATGCATGTCATCTGAATAATGTTTTGCGTAGAAACGGCAGTACATAATAATTAATTAAAAGTTAATTTGATTGAAATAAAATTAATTAAATATAAGGTGCTATAAACATAAAAAATAATTTAATTTAAAAATAACGAATTTAATCAATATTAGTAATACCTTCTAGATTTATCCCCTTATACGTAAATACATAGCATGTGCGGCTCTTTGAATGGGAGTTTGGGGGAGCTAGGGAGGGGCAGTTATAGTAATACCGAATATTCGGCAGTATTTTCGCCGAAACTAAGATTTTGGGCGGAAAACGAAAATGAAACCGAATATTCGGCCAAACTCTACATAATAGAATGAGCCTTGCAGGCTTAGTTATTGGAGTGATTTGTAATACAATAGATTCTTTCTTTAAATTAATTACATCTTGAGTTAAATTGATTGTTGTCTCGTGACAAAAGTTTTCTTCCTCTTCCCACACTGTCGCGTCCGGAAATTTGGTTCAAAACGCCACCTTTGACAGCATTTTCTGAAAGATCTTTTGCTTTTCTCAAAAAATATAAAAGACAGTTCGATTACAAAGTTTCTGATGGGCAATAAAAAATAGCTTGTATTTTCGGTCACGTAAAGCAGTTAGCAGTTGTAATGAAATTTAATGAAAACCTTTAAAACAAAACTATCATGCAATAAAATTCAAGCAATACTACTTTTCAAAATAATACACATTCAACTTTTAAAGAATTATTACTTTTCCGAAGATTTTCTGCCCCCTCCCCTTCCTTCCTGCCTTGCGTACACACATGAATCGCGGTAAAAAAAAAAAGAACAAGATCTTCGAAAAACAGAAACAACTCCATTATTGGGCATAGCCTTTTTAAGTTTGCTCACTTCAAAGGAAACCAAAATACCTTATGTCCCAGGGAAAAGAGAGTACCGAAATCAGCCATCTATTGTCCAATCCACAGAAATTGGAAATGTATTCCTAATTTTCAACCGATAGCCGGTATAAATAAAGTGCCCCTGCCCCCTGATGTGAAATCTGCTTCGTTTCCCTCGTTCTATCCAGTGTTAAAGAACTACTCCGTCTTTATATTTGCCTGTGTCCTGAGTTATTTACTTATTTTTGTGTAATCTTAAATATTTTTCTTATAGTAAGCTTGTGCTTACTTTTAAAAAAATAGTGTACAGTGTTCAGTATTATAAAATATCATCACTATCACAGCTCAGATATGCTGATGTTGCATTTTCAGGGGTCTGTCCAGACTTTTCTCATAGGGTCCTGTTTTTGTGAAATTGTGAAGTTTTTCTTATATTTGTGAAAATTCATATCATAATTTTGTGAATTTGAAATTATCGATATATTCAGGTTCTATTATATCAGATTCTTCATATATAAAAAAGTTAAGCAATATGTTATTTGATGAGTTCAGCTGTTTGTTACAGGTCAGATTTTATTTTTAAATGATTAAATTTGTGCAAAGTTCAATTTGAAGTTGGAAAAATTCTTGAAAAATCTGTTTAAGAGAGAAATAATTTTGTGAAGGGTCCTGTTTAGGGATAAAAAGTTTTGTGAAAGGTCCTGTTTTGGGATAAAAATTTTGTGAAGGGTCCTGTTTTGGGAAAAAAAAAATTGTGACGGTTCTGATTTAGAACAAAAAATTTTTGTGATGAGTCCTTTAAAGAATCTAAAATTTTCCTAAACATATACCTGATCTTGCAGAACAAGGACTGTGAATTGTCCATGGAAAAGCAATATAAGGTAAGATTACTTATTATTAATTTTTTTTTTAATTGTGTCTCTTTCACAAGAGTGTTTATTAGTTTGAATTTTTGCGAAATCTTCAAAATTTGTCTAATGTATTTCTTTCATTTCTCTTTATAACTATTGCGAAAAAAAAAAAAAAAAAATCTGGGGTGAAAATTAAATGATATTTTTAATATTTCCCGAAATATGATTTATTTGTTGCTACGAACTAAATTGAATAACAGCGAAAATTGTCGTAATAATGTTAAAGACTATTTGTCTTTCATGCAATTTCAGACTATATATATATATTTAAACTGTTTAAATAGCGAGATTCAAACCAAACGCTTCTCTATGATATCTTTTTAATGTTGAAAAAATAAAGAAATAAAACATTTAAAAAAATAATTCACGTAAAATAGACGTCATTCTTGCCCTGAACAAAAATAATTTTTCTAAAATTTTTCACACCATAATTAGTATTTGTATCCGAGAGATTGTATTATATAAAATATTATTGAATTGTATAAAATAATGTTTTGCACTTTTGAGTTTTGACCCAACGGAATTGTTTTTGTTTCTTTTATTTTAATATTTTATTTTCCACTTGGAGATAATTGTATGGAGATTGTTATTCGGATATACGAGGTAAAATTTGAATTAACTCATTAAGGTGATCGGAATTCGAAAATAGAGATAGCTTTTTTAGAAAAGTGTGGTGGAAAAAAAACCCCTCTAAATTGGCAACACTGGTCTAACATCAGATTTTTTTTTTAAGTGCAATGTTTTGCGGGGAACTATTTTTGTGCATAATACATTTCTATAGTATAAAATACTAATTTGGGTGTCATAATTATTTTAGGAATAAAGTTTTCGCTATAGCAATATACTCGTATATATTTTTAAAGTCATTATTTATACATAATTTATATAGCATGTGTGTATGTGTGTGTATGTATATATATATATGTATGTATGTATATAAGTATTTGGCCCTTTTGTAAGGCAATCGGCGCCCTTTTTATCCATTTTGCCACCGCCCTCTCAGTTATGCCAGTACGACCCTGCATATACATGAAATATGAATCAGTTCTATACATAACTTCAAATGTATTTCGAATATACAATAACGACAATGGTTCAAAAATCGCTATAACAGAAACCCCTTCCGGCGGAATAACTTAAAGGTTGTCCTGCGTGCCATAACCAGAAACATGTAGATGGAATTACGTTGAATTATATGCATAACTTCATACAACTTTCGTTGGTAAAATGACGACACACGGACAAACAGGCAGTCAGACATTTTCTATAAACCTATTTTGGGGGATCTTTGACACCTTAAAAGTTTTTAATCCGCAGAAAACCTGATGTGAAAAAGCATTTTAATTACAATACTTTAATCTGGTATAGATAGAAGAAAGTAAAAAGTTTTTAAATTATGAACATTCTCAGTTTTCACGTCACAATGCAACCAATAGAGTTTTAAATACAGATTTTGATAATATAAATAAATTTTTTTCGGTTGAATAATATTAACAAGTCTAATGTATTGCACTCAATATACACTATACGTATATAATCGAGTAATTATAGGCGTAAATATAGCTGCACAATACGTAAGAAGCAGTAGCCAATTCAGGATTTTAAAGATTATTTTCATGTTAAAAACGCTATAAACGGTTAAGCGCTTAGAGGGTTCCGTACAATAAAAGTATCAATTATAAACTGTATTATTAAAAAAATAATAAGAAACTGTTAAAAAAAAAAAAAAAAAAAAAAAAAAAAAAAAAAAAAATACAACGTAGGGTTGGGAGTAGCTGTATATACTAAAAAAGTATGAATAGGTATGACATAAAAGTTGAAAGAGATATGAAGCCTAAATAATATCAAATATTGCTATTCTGTATAACTCTTTTTTAAATCATATCCTAATCTGTTTGTGAAGAACTTAATTCGGTACTGACAATAAAAGTAGCGCATATTTAAACTTCAGTTGACATTTCATAAATCTAAATTCGGCGTACTAATAATTCTCTTAAAGTGTAGCTCAAACAAAGCCATTGTTCAACGTTTAAACGTGCCATTGTTCTAATCGTGCTTCGAAAGGAAGTCGCAAAGCAGCTACGCCACCTTGGTCCGTATTCCGCCGTTTGGTTTTTCCAGATCGTTTTATAATTAACTTTTAAAGACACGGTAGGGGTATTGCGATATCTACTTAATGGAAACTAATCGCGATTCCCATAGTATTTATGCGATTAATTCAGATTAAATTAGTCTGTTTTTAACAATTTGACGTTTATTGCTTTTATACTGCTACTGGATATTACTATACACAAATATATCATTAGAAGATATTATCTGAGGTTTAAAAGCCGATGGAACATAGGGTACGCCGCCCTGTCATTATGTATGTCCAAATCGTCCCTGTCTTTAAAGGTTAATATCTCGCCTAATTACCAACGATTTTTTTCGAAAATCATTATCAAGAATGCTTTTTTTGTTCTTCCACGATAGGTATCTCCAACGCTTCTCAACACTTTTGCTCAATGCCTGCAAATCAAAATTTGTAAGTAACGGAAAATTGCGATTTTCTCAAAAACTATGTGACATAGAGTAATCGCTATAATTTTCCTGCAATGTTTAAATTGACGTCTACTACATCTAATTTTTTCACAATTTTAGTTTATTAGATTCAGGAATAGATATGCGGGGCGTACTTTTGCCCTACATTTTCAACGATATCTTTGAAAATATAATACCTAAACTTAAAGTAAATGTATTTTTGAGTTCAGCGTTACAAAAGCTTTCACGCGATACCCCACACGATAAACACTTTTTTTAAGTAACTCAATTAGCCCCACTACCTTTTTCATAAATATATTTGTGAATGTTTAATAATCTGTAAATATGTAGTCAATAGTCTTTATTACTTCTTCCAAGGAGAAATTTCCATGTTCCATAGCTTACGAGTAAAGTGGCCGTCACAGACGGACAGAGAGACACAGGAGTGATCTTATAATGATTCCGTTTTTACTTTTTAAGTACTGAATCCTAAAAAAAAAACATTAAAAATTAAGAATTTTTAAATTGGAAGTATAACCTTCATCAATTTTTGTTGAATGGATAATTTCCCATTACTTAATTTCCCTCATAATTTTATATTATCTTATACTAGAGACATTTTTTGAAGAATGATATGTATGATAATCAAAACTTCTATGAACACTAGTATCCACACCCCCCCCCCCCAAACAAAAAGCGCTTAAGTGAGTACACACTATATTGGTGAAGTTATTTTTACTAAAAATTTTCAGAATAAATCCTGTTTATATCTCAACTTGAAAAGCATGCTTGATGAATGCTTTTTTAATGAATATTTACTTCTTAAATGTAATATTTAAATTTGCATTGAACGAACTTACTCTAAAATAATTTCATATAAGGTACCTGTATTCAATATGAACACCCTAAGGAAAATTGATTTTTTTTCACCCCTGTGTACACGTCATAGGACTCCAAAAATATATTCCCACTATTCCTGGACTGTTGACTATCATTATTATAATTAGCGGCCTTGTAATTATTCTGGTTTAATTTTAATGATAAAGAAATGTTTAAAAGTGTCCATATAAGGATCCACCTGCCTTTATTATGGACATGCATGTCCATATTAGGGACAGGTGGTTCCTTATTGTCCTACTAGACAGGGTGTACGAAAAAGTCGCTCTTCTAAGGGATTTTAGAGGAGAGAGGATAAGAGAAATATATCTTAAAGTATTGCGGGAGAGAGGGGAGGGGGGCATAGTAAATATCTTCAGAACATACACTTTAGAACGGGGGGGGGGGTTCATTTTCGGTTGTGACTCTTCGAAGACCCATGCAAAGTACCTCAGTTACTACAAAATATTTTGAAATAATGTAGTTGGTGTTGCTTAGCTTTATTGTATCTGTCTACAGAATTTACATCTGTTATTACTCAGTCCTCACAGGATGGACAAATAAAAACTTCTTCAACATGGGCGGTAAGTCCCACACAGTCCTCATAGACATATCTGCCGCATGTCAATAACAGCATCAATACTGTATAAGAAGCAGTACCAGGTCTCCTTTGTAGAGGAAGTCATACCGCTGGTATCTGCGATTTCGCCAAAGGTACCCTACTGAGGGGAGGCTTCTTTTGATTTTTTCTGCAAGGGCTTTTTGGAGGATTTTTTTCTTGGGGGAGGTTTCTTGGCGGATTGGAGGATACAGCATTTTCAATGTGGATATAATGTGTCCATATTGGGAATCGGGCATATTTTTACTAAATCTTGTAATAAATAAACAAAGAAAACATTTTTAAGCAATATATGCAATAGCAATCGAAAATATATTTTATCAGCTTTCTAAAACACACCACTTTTCAAAATTTTAAGTAATTTTACCATATCTAATAAGAATTTAAACTTCCCTGTAATTACGATCAGCACACCACGAAAAGACAAGTTTCCTTCCAAATGGCGAACAGCACGCTCCTTTGCACTTTTCAGGCTTAATTATCTTTTCATCTACTTTTCTTTAAGGACATGTAGCTCCAACTCTCGATCAAAATTGTTACTTTTAAAGATATTAGGGGCGTCCATGTTAAGAGCACTGTCCATATTGGGTACAAGTGCCTTACTTCAAAGATGCCAAACTAACAGATATACATAAAATTGATTGTTTTAGTCAAAAATGCCAAATAATATTGTGGTATATTCTGTGAGAGATATATGTTAATTACATGATTAATTAACGAATCTGTATCAGTATATATATTTAAATGTTTAATTTCATTTTAAAATTAGAAACATCTATGGGTCATTTAAAAACATATGCAGGTACAGGAATTATATACATGTTTTGCACGATTCTCTCATTTTGGTATCATATTTTCCATACATAAATCTTTCCCTCCTCTAATGTCATAAATTCTGAGTATATAAGTAAACTAAATATTACAATTCGAAAATTATGGCACTAAACTTTAAGAAAGATGTGAGCGCTCAACTGAATATGACATCTGTATAGGAGTTATTTAATGTACATGTGTCTGAATAAATATCTTAGATGACAAATATCAAAGTCTTTATTGTTAAGTTCAAAATAACATAAAATTACTTTTGAATATAGAGTGGTTATCAAAATTAAAGCATAATGAGAGAAAATATCTCACTAAGTTAATGTTCCAACCAGTGCCCAATGCTTCAATTATTTATGTTAATTAAATACCATGAAACACAAAATTGCATTTCCGCGTACACTTTAGCGCCGGAAATATGAAAATTCGGTGATTGGCAATGTGGTGTGTCATAGACGCATGTTGGAATTCTGGCCTATAGTGTTATTTAAAGTGAGTGTGCTATCTTATAGTGATCAGTATTCACATTAGTTATGTCTTAAAGGTAGCATTTAAGTAAAGATCAAAAGTGGAAAATAACTGATAGAATCAAGATAAGTGAATTAAATATGGAGGTCGCCCAAGTTTTGAATATCCCTCAACGTGTCATATAAAGAGCTTGGAGTCCGTTGATAGACAGCCAGGTCAAGGATGACCAAGAGCAACAACTCCACCTGAACACCATTTTCTGTCATTATCGACTCGAAGAAACCGCGAAGATATATTCTGAACATTAAGTCTGGACGTGTTTTGATCTGGGGAGAGAAAAGAACACACAACTTGCCTTCCCTTGTTCGTGAAATATCCTGTTTACAAGACCAAGGCTAAAAGGTGTTTTTTGTGGGGGCGGGGGGGGGGTCATGACAAATAGCCACACCGAACTGCATATTTTTGAAGGAGGTTCTGTAACCACGCAGAGATATGTGGAGGCGATATTATACACCCATGTTAGACTGTTTAAGGGTGCTCTTGAGCTATAGGTTTTGGCAATGGATGACAATGCTCGGCCACATCGAGCATATTAGGTGTTAGGATACTTGGAAACAAAAGTTACTTCAAATGTATTGGCAACCTTACTCAACCTATTTGAACCCTTATGTGGAATGCCTTAGGGCGCCGATTTTCAGAGCGTCAATTTCTTTCCCGGAAACTCCAGGAACTAAAAATTGCACTTTTAGAAGTGTGTCGTGCAATTCCACAAGACTTGATCAAAACTTTGGTAAAGTTTATGAAATCAATATGTGAGGTATACACGAGGTAACAATACACCAGATTAAAGAAAATCATTTTCCACTAGAGGTGACATAACTTTTTCAACATTTTTCAATTTCCTTAAATTTCGTTTTAATTTCAATATTTTTAGAATAATCAATTGATAAACATTGTAATTTATGTTAACTAATGCTTTTCTACAAACTTCTATTAATAGGTTTTCATTCAATATCAGTTACGTTTTAGTTCTGCCATTATTCTTTAATTTTGATGACCAGTGTATTATACCATCGCAGTGTTTTACTTATCAACAAAATATTGTAAAAAATAACAAACATTTCACCTTAGTACATATGGATTTATAATAAATGTTTTCGCTATAGGAAGGGAAAGTAATTACTTTTAGCCAAAGATAAATTTATATATAATCTTTTACTTTCTGCATGGATCAAAATATAGTAATTAACTATATATTGGATAGATCTTACATAATATACTCACGTGACATTCTTCTATCTGTCATTATTGCTAAACATTAATCAATCTTTCTCTGAAAGAATGATATAGATTTCGTTATTACTACGTATATAATCATATTTATGTATGTCTACTTATAAAGAAAATATGACACATCATTACAGAATTTTATATAGATGTAAAAGATTTTTGTTGTAATAAAAAAATATTTTTATTTTTTAGTTAAAAATTTAATTCTACTGTCATTAAATATTTTCACTGTAAAAATACTATTTGGAAAATATATTACATTACATTGATTATTTTGCACCAGAAGTTGAATTCTACAAGTAAACTTAAATAAAGTCACGCTTTTTATATCACTTTTCATACTAAAATTTTATAATAATGAAATGCTGTGGGAAGTTTATATTATATTTAATTATATATTATTTATCAAATTCATTATTATTATTATTATTAAATTATTAATGATTATGAAGATTTCTTTAATATTATTAATTATTTATCCCTAAATTTATATTCATAATTTTTTATTTTATTTTATTTTATCATTTATTTCTTTTTAAAAATTTTTAAGATCAAACGTTTATATCTTTGTCTTCATCAAGTTTGAGTCCAATAGTAACTACTATTCTTTCACAATTGGCAGAAGGAAATATTTGTGATAAATATACAAAGTTTGTTAATTTACTTTACTTCGACTGATAACATACAATTTTAAATTAATGTTATATAATTGTATCAAACTTTTTAGCAATTTGAACTTTTTATTACGGATAGAAACTACAGTATAAACTTATTTCAGTATATTCACTTTATGAAGGCTTAAAACAGTATAGATACTTTTATAGATTGATTTTACAGGTTTCAGGATTTTTAAAGAGACAACGGATTATACGGAATCTGTAGCAAAATAAATTTAAATGGATGAAAGGAAGACTAGTGTATTTTATAAACAGAAAATTTCAGCATCGGATCAATCATCGGGATTTCAGTCATTTTACTTACTTTACATTATTTCAATTTTTCAGTCATTTCTATATTTTGCTTGTCGGAATAATATACCACAAATGTTGCAAAATAATATATATATTTTTTTTGTTTTACAATTTTTTTGTATATCTTCTCAATATAATCATTTGTAATGGTAGCTGTACAATCAAATATAAAATATTAAAATTAAATAGCTCAATTATACTCTTCATAGAGTTTACGTATGATAACGTATACATAGAGTTTATGCATGATGTTTAAGAATGCTCTCAAGATAACTCATCTCGAAATTCACTCTTTATGTACTGAATTATTAATTCGTAAAAAGTTTATCTTCTGAAGCATTTTTCGTGAATTTTTGCAACTACGTTAGAAGATTTACATAATCATTTAATAAATTCTAGAAGGATTTTAGAAGGATTGAAGGATTTAGAAGAATTAATTAAATTTGAATTTATAGGGATTTTATACAATATTTATAACCACACTGGATTTTTTTTTATTTTAAATATTTTTCTTAGTATGGTGTAGAATAAGGAAATATACAAATATCATGTTCGAACAATAGAAATATAGAAAAATTTCCGATTTGAAAATTCCCTCTGTCAAAGCAACGCCGAAAAAGCTGAAAAGATTCAAAAACAAAAGAAATCATCCTTTTAAAAATGTTTTTGTTTCGCGTAACAAATAATGCTTTTAGAACAAGATAAAGTAATGTATCTATAAATCTTTCTAAACAGTGTTACTACTATTGAATGTATTAAATGAATTTTATAAAATTTATTTTAATGGTACTTATAAGTACCGTCAATAGATAAAGGGTTAATAAGGCTCATTTGTATCTAAAGTTATATTTTTCGCCAAGTCGTATAATTTACTGGACAGTAAAAAACATATCCTTAGATTTTAAACATTAATTATTATTATTATTCGTTATTATCATTTATTATTAAATTAATTATTGTTATTTTAACAAAAAGTTCGTGAAAATATACATTAGAATATTCCCGTAATCAACTTCCTTATTTGATTTTACTTCATAATTTTTTTCTGTATTTAAGCTTGACTGCAGAGGATGTGCAGATACACTTTGAAAGTTGATGAATTAACTGTGTCAGGTGCATGTATACACCTTTAGAATAGAAAAAATAAAAAGTACGCGTCAATCAAAGATTATGAAATGCTTAATCAAAACCTCGCATTTTAAAAAGGTAAAAGAGATACCAAAGTAAAAATTCTAAAAAAGCTTATAATGTATTTGAAAAGCGTATTTAAGCAATTAAAGCCCATAGATTGAAAGGTACTCCATCGCTTTTATATATCTCTGTATATATTTATACAGATTTTATACAGTATGCTAAAATTTAATGTAGTAAGAAAATGCATAACAAAATCGAAAATTAACCATCAGCAATTACTACCATTTGGCGGAAAACTACTTGAATTATTTTGTAAAGCCCTGCACATTGCATATATATTTATACATGCGAAATTTTAAGCTGAATTTTAAATCAGACAATATAAACGCTTAAAACTACCAAAATCAGACAATAGAAATTCTTAAAACTACCAAAATCAGACTTTCGGGAATTTTTATCTATAGGCGACCATGTAACCAGTTGTTTGCATAGCTCTGTATATCTTTTTATCTATATGCTACAAACATATTCTAGTATACAAAATGTGGTTGACCTTGAAAATATATAACTCAGATTAAAAAAAAAGACATTTACGCAGTCCACACGCATTCTCTGCAATGCTTATAAATTCTTTTGTGCAGCGCTGTATATACCATATAGAAATTATGCTTTCAACAATCATTCCTCATGGACATTAGACATAATTTTGGATACAGTATTAGTATCCGAAATATTTTTTTGTGTCCCTGTAAATGCAATGAATATCCTATTCTTTTGCAAGTATCTTCTATTAAACGAAAGTAATATATAGCAGATTTCACCATGTTCGAAATAGTGCAATATAATTACAATAAGCTGACTACAGTTTTTCCTCATACACAATTTTACAACCAAATTATTTTGTGTGAATGTTGTGTGCTTTTGTCCCAGTATATATTTCGAACCACATATTTTGCGGAAATCATGTATTAGTGTAGCTCAGAAACTCACTTGAAATTCATTATGTATGTAACAGTGTAACATCATTAAAATATGCCGCACAACATGTTTCTTCACAGAGTGTAATACAGGGTGAGTACAAAGGATGGTCCCGATTTAAAGAAAAAAAATCATATTTTCGAAACTACTGCACGTATTACAATAAGTGGTACATGAATTTAAATAGAAATATACCAAGTTTTTGCAGTTACAAATGTCCGATGTATGACCTTCTTGTTACATGGCATACGTCGAATCTGTAATCCATTTCGTTTGAAACACCAAACGCCCCATCCACCGATGTGGAAACTCCTCGTTCAAGTATTTACGTACCTGCAAAGACCAATTTGGCGGGGCTCCATCCTCCTGAAACAAAAAATCTGTGCTATCCTCAAGCGGGTGATGGTAATTTACCCTTAATCACATGGCCACCAAGAACCCTAGACCTAACACCATATGATTTCTTTTGTGAGGTTACGTCAAAGGCATTGTTTATGTACCAGAAATGCCGAAAACACTGCCAAAACTTAAAGAACACATTTGTGAAGTATTCAGAACCATTGACAGAGTGCTGCTACGAAATCTTTGGAACGAACTGGATTACAGATTGGACGTATTCCGTGTAACTTAAGGGTCACACATCGAACATTTGTAACCGAAAAAAACTTGGTATATATCTCTTTAAATTCACGTATCACTTATTGTAATATGTGCAGTAGTTTCGAGAAAATGTCTTTTTTTAAATCGGGTTCATCATTTGTAGCCTATATAACGAATAACTTGTGTGTTCACCTGTACACGTACTGTAAGTTCTACACATAGCATCTATCCTCAAGCGGGTGATGGTGATTTACCCTTAATCACATGGCCACCAAGAGCACTAGACATAACACAATATGATTTATTTTTGTGAGGTTACGTCAAAGGCATTGTTTATGTACCAGAAATGCCGAAAACACTGCCAAAACTTAAAGAACACATTTGTGAAGTATTCAGAACAATTGACAGAGTGCTGCTACGAAATCTTTGGAACGAACTGGATTACAGATTGGACGTATTCCGTGTAACTTAAGGGTCACACATCGAACATTTGTAATTGAAAAAAACTTGCTATATATCTCTTTAAATTCACGTATTACTTATTGTAATATGTACAGTAGTTTCGAGAATATGTCTTTTTTTTTAAATCGGGTCCATCATTTGTAGCCTATATAACGAATAACTTGTGTGTTCACCTGTACACGTACTGTAAGTTCTACACATAGCATATTGTATAGTATCAACCTTCTAATGCACCACAATAATGCACTTAAATTTCAATATTTTAAAATATTAACACACTATTAAACCACAGATAAGTTTCCCAATAAACCCTAATTTAACGAAATACATTTGAGTGGCTCTGTAAATAACCTATGAATGGTACAAACTTCATTTTTGATACCGAACATTGTATACAGAAACTGAATAAGGTATATCAATTATATTTCAATAAAAGTATATTTACGTAAGTTATAGCACTTTCAGGCATACGGGCAGACAAACGCTAATAAACACTTTTCAACTGGGGCAGAGTGGGGGTGATTATTGGTCACTTTTCATACAGATCCGTGTAATTCTGTAACTAACTAAATTAGTAAATTTCTATGCTCACAGAGAGCAAATCTAATCCCTAATTACCTTAATTGGTTTTATTATTTAAAAACTGTATGTAATATTAATAAAATAAAAAAAATAACGGACCAATAATAACCCTGGCAATGGCTGATTATTGGTCAGAGGAGGTATGATTATTGGTCATTTTTTGTAAACAAATACCAATATTTTAAACACTCGAGAAACACTTAAAAAGTTTAATAAATTGAAAGAAATTGAATTAAATTGAAGGATTGATTGAATGAAACACTCTTGGAATAAATGTAGAACGCAAATTTCTTGTAAATATTAACAGAGTTATGAAAAGACTTTAGTAGAACTTTACTAAAATCGTTGGACTTTCAAATATAGCTCACAAAATAATACATTAATACATTCATCTTCAGAGGCGTGTTTTGTATTTAATGTATGCCGCTTGCATTTTATCTCCCTTATGGACGTAATGATATACCTCACCACAGAAATTGATACGAATAATTTCGATCAATTATATTTAATTATTATTATTATTATTATTATTATTATTATTAATTATTTCGCTTGTCATCTAAACATTTTTACATATTACATATCTTGTTCCGGGTATCACGTCCATGCTTTGGTAAAATATTTTATTTGGGTAAAGATTTGTAAAAGATTATAATAAACATGGAAATTTTGATTCAATTCACCTGAGAACAACACTATTAGATGTGGGCTAGCATTTCTGTTTTTTTAAGCATAAGCCATAACATCCATACATATTCTCTCATTACCTCCTGGTGTTCTTGAGGCTAATTATCGTTTTTCTCCTACAATATTTATTCTCGACGGATCAGTAATAATTCAGCTTCATAGAGATTCAAAATATGATCTGTATTATCAGTCAAGTCATGTTGACGAAGTACATCCTCTAATAAGTAATAAAACTCATAAATTAGAAATGGTTCATCTGTTTCTAACAGGCTAAGTTTTACGGGTGTAGCCTTCTTCTTCGATGGTATCTTAAGGGGATTGATAAATAACATAGTCTAGTCCTTTCCTGATGGCTTATGTTTAATTTTTCTATACTTTCTAAGATAAGACCTTGACTCACTGGAATAACTGGAATTTCCAAACAAATCTATAAATTTCTTCTCGGATTTCCTTGCAACTGAGGCTAAAAAAACCCTATTCCGCCATCAATCTTATGCATACTGATATTTTTTTCTGGAGGTAAGTTAACACGACTTCCAGGTTTATGATTTAAAATATGTTCATTTCCTTGCTCTATAAGTATAGTTTTAAAGGGGAAAACTCCTGCATGATATTCAGCTGCCCGAATATTTACAATATTTTCCTTCATGTGCAGACAGACCTCCTGTAACTTACGATGACGTTTCATATATTTTTTTAGTGCCCTTGCCATTCTGCTATTATATTATTGCCTAAAAATCAAATTTAACATAAATATAGAACTTGCTTCAAAAGCATTGATGCGAAAATTATCGCGAGACTTAGCTAAGTGTTTGTTTGGACATTTTTTTTAAATCAGATTTCAACATGTAAACAAAAAAAGTCCTTCCGGCCAGTGCCGGGAGGAAGAGGTAGCTTTCATATTCCTTATTTTAAAAAAGCCAACTTATATTATTCAAACACACGAAGCTCAATTAAGTGGAAACCGAATGTAGGAGATTCAATACTAATTTTTATCAATACTAAATCATTATGAATGAGAATTTCGCAAAATTAGTCAGCTTTATCCAAGCTGCTTTTATTTAAAGTAACTTATATTTCGCTGCCAAATTCGGCGATTTCTTAAAGTGCCTGCCATTTTAAGACAACATGGTGGATGAGGCTAACCAGTGAACTTGGTCGAGACCTTAGTAATTGCTGTGCACATGCTCACTCACATCGGAATCGGTTGATACATACGAGTGCTGTCGCAGGCAAAAAATCAGATTTTTCAAAATGTCACCCACGTTAGAAATTGAAACTGCTATATATGAGCAATTTTTTAAGATAAAGACAAACAAAAAATGCTCCTGAATCCTTATATCAAGGTCAAATACTTAAGAAAGAAACCTTTTTCAATTTCTAATTTTTTCGCACCTCACTTTAAATATATATTTTTTTAATTTAATGGCCGCCATTTTGAAACAAGATGGCTGATGAAGCTGGCCAGCGAACTTGGTCGAGATATTGATGTATACTATCCACATGCCTTCTTCCATCGAAATAGGCGAATACGTGTAGTATCGCGAGACAAATACAAGATCGTTTCAAAGTGTTAGCCATGATAGAGATTTAAAGTGCTATAATTCAACCACTTTTTAAGATATAAACAAAGGAACAAATTTTCAGAAACAAAAACTGCTCCAGAATCTTTGTATCAAGGCCAAACACATAAAAAAAAATCTTTTTCATTTTGCAGTTTTTTAATACCTCATTTTAAATTTTAAATTACATTTTTTTAAAATGGCAACCCTTTTGAAACAAGATGGCGAATGAAGCTGGCCAACAAAATCGGCCGAAATATTGGTATGTACTATGTACAGACCAAGTTACATTCAAATCGGTTCATAAATACGCCTGTTATCGCGTGACAAAAATCAGGACGTTTCAAAATGTCAGCTTCGCTAGAAATTCAAAATGCTATAACTCAGCCATTTCTTAAGATATAGACGAAACAAAAACTGCTCCAGAATCTTTTTATCGAGGTCAAACACATAAGAAAAAAATATTTTTCCATTTTCAATTTTTTGGTACCACATTTTAAATTTTAATTTTTTTTTTAAATTTTTAAATGGCCGCCATTTTGAAACAAAATGGAGGATGAAGCTGGCCAACGAACTCGGTCGAGACATTGTTCTGTACTATGTATAAACGAAGTTACATCCAAATCGGTTCATAAATACGCCTTTTATCGCGTGACAAAATTCAGGACGTTTCAAAATGTCAGCTTCGCTAGAAATTCAAAATGCTATAACTCAGCCATTTTTTAAGATATAGACGAAACAAAAACTGCTACGGAGTCTTTGTATAAAGGTCAAATACATAAGAAAAAAATATTTTTCCATTTTCAATTTTTTGGTACCACATTTTAAATTTTAATTTTTTTCTAATTTTTTAAATGGCCGCCATTTTGAAACAAAAGGGCGGATGAAGCTGGCCAACGAACTCGGTCGAGACATTGGTATGTACTATGTACACACCGAATTACATCCAAATCGGTTCATAAATACGAGAGTTACAGTGTGACATAGGTCAGATATATATATATATATATATATATATATATATATATTGATATATATATATATATATATATATATATATATATATATCAATTTTGAACGGAGGGTGGTTTCGGGGTCTGGGGGTCATGATCGATGAAAATATACCAAAATTTTTTGAAATCGCTTTCCTCCGAACGGCTGCAATAGGTAGCTTTTTGTAAAGAAAGCTACCTAATAAACACTAACAGGTGTTCATTATCTAAATATACAAGTTAATTTTTCAAACTCACCCCAACATATCTTGCATAAATGGTTAAAAAAAAGTTTAGTTATTTAAAATGTATCGATCTTGTGCTAAGAATTGCTGAAAAAATTAGAACAATGTGTTCCACTCGTAAAGTGTTGCCATATAAATCTAAAAAAACTTTATCATGCTGGTGCTGGTATCTAAAACTCACAGATATTAAACATTTCAAAACTATTTGTGAGCCTATGACTAATTGTTAAGATAAAATTACATGACCAAGAATCACCCCATGTTGACCAAAAATCAGCTCTTGCATATTGTATGTTGTTTAGTCCTCTATTTTCATAATTTTTATACTCATAGAGTATTGATATGCATACATATATACTCTATGCATAGTCCTCTTTCTGTACAAGATTTTTAGATCATCATAGAGCTAAATGTCACATTATAATCACCTTATAAAAAAAAAAAAACTATTACTTTGAAAGCTCCTATTTTTTGCTCAATTTCTATACAAATGTTAAAATATTTTTTCTCACCAAATACTGTTTTGAATCAAAAAGTTATTTGTGTTATTAAATAATCATCAATGAATCTATCATCCAATACTTTTTTTATTTGGTATTCTATCATTAGTAAAATGAAAATTTAATTGACCAACAATCACCCCACATTGCTAGTGACCAAGAATCACCCAACTCAGCCCTATGTTAGAAAGTGTAATAAATACTAGTCTATTCGTTATTTTTTCAATTGTATAACTCTATTCGCTGAGTGGGCCTGAAAAGTAAAATGTGAAAAAGTTAAGAATAATTTACAGAAATGAAAGGAAAGGAAAAGATATAAAAAGTTAAGGAAATGTGCACCGATCATAATGTAAAAGTTAGGCGGGAATCCAGATATATATGTGTTGCAATACTGTATTCAACTATGTTTAAGGATACATCATACAAAAGCCAAGCGTTGAATCTTATTTTTTATGCAATATTCTAAATTCTACTTTTAATATTAGGAAATTAAATTATGCTATCATAAAATATACATAATTTTTAAATAGATATTTTTGATTACAAAATGTTCGACAGCTTTTCTAAAAACTCATCCAACCAAAACGAAGTTGTGCGTCTGTGAGTGTGAAGAGCAAATCCCGAATAATTTATGTGGCAGTTAAGTGATCAAGTACAAATATTTCGGTGTAAAGAACCATCTAAGATTTTTAGAATACGTTTCTTCTTTTTGATGAGATATTACACTTAGTTTAAAATTTTCAGGTACAAGATTTCATATCTTAATAACTGCATTACTAATATATTTTGCTTGTGCCCTCAATAAATCATCTTGCAGTATAAATTAAGATATAACAAGAAACAGAATCTGAAAATGTTCATTTCTAAGTATAAAAATAAATTCTTTCAAAAAATCGCTATCAATGGCATAGCATTAGATCACCTCACATATGTAACAATTTTGAAACATATGAAGTAAACTAAATAAATATTTCATATATATATATACATTTAAACCCTGAAAATGTTTTTTTTAATTAGTGAATTTAAATACCTCTTGTAAATTTAGTAATTATTTTATAAAAACTTTAATATATTTAAGCGTATTGAAGTAATTCATTTTGATTTTTTGTGTTAAATTTTTACTTAGTTATAAATACCTTTACTTAGAATAGTATTTCAACTGCAATCAAACTTTAACTTACGAAAGATCTCCTAAAAAACTTAATGCACAATTTAAATTTCCGTAGTCACGTATATTTCCGATTTTATTTTTTTTTATTTCCTGCAATAATTGAAGCATACTAAAAGGAAGAAAGTGCAATTCAGAGGAATATTTTATGAAAATATTTGCTGCTTTATCTTGAAATTGCAGATCCCATACTAAAAGTAATTATTTTAGATTCTAATAAATGTGTTCTGTAAAAATATGTTTATAAATGAACCATCAAAGTATACCTACATATATGTGACGGGTTTATTAGAACATTGTGGCACGATATTTGAAAATAAATTATAGTATATTCCTTAAAACATCATATCTGCTAAATGATAAAATGTTTTATTTTTTCCCTTTTTATACTATAATTCTTTATCAAATGTATAGTTTAAATACAAAATTTGTTTTATTAAATTATAGATTTTATTAAATTGCAATTTTTTAAATTATTAATAAAAAATATTTTAGACTTCATTAATTTGTTTTATGTTATATTTAATGTTTGTTTCTTTCATTTATAGGTGTAAATACCATTTTCGATTAGGAATAAGAAAACTAGTTAGTTTGTTTTTTGTTCTCAGAATACAAGAAAAACTAGTCGGGGTTGGCAATCCCAAAACTTGCTTCTATCTCATACATGTTAATACTTCCTGAAAAATGCAGCATATCACAGCCACCGTTTAAATGATTTACACCTAAAATCTAATCGTCAACAGCTTATGTCAACTTCTTACAGATCTGAATTTTCATGAAAATCCGTGCATTAATTTTTGAGATAATATTACGGAAATTGTAACTAATTTTGTATAGCAGCGTCGTTTTGTTGGACGATTTACATCAAACATTAAACAGTGCTAATCTATATCAGGGTCTAACTGAATCTGAAGTTTGATGAAAATTCGTTCATTTGTTCTTGAGATAGAGCTATTGCGATAATCCTGAATAATGCCGCATAGCAGTGCCACCTGTTGGGCGATTTTCCCCCCAAAAATCAGTATCAAATTATATCATGGGCTAACTGAATCTGAAGTTTTATGAAAATCCTTCCAGTATTTCTTGAGATATAGCTATTGCGGAAATCGTGAAATCTGTAGCATAGCAGTGCCACCTGTTGGGCGATTTACACCAAAACGTAATCAGAACCAGTTTATATCAAGTCTAACTGAATATAAAATTTTGTGAAATTTCGTGCATTGTGTGAAATTTCGTTCTTGAGACAGAGCGTCCCAAACTTTTTGTCACATACAGACATACAAAGTGACAGAGTGACAGAGAGACTCACAGACAGATATTTTATAAAAACCATCAAATCGTGTTCAGGACATTCTAAAACGTATAAATCCATCAGAAACCGAAAGTTGAAATTTTTCAAGAATCCAAAACTTTCTTCTTGTAAAGATAGAAGAAAGTAAAAATCCAACTAGACAAAAAAAAAAAAAACTTTATAAATACTATAAGCGGACAAATATTATCTTCTGGTATGATAACCTTTATCACATTATATACTTATACACATTTTTACAAAAGAAGCAAAAACGGATTTAATACCTTTGTAAAAGAGGTTAGTTTCAACATTTATTCTACGCACAATAGTATACATTCCCTTCCGATAATTTTGACTAACCGTAAAAAATCGTAAATCTCTTTTCATTTCAGAAATTTACTGGTCAATTTTCAGTAAGTGTTACGATAATTTGTCTCAAAAATGTTTCTTAAAATAAAACATTCATCTGTGATATTAATTTATCAAATACAAAATAAATATCAATAAATATTTAAGACAGGCTATAACTTCACATGTAAAATATATCTTAAAAATGACAACGATTCTAATAACAAAAGATTCTTGAAGATAATATTTAAATTTAATTATGTTTATAAAAAAAATAAAAATCTGAATTAATGTTTATTAAAGAAAATGTTAGAGGAATGAATTGAGTTTTAAATAACAATAAAATATGAAACGTTTGTAAGGCGTTTTAGAAATGTTTCATCGTTGATAATTATATTAAATTTCCTTATTGTATTTTAAATGAATCCATTCAAGGGAATGATGTGTAAAATAAATCATCTCAAAATAAGAAAAGCTTTTCAAAGCATGAAACAAATCTTTATTCTTAGATTTAATTGAATATTTCTATGTTTTGATTAATATTTAATGTGCTTAATAATTGTAAATCAAATGAAACACAGTTCTCAAATTATCGCAGTTGAATGAATAGATATACGTTTCTTATGGAAAAAATAATTGTTTGTTAACTTAACAAACTTCTTATTATCTAAAATTGTATTAATGTATGAATTACTATAATTGTTTGCAAGAATTATTTTAATTGTGTTTTGTGTGCATAAGTCATATTTCAACATAGAAAAAAAAATGTGTAGACTTTCAATGTTTTACGATGTTAGTGTTTCAATATGTACTCCATTTTTAACACTTTCCAACATAAATGGATATATGTTATTGGGGTTTAACTATGGCATGTTCTGTATTGAAAATGGAGAGTGTAGCATTTTCGGTTCATTTATATGGTCACTTCAAAGAATTCCGTTACATTACGGTCTAGGGGGTAAATCTTTTGCCGTGTTTTTTAATGACATTTCAGTATTTAAAACCTATTGAAATTGATATACATCACTGGAATATACTATAAGATTCTTATTATCGAATACGGTGTGCATATAACTTATCGTTTATTTACAGGTACATACAAAAGAATATTGCTACAGAAGAAAGTGAACAATAATTGAACTATTGGAGCGTACGAACATTAATTGCTGGAAGTGCATTTTCAGTTTTCGTACTATGCGTTTTTAAATCAATTTAACTTTTTGTGTATAAATTCTATAGATGTTCATACAAAGTTGCACAAAAGTTTTCAACAACATCCGTTTATTGGCGGAAAATGCTGAGTGGAAAATTTCAACTGTGATATGTGTTTAACTGAACTAACTTTTAGCTTGCTATGTAGTATGCATACATATCTGTAGATCATATACACGGCTAAACAAGAACGTATATTTTAATGACTATCTATCTTTATTATAAAGGACAAACATATCTGTGCGTAACGCATACGTCATTCTGCGAATGGCAACATTTGAAATTTGAAATGAAATTTCGGTTCTGCAATTTTTGCAACAGCAAATTTTTAAACTTTTAAACATCGCACATTTTAAATTTTTACACCGTCGTATAGGGGGAAAATGTACTTTTAAATTCAATTTGTTTGAAAGCTGTATCTCAAATTATTTTTGAGATAGTAATTTTTTCGTAGTTTTTAATATTTTTTTTAGTAATATTGGCAACTGAACTACTCCATTTCTGTTAAAAGTAAAGGGGAAATAGTTAAGTAGATTACTGTATCCTTTTTTTGCCACTTTCTCATAAAAACTGAAAACAAATTGAAATTATAATACGTGCTATGTCAAGAATATTTTCTGTTATAAACCCGGTTAATTTTGGTTTTATTTCGTTTTTATTTATCAAGTAAATGATCTTTAGTTTATTGAAAATTTTCTAATCGTGGCAACATAAGTACTCCTTTTCTATAGAAACTAAACGGAAAATAGTCGAAAATAGGAGATTACTGTATCTTTTTGTTGTCATTTTCTCCTAAAACCTCAAAATAAAGTTGAAAATAAAATACGTGCTATGTCAAAAATATCGTCTGTTATTCCGCGATAATAACGTCATATGCATACTTCTCTATAGATGAAGTTTAAGACTGGATTATAAAAGTAGATTGCTTTAGCGGATTCAAATGACGTCATTATATAAAAAAGCGTGTAATTTAATTCTTAAAACTGAAATATGTTTTGTAGAAGTGCGCCGCTTTCACTCTTCAGCTGCTTTCTCAAGTTTTTGTCCAAAATTCTCGCGAATACTAAAATTTTAATGCTATTCTTTAGGACATTCTACTATACTTTTATCAAAATAACATTATTTGCCTAATTTTCATAATTCTATATAATCTATATATTTAAAACACAAGTGTGTTTTGTAGTCAGTTACCCTGATCTTTCTGCTGAACTAATTTTACTATTTTTTTTTTTTAACTTAAAGCTGTTCATTTATAGATGTGACCGCACTAGCTGTTTTTTTTAATATCCCCAGCTTTATATTTTAATTTTAAAAGCATTTTATGAAATTTCTTCAAAATGGTGAAAATTGGATAGCTTTCACTATTGCAGAGAAGAGAAAAATAATGAGGTTTATTTATCTTTATTCAAGCATTTTCTGATTGATTTTTGTTGATAAAAATTGTTGTATAGAATTTAGTGGCGCAAATTTCCATTAGGGGCATAATATTTTGAACGGAAAATGACATATTGCTTTTGAAAATACTAATTTTTCCTGATAAATTTTCCATCTTGTTTTTTCTTCTGCATGTGTACTGATACTAAGTTTCAGACATTAAGCAAAATGCTTATTTAAGTGAAAATGGAGTCATATTTAAAAGAAAACGATCATTTTCTTAGACAAAACTGAACATTTTAACACAAATACGCCAAAAAAAAACATAAATTACGGAAATTTTTACTCTCCGGTAACTGAGATTAGAATCTCAAGTTACGAGTGCGTCTGTTCACATAGAAGATGTTGCTGACAATCCTGTCTTCAAGTTTTGAGTTAAAATGAACCAACAAATTACAATTTGAAAAAAAATTATGAATACGGATATGAAAAGTGCGTATGTGGATTTTGACAAGGTAAAAAGTAAGTCGGGTATATATTTCATCCGGAAAAAAATCTACGATCGTGTCAGAGTGGAATAAATATTGCTGTTTTTCATTCCGGAATACCAAGCATAAGAGCCTCAATTGATAACCTCATCCTAATGACTGATATTAATTATATTTTACTGATTACGTGCCTATATTATAAAGGACAAACGTATCTGTGCGTAAAGCTGAGGTCATTTTGCGACTTGAAATACTTCACGATCAAATTTCGGTTTTGAAAATTTCGTTACTGCATTTGTTTAAGCTTCTGACCATCGTGCATTTTCAATTTTCGTCTCATAGGGAAAAAATCTACTTTCAGATGCAATTTTTTTAAAAACAGTATCTTAATTGACTGATTTATTATGTTTTTTAAAAATAATTTTTAAGCATGATATTTTTAAGTTTATCTTATCACGTGCCGGCTTCAATACATAATAATAATAAACATTTTGCACATAAAGCAACAAGCACTGTTCAGCATTTGTTTCTGACTATTTTTTATAACGAAATTAATAATTCCTTTATAAACAAATGAAAGAATAATATTAAAATAACACAAATTTAACATATTTGTAATAGTACAGTTTAAATTTTTAGATCATCAAATAGGAAGAAAATTTTGAAATGGAATTTGTTTGCTAAGTGTATCTCAGTTTACTGATTGTTTATGGATTTAAAAACAATTTTAAAGCAAGAAATATTTTTTTATTTATCTATATCGCGCTGAGCTCGATTACGAAAGATTAATCCGTTTTCCCTTAAAACACCATAAAGAATTTATCATTTTCGTACGGCTAATATCCATTAAAAAAACTTCCCTATTAATAAATAAGTAAAATAATATAAATAAAACAAAAAAATTAAGAGACATGTAATTGAACTATGCGCTTAAAGCTCTGAAATTATCAGTATATAAAAGGATGCCTTAAGTAACAAAATCTTGGTCAAATAACTCTAAACATGCAGCTATTAAGAAAATATCGCTTTTGGTAAATTTCAAAGATTTATTTGATTGTATAATTCGCATTTTTCATATGAAAAATGGTTTTTTAACGTCAGTGGGCAATCTAAAAAAATATTGCATATAAAAAAGTATTAGTTTTAAATTAAAAATAATATGTTTTCACCTATATTCTGTAGCCCGGGTACGACCTCCTAGTTTTTTGTAATAGCAGAAATCTGGTTTTCAAATGCGTTTTGCATTTTATAAATTGTTCATTATACGTCATATTTTACCTTATTAAACTGTGAAGTTTTGTTATAGTATTCTCAATGTGTTAGAAAGTGTTTCATGATCTATACTGTACGAATGATTTTTTGAAAGTGAACATCATTCCCCATTTGTTTGTTTTCCCCGTGTCATCTTTAAACCCTTTATACTTTACAAAACGCCTCTTGGATAAATCGGGGCTAGAAACCCATCAGGCTGGTCAAATGAGACCATATTCCAACAATTCGTTCAACATTTTCTGAAAAATGTTAGACCTAGTACTGAAAGACCAGTACTGTTATTATTTGATAACCATGAATCTCATATTACCATACCAATAATTGAGATATCCAAGGCTAGTGGTGAGATTCTAATGCCGTTTCATCCAAACTCTAGCAATGAAATGCAACCCCTTAATAAGGTTGTTCATGGTTCTTTTAAAGCCTTTTATAATTACGCTGTGAATAATTGTATGGTTGCTCCAGGAAATGTTAGAAAGCCTCTTACAATCTACAACATTGCTGATTTTGAGGGTATAGCAGATTCTAAAGCCGTAGTTCCAAACAATATTATGAAAGGTTTTAAGGTCACAGGGTTTGTGCCTTTCAATGAGAACATTCCTCTGATGAAGAATTTCTTGCAGCTACTGTAACACGGAGAGCGATGCTGCATGAAACTTATTTTGATGAATCCTTTCTCTCTTAAAATTCACGTGTAATTATAGTTTTTATGACGTAATTTTTAATAAGTTCCTACTTTTTGTGCATAATTATTTAATTCTATTTCCAAATGTTTTTTTCTGTTTATAATAGTCACGTGTAAATAAATTTTTAATTTATTTACATGTATAAATATTTTTTTTTAAAGCAAACATTATTGTTTCCTCTTTTTATACAGTTGGCAACAGTTTAAATTAATATTACTTTCTGAAATCTGTCAAAAATATCTCTAGAAATGCTGAAAATTTGAATTTAAAATAGAAATAAAACCTCAAAAAATTAGTCAAATTAAAAAAAAGAAACACAGTCTGCACACCGGGAACTTCAAACGTATAAAATGATCTAAAAATGATTAAATTCCCATAAATAGTTTTTGCTCCTATAAAACTTTTTTAGTGGAACGATTTTGTCCAACTTTATCATTAAATATCTCTTAAAATAATTCTTCGATTTGAAAACTGTCTACATCAACGTGTTTATCAAACATTTCTGTATAATACTACCGATTTTCATATTTTTCTTAATATTAAAGAAGAAAGACCTCCGGTCACAAAAAAATCAAAACCGGCGGCTGCGGCGGCGGCGGTGACAGCGGTAGTTACTTTTTTTTTTTTTAGAATAGAGAGATAGAATATCTATGAAATATTAAATGCATGATAAATGATGTAATATTTTATATTAAAACCTTACTTTCTGTGTACTTACCTCAGCTACAAGTCGGATATCTCAATAAGGTGCGAGCTAAAAAAATTAATAATAGTAAATGGATGTTTATAGCGCTAATACAATGCATCAGAGTGGAATAATCTATGAAGTTTTACAAATAGAAATAATGTTGATCTTGTGAACCATTATTTAATTGAAATTAATTTATATACATTTTTTATTTTTAGAGTATTTACATACGCATTCGTTTAAATAGAATTTAAGAAAATAGTATGGCGTAAACAAGAACAACAAATAGGCCAAATAATACTCTAAATACCATAACAACAGAAGTACCAAATTATAAATGGGTATAAAACTATAGACTATAAAGCTATTAGAAAAAAAATATTGTATCGTCTCGATTGCCAGTAGAATCTCCGTTTTACCCGACTGCCAAGAAGAGATATGTGTTTCACGCGCATCTGGGTATGTGGATTTCTCTATACCCTAGAAACATCCCAACAGCTAGATGCATTTTAATGAATGAAGTCTCTATCGATTCGTCTTAACCGCCCGATGGTCATAGGCTAGGTTTTGTTTTTTATAAATTCAAAATGGCGGCCATAAAATACAAAATTGCGGTATACACACCAAAAAAAAAAAAAAAAAAAAAAAATGCATACGATATTGAGTGGCATATCACTGGATAGGTCTTTCAAAATGAAGACGATGTCTCATTGACTATTTTACAGTCAGAAGCTCCGTTTAAATATTACACAACCTGGAAGTTGTGTAGATAGGATCTCTAGCTTTACTGCAACTCTAACCATCCTAGACATCTATAGGCCTCATCAAAACTGTGTTTTTAGAAAGGAATTAACAATTAAACACAACTTAAAAGTCATCACTGCAAGTAAATAAAAAAATAGGTAAGTAATATAAAAAATAGTTTAATATTGATGAGAAATAATCAATTATTTCGCTTTTTACGCAGTCGGGTTTTTTGATTTTTTAAATTTAATTTTTATTTTAGTCCTTTATTTACAGTGGGGGAGTGGTTTGCCAACTAATATCGTTACCATTTGTGATCTTTTTCTTTACATCTGTTATTATTAAAGTCTTATCTTATTTTTTTAAGTCTGTTTTCTTCTTTTTATGAAAATACAAGGTTATTTTTAAAACTATTGAATGATTATAAAACATTTCATTCAAATAATGGAATAACACAACGTTCACCAATAATATTCTCCTGCCATATGTATATATAATTCTTTGTTAGAGAAAACAGATTTGAAATGATACTTGTTAATTTTTTACTAAAAGATGGGTAAGAATGTTGTCCACCTGTTTTTATTTATGTTTAGCCCCGTGCAAGGGCGAAGTACAAGAAGACAATATAACTGTTTAATTTATTGTGTAACATAGAGTTATTATTAAAAACTTTTAAATAATAAGCATTTCTTTAAAATGTTATTTGATGTAAAGTTACCCCTTTATATAACAGTGATAGTTTATGATTTTTTCTCTCTATTTAATTCAGTAAAATATGAAAATAAAAAATGTACAACAATATCTGTATATCATTACAAAAGTATAAAAAGAAAAAAAAAGGGGGAAATGTAAAAATAAAAAGAATCTTTAAACACTGATAACAACATTATTTGGGGAAGAATAATTCGAGGAATGATAACGTATGATATCGGGAGGTTAGGCGAGGGTCCGAAATTGCCAAAAAGTTAATAAACTTATATATTTACAGCCGCTATTCAGCTTCACCTGCACAATCTACTAGAACATCGACTTGATATTACCCTCATATCATTTTAATCAAACATTCAATTGTAGACATTCAAAATCAGTTTTTAATTTGTTTTCGATCTTTTCTAATGCTTCCACTTCACATTTCATTTTTTCAGTAATAGAAACTAGTGTAGTGTCGTCGAATTTTTTGTCATATATAGAAGTGTTTTCTTTAAAATCCGTAACAAACTGTAAAAGTTGTCCTTTTTCAGCTTCGAGTGTGATATTTTTCATGATTATCTTCCAAACGCCCTAAGGTGTGCACTCTAACAGCACGTGTAAATTCTTGACCGGCTAAAATATTTTCAACGACATTCTTCACTTATACCAGGCTCAGAAATTCTTTCAGACGACTTCCAGCAATTATGTTTCCAATACAACCAAGATAAGACAAGAACAAATGAAATCCTGCAAGCCTAATAAACATTCTTGAAATTTGGCATATTACTTAGCGCCGTACATATATCTTTCACTTTCATATAAATTGGTTGGTTAAATGTCACAAAAAACGCAATTTTGATTGATTTTTTTTACTTTTTTCCACCGCTGTGCAAAGACTTGTGTATATTGTGTAGTAATGATTTGGTGGAAGATTCAGGAAATGCAAGGACTGGATAGCCGAGCACTCAATATCCTTACATTTAGTCAAAATTTTCATAAAGCCATTACATCTACGTACATTAGAAATGTTTCCACACTTGACATAAAACCACAGGGCGTCAGGAGTGTTTGGAACAATTGACTGTAAGTCAGTGGCCTTAACCTCCTCAAGTAAGTTTTGTAAGCTCTTGTCTGCAGATTATTTCGGATCGAAAATTTTCACCTTTAAATCACCTTGTTTATTTATAACTTTTGCCGGAGGTTATTTTGTTAACCTTTCAACACTGTCTGGGAGTAGCAAATTAGACGGGAGCAATACACAACTTATACCTCCTATGCTGTGAAAGGTGTTGAAGCCGTCGATGGTGTTTACATTGAAGTACGGGTTGTCAAAAATGAGTTGAATGAATGAATCTGGAAATAGAGTGGATTACCCTGCAATGCGGCAATTATTTAAAAAAATTAAATTTCGTTGTAAGGAGTCGCCAATCCAAATTCATGCATGATATGCTGTAAAATTTTTGATCCAAATTTTCGATGTACATAAGAATCTAAACATTTATTACGATGTACATAACATCCTATCAGAAGAGGTGAAAGGAACGAGCATGGTGTAGTAGCTGTCATAATTTCATGTGAAATCGCATTAGAGTTCGGTTTATACACATCTGATTCGCTTTTCTTTTTTTTCCATAATTATTCCTTCCACAAGCTTCGTTATAGTAGAGTGTACAATGCTTTCTATTCCCCCAAAGAAACTGTTCATGTGTTCGTAGAACGAAAGATTAAAGCACAGGAAACATATATCCTCCTGTATTATTTGGGCTGCTTTCTTGACGATTCTCAGCCGTTCGTCTTCTTCAATAGTCTTCATGTTTTCATGCCATGCGGAAGTTAAAAGTTTGTGTTCAAACCCTTTGAAGAATATGACTGTCCTTTTTTTTGGAACTGGCGATTATTACTTTGTCTCCATAGTCTGCTTTAAGTTTAGAAATTATTGTCTTAACTGTTGGTACATAACCGTGCACATGCTGTAGAAGTTAATCAATCGAGAACTGACAGTCGTCACTTTCTTCAATAAATGTATAAATGCCTTCCATACTTTCGGTAATCTGTATTTCTTCTGGTCTTTCTTTCTTCTTACTGGTTTCCACTTGCTTGGTAAAAAACCTTATAAAGAATATGTGGTGATATATTGCTTCAGCTGCAACCAAATCAATGACATTAGATAAACGCTTATTGACTTTTTTACCCCATTTGTCTTCACCCTTATTTGCAGAATGTTATATTTTGTGTGGACGTTGATGGTTTTTCAGTAATAGATTTATTGTTTGATTTAACGGAATTATTTTTTGTGTAATGTTGGGTGAACTGCAAATTCATTATTGTTTTCGGCAATTTCTGCAAATGTTTTCCGCTTATGGCCACTTCTTTCCAAACTTGCTGTCACAATGGACTTCAGTCCCTTTTTTCCAATTTTCACATACAAGACAAACCGATACCTCCCCGCATACAAGACAAACTACATCATCAATCTCAATTTCTGCGCTCTCATTCAGCAATCAAGAAATAATCAAGTTACATACTCAAAACCTTTTAAAATTTTCTAGAACACGCGTTCAAAATAAAATTATTCACTGTCTAAAAACTCAAAAAGAATACTTCGTTAAATAAATTAGGGTGATTCAATACTAGAGAAATGTTCATCAATTGAAAATAAAACACTGCAAAGATACTTGCACGTGGTATATTTCGACATAAGCAAGTGGTGATGGGGTATTGGGCAATGACTATTGAACAAGTGTGCAAAAACGGACTACAGACAATAGAGGAGAGATGAGGGAGGGATCGAAAGTAAATAAGATTTATTCTGCCTCTTGGGTGCATTCAATATGATTGTGTTTCCGAATTTTTTCCAATAATGTTTACTTTATTTCAATTTTTGACAGGGAAGATTGGTGTGATAAAAAAATGTTAATAATACTTTTGTAGAAAATTAAATTATCTACATCTTTGTAATTGACGTGTTTTTTTCTAGATGCGATCTTTCATGAGATATTCACTTAAAACAGATTTTCAAGCTCATTAGCGCGTCCTGGAAGAGAAAGCTCACATCGGATAGATGGGGACTTTTAGTATGTTACTAAATATTACTTAGTTATTAAATAAATTAAATTATAAATTACTTAGTTATACTACATACCCTAACTAGCATCTCTGCAAAATACAGCTTTGTTCTAATTATTTCCGCTATTTGTAAAAAAAGCTACTAAAATGACAGTACAATAAGTGAATTATTAAAAAAGAAAAAAAAAGAAAAAAAAAAACATTGCTAAAGGAATAATAAGACTTTGTAAAAAATATTAAATGTATGGTCGGGTATAGCTGTATATACTAGAAAGTATAAACGGATATATACCATGAAAGTTTAAAGAGATATGGAGCCTAAATAATATCAAGTATAACTATTCTGTAAATAAATAAAAGTAGTGCATATTTAAACATCATTTGGCATTTCATAATCGTAAATTGATCATAGTAATAATCTTTTCTTTTTACCTTTTTACGGTGTACCTAAATCAAAATCCTTGTTCAAAATTTAAACTTAACATTGTGCTAAGCGCGCTTCGAAAGGACGTCGCAAAGTTGCAGCGCAGCTTTGGTCCTTATCGCGTTTTTCCTTATACTTTTTTAGTTCAACTTTAAAGACACGATAGGTGTATTGGGATAGCCACTTAATGCAAACTAGTCGCGAATCGCATATAATTCATGTGATTAATTCTTATTAAATTAGTTTGTTTTTAACAATTTGATGTTTGTTGTATGTTTATTGTTTTATACTGCTACTCGGCATTTCATTACACAAATACATTTTTAAGTTTGTTACCTAGGCTTTAAAAGCCGGTGGAGCAAAGAGTACGCCGTCCCTGTCATTATGTATGTCCAAACAGTCCACGTGTTTAAGGGCTAATATCTCGGCTAATTACCGATGGTGTTTCCCGAAATTTATGATCAACAATGCTTTTATACTTCTGCTAGGATGGGTAACTCCAGCACTGCTCAACATTTTTGCTGAATGCTCTTAAATCGCAATTTGTGTGTGCGATGAAAAAAGCGATTTTCTCAAAAAATATGTGACCTAGGGAAATTGCTATAATTTTGCTGCAAGGTTTAAATTAACGCCTACTACCTCCATTTTTTTCATAATTTTATTTTCACTGGATTCGGAATTAGATGGGGGGGGGGGCGTATTTTTGCACTACATTTTTTTTTAACATAACTTTGAAAATATAATACCAGAAATGAAATAAAGTATATTTTTGAGTGCAGCTTTAAGAGATCTTTCACACGATACGCCACACGATATACAAAGAAAAGATTTTTTTTAATAAGCAACTTAATTAGCCCCTCTACATTTTTCCTAAATATATTTATCAATATTTATTATTCTGAAAACATGTGGGTGAATAATTTTTATTACTTCCCCCAATTTGAACTTTCCACGTTCCATAGTTTACGAGTAAAAGGGATGTGTCAAACGGACTGACAGACACAGGAGTGATCTTATAATGGTTCCGTTTTTACTTTTTATGTACGGAACCCTAAAAATTAACAACACACTATGAAATACATGTTTAATTATATTTTATTGGTATTTTATATCAAATAGTGTCATTTTGTAAATGACACTACTCAATACTATTACTGCTGAATACTCTTTTGAAATACTTTTGTGAATACTCTTCCGAGTACATAAAATAATAACTATTTTTGGAAACAGTTTTTCTTGGAAACAAAGACAAAACACTCAATATTTTAAAACAGAAATATTAAGATCTATTTGTTAATTTTGGGTACGTGTTTCTTCCTCTGCGGAACGATATTTATATATTAAAAAAAAAAAAAAGTTGTATCATTGTGCAGCAAACCTAAAATTTGCAAACTTAAATTCTCTACGTAAATTAATTTTAATTTTTTCCTTGAACTTTTAATTTATGAGTTAGTGCATTTAATGTTTTTTTTTAAAAATGTAATATTTAATCTTAAATCGATTTCGGATAAATAAATAGAAAATGCAGAAAACAAAATCTTATTTTAAAAGATGTTACGGTTTACGTCCAAATATTATTGTGTCTCGTAAAATTATTTTAATATGTTAATGGAGATCTGTATGCACCTGAAACAAACTCAAATATCAGAGAACATTTCACAAATTTTGTTAGTTCAAATTAAAGTGTTTTGCTTATGTTAAAAAATATATATAATTATTTATAATTTATAAATAGTTTTTTTTTTCTTTTGCATAGTGAGCAATGACTATACCGTTATTTTCGTACTTGTAACTATTTGAATTGTTAATGATTAATGCTCTAAAAAAAATCCTTTTATGTTTCACTTATAAATTTACACATTACGCTGAATCCATACGAAATGTTTATTTTTTTTTCACTACCGACACATTAATTTTGTAGAAACTCAGGGCTTGAAATATCATATTCAAATAAAGCCACGCCTTCTCTATTCAATGGATTTCTAGAGAGCCTGGGTGATGAGAGTTACGTTAACCAATCGTTCCTGCTAGGCGCTGTAGGCACGCAACTTGCTCTGGAAGCTATTGAAGGCACTTGGGATACTAAAAAGCTTTCCCACAATATATTTACGACGTATAGGACCATTTTGTGTTAAGATGGGAGACTAGATTTAATCTTTCAAACATCTTATTACAAAATGTGGTAAGAGCATGAATAATGCCCTAAAAGATCATCCAGTTGAAGAAAGCCACATAAAACTCTCATGACTTTGGAAGTAATAAATTCATTAATCTGATTTATAATAAAGCTTCACAGCAGACATAAAAAATGGAAAGAAAATAATCCAATTAGCAACTCAATCTAATATATAATCGGAAAAAAAACACTCCATACATTTTAATACTAAAATTGCTCCAGACAAAAAGTAAATAAATAAATAAATATATAGAGAAAAGTCATTCGACTGAAATTTAGGTCTTTTTTTTTTCCTTTTATGTTTAAAAATTAGATTAGTTGATTGTTTTATACCAAAATCACAATGTCCAATACCAACATTTAATTTTCATAGCACATTTGGATTTTTCGTTAAATATGAATCCAATTTTTTCAAATATGCGAAAATATAACAAAAACTTTGGCTTTCATTGTCAATGCTCAACAGTTTGTGCTACGCGGGATCAAAGTATATGTCAAAGGTTCTGTACTCGAGTTCTGGCTTGAAATATTTTCTCTCAGTTGGAAAATTGCAATTCGTATGATAACTTTTCCAATCAAAAAGATTGAGTTAAAAATATTTGTTTACCAATGTTCCCATCGTTTCAATAGTGTTGCATTACCTGCGGTTTATTCTGTCTAGCTGTCTACATGGTAGACCAGATTCTGTTACCAATAAGGTAATCAGAGAAAAGTGTGCAAGCCCTATGCCAGCCCAGGTAGCTGTAAGGGTAGAGCATCGACAGGTAAGTCAAAGGTTATGAGTTTGGGTACCTGCTTTGGCAAATTTTTACTCAGTTGGGAAAATTGAATTAATATCATAACTTTAACAATCAGTAACATTGATTTAAAAATAAAAGATTTCGGTAAATTTTATCTGCATGAAACAAAACGAGAAGTCATTCTGTAATGTATTGAATGAAGTATGAATAAATTATATTTGGAACTACTTATGTTAAGTTGATTTGTGATCATTGCAAAACAGATTGCAGTACCGTTAGTTTTTAAAGCATGATTTAAAATGATTCTGGGTGCGTATGTTTCTCTCCAGCAATTCAGTTAAGGTTTTGCTTATACCATGATTGAGGGCATGTTTGATTTGTTATATAACTGCATCATAAGGTTTCAGAAAGTACATTTGAACATACTGCTATCGTTAGAATTCACCTGCATTGTTTTGTGTGGAAGGTGCGGCATGTTCATAGTATGGCAGACTTGACCAAAGTATAAATATAAATGCTGTAACGGTTTATAGTTCTTTCATCCTCCATGTTAAACGAAGCAAGTGATTGAAATTGCGTGTTTTTTTGTGAATTTCATTTTGATAGGGGATTATGTCGCGAAAAGTGCCTTACCAGTTCAATTTGAAATTTTGTTGGTCTAGCTCAATGCGACCATGCGAACAGCACTCACCATATGAATCTGTTCCCATTTGATTGGGAACTTGTATTAAGAATATAAAGGTCTACGCAATAACTACCTACTACATTTAAATTTCGCAAGCTTTTATTCATAATGTCTGTATTAAGTGCACACTTGTATGTTGGTATGCGATTCTGTTCTAACGCATTCTTTTGTCTAGCATCACACCGTCGTTGCTTTTAAGGCTTTCGTACCCTCGATATTTGTATTATGATGCTCTTTGAGAGGCTTCACGCTGGCAGTTCTCCCACAGTCTCTGAGATCTGTGTTCTTCTCTTTTATTGGCACGATTCCGGCCTTCCGATAGCTGTTCTATTACTGTCTCTTGGAGTTGTTTTCTTCAGTTTAATTTGCACGACGTCGAGCTTTCGGATTCTGGATTTCCTCGTAGTCTGTGGGAAGGATGTACTTATATTTCATTTGAACGACGTTAGGTGTAAATTTCCAACTTGGCGAAAAATGTCAGGACTAGGATTCGAACCAGGTATCTCTTGGCTGAAGCCGCAAGTGCTCTACCATCTGAGCTATCCCGGACAAATCTGGTGGAATTGTTTCACCCAGCTAACCTTCATGATTATAACATCTGGAATATAGCATCATTATTATAGCATACCTTTACCAATTAGGATAATTGTGTAAAAATTAATATAGTGACGTTAGGTTTTCCGATTCCGGCTCTTCTCCAGTCTGTAGCAACGAAGTTATCCACTTTCACAGACATGGCGTCCGGCTTCCAACCACTCTTTCTACATCAGACTCTCGCAACGGAGTTCATTAGTTTCATTGGCAGGACGTCGAACATCGTACTTCTCCTCCAGTACGTTCTTTCTCCTCCAGTCATCAAGAACCGCATTCTTGAGTTTCATCCTCCTACCGTCTAGCTGCATGCTTTCGCAATTTCCCCAAACTTTGGAACGGCATTCTTTAGTTTATTCCTCTATCCGTACAAATACCTGCTTCCGCTAATCCTCCAGACGTTTGAACGATCGCTCGACATAATCGTTGCTCTTCTTTTTCTGAATAAAAATTATTTATATATCTTTCCTTCAAATTGATAGTTATTCACTATTATAACAACTTCAGTTATCTTTTCCATGCAAAATCTCACGGGTTTCTCGGACTTCAGTTATAGATGTTGAAGGCTAATCATGATCATGTTTCAGCCACTTTCTTCCTTTCTGTCGGAAATTAACATGTTTCCGCTTCGCAGGACGTCCAGCGGGCATAATTTTAGTAATACAGAGCACTCTTTACAGTACAACAGCACGAACTATTCTGGTAGTTCAGAGCAGACTGAAGTGTACAGTATTAAGGTAGAAATTTGTGCAAACTTTTCAATCGTTCCTTATCCTTGTAAGTCTTTTGCAGAGCGCAAGGTTCACTGTCCAACTTCACAGACTTTAGGATTCGACCGATGTACTTCCTTATATAGGTGTGGGATTAATTGCACGTAAGTTCCATGTACCCTGATTTCTTAAATTTTGTTTCCGAGATAGTCCTATGGACTCTGATTGATTTAATCATGTATTTCTACTCTCACTGAGAATTTCTAAAAAAAATTCTTTATATTCTGAAACCAGAATTTTCGCCAAATATCACCGAAACTTTGCCAAAAATCACCGACATTATATCGCCGACCAAAAATCACCGACCAAATATTGCCAAATTATCGACTTTTTTCATTTAGCGTCAAGTATGCGTTTGGCATTGATAATCTTGAAAGTCGATTTTCCAGCAAATCACTTTAATGTTGCCTATATATCACCAAAAGTCGCTAAATTTTGAGAAATATCGCCAACTTGTCGTCTTTGTTTACTGCCAATTGTTCAGTAACTTAATACTGTTTCAAAGTTCATTCCTACGGAATTGCATTGACATGTAGTAATCACAAAATTACCGAGTAATCGAACATGTGACCCAGCCCAAGAGTCTTCACGTATCCCAGAACTGTAGGATACAAAATTTAGTCAAATTCGCTATAGTCTTTTACAGATAAAATTTGCATATACACACACAGAGAGACATAGGATTTGCTTTTATAAGATAAGATATTAGTAGCAGGTATGAATTACACTTAAGAGAAAACTTGAGTCGAATTCTAATTTAGTTTCAAAAATATAAATTAAGCAATACTCTTTTCGATGTTACAATTGTGATAAAATTTTACTTAAAAAGGTGCTAAAAAATACATAAAAGGTTTCTACAACATGAAAACCGTCAAAGATGTTAAAATCCCAAGCGCTTTCAACTGCATTATAACAGTCGTCTTCAGGGGAAAACCAGAGGAGTGAATGTTCATGGAAAATTCTTTGCTTAAGTATCAGTGGACGAGTCTATTTCAAAGGAAGGGAGGAGGGGGGAGGTGGTAAAATGAAAATGATTATGCTTCAAAATCGCTAGAAATATCTAGTATACTATACCAGATCTTACATATGTTGTAGGATAAAGTATCGTTGCAAGTATTCTTTCTTTGAGTTAAAAATTCCAATGATTCTCTGATTATTGACGTGTAGTAATTTGAAGTACATGCTATGACTCTTGCTTTACTGAAATCAATGTGAATATCTTGTTTTTGGTTTAATCTGGATAGAGCAGTAGAGGGTTTGTTATACTTTATGTCTATAATATGTTCTTTTCGTCTGTCTTTAAATTTTCTAGTGGTCATTCCTATGTATTTGAGTTCTTTTTGATTTACTTTGTCTCTGAAAGGTATTACATATATGCCATAAGTTTCATCGTTAGGGATTGGGTCTATTTTCCGGTGTACAAGATCTTTTAACTTGGCAGATGGTTTTGCGATTACGTATATATTATATTTCTTTAATGCTTTACTAATCCTTTCAAATAACTGAGGTATATAATTAAAACTATAAAACTTGAGATTATTTTTAATGCTATTTCTGGTTAACTCTCGATGAATCAAAGATCAAAGATCAGATGATATCAATGATTAATTTATCGATACATTGGGGGGGGGGGACATTTTCTATTGCAATATTCTTAATGGTGAGTAACTCTGCTTGTAGGTATTCTCTTGTACAAAATTCAATGGCTCTACTTATATAAAATTTATAAGCTGCAGTTTTGTATTTAAATGGGACATTACTATTGTAGGATATTATACTATTTGAATTGCACGGTTTTTCTGTCAATTTTCCTATCAATTTTGTATGTTGTATTATTTCTTATTAATTCAACGTCTAAAAATGGTAAGGATCCTTTTTCTTCGACTTCCAATGTGAACTGTATATTTGAATCTAGGTTATTAGCTGTATTTAAAAAGTCATTGAAAGTGGGTATACCATGGTTCCAAATTAAAAATATGTCATCGACGTAACGCAGTCATAGTTGAGGTTTCAGATCTTATTTAAATATAATATCTTTCTCATGTGGTCTAAGTTTCAGTTCCGCTAATAATCCTGAAATGGGTGAGCCCATTGGTGCACCCTCAGTTTGTTTATAAAATTTTCTATTAAATTGAAAGACATTGTTATTTGTAATCAAGCTAATGCTTGAATTTAAAGTTGTTCTTATTTCATCGTTATATTCCGGGTTACTATCTATGAATTGCTTTATGAGGATTTCTATTTCTATTATATTTATTGAAGGGTACATGGATTTGATGTGCATACTTGCAAGTATACTGCTATCACATATATTTTCGTCTTTTATTTTCTCAATAAACTCTCTAGTTGAGTTGACTACAAGATTTGTTGGAGGTAACATTTCTTTAAGTAGCGGTACGAAAACTTTTTCTATAGTATATGTTGGAGCTAAACACTTGGAAACTATAGGTCTAAGAGGGTAGTTGTCCTTATGATCTTTTAAACGTCCAATTAACCTGGGAGTGACTGCAGTTTTGTTGATTTTGAGTTTAACTTTCATTTGAGTTGGCCATGTGCCATGTTTAATTAAATCTTGTGCTTTACGGATTAAAAGATCATAAGGACAACTACCCAATTATTAAAAGATCATAAGGACAACTACCCTCTTAGACCTATAGTTTCCAAGTGTTTAGCTCCAACATATAGTATAGAAAAAGTTTTCGTACCGCTACTTAAAGAAATGTTACCTCCAACAAATCTTGTAGTCAACTCAACTAGAGAGTTTATTGAGAAAATAAAAGACGAAAATATATGTGATAGCAGTATACTTGCATGTATGGACATCAAATCCCTGTACCCTTCAATAAATGTAAAAGAAATAGAAATTCTCATAAAGCAATTCATAGATAATAACCCGGGATATAACGATGAAATAAGAACAACTTTAAATTCAAGCATTAGCTTGATTACAAATAACAATGGCTTTCAATTTAATAGAAAATTTTATAAGCAAACTGAGGGTGCACCAATGGGCTCACCCATTTCAGGATTATTAGCGGAACTGAAACTTAGACCACTTGAGAAAGATATTATATTTAAATCAGATCTGAAACCTCAACTATGACTGCGTTACGTCGATGACATATTTTTAATTTGGAACCATGGTATCCCCACTTTCAATGACTTTTTAAATACAGCTAATAACCTAGATTCAAATATACAGTTCACATTGGAAGTCGAAGAAAAAGGATCCTTACCATTTTTAGACGTTGAATTAATAAGAAATAATACAACATACAAAATTGATAGGAAAATTTACAGAAAACCATGCAATTCAAATAGTACAATATCCTACAATAGTAATGTCCCATTTAAATACAAAACTGCAGCTTATAAATTTTATATAAGTAGAACTATTGAATTTTGTACAAGAGAATACCTACAAGCAGAGTTACTCACCATTAAGAAGATTGCAATAGAAAATGGTTCCCCCCCCCCCCCCGCAATGTATCGATAAATTAATCTTTGATATTCAGCATCGAGAGTTAACCAGAAATAGCATTAAAAATAATCTCAAGTTTTATAGTTTTAATTATATACCTCAGTTATTTGAAAGGATTAGTAAAGCATTAAAGAAATATAATATATACGTAATCGCAAAACTATCTGCCAAGTTAAAAGATCTTGTACACCGGAAAATAGACCCAATCCCTAACGATGAAACTTATAGCATATATGTAATACCTTTCAGAGACAAAGTAAATCAGAAAGAACTCAAATACATAGGAATGACCACTAGAAAATTTAAAGACAGACGAAAAGAACATATTACAGACATAAAGTATAAAAAACCCTCTACTGCTCTATCCAGATTAAACCAAAAACAAGATATTCACATTGATTTCAGTAAAGCAAGAGTCATAGCCCGTACTTCAAATTACTACACGTCAATAATCAGAGAATCATTGGAAAATTTAACTCAAAGAAAGAATACTTGCAACGATACTTTATCCTACAACATATCTAAGATCTGGTATACCATTCTAGATATTTCTAGCGATTTTGAAACATAATCATTTTCATTTTACCACCTCCCCACCTCCTCCCTTCCTTTGAAATAGACTCGTCCATTGATACTTAAGCAAAGAATTTTCCATGAACTTTCACTCCTCTGGTTTTCCCCTGAAGACGACTGTTATAATGCAGTTGAAAGCGCTTGGGATTTTAACATCTTTGACGGTTTTCGTGTTGTAGAAACCTTTTATGTATTTTTTAGCACCTTTTTAAGTAAAATTTTATCAGAATTGTAACATCGTATTTTTTTATATGTTTTTCAAGGTGAATGTGACGTTCAACAATTATAGTTTGAACTATATTTTATATACTCTTTTCTATTTAAAATAAGTTATTTGTCTGTTGGTATGTGTTACTCTGAAATAAGATATTTCAGTCAGAAAATACATCATTCTACAAAGCTTCTATACTTTATAAAATGCACGCATTCAGTTTTCCTATTATATTTATTTCAAAGAATATTTTTGTAAAGTCTATTGTGAAGAAATTGCCTTATTTATATTTAAAATACATTATTTTGGGAAAATATTTTTTCTTTTTCCGTTGCTTTCTAGTATATTTTTCAACTGAAATATAAGAAACTGTAGGAAGAATTGTTATGGTCTGTACAATACAATTAATGAGAAAGATCCATTTATCTAAATAATATACACATAGATGTTGCGATCTAGAAAGGAATATATCATAAGATTGATTAGATTGGCTGCTGCTGATATACGTAAGAATAATAAGTAAAAAGATCTTTCATTCCCGCATATAATAAAATGCCATTTTCATGTCAAACCATAATAAGAAAAGAGGATTATTATAAAATGAAAAATTTTGTTTTGCAATAATGTATCTTATACGCTCTTTATATACCGGTGGTCCCAAAAAATGACTGATGTATTTTATAATTCAATAACTTCCAAACGGTGACAGATATTTAAAATATTCTTGCAGGAGAGTTATGTCTGATATCAGGAGTTTTTGTACTGTGATTCTTGATTTTAGTCCAAATTTCAAACAATAGATGGCGCTGAGAGCAATAGACGCTCACCCGATTTTTGGTACTTTGGGATCCATTCAATACATTTTAATCTGCTTTTTTCGCATGGAAGAAGCGAGAGGCCAAAAATTCGAGCCTGGATTTAGCGGTTATTGCTTGCAGCGCCATCTGTCGATGCTATTTGTAATTAAAACTGAGAATCGCAACATAAAAACTCCTTATACCTTACATAACATTCCTGCAAGACTTTTTTAAATATATGTCACACTTTGCAAGTTATGGAATTTTAAAATCCATCAGGGGTCATCCGGAACATTATTTATTAGACTATTTCTGTTATTTTCAGTGTTGATGACTAGTTAAACTGCTGCATGGGAAATATAGCATAAAGCAGAAATTTATATGCTTTTTAATTCACAGAAAATACATATTCATCAAAATATACTCTCTCAGGTGTTTATTTTTAGGCAGACGTAGGAATATTTCATGAAAAATTAATTTTATCAGTACATCTTTATACAAAATTAAATACAGGATCTATACCTTACACCCGGGCGCAGGGGACAGAGAAAAAACTCGAATAATTGAAAAATCGCAAAAGAAAGCTCAAAAGTGAAGCATCAATACAATGTACATATATTGTTCGTTAATACTATTTAGCATATACTACTGAAAAATGTATGTAAGATTAATTTCAAATGCAAAGACGTGTACAACTTAGGTTAATTATTTTTTAAGAACATTCGTAAAATAGAAAGGCCAAATTTTCCAAATTTTGTGTATTAAAAAAATTATCCAAATTTTGTGTTACTTCAATTACTTCTTCACAAAATAATTTAAAATCGAGGATTATCTTTGTTTTAGTGATTTTACAAAAAGTTTCTTTTAAAGTTCATTAAGACGTAAAAAAGTTCTTTCATTTCCAAAATTGAGCTGACAATAGTTACGCAGAGTTTTTAATGCTTTCTAACGCTGCTATGCGAGTTGGGGAACATTTGCTGCATTTTCTTCATCACCGTCGTTCTCCACTTCATCTTTATCATCACTATTTATTTCAGCGCCAATGTCTCAACTTTCCTGCCATTGAGCTGTGATTAAATTTTTATCTGCATCAATGAATTCGTTGAATGTACACGTAGCGAGTCCACCAAATACAGTATGCCAATCTTCTTCAATACCATTTTCACTTTCATTTTCTGGCTTCTCACCTTAATTTTCTGCTGGAAACGAAAATCCTGCTTTTTTAACACAGCTTTAAATACACTTGTCAGTGATGTTTCTCCATGATGAACACAACATATGAATTGCATTAAGGACGTTAATTGCTTCTATTGGTATTTTGTTGCACGTTTTTTTTCTTGCGCAGCCAAACGGCGATGGATTGAAGTTTTTCTGTAGTGAACTTGCACACAACGAATGACACTTAGATCCATGTTTGAATCTTCTTCGTGTAATTAGCAGGAAAAAACACAACTTTCGGGTTGTTGAAAGATCTTTTGGATGAACAGGTCACCGATCCATGAAAAAGGGAACTTTCCGTTTTTATTTTTCCATTTACCCATCGAATTTATGAAGGAAATACAAGAAAATGTGCGGCGTCATGCACGCCGTTTTTTTAGCTCACAGGCTATCAAAACCTGAGAACTAATGTGCCCGCCCGTTCTGTATGTATGCATGTATGTATGTACGTACGTACGTATGTACGTACGTACGTATGTACGTAACGCGATAACTCTTGATAGAAACATCCGATTTGCTTCAAAATTTTTTCCTAGGTTCTCTGTGATAAGGCGCTTCCCTGATTAGTTTTGGGAGTTCATCGGTTAAGGATAAAGGGGGTAAAACGGGGTTAGTCCACACACTACCCCCTTAATTCAGTTAAATGGGTTTTTCATGCAGAATGATTCGATTTGCACCGAATTTGGTATACCGGTTTATTATGTTAAGGAACTTCCCTGATTAGTTTTGGGAGTTCATTGGTTAAAGATAAAGAGGGAAAAACGGGGTTAGTCCACCCCCCTTAAATCCGATAAATGTGTTTTTCATGCAGAATGATTCGATTTGCTCCGAATTTAGTATAGCGGTTTATTATGTTAAGGAACTTCCCTGATTAGTTTTGGGGGTTCATTGGTTAAGGGTAAAGGGGAGAAAACGGGGTTAGTCAGACCCCTTAATTCAGATAAATGGGTTTTTCATGCAGAATCATTCAATTTGCTCCGAATTTGGTATACCGGTTTATTATGTTAAGGAACTTCCCTGATTAGTTTTGGGGGTTCATTGGTTAAGGATAAAGGGGGAAAAGGGGGGTTAGTCCACAACCTTAATTCAGATAAATGGGTTTTTCATGCAGAATCATTCGATTTGCTCCGAATTTGGTATACCGGTTTATTACGTTAAGGAACTTCCCTGATTAGTTTTGGGAGTTCATTGGTTAAGGATAAAGGAGGAAAAACGGGGTTAGACCACACCCATTAATTCAGATAAATGGGTTTTTCATGCAGAATCATTCAATTTGCTCCGAATTTGGTATACTGGTTATTATGTTAAGGAATTTCCCTGATTAGTTTTGGGGGTTCATTGGTTAAGGATAAAGGAGGAAAAGGGGGGTTAGTCCACCAACGGGGTTAGTCCACTACCCACCCCCTTAATTCAGTTAAATGGGTTTTTCATGCAGAATGATTCGATTTGCACCGAATTTGGTATAGCGGTTTATTATGTTAAGGAACTTCCCTGATTAGTTTTGGGGGTTCATTGGTTAAGGGTAAAGGGGGAAAAACGGGGTTAGTCCACCACCCTTAATTCAGATAAATGGGTTTTTCATGCAGAATGATTCGATTTGCTCCGAATTTGGTATACCGGTTTATTAAGTTAAGGAACTTCCCTGATTAGTTTTGGGGGTTCATTGGTTAAGGATAAAGGAGGAAAAGGGAGGTTAGTCCACCCCCTTAATTCAGATAAATGGGTTTTTCATGCAGAATGTTTCGATTTTCTCCGAATTTGGTATACCGGTTTATTATGTTAAGGAACTTCCCTGATTAGATTTGGGAGTTCATTGGTTAAGGATAAAGGGAGGAAAACGGGGTTAGTCCACTCCCCCTTAATTCAGATAAATGGGTTTTTCATGCAGAATGTTTCGATTTGCTCCGAATTTGGTATACCGGTTTATTATGTTAAGGAACTTCCCTGATTAGTTTTGGGAGTTCATTGGTTAAGGATAAAGGGGGAAAACGGGGTTAGTCCACACCCCACCCCCTTAATTCAATTAAATGGGTTTTTCATGCAGAATGATTCGATTTGCTCCGAATTTGGTATACCGGTTTATTATTAAGGAACTTCCCTGATTAGTTTTGGGAGTTCATTAGTTAAGGATAAAGAGGGAAAAACGGGGTTAGTCCACCCCCCTTAATTCAGATAAATGTGTTTTTCATGCAGAATGATTCGATTTTCTCCGAATTTGGTATAGCGGTTTATTATGTTAGGAACTTCCCTGATTAGCTTTGGGGGTTCATTGGTTAAGGGTAAAGGGGGAAAAACGAGGTTAGTCCACCACCCTTAATTCAGATAAATGGGTTTTTCATGCAGAATGATTCGATTTGCTCCGAATTTGGTATACCGGTTTATTAAGTTAAGGAACTTCCCTGATTAGTTTTGGGGGTTCATTGGTTAAGGATAAAGGAGGAAAAGGGGGGTTAGTCCACCCCCTTAACTTAGATAAATGGGTTTTTCATGCAGAATCATTCGATTTGCTCCGAATTTGGTATACCGGTTTATTATGTTAAGGAACTTCCCTGATTAGTTTTGGGAGTTCATTGGTTAAAGATAAAGGGGAAAAACGGGGTTAGTCCACTCCCCTTAATTCAGATAAATGGGTTTTTCATGACGAATGTTTCGATTTCCTCCGAATTTGGTATACCGGTTTATTATGTTAAGGAACTTCCCTGATTAGTTTTGGGAGTTCATTGGTTAAGGATAAAGGGGAAAAAACGGGGTTAATCCACCCCCCTTAATTCAGATAAATGTGTTTTTCATGCAGAATGATTCGATTTGCTCCGAATTTGGTATACCGGTTTATTAAGTTAAGGAACTTCCCTGATTAGATTTGGGGGTTCATTGGTTAAGGATAAAAGGGGAAAAACGGTGTTAGTCCACCCCCCTTAATTCAGATAAATGTGTTTTTCATGCAGAATGATTCGATTTGCTCCGAATTTAGTATACCGGTTTATTACGTTAAGGAACTTCCCTGATTAGTTTTGGGAGTTCATTGGTTAAGGATAAAGAGGGAAAAACGGGGTTAGTCCACCCCCTTAATTCAGATAAAAGTGTTTTTCATGCAGAATGATTCTATTTGCTCCGAATTTGGTATAGCGGTTTATTATGTTAAGGAACTTCCCTGATTAGTTTTGGGGGTTCATTGGTTAAGGGTAAAGGGGGAAAACGGGGTTAATCCACCCCCCTTAATTCAGATAAATGTGTTTTTCATGCAGAATCATTCAATTTGCTCCAAATTTGGTATACAGGTTATTATGTTAAGGAACTTCCCTGATTAGTTTTGGGGGTTCATTGGTTAAGGATAAAGGAGGAAAAGGGGGGTTAGTCCACCAACGGGGTTAGTCCACACCCCACACCCTTAATTCAATTAAATGGGTTTTACATGCAGAATGATTCGATTTGCTCCGAATTTGGTATACCGGTTTATTATGTTAAGGAACTTCCCTGATTAGTTTTGGGAGTTCATTTGTTAAGGATAAAGAGGGAAAAACGGGGTTAGTCCACCCCCCTTAATTCAAATAAATGTGTTTTTCATGCAGAATGATTCGATTTACTCCGAATTTGGTATAGCGGTTTATTATGTTAAGGAACTTCCCTGATTAGTTTTGGGGGTTCATTGGTTAAGGGTAAAGGGGGAAAAACGGGGTTAGTCCACCACCCTTAATTCAGATAAATGGGTTTTTCATGCAGAATGATTCGATTTGCTCCGAATTTGGTATACCGGTTTATTAAGTTAAGTAACTTCCCTGATTAGTTTTGGGGGTTCATTGGTTAAGGATAAAGGAGGAAAAAGTGGGTTAGTCCACCCCCTTAATTCAGATAAATGGGTTTATCATGCAGAATCATTCGATTTGCTGCGAATTTGGTTAAGGAACTTCCCTGATTAGTTTTGGGAGTTCATTGGTTAATGATAAAGGGGGAAAAACGGGGTTAGTCCACTCCCCCTTAATTCAGATAAATGGGTTTTTCATGGAGAATGTTTCGATTTGCTCCGAATTTGGTATACCGGTTTATTATGTTAAGGAACTTCCCTGATTAGTTTTGGGAGTTCATTGGTTAAGGATAAAGGGAAAAAAACGGGGTTAATCTACCCCGCTTAATTCAGATAAATGTGTTTTTCATGCAGAATGATTCGATTTGCCCCAAATTTGGTATACCGGTTTATTATGTTAAGGAACTTCCCTGATTAGTTTTGGGAGTTCATTGGTTAAGGATAAAGGGGAAAAAACGGGGTTAATCCACCCCCCTTAATTCAGATAAATGTGTTTTTCATGCAGCTTGATTCGATTTGCTCCGAATTTGGTATACCGGTTTATTAAGTTAAGGAACTTCCCTCATTAATTTTGTTGGTTCATTGGTTAAGGATAAAAGGGGAAAAACGGTGTTAGTCCACCCCCCTTAATTCAGATAAATGTGTTTTTCATGCAGAATGATTCGATTTGCTCCGAATTTGGTATACCAGTTTATTACGTTAAGGAACTTCCCTGATTAGTTTTGGGGGTTCATTGGTTAAGGATAAAGGGGGGGGGGAACGGGGTTAGTCCACACCCCACCCCTTAATTCAGTTAAATGGGTTTTTCATGCAGAATGATTCGATTTGCTCCGAATTTGGTATACCGGTTTATTATGTTAAGGAACTTCCCTGATTAGATTTGGGAGTGCATTGGTTAAGGATAAAGAAGGAAAAACGGGGTTAGTCCACCCCCTTAATTCAGATAAATGTGGTTTTCATGCAGAATGATTCGATTTGCTCCGAATTTGGTATAGCGGTTTATTATGTTAAGGAACTTCCCTGATTAGTTTTGGGGGTTCATTGGTTAAGGGTAAAGGGTGAAAAACGGGGTTAGTCCACCACCCTTAATTCAGATAAATGGGTTTTTCATGCAGAATGATTCGATTTGCTCCGAATTTGGTATACCGGTTTATTAAGTTAAGGAACTTCCCTGATTAGTTTTGGGGGTTCATTGGTTAAGGATAAAGAATGAAAAGGGGGGTTAGTCCACCCCCTTAATTCAGATAAATGGGTTTTTCATGCAGAATCATTCGATTTGCTGCGAATTTGGTATACCGGTTTATTATGTTAAGGAACTTCCCTGATTAGATTTGGGAGTGCATTGGTTAAGGATAAAGAAGGAAAAACGGGGTTAGTCCACCCCCCTTAATTCAGATAAATGTGGTTTTCATGCAGAATGATTCGATTTGCTCCGAATTTGGTATAGCGGTTTATTATGTTAAGGAACTTCCCTGATTAGTTTTGGGGGTTCATTGGTTAAGGGTAAAGGGGGAAAAACGGGGTTAGTCCACCACCCTTAATTCAGATAAATGTGTTTTTCATGCAGAATGATTCGATTTGCCCCAAATTTGGTATACCGGTTTATTATGTTAAGGAACTTCCCTGATTAGTTTTGGGAGTTCATTGGTTAATGATAAATGGGGAAAAACGGGGTTAGTCCACTCCCCCTTAATTCAGATAAATGGGTTTTTCATGCAGAATGTTTCGATTTGCTCCGAATTTGGTATACCGGTTTATTATGTTAAGGAACTTCCCTGATTAGTTTTGGGAGTTCATTGGTTAAGGATAAAGTGGAAAAAACGGGGTTAATCTACCCCGCTTAATTCAGATAAATGTGTTTTTCATGCAGAATGATCCGATTTGCCCCAAATTTGGTATACCGGTTTATTATGTTAAGGAACTTCCCTGAATAGTTTTGGGAGTTCATTGGTTAAGGATAAAGGGGAAAAAACGGGGTTAATCCACCCCCCTTAATTCAGATAAATGTGTTTTTCATGCAGAGTGATTCGATTTGCTCCGAATTTGGTATACCGGTTTATTAAGTTAAGGAACTTCCCTCATTAATTTTTTTGGTTCATTGGTTAAGGATAAAAGGGGAAAAACGTTGTTAGTCCACCCCCCTTAATTCAGATAAATGTGTTTTTCATGCAGAATGATTCGATTTGCTCCGAATTTGGTATACCAGTTTATTACGTTAAGGAACTTCCCTGATTAGTTTTGGGGGTTCATTGGTTAAGGATAAAGGGGGGGAAACGGGGTTAGTCCACACCCCACCCCTTAATTTAGTTAAATGGGTTTTTCATGCAGAATGATTCGATTTGCTCCGAATTTGGTATACCGGTTTATTATGTTAAGGAACTTCCCTGATTAGATTTGGGAGTGCATTGGTTAAGGATAAAGAAGGAAAAACGGGGTTAGTCCACCCCCCTTAATTCAGATAAATGTGTTTTTCATGCAGAATGATTCGATTTGCTCCGAATTTGGTATACCGGTTTATTAAGTTAAGGAACTTCCCTGATTAGTTTTGGGGGTTCATTGGTTAAGGATAAAGAATGAAAAGGGGGGTTAGTCCACCCCCTTAATTCAGATAAATGGGTTTTTCATGCAGAATCATTCGATTTGCTCCGAATTTTGTATACCGGTTTATTATGTTAAGGAACTTCCCTGATTAGTTTTGGGAGTTCATTGGTTAAGGATAAAGGGGGAAAACGGGGTTAGTCCACTCCCCCTTAATTCAGATAAATGGGTTTATCATGCAGAATGTTTTGATTTGCTCCGAATTTGCTATACCGGTTTATTATGTTAAAGAACTTCCCTGATTAGTTTTGGGAGCTCATTGGTTAATGATAAAGGGGAAAAAACGGGGTTAATCCACCCCCCTTAATTCAGATAAATGTGTTTTTCATGCAGAATGATTCGATTTGCTCCAAATTTGGTATACCGGTTTTTTAAGTTAAGGAACTTCCCTGATTAGTTTTGGGGGTTCATTGGCTAAGGATAAAAGGGGAAAACGGTGTTAGTCCACCCCCCTTAATTCAGATAAATGTGTTTTTCATGCAGAATGATTCGATTTGCTCCGAATTTGGTATACCGGTTTATTATGTTAAGGAACTTCCCTGATTAGTTTTGGGGTTCATTGGTTAAGGGTAAAGGGTGAAAAGGGAGGTTAGCCCGCCCCTCTTAATTTAGATAAATGGGTTTTTCATGCAGTATGATTCGATTTGCTCCGAAGTTGGTATACCGGTTTATTATGTTAAGGAGCTTCCCTGATTCGTTTTGGCGATTCATTGGTTAAGGATAAAGGGTTAGTCCACCACCTTAATTTAGATAAATGTTTTTTTTTTTTTTTTTTTTTTTTGCAAGATTATTCGATTTGCTCCAAATTTGGTATACCGGTTTATTATGATAAGGAGCTTTCCTGATTAGATTTGGAGGTTCACTGGTTAAGTATAAAGAGAGAAACGGGGGCTAATTCCCCTTCACTTATTTTTTTGAGTGGCATTATTCTTTAAAATAAGAGTATAATATACAATTAGTGTGAATAGTCTGTGAGCTCAATGCCATCAGTTTAGCTGGGCACTTTTCTTTTTTATTTGTTAGTGTAGTTGCAAGAAAGCTCCTTCACGTTCTCAAAACTTTGTTTGATCAGCCAATGATCAATGACGAAAGTTTTTCCGAACCATCGGCGAAGCAACACAGCAAAACAATCATTCTTTCCTTACTTTTTTTTCTCTATGGCATGGTTCTCTCTTGAATGTTAAGGTTCTGTTGGGAAACACTTTATGAAAATGTAAAGTTACGTCACAATTGTATACCGGTTTTTCGGTTCGTATCCATTTACTAATGTAGCCAATCATTTTTTTCTTTGCTCCAGAGTTCCTTAATTGACACTCGTACTTTCCTTAGAATGACAAAAGCTCCAAAGACATGCCTATTTTTGAATTTTTCAATCGATCCAGGCGATGCAGAAAAGTTTTCTTTTTCATAACAATTTGATATCTCTATGGCCTTCTCCCTTAAAATATCTCAACATTAACAGGAATGTTTGAGGGACGAGTTTCTTTAAACCATACCAACCAAACGTTCTTAAATTCTTCGAGAACTTCGCCTTGAATTCTTCTTCTTTTCTTCGACTGAATTGAACATTCTCCATGAGCTACTAATATCGGCTGCCAATTTATTAATATCCCTCTCAATGTCGTTTATGAGACTTTAAATTGCTCCGCTAAAGCTTTTTTTCCGAGGTGCAAGGATTGTATTCTATTTTTTAATAACATCCATTAAAAAACAAAAGTGACATTTTAGTCTTATTACCATTTTAAACGTAACCATCTAACGAAAACTCCAAAGATGTTTCTTCCGTTACCGATTAATGCTACGTGGTACGTAACGTACTAATCTTTCTAATTGGCAGTGACTTTTACTCATGTTAATCACAAGACTTCACTCCAGCGCACACCCCTGTATCAAAAGTAGAGGATTGTATTCCTGGAATATGAACAATAGGGGTAAGACGAAGGATTTCATTCCTAGAAACAGAACAAAAAGGGAAAATTCATGAAAATTTTTACGACGCGCCTTAGTGTGAGGTGATTTTTCAGTGCGGCGCATAAATGCATAAGGGTTATCATTGTTTTTCTTATATCCTTGTCCAGGACCTAAAAAAACGCGCATAAAAGAGAGCTTGCTAAGTAAGAAATCACTAAAATTGCTCTTTTTCGCTCAGATTTTTAGCAGTGATTTTATTTTCCTTCTTTGTTACTAAAAAAAATCGATATTGGGAAATATGTATTAATGAGTGACAAAATACTTCGTTTGAAGTGCATATAATTCTGTATGAAACACTTTGTAACTTAGAACATAACTACTTTTCTAAAATATTCTTTAGAAGAATAGCTTTAATAAATTCTGATATCTAATAATAACAATAATTTTGTCGATGTCAACTTTCCATAAATCAGTTGTCGTTTCTACTTCCATTCTGTGTGCGTATATTTTAACAGAAAAATACAACAAAGCATATTTTACCAAAAGAATTGTTTATAATGCGTACTTATGCAGCCAAAAATTATAGCGCACACAATTATTAGATTGTGAAACCTACACAATGTGTACCTATCTTAAAATATTCCATTTGGCTATACTTTGCAAATGCAACTGGATAAATTAGCTCTTGCAGTATGTCTGTGAGGATGTTTTCGTCGTTCAAACCAAGTGATTTCATTTTTTCATGATTTCATAGATTTCATGATTTCACTTTCAAATGGATTTTACAAGTAGAAGACTGTAAATCCCGGGTCTAGCAATTACCTTATATTTAAATTTAAGGGAGAACGATCTCATGATCATTGTAGTAATTGAATAAGTTGTTCTCGACCAATATGGTCTTGAGTTATGTAGCACATGCGAAAACTTGAAATACATTATTACTAATCTGCAATTAAACAGGTGTCTTACAATTAGTATATAGAAATTTATCCGAGTACGAATTTTTCCAACAAATTTGAGTCTGTTGTATATGAAGGTATGGGGAGATACATAATAATCGTGCAATGCAATTAAAGAGTTATACCACCTTGCGCTCAGAAATATGGGAATAAAAATAACATTTTTTCGCTGCTATTACATATATATAATAATTTTTATTTTATACATTTTCACAGATGTTTGGTAAATAGTTACCAAATAATATTAGTAACAAAATATAAAATGGTGGAGATATGAGCCCTCAAGTACGACCATTGAAAATCCTTGCTGATGGTGTGATTTGTTTCCCTATGAGGCATCGTCTAAAAATTAAAATATTTTTCTTTCTTCTTTAGAAATGCAATAGCTAAGATATAGCCTAGGATTTTTTTTTTGTAGAATTGGCAGCTGAAAAAAAAAAAAAAAAAAAAAAAAAAAAAAAAAAAAATCTTTAATTTTTATCAAAAGTGTGAAGTTTAACATTTTATAAAAAATGAAAGCGGCGTCCAATCCAAAAAATCCTATATCGCATCTTACGTAACATTATAAAGAATCTGCGGTTTAAATTCTATCAAAAACGGTTAAGTTGATCTTGAGATATTTTTTACACCAGTTTGAAAAAAGTTGTTTCGAGAAAAACGCAAGCGACAAAAAAAAAAAAAAAAAAAAAAAATTACGGCGTCAGCCAAACGAAATATACATATATTTTTTTACATTATTTTCAAACTGAGATTCCTTCATCTTCCAGTGATGCAGTAATTACCTCCCAGTTCTTTCTTTTTGTTGGACTCTCATCATGGCTGTAGATACTCCCTGAGAATCAAAATTGTCGGATAATCGCATCGCTCAAACCTCGAAAATAATTTTAATTTTGAAATTCTTAAACTCTTACAAATATTCTTAAAAATATAAACTATGTAGGGGTGACCGGGGCAAGATTTCCAACTTTTAAGATTATTATTTTTGTATTTTTTATTTTTAATTATTTTGATATATACAGGATATCATTGTATTCCCTAGACCTTCCTGTACAAACTGGCACAAATATTTTTCAAAAAACTAAATATACTTTTTCACAAAAAATAGTTAAGTCTAATCATGTTATGTTGGAAAATGTGCCCCGTATGCGGGACAAGTTTTCCAGCCTACGAAAAATGGTCAGTGGCAAGTTTTCCAACTATACTTTAAATGGTAAAACATCAGTAATAAATCTTGCTTGTTAATTAATAAGTATTTTTTATTGTGAACTAAATGCTCAGTAACATAGCAGTAACATAAAAAAAAAAATTTAATCCATTTTACATTTAAAGACGAAGGTCCAAACAGCTCCCTGGCCGAAATTGGATTTTTTTTCTTGCCCCTTTTATCTGATTCCTTTTGCAGTTTCCCTTTTTTTAGATGAATCTTTTTTTCCATTTTCAGTTGATTTTTAACAGGAGAATCAGTATCTACAATACTTCCAATTTTTTTCCACGCCGTGTTTGCCTGCTTAGTGCAGCCTTCGCAAAAGTCCTAACTTCTTCTGCTGTAGGTAAAGCTTGTTTGGATGTAGAAGGAACGCTTTTTTCATAAGCAATAGGGAAATTTTGAGTAGAACTTAAGGAACAGCTTCTTTGGAAATGCTAGCCTGCGTTGGTGTAGAATGATTAGATGCTTTCGGTGTTGTTTTGTTTCTGCGGGGGGGGGGGGGATTATTGAATAAAGTTTCAAATCTTTTCAGGATTGTTGGTGCTTTTAAGATTTGGTGCGGCAGGAGCTGGCCTGTCAGAAAAGTAGGATGGCGTAAAAGCGGAGTTTGCAAATATTTCAGGATTCAGTATGAAAATTCTCTAACGTTTAAAACCCGTCATAATATTAACTGTGGATTAACGCCAGTGGAGCGGCTCTAAGCACGGTTAATTTGCTTTTTGAGGGGTTCATACTCACTGCGATCTCAGTGTCCTAGCTTATGACTATAAAGGCATAATTAACATAAAATGGATTCATTAAATGAACCCATTTTAGAAAAAATTGACATTTTATTATATTTTTGAATTTATCTTGTTTTTTATATTGATAGTTTTACTTAAATGACTAAATGATCAAACGGGTTCGTAGTATATATGGTTATTTGGCCGAATTTACAACACAATAAATACATTTTTAATACAATAAGACTAACTGATTTAGGAGGGGGGAGGTTTTCAAACGATAAACATGTTGGAAAACATGACCCGTATGTTGTTGGAAAACCTGCCCCGTCGCCATATTTGAACTGTTACACTACCTGGACAAATACCGTGGTAAGTTATTTGCAAAACAAACGCATAGTTACCTGAAGAAAGAAACCATTTTTTAGTGTATGCAATGTCTAAACAGTATGTTTAACGGTAGTACGTTTTTTTTTACGTTTTAATAAAGATCTAAAATTTTACTCACCGTTGAAAAAATGAAAAAAAAAAACAGTTTTCCAGACGAAGTGACAGCAGCTATTAAGCTATAACTTTTGTAGATGTTTTGTAAGATGTTGCCACTTCAGCCAGTTCACTCGCTAGCGTCACCTAGTGGCTCATTTAAAAACTAAATCGAGTTGGAAAACAGGTCCCTATGGAAAATGTGCCCCGGTCTCCCTTATGTATTAAACAAAATTCGAGTTTTCGAAAATCTCAATGTGGTGTAACCACGTAATTTCAAATCTCAGTTCGTCTCAACAAAATACGCATATGCCGTTAAACGCGGACGTATTTTACGACATTTTTTCATACAAACATTTCGATTTAAGGTAAATGATACAGTGGTTAATTAGGTTTTTTTTTGGTTTTTCATATTTGCTATAGTTAAGTCAAAGTGTGTTTCGTTTATTTAATTCGAAGCGCGCATCTAAAAAAGTAAAAAATAAAAAAAAAATAAGATACAATACGAAGTTTGCAAAATAACTTTTTTAAAGGGGTCAGATTCGAATTATTTAAGCCAATTGTGTCGTTAGAATACGTACAAATGATTAGATTTTGTTTCAATATTATGAACACTGAGGGATTTGAAAGATGCGAACAAAAAGAACTATTTTCCCCCATCAAATATTCTACGTTTTACGACCCTAGGAACTGGATCCTAAAGTTTCCAAATATCAAAGCACGCATTTGGTGAGTTCATTACACTTTTTAATTAATATCTAGATTAATTACAAAAACCAAAGGGGCATTAGGACATAATTTGCACTATCCTAACTTATATTTTCCGGCTTCTACTTGCGGTTGATTTTACTAGCCATCGCGGGGGGACAAAACACCTTTCTTTTCATCTTGTAAGCATATATTAATTATTGAATGTATGTTCCATATTTTAAAATCCCATGTTTGAAATATACGAATAACTGGATACTAAGATGAGTCTGCCTAATCATTTTCACTGCCTTTTCTTTGTATGGAGTAGCGGTATGACCTGGTTGTCAAGTACGATTTAATTATTTAATAGGATTTTGAAGGATGGTGCTCTCCAAACTGGCTCTCCATTGCCCTATAAAACTCTTAATAGCTCTCAATAGCCCTATGTAGCCCTCAACAGCTCTCAATAGCTCTCTGCAGCTCGAAATAGCTCTCAATAAAAAAGTTATATGGTTTAAAATTTTGTGCAATATATGCCTCTGAAAAAACCTAAAAGGAAACCGCATTACAAAAAAAAAGAGGAATTTCCTATAAATAAAAATGGGGATTATAACATGAAATTGTTATTGTACATCCCTAGCACAACATAAATTATTAAAACAATGGGAATACAAAAATATTGAATAACACATACCTTCTGCACAATATAGTAGAGGTTTACTCATAGCTGTTGGTCACACTTATATCCGTTGCTCATTGAGTTTTCTTTCACACTCCAGGTAAAGTTAACTAATTTATTGCCGAAACGTCAGTGAAGGCTTACTGTGGAGACACGAAAAGTTTTGGTTTCCGTTAGTCTGTCTGTCTGTTAGTCTGTCTGTCTGTTCCGCGATAACTGCCGCAAAAAGCATCCGATCGGCTTGAAATTCCCTGGGCATGTTGATGAGCTCCCCGGATTTAGCTGTATAGTTTTGGGTTAAATTTGGTTCATTCGTTCGGAATATACAGAACATTTTATTTTGTGATATAATGCTTTTCTATGGGAAGTCAGACGATTTTCAAATTTTCATTTGTTGAAAGAAATCGCTCATATGAATAATAGATTTAAATGGTAAATTTTGGATGCTGAAATTTTTATATAAGAGTATTAAATTATTCTTATTAGTTTGCAATTTTGTCAAAACATTTGTCAGAGCTTTTAAATTAGGTGTATAACTTATGATAGAATTTTATACATGTGTTCGAATAATATAAAACATTTTATTTTATGAATTTACTTATATTTCATTTTTTCTTTTAACCGTTGCGTAGCAACAGCATCTCATCTAAAAATATCATAAATGTGAAAGTATGTATGGTTTTTTGAAGTCAAATCAAAGCAAAAGGAATGAATTAATGAATGCCTTTGTATAGATATTTGCATATAGATTTATTTAAACGCAGAAATGAAAATAGTATTTATATACTATATAGAATAATATTTTCATTTATTTATTCAACTATTTGATTATAAATGAAAAAGTTCGTTATTTTCATACAGAATAAACTGACATTATTCTGTTAAATTTTATAAACTTTATTGTTGCCAAAAAAAAAAAAATGAATAACAATTTCTTCCAAAGAGTTAATTTTAATTTGTAAGATTTTCACGTGCAAAAGAAAAATGGAATAAGCAAATAAAAAATAAAAAAAGGATATATAAGACAGGAATGAATACATATAAACATTTCACACCAAATACCACCTAAAATAGTTTTTGTAGCAGTATTTTCCCAGCACTACGAAGAAAGATTCCTCGATTTACACGATTTTACTTGGCCTTCCTTTTCTCATTCTTTGCGATTTCATTTTCGCAATTGCGTGCATTAATTGGCACAAAATTTTACATTTTTATGACTGAGATATATGTAAGGCCATACAAATAAGAAATTCCGCATTGTCTCCTATAAAATGTGATAAAGTGTTGGTTAATCATATATGTTTTTATTAAGAGGAGCAGAGCTGCCAAGCCTCCGGCGTTCTGGATACCAGTATTTTAATACAGAAAATGTTACTTTATTTAATTGAAACATTTGCGCGATTTAAAAGAACATTTTCTCTAAGATAATAGTGATGTGGAAAAAGCTTGAGACTTGGTATGTCTGGTGGGGAGTGAAATGTTTTACTTAATGCATTTATCTCTATTTTAATGCTACGTGAACAACGTCCGTGTAACAGCTTGTAGAGTGTAAAATAAATTAAATTATTAAAATAATCCTTATTACGAAAAATGAAACAGAAAGTCCGGCTAAGGGAAATGAAATGTTAGTTAACATTTCGTAATTTGACCTGAACATAGGTTTGCGTCAAATTTCAACGGTATTTGTAACAACACGATTTTAAATTAAATGTAGATACTATTAAAAGAAAATCACAAAAAATACTTAAAGGCGCCAAATCATGTTTATCTATTTAACGATGATGAATTATTAACTGTTAGGTTTAGAAGCCCCCCTACTTTAGGGTGATTTTAGTAAGTTAATGCTATCGAGTACATTTTTTGATATTTAGATTAGATCTTAGATATAAATATTGCAGAATGGTAATCAAAATTATTTTTTTATAAACAAAATTTATAAAGGTATTAGATTTCTAAATTAGATGTTTCAGTTTACATTTCCAAAAGTTCTTTATCCATTAGATACAGGTATTTGTGGTTAGCAGGCAAGTAAATACTGCTATATGGATAATAGGATAACGTAAAATGCTTGACCGAATTATTGCTTATCCTTATAAATCGCAGTGTAAAAAGAAATCTAAGATATAGGGTAATCATTAACTCAATCAGTAGAAAATTACAAATGCAAAATAAATTACACAACGGGGGGTTCAGGGGGGCAGAGCCCCCTGAAGAAATTTGCTTTATTATATAAAAATTACTAGAATAAGTAGCTCGTGAGAATTTCAGAATATCCTTACATAACAACGTGTTTAATTTAACGCTTTTAATGTCTGAAACCATCGAAATATTTTTTTCCTTTTATAAATGTTTGTGTAATTTAAATAGTTTAAATTTTGTTTTTGTAGAAAGATTAATATTACGCAAAGTTTGATAAAAACAATGAGTTGCAGAGATGACGTTGAGGCTCTTGATCTGCAGATTTACTAGTTTAAACTGACGATGATAGCAATGTCCGAGAACTGCCGATCTTAGGGCCGTCCCTTAGCGGGAAAACACGACCCGAATAACTCGTAATCATCGTTAAATCACCGTTGAAACAGGAAATCTGGGTTTAACTATCCCTGTTGTGGAATAGAACTCATCTTGATTAAACCATCATTGTTGAGAATTCGCACAAATCTTTCTATTAAACCATCACAGTTGAGAGAGCTAAAAAATCTGTCTATAATTCCCTTCTTCGCTTACGACATCACCTCGTAATAACAATATGGAGGATGGTCCTTTGCCCCCTTCGTCAAATGGTCGGTCAGTCTTGCCGACCCCCTCTTCTTCCGTCATCTCGCAGACCTCTGATTTGGTATTACACTTTTTCGGATATACAATACTCCGCCCACTAAGCGTCAGTGATCATGGGATCTAGAAACACCGGGCCTTCTTTCCCTCGCCCGTGTGGTCCATCTTTTACGACTTCTTTATTAGGTCCAATAAATAATCTTACTAAGTTGTAAATTCATCTTGGCATTTTATGTCAACCTTTTGTTAAGCTTGGAGACTTCGTGTGTATCTAAAAAGATCCCCTTTAAAGATAAGATCCAACTGTGCAGTCGTTCTCTTATTTAGGCTTTACAGCGTAAATACATATATGAGTATATTTATATCAAATAACAATAATAATAATCAAAATAAATACATATAAGAACACACTCTATATATACATACACACTTTATAAAATAATAATAATAATAAAAAAATATAAATAATAGTATTTTTTTTATGGCATTAAAAAAATAACAACCTGCTGAAGTGGTATCAAGGGTGTTTATATCAGTTATATGATATCACTTCCAGCAGAAATAATGGTACAAACAAATTAAATCAGCTTTTACAGCTGTAATATGTACGCAATTAATAATCTGATGTCAAAATCCAAACACAGGAAATATAAGTTGAGCGCACTGATATTATAAGTTATTTTTCAACATTTAAAATATTTTATCAGATTTAAATTATTTCATCAGATTTAAATTATTTCATCACTCTGGTATGTACTGCACATTAATTAAAAAGTGAATGAAATATACCGCAGTTTCGTTGAAAATATTCAATAAAGATTAATAACTATAGTTTTATTGGTTTAGTTGTGAAGACATTTGTTGTCAGAAATTAGTAAGCATTGTATAATAACACAGAAATTCCTCTATTTCACATCTTTTCCTATTTTATATAGCAATAAATATTTTACGATAATGATTTTTAAAAGTTTCTTCGGTGATTTAGTGATCCAAATTATTTAAACTCTACAATAAACTGTTATTATTTAATAGACGATCCCTATTTCAAAAATTGCATTTATTTTCGGAAGTTGGACACAATTTTCATCTAAACATTTCTTCTCACATTTCTCTGCATCAATTTTGCGATGAAGCAGCTTGATGTGGTGCGTTCCCCCCTCCCCAAGAAATATACATATCTAATGCATGACAAACATTTCAAAGAAAATAAAGATCTATTTAAATGGTGAGATTGTTTTCTAAAGAATAATATAGATTAAAACCTTATAAAATTTAATCTTTTGAAGATTTATAAAAAAAAGTAGTTTTATTCCACATTTTACGCGGTCGTTCAAAATATTTATTAATGATTGTTGTACAATTCGTGATCCTCTATTAATTCGTGCTACTACACTATAATGCAAATATTTACTCACGAAATTCATAACCAAGTCAAATTTGTTATTAAACGTGTGCCAACTACTTTATTCCATGCCTGTCACTGATTATCTTCCAATAGATTTACACGCAAAAACCTAATTATGAAGCTCTAATATATTCAGCCATTATACATTTCATGACATGCACATTACTGTGAGCAGAAATCTCTCCTGAATAGAAGAAATTTGAATCAATCTCTCTTGCTCTTCACATTTACATGTTTTAATTATGATGATCAGAACCGAATTTTCAATGTAATGTATAAATGATTAACGATTATATTTGAAATTTCAATCTTTATAACGGTATGTTAAAATATTTCCTTATTATATGTACCAACAAATGTAATTTCTTAATCACGAAGTTAATGAGCATTGAAATTATAAATTTAAATTTAACTGATACATTTTAGAAATAAAGTAAACAAACCGATATATTCATACTCAATTTTGGAAAATCCATATATCAAATATGTTACTGTCCATATCTGTATCTATTTTACAATTATAGAATTTTAATTTTTAACTGGAAGAAACAAAGAAAAAATTACTACGCTGGTAAAAACAATTCAATGGACAAATGTTTTTTTTTTTTTTTTTTTTTTTTTTTTTTTTTTTTTTTTTTTTTGCAATATATATATATAAAAAAAAAATAACAAAGCAAATAAAACCAAACTTAGCCAAAATATCACTCGATATAAGACTAATGTATGAGAAAACAAAAATGGACATAACCTGCACCCTACATAAGGTAACTGGTCACGTGTCCAGTACAGCAGCTGACCGACACCCTGTCAGTCAGAGAAAAACATTACTAATAGAGTGTATAATCGTCTGTAACAACTACACAACTCTCGCATCGGCGTTTCATACTGCTTACCAGGATCCTTATCAATTTCTATGGCAACTGCACCCACTTTTGCACCAAGGGACCCTTGAGCTCATGGATGGTCCTTGGAGCTGGTCTTCGAGTTGCAATTGATCGTCCAAGGGCGTTCCATATGTGTTCGATGAGATTAAGGTCAGGGGACATCGGAGGTCACTCCATTCATTGAACATCCTACGACTTAAGGTATTCATCCGCCAACTGATCCCTATGTGGACGGGCGTTATCGTCCATAAAAAACGAAATTTGGTCCATATGCCCCACGGAAAAGTCTCAAAGAGGGTGCAAGAATCTCGTCCCTGTACCGCTGACCTGTCAGAGTACCTCTTTCAAACATATTATGCTCGGTACGCTCGTCTACCTTGATGCCTGCCAGACCATCAGACCACCTCTAGCATAGGGATAATTTTCGACAATGTTAGAGGGCCGATATCGACTCCCGGTTTCTCTCCAGACGAGAACACGTCTCGAGTCGCTGTCCAGACTGAATCGCGACTCATCACTGTACAGAACCGCCCCAAACTATCCTCTGTCCAAGACAGGTGTTCTCGGTACCATACTAGACGGGACTTCTTGTGGTTCACAGCCAAAGGGATGCAGACTACAGGGCACCTGGTATACAGGCCATCTGCACTAAGTCTCTGGGTGACTGTTTTCCGTGAAATGTATTTTCCTGTAGCATTATACAGGAGACGAGACAGTTGTTTCGCTGTCTCGGACCTATCCCTTTTGGTTAAAAGTCTCAAATAATGGTCTTCAGTGGGCGTTGCTGCCCGTTTTAGGCCTTGACCTTGTCCGAGGATCATTGTTTTGGTCTCTTTGAACTGTTTCCACAGAGTAGACTCCACATTTCACGGAATACCGAGGTCCTTAGAACAGGTAGCGTGTAATTGGCCGGCCTCGAGTCTTCCAACAATCTGCCATCTTGTGGCATCATCTGGACGACGTCAACTAGCCATACTAATGATGGGTAAACAAAGAAATTTAAAAAACAAGGATTGGGTTATGCTAAGATGCTTCAAAACGCCCTTCCGCAACAAGCTTCCGCGGTCAAATGAGGCACATCTGCACAAACGCGATCACAGCGCCACTTTCTTATGACCACACATACCACTTGCGTAGCAGGTGTGTCCGCGATGAGCTTAACTATCATCTGATACCTTATTTGCGTATAGGGATAACAGATTTTTTTAAACCGTTTGTCCCTTTAATTTTTTTCACCAGTGTAGATTTAATTATTTACTAAATAATTATAAATAACGTTAATATGACAAAGTTATTCAGTTGTTTAAAATGAAAGATTAATTTTCAAACCCTTTAGAAAATAATTAGCAGAAATGCACCAGTATAACTTGTTGTATCTTCATAACCAAATTTAAAATTTTACTTTGTATAAAATTTGGTACTGACATAACTTTTGCATCATACTGATTGCATAAATTGAAAACGAATTCGCCAGATCATTAAATTAATGCATTTGTTTTTTTTAATACATCTTACATGTCTGCTTTAAAAAATAAACTAGGACTTCCCTCAGAGGGATTAGTCTGAGCGATATTGCTGAGAACATAGATTTAATAATAACATGCGGAAGCAAAGAAAGTGAGATGATATCTTTAATTGTTCATATACTGCGATAAATTGAAATGATGAAAATAAAAGAATTGTAGAATTACAAAATCTTATATATAAATTCGTATACACTGTTTCAAAAAATGGGAAACCAAACCATGCAAGACAGACATGCATGGATATAAAATTGAAAGTACGCTATATATTAAAAGTAAAACAGAAAACGAAACACTAAATTATCTTATATCGGAGATTTAACTGTATAAAATGATGTCAAGAGCATAATCAGATGCTCCGCACCAATTTGAGTAACTTTAAATGACAAATATATGACGTTTAAAAGAATGGACTATACTTTATATGGTGTGTGCTCCCCCGGAATAATTAATATTGTACAGTATCTGTTTTCCACGGATGCAATGAGGTTGTCGATAACAGTTAAGGAATTATCTCTTTAAAATCTGATATAGTATGAAAGTACCGAACACATCAACAGTGGCATGCAATGATTCGTTAGAGTGTGTTTTAGATATGCTCGATCGGATTTAAATGATGAGTGTATGCTGGCCACTACATACGCTGCATTGTTTTGTTTTCAAACATATTCTACACAAGTTGAGCTGTATTTAGCATGTATTAAATAAAAGAAATCGGCAATGATTACAACATAAAGTATGGCACAAGATCTGAATATATCGTCTGCATAACTTTTGAGCTGTCAAAGTGTCATTTGAAGTAATTTACAAATCCATACATATTTATTCAGCAAATCTTGCAAGCTAACATACGCCAATATGAACCCGATTATGAAATTTTACCAGAATAAGTTAATATATAAAAAATCTACGAATGATAATTGAGAATATGACCTTATGATAAAATGTCTAGAAAAATGAATCAGATAAAAATTCATATCACATTTAAATCGGCACTTCTTCCCTCTTTTAGTGTCCTTGACGAGAGAGAGAAAAGCCTAGAGAAGGAACACTTTAACAAGTACTTTCGGACAACTTACTCACTGTTTCATACAGGTCTTTATTCAATATTTACACAATTTATTTAATGCTAGGTGGGTATCTATCAGTTTTGTTGCATTTAAATTGCATGTTTTGCGGAGGAAATGCAGGATTATGAAATATTTAAATTTTCTATACCTAATAATTCCAAATTAATGGTAACTGAGATCGCTTTCCGTTAATTTCATCTTTTTAAATTTTAAATTTTTTTAGAAACCTTCATAGAGACAATTGCATATTTTAAAACTAACCCGAAGCAAAAGTTCAAGATTTTCGGCTCAGCAGTAACACAGAAATAGAAAATTTTCGAAAGTTTTTTTGTTTCTGCACTGTTTTATGTAGCGACATTTTTAGAAATTGTTCTATTGCGAGAATTTACGTCATGATAAATACAGCCATGTCAATTTTCATGTTTCTGTTCCTAACAATTCAATGTACTTGGTTACTTAGATCATCTTTAGATCTTTTTCCGCTTTGTTTAGTCTTTCGATTTTTTAGAATTCGTTCTACAACGAGCATTTACATCTTATAAATTACTACCATGCCAAAGTTCTAGTTTCTAACCCCAACAGTATCCCAAAAATTTCAGTATTCCAAATAAATGATAGTTTAGAACCTTTCTAGAAATTTTTACGTTTATCCGTCAAATTGAACCTCTTAGAGAGCGTCCATTACGAGTATTTGCATCTTTAAAGTAACTACCGCACAAAATTTAAAGTTTTAACCCAATCAATCTCGCAGAAATCGCAATTTTAGAACATTTTTGCTCCTGCAGCGATGTAGGTTCTTGCACTGACATAAAATAAAGTTTTTTTCGGAACATAGATGGCCACCAACATTTTTTTACGTTGGCTATGTAGTTTCAGAGATAACACCTCACAAACGTACAAGCATTAATAATATTATGCACTTTATAATATTATAACGCCTTATAATATTAGCATTAGATGTACAGATACAAAAGCCATTTATCTGTTACAAACTAAATTGCTCGGCGTTGCCCAGAATTTGAAGGACGTTTGTTCTGAAAAATCAATTTCAAAATTTAACATACAACACAAAACAAACATTAAAAAAAGCAGTCGAAATGTTATATGAATGAATCATATGAAAACGCTATATGAAAATTTATAAATGTATATAACAGACGCAAAAGAATACAGCTATAAATGAATTTATTTCAATTCATAATTGGAGCAATAATGTTAAAATACGCCAATATTTCCATAATCAGGTTTTTATCATGCTTCAATACGTTTTTTCACACTCATATGACGTTATACTATATTCACCCTTCCATTTATATTTCCAATATGACATAATATTTTCCTCTTTCACGTGGAAACCTTGAAATAGAAAAGTTATGAAGTTATATTCACTTTCATTTAAATTCGTCAAACTATTTACTTCATTTTCATTTTTCATGTGAATATCTTGCAATATAAAAGTTATGATGTAATATTCACCTTTTTTTAAATTCGTCAGACTATTTATTTCATTTTCATTTTTCACGTGGAAATCTTGCAGTAGAAAATTAATTGTTGTAGTAATAATTTTATTGTGTATTTTAATTGTTGGCAACTGCTATAACGAAAAATGTTTAAATTTGATAAGAAATTGCTATTAAATTGGTGGTTTTTTATTAATTAAAAATTAACTATAAATTATTTCGATTCCGGATTACTTTAGTTGCCTCGGCCATGTTTTAATACACATGTACGTATCTTTTCACAATTTTGGCTTCGAAATTGTGGATTTTTATAGAATTACTAATAGACAGATAGACAAGTTTTCATTTTTATATATCTCTCTATACTAAAAAATGTAACTAACGCTGTCACCGCAGCCGGTTTTGAATTTTTTGTGACCGGAGGTCTTTCTTCGTTAATATTAAGAAAACTATTAAATACAAAAATATGGAAATCGGTGGTATTATAGAGAAATGTTTGATCAACACGCTGATGAATACAGTTTTCAAATCGAAGAGTTATTTTAAGAGATATTTAATACTAAAGTTGAACAAAATCGTTCCATTAAAAAAGTTTTATATGAGCAAAAACTATACATGCGAATTTAATCATTTTTAGATCATTTTATTCAATAGAAGATCCCGGTGTGCAGATTCCATTAATTTTTTTTTTATTTCACTCATTTTTTGAGGTTTTATTTCTATTTTAAATTCAAATATTCAGCATTTCGACACATATTTTTTACATATTTTAGAAAATGCTATTAATATAAACTGTTGCCAACTGTATAAACAGCGCAAAATATAATGTTTGCTTCAAATAAAAAAAAATTATTTACCCGTTACTATTATAAACAGAAAAAAACCCCTTGAAAATAGAATTGAATAATTAGTTATAAAAAGCAGGCACTTATTGGAAATTACGCCATAAAAACTATATTTACATGTGAATTTTAAAAGAGAAAGGATATTGTAAAATAAATTCATTAACATGCGTTAGAAGACTTAAATAGAAGAAATTACGTCACATTACACTTATTATGCAAAATGAACAAAAAATTATATTGCAAAACAGTTTAAATTTAAAAATTGCGCGAGACAAAACATTAGAGGTTAAATATTAGACTTTTTCAAAATTTTATTATTTGTCGTTTGATGTGAGGTGTTCAGCTATAAGTATACAAAATTTCATGTATCCAACTTAATTAGGGGCTGAGTTAGAAAAATTGCTTAAAATACACAAGTTAGAGCCCAGAGGGTTAAATATTAGACTTTTTCAAAATTTTATTATTTGTAGTTTGATGTGAGGTGTTCAACTATAAGTATGCAAAATTTCACGTCTCCAAATTAATTAGGGGCTGAGTTAGAAAAATTGCCTAAAATACAGAAGTTAGAGACTGGGGGATAAAATATGACTTTTTCAAAATTTTATGATTTATCGTGTTATCGCAAGTGTTCAGCTATAAGTATGCAAACTTTCATGTCTCCAACTTAATTAGGGGCTGAGGCAGAAAAATTGCTTAAAATACACAAGTTAGAGCCCAGAGGGTTAAATAATAGACTTTTTCAAAATTTTATTATTTGTCGTTTGATGTGAGGTGTTCAGCTATAAGTAAGCAAAATTTCATGTCTCCAACTTAATTAGGGGCTGAGTTAGAAAAATTGATTAAAATACCCAAGTTAGAGCCGAGAGGGTTAAATATTAGACTTTTTCAAAATTTTATTATTTGTCGTTTGATGTGAGGTGTTCAGCTATAAGTAAGCAAAATTTTATGTCTCCAACTTAATTAGGGGCTGAGTTAGAAAAATAGCTTAAAATACAGAAGTTAGAGACTGGATGGTTAAATATGACTGTTTCAAAATTTTATGATTTATACTGTTATCGCAAGTGTTCAGCTATAAGTATGCAAATTTTCAAGTCTTCAACTTAATTAGTGAATGAGTTAAAAATATTGCTTAAAATACATAAGTTAGAGCCCAGAGGGTTAAATATTAGACCTTTTTCAAAATTTTATTTTTTGTCGTTTGATATGAGTTGTTCATCTATAACTATGCAAAATTTCATGTCTCCAACTTAATTAGGGGCTGAGTTAGGATAAATGTTTAAAATAGACAAGTTAGAGCCCAGAGGGTTAAATATTAGACCTTTTTCAAAATTTTATTATTTGTCGTTTGATATGAGTTGTTCGTCTATAAGTATGCAAAATTTCATGTCTCCAACTTAATTAGGGGCTGAGTTAGGATAATTGTTTAAAATAGACAAGTTAGAGCCCAGAGGGTTAAATATTAGACCTTTTTCAAAATTTTATTATTTGTCGTTTGATATGAGTTGTTCAGCTATAAGTATACAAAATTTCATGTCTCCAACTTAATTAAGGGCTGAGTTAGGATAATTGTTTAAAATACACAAGTTAGAGCCCCGAGGGTTAAATATTAGACCTTTTTCAAAATTTTGTTATTTGTCGTTTGATGTGAGGTGTTCAGCTATAAGTATGCAAACTTTCATGTCTCCAACTTAATTAGGGACTGAGTTAGAAAAATTGCTTAAAATACACAAGTTAGAGCCCAGAGGGTTAAATATTAGACTTTTTCAAAATTTTATTATTTGTCGTTTGATGTGTGGTGCCCAGCTATAAGTATGCAGATTTTCAAGTCTCCGACATATAAGGTTCCTGAGAACGGGCTCTGTGACAGACGCACAGACAGACAGACAAAGGAGTGAAACAGGTAGGGTTTCGTTAGATGAACGAAACTCTAAAAATATGCTGCGGATGACTGTAACAACATCCTAAAATTACATTACCATCAGCGATCTACCAATCCCGAATTTAGTTTATATTCGTTTTTTATATTCTTATTCTTTTGTGCGGCCCTGTAAAATAACTACCAATAATATATACAGTAAAACCTCTGAAAAGTGGACACCTCGAAAATGCAGAATTTGTCCTCTATTTGGAGGTGTCGCTACTGAGAGTAAAATATGTACAGTTATTTAAGTGTATGTAATCGAAAAAATGTCCGCTAAATAGAAGTATACGCTAATCGGGTGTGTCGGTTATGGAGGTTTTACGAGTAAAACCTCTGAATAGCAAACACCTCGGGAGGGTAGAATTTGTCCTCTATTTGGAGGTGTCCGCTACTGAGAGTAAAAAATGTACAGTTATTTAAAGGTTGGTAATCGAAAAAATGCCCGCTAAATAGAGGTGTCCACTAATCGGGTGTGTCCGTTATGGAGGTTTTACTACATAATAATATCATCCTTTGCAAGAAAATTGCATGCTGTATGATAGACAGACAGACATCCAGAGAAAGATAATCTCCTGGAGCAATAAACACTTATGGCTTTTGTTTTAATCATCCATAATCGTTTCTAAATTTCGTTATACGAGAATTAAAAAAATCTGTTAATTTCCAGCCGATAGACTGACAACTATCTTTTAGCCTGAGTTTTTAGACGGATTTAGCCTGTTGTATGTCATACAACAGGCCAGATTTTATACAACAGGCTAAAAACGGTCACCGTGGTACGGAGTACTGTATTATTATTTGTTTGCCCACCAAAACTGGTTGGCGCGGGCTGTTGCAAGGTTTGTGATCACGTGGTTGAAACTGATCTATTCAATATTACTGCGTGCGTATTTGTTTTTTTTTTTGCTCCATGTGTTCAAACCAGTTGTCTACGAAAACATCCAAAGGTGAAAGTGACGCACACCAAATTTCTGTGACGTATGCAGATAAATTGTGGTTTTTTATCAGTTTTTTTTATATAATTTTTAAACGGTTTGGAATTTATTTTTCATAGTAGGTGCATTCAGTAGGTGTCCATCATAGGTACCTTTTGGTGCAATCAGAAACGAAATCCAACAAATATTTTTTTAGTTATGCTTGACGAAAGGTTTTATTAGGCTTTTTTTTTTTAGTAGAACATGGCGTTAATATCCATCGTAGCTGTAATGTGTCCGGACAGTAATATTTCGCTGAGTATTAGCCTTCGCTTCGCTCAGACAATTAAAATGAAAAAAAAAATTTCTAAATATTGTATTGTGGACAGGAACGAAATATGAATGGTTCAAAAAATTAATTATTTGAAAATTATTCAAACATTACATAAAATAGACTTATTAATTAAGGAATTAATGTAATACATATTTTTAATGTATAACATTAATAATTTATATTTCATCATTTATTAAAGTGTACACTGATTTTTAAATTGTATAGATAACCCCAAAGAGTTTTTATTTTTTTACTTATTTACTCACTTGTTTTTTTTTAATTTATTTGTTTCCTGATAACTTATAAATTTCGAAATTAAGCTATTTAATATCCCCATAATATGTTCTTCCGACTACCATGCCGCTTATAGTAGCTACTACTGTACTGAATTAGATGACAATTGGCTATACAGTTTAGGTGTGGTAACCTTACAAAATTACAATCGGATTACTCGTGTAAGAGTTGTACTCGCTCATATCAATAAGAATTTTTTAATCATAATCAAAGTGTCATCTTCAGGAACCTGCGTCAATTTAAGTCTAACTTCAAAGCATCACAATTCTAAAGTAATTAATTAATGATAAACAAATATAAATTATATTAAGATGATAACAGAAAAACAAAGTAAACTGAATTAAACAATAAGTTAACTCACAATACCGCACGCCTTAAGTATCTACGAAAATGGAAGGAGGAACCCTAGGATTAACTGGAGATATCTTTAGCCAATCCTAAAAAGACTGGTGAACTACAGTTTCTTTGAAAAATTTCGTGATTACGCATTTATTTAGTACCCTTTATGCATGCGTCTAAATTAGTTGTGGGCATGTAACGTATTATTTCTGTGAGCGGGATTAGCACGTAACGAAACAAATTTACCTCAACTCCAATTATTGTAAATCAATACTGATCTATTTCCAAGTGTTTCTATTATCAGAATTATTATGCTCATCTTAAATATAGCTAAAATGTAATCGCAACGAACAGCAAAACAAAATACCCCACATGTTTGCGCTTGGTAAGAACTTTTTTCTTGTACAGTCGTATTTTTTCAACGTGACAATAATGATATTCCATTGAAAATAAGATTCCAAATAAGTATGAGCCGTTTTTATTCTTTTCTACACTCTCAGAAATACTTTCTTCATATCACTGAAATTATACATTCATCACCGCTTCTAGTGTTTTCCATTAACTGACGAATAATCTTCTTTATTTCTTCTCCGTTACAGGAGGTAAAATAAATGTGAAATGATGAAAGTGGGTTAAAATTAAAAGTTCCTGCCCTGGAATCGAACCAGCTAACTTAGCACTACGAGACGAGTACGTTAACAATTGGATTACAGTTGCACGCAAACGAAATACTTTGAAGTAAGCACGTTTGCTTCAGATGGGTATGGCTTGATTAATTTCTTTAAAAGCTTTTAATTTTGAAGTTAATTTTGGGTTTATTTTGCCTTTAAAGAGATTGAGTCTGGGGTTTTAATATTTTGGAAGAGATAGTCATACGTTCCCACGGCCGCCATCTTGGAATTTTTCTTGGCGTGAAAACCCCTTTTCCGCCAAGTAGTAAATGTCGCCAAGCACCAGTTTATACACATGTTTCGCTTAACGAAAATAAAATGTAAATAATAAACAAAATTCACTAAAGTGGCAATCAGTAATCTTGTATGGGCCTTCGCGCACATTAACCGAAAAAAAAAACATCACTTCATTCAGCAGTTCTCCCGGTAAAGCATTCTCAAAATACAGCAGTTCTCGCTTTCTAGCAATCTCAAAATGTAAAAAAAAAACTCTTAAAGCTGCAAAATATACATAAAAATTATCAACATACCTTAACAGATATCTACTTTTTTGAAAGCTCCAGCACGAAATCTCTCTCATAACACCACCGTCATTTTCCAAAATAGGCTTATGAATACGCATTGAGACACAATAAACAAACCTACTCTTCTTCTCAAAATTTTTTCATACTTCTTAATTCCTTCAGCAAAAGCGTTTAAACGGACTACAGAAACCATAGTCAGTCAAATACATCCAATAAATTTAACATAAAAATAAAAAGATAGAACGGTACAACAGGATATCAAAATACATCCACAAAATCCGCCACTTCTCAAGGGTTGCCAGAACACAACACGTCAGAATACACACGTCACACGGGGTTCCACATATCGAGGTTGCCATATCTATAAACACCGCCAACACGCCAATAAAAAATCGCCAAACAATTCAAAACAACGGCTGAGTGAACATAAGGCATCTAAGCCAATATTTTACTATTAATATATTATAAAATAATTGCTAACAATTTCTTTTCTCATTCATTAAAAAAATACTCCGAAATATTTTTTTAAAGTTGAATAAATTGAATAAAGTTAAATAAAGGTGAATTTATAAAGTTGTTTATAAAAAATATTCGCATTTAAAATATATTTTAAATGAACACATTTAAAAGATATTTTAATTTAAATATTAAATGGAAAAAAAAATATTTGCTTTAAACAGAAAAAAATTCATATTTTACATCTAGCAGTATACTTAAAAATATTTATAATTCATATTTTTATTATATACTAATACTAAAATATAGAACCACAGACACAATCTCTTTAAAGACGAAATCTTCGCGAAAGTAACTTCAAAATTAAAAGATTTTTAAATACATTAATCCAGCCACACCCATTTGAAGCAAACATATTTACTTTAAAGTACTTCACTACGTTCAATTGTAATACAATGGCTAAAGTACTTATCTCCATATGCTATGATAGCTGGTTCGATTCCAGGGCAGGAATTTTTTATTTACCTCACTTTCTTCAATTTACGTATATTTTACCTCTTATATCGGATAAGAAATAAACGGATATTCGTCAATTAACGCAAAAACCCTAGAAGCCGTGCTGTCAGGATAATTTCTATGAGATGAAGAAAGTATTTCTGAGAGTGTTATTCATTTTTAAATCTTAAAACTCTTTTATTTTTTAATTAAATTAGAATCTTAATGTATAAAAACTTTGGTTTTTTAAATTAAAAAAAAATAAATTCGGATTTTAGTATTAATAGAGCACGTGTGCGTTAGGAATAAAAGGGATTGCTTTGGGACTTTTGGGAAGGATTCACGGATAAAATACGTTTTCCATAAGTACAGACAAAATTTTTAAATAAGTTAGAAATTACTCGTCAGACGTGGCAAATGAGGTGCGTTCGTACTATAACTAATTTTATAATACTTTTTTTGCACCGCATATTGTACTGGATGTATATTTTAGTCCACCCTATAAGTGTATATCAATTTCATTCTCTTCGAAAGGCTGTAATATCATTAAAATGCATTTGAAAATTTTCGCAATTGGACGTAATGTAACGGAAAATTTTTGACTGTCCCTGTAATTAAACTATACATCTGATTTTCATAAAATCTGAAATGAGTCGACAAAATGTTGCAACAATTATATATTTAAAATTTCAGACCATTCGAAAGGCTGTAACATCATTAAAATGCACTTGCAATATTTTTTCCCATTGGCCGTAATGTAAAGGCAAAATTTTGACTGTCCCTGTAATTAAACTATACATCCGATTTACATGAAATTTGAAATGACTCGACAAAGTTTTGCAGCAATTATATATTTAAAATTTCAGACCATTCGGTTGGGTAGTTTTTGCTCTGTTATATGCGGATAGACGGACCGACTGAACGACGACTATAGGTGCTACGTATTTATATAATTACGAACTCACCTAAAAATGAAGAATAATTTAGTGTAAATTGACGAGTTTTTCTAACAGTGTATACTTTATCACAACAATGGATGAATGATTATATTTACTTGCTTTTTACAGGTTGGGGCAAATAAAAGTGCCCTGTCAAGGGGACACGATTGGACGTGAATGATTGACGAGCACACCACGTGATCGAAACCGGTTCAGATCTTAGTGTGGGCTGTATCAGTGTAAGTGTTATCAGTATAAAGGTGAAGATCAGGGTGCCTAGTTGTCAGGGAAAATACAGTAAAAAAAAAACTTTCACTCCTGACAGAGCTGTTAGCAGAGGTCAGTCTCGCCTCGGCCCTAGCTGACCACCCAGGTCACCTGATCTGTCAGTGTGCGATTACTTTTTGTGGTCTCAAGTCTAAGGTGTATCGCACCAACCCTCATAGTCTTCAAGAACTGCAGCAGAACATTTCTGATGAGATTGCAGCTATTCCACTAATACAGCTTCGATGTGCCTCCCGCAACTTGCTGACCAGGGCCCAAAAGTGCCACGAGATGACCGGTGCTCATTTTCAACATCTGCTAAACGCAGGTTAGCGAACTAGTATTTCCTTTCCTTTGCTGTGTTTCTCTGTAACCTGAAACTCTGTTCTCCTAGCCACTTTTATCTGGCCCACCCTGTAGTAGAATATAGTCAAACGAAGAGAGAGAAAGAATATTATTGCAATATTACGTAACTGTTACTGCTTATATGAAATATTATTCTTCAAATGTTACCTCTGATGACATACTTAATAGAAAGTCTCCCATACCATGTAACATTTCAAAACACTTCCGACATCCAATTATTTCAGATAAGATACATATTACGCTAAGCAACAAACAATGTGAACATACCACAGTTTGCATAAAACTCATATTTCATGAAATAAAGCGTTGAAATTGAAAAGTGACACATAACTATATTTTTATTTCGGTGTGTTTCATACTTCCCACCATCTCGAAACATTGGAGATAATATACATCAACATTCGAATGTATATAATTACGAATAATGCCAAATTGTGTGGGATTATACATAAAATCTTGAATTACTTTCAAAAATCACTATAAATCGAAAAATAAAACTGAACTTACTCATGTATTATTTGCTGTTAAAAATTCCAAATATACAATACATAATAAAATGCAAATATATATATATATATATATATCCCTTTTCTTTACACAGGAGCCTTACTATTATTTCTTAATCTTAAAAAACGAAATACTTAGGCAAATATTTCATAACAATATGAAAATATAACACCTTATATTTCGGTCTATATCGCGAACTTCAAACAAACATTTCTTGAATTTATTACAATTTCGAACCTTGTCGTACTTATTAAGATTAATTTTTTTTTAAATCTAGTTCAAAATATTTTTACTTGAAGTTATACACAAAATTTGCGTATTAGCTCATTTTAAGTATATATTTATAGAATAAGTAATATTTATAGAATTACTTTCCGGATTATATGAGAATTGTAATAAAGGAGACTAACCTATAATAAATGATATCTGCACAATAAAAGTAATGTTGAACTTTTATTTTTTAGTGCTTTGCATACGCGACTGATACAGAATTTAAACAATCTCTTTTCGCGATACGATTCATAAATTTTATTCAGATGTCTGCAGTGTCATGGATAGAAAAATTTATTTCGTTAACATAAATTGTTCGCTTAGATACAATTACTGTCATTTAATTAATTATACACGTCTTTTAGGAAATACCACAAAGATTTAATTAAAGACTTTTCCTGGAAGAAACCAAATTTTTCTCAGAAAGTAATTCCATACAAATAAGTTACATTAAAAGATTTTGTTTTGTCCTTCAGAAGGGAGGAACACTTGCCAAGTTTTATCAATTTAATACTTTGCTATCACACCGTTCAAAATTACACAGTTGTTTTTTATCTCAACATAGCAGCACACTTGTATTATATGATGTATAAAAGTACTTTGAATAAATGTGAATTTTCATAATAGACATATTTCGAAATAATTCAGATAAATATCTTTAAGGATTAAAAGAGTATTTATATTGTACGTTGTAAAAATAGAAAGTATAAAAGACAAAGATTCCTTGATATTGTAAAATACACCCTAAATGATTAATCGGGTTTCAAGACATTATGTACTGAGAAAAGTACGACCTACGAATACGTGTTATACATTAAAAGGTATGTACACAAACCAAGTTTAAAAGCCCATCTCGTGACTCGCGTGCAGGAACGCATCACTGCTGCTCAGAAGGACATTGACAGGAATACGCTATTGAACATATGGACGGAACTGGATTACCGTTGTGATGTGTGCCGGGTGCCTAAGGTCGCACATATTGATCATTTCTAGTATAAACCAGAAATTTCGTGAGTGTATGTATCTTAAATATTCAACCATCTTTGTGAGTCATTTAATCCTTTATGACCTAAAGAGTTTTGGTAGAAATTAAAAGCCTCTCTCTTTAACACTAATTAATAAGATCATATTTGACTGAAAAAAAAAAAAAATATTTTAAAACATTTCTGATGCCAGGTTGCACCAAAGGAGGATTCGCATAATTGTGTGGTGCAGTCTCAGATTTAAATCAGAGTAAAAGTAGAACATTTATTCTATTTTTTCTTAGGGTCACTTGCACAATTGTGTAGGTTAGGTCTTAAAAATATACTTCCCTCATAGCATGCATGGTCACAGTGAAGTTATTGTGACGTCACTGTAAGTCACTGTTGTCACGTCACATCTGTGACCAAAATGCCACAATCAGTGATGTCACATTATGACAGAGATCTGAACGTCTTAGAAAACTTTAAAAAATTGCAAAAATTATTCAAAACATGCTATTTACTGTAAAAAATATTTTTCTGTCGATTTAAAAATTTTTTAACCGTGGCCCAAGTTGGCTCTGTATCTCTGACCAAAACTTTTTATTTTCATGTAAAAATGTAATTAAATCATCAGCGACACAAAACGATTTTGTAATTATACGAAATCCATCTAATTAAAAATGTTTTAGGTAAACATACCTCGACTTATATTTTATAATGATTTTTGTAAATGATCATCTGTTATACTAGAAGTTTCTCAAAGACTAGACGAAACACGTCTGCGATGTCAAGCTAAAATTTTCAGTTACAGTTAAGAGCCTACACTAGCCAATCAAAAAGACTCGGATGCTAATGTTAATCCTATGGGGATGTTATTTTCCAATATCTCGCTTAAATTTTGATATTTTCGAATGCTTTTTTTTTTTTGCACAGGATAGCTGAGGACGATCTACATCCGGGCTACTTTTTACTTTTTTGATTTTGGTTTCAGATTTTTTTTTAATTACTTTTACTTTCGAATCCGGTTTGAACCGGTTCTGAAATTGAAACTATCCTAATATAGAAAATCTATAACCTAAATCAAAAAAGTAAAAACTAGCCCGGATGTAGATTGTTCTCAGCTGTCCTATGCAAAAAAAAAGTCATTCGAAAATATCAAAATTCAAGCGATATATTTGAAAATAACTTCCTTATAGGATTAACATTATCATCCGGGACATTTTGAGTGACTATCGTGCCTCTTAAATCCGCAGGTTTTAATGAGCACGCAGAAAGCGCCTTCAACGTTTAGTCATATATGCTTTTCTTGCCTTATAATTTGCATTCAAGTCATACTTTTTTTCTGTTAGTATTTTCCTGTTAGTGTTAAACTACTTTAACTATTTAAGTAACTATTTTTTTTTTTTTAATTCTACGTTTTTCAGACGTTTAAAATAAAATTAACATTTTCCGAATATAAAGTAAATGTACAAAAGTTATGCAAAACACATGACATAATTAAATATTTGTATTTGCGTTTTCTGTTTTGAAGATATGTATTTAAAAAGTTATTTTACAAGATGTTTGATTTTACAGAAAATTAGTATAAAAAAAAAGACAGAATGACAAAGAAAAACCTTTTTCTCCTCTATAACCCTGTTGTATTAAAAAATATATTTTTTTTGTATTTATTCCCTGTGATGCAAACTTTATTTTAAAGAAAAGAGGGGGGGGGGGGTTCACTATTACCATTTAATTTATATTTACACATTTTATTATGTTAAGCCATGTTTTATCTAATAAACTCTAATTATGGATAATATTATTTTTGTAATTCACATAAAAGATGTTTTATTTACAATCCATTTTAACCTGAATTATTTTAAAACTATTAAAAATAAAAGGTGAAATAGAATAAAAAATTCTTCAAGTAAGGAATTTTAATTAGAAACAATCTCATAAAATTATTGCACATTTAAGTTCCAAATACGTTGTGTACGAAAATAAATAAACGGAAAAACATCTGCTTCGAAATTTAAAAATCGTCTGCAGACAGCACAAACGAAGAATAAATAAAAAGAAATAGTGAAACTTTTTAGAATAAACGCGGGAAGTTCATTGGACAGATTGCCGCATTGACACAGATTTAAAAACTTAAACAAGAAGGTCCTAATTACAATACAAGTGTTTGCAAAATTCAGGATAAAAATAATAACGTCTATAAAAAATAGGTATGTAAAGATATTATTTGCCCTGTTTTCTTTTTTTTAAGTTAGCTTCTCATAAACATGTTATAGAATTAACATAAATATTTCATTACATTTGTTTTGTTTTTTTTAATTTTGTTGAAATATCTAACTTCCTTATCAATAATTTTGATCAGATTACTAAAATTAATGATTTAAATTACATTTTAATCTGATTTCTTTTCTTATTTAAATATTTGGTTAAAACATCATGTTTTCATATATATGGATGTATATGGATAAGTATTATAATCAATAATTAATATAATTATTAAACATTTAAAGATAATTAAATTATTTATTAAAAAAGCCTTTTTTACGGAATAAAATTATTTGCAGTCCTAATTTTTTAATTTTGTATTAAGTGATGTTTTGAAACAATTTGCACTGCATGTTTATATTTTAAAAAATTGCATCTGCTTGAAAGAGGAATTTACAAAAATAAATAAGATACAGCGGAGACGTAATATTAAAAGAAATCGTGGATATGTAATATTAAGAAAAAAGTAATGTTAAGTATTATTTAATGTATTATTCAACCTGAGACATGTTACAAAATCTATAAAGAAACAGTCATAGCGGGTGAAAGTTTTTCGTTGTTAAACATCGTTACTGGAATGTATTCAAAATGAACTTGAAGTCTGTTGGCAAATGAAAATATTGAAGTTACGCAATCAGTAAGAGTTTAAATATGATTTTACTTAAAAAATAACACAAATACTTGAATGGTATGGATCTAAAATGTAATAACCATATTCTATTATTTACTTTTTATTCTGGATATTTTTAATATTTTATTTCCTGAAAGATTTTATAGAAATAAAATTCAAAATATCGATATTATGAACACGTTGTAGGAAGCGTGATTAAAATAGATTTCTTATTTATAATTACCATGTAATCCTGTAAGTAAAATATTAATAATAATAATAATGAGTGTTTATGATCTGAATTCTTATTCTTTATTTACATTAAAAAGTATTTAACAATTTGATAGTGTTCATTGTTTTGTTTTAGTGTGTCATATAAAAATAAATATAATTATCTGTATTTCTAATAGAATATATATTCAGTATATTATTCAGGTATTCAAACAAATTCATCACTAAATGTTAATCCAAATTTTCCATAAAAAATAAACATTGTACTTACATAAAAAGTATCATTTAGTTACCACAGAAAGCAAATGTTAAAAAATAAAGGAAAAAAAATTTCTTATGAGTAATTCTTCTCTTTCTCATTAAAAGTTAGTTGTAAAACAAAATTGTTTAAATTTATAACAGAGACATTAGAACAAACTATTCTTCAGTCATAAGTTTTCGAAATGTATTACAATTACATTCTCGGATTTGGGCGATCAAAATTATGTTTATATTAAGGAATAAAATTAACTTAAAAATATACTATATTAAGGGCCAAGCTATATTAACGATATACAGCAACAAAAATAAATATACTTATCATTACGATATCATATGAGCATCACGTACACCGGACGTAATAACCTAAAATATGTTCTAGTTGCATTTGAACAAGCTCTTAATCCTTTTGCATTTTCAGGAACACATACAGAATATGGCCAAACATGATTCCATTTTTGTTTTATATTTAACATAAAATTTAAGAAACATATTTGAATTTTTTGTAATATGTTTTATAAAATATACGAAATTTTATGTTTTGTGAAAGTCTGCAGTAATTAGCAAACTATTTAATCTTAGAAAATGACATTTTAGAGAACAAATGTTAATGTAGAACTTCTCCAAAACGCAAGATGCAAATATACTAAATATATCATAAGTATGCAATTTTCATACTTTCTTCATCAAAATAGCTGACAACTTAACGGTTTTCACGAATTCCACAAGTACCATATTTTTTGTTACATAAAAGTTATTAATAAATAACCACATAAATAAAAGGAACATGTTCAATAAAGGGAACATGTTTATTTCACTACGAAAAAGAAAAGATTAACAGCGATGTATTTGAAGCTTTTAAAAGGCTGGCTTTAAAATTTGCGAATATTCCTTCTATAAGATTGTCAAAATTACGTTTTACTGTAAGTATCGTAAGAGGTTGACATAAATTATTGTTTTACAAATAAACTTTTAAATCTAAATCACATCTTTTAAACCTTTTAAAGACTTGCAATATTAGAATAAATAAATATGTAAATATGATATATGATATTTTAAAATACATATGTGAAATATCTTAAAATCGGGGAGTTATTAAATGTATAAAAACCTCAATTCTGCAAATGTTTATAACCAATAATTTTTTTTTTTCTATTAAAAAAATGGGTTTCTAAAACGCATGTACATAATCAAATATGTGAAAGACGTAATCTTAATATTTGTAATAATGCTTTTAGAAAAATTTATTTTTAAGAACAAACTTAACAAAACTATACTTGGGGATTTCGCCAACTAGTTAGAATGCCACTAATTAAAACCGGGCCTTACATTATGCTACTAAAACCTGTAAAATGATCGAAGGCGGAAAAAAAACTACCCGAATCCCGTTGTAATCGAGACATTAGAAAAAAGATAAAAACGCACTGCCTGGCGGTGGAAGGTGGGTTCAAAAAGAGTAAGAGAATTGTATGGTAAGTTGATTTGATTCTATTTCAAATCGTAGCAATAGAACCCAAGAAAAGAATGCGCAGTTAATGTTCGAAAAGGGTGGTATTTAAAGTCTATATTTAGGGTAAACATACTTTTAAATGTACAAAAAGGTAGAAATCTTTGCGAACAAACTTTTACCTCATATCAAGTGACTGTTGCCACTTAACACAGTAATTATCTTCGATTAAATTGAGAAAAGCTTTTTTTATTACTTTTTCAGCATTTGGCAAGGTTTAATAATTAAGTCGATTGTTTACGTCAAATAAACTGTAATATGTCCATTTTCACAAATTAGTTGGAAGTGTCAACCTAAAAAATGATCTCTTATTAGTTCATATTTTCTTGAATGTCTGGATCTTTATCCGAAATTCTGTACTGTCGCCGTCAGTATTTTGCAAAGTCTAAGAAAGATTATCCAGATTTTAAATAAAATCTATATATTGATGTAATAAAATTTCCTATGTTTGCTCTAAATATTTCAAATTGATATTTGATTATAGTTTTCTTTTCTTTTTTTGTCGATTAGAGAAATCATCATTGTCTTTGATTTCACAGGGGAAATCAAAACTAGATGTGCGATTCCTGTGTGGTTTTGGGGAAAAACGCTTTTTCAATTGTCCGTCTCATGAGTCTATAATTAATATATCCGTTAATTCATGGCCGATTTTTATGCAGTTTGAAACTTGCCAATTTCAAGAATTTTTTTTTCTTTGTAGGTTGTCCCTTCATCAACTCTCTGTCGCTACGTGAATCCTTTTTTTTTCATATGAACGCACACACAAAGAATCAGATATACGTCTACTTTCAAAAATTTATGATAAATTTATGATATTACTAGTAAAAATTTATGATAATTTGACTTGAAGCTTAAAGTTAAATAAACAATCGAAGAAACTGACATTGAAATTTTCTTAATATACCAAAGCATTAAAACTAAACTGTTTTCAATTTATGAATATTAAAAAGTACGTAGATAATAGTATTATTAATTATTAAATAAATATTTCTTTGTACGATTCATGCGGTGTAAGTTAGAGAGATTTTGAAGTAGTGTCGTAAACATTTGTTGACGCTCTATGGATTAGCGCAGGAGAATTTTGATTAGTGCTTTAAACATTAAGTATACTGTAAAAAAAAAAATAAATAAATAAATAAATAAATAAAAAGAAATAAAAATACGACAAGTTTTCCTGTAGGAATCAGAAAAATAAATGTCCTTATCATACCGGAAACATTTCCGACCTATCTCGGAATAAAATCCGTAAAATACCGTTTTATTGACTATTTCCTTTTTTTACAGATTTTATTCCGAGCTGGGTCGGAAATTTTTCGGGTACGATTAGGGCAACTATTTTTCCGATTCCTACAGGAAAACTGGTCGGATTTTTTTTTTTTTTTTTTTTTTTTCAGTGTAATTATTTACTTTGAGCAAGATATCGTAGAAATTTTAAAAGCGAAAATTGCACAAAATTTCGGAAAAAACAAGCATTAATATAATTTTAAGCATCGTTTCAAAAATTAGAATATCAAAAACATCAATTTATAGATATAGACCCAGACGCCTTTAGACGTACGCAAGTACACCGAGTTTAGAAAATTAAATTTAATACCTCAAGATATATTTAAAAAAGAAGAAAATAAATGTAATTCATGCTAGTCAAATATTTTCTTAAATAAATTAAATGTACGTGAATTTAAAGTCATCTAATTGTATTAGAATGGGTTTCAATTCAAATAACATGCTTTAAAAAAATTAAACTAATGATAAGTAAGCTAAAATATTGATAAGTAAGCTAAAATATATAACCTAAAGAACTGTAGTAAAGCAGAATTGCAAACTGATTCTTGAATATTTGTTTATTGCTACTTAGTAAATAAGCTCATACATTAATATTACAAGAAGTTCATAAAATTCGCTTAAACAAAACATCAGGGTTAAGAACGCTCCGACACAAATGGTGGATTTTCACCACTAAATTTTAATAGTATTCTTTTCTTTATAAAATCTCAGAAATTCTGTCATACAATACGGCGAGAAAGACTATTAAAATTTTGTGATAGCAATCGATCATTTGAGTCGAAGCGCTCTCATCTCTGAAACATACAATTTCTAATCATTCTGTAATATGTACTTTCTAGCAATAATACTTCAAAAACAACATTGTATTATTGCGTTGTTTATTTATGAATATTACTTTTTTTTGGAAAGTTGTCACTGGATATATTGCAGATTTTCCTATTCAGTGTATGTCTAGGTGAATGCTCTTTCGAATAGTAAGTTAATATCGGAGGAATAAACCCTTAATCTTCGGGAACGATACATTGAAGAGCAAATTGCCAATGAATGTATCTGGTGCGACCATTAAGGGTTAATTAATCGCTCTAAACTAAGAATACTGTATTACTCATTATTGCTCGACATATTGACCAGAAAATAGTAATATCAGATAGTAATACACAAGATAAAGAGTAATGTATTACAATAATGACCCTGTTTCTAAGAAAAAAAATATTAAGAGAGTGACAATGTTCGTAAAGCTTGATATTTGGTAATAATTTTTAGAACAAATGGGAGTATTTATTTTTATAAAGATAATAATTCGGCAAATTTATAAGAGCTTTTTAGTTTTAATTCAAATATGATTATTATTTTAAACAATAAATCATTATTTCACAGACATATGACGAGTAAACCATTTTTTCTGCCAAGAATTTGAGCAAAATAGAAGTGGTACCGAATTTTAAAAGATACTTAATTAAGCAGCATAAACTATGTTTTTGAGAGTTACAGTCTGTTTTTAGAAAATTACTTATAATTTATGTTTCCACATTAAGACATATTTTGACTTATTCTTATTGTTCCTTATAGATCTTTTTTTTCTTGTATGTCTTACTACTAATTGTTAATCAGCGATATTATGAATGGATGGGATATTAATGCCAATCATAAAATCACAGTTATTATTTCAATTTGTTCGCTTACTTATTTAGAAATATTTGTAAATCAGTTTTTCGTATTTTATTTCACTATAATAAGATTACAAGATAATTATATTTCGAAATTATTATGGGTAATAGAGGTTAGTTTTCTAAAAAGCAATGTTGCTGATTATGTCTTGAAAAACAGAAATAAGCAACATTTAACACAACCATTTAAAGCTTTGTAATTGTTTTTCCTGCAAAATAGTTTTACTAAATATCAAAGAGTTACCTTTATTTTATCCAATCTAGCAATTGATAATTATTGCCTTTCACTTTTATTCTATCTTTTACTACTAAATGCGTAAAGAGCTTATAATATAATTAAATCTTAAAAAGTATCAATATATTAATGATATCTTTCTGAAAAAATCTAAATATTTAGAATCTGAAAAAGAAAATACAAAATAAATGTTAATTTTTAAATTTAAATTCCTATACTAAATTCATTTTAATATTTTTCTACACTGAAATAAAACTAACGATGTATTTAACATAGCATTTTATTACATATTTTATGTCTTTATGGTATAAATGAATGAATTTCTTGAATTTTATTCCTTAACTCAGAGTAATTTATTCCTCTACATTTATTTTTCTAAGAAAGTTACTCGGTTGCTTTTACTTTGGTTGCCTCCAGCTATTTCTTCCTAATCAAATAGTTCTCTCGTTGCAAGATACCTTCCAGGACGTACAGAGCTCAACAGATTTGTAAGAATCTCAAACAACAATATGAGGTAAAAGAGATTTATCAAGAATTTTGTAGAAACTGAACTTTCCGAAGTTTCTGGAAATATTTAAATTTAAATTCAGAATAAACTTAATACTCTTGTTTGTATTATCATATTTAATTAGTTGACAAATGTAATTGAAAGTAATTTCTTACTTTCAACTATATCAATTAAATTATGTTAAAAAATCCAAATGTTTCAGAAGCTCAATATTTATACACTTAAATAAATAATTTATATTTTATAAAATAAAATTGAAATGCATATTTAAATTAAAGCCTATCAATTTAAAACATTAAATTTATAACATTTTAATTTTAAATTCCTATCAAATATTTTACACTAGAAGAAACAGATGTATGTAAGATGTAAATAATAATAAAAAAAATGTTTCAAAAGTTGCAGGAAATGATCATCAAAATGTTTTTGTATATTTTAAAATCATTTTATTGATTCAGCTGATTATACATGCTACGGTTAATTATCATCTCATTAGGTAATATATGAAGTTAAAAAATGAAAAAAAAAATCAAAATTCAAATATTTTACCCGAAACGCAGTGTAGATTGATATATTTATAAAATTAACAAATTTGAACAATTTGAAATTTAAAAATTTGATTTCAGTGAAAATGCGCAGCTGGGAATAAAAACTTTTTGATGAAAATTAATGGAAAATATATATGTATACTTGAAAGATTTTGAGAAGTATTTTATGCTATGAGGGTATGATAACCGAACCAAAGTATTATTATTTGGTGTAATTTGCATGTTATAAAAAATTTTTTGATGTAAAAATTGGAATGTATGAGGAGTTTGGAGACATTCATACGAATTTTTCGAGTTTTAAATATATATTTGAAATTTATTTAACTTAAAAGCAATTATTAAATATATAGATGTGTTCTTTCAAGTTTGGTTTTTATATTAGTTTTTCGTAATAAACTGAAAATTGCCAAGACACATTTCTTTTTAAAAGGCGAAAAATCAACCCTCGATTAAGGACAGCAAGATTCCCAGGACATAAGCGGGTCTCACAGTATTCGATATTTCAAGAAGATGTATTGCTTCAATTTTAACTGAAGTTATTTGGTTTATTAACATTCATTATTGGGATATTGCAATAATGTTACACAAGCAGGTAGTTGCTTACACTGTTAAAAATCGGCAGCAAACTGTTTAATCATTTGACCTTTCTTGTAAATAACGGTTACTTGAACATATTGTAGAGATATTATAACCATATAATTGACAGCATTATAGTCAGAATCATATAAATATACGGTTAATAAGCGTTATCTGTAAAAACAGTCCAATGACTGGACAGTTTGCTGCAAAATTTTAATTGTATATAGGACCAGAAAATTCTGCCAGTCCTGTGCTTTTTACATCAATATGTTGAAAAAAGTGCATGAAAGGCAATTCAATTAAATGAAAATACACCAATGCAAGGTCCTCCCTAAAGGCATTTCTAAATTTCGTATAACCCTTTTTTTTGCAATCCAGTATTTATAGAAGTGCTGTAACATCCAACTACAACGACCTCATCTAAAGAGAGGTTCTTCTCAGGTAGATAAAAATATATAATCTAAAAATAATAATTGTACAAAATAAAACTATTACAGATCTTTATGTAAAATGTAAAGACTTTCAATTCAAAGTTAACACATTTACTCATTTTAAATCCTGTCTACATATTTCAGTTTACCGTAATATTTTAATAAATCATTTATATAGAATCAAAAGTTTATGTTCATCACATCTTATAAATAAAAACATTAAACAATTAAATCATGGTTTTCCTAAGAAATTCACATATTCATTAATCTACAATTAATCAATGATCTAAACATTGTTTAGTGGGGTGGTTTCTTGTATGTTACAATTAACATTTTGCGTATAAAAAATAAACAAAAAAAAATTAAAAATGCAAAATATATAATTAAAAAAAAATAGGATGGCTAGGTGGGTAGATATTAAACTATGGTGGAGGGTGGTGTTGTTTGGATAATTTATACGCAAATGTTGATTTAATATATATAAAAAAATAAAAAAGGGAATGGTATGTATTAAAAAAAAATAGGGGGAAAGGTTCGTTAATTCGTTGGTTTGTATGTTTATGGTGGTCCTCATGAGATTTGTTGGTCTTGACACTGTACTAAGATATTTATGTTATATTGATATAGAATTAAGTTACTTTTATTGATTTACTTCAATATCAATTTATAATGGTGGACTTTATTATAGTTTGTTAAATGTAATTAACAGTATGAAGAAATGCTGTGATATGTTTATATATACCCCCATCCACCCCCGCAATTTGTAAAGTCCATTTAAAATTTAAAACATTAAATTTAATATGTGCATAATAAACATAATTTTATATCATAATTGTAACTTCATTGATAATATTATTAATTTACTTACTATTTAATAAAATAATTAAAAATAATTATAAGGATTCTAATATAGATGATAAGTGATTATTATCGATATTACATGTGTTTTTTTAGTATGTTCTTTTTGTGTTTTAAGATTCGATGCAAATGTTCTACAGTTATATAAGGTATTTACATTATTTACAACAGATGGCAGCTCTATAAAATATTTTATTTCCAGATGTATGTGTTCTTTTCTTAAGTTCAGCTAGATGGCAGCATTAAATAATTCTTTATTTAGGTCTAAATAATATTGTTGCCATATAATATATTTATATTTTAATATTTCTTTATGTTATTACATGTTTAAATTTAAATAATTTTATTCTATATATTTTTAGTAATAATTTATTATAGGATCCTTTTAATGCGTATAATAATTTTTATAATAAAGACGCTATATGTTAATTATTTTTATTAGAATTCGTGTATTTTTTGTGCACAATGTGTCGTTTTGCAACCGTAAGAGTTCGATTTTAACTGTAAAAATACAGGGTGTTTATAAAGTCCCGGACCCATTTTGATGTTTAATAACTCATGAATTAATAAAGATAGAATAAAATTAATAACATAAATGGTTAGATAGACTCAAAAAGTTTCATGACCCTTGTCAATGAACCTCCATGTGTGCCCCCTTCGTCGCACGGAGAATATCAATTCGATAGTCAATTTCACGGCAGGTAGCGGTAAGCATGTCGGCATCCACAGAGGCTATTGCGGTTGTAATTCTGGATTTTAAGTCATCACCTGATATAACGCCGCTGGACTTTTTCCTTTGGGGATTTGTAAAGGACAATGTTTACAGGAGGAGTGTGTCGAACATTGATGACTTAAAAGCCAGAATTACAACCGCAATAGCCTCTGTGGATGTCGACATGCTTGCCGCTACATGGCGTGAAATTTACTATTGACTTGATATTCTCCGTGCGACGAAGGGGGCACACGTGGAAGTTCATTGACAAGGATCATGAAACTTTTTGAGTCTATCTAACCATTTATGTTATTAATTTTAATCTATCTTTATTATTTTATGAGTTATTAAACATCAAAATGGGTCCGGGACTTTATAAACACCTATATCGGCGGGACTTTTGTTGCTACTTGTTCAAGATTTAATAGAGTCATTGCAATTCTCTGGCTTGGTATGTCTTAAAATTTAATTGTTTCTTTAAATTAATATTGTTCATTATTAAGGATCTTGTATTGGTTAATATTTTTATTTAATTCAATTTACCCGTCATGGTAAATTTATGCTTTTTTTGGTGAGTGGTCGATCGGGTACATAAAGAATCTAATTTTTAGCTTATGCTGGATTCTTTTACAGAAATCGACTACGCTTTTGCTTATATTGGTGTTTCATGTACCCTTGATGAAGTGAAATGTTGTATAAGCTTCCGGCTCTATCCTTCCATTTGATCTATTGTTTGTTTACAATATGTCTTTTAAGTGTTCAACATTATTTAGCTGGTTTTCTGTTTCACATGTCTTTAATAGAATTTTTTCAAAATTTCGTGGTTTTTCATATGTAAATATGGATTAATCGTATACAATGTGCTCGTCAATCGGTGGATTTATCTTAATTAGTATTACTTGTATAGGGTCCATCTGTATTTTGTATAATGTTACAGTTATAATTTGCTGCTAAATTTATTAATTTATTGAATTAATTATTGTAATCGGAAATATATGATGATTTGTAATTATATTATGGCTATATATATATATATATATATATATATATATTTCTAAAACTATCTCTACTGGTTCCATCTGTAGTAGTTGACCAATAGTATATGACCAATATATTTTAAATCTTGCTCCTTGATTGCAGAAATGTGCTATTTTTTACGATGTTTATAAAATTGCAATGGCGGTGAATCGACCTAAAATTATTACTCGATTTTAAATAGTTTGTGTGTTATTCTCCTAATTTCAAAATGTGACTTTTACGCTCTATTAAAAGTAGATCTGAATATTTTTTAAATTTTCATCATTTAATTCCAAAAATTGTCAATTTTGGTCATATTTTCCGAAACAAGTGCAATTCGCGACTTAAAGATATTAACCAATTTTATTATTATTTTTTTTTTACTTTATTCTTTTAAAACCAAAGGGTGACATTTATGTACTATTAGAAGTAGCTCTGGATATTTTTTTTTAATTTTCATCATTAATTTCAAAAATCGTCAATTTTTATCTTATTGTCCAAAATTCAAGTGAAATGCGCGACCTAAACGTATTAACCGATTTCAAAAATCTTTTTTGCGTTATTCTTCTAATTACTAAAGACAACTTTTCTGCGAAAAGAACGCTGGTACTGGTTTAACGTTAGCTTATGTGTGTCTATGCGTGAGTTCTTGTTTATTTTAATATGCATTTATATATAAATAAATACATAAAATAGGTTTATGGTGTCAGATGCCGCCATCCGAATAATCTACAAAAGTCTTTTTGCCTTTTTTTTCCCGATCAAGAGTCCATTCCTCTTGCAGACCTCCATCCCTCATTGATTGTGCAATATCGAGTTCTTTCGTGGTCTTCGCCGTTTTATTTTTTTAATTTTTTCATAATTGAATGTGATTTTGGGTAGTCTTTCATCTTTTTTTTGGAATATCATCTAATATGCTTCCCTTTATTTTCATCATTTCCTTGATCTGTCATTTCTTATTCTTTCTATTCTTCATATCCTGTATGATCTGCTTAGGGCGTCCATTTCTACTGCCGCTAATATCTTACTTTCTGCTTCCATAATTTTCCATCATTCTGCTCCATATAACAACATGCTCTTTACAATTGAGTTGTATGTATTATACTTTCTTTTCCTAGAGATCTCTTTATTCCACCAAAGCGAATTTAATAGTTTTACAACCTTTCTTCCTCGACAAATACTGTATTTAATTTCCTGTGAGTCTCTTCCTTCTCTATTAATGTCTGCAGCTAAATATATGTAATGCTTACATCTTTCTATTTTTATGTTAATATTTAGATTTAGATCTGTCTCATTTCCTCCTGTACGTAGGTATTTGGTCTTGCGCAGTCCTCAAGTTCTCTTGTGAAGTTCATGTAAAGTCCCCATTTCTCACATTCTTCCTTAATTTTCACCGTCATTTCTTCTAAATCATTTTTACTTTTTGCAATTATAACTTGGTCATCTGCGAATTGTCGAGTAAACATTGCCGTTCCATTCATGTTAAGTCCAATTCCTCTACATTTCTCTTTCTACATTTTCTATGCTTCTTCAAGATAAATTTTAAAAAGTGTTGGGGAGATACAAGATTCCTGTCTGAGTAATTTATATGTTATAAAACCCTTTGGTAATAATCTTTATCCTATTTTAATCTTTGTTTTTGATTGTCTATAAAGTACATGAATTGCTCTAATAATACTTAAATTTATGTCCATTTCATTTAATACATTTGATAATTTTCGATTGGAACATTATCATATGCTTTTTTTAAGATCAATACATAAAAATGAATTTGATTTCCTATTGCCATTTCCTTTTCAACAGCTTTTTTAAAACAAAATATATTATCTATACATGATCGTCCTGATTTTTTTTGTACTTTCTATAATTTGTTTAGTTTTCAACAAGATGATACTTTAAATAAGCAAATATATATATTAATGAATAAAATATCTACATATTTTTGTAGAAGAAATTTGGTAGAAAATTGTATTTATGAAGGTTTATATTTTATAATTCAGAATAATTTTTAGACCAACCATTATTTATTCCAGATCTAATAACAGATATTATTGTAAAGCAAAAATTGTATTCTTTTATAATACACTGCTCAAAACAATTAAAGGATATTTGAAGTTTTATATAAAATAAAGATATAAACGAAATTTTTTTTTGCCGAAAATAGAAGAAGAGAATCACAAATGCAAATTTGTCTGGTTTTCAAACTGTGGAGTATGCAAATTTTGAGTTCGACGTCAAAAACGTCGCTTCAGCGGCAGCGAATGAAATTTGACTTTCAACTGGATAAAAGAGAATGAAGACAAGGATGATCGACATTCAGTGATTGTTTTGTTTCGATGAGTACGATGTCTCAGCGAAGTCATTTGACAGACTCAGAAGCTTTGAGAATTGTTGGTAGGTTAGAAGGGGGCCAAACTCAAGCCGAAGTAGCGCAAGCCATTGGAGTGTCACAAAGTGTCATTTCCAGGATCTGGAACCGTTTTTTGGAGAGTGGATGTGCAGGCCGAAGACCAGGGCAAGGTCGTAGACGGGCAACAACGACCAATGAAGATCGGTATTTAGCGTTAACAGCTCGGAGACACCGAACCATGAACGCTACTCTTCTCCAACAACACCTTCGCTCGGCTACAGCACCACGATTTCAACTCAGACTGTCCGAAACCGGCTCCATGCTGTAGGTCTGTATGCTCGCCGACCGATGGTATGTGTTAGATTAACTTCAAGGCATCGTCGCGACCGCAGGGAGTGGGCAACCGAGCATGTCAACTGGAGGAGAAATGAATGGAGCAATATTCTGTTTTCTGACGAGTCCCGTTTTTCTGTGCATCCGGATAATAGGCGTATTTTCATCTCGAGGGACCGTGGCACTAGGAATAATCCTGCGTTCGTGCACGAAAGTGTCAGATTTGGCGGTGGAGGAGTGTTGGTGTATGGTGGCACCTCCATTGACGGGCGCACTGACCTCTACATCATTCGAGATGGAGCTCTGACTGGTCGCCGATATAGGGATGAGATCCTCAGACCTATTCTAGTCCCTTACGCTGCAGCAATCGGAGATAACTTCATTTTAATGGAAGATAGCTGCAGGCCACATCGTGCAAACCTGGTGGAGGATTTCCTTTTCCAGGAAGGAATCATTCGAATGGAATGGCCAGCGTGTTCTCCAGACATGAATCCCATCGATTACGTTTGGAACGCTCTAGGAAGACGAGTTTCTGGCCGCCAACAACCCCCCCCCCCAAACTCTCCAAGAACTGGAAAGAGCTCTTCTGGAAGAGTGGGGCAGAATACCCCAACTCGTCATTAATAGCCTCATTGAGTCCATGCCTCAAGGGTGTTCAACGTTGCTGGCCGCCCGTGGAAACCATACCCCCTACTGAATTTGATTTTCTTTGAAGAAAACACCTTTTCTTATTCTTTTTTTCTCATATGCACAAATTGTGTTTTTCTCCTTTAGTACACAAATGCGCAATAAAAGGCATTTTTTTCTGCCAAACATGTGTAATTTATTCTCATATAACCTACTATGTCTGTCGACCATGTATCAATCAGCTAAACAGTTTACCAGATACAAAATCCACCTAAAACTGCAATATCCTTTAATTGTTTTGAGCAGTGTATATATATGTATATATATATATATATATACAGAGAGAGAGAGAGAGAGAGAGAGAGAGAGAGAGAGAGCTGTTTTTTACAGTAAAATTCTTTTAGAACGAATATGAGCTTCAAAAGTAACAATACTACATTATTTGCATTGTATTCTGCTTTAATGTTTCGATTTAATATTGAGATGTACACGCTGCAGTAAACTGCAGTAAACTGTATTTTATTCTATTCGTACTACATTTTGAAGAATTTTCCCTTCCATAGAATTGTGATATTACGTAATCTTGCGAAATCCACTAGGAAGGACATGTTTCGTAAACTGTGGTACGATTCAATACAAATATATTCGACAGTCTGTGCAGTAATATGTATGTATCCGATTGATTTATCTTAGATACATTTTAACTAATTGCAAACACTTCAGATTATTTTGTTAATAACACAAAAAATACTCTTCATTTAAACAACATATTATACTGCCTTGGAATGTGTATATCTGTAGTGTCACAGATATGACAAACAAAATGCGCTATAAGACAGTAAAAGCTGATTTCAAAAATTCACTTGACTGTATTCTGACTGTATGAATTTTTGATGGCGATATAGTTATTACAATTTGTACATCGATAACCAACAAAATATGTTAATTATTAAAAATATATATATTGTATACAGAATGATGGACCTCTTCATGCAAAATATGTGTTATATATCTGCTAAACAATGGGACATTTTCATGACAATTTTCATGGTATATTAGATTTTATAAATGAAGTACTGATATAATGAAAAAAAATTAGTATAGATAATGTAAAATAAATATGAATAACATTTAAAATGGGTGGTCGAATTGATTTAAATGTGCTTTTTGCGACATTCACATATTGGGTGGTCACAGGTTTGAGTTGTACGACAAAAGTTTTAGGTAGCTTTCATTACAAAAAGCTACGTATTGCAGCCGTTCGGAGGAAATCGATTCCGAAAAATTTTGATATATTTTCACCGATCATGACCCCTAGACACCGAAACCACCTTCCGCTCAAATGTGATATACATACATATATATATATATATATATATATATATATATGATATTTGTCATACTGTAACTCTCGTATTTCTGAACAGATTTTGATATGATTTGGTCTGTACATGGTATATACCAGTGCCTCGTCCGACTTCATTGGCCAGCTTCATCCGTCATCTTGTTTCAAAATGGCGGCCATTTAATTATTAAAATGAGGCACAAAAAATTTAGAAAATAGAAAAGATTTTTTCCTATGTGCTTGAGCTTGTTACAAAGATTCCGGAGAATTTTTGTTTTATCTGTATCTTAAAAAATGGCTGAGTTATAGCACTTTGAATTTTCAGCATGGCTGATATTTGAAAACGATCTGATTTTTGTCACGCGATAATACGCTATTTATGAACCTATTTGGATGTGACAAGGCATGTGCATGACACATAGCAATGTCTTGACCGAGTTCTTTGGCCAGCTTCATCCGGCATTTTGAGAAAAAATGGCAGCTATTTAAAAATTTTTAAAAAAAATGTAATTTAAAACGAGGTACAAAAATTAGAAATTGAAAAAGATTTTTTTCTTATGTGTTTGAACTTGATACGAAAATTCTGGAGAATTTTTGGTTTCGTTTATATCTTAAAAAATGGCTGAGTTATAACACTTTGAATTTCTAGCTTGGCTGACATTTTGGAACAGTCTACTTTTGTCACGCGATAATACCCGTATTGATGAACCCATTTGGATGTGACAAGGCATGTGCATAGTTCATAACAATCTCTTGGCCGAGTTCGTTTACAAACTTCATCCGCCATCTTATTTCAAAATGTCTGTCATTTAAAAATTTAAAAAATATTTAAAATTTAAAATGAGGTACACAAAATTAGAAATTAAAAAAATATTTTTTTCTTATGTGTTTGAGCTTGATACAAAGATTCCGGAGCATTTTTTGTTTCGTCTATATCTAAAAAAATGGCTGAGATATAGCAGTTTGAATTTCTAATGTGGGTGACATTTGAAAAATCTGATTCTTTGCCTGCAACAGCATCTATCGACCGAATTAGATGTGAGTGAGCATGTGCACAGGAATTACTAAGGTCTCGACCAGGTTTATTCGTTAGCTTTGATGCAGCCATTATGTTGTTTTAAAATAGCGGGCATTTCAAGATATCGCCGAATTTGGCGACCAAATATAAATCACTTTAAATAAAACCAGCTTTGATAACGCAGACTAATTTCGCGAAATTCTCATTCATATTCAGTATTGACAAAAATTAATATTTAATCTTCTATAATCGGGTTCCACTAATTTGAGCTCCGTGTGCTTGAACAATATAAGCTGGTGTTTAAAAAATAAGGAATATGAAAGCTACCTCTTCCTCCCGGCACTGGCAGGAAGGACATTTCAGTATTTATACTCACTTAAGTGATGTAAGTAGCAAAACATATTTTACATAAACGATTTTCTTATACTAAATTCTTTATTATTTAAACTATTTAATTTCTGATAACTTTGTGTTAGGGTTTAATTTTTTTCTTGTTTTACTCTAAAAGTTTGTTATTCATCAAGAAAAAGAAAAAAATATATCGTTAACAATTAGAATTGTGTTCTTAAACTGCATAATATTCCAACTAATAGTTTTGATTTGTAAAGTTTTAGAGATTTATGTTCAAATCGTTTGCGGCAAAAGTAATTATTCTATTATACGTTTTGTATTTTACGATTAAAGAAGAAATTGCATCGTTCAATGTCAATTATACAAAATATTAAGATTTATGAAAATAAATATTGTATTACAGAGTAATACTGACGTCTACCTGATTCAGATCTTTATATACAGGGTGATTCATAAAAGATGGGCAGAACTTTAAGGGGTTATAGTACACTTAAAGACAAATAATATTAAATAGGAGACTAAGGGTCCCAGACGTATTCCCAAGGAGATAGGGGGCATTAAAGTTTAGGGTCCGAAATTTCAAATGATTATAAAACATGGAAAAATTGGTCGATTCGTTTGCGGTTTTTGCAAAAAATTTTCTTTATGCCAGTATTTTCTTGAAATAAAATTTTAAAGTTCAATTTCAAAAAATGCCGATAGGGGGCGCTTTAGACTTTGGAGTAACAAACAACTATTTTTTAACGTTATTTTTTGTATTTCTTTAAATGATTTCGAAAGCTTAGACTTAAACTTAAATTTTGATCTAAAAATCTGAGTCCTAACGAGTAGTTAAGTAGCATAAACTGAAATTTGAAATTTGAAACCCTTCTACCCCCAGAACAAAAATCAGTTATTCCCGATCTTTGTGTCGTAGATTAGGCTCTAACTACTGCCGCGTTTTGCTAAAATTATTCTTTATGTCAGTATTTTCTTGAAAATAAATTTTAAAGAAAATTTTCAAAAAATTCCGAAAGAGGGCGCTTTAGACTTTGGAGTAACGAACAACTATTTTATACCGTTATTTTTTGTGTCTCATTAAATGCTTTCTAAATCTTAGACTTAAACTTAAATTTTCAGCTCAAAATCTGAATCGCTGAGCGTGGTTCAGTAGCGAGGGGAGGGGGTTCAAATTTCAACTTCTGAACATAGTTCAGTTTGCACTACTTAACCATGCCCAACGATTCTGTGCTGTGATACGAGGCAAAAATACAACTTTCGTCAAGGACTGCATAGTCGGAATTCACTCATAAAGGCACTGGCACAGTTGGAAACGTCGCTCATGCAAACGTTAAAGCTCCATTCCTGACGCTAGTCACCGGGTGAAGAAGGAAACAGAAAGTATGCAAATGTCAAATGGGGAAGAAGAAGAACACGTATGCAAAATTTCGACACGATTCAGGCATAAAAACCACTGAACGGTGAGTCAAGTGTAAGTCGCTGTAGTAATGAATCGGGAGATGGTGCCCTTCACGAATAAGGAAAAGGCTGAGATGCATTTAATTTACGGAGCGGCAGATGGAAATGGTGCAGAGGCACAACGAATGTACGGAGAGCGATTTCCCAACAGGCGGTTGCCTAACCGCAAAACTTTCGAGCGCTTGCACAGACAGTTGTGTGAGACGGGATCATTTCTCGCTTCCCGGTCGAATGCAGGTCGTGCAAAAAAGGACGAATCAGTAGTTGTTGCAGAAGCCATTCTGGATGTAGTAGCGGCGCAGCCAAGTACAAGTACACGAACAGTGGCTAGGCAGGTGGATACCTCACAGTCCATGACTTGGAGGGTACTGAAGGATGAACATTTGCTCCCGTTTCATGTGCAACGAGTCCAGAAACTGTCTCCAGGGGATTATCCAAATCGTATTGAATTCGCCCGCTGGTTTCTGCAGCAGAACGCGCTAAATCCACATTTTGGACGAACTGCGCTTTTCACCGATGAATGTACCTTCACACGTGAAGGTACATTTAACACACACAATGCACATGTATGGGCGGATGTCAATCCACATGCTACGCATCCACATGCTCATCAGAAACGCTTTTCCATCAATGTTTGGGCAGGAATCCTCGGAGACCACCTAATCGGACCGTACCTTCTTCCTGAACGCCTCAACGGTAAATCATACCTCACATTTCTGCAACATGTGCTGCCAGACCTGTTAAACGTTGTTCCTCCACGCATCCGGCGGGTCATGTGGTTCCAGCACGATGGAGCGCCAGCCCATTACGTACGAGACGACCGCAACTATCTGGACATCACATTTCCGAACAGATGGATTGGTCGAGGTGGTCCTGTTGCTTGGCCTGCTCGCTCGCCAGATCTTTCACCCCTCGATTTCTTTTTTTGGGGACGATTGAAGGCTCTTATGTATGAGACACCCATTGAATCCCCCGAGGAACTGCTCGCCAGACTTTCCGCCGCTGTAGGGGCAGTGCTCGAAAAGCCTGATGTTTTCGCGAATGTTCGCCGTTCAATTCTTCGCCGTTGTTCTGCGTGCATAACCTCTGGTGGTCACAATTTTGAACAGTTATTGTAATTACATGTTAATAAATATGCTTTGGTAACATAATCCTAATTTGTGTCTTTTTACCTCGTATCACAATACACAATGTGTGGACATGGTAAACTGAACTATGCTCAGGAGTAGAAATTTCAAACCCCTCTCCCCAGAAAATTAACCACGTCTAACGATTCAGATTTTGGGCTGAAAATTTAAGTCTAAGCTTTAGAAAGCATTTAATGAGACACAAAAAATAACGGTATAAAATAGTTGTTCGTTACTCCAAAGTCTAAATCGCCCTCTATCGGAATTTTTTGAAAATTTTCTTTAAAATTTATTTTCAAGAAAATACTGACATAAAGAATAATTTTAGCAAAACGCGGCAGTAGTTAGAGCCTAATCTACGACACAAAGATCGGGAATAACTGATTTTTGTTCTGGGGGAGAAGGGTTTCAAATTTCAAATTTCAGTTTACGCTACTTAACTACTCGTTAGGACTCAGATTTTTAGATCAAAATTTAAGTTTAAGTCTAAGCTTTCGAAATCATTTAAAGAAATACAAAAAATAACGTTAAAAAATAGTTGTTTGTTACTCCAAAGTCTAAAGCGCCCCCTATCGGCATTTTTTGAAATTGAACTTTAAAATTTTATTTCAAGAAAATACTGGCATAAAGAAAATTTTTTGCAAAAACCGCAAACGAATCGACCAATTTTTCCATGTTTTATAATCATTTGAAATTTCGGACCCTAAACTTTAATGCCCCCTATCTCCTTGGGAATACGTCTGGGACCCTTAGTCTCCTATTTAATATTATTTGTCTTTAAGTGTACTATAACCCCTTAAAGTTCTGCCCATCTTTTATGAATCACCCTGTATATATTACATCTATTCGAGTTTATATGATTCCTTATTCTGCGGCAAACACTCTCCCAGATCGCCGATGATACTACAAAATAAATAATTCTTTTGTTCGTTTAGTATCATGCGATTAAAGAAGGCATTACTTTAAAGTTTAAGAACTCTAATACAAAATATTGGCCTTTTGTGTTAAAATAAATATTTTGTCACTTTTTTCATTTTCAAATTAATCTAATTTATACAATTCTTTAAACTTCGGCGGACTCCCTTTTTTTTCGTGCTTGATTTATCTTACTTTTAACGGAGAAAATGTAGCTTTGAACAATGCCAAAGAAAACATTTCGTTCTCCAAGTATGTTCTATAGTTGAAATGGAAGTTAATTAAAAATTGTATCCTGTCCAATTATACTGCAAAGTTCATCGGTTATGTTAGTTAACGTAGTGAAATAAAAAAAGAAGTTCATAACCCGATTCCAAGTTCGTTATGGTAAAAACAGGGAACACAATATTCATTTATCCGTGTTAGTAGCTACGCGACATATCGATATACTTATTTTGTAATTAATGTATATTTTATATATAAAAATAATTTATGCCTTTTTAAACAGTATCAAACTATTTCCGTATATATTATTAGTATTTAATGAATGAGCAGAATATTATACATTTATGATAAAGTCGGTTTTAATGGAATTAAATAATTTTATTTGGTGCGCATCTTACGAACTTTCAAAGAGTAAAATAAAAAAAAAAATGTTATTTTTGAAAATAGGTATTTTCTAACAAATTTATACCGAAAATTCAAAAAATCAGTTTTATTTGGACAAATTCAAATCATTGCAGTATATATAGTAATATTATTTATTCGCAGAGAAGAATCCATATATTATCCCAGTATGTTATGGCTTTAAAAAGGAACACAATATTTACAATATGGAACTAATGAACATATGAATTAATGAATATTTACAATATGATTAACTTATTTATATAAAAAGAAATTAATTTTAATTGTAATTAAGATATGTTTTTGAGATTCAACAACTATTCACTTTCTTCCGTTTAAACAAACCTTTTTTGTTATTTCAATTTAAGATAGAAACCGTAACAATTTATTTTTTCAAAGCATATTTCATCTGATTTTATAGAACTTGGCACAAAATATAAATACAAATATACAGCAGACAAAATGTTATTTGTTTTATAGCAAACATACTTGCGTTAATGCATGTTTATATTGCCTCTTTCAAAATACTTAAAATTTTATATTATTCATAATTCACATTTATACAAAACAAAAGCTGATCCTTAAGGGTATAGTTTGTGTACATAAGATGAAGAAACTTTAGGAAAATATCTGAGACATGTAAGTTGAACTTATGCATGTGATTTCAAGGAACATGTTTGATTTTTAAAATAACAACAGTTCTTTAGGGTAAAATATTTATGGAGTAAAAGCTGTTTAGAATTCAATAGAGAGAACAAAAGAAAACTTTTTTACATATATGTAGTTATGATTCTGAAAGAATAAGTAAATTCCTATAGTTTCATTTTCTCTATGCAATCATCAAAGATCACTTGATATATTTGCTTCGGATAACGAAATTCCTTTACTGAGTAAAATATTAACGTTGAACGTATTTTCTTTGAAACTAAACTATAGTAAAGTTATGTTTATCGTAAACATTTTAGAAAGTAAAATGTTCATTAAATGGACTGGATAGAAAGCTTTTCTTTATGGAAAAAAATACAATCTGTAAAGTACAAATATTGCAATTTGTTTCTCAGGGAAGATGCGTTTCGTGAGTGATAAGAATTTGAAAACATTTTCTTACTTTGTATGTATTTATATGTACTACCCAGCGCTTCTATCAAGTGTCTTTGTATGTGATGAAACAATGACATTATTATATTTAACTTAATATAAAGAAAATCCTAGATGTATTTGATTTTCTATAAATATATGTATTTATATAGCCTTCAAATGTGTAATTTCCTCTTAAAATTCATATTGTAAAATGCCAAGTATGCCCTACATTTTGTTCATACAATACGCAAATTGTAATATCCGGCAGCGGTCTTTCATGAATGAAGGTGAACCACGCACCATTGAAAACTGCGACCATTAAGAAGGAAGTGATTCCGGACATGGACGATCACAATGGAAATGTTTGAAAGCAATTTTAATCACTGTAACGACATATTTCAGCGAATTCGAGAAGGCAGGATATGTTTAATACCTCGAGCGAGCTTGGCATTGTGGGCGATTTAGCGATTCTAGTTGTCGAAAAATCATCGGTTTTTAAAAGTTTAGCGTAGCGTAATTTTTTTTTTTTTTTGCCTGTTCTAGCTTAATAGTTAAGGCGCTCTACCCTGTTTTTGGTTTTGATATAAATACATTTGTATGGTGACTAGGGCAAAGTTGGCATCTTATAGAGGATCTTATAGAGGGCCCGTCGGAGATGTATATCAATTTAAATATGTTTAAAAGAGTGTAATGTGAACAAGATACACAACAAACGGATTTTCCCCACACTGTAAAAAAAGGGGACTATATTTACGCTTAATTTGAGTTTATGAAATGCCGAATGAGGAATAAATATACACTAAATTTGGTGTAAACACCGAATAAAGTGTCATGATACACTCAAAACGGTTTAAATATACTCTAAGTTTGGTGTACACACCGAATAAAGTGTCATGATACACTCAAAATGGTTTAATTTTAATCTTTTAAAGAAATTGTGGAAACCGAACACCAGTTCGGGTGTAAAGTTTTAAAGCGACATATATGATTCAGTCCGCCATTTCGAAATCTGTTTATATAGCTGTGTTCTAGGGCTCGGATTTTGTTCGAAAATGTTTATCAGTAATGATAACTAAATAAAAAGCAGTTAACCAGCTTCTGGTTCAGTACCCGAGCTGAAGGTATGTTTATTTATAATTTTATGAGTATACTAGGGGGCTCTGCCCCCTGCAATCTATGCTCGCCAACCCCCGTTCAGACACCGCAGAATCTAAAAACACGCTAATATGATCGGTTTAAAAAATATTATAGAAGATTGAATTATACTGAAAAAAGCTGTGCAGATCTCCCTGCAGATCCTCCATTCAATTTCCTTTGATTTCAAAAATTTAAGACTGAAACAGTTGCTGTTAAGACATCCAATGGTTGTTTTCGTGTTTGATTAAAGAGGATCAGTTAAACGTTTGAAAAGAAGCTAAAAATAAAAGGAATTAAGTGTACAGAGTCTTTGTCTCCCGGTATTTTAAAACAATATCTATAACAATAGCCTAAGTCATGTGATTATCATCAAGAGTTCCGGGCGAACCACTTCGCTTTTTATATTCCTGGTGCCATTTTGGTACTTTAATATTAGCCAGGTACAGGTGATAAGTCGCCAAATATTATTCTATCGCCATCATTCCATCTATATTATAATAGTCCAAGTCATGTGACTGCCATAAATAAATACGCTCTGATCCCTTCGCTTTTCATATGAAAGTTTGGGCCAAATATCATATACGGCCCCATATTGGCGCGATTTTTTTCCGACGCTAATTTGGGAAACGCATCAACAGCATAAACAACAACATCCGGCTTATCAAATCAAGCAAAATAACGATAATATGGCGCAAGTTAAGTACCCGTTGCGTATATGACATTGGCGTCAGAAAAAAAAATAGCGCCAATATGGGACCGTATGTTGCATCTGTGCCGAAAGTTTTCCATTTCGATTTTTAAAAAAATCCTTTTTTTTTTCAAATAACACTACATAAAAACATTGTCGCAAAGGATTCTTGGTACTGTTACATCAGCCGGGTGCAAATCTCGCCAATAACTATTTTTCAACTCGCCAGTTAGCATTTTTTTTCTTTCGAGTGGTAAATTAAAACATTGCTTTAAAGTTGCAATTAAATGTCATCGTTTGTTACATCATTTAACATTTGGCCAGATGCCATATACGCACCCGGTATGGCTTGATTTTTTTTTACGAAAATTTGGCGAAATCCTCGTTTTCGAATACCAGTTACATATGTATTTTTGGTACTACTTAGTTATCCCGTCGAACAAAAATCGATCACCAAACTATAAGATTAAATGCCAATAATGGTTGATGAATGTCAAATTCACTTGACTTTAAGCAAGTTACACGTCTTTACGTCATCAAGTGATTTTTATTTCGACGTTTTATTTGTATATTTATTAATGTTATACTATTTTCTTTGTTCTTTCGTTATTTAAAATAAAAATTAGGTCAATTTGTATAATTTGGCGAGTGGTTTGGCGATTTATATTATTTGGTGAAATGGGCCGATGGAATAACTAAGTAGTACCGTATTTTTTTAATTATTTTCTATTTTTTTTTTTTTAAAGGAAAATAACCAAAAAAATAATTAACTATAGAACAAAACAATTTATGTAATTTAAAAAAAGAAAATAAAGTAAATAAACACTTATTATTAAATAAACAACAATAGCCGGGTTACCATGTGAACCAAAATAATGCCATTTTGGCGCCAATTAGGTACCCCGGTGTGTATATGACATCTGTGCCTAATATTTTCCTTTTCATTTCGTTTAAAAAAAAATAAAGAAGTGAAAGCCATTTAATTTAAATGTTTCTGTTTATATTAAATAAAATGATAATGAATTACAAATTGAATTATGAATAAAAGTAACATGATACATTTCTTAGCATACATTTAAGGAAGGCCAAACTTCTCGCCAAATTAGTTTAAAATAGTAACCTTTTCTAAAATCTAAAAAAAAAAAATATCTGTTTGATTAAAATTTGAGTTGCCATCATTAGAAAAATGTATATAAAATTAGAAAAAAAAAATAATATTTCGAAAACTAATTCGAATTTGAAACTTCTAATATCAGTTTTGAAATCTGCGGATCAATATTGATTTTTGGTGTTAATTTCATCGCAAAGTATTCCATATTTTAGGAGAAATTGCCGTGAAACACAATCAGTGGTTTAATCAGTCAATTCAAAGAATCGATACACATTTCAGCCGTTTCATATATTCGTTTCATAAATTCGTTTCATTAGGATTTTATATATATAGGGTAGACGAAGTCAACCTACTTTTACAGTGTATTCTTGCCATTTTCAAATGTTGGCATTTTTGTCACTTTTGAGACGCTCCGTATACAATGAATACCGCTTGTTAACTTTAAAATAATGTTCGATTCAACTAAACGAAAGATCGTAGATTATTTTTTAACCAAGAATTTTAAGTTTTCAGTAAGTTTTAACTATTTGCGAGCCATTTTAAAAAGTATCGTTTTTAGGATTATGACTTTCGTTTTCCATTAGGAAATACATTACGTAAACAACGATATTCTTAAGCTTTTTAATTACAAAAAATAACTTTTTCTGAAAAACTAATGTGATATTCAGCTCAATTGAAGCTTAAGGTTCAAGATTCTATGTAGTTTTAAAAGTTTTGAACACTTTTTATGTATTTTCTGAGCGTTCCAAAAGTTAACATTTTTCGATTTTCAAGCTAGCCCACGATCCATAGCTTTACGCGTTTTGTTTACTTTGTTTTGCACCTTTTTTAGCAATTTAAACCTTATCATTTTGCTTAACTATTAGTATCTTTTAAAACCATAAACTTCAAGCTTTCTAGCGGTGCAGTATTTATTAATTAATTATGCCATTAAGTATCTTTAATTTGCATTTTAAAAGTGATATAAATACATGGAATTTTTACTGTTATTACTACTATTTGAACATAGCTTGTTTTCAACTTTTTATTAATTAGTTTGAGAAATTAATACTTGTTTTATATTCTATAAAGTACGGGCTTAGCTCCGCCACCCACCGTGTATTCCTGGGTTGAGTTTAGATATGTTTAAAATATTCATGAAATTTGGTATAAAAATTTTTGTCTCAGACCATTTTCCCATAGCGTTACGCATTTTGTTTACTTTTTTTTTTTTTTGCACCTTTTTTAAGTAATTAAACTTTATCATTTGGCTTAACTATTAGTATCTTTTAAAATCATAAACTTCATGCTTTCTAGCGGTGTAGTGTTTATTAATTAATTATGCCGTTAAGTATTTTTCATTTGCATTTTAAAAGTGATAAAAATTGTTCTTTATAACGCTTGAGATGTTGGTGGTTTTTAGCACATTGTATCCGATTTTTGTACAATTCGTAATGTTCAGTTGTATTTATGGTATGTTTATTTTAATTTGCATAGGCTATTTATTCGAAAACCAGTCAGTCCTACTCTGAGTTTAAAATTAAACAAATGTCAAGTACATGTGACGTAAATCCAGATGTAACGAATGAATGATTTGTGAGGAAATTTCGTTGTTTACCAAAACTAAAAATTTAAAAATAAATGTTTAATTGAGATGATAAATTATCGCAGTTAAAACAATGTTTAGCAGCCTCTTTGCGTGAAACTATTTATTGTAAATTATGGTTGCATTAGATTTAAAATGTAATCTTTAAATTGATTTTTATTTTACTCTTAAAGTACAAACCAATTAAGCAGTAGTGTGAGTTTACGCCAGGTAAGCAGTAGCGTGACTTTACACCAAAAGTGGTGTTTGTTTACACCATTTGATAGCTGGTGGCTCATTAAACCAATTTTCAAATGGAATTTCATTACACCAATTGGGGTGGCAACTTAGTTGCCACTATTTTTGGTGTAAAGTAAGGGAATATATTTTTTTACAGTGCATAGACCGTAAAGTAACGTAATTCTTTTTAATGCCACAGTAAATGACCGATTTCCTGTCCATACCATATTCTATAGTAAGCATCTTGCTTCATCGATATGTATATAAATTTTAATGTATTTGAAATTATGAAACATCATTAAACCACCAAAAACAATTTTTCCTCATAAGACGTAATGAAAAGGAATCCTTTTGAATGCCCTTGTAACGGAAATATAACTGCTACAAGCTTTATTTTCTATACAGAAAATGCATAGTGTATAGTAATATATTTTTAATTTCATGGCAATTCGACTATATTGACGCTAAAAACATTTTTGCCAGCTATAATCGGTAAATCTCCTACGGTGCTGCGAATACAAGATCACTCAATGATCAATCAAGTAACTGTCGTTACTTGTGGCAACGCCTTTTCGCTGTCCTCATCAATATCCATGCAGAATTTCTTTACTGTGCATATTGTTAAAAAAATATTCTTAATCTAGCAAAGTATTATGTAACCAAAAACAGCAAAAACCTCCAAGTTACCCGATATTTTGAAAAGCTTCTTTTATCAGCAGAAACTAAACAAAAAAAAAAAAAAAAAAAAAAAAAAAATCAGTATTTAAAGAAATGTGAAAGAAAATCATTTTGATGCCACTGATTTTCTGAAGCGTTTACGAGTAATTTTTACAGTTTATTAATGGATTGTATTAACTTGATTTATAGGATGCTATACTTTCTCAAGAAGTTATTTTTATGTTCAATAAACATGTGAACCAGACAAAAATAATAAATCAAACTCATTCAAAATATCATTAAAATTAATATTTTCTTCTTTGTTTTCCATTTATAAATTCAGTTACGCAGTTGAAAAAAATTAATTGAGAATGCCAATATCTTAAATGCCTATATACAGGTTTGAAAAACTGATTAATAGTGTAGGAATATTATTAGGAAATGTTTTGTAAAGTCAGTGACAGTACAATAAACTTTGTGTTTATAATAATGTATTTTAATCTCGAAAACATATTGTTATCAGAGGTTATGAAAGATAAAGGACACTTGTCCGAAAAATTGATAACTCGAATCTTTTCTTAATTTAAGAATTTTTTGTCTGCATTTACCATGCTTATTGCTGTAGTCTTTTCTTAAGCCATTCTACTCAACATTACATAGGGTAAATTCGAGTAGTTAAACGAGAATTTTTCTTGTTCCTTTCAGTAACTTTACAAAAATTGTTTGCTTTTTAAGAAAACTATATTGACTCTTAATATTTAAATTAGTCTTATAACAAAATGAAACGAATTATTTAGTATTAGTTCGTTTCTTTTTTTTAGTACTTGCTTGTCTGGGAAATATCAATTCTTATTTTATTTCTTGTGCATTTCGGGGGGTTTTAAATTTTTTAGGTATTTATATCTAGAATTTCTGATGGTCATGATAGCTTTTTGAACTTCTGAAGATTACAGAACATTCAGAACATCAGAACATTATAAGTATTCAAGGGAGATCGAAATTAAATAAGAAATATTTTTTTTTATATCAAACAAAATATAGCAATTGAAAATAATATTATGCGAAAGATACACTATAATACTGATCCGCAATTTGAAATCTTTTTAAAAAAACACTAAAATTAGACAAATTGAGTAAATTGCAATAAAATAAGATCTTACTAACCTCTTGGTAACAATGTACTATATATCTATTTCTGAAATTTATAATATTTTGTAATCTTTTAAATTCTTGGACATATGTTAGAATATGTTTTAAATTACAATTTATTTTCATCCGATTGGGTCAGGCGTTCTATTAAGGGAACATGATATTTCTTGAATACAATTTTATCTTCGCATTTATTTTTTATTTTATGGATGTAATATTGATAGACATACCTATATATTTATTATTATGAATAGTTATTTTGCAACTTTTAGGAGTAATAATAAAAATTTGCTTATTTAAATTTACACAGTTAGCAATTGTTTTATTTCACATTTTTAATTAAAAACAAGTGCCACATTTTAAAAAGACTAATTTGTGATGCAATTTAAAAAATAGTAGAAAATCCTTATACCTGTATTATATTAATTTTAAAATGTTCACTGTTTTATTAAAATGTGACTAAAATAATATATGTTATATGTTAAAAATAATATATGTTACAAGTTAAAAATATAAATTTCATTTAAAACATCTTAGTACTTTCAAGCTTTCTCAAGCTGTTCATTAGAGAATATTTTAATAATTATTTGCTGTTTATTTTGCTTTCTTTCTTTTGCTGTTACTAATTGATGTTCATCTGTAGTGTCTTTTATTATTTTAGTCAACATTTAGTAAAACAGTGAACCTGTTAAAATTTATATAATATATTTTATGATTGAATAAATGTAATACATTGCGTTTCGTCATATGATATTATCCCTTATATTTGTTTAATTCTGTAGTAATACTACATTTTACAAACGTCTTCAAAAAATTTTTCGTTATTTTATTGCATTTAGTTCAATACCAAAATTTACGATTTCGATAATAATCTTTAAGATTTCGCATATGTAATAATTAAAAGGTAAATCTTAATAGAAGAGAATATCCAATTAAAAACAAAGTTAATTAAATACTTATAGAGAACATAAATTTAGATTTAGTTAATGAAATAATAGAACGAAAAACATATATTGCATGCAAAACCGAATGATATTACATGTCAGGAGATAAAGTTGGACCATAAATATATGTTAAAAAAGTTTTAGATAGGTTTTCCTTACATCCTCAAAAAACATGAAAATGGTTTATTAAAGTACCATCACAATCACTTCATAATAATCCGTTCACTTCAATTGATTATTATACTATTCGAAAACTACGATCTTATATTTAACTCATTTTAAAGAAATCGATTATTAAAATATTTATAATTAATGTACACATGTATATATATATAACTAACAAAAACCATGCTTTGTTTGGATTCGCGAAGAATTATTTAATAAGATATATATTTCAAAGTAACAATATTTTTTTTTTATATTATTTTTGCATCTTTATTCAGCAAAAACGTTATTTTATGTTTTGGCGCATTTTAATTTTAAAAATGTAAATTCAGCCAAAAAACTATAAATTTCCTCGGATTTTTTAATTTGTGATATAACGATTTTAACAATTAATTTTATTTGTTTAGAATTCTTTTGTTGCACTTTACAAAAAAAAAAAAAAAAAAAAAAAAAATCATAATATAATTCTTTTAAAATGCGCAAGTATCGTCTGCGTAAATTATTTCCCATAATAAGAATAGATTGTGTATTTGAATTCTTAACACTGAAAAATACTTTTTTAATTGAATGTAAGTAATTGAATTTTCACAAATTTTAATTCATTAAATATATGCTATAATTTTCATAAAAAAGGTATTTTAAAAATTTCTTAAAGAAAATCCTGAAACTATTTAATTAATCATGACTCTATGTATAATTACTAACTCCATGATTTATTTTTTTCTTCTGAAAATATACGTGTTTCATTTTTTATTTGCAAAAATGCGTCAATAATTTAAAAACATATAAAATTAATTAATTAAAATAATAATTTTTTTAAGGTTATTCTGTAAAAAAAATAATATTGGGCAAATCTACACATCATAATTTATCGTTATGTTTAATTGCAAGTCAAAATACTGAATAATTCTTTTGTAAAGTGTACGACAAAATGTAATTTATGTAGCCTAGTAAAGGATTCGCTTCGCTCATCCTAATAAATATGAATATACATTGTACAACAAAAATATTTAAATAGCCAGGGTTAAGCCAGGGTTCGATTCCTGCCTCTGGCTAATTTTTCACTCCAGTTGGGTTTATTGTATTTATTGTATGTATGTCTGTAAAATATTTATATATACCTTTAACTGTTGAATGCAGGCGTTATCTATGTGTGTATGTGTATTTTAATATATATTGTAGTATGTGTGCTTTATTAAAAATATTTAAAGTTTGTATATATTGAAACTATAAAAAATAGACAGATCTATAAATACATTTTGTTTCTTTGTGGACTTGTATCTCTATCATTAACAAAAAACTGAAGCAATGGATTTTAATGCATGTTTGCAAATGTTAGTGTTCTAAAACAGTGATCGAAAATATTTATTTTATATTCCCGAAGTTTTATTTTCGTTACACTTCTTACAACTCATTCACCATTCTTCAAAGGTGTAAATAAATGTGTTATTACAGAAATTTTTGTGTTATTCTGCTAAAATTATATCAAGTATCTAAATTTACAGCCATCATTTTATACTCTAAATAAAATAAAGGTTTTTAAAACAGCACTATCCATACTTATTTTTTTTAGCTTTTAGCAATATAAATGTTTTTCAAGATTTCATATTATCGTCACAACTAACTAAACGTCATACGACACAATTGGATATTTAGGGTATTTTCGGGTTCTTATTTGTTGTTATTTAAATATTGCATATAAAAAATAACGGTTTTTTGCATTGAATTTATAGTACACTGTAAAAAAATATATGTAAATCTACAGATGTAAAGCAATAGAAATCTGTATGCTTTCTAAAATTTTATCTGTACACTGTACAAAATATTATGTAAATCTACATATCTAGTTTTTTTTTTAAGTTACAGAAATCTGTCGCTTTACTAAAGAAGCTACTAAAATTACAGTAATCTTACTACAATTTTATCTGTAATCTGGGTTGCAGTTATATAAAAAAATCTAGGCATCCCAGTTTTCTAAAATGTTTTTAGTAATTTTACAGATTTTTTGATTTATAGTGCAAACGTGTTTCCGTTACATGAATTTATGTTACTGCCGTTACATAAAATGTGCTAGGCATACCAGCTTCCTAGGAAATTCTTAGTAAATTTATAGAATTTTTTACAGTGTACTTACCTCTAAGTATGTTAATAATGTCATAATTTGTTTGTATTTTAATCTATATATATTCTTTCAAAATTCACTACGCGGTGATTGCATGCGAAATCCGAGATAGAGACTATACTCTTAATAATTATAATCTGAAACAAACAATAGAAGGATTTTAAAAATGTGTAAAATTACTTCGATGCCAGACAACTAATAAGATAGTTTATAGTTGTTCAAAATGACAGCTGTTGAAGTTTAAAGTCAGTTTTTGACAAAAATTTTTCATCTTCGAAACTATTAAAAAGAACAACAGCAGCGACTTAATTAAAAAATATTAATAGTACTTTGAAGGTTCAAACTTCCATAAATGAAGTCCAGTTTAATTTTCAAAAAACCGTCAAGAAAGTGCAGAAATATTTCAGACGGTTTATGCATGAAAATGTGCACTGACAGTAACACAAAAAAACTTTTTGAAGAAAAAGTGGTTTAATGTTTTTCATCAGCTCTTCGGTCAGTATGACATATGTCCATTAAACTACTTGTCTGTGCTTAAATATTGAATGAAAGAAAAAACCGTTTTCAAGCCACTTTCTAAACATTTACACATTCAAATATATTTACAAAATGATTGTTTTTTATAATTTTTCAGTGATGGATTTTTCTTAATATATTAAATAGAAATACTGAAGTTATAGTTAATTTTCTGTTTATGGAAATAATATTTACAACATCCCTTTGGAACTCTCTCTCTGCTTTTAAAATCAAATTAAGTGTCATTTACATACATCTATTACTAACATACAAAGCTTCTAGTTAAACATTTCCTAAGTGGTCAAACATTTCCTAAGTGAATATTAATTCACGTCCAAAACCAAACACTTCATCAAATATTTTGAAACAGTTAAATGACATGTCATATCCGTTAATTGTTACTCAAAATTGTTATGTGAAATATTATTAAATGACATTATATTTAAAAAGGTATTATTATAGCTTGATTTAAGAATTTTGAGATTTAGAAATTAGTCTTGCAATTCAGAATATTTTCAAAATTAATTATGTATAAAGATAATTATTTGAAAACATTGCTTTGTGATGGGTGAGGTTTGAAATAATTCAAGGTGTAAATTTTAAACAATTCATAAGCTACAAAATCTGCATGGTTGAAAAAAATAATCTTATAAAAAATATTATTATATTCCCAAGTCAATCACTTCAACTTTCTCAGAAGTAAATATATTTAAAATTTTATTATATCTTAAAAGAAAACTCCTGGAAAATTGCAAAATGTTCCTTCTTGTATTGTGTGAAAAAATACCGTATTATATGCATAACCTGATCTACTGATATCGACACTCTGTAATCGTATCCATTGCAAAATGGGGCCTTAGATCAAACGTGATTTAGCGCAAAACTTTTGTTTGAAAATTTTAGTGGTATTCACATCCGCTTTAAAAGACAGTTTAGCCATTGTGGCACCGCTTTGAAGACACATATACAGAGTATCGATTAAAAAAGAAATAACGTGATTTTCAATTGCTTAAGGTAATCAATCAAAAATCGTGGCAAATCTCTGTTACTAGCAACTTATTATGGTAACACACACATGCCCAATCTTGAGTTAAGGGGACAGATCACGTTGAGCATCCACAAAATGACTGTATTTAAAGCAGTACGAAAAACTGTTGTTTTTTAACAAATAATAAATAAAGAAATTAAAGTATCTACGCAACCTTTTTTTTTTTCTTTACTTTTACACATTCTTATGTCTTGATAAAATTCTCAAAGGCACATATATTTAGTATTGTTAATTAATTAAATCATAATGACAAATTGGCTTTTTAAAAATTTTAATATTGAAAAATGCATTTTGCGCGCAAGATTTTTCAAATTCTATTGCAGATATATGTTTAATATTATTTATTGTTTTGCTACTTTTAATGCTATATTTTACACAGAATGCAAATTTGAGAGTATATTAAAATTCGTTAGCATAAATAATGCCTTTTCTAATCATAATCACTGAATTTCAGCAAAACAAATGTAAAATCATTTTTTCAATCCACAATTTTCTGTGACAAAAATCGGACTAAATTGATTTTCAGCATAAACTAACACATGTAAACTAAGGATATACATAATTTCAAGTTTCTATGATAATAGATTTTAAATGAGAGTGCACGCAATACCAAAAAGCAAATTTTTGGAAAAACGGATTCAAATTTGGATTATAACACTCCAGCAAATACTTTTATGCAAGAAATGTTTAGCCATAACTTCTGTTCTAATTGATATTTTTGTAAAATTCTTTTTGTAGTGGATTTGTAACTAGCGGGCATCCATTCGGGAATTTGTGAAAAATCCTTTTTTTTTTTTTTTTTTTAAACCGCCAACGTGATCTGCCCCCTCAAAAAAAAAAAAAAAAAAAAAAAAAAAAAAAAAAAAAAAAAATTACTTACTCATGATAGGTAGTAGCCCCACCAGTGGCCGAGAGGTTCTGCTCTCGAAGCTGGTAGACGGGAAGTGCAGGGTTCGAACGCAATCGCGCCCGTCGGCCTAATCGTTCGGAGTTTTCGTGGTTTTCTTTGAACCTTGGATTTCAAGGCGTTAATATGGGTTAGGTTCCCTTAGAAAGACCCCCACGAAGGGCACTCCTCCCCTTTAGGGCCTATATCCCTCGTGTTGATAATTGACCGTCATAAACACAAACCAAACCAAACCATGATACGTAGTATATGGTAATTCTTGTAACCGTTTTTAAAATCGAAATTTTTTTTGTCTGATTTACACGTTTCAGACACTGGAGATTCCGAAAAACATATTTTTAGAAAAATAAATTGCCCTCCGTCTGTCTGTGTTTCTGTCTCCCGAACAAATTGAGATAGAGACTTCAAATTTGGTGTGTACTCATGCGTGTACTGTTGCGTATGTAATAATGGGAAGAAGCCAATTGAATATCAGTAACCTCGATTATCCGGCACTCTTTTTTCGGACTCTCGAATTATTCGTTCTGATAAAAGGTATATAAAAATTTTCGAAATTGTTTATTTTAAGGAGTGAATGTAAAAGACAATAAAAAAACATAAATTTGCATAAAAGATGAAGTCGCTCGGATAATTAGTTGCCGAGTTATTTCTAATCCTATTTTTCACACTCTTCGATTTTTCATGCCCCTGTATTTCATTCAAAGTTCAAAACAAAGATATATTTTAATTGGAAAAGAGACGCTTAATCCGACGTAGTAAACTGTTAGTTAATATGATTATCATTTTTGGTGTTATAAGGATGGTTTTTTTACGCAATTCGGTACTATTCGGTTATCCCGTCGGCCAAAAAGCTATCGCCAAAATATCGCTAAATGCCGCCACGTTTATCGCCAACTTGGCGATAAAAAATCTCGCCAAAAATGACACCATCTTGGCGCTTTCTTCGGTATTTCACCAAATTCCCATAGACTCCCATTGTAATAAAATCAGGGTATTGTTTTGATAAAAATATTTAAATATGCGTTTAAATTTTATTTTGGAATTTCAATGCATTTTATTATTAGTTTGCACACAAGTTTCATTTTCATGATGGTAAGTATTACGGTGGACCCCGACGACTAGTTTTTTATACAAATCCATATAAAGTCATTGAATTTCAATGCCATCCATAAAAACAGTAGACGGCGAATTTTGGTTTAAATCTTTCCAAAAATGATACGTACTGCCACATCACTACTTCAATATCGAAAATATAAAATAATATGAATACAAAATAAATTTTCTCATCTAAATAAAAAAGCAAAGTTTATTGAAACTATATTTGTTTTGAAGTTATTATTTGAATCCCAATAAAGGCACACAACAATAGCATGTGGAAGCGATATGATTTTGAAATTAAAAAGAAATTGTAAAAAAATTAATATTTATACAAATTAAAACTTTCTTAATAATATATGATCAATACGAAATGTTCGAGTTGGTAATTTTTTTAAAGTTGACAACAATTGAACTTACATTTTATTTAGAATGCCTAAAAATATTTTTTAATGTATTCATCAATTGAAAAAAAATTTGTTTCTATTTTAATTATAAGAATGAAGAATTATAATTGAAGTACAATTACGGATGAAGCATGATAAACTTGGGAGAAACTTCCGCTGAACGTCAAATGATAGCTAACATTTTCCTTAAACAACACAGCACTTGATCTTTAATATCATGCAACACATTTTTTATCCAATACAAGTCAGAATGTGGATTAATAATAACGCAATGTCGACGTGAAATATTGAGGCAATGAAAAATTTCACTAGATGGAAGTGTCGTGTCTGCAGATCAATGGAATCCAATGTGTTGCAGCTGGATAACACCAAAACTCGCATATCACAATCATCTTGCGCTTTCTCAAGCAACTGACGATTGATGTCATACCACAACCACCGTAAACACCTGATTTGGTACCCTATAACTTCTACTTCTTAAAAATCATCAAAAGAGACATCAAACACACTCACTCATGTCAAATATCTGTTGATTAGTGCCAAGATACCGTACACAATATTGCACGTACTACTATATTTGGATACAACCCGTGATCTTTTTTGCTCGTTTTTGGGGAACAACGGATTTCGAGCTTATTCTATTGACGATTATTTTCAGAATTTCCAAGCTATTATTTTGAGACTTTCACAGAAGTTGCTCTACATACTTAGCTAATACATTATGCACATTATATTTTGATTGCTTTCGCGCATGCATAGTGAAACATTTTTTAGTAAACCTGCTAATTTTTCATCCATTTTTTATTATTTTTAATTCCGATTGCAAAGTATTGTGTACAATATTTTTTGTCATATTTTCTGAAAAGAACTTTTTTTGTTTATGAAGAACTCTCCAAATTATTAGCAAAAAACTTGGCGAAATTTGGGGCTGTTTTTTATAAAATCCTTAATTTCTCTAAGAGTATGCTTGCTATCCTCATAAAAATGAACATAGTATATCACAATAAGCCGCTTATTAATAATGTCGTGTTCGAACGCTTTTGCTACATCAGTTTTTAGAGGGTTATCCAAAAGATATTCGTTCTTTTTCAATTTGTTGACGGTCCCCAATTGGGTTACAGGAAAAAATCTTCGCGGAAATGTATGACCTATACTATACTGTTTACACACCTGCAGTTTCAGGTTAATTCCTCATCTATTTTTCTAGATATTTAACAAAACGTATAAAATCCAAAGTGACCGGTCACCTTTGGCCATATAGTGTATATATAGATTTTATATAAAGGGTGTCCATAGTTATAAGACTCTACTTTAAAGTTGACTACAGACAAAACTATCGTTCATAAAGTTGTGAAATTTTAGAAAGGCATAATAAAGGGATGGGAATTTCTTTAAGCTAAAAAAAAATAAAATAAAAATAGTTTAACATTTCGCCACCAGAGGGTGATTTTTAATAAATTACACATTTAGCATTAAGATAGTTTAGAAATTTTATTTGCAGGATGTTCATAATTATTCGACCCTGTGAAGGTGCCTACCTGCACATATTAATATTAAGACCTTTTCTCTTCCCCCCCTTTAAAATTACATATTTTTAATTCTTAAATTTAATTATCTGTCTGCATTCGGATTCAATCTGTTTTTAGTGGTCTTTCCCTTCATAAATTAAGCATTCAATTCTCAGTCTCTTTAATATTTTAACCGCAGCGCACTGCATTTTAAAGGAAAGAAATAATTTCCTCTTCTCGCCTAGCAAGTGGATTCTAATTTTCATCCTTCTGCCTTAGTTTTGATGATATGCAGAAATTAGTCAGACATATTACTTCTACATTTTTAGCCGTTGTTCCAGATGTAAGGTATTAGTCATTTCAGTTATTAACCCTGTCTTTATTGTGTTTTGTTTATTAACGGGCGCTTCGGCCGCTTCAGTCCCATGAGAACTTTGGCAAACCCTATCGAATGTTCTTTTGCGGTTTTTGAGCTATAATCCCTATGTAATCCGTTGGCTTTAAATATTTCTTATTAATCTTTTACATTCCCCATTCAATTTCAATTATTGTACTTTGACCACATGGCTCTCTCTCTCTCTAATCTCACGATATAGTATATGTATTTGGCGAAATTGTGTATGTACGCTTGCCAAAACTCGAGCATTTTCGAGAAAATGTAATTGTAGCACTTCCTTCTAAGATCTGATTCTGTGAACGTAAAAAATGTAACTTTCTGCTTCCTTCTCCAACATCGGCCTTAGCCGTGTAATTTCGGCTACGTTCGAAACGATCCCGGTGCACAATAAAGACCTTCAGAAAATTTCTGCCTTCTATTATCTCAGCGGTTTCCTGCCTCCTTCTTAAAATAATCAACAATTCATTTTTAGCCTTAGAGTCAGTATTGAAGCTCAGCAAAATGAACCACCTGTGCAAGACATCATCATCACAGACCCTATTTTAAAGTTGTATACAGACGAAACAATTGTTCAGAATGTTGTGAAATGTTTTGGAGACATAAAAGTATGGGAATATGTTTGAGCGAAAAAAATATTAGGAAGCCATTTTTTAACGAAGTACATTTAGCGAAAAACATTTAGCATACATTTACGATAGTTTAACAAATTTTGTTATAACCAAACATGTTCTGCATGACTTTCATTATCCTCAGATACCATCTGGAATCGTAAAATAGCATGTTCCACAGTTGGCCGCAGTATGTTCAGGGAAAAGTTAGGAAAATGTCGTGAAATGCTGTATTTAGAGTGAGGTTAAGCTAATAAATAAAATTTCGAAACTATCTTAATGCTAAATGTGTAATTTATTAAAAAGGCCCTCTGGTGATGAAATTTTGAACTACGTTTACTGGCATATTTTTTTTCCTAAGCAAATTCCCTTCCCTTTATTATGTCATTCACAGAATTTCACAACTTTATGAACTAATGTTTTGTCTGTAGACATCTTTAAAGTATGGTCGTTTAATTATGGACACCCTGTATTTTTAAGCAATAAATAAATAAAATAATCGTTAAAAATTACCATAATCTGCATTTTGCTTGGACTTTTTAACCAGGCTATCGATTTCATTCATGCTTTTACGGACAATTATTGGATTCGGACAACATATCTCCAAAAATAAAAGTTACTTTATATCTTTTATTGATTCTGTGATCAATATTTCTGTGAAAGATGCTTGTATCCAAAAGTTTTAAAACTGGCAATATAAAAACATAAATAATTTTGCAATTCAATATCAATGTGAATTGCGTGTGGAATGTGCTTCAATAATATTTGTTAAAATATATTTTTTAAGCTTAGACTAGGATTCTGAACGAGTTGTATTGGAGTTTTTAAACAAAACAATGATTGTTATGCTAAATAAATTCCTTCCTAGCTAAGTTACATATCTATAGCAATGTTTTTTTTTTCATAAACTTATATATAATTACTTTTTATACATAACCGATTTATAAAGTATTTCCGCAAATTTTCGAAACTACAGTGAATTACATGTAAATTAGATATATTATCTGACATTTTATGTATCAAAAGCCGTCCCTTTTATTTAAAATGTTTAAATTAACATTATGTATGAATTTGTGCTCTTACTAAAATACAAAAATTATATATATATCAATGTCTGAAACAATTTTCTCTATATTTAGCAGATTTGAAGATGGATTTGGATATTTATATAAATGTATCAATTCTAATTTGCTTAAACTATTTACTATAATATCGATTCAATTTATACACTAGATGCTATTTCATATTCGGTAAATATTTTACAACTAGCTGTTTAACCTGTTCTACGCACGGGAGTTCATAAATTTAATTCTAAAACCAAAATTAAAAATAAAAAACAGTACAACCAAACTAAATAAGTTTATGAATATAAAAATGTGTTATGTCTATTAAAAGTCAGTAACTACATAACCAATATGAAATAAGTATGTACACACACAAAAAAAAAACAGTTATCTGTTAATAAATAAATAAAACTAAGTATTTACAAACCCGAATTAAAGTTTGTGAATATAAAAATCAGTTATAAAGTCAATATTTAGACAAAGAAAAAAATATTTGAAAGAAAAAAGTAAACTTACATCGTTACTGAAAAAAAAAAAAAAAAATGGAAAAAATTATTTTAAAATGGAAAATCTTTGCACTATTTTCCACGACACCAATATGGTAAATTGCGGTAGAATCGTTGTTTTAGTGAGTATTTAAACAACCAAATTAAAGTTTAGGAAATCAGTTATGAAGTCAATATTTACACAACTAAATAAAATATTTGTAAGAAAGAAAGAAATGTGCATCATCATTGCAAAAATATTTGAAAAAAATTCTTTTAAAATGAAAAATCTTTGCATTGTTTTCCACGTCATCCATGAGGTAAAGTGCAGTAGACTCGTTTTTGTTTGTTTGTTTTTTACAATAAAGCAAAATAGTTGCGACTTAAGATAAAACCTCACGGAAGACAATGTTTTGTGTAAATACTTTATCAGACTGTGACAAAAGTTTTCCTTGTTTTGGTCCATCCTTGACCCAATCCACATCCTCTAGAAGTTGCTCTTGAAAAGTCTACATACAAAATCCCATGTGAAAAAACTGAATGGACCAATAGATTCCAACTTTTTTCAAACTTTGACCCTAAGATTTATTGATAGTAAAAGCAAAGGCGATCCTAAGTGGAAACTGACGGCGGCGTAACTGGAAAGGTAAAGTGGTATCCGACGGTGTAAGCAGGATCATCGGTATGAAAACACGAGTGCCTCTCCTATGTCCTGTCAAAACTTCTGCATCTATAACATTTTGCGACAACCTTCTGACTATTAAACGTGTTCCATTACAGAGACAACTGGATGGATTCATGTTCCTAAACAACATAACAATAACGGCAACTTTAAGATTTAACTGATGTGGTGGCATTCCAAAAGGTGTTAAACTATTGATGAAATCCATCTGCAAATTGTTTTGTTCTTCTTCATCATCACAAAGTATTGTATAAGCATTAAAATAAATTTTGACTTCGCAAGGTACTTTTCGTAAAACCTCCTCATTCAATCTCAAAGAATCTTCATTCTCGGGACACAAAATGGCTCTTCACAAAAGATGACCAAGACCAATTTCAGACGAACCAAAAATATCATACACTATGGAATACTGCACTAAACATTCAGGAGGTATTTCAATAATATATTCTCCGAGTTCATAATCATTAGTCAACCGACAATCCCACAGGCGAATGAGCCATTTCACGAAATCAAGTTCCCCCGACTCCGTTCGCATATTTGTAACCAGATTGAACTGTCGAAATTTTGGCCAGAGAGAAGGATTCTTAATACAACTTTCAAAAATGAGTGTTTTGTTTGCATGTATAATCACAGGTAAAATCTGCCTCCAGTCACCTCCAAGAATAAGCACTTTGCCCAAAAATGGGACATCATTGTCATCCAAATCTCTCAGAAGTCTATCAACAGCTTTCAAAGCATGAATAGGTGCCATGTACATTCATCCCATATAATGAGCTTAGCCATTTTCAGTAATCGTCCATCAGATGTATTTTGCAGAATTTTTGAAGCTGAATTATCCAATATGGGGACTGGTATTTAAAACTAAAAATGTAAAGTTCTTCCAGCTTGCACCAGTATCGATGCGATGCCTGTCCATGCAACCGGAATAACAGTATTTCCCATTCATCTGACGTAATGCAGCAAAGTATTAAATAGGAACGTTTTTCCTGATCGCGCAAAAGAATTGACACAGAAAACCTTAACGACAATAGCATAATTATTTTCAATACTTTCAATAACAGCTTCAAAAATTATACGTTGTTCCGGATTTAGCATGTTTTACAATCGTTTCCCTCTGCTCTTTTTTTTTTTTTTTTTTTTTTTTTTTTTTGTAAATTATAGACATTTTATTCCACAGACTTCTCCAGGTTTGAGGGTTCAGGTAATTCAAGCTTCTGAAGTGTCACGTTGTGCGTAAATTATTGGCGATGTCTTGAAGGGCACTGTCTGTACTCTTCTGTAGCAGCAGATGGCGAGCAAAATCTAGAGTTCTGACTTAAACGGTTCCAATAATTGAATCGGTAAATTTGGATTGCCAAAGACACATATGAACGAAAACAATTTTCTCAGTTTGGGTGGAATTTCAAAACCACATGCTTCCGTTAAACAATGTTGCCATTCATCATCGTCTTCTAATAAATTTCTAACACGGCATGCACCCTTGAATGTTTCATGGACAGTATTCTCATACGTCCTTAACTCCTCGAAAGACATGGCACTGGGAACATGACAAAGCAGCATACGAAGATGGAATCGCTCAATATCCTTTGGTCTTACAGAATACATCCTGATACTATGAAGTTACCTAATGTAACACGCCTTTGCCACACATTGCCTTTCCATACAAAGTGTTTTGGAATTTTTGTATAGAGATAGATGTCTGCTGAATCATCAGAACTGTTAAGTAGAAACCAAGCAGTGAGCATGGTGTCTTTATTTCTTGCTCTTTCAAAAGCTTCACGTTTCTCCGCTTCCGTAAAATACACAGATTGCATGCTTCGCAGATGCACCGGCAATCTAATAATAACATGGGACTTGTTCTGCATGGGCTTTTCAAGAAGTCGCCACATTGCCTCTGGTGCCGAAACATATCATTCATTTAAGCGTGGCGTACGTAATAAGTATATCTCGAAATTTATGTTTCTACTACTGTGCATTTTTTTAAATGAAATTTAATTTATTATGTTGCTATGGCAGCACACGTAATAAAATGATATCTTTGGAATAAGGAAATAAATAGAATTAAAATTTTGTTAATGTTCGTGATAAAAGTTTTCTTTATTTGTAAAATAAGGTAATAATTAAGCGCAATTAAATAATTTCTAATTATTTGCATGCGAGGTAAAAGAATTATCGTAATACCCGCTACATCTTCTTACTATTGCAGCGTGGCCGACGTAATATGTATATCTTACATTGCTGTAAACATTTAGAACTGGTTTGAACTCTCGCGATTACGGATTGAACATAAAAAAGGCAAAAAATCGTCAAAAATAGAAAATAAAATAGAAAAAATCTATTTAAATTTTTCGAATTTTTTGTCCCAATCGTTCATGGGCCTCCTACCAGCAACCCGTGCGCAAAATTTCGTAGCCCTGCGCCCTTTGGTTTCCAATTTTTTGTGGTTACAAACATACGCGCACAGATTTTAATAGTATAGGTAATAAGATTGAAAACATTTGTAGTTAAGATATCATATTTTTAGAGATAAAAACTAAGTAACTTATTATAGAGTTTTATTTTGAATTCGATTTTAAGACTAACAAATTTTTAAAGCTTAAATAATAATAATAATAATTGATGTCATATTTACTTGCATTTTGTGTTTAGTACATTAATAAAGCTAAGACTAAATTCAACATTTTTTAATAAAGTAACCTTTATACTCGTATATCTGGAAGTATAGATTTACGTAAAATGAGTTTTAAGAAGAATTTACTAGTTTTTTCGATACATACAAATACAGTAATGCCTTGACTTAAGTCCAAGCAGCATTCGTTCCAAGACTAGCGACGTAAGTCGAGGTACATATAGATAAGCAAAAAAAAGGATAAGTAACAAAAATTCTCCTAAATCTAATGAACATATTATACTGTATTTGGGGATTATATTACACACATTTAACTTTTGCAAAAAATGAGTTTTCAATACAAGAATTTGAAATAAATCAATAAGTTGTAGTTATTCCTTTCGCGTCATTGAGGATCGGGAAAAAATCTAACAATGACGACTGAATCGGCATTTTTTTCTTTTTTGCTCTTAAAAGCTCATTGAGCTTTGTAGAATGAGTTTTCTTAAGCTTTTTACAGTGACTTTTTTTATTTGTTTGTCACTATCACTTAGCTGTTGCGGGAAACTTTCCCTTCATAGAAACAAAATCTTCCAAAAAAAAGTTCAAAGTGCGTCTTAATTATGGATTTATTTTTCTCCTGAACAGACGACGTAAATGCGGGGTGACGTAAGTCGGGATACTACTCTTTGTGTCTTTCAGTAAGAAGTGTTTCAGCGGAATGTAGTAGAAATTCATTTCTGCTATCTCAATCAGGTAAGATGGGAATTTCTGTGTATCTCTTTATCTGGGAATTATTATTATTGCATGGATATATTATTATTGCAGAAAAGAATTAATAACATCATAGTTTTTTTTTCAGTGTACCATTCATAAACATGTTTATGAATGGTACACTGAAAAAAAAACTATGATGTTATTAATTCTTTTCTGGGAAACTGGGTTGCGAAGAACATTTTATTTAGTAAATACGAACTCCTGTGGTAAACCATATCACCAAAAATCAACGTTTAAATGCACAATAAATTAATTAAACCGTGTGAACAGACATATAAATTTCGCGATTAGAACTCACATAATCAGTGTATAAAATCAATGTATAAAATCAATATCGGTCAACTACATGCAAGGCGTTCATTTTTGTTTTTTTTTTCTTGCATGTAGTTGGGGTGATACTGATTTTATACATTTATTTTACACACTGATGATGTGAGTCCTAGTACTCACGAAACGTTTACGTCTGGTTATATGTACACGGCTTAATTTAATTATCGTGTGTTTAAGCGTTGATTTTTGGTGACATAACATTTTATGTAACTGCAGTAAGCAAAAAATCATGTAACAGGTTCACGTTTACCCTGTAAAATTAGTCGGATGTATCAATGCAAAAACTTTCTTCTATCTCATACATGTCAATACTTCAAAATTGACTTAATACTCAATATCACAGTGCCAAAATTAAATGGCAATCTATGCTCATCATGAGGATTCTAAAAAGATAAAATTCCGTGTATTATTTCTTGAGATATGACTATCGCTGAAATCATGCAAATCCTGAAAAATGCAGCATAGCAGTGCCACCTATTGGGTGATTTAGACCAGAACCTAATTATCATCAACTTCATCAGCTTATGTCAACTTCTAACTGAGTCAACGTCTAACTGAATATGAAGTTTGGGGGAAATTTCGTGCATTAATTCTTGAGATAGAACTATTGCACAAATCATATGACAAATGAAGCATAGTATCGCCACCTCTTGATCGATTTATACCAACACATAATCAGCAGCAATATTAATCAAGGTATACTTGAATCTGAAGTTTGATGAAAATACGTGCCATAACTCTTGAGATGGACTTATTAAGGAAATCGTGAAAAATGAGGCACAGCAGTGCCTCCTATTGGTCTAATTACACCAACACGTAGGCAGCATCATTTCATATCAAGGACTAACTGAATCTGAAGTTTGATGAAAGTGTATACATTTGTTCGTGAGATAGAGCTACTGTGGAAATAGTGTAAATACTGCAAAATGCAGCATAGCAGAACCATCTGTTTGCGATTTACACCAAAACGTAAACATCACCAACACATATGAAGGGCTAGAAGAATCTCATGTTTTATAAAAATCCATGAATTAGTTCTCGAGATATAGCTATTTCGGATATCGTGAAAAAGGCAGTATAGCAGCGCCTCCTGTTGGGCGATTTACACCAAAAAGTAATCAGCATCAGATTATATCAGGGACTAACTGAATACAAAGTTTTATTAAATTATGTTCGTTAGTTCTTGAGGTAGAGCGCCCACAAAATTTGTGTCACAAACAGACAGACATTTTGTAAAAACATCTTTTGGGGTTCTCTGACCCCTAAAACGTGTAAATCCGTCGAAAAACGGAATTCGAAAATTTTCATGAATCCAATACTTTCTACTTGTAAAGATAGAAGAAAGTAGAAAATGCAATATTACTAAGGGTTTTCCTCGAAACCCGAGATGCCTAGAACTATTTATGTAAATGCAACAAAAGAAATTCATTTAACTATCCTGGGTTACCGATAAAATTTTAGTAAGCATTTCTGTAGCTTTACAAAGACTAGTTTTGTAGATTTACATCTTTTTCTTTACAGTGCACAAATAAAGTTTTAGTAAACTTAGGTAAGGTAGCTTTTTAGTAAGTAAAAGATATATGTAGCTTTTACAAAAAGAAGTTTTGTAGATTTACATCTTATTACTTTCTTGGATTCGTGAAATTTTTTGAAATCTGGTTTTCCACGGGTTTCCACGTTTTAGGGATCAGATATTCCGAGAAACATGTTTTTACAAAATGTCTGTCTGTGAGTCTGTGAGTGTGTCTGCCTGTCTGTATGTGACACAAATTTTGTGGGCGCTCTATCTCAAGAACTAATGCACGAAATTTATTAAAAAAATATATGCAGGTATTCCCTAATATAAATTGGTGCTGATAGTTTTTGGTGTAAATCGCCCAACAGGTAGCGCTGCTATGCTGCTTTTTTCGTGATTTCTCCAATAGCTATATCTCAAGAACTAATTCACAGTTTTTCGTCAAACTGATCAAAAAGATTCAGTTAGCCCTTTATATCACTTGGTTTTTATTATGTTTTAGTGTAAATCGCCCAACAGGTGGCACTGCTACGCTGCATTTTGAAGGATTTACACGATTTTCGCAACAGCTCTATCTCAAGAGCTAACAGACGGATTTCAACCAAACTTCTGACAAAGTTAGTTCTTTATATGAGTTGGTACTGATTACGTGTTGATGTAAATCTTCCTACAGGTGACGCTGCTGTGCTGCATTTTTCACAATTACCGCAATAACTGTATCTCAAGGAGTAATGCACGAATTTCAATCTAACTTCAGATTTAGTTAGACTTTGACACAAGTTTTTGCTGACTATGTTTTGGTCTTAACCGCCTAACAGGTGGCGCTGCTATGCTGGAATTTTCAGGAATTTCGCAATAGCTGAAAAAACTAATATACATATTTTCCCCAAACTTCAGATTCAGTTAGACGTTGACGCAAGATGTTCCAGATTAGGTTTTGGTGTAAATAAGCGAATACGTGGAGCTGCTAGGCTACATTTTGCTGGATTTACACGATTTCAACGCTGGTCATATCTCAAGAACTAATGCTCAGAATTTTATATCTTGAGAATCCACATGATGGGCATAGATTACCATTTAATTTTGGCAGTGTGATAGTAAATTTTAAACATGTATGAGATAGAAGAAAGTTTTGCGATTGGTACATCCGACTAGTTTTACAGCATAATTCCAGAAATTTATGCTGCTTTACATTATGTTTGTTTTGGTGATTACATTTATATATTTCATCTCATCCTTTTTAATTCTAGATTTTTCCCGATATCAGTAAATATTTTCTGTGAAATATCGGAGTTTCTACCACACAGATACCGCATTTGAAATGATTACACATTTGGTTAACACAGCAGTATCATTTTCCGTAATTTTTTTTAAACTATCTAAATACCTAATTTTTGAAATTAAGAAATAAGAAAATACAAGTAATATCCTAAATATTTATTTTGACGTCTACAAAACTAGCAAGTAAAAATGTTTACATATTTATAATTCAAACATTTATTGTACTATTGTTTTATCTAAGAATTATGTTTCTTCTTAAACATAAGTGTACTTTTTCAAAATCATATTATGTAACATTGCAAGAAGTATTTCCGAATACTTCACTTTTTGAGGTTTTTATCGATAAATGGAAACTGACTATTCTAAAAGTTTTCTTAGAAACTTCTCATCAAGAAAGTGATGATACTAACGTGCGCGAACTTTTCATTGAACTTTAAGATGGTTTCTCGTTACAAATATAAATTCAGCAAAATGAAACTTTAAATTGAATTAGTCCTTTTAATGTCAAGGGAACAAATACACCAACATATGTAGCAAAATGAAGCATTTTAATTTCAATGATTACGAACTCATTGCATACAAACGTAGGAAAATTAGAACAGCACAAAACATACCAAAACTTTCTTTTCAATCAAATGTGCTCTTTTATTTAGTTTTTTCTACTTTTTCTCCTTTTATTTATTTTTTAATGCAATATTGATAAATGAAATATATATATATATATCGTAAAAGAAATTTCTCAGAAGTAGAATTTAGAATTACGCTGTTATGTAAAATGGTCAACCCTTTCAAATTTTATATTCAAATTAAGCAATATTTAAATATTTACCATTGAAATTAAATTATATCTATGGTGTTATGCATAAACTAAATATTTTTGTAATGTGTAGCAAACCATCTACAGTTGAATTAAATTACAAAAAATAGATATGAAATATAAAATAAATCATTTTAATTTAAAATTTAAATCACGCCTTTGATCTTTTATTTAAAACAAATAATCTATAGGCATATATTTTTTATGAAAAATTTAATATAAAAAACATAAAAACTGCAAGCATCACTTCATGGTGACGTTTTCATCCAAAGTATGGATTTCCTTTTCTACTTTTACAGAAAACTATTGGATTCTATTATTATCTTCACAATGTGTGAAAATATTTTTCCAGATTTAAAGCAGTTTTATTTTGGTTATTGATTATTAGTTCAATATTTCTACGAAAGTTGCGTTGATGTTCAACATTTTCGAAATTCTGAAAAATGGAGTTGACAAAAGTAATGAAATATAATAATATTGCAATTGATTTGGAATTTCTTATTATAGGTAAGAAATAAACTTTTACTGGGATTCTAAAAGCTGTTATATTAAAGATGGTTATACATATATATATATATATATATATATATATATATATATATATATATATATATATATATATATATATATATATTGGGGGGGTGGAGAGGAATGTGTCCATAGTTCAAACAAAACAGATAAGCGTTTTCGTTATTTTCTTCGTTTTATTCTAATAAGTGCGTTTAATTCTAGCAAGAGAGATGTATTTATATGATTAATCCAACATATTTCAGCATTTATCCCTTGCACCAGAAAAAATAATATTTTACCTTACATTCACAAATTATAACTATTTAAAGGAGCCTGACATACTGTATTACAGAACAAATAAAACAAGAGAACATAAAAAGAAAAAAAAAAAAAAACGTATGCAGATATTTTACGGTTAATTTAATTTTTTAGATTTTTTACAGATAACACCAAAAAAACATTTTTATATGGAAAATAGCAATGATGTATCCAAATAAAGTTTTAAAATTTCATTAGCGTTTCTTTTTGTTTTACCTGTAATGTCAGGAGATAATTGTCGAAGAAATCGCCAATGATCTAATTACTTACATAAGCCTTTAGATTTCGAATAATTTTATCATTTTACGAGAGAAATTCAGTTACATGTTTGTTAAATTTCTGTTTTATTTTTATTATTTAATTTAATTATTGGTGAAATTTTAATTTAGTTATAGAGCATTAGTCGGAAAAAGGTGCTGAACTACTTATGTTGTTTTATGTGCAAACAGATTAATCTGTTGTGACCGAATTGTGAGTGACAATGATAGATAAACAAAATAAAAACATACATCACAATTATTTTAAAATTTAAAAAATAACAAAACATTTTGATACCATTTCTAAGTATATTGTTTTTAATTTTATTTTCCTTTTCAAAAGGGTAACATTTGAAATTTTGGTATGTTTAGAAGTTAAGTAAAATGTAATAAAAGTGAAATTTAGCGCTGAGTTGTTCCCACTGTCAATATGACGTTAGCGTTACTGACGAACATGTTTTTGTTTTATAATACAGAATCATGTACAACTTTAGTATTTGCATATTAAAAATTCTATATCCCACTATTGTGATTGTCCTTGATCCAGCATGAACTATTTTATAAATATTCCTAACACATATTCCTCAATAGAACACTTACATTGAAGAAATCCTATGGCTTTAATTTAAATGCGAATTGAAATTAATATTTTGGCTACAAGCTATGTGTAATCTTTTATAGACTTTTACGCATGTTTTTCATACAAAATAAAGTCGAATGATTCGATTTCTTAGTGATTTCATAACTCACAATAATCTTATATATCACGAAAAAATCTTTCTGTATGACATTAAATCCAATCTTGTGTTATTCCTTACGCAAAATCTCATGCGCATTTGCAAAAAATAAATAAACAAAGAAAATAAATTTAATTAGCAGGCTATATATGAGGTCACAATCATAGGTATGAGGTCACAATCCAAGACAATTTTGGAAAAAAGAATGAGATAACGCATTTAAAAGCTGCATAAAATCTGTTTTATCTACTCCCACAGTTATCCAAGTCTGTTTTCACATACTTTCTCATACATGTGTCTGTTTACAGACTTGGTTCACTGTGATAGTGAATAAAACAGATTTTACGCACCTTCATTTCATATATTTTGATGTCGGCTTATTATTAAAAAATGCATTGAATGATTTGACTCCAGGGATTTGAGAACTCCCCAGAACCTCCTTCACGAAAAATCCTTTTCTGTGTGGTGTAATCAAATACTGTTTTTTTTTTCGTACGTAACATTTCTTACGTATTAAAAAATATTTAAAATGAAAAAAAAATTAATCAGCAGACCATATATATAATATTCTGTTTTACAGAATACACGTACCGCATAATAACAATTTAAATATTTATCTCCAACGACTTCGCATTTTTAACATCTCCAGCTAATTGATATTATAAAGATCAATCTAAATCTGCATACGCTGTCTACATCATAAAAATGATCTTAAGTTCAATCACCTTGTGATGTAGTGGGCCAGAGCTTTTTGGTTCACTAAGCTCTTGTGAGATGATCGTTAAAAAATAATACATGTTTCTTACCAAAGTTCTTTATTAGAACAACTAAAATAGATTAGAAAAATGAAATAACAAACTTTACCATTCATAGGTAGACACTCTCACTTTTTATTAACAGTTCTATACTTCTCATAGCCAACCTCAGTAAAACGATTTTTACTCGCATCTCTTCCGTTGGTAAAACAAAAAAAAAAACCTCACTTCATCGGTGTCACCCAGTCTACTCTCAGCCTCCACACTAGCTTCTGCATGAGTCTCTTTTTACTTTCACTTTAAGGACGAATTCCCACACATTGTCCAGCCACCCCTATTTCTTGGAAAAGTTGAAATACCCTGTTGAGCAGATCCCAAGGGCATAAGTATGCCAGGCATTTCCCCTGCATGCCTTTACACAAAAGACCATTGTCCTCCACGGAAATGCCTGTTGCTTTCTCCATCGAAAATGTGTGGCGAAGGTACGATATCACAACACCTCCCCCCAAAAGAGATTTCCACAGGAAATATTTGGCATGAATTCACGTAATAAGCCCTTTTAATAGATTTCCCGAGAGGTCAAGCACGCCATTAAATCAGCAATAAAATATTTAGACTTTTGACCCAATTATGAAAGTTCTACTTAAATTCAAGAATACCCACTCTCAGTTTCAAAGGACATACCAAAATATGAAATTTTTAGAATTTTCCTTACACATAATTAATCAAAAGAATAAAAATAATTTACATTTTTGATGCTAGAACAATTAATTTAAATTTAAAATATTTGAATATAATACTAGCTCAAAAAAGAAAAAAAACACTATAACACAATCTAGGTAACTAAATTTTTACATACAGCACAATATCTTAATAAAACGCCCTAATTACAAGTATTAAAATTTTGAACACTAAATTCCAAACAGAAAATCTAACTCTGATTTTAAATCTTCCTACTTAGACCATCTGCATTTCCACGTAATGTTCCTCGCTTATGTGTAATTTCAAAATTTAATGGCTGCAAAAATAGAGCCCAACGTGTCAAACGAGGGTTTGCACCAACCATTTTCTTTAAGTACACTAATGGATTATGATCGGTTTGTATTTCAAATTTTTGCCCATCCAAATAATAATTTAACTTTTTTAATCCATATACTATAGCCGCTAATTCTCTTTCTATCGTGCTATAATTTTGCTCCGCAGGAGAAAATGTTTTGCTAAGATACAAAATTGGATGCTCTTCACCTGCAATAATTTGAGATAAAACAATTCCTGCCCCATACAAACTCGCATCTGTTTGCACAATGAATTTCTGCTTAAAATCAGGCGCATATAACACAGGACTTTTCATTAATTTTAACTTTAATTCTTCAAATGCATTATTACCCTTCTCGTCCCATATGATTTTTTCTTTTTTTATTTTCCCTTTTAAAGCATCTGTTAACGGCACTGCTGTGGTAGCATAATTCTTTATGTACCTCGCGTAATACCCTACCATTCCCAGATATGCTCTTAGCTGTGTTTTCGTCGTCGGAATTTGAAAATCTTTAATAGCCTGCAATTTAGCTTCACTAGGAGACCTTTTTCCTGACCCAACTTCGTGTCCCAGAAATTTTACTTGATCTTGCGCGAATTGGCATTTGGATGGTTTCACCGTTAGATTTGCTTCTTTTAACCGCTTAAGAACCGCTTCCACACCTTTTAAATGCTGTTCCCATGTCAAAGAAAATATAGCTATATCATCGATATATGGAACCGCAAATGACTCTAACCCATATAAAACTATGGCAATCAATTTACAAAAATAATATGCTGAATTTAAAAGTCCAAACATCATGACTTTAGGTAAAAAAGTCCCAAATGGTGTTACAAAAGCCGCATATCTCTGAGCTTCTTCCGTGAGAGGAATCTGAAAATAACCTTTCGTCAGATCCATAACAGTAATAAAAGGCGCTGTACTCACTTTCTCAACAACCTCTTCAATGTTTGGCAAAGGGAAAAATTCAGTTCTGGTCTTTGCATTTAATTTCCTATAGTCCACACAAGGGCGAGCGTCTTTACCCCACTCTCAACTAAAATCATAGGCGAAGCATAATCTGATTGCCCGACTTCAATCACACCCAAATCTAAAAGCCTCCGAATCTCTTCACGCATAATCTCTAATTGCCTCGGCGACATACGATATGGTTTTGATCTTACCGGCACATCATCCGTTAAAACAATGTCCATTTTAACTAACGGGGTACTCCCAGGGTCCGTAGAAAAAACTTTCATATGACGCTCAATCATTGTCCTGAAATATCCTATTTGCTCTGTAGAAACACGTTTTTCCAAATTACTTTCTTTTACTAATTCCCAAAAGTCTAATTGAGTGGGATCCGCAATGGGATAAGGAATTTCCGTTTGATCCTCAATTTCCTCACACTCCTCATCAATCAACAAATTTACAAATTCAGGTCTACTATAATATGGTTTAATTAAATTAACATGATAAATAGTAGACTTATTTCTCTTTTCCGGAATATCGATAGTATAATTAGTTTGAGATATTACGCTAGTAATAGTTCCCGGTCCTATCCAATTAACCGCCATTTTATTTGGTTTCGAAGTAGCCAGAACTAACACTTTGTCTCCACCATTAAATTTTCTATACACCGCATTCTTATCATACCATTGTTTTCGTTTCTCCTGACACTCTTTCATTCTTTTACACGCTAATTCTTGACAATGTTTCAATCTATTACTTAAGTTCAAAATATAGTCCACTACATTCTGATTTACCGTTTCCTTTTCCATCCAATTTTCATGTACAAGAGTATGTGGCATTCGTAAATTCTTACCATGTACAAGCTCAGCAGGGCTAAATCCCGTGCTTTCATGACTTACAGTCGTCAAAGCAAATAAAGCCATTGGCAAGACCGCTTCCCAATCTTTTCCTGCCTCCAAACATAATGTCTTTATAACCTTTTTTAAACTACCATGCATCCGTTCAACGCTATTCGATTCTGGGTGGCAAACTGAACTATGTACAACCTTAATACCAAACCTATCAGAAAATTCCGATGCCAACTCACTTGTAAATGACCCACCCAAATCACATTGTACCTCTTTTGGATAACCAGTCCTAGAAAATATTTGTATTAGCCCCTCAATCACTGACGGAGAAGTTAAATCTTCTACTGGAATCGCATCTGGATATTTTGACGCAACACAAATTGAAGTAATCAAGTATCTATTATTTTTCTCGCTTAAACTCAAAGGGCCTACACCATCAATATTTATCCTGGAGAAAACTTCTGAAATTATTGGCACGAGCTTCAAGGGAGCTTTCTTTTTATCTCTATTTTTACCAACCTTTTGACCCAGATCGCAAGTTCTTACAAATGCCTCAATTTCCTTGTAACAATTTGGCCAAAAATAGCATTTAATTACCCTATCTTTTGTTTTAGTCGCCCCTAAATGTCCCGCAACTTCCTCATGACACATCTTCATTATTTTCTCTCTAAATTCTAATGGCAAACATAATTGTAATTTCTCATCCCCACTATTTGAATGTGAAACTCTTACTAATTTATTTCCCATTATTTTAAATTCCTTCTCTTCTACATTATTTGCCTTTTCCCATAATGTTTTTAAAGATAAGCACTGTTTCTGAGCTAAGCTGAAATCTTTCGCTGTAATTTTATTCAATCCCACATTATCTTTCACCTCCCATTTCGGTAATAACATAAGATCTTCGATTTGACTTTCATCCTGTCTATTCTCATCCATTTGAACTACCTGCGTTTCTTTGTTCTGTGAGCAATCCCCAATTTTATCTACCCTACCTGGTTGCTCTTCTAACTTTGCCTGATCAACAAACGACATTTCCTTATCAACATCCCGTTGCTCCATTCCTTTTTTTAAAGAATTCGTCTTACTACGGGTAACCACCATATTTATAGGAACACCATTTCCTTTATTTTGCTCAATAAGCTCCGCAGTTTTATTACCTAAGAGATAGTAACCTTGCTCCGACTCCGATGGTTTAATCGCCGCCTTAGTGGTGATGCAACCAAAATCCCCTTTTATAGTCACCCATGCTAATGGTAAACATTTACATTCATTATCAAGAGGTTGACGTACCCAAGTTATATCTCCAGTAAAATTCTCTGTTTTAACCCAATTTCTATCGCATAGATCAATCCCTGCTCCTGTGTCCCTCAAATAGTGTCTTTCAACCCCGTTTATTAGAGCTTTTTTTAGATAAGGTTTAAAACAATCCCCTAAATCAACATCATTACCTAAATGATTAACTGTATTGAACTGATTTTTCTTTTTTAACCATTCCGCACAATCTGGTTTTATGTGCCCTGGTTGATTACAAAAAAAAAACACCTAATCTGCCTTTTCCTCTCAAAAGCCTGGTCTTGTTTAAGTTTATCATTTTTTAAATTTTCCGTTTTATTCTCTAACTCCGATTTAGCTGTTACTTCACCCCTAATTTTCGGATTTAAATTGCTTCTTTGCATCTCTGAATAAGGTTTTTTTTCCCAAGATTTTTTTTCTGATTTCCTGAAACTACTTCTAATACTCTCATATTTGTCACATTTATCAGCAAGTTTCGAAGCTTCTTTCATTTCATCCCATTCATCCATAAATTTTTCTTTTACTTCAAAAGGAACGCGTTTTTTTACTTGCTCTGTGAGCATGAGCTCTTTTAAAGACTCGAAATCCTTTATTTCTAATTATTCCAACCAATTATCCAAATAACCCATTAATTCATATACCAAGTCTACCCATAACGCTCCAGGTTTCCTTTGATGATTTTCAAACTTCTGTTTTAAAGCACCTGTTCCCAATCTAAAACGATTTAATAAAACTTTTTTTACATGTTGAAAATCATCTCCTAATTCTGCTGGTTGCTTCAATATAATTTCCGCGATATCTGATGGCAATAAGGGAATTAATTGGCTAACCATATCCTCTTGCGAAATTTTAGGTTTTTCCGCCTGTTTTTCAAAGATCATAAAGAAAAGAGTGATGTCAATTAATTTACAATCAAAACGTGGAACTAATTCTTTCAAATTAATTTTTGGATTCCTATGCGAACCTACATTCATATCACTAGACGAAAGATTAACAGTTTCCGAAGAATTTTGAATTCTTAATTTTTCTAACTCAAATTGTCTTGTTTTTTCACGTCCTTCGTTTTCTTTACGTTCTGCATCCTCTTTAAGAATACATTCCAAATTCGATTTAGCAAAACTCTCATTATAATCCGATGCTTCTAAAATAGCCTGAATTATAGTTTTTTTCTTATCAGTTTCCGACACGTTGGTCTCAAATTCCTCTGCCAGCAAAAGCAAGATATTTTTAGTATATTTCCCTAGAAATTCTTCCATGATTTTCCCCAAAAATATACTAATCACAAAAATACACAAATATATACAATTTGTAAAACACCAAAAACCAAAAAAAAAAAAAATATATATATATATATAACACAATAAGGAATAGGATTTTATCCTTTAGATATATTTCAATGAATAAAACAATAATACAATTTTCCTACCGAAAATTTTCATGCACTTGTTATATCCTATAAAACTGAGTAAATCCTCAAAATTATTTTGATACTCACAGTACTATATAAATACAATTTATATATAAACAATTAATCCTGCTTTTTCCTACAGCATACCCATAAAATTTCAAATAACTTTATTGCTGTAATAAACAAAAGCTGTATATGCCCCAACTTTATAACTAAAAGTTACATCCACAACTATGATTAATTTTAATGATTAATATTCTTTTATTAATCAACCGTAATTTACTATCCTAAATTATGAAATACATAAATATTAAATTTTCAAAACCAAATGAATTACCGTACAGACTTTAAGAAACCCGTTTAATATAAAAAATCTAACTAAAAATTTCGAACCCAAATTAATAGCTACCCTAGACTTTTAATCTATTAAACATATACAAATTACCAAGAACAGACATATACAATATTAAATCCTAACAGACCTCTCTGGAAAATTTCATAAAAGGGCTTACCTTCAAATGTAGACATTTCTCTACACTGCTCCAAGGCTTTCCTGCACTTTTTTTTTTCAGGTACTGTCGTATCTCCGGATCTAACTTGATTTCTGCCGGGAAATTTACACACAAGCTGTCTCCATGTATTCCTAAGGGCGATCGATGAATAGTCTTCTATCCACTGCACTGGGTGTTTACTGAAGAAATTTTCTATATCGTCGAATCCTTAGTCCTTGTTACGTACCAGCTAACATATTCGACACTCCAGATTTCACAGTTCCTCACCGGATACACTTGAAAATCTTTCTCGTCAAACACAAGATTTCATCACCGACTGCCCTTGTTTCTAACACAGTTTCCTTCTGTACATCAAGTTCACGTGGGTCCAGTCTAATTTATGCTAGACTTAATTAATCCATAAGCTGCCACCATTTATAATACTATAGCTGTGATGTAGTGGGCCAGAGCTTTTTGGTTCACTAAGCTCTTGTGAGATGATCGTTAAAAAATAATACATGTTTCTTACCAAAGTTCTTTATTAGAACAGCTAAAATAGATTTGAAAAATGAAATAACAAACTTTACCATTCATAGGTAGACACTCTCACTTGTTATCAACAGTTCTATACTTCTCATAGCCAACCTCAGTAAAACGATTTTTACTCGCTTCTCTTCCGTTGGTAAAAAAAAAACAACCTCACTTCATCGGTGTCACCCAGTCTACTCTCAGCCTCCACACTAGCTTCTGCATGAGTCTCTTTTTACTTTCACTCTAGGGACGAATTCCCACACATTGTCCAGCCACCCCTATTTCTTGGAAAAGTTGAAATACCCTGTTGCGCAGATCCCAAGGGCAGAAGTATGCCAGGCACTTCCCCTGCATGCCTTTACACAAAAGACCATTGTCCTCCACGGAAATGCCTGTTGCTTTCTCCATCGAAAATGTGTGGCGAAGGTACGATATCACAACCTTTTTAAAGTATGGAGAGGGAAATTTATAGTAAAATAAATATACCCTTTGTCGAACCAAATGGAACAGGATTAATCTGAAAAATATTTTCTGTCCTCATTCCACTTTACATACATTTGACAAGTATAGTGTAAACATGGAATGAAATTTGCTGTTTTAATTCTTTAATAATGACAATCTCCTTCATACAGAAAAAAACAATTATTTTTTAACCCATTGTAAAAATTTAACAGAATAACTGCGTGAAATGGTTAAAAGTCGCAACATATAAATTATATCACATTATTAATATTTTCATTCTGCATATTATTCATTTTAGGGCTACGTACTTAAAAAAATAAAAAAAGAACCATTATAAGATCACTCCTGTCTCTGTCTGTCTGTCTGTCACAGCCATTTTACTCGCAAACTATGGAACGTGGAAAGTTCAAATTCGGGAAAGTAATAAAGACCATTGACACACATATTTTCAGGTTAAAAAACATTCATAAATATATTTAGTAAGAAAGTAGAGGGGCTAATTATGCTACTTGAAAAAAAAATATTTTCTTTGTATACCATGTGGGGCATCCTGTGAAAGCTTTTGTAACGTTGAACTCAAAAATACATTCCTTTTAATTTTAGGTATTATATTTTTAAAGCTATTGTTGAAAATGTAGCGCAAAAATATGTTCCCCACCCCATCTAATTCCGAATCTACTGAAAACAAAAATTATGAAAAAATTAGAGGTAGTAGACGTTAATATAAACTTTGCCGAAAATTATAGCGATTACCCTAGGTCACATAGTTTTTGAGTAATTAGCATTTTTCTGTTATACACAAATTTCAATTTACGGGCATTCAGAAAAATTGTTGAGCATCGCTGAATATACCTATAGTTGCAGAAGAATAAAAGCATTGTTCATAATGATTTTCGAAAACAATCATCGGTAATTAGCCGAGATATTAACCCTTAAAGGTACTGCCAGTTTGGACATACACAAGGACAGGGGCGGCGTACTCTATGCCTAGTTAACAACTTTTAATGATATATGTCCAGTAACATTATAAAAGCAATAAACGTCAAATTGTTAAAAACATACTAATTTAAGGGATCTCGGGACTCTAAAAAGTGGAAAAAATGAAAAAAACTATTTTCAACATTTAATGTCTTAAAATGTATATGATTTTAAAACACAATTTTATTTGGCATGAAAGATATAAGGATGTTCTTTCGTTTTATGTATTTTTTAAAAAATGCAATAGACAGAATTAGTATTTATAGGGGGCTCGAAACTGTTAGACATTTGTCGAACAAAAAATTGGCATAACGGTTTACGCGCAGGATTACAAAATAAAAATTGCAACTAAAATGAAAATTTTGGTGCTTACTTATACTTCAGATTGTAATAATTTCCCTGAACTTAAATAAATTTGTATTTAAAGCATTTTTATATTTTTAATGCAATGTTGCATTTAGCTAATACAAAATTTTCAAAATTTCAACAGTAAAATCACCTAAAAAAATATTTTTTTGAACAATAAAAAGGAAATTTTAGGTTCAGTTTATACAGACTAAAATGAAATATATGCTTTGAAAATTTCATGAAAAAATATTCAGAAATTTTTGAGGTATTCTGTGCGTTATGCCCAAAACCGTTATTTGGAGAAAAATGACTTCAAAGTTTCGGAAACGCCGCCTCAGCTATTGAGCAGGTATAATTCTAAAAGCCATAACTTCTGTTCTAATGGGAATTTCAAGGAAACAGTTATATCAAAATATTCAGAAAAATAGGACATGTAAAACATTACATATATTAACATATATATTATATTATATTAACATGTAAAAAAAAATTTAAAATTTCTTAAATTTTGAAGTTTTAAGAGTCCAGCGACCACTTAATCCTTTCCGGCACGGAGTAATTCTATTTATAAACTTGTGAAATAATGAACTGACATTAGAATTTATAAACGAATTTATTAGAAAATGCAAACTTGCTTATTTTCACGTACATGATAAAAGGAAAATTTTAATTAAATATTCTTAGTGTCGTTTGTTTGTTTGGAATTAAAATTTGGTGTCCGTTTTTTAAGGGCAAAGCCGTCGAAAGATTTAATTAGAATGAATTGCATAAATACTGTGGAATTCTCGATAGTTTGCATTGATTGTATCTCTCAATACGCCTCGAGTGACTTTAAAAGTTAATTAAACACCTATCTGGTTAAAACGCGGCACTGACCAAGGCGGCGTTGCAATTTGAGACCTCAATTCGAAGCGCGCTTAGCTTAATGCCAAATTTAAACTTTGAACAAAAGTTTTGTTTTAGCTACACTGTAGAAATAAAGGTTATTACTGTGAAAGTCGCCTATACTCCGTGGTCCAAAGACTTTTTAGGTAACTGAGAATGGCAACGGCGAGGAGAGAGAGACGAGGATCTGGAATGTTTGTGTTCTCGGGTGAAAATATGTAATTCGAAGAGTATTATTATATTACCTTATGCGTGTGTGTGTTGTTAATGTATTCGTCCAATGTACATATTAAACTTAGTTAATCATATCCCTGCTTAGACCTCTCTGCTTTGATTATATCTTGTGTTCTTTCTTCATCAGTATCTTGGAATACCGAACCGGTCATGATAATTACTACGCTGAATTTAGTTTCATGAAATGCCAAATGAAGTTTAACTAAGCACTGCTTTTATTGTCAGTACCGAATTAAGTTCATCATAAATAGATTAGGATAATATTAAAAAAAGAGTTATACGAATAGCTATATTGGATATTATTTAGGTTCCATATCTCTTTGAACTTTCATGGTATATCCATTTACACTTTTCTAATATATACAGTTATACCCAACCCCACGTTGTACAGTTTTTTACAAAGTCTTAGTATTCGTTTAGCAACTTTATATATATATATATATAATACAATTACAAATTCATATATTTATTCTACGGAACCCTCTATGCGCGAGTAATGCTCGCACTTGACCGTTTATTCTTTTATTTAGGAAGTTCCAATATTTTATTTTTATTTGGTGTCAGTATATTACGAATATCGCTTTATCACGTTTAAATATTTTTCATTATCGCGCAGCATTCTAAAAATCCTTAGCATTGTATAGATGTAATAAAGTAAAATTAATGATGCCATATAAAACTAATGAACATCTGATGTGATTAATGTAAAATGGTGGGAGATTAATTGTCATTTAGGTCTCTTTATTCATGTTTTTGCAAGATCTGCCTTTTATGCTGTGAATCATATAAATCGCAATCATTGTTGGCATTTTAGAATTTGAAATTAAAATTGAAATATTAATATAGATACTAGCTGTTTAACCCGTTCTGCGCAGGGGATTTCATGCTTAATAACTATTCGATTAAAAAAAACATATTTTTCTATTATTGTGCATTTCTTTATGAAATTTATCATATTGCTGCAGACGATAAAACAATACCTTTGGAATAAGGGAATAAATAGAATAAAATGTTTTGTTGATGTTTGTGAAAAAATGTTTTTTTTTTTTTTTTTTTTTTTTTTTTTTTTTTTAAGAAAAGGTAATTATTAAGCTCAATTAAATAATGTCTAATTATTTGCATGTGAGGTAAAAGAATTGTCGTAATAACCGCTACAGCTTGTTAGTATTGCAGTGTGGCGTATGTAATATAATAAACATTTAGAAGTGGATAGAACAAGCGCGCTACGGGTTGAATATAAAAAATACAAAAATTTGTCAAAAACATAAAAAAATGATTTTATTGCCCCCTCCAACCGCATTCGTTCATGGGCTCCCTAAAAGTAACCAGTGTGCAAAATTTCGTATCCCTGCGCACTGTGGTTTCCGAGATGTTGAGGTTACATAGATACGCGTGCGAATTTTAGTAGGGTAGATATTAAAAGCTCTTTCATTAAAATGATTTCTTAAAGCGATAAAATTTGTTGTTAATGTCAGACTGAGAACCTATAGCATGAACACATTTCAAAATATCATTATAAATATTATAATAATTTAGATTCTTCAAGATATGTATCCTTTATTTTTCCCTTTTAATTTAAATACATAAATCATAATAAAATTACAAGACGAAACGCAATTTTCCACCTTGATTAAATATAAAATATATAATGTGAACTTTAAAAAGTCTAGAGTTTTTCTTAAAAGGTAACTAAAATAATGAAAGAATGTTACAAGTTTAAAATATACATTTTATTTAAAACTTCTTAGTACTTTCAAGTTTTCCAAGCTCATCATCAGAGAATACTTTAATAACTAATTCTTGTTTATATATCCAAATACGTCACTTTTAATGCAAACTATATGAGTATATTGTGAACTTTTTTTAAAGTTCACATTATATATTTATACATAGATCATTTACGTGTAATAGAATATTTTAGAATTAATTATGATGGAAAGTCATTTAGTGACAAAATGTAATTAAAAAATAAATTCCAGTGAAAATTACTTCAAAACCGTTTGTATTTATCAGCATGTTCCTCTAGCATTACTCAAGTACTTACCCCGACGTTCTATCAGTGTTCTAATACCAGTTGTATAAATTTATTTGATTAACTATATCAGCCAGATTTGGACTTCATGTTAAACATCTTCATTATCTTGCTTTCAAGATGTTTTCTACTCGACAACGCAGATAAATAAGTCTATTCGGTCTAAATCGGGGCTGTAAGGTGGATGTTAAATAAATTGGTACACAAAATCATGAATTGTCTTCTGTGTTCGGCCTGGACGCATCATCGGTCGCCATTGACATTTTTAAACTGAGGCACGCTTGCTTGCGAATGTTATGGAGTCAATATGAAATAAATATAATAAAGATGGATGATAATGTCATCTATTAACATCCATGGGAAATTTATGATTTATATGTTTCCTGCAGAACAATTTAATTATATTGTGCTGTTTCTTTCTTGTATTTAAGGGAGAAAATGTAACTGAACAATTATTGTGTAATGATGAACAAACATAATTATACAAAATATTGCAAATTTACAAAATACAGTGATACTTAGGCTAACTAAAACATTTCGTTGCCCAAGTATGTTCTATAGCCGAAATGTAAGTTAATAGAAAATGATACCCTGTCCAATTAAACTGCAAAGCGTTTTGTTAGTCCACTTATTGAAATAAAATACTTTCATAACCGGAATAAGGATTCATTGTTATAAAAAAGAGGTAACACAACAATAATTTCTAAATACATATGATAATCGAGGCAGTATCTATACGAGTTGTCAATGTACTTATTTTTCCATATTACTTATTATATTTGTACTTATTTTTCCTTATTGATTTTCAAACGAATTAGTTCTTTTTAACAGAATCAAACTATTTTTGCATATATTAATACCATTTAATAGCTTAACTCTAATAAGAATATTGTGCATTTATGATGAAGTTTTTTGTATAGAATTTATTAATTTTATCCGTTCTGTATCTTATGAACTTTCAAAGACTAAAATAAAAATATTGTTATTTTTTGCAATACATATTTTGTAACAAAAGTATAGAGAAAATCATAAATTCAGTTTCTTTGGACAAATTCAAAATATTCCAGTATGTATTAATATTATTTTTCTTGACAAGAAAAATAGAAATATTATTCCGTTTGATTTTGCAGAGTGACACAAAATATAGAATTGAGCTTTGAATAATTTTTTTTGTATAAAAATAAAATATTTTATTTGTAATTAATACATGAATTTGAGATTCATAATCAGTTCATTTAGTTCCGCTTAAACAAACATTTTTTTTTTTTTTTTTTTTTTTTTTTTTTACTTTAGCATAGAAACCAAACCAATTCCTCTTTTCAAAGCATATTTCATCTGATTTTCTAGCACTTGGAACAAAATATAAATAACAATATACAAGAGATAAAATGTTATTTGTTTTGTAGAAAACATATTTTTGTTACTTTATGGTTTTATTGCGGCTTTGAAAATTCCCGAAATTGAGAAACATTAATAATTCACATTTATACGAAACAAAAGTTGATGCTTAAGGGGGTAGTTTGTGTGCATAAGAGGAAGGAACTTTACGGAGATTTCTGGGACATGTAAGTAGAACTTATGCATGCGATTTTGCGGAACTTATTTGATTTCTAATAACAGCAGTTCTTTAGGATAAAATATTTATGCAGTAAAAGCTGTTTAGAATTCAATCGAGAGAACAAAATAAAACTTTTTATATATACATGTATTTTATTAGGGTTCTGAATGTGTATGTAAATTCTTATACTTTTATTTTCTCTAAGCAGTCGCGCAAAGCCACTTGATATATTTACTTTGCATAAGAATATTCTTTGCCGAGTAAAATATTAACGTTGAAAGTATTTTCTTTGAAACAAAAATATAATAAAGTTATGGCAATTGTAAATATTCGTGCACGTTAGGTGTTTCTTCAATGCACTGGAAAGAAATTTTTTATTCATGATAAAAATACATTGGGTAAAGAACAAGTACTGCAGTTATTTATAATAAAAATACGGTTTGTAATTGATACACAGTTTCACTATATTTTCTTATTTTGCGTGTATTCATATATACCATCCAGTTCTATTAGTAGTATCAGATGTAAGGGATGGTTGGGAGGAATGGGACAGCAGCATTTATGTCCAAAATAACTGTTAGAATTTAATTATAGATTGTCTACTAAATGGAGCATCTATAGCCTCTTGTTTGATTCTTATTGTTACACCAGCTGTATTATTGTTTGTATTTAAAAGGGAAAATCTTATTTTAATACCTCAGAAGTAATTACAAATTCTTACTCTTTCAATGATTTTTTTTCAATTATAATATATTTAAAACAAAAATATTATAATTGTATAATAAACTTAAAGATATAGTGTTTATAAACTAGCAGTCAAGTTAAGCCTAAATGTAGCATGCTATATGTGATAAGCCTTTTTAAAAAATATCCAGCAGAGGGAGGAATGAGACAGCATCGATGATGTAGCAATGGAACTTATTCTCAAATACCTTTGAGTCCTTCTGATATACGCCCATATCCTAAAGCATCACCACAAAAACTAATAAAGAAAGACAGAGAAAAGGAAAGATAAAAAATCATCACTGACACACCAGAAAAAGAAAGAAGAAATTGAAAAAATAGCAGCTGAAAAAAAGCAGAAGAGATGGTGTAAAAAGAGAAATCTTAAGGTGAAAAGGAAGAAACAGATAAAAGAGCATGAATTATCTGATGATTCCATTGATGGAAATTTTTGTTACATGATTCTACAGATGAAGACTCTTTTGATTTGATTACTCACAATGATAATGAAATTGCTGAAGAAATTGATTGGTTAACTGATGACTCAAAATTAGGATTAAATGACTTTGTACTTGTTAAATTTTTGATGAAGAAGACAGTTGTTTTTATTATATTGGCAAAGTTGACGATACAGACAGTGGTAAGAAGTGTATCACATTAAGTTGATGAGAAAGAATGAAAAAGAAAATTTTCACTTCCCACAAGAAAATGACTTCATCGAAGTAGAGAAAAAGGATATCATAATGAAATTGCCTCGACCACAAATAATTGGTGGTACCAGCCGAGCCCAGTCCTACATTGCTTTCAGAGTTGACTTATCAAAATACAATATGCTTTAATTTAATTCTTTTCAAACAGTGTCCCATTCCTCCCTCGTGTGCGTCCCATACCTCCCTCGTGTGAGGGATGTGTGGGACAAAAACGTTAACATTTTAAAACATGCAAATAAAAACCATTTGTTTGTATTTCATTGTATTTGTATCTTTTAAACATAGCTTAAGTAACATACTATTCGATTTTTATAAGCTGTACACTTGGTAAAACATAAATAGTGAATAAAAAAAATGTGAAATCTGTCTCACTACTCCCACCTCTCCCCTATCAATGTGTGTAGATATCTGCGTCTGCGCAATGATTTTCTAAACATGGAACAATGTTAATGTTTCCGTTTAACTTAAAACAAATGAAAAATTTATAAAATACATAATGTGAAATTTAAAAATCTACTGTCTTATTTAAAACGTGATTAAAATAATGAACAAATGTTACAAGTTAAAAATTTACATTTTATATAAAAGTGACGTATTCCTATAAATAAACTAAGTTTAAAATAGCAATTAAAGCCTTTGTGCAGGGATATTGAAATGCAGTAAACCAACGTTTAAAATGCACAAATAATGCGTGAAAAAGCAGCAAACAGCTGTTTCGAATCTACAGCGAGATTCTTCTTCAGTGCAAGAGAGGGAAAAAAGAAACAGCGTGCTAGGAAAAGCAAGGCTGAGCCTGCTGCTTTTTCACGCATTATTTGTGCATTTTAAACGTTGGTTTACTGCATTTAAGTAAACTAAGTTTAGTTATTAAAATATTCTCTGATGATGAGCTTGGAAAAGGGGCTGGAAAGTAGTAAGAAGTTTAAAATAAAATGTATGTTTGGAATTTGTAATATATTTTTCATTATTTTAGTCACCTTTCAGGTAAAACAGGGGATTTTTTAAAGTTCACATTATATATTTTATGTTTGAATCAAGGTGAAAAATTACGTTTCGCCTTATTTTATTTGAAAAAATTATATTTGATTTTCCAGATATATATATATATATATATATATATATATATATATATATATATACAGACTTCAAATAAGTGATCTCTTCATAAACAATCATGCTGTAAAATGGCAAATAAGCCTTATATTTTGTTCATATAAAATGTTAAATGTAACATCCGATCGCAGTCCTTTCAAAACTGAGACTTCTGAACAGTAGGAAGGCCCGGTCACAGACAATACCGCCAAAAGTATTTAAAAGCGGTTTTCGTCATCCTAAATAACTTTTTTAGCTCGTTTCCTGTATTTAGTTTGCGATACGAATGTCAATATCCATGCAGAGATACTTTATTCTGCATACTGTAGAGAAAAAGAATGTTTCTTAATCTTGGAAAACATTATGTAACCACTTCCACACACATACCAAAAAAATAAAATAAATAAATTGTTGGAGACACCCTCAGAGGCAGACGAAGATCCCAAACAACAGTTGACAGTGTCTACTGATGACGAAGACAGCGAAAAGGATTATGAATGCCCTTTTTTCCAGCTTTACTCAACTGACAGACGTGGAAGAAACGGATAATTTGTATTAAATGTCGCATTTGGCGTCATTAACAATGTCTGTAGCTACAGCTTACAAAACCTACTTTCGTGTGTGTTGTTTAAACAGCTAATTTCAATTCATATATACAATGACAATTTATAGTCTGACTTTTTTTTTTTTTTTTTAAATACCATAATCTGACAAAAATGAGTTCTTTAATAAACATAATACCAATTTAAAATGTTCGTTGGATATATTTGCCTTCAATATTCCATTTTTATGACTACTACAAAAAGCATTCTAAATATATCCCTGTGCGATATTAGGAAAACACATTGTGCGTAATTAGGAAAAAATATTCCGAATGTCCTAAATGTTCCTTTTGTGGTTTTACATTTTTTTTTTTTTATTTGAGCTATTGAACTGATTATATGTCGCGGCGTTTGCATACCGAATAGGTGAAAGTGAATGCGCACTTAATCAAGGAAAAGAAACAAAACAAGGATTTTTAAAATATGCAAAATTAGTTCGACCTCACACTGATGTGATAACTAATAATTGCACAATAAGCTGGCTGTTTGAAATTTGAAAACAGATTTCGACAAACATTTTTCAAATTCGAAACTATTTTAAACTTGGAAATAATTAAAAACGTTTATAGTGAGTATTTGACCTTCCATAAATATCTCTAGATTATTTTAAAAATATACATTCAGGTGGTTAAAAAAATGTTTTTTGGAAGTAATGTATTTTCAGAAAGTAAAATTGAAGAGGGTGGTGTGATTCTATCACAATCATGGAATTCTCGCAATGATAAATGTGCATATGTTTTAAAGATAACTCTTCCAGTTAATAGTCAGTTTGCCCCTTATAATTGAATACATTTATTTGATACCGTTAATATTTCCATTTTATAAAATACTTTTAAAATTAACGAATTTTGAGGAATTTGCAAGAAATAGACTGGGTGATTTTTTTCGTCTTCACGGACCAATATATCATGGATTTAAAACCTAAACAAAGTTATACTAAATCATCGACTGAGCAAGAGAAGGTAATAAAAACTTGCATTGAGGATTTTTCTTTGCTAAGGGAGCCAACCATCGATATTTGATAGCTTCTGCTACTTTCGTTTTTTTTCTGCTCAATTAAATATCAAAACAGATCATTAAATTATTACTAACGCTCACGTCAAAAATGATTTTTTTAACGCTGTTAAAAAAGGAGTTAAACGTCCCCCTTCAGAGGAGAGTTCTTCTATCCCTCTAAGCAACAAATTTAAGAACATTTTTAATGAAATTAGTCTCAGTGTAAATATTGAAAATATTGATATGGAACAAACTAATGCTAATGATAATACCGTCCAGACCGCTGGTAACTCTAAAAAACTGCTAAAACTTTTTATATCGATATTCACAATAATTTGATGACGATAACGGCCCAACAAATAACCCAAAATGGCCCAACCCAACAAATAACAGAGATTAACTCCTAAAGACGTAAAATTTCTCTAAAAGGCGAACGCTTTGTTATTCAATGTAATTCTGATAATGACTTCAAAATAACGCAAAGATGGTTAGATAAAAACCAAAAAAATGTACCACTCTTGACCCTAGAGAGTTAAGACTTCAAAAAGTCAGCATGAAGGGTCTCCCATGTTATACCGACATCAAATTCATAGAAGTAATTCTTAAAGAGAATGTTTTTACAGTCACTAGGACTGCCATGATCAAGTATAATAAAACTGGGCATCCAATGCCACTTTACATGGTTAATGCTCTACCGCGTATGCAATTTGAGGAAATCTGCCGAATTAATGTTATATACTATATTTCAGTTAAAATAGAAGCCTTCACAAGCAAAAACAGAGTTAAACAATGTTACAGGTGTCAGGGTTATGGGGACGCCTCAGAAGTGTGCGGCTTTGACGCCAAATGTCTTAAAATGTGGCGATTTACATCTGATCACCGCCTTTCAACACAAGGATCGAATAACCCCCAGATGGGCTAATTGTGGACCAGGGCGCGTTTGCCCCCAAACTCTTTATAAATTGGAAAATAAAACTAACTGTAAATCTTGAAATAATAGTGTCAGCGAGATCTCCCAAGAAACACAACTTCTTGCAAATATCCTTAAAGACTTTAACTGTAGCAAAAAAACTAATACCACTGACCCTCAACTAATTCTGAAATGTTAAACTCTGAAATTAATGTTAGCGAAACCGCAAATACCCTTTCTCCCCTACTAATAAAAATTCCAATAACACTCAAAATTCCAAAATTTCTAAAAATTACTCTAATGACATCCAAGATATATTCAACACTTTTAAGGAAATCAAAGAAGTTCTACAAATTTCTAAATTCATAACCTGTATCAAAAATATTTCAATACAGACCAAAAAAATTATAACCCAATGCAAAAATTGTAATTTATTATAACCGAATTTGACAAACTCACTAACCAGCTTACCATTAATGAGGATTAAATTCTTCCCTTGTTAAATTATTTTGTCTTTTTTCTTTGTTTTGTATTGTCTTGTTTTGTTAGGGGAATCTAATCTGTATTAGGAAAAACAGTTCATATTGTTCCATTGTTATTATTCAATATTTTTTATTTGATAGATATTTTAGGATTTGATTATATATTTACATGTAAATTTTGAACTTTCACAAATATATTAAATTAAATTAAACATTTCCAGACTATTTTTTATGTATGTCTGTATAATAAGTATTAAAAAGTTTCATGCAGAAGTTGTTTGCAAGTTTTAGTTATTTTTATTTGTGAATAAATCATCTTTTTTAAAACACTTATTTTGTTTACGGAATATGTTAACAATTATTTAAACAAAGCTATTATTTTTTTAAACAAAATTATTCTTTATTTGAGCAAGATACTTCTTGTAAGTGTTTTATAATCATATAATGTTATTTTTTAACAGAAAAACGTGTTTGAAATATGCATTATATATTTTTGAAAAGTCATTTTTACATTAAAATATCCAAGAAAATATTCCCAATTTTTTCCGTAAATATATAAAATAAAAACTTATTTCATGCATGTGCATTTCAAAATGTTATACGGAAAAATGAACCTTTTATAAATTTTGAAGAACACTTTACAAAAGTTAGGCATAGCTCCGCATAATCCATCAGACCAGAAGAAGAAATCAAATTTTCCCGCTCCGTCCTCATATGCGCACTTATGAATGCGCGCGCCGTCGCGAACAGGTTAAATTTTTGATCAGCTCTTTTGTCAGTGTAACACCTGTGCATTCTTGATTTAAATATCGGGTTGAAAAGAAAACCATTTTTAAGCAACTTTCTAAACATTTATAAGTTCAAAAGTATTTGAAAAATGAGTTTTTACATTTCTTCCTCGATTATTTGTTTTTAATATACTAAATCAAAATACTGAAGTTATTGTGAAATTACTGCAAATGAAAATAATATTTACAACATCCCTTTGGAACAACATCCTTTTGCTTAATTTTCAAATCAAAATAAGTGTTATTTGCATACTTCTATTACTAATAGACAAAGCTGATAGTTAAATACTTAGTAAGTAGTTAATTATTTCCTAAATGAATAACATTAATTCTCATCCAGGGCCAAATACGTCGCAAATATTCTACAATAGCTAAATGACATGTGAAACACATTAAATATTACTGAAAATTGTTCTATAAAGCGTTAATAAATGCCACAATATTCAATAAAGTGTATTATTGCTTCATTTTAAAATTTTGATGTTGAGAAATTAGACTTGCATTTCAGAATACCTTTTAAATTTGTGTAAAGTAATTATTTAAAAAGCGATGCCATGCAATAGATAAGTCTTCAAATAAAGGTATTATTTTTTAAACAATTCATGAGCTATATAATCTACATATATTGAAATCTATTGTTGGAAAAAATGTTATAATATTCGCACATCAATCACTTTAACATGCTCAGTACACTGTTAAAAATTTGCAGCATTCTGGCAGGTCATTCGACCGTTTTTTCCTAAAACAGTTACACAACCGTAATTTAGCACTATTCTGACCCTATTATTGGCCATTTTATGGTCAGAATATAGTTAAATTATGGTTATGAAACCATTTTTTCAAATAACGGTCGAATGACCTGCCAGAATGCTGCAAAATTTTTAACAGTGTAGTAAATAGATTTAAAATTTTATTGCACCAGAAGAGAGAAAAAAAAAGCCCGAGAGTTATTGAAATTTGTTTATTCACTGATAGAGACAAATGACGCATTTTATTATTATTTTTTCCCATGTAAAGATATCAGTGTTTTTTTTTTTTTAATCGTGTACGTGAAAAAATGACAATTTACATTAAACATGATTTAAAGCAAAAATATTGGTTGAAATTTTTAGTGGTTTTCACATCCGCTTTAAAGGACAATTTAGCCATGGTGAAACCGCTCGAAAGTAAACAGACATACAGATAAATAACACATAAAACGTGCTTAATTATTCGATTTGGGAAATCAATCTCCATTTGTGACAAACAGGGATCGACCGAAACAGGTTTTTAAGGCAAAAACCGAAAACGAAAGTGACATTTGGAAATCTTCTTATTTTCGCCCGAAAGCGAAAATTAAAACAAAAAAATTTAAATTAATTAATACACACATAAATATGTATAATTGTTAATTATGCGTGTAATTATAAGTGTGTACCAAGCTGGCTCTCTGCGCCTCTGACAAAAACGTTTTACTTTCATATAAAATAAAATGAAATTAATTCATCAACGACACAAAATGAATTTCTAATTATAAGAACTTTATCTCATTAAGAAATGTTATATCTAAATTTATCTTTAATAATGATTTTTGCAAATAATCATCTGTGAAACTAGAACTTTTTAAAATTAGTATTCGAAACTGCGGTTAAAAGAAAAATGTATATATTACTCTTAAGTCTGCAGCTTTTAATAAGTACGTGAAAGCATCTTCAAAGTTTAGCCGTATGGGCATTACTTGCTATATAATTTGCATCTTGAGTGAGTAAGTCACGACTGATCATTATAAACAGTGAAGCTTATAGCAATCAATAAGGAGTGTCTCATTTGAGCCAATAAAGTTCAAGTCAATGAGTAATGTTGGAAATTTCCGAATAAATGAGATTTTTTGGAATACATATAGTTTCGGTCGAATTCGGTCCGGCCACAATTTCGACAGCATTTTCACCGAAAACGAATGTTCGGCGAAAATCAAATTTTGCGCCAAAAAAGAAAACGAAATTACGGTCGATCTCTAGTGACAAATTTGTGTCAATTGCTACTTATTATTATAAGTAACTCATGATCATTCTTGATATAGTTTTAATAAAACATGCTTTTTTATTATACAAAATCATTAAATTTACAGAATGATAAATTGTAATACTATCCATGACAAACCGTATACTTATAAATATTCATTTAAATCCTTCAAAAATGCTATGTTCTGTCAAATAACTAAGTAGAAATCGAATTACACGAAATAAATTCTTGCACATCAATAAAAAAAACCAATTTTAATGAAACTATATTTTTTGTGATGTTTGTATTTGAATCTAGAAAAATGGCATTTAAGGGGACTGTTTACCTTTTAAACAATTCTGTTTATTTTTTAAAATACTGTTTAAACAGTGAACTCACTGCATTTCAACGTTCAACTAAAAGTACATTTTGAAAAGAAAAAAAAATAAATAAAATTTTTAAAAAAGTTTATAAATATATATATATTTTTAAATCCTTACTACTTTTTAAAAAATTAATTTTTTTGCGCATTTTTTTAGGATTTTCAAATGTGTATTACGTAAAATTGCGCATGGATTTTTATATACATTTAATATTACATTTAATATATTTTCTTTACTGATATGCATAGTGTAAAACGATGGAATCTAACACATCTTCATATATTTTCATTTTTTAGAAAAGTAACAAAATGCCTGAAGGCTAATTTCATGGGCAGATTTACCACATATATAATAAGTAACTTTTACAAAAAAGTTTAAATCTCTAGATAAAATACAAAGTTCTAGCATTTTTAAAACATGAAAGTGAAGAAACAATGAACATAGGGGAAATGCCATTTAAAGTTTTAATTTGTGTGGGTAATTGCGCCGAGTCTATTAAAAAAAAAATTAAATCTTGCGATATAATTACCGTACGGATAAAAATGAGGTTTTAAAATATGTACAATTACACAGGCTTTCGCTTAATATTAAAAAAGAAAAATCGATTTTTTGACCATTTTTAAGGTAAACTGTCTCCTCAAAGCGTATATGAATGGTATGTCAATGCGGAATGATTTAGCAATTATAAAGAAATTGACAAAAGCACATATTTTTACAATTTGAAACATTCTAATATTATTTGATTAACGATAAAGTTGTATGCTTTGAAATTTTAATTATTTGATAAAAATTGAATTTACATTTTATTTGCAATATGTAAAAATATATTTTTTAAATGTGTTCATAAATTCAAAGTTTTGTTGTTACTATTAACCCAGTTATGCCTAGCGTCCCATTTTTAGGACTTTCGAATTTTAATATATATATATACACATATATATATATATATATATATATATATATATATATATATATATATATATATATTAATTTTCTTCTTTTTCACAGCATGGAAATTGTATGAAATAATTGTCTATAAATGCCTTTATCTATTACCGAAAGATGACAGCATAAGATTGATATTTATTTGCTTAAATGACGGCCTTTTTTCGGTGTTTATAGGTTTTTCATTTTTCAAGAGAGCGAAATGTAAAGAATGGATTTATTTGTATTTTTTTCTATCAAGGATCCAAATAAATAAGTCATAATCTTAGCTTGTAGACTTCTTTGAAACATGTATTTTTTTTTTATTTCGAAATTATATGTTCAAGCCTATTTTTTATGCATGTTTGTATCGTACAAAATATAGGGCTCAAGGTGCAAATGGGTATATATTTCTATTAGGTATTTACGGGCCAGTTATTTATATAAAGTCCTTTCCAAGTTGATTTTGAAATAAATTTTTTGTTAGACTCAAATACGATTATTCTTAATTTATTATTAATAATACTTATAATGTTATTAGTCGCTGTAAAGAAATAAATACATTTTTTAATAGTTCATAAAAAATACAATTTATAGTATATAATATACAATTTAAAAGCTTAATTTATATAAATTTAGACAAAACATATAATTATGCACTTTTCCACATATGAATATTCCCATATTTAGTACGTTTACATTTTATCAAATAAATACAAAAATATCTTAGCGTAATTTTTTTTAGTAATTTTCCAGTTCATTTTGCAACATTTTAAAAGGATTTTACCAACAAATTTGAGAAAACAAAAAATCAGGCATAAATGGGTTAAAGACATGCGTGCAAAAATTTATGCGTAAAGCCCAATCTAGAATAAATCATGGTAAACTAGTTAAAAATTTCAGCTGGACGCCAAAATATAGTTCTCTTTCTCCTTAAGAACACTGCACCTGAACTTAAACATCAGGTGACACATTTTGACCAATAAGTATCAGAATGTGATGTGATAACGACGCAAAATCTACGTGATTTATTGCGGCGCTAAAAGAGTTGAGGAGACTGATATGTCAAATCTGCGGATTCCCAGGTATCTTTCGTTGCAGCACGATAACGCTCCAACTCGCATATCGCAATCATTTTACCTTGTTCCTAAACAAGTGAAATTTTACGTCATTCCACAACCTCCATATTCACTTGGTTTGACAGCCCCTGTCTTCCTCTTCTTCCCAATCCCCAAAAAGGATATCAAACGGACTCACTCATGTCAGGTGAACAAGTTAGGGAAACAGTGACGTATTGGAACCAAAAGAAATAAATTGTTCTTTAAATAACTATTCTTTTGGAAAAATAATGCAAAACATTCAACAAAAATTTCCTCCCATGAATTTACATGAAATTTATGTTTATATTTTTTAAACAACAAATAAATAGTATAAACGTTATAATTACCATAAGTTGCACTTTATAGAAATTTTTTCACAAGGCTATCGATATCACTTTTTGGAGCTTTTCGGAGCTTTTCTTGGATGCTTTTTCGGAGAAATATTAGATTCGAACAATATACCTTCAGAATGAAGAAAAAAAATATTAATATTACTTTATTTCTCTTATTGGTTTTGAGTTTAATATTTCCCGGAAAGAAGTTTATATCGAACCGTTTCGAAGATGGATTTATAAAAATCTAAATAACTTTGAAATGCAATATGAATGCAATTTATTTTAGAAATACAATCATTATTGTACAAAACATAATTCTTTAGCTTTTATTGTCATTCGAAGCAAGGAGTATTGATGTATTTTAAACAAAACATAAATTTTATGTTAAAATAAATTACTTCCTAACATTGTTGAAAAAATCATTATGTTAATACAATGCATTTTAAGCCACCTCTGCTCATTATGTGTAACTTATTACTGTATTGTCAATTGTGTGGCCCTGTAAACGAAACATAAATGTAACGCACTTTCTAAGAAATGCTTTCTTAGAACGGGTTTACTTAGAAAATTACGTCAAAAAAATATCAGATACTAACGAATCCTTAACGAATACATGTACAAAGGAATATAAAAAAATGCATTATTTTAATTTCAGGGGCTGCGAATGACAAACGTACGAAATTTCACAGAACAAAATATGTACTTTTTGTTTCAATCTAAAATGAACGGTTTTATTTTTATTGTATTTTATAATTATTTTGCAACTTTAATTTATTTGAATATAACGCCACAAGTGAAATATGCCTAATTAAAAGAAAAGAAAATTATCTGAAGTAAAAAAATTGGAATTATGTTGTCATATAAAATATGTAACACTTTCAATTTTATTTTCGAATTAAATCATATTTAAATATTTTATCAATGAAATTTTAACTAAGGTATTCCTAATAAAAACACTTTCGTAATGTGGTGCAAATTATTTAAGGTTAATTATTCACAAAACTGCAACTCTTAGACATAAAATTCCCCACCAGTGTCCGAGAGGTTCTTCTTTTGAAGCTGGTAGACGGGAGGTGCTGGGTTCAATCCCATTCGCGCCAGTCGGCCTAATCTTTCGGAGTTCTAATGGATTTCTTTCGACCTTGATTTTCCAAGCATAAATATGGGTTATGTTCCCTTAGAAAGACCCCCACGAAGGACACCCCCCTCTTTTGGCCTATATCCGCCGTGCTGATAATTGGCCGTCATAAACACAACCAACCAACATGGTTATAAAAAAAAAAAAAAAAAAAAAAAAAAAAATATTTTAAACAATATAGCAAGCATTTAATTTTCTACTTTAAAATAAAATGCTCTATAAGGTACCTGTACCCAATATGGACACCCTAAGCAAAATTGATTTTTTTCATCCCCCGTTTACACGTCATAGGACTCCAAAAATATATACTGCCACTATCCTTGGACTGTTGACTATCATTATTAAAATTAGCGACATTGTAATTATTTTGGTTTAATTTTAATGATAAAAACAAAAAATGTTTACAAGTGTCCGTATAAGGAACCATTTGTCCCTTTAACGGACATTCATGTCCATATTAGGGTCAGGTGGCTCCTTATTGACTTACTACACAGGGTGTATGAAAGAGCCACACTTCCAAGGGATTTTAGAGGAGAGGGTATAAAAGAAATATATCTTAAAGTGTTGCGGGGGAGGGGGCACAGTAAATATCTTCAGAACATGCACTTTAGAAGGGGGGGGGGGTCATTTTCGGTTGTGGCTCTTCGAAGACCCATGCAAAGCACCTCAGTTACTACAAAATACTATGAAATAATACACTTGGTTTTGCTTAGCTTATTGCATCTGTCTGCAGAATTTACATCTGTATTTACAATGTGGACATAAGGTGACCATATTGGGAATCGGGCATAGTTTTACTAAATCTTGTAATAAATAAGCAAAGAAAACATTTTAAAGCAATATATGCAATAGCAATCGAAAATATGTTTTATCAGCTTTCTAAAACAGTCCACTTTTCAATATTTAAAGTAATTTTACCATATCTAATACGAATTTAAACTTACCTGTAATTACGATCAGCACACCACGAAACATCAAGTTTCCTTACAAATGGCGAACAGCGCACTTTTTTGCGCTTTCCAGGCTTAATTATCTTTTCAACAGCTTTTCTTCACGGACATGTAGCGCCATCTCTCGATCAAAATTATTACTTTAAAAGATATTAGGGGTGTCCATATTGAGAGCACTGTCCATATTGGGTACAAGTAACTTACATATATATATTAGGAAAAAAAAATATATATAAAGCTATAAAAATGTAAGCAGAGCTTCATGGAGATATTTAGAACCAAACTATCGATTTCATTTTCTGCTTATACGAACAATTTGTGATTGTATTATTATCTTCACAATGTGTGAAAATATTTTTTCCAGATTTAATAATGTTTTATTTCTGCTATTGATTGTAAGTTGAATATTTCTATCAAAACTCCGTTGAAATCTAATATTCTGTCTGTGATTTGTATTCTGAAAGAACTTGTAATCAAGAAGGTTTTAAAGATTTTTTTTTTTTTGTTTTGTTTAATTCTAGGTTTACATTTAAAAAAATGCGGAATTTAAGATTATTTTCTATTATTATTCATTTTATCCCTTTCGATGCATTTAATTCAATTTATTTCAGGAGTTAATCCTTGTAAATAAAAATTCACTGTAAATTTACAAATTAAAACTAACTTGGCGGTCTAACCTCGCACTCGGTTGACACAAAATAGATTGAAAAAAAAAATAACAATTTATATTTTTAGATCTCCCACAGAGAACAGGGATGCATGCAAGAAATCGAAAATGATCAAGCTACTTACAAGAGTCTTTATAACCTTGATAATTTCAGTGTTTTAAGCACGCAGTTAATTTGAATGTCTGAATTAAATTAGTGTTTTATTTACAATTTATTATTGGTGATGCTATAATTTTATTATGAAATATTAACCGGAAATATTAAATGCTGAACTATTTATGTTGTTTAAATTAAAATATTTTGTAATTGAGTTGGAGAAATATAGAAAAAATATATAAAAAATCATGTTTTAAAATTATTTTGAAAACATCAGTAAAAAAAACATCATTTAAAAAAAATCAGTAAATTGAATGAAGCTTACAAGAAAATTACTTTTGAACCATACCTTTTTCATGTACGACAGTTTAAAAAATAAAATTTTGTGATGTTTAGAAGTTAAAAAAAATTCCGTAAAAACAAAAATTAGTACTCAGTTGCTGTCACCATTAACATGACGTTATCGTTGATATGTTTAAACTTTAAAACATAGTTACATCTAAAAATTTAAAAGCTTACATTTTAAAAATGCTATGTTCTTCAATTTTGATTTTTCATTATGGGCTATTTTATAATTATTTATAATACATTTTATCATTAGAACGTTTTCACTGCAGAAATGTAAAGTCCTTAGGTAAAATGTGAATTGAAATTAATGTTCTGGCAACCATATATGTGTAATCTTTTATAGATTCTGATGCCTGTTTTTCATACGAAACTAGGGAGTCTGCTACCTGCGAGCTACGCTCTCCAACGCCCGTTCAGTCACCGCAGACTCTAAAAACACGTTAATTTGATCGGCTTTAAATAGATTACGGTAGATTGGATTATAATTTAAAAACAAGAGGAGATATACCTGCATGCGGGTTTCCATGCATTTTCCTTTTATTGGGGAATTTTAAATCAGCTGCTGTTACGAGATGCAATGGATGTGTCCGTTTTTGATTAAATAAGATGTGTTAAACATTTGAAAGTAAGCTAAAATAAAATGACAATATAAATAAGATATAAAATAAGCTAATATAAGAATTAATCAGAGTCTTTGTGTAATTTTTTAACAACGTTATAAGAAATTTGTTTTCAATAAGACATTTTAAATTTGACGTAATTCTTACCAAAATATTTGTACAATTTAATATTAAAAAATTGTTTAATTTGTAGAAATATTTAAATCTCCAATTTTTATATAGTGTTAAAATCACACAATATCGAGCTGCTGAAGGTAATCTCATCCCTTTAAAAACCAGTGGCGATGCCTCTGTAAACGGGTTTCCGCTCATTTCCCTTTGATTGTGAAATTTTAAGGCCGAATCAGCTGCTATTAAGAGATCCAATGGCTATTCGATTTTTAATTAAATAGGATTAGTTAAACATTTGAAAACAAGCTAATATAAAATGAATTAAGTAAACAGAGTTTTGTCTCCCGGTATTTTTTACAACGCTATAAGAAAGTTATTTTAAATAAAATATTTTAAATGCATCGTTTTAAATCTGACGTAATTTTCAACAATGTTTTCTTTTTCTTGTTAATATTTACGTAAAAATAATTTTGCTGTTAGAAAGGAAATTTTATTTGTGCTGTCTTAGAACCCACAGCAATAGTTAAAAAGATCATCTCTAACTATAAAATAATTGTGTCGCGTATATATTTTTTTTAATTTAATCTGTTTTGCAATATTATTATTTGGTCATTTTAAATTTGCCGTAATTTTTGCTATTTACTGCTTTTAAAGCATATTAATTGTTTTAATTTTAAAGTTTTCTTTTTCTTTTTAATATTCACATAAAAATACTTTTGCTGCGAGAAAGGAAATATCTTTATTTGCGCTGCCTTAAAATTGTTTAAAAGATTATCTAATAATGTGAACTTAATGTGTCATATAAATATATTTTTTAATTTAAACTGTTTGGCAATATTATTATTTGGTCATTTTAAATATGACGTAATTTCCCCCATTTAAAGATTTTAAAGCATATTAATGCATTTATTGTTTTATTTTTTTTTCCTTTTAAAATTCATGTATAAATATAGTTTTTAGTACTTAATTTTCAATATTGTCCTGCTTTTAAAACGTAATCATATAATTCTAATTTGTTTTTTTCTGTAATTAGTTTTTTTCTGTTTATAATAGTCATGTGTAAATAAATTTTTAATTTCAAAGAAACATTATTCATTTCGCTATTTTTACAACGGGCAAAAATTTAAAATAATAACTTTTTGCAAAATATGTAAAAAAATATCGTTCGAAATACTAAAAATTTGAATTTAAATGGGAATTAAACCTCAAAAAATGAGTCAAATTAAAAAAAAATGCAGTCCGCAAACCGAGAGCTTCCAATGTATTATCCTTAGAAAAAATGATTAAATTCCTATGTATACTTTTTGTTCTTACAAAACTTTTTTAATGGAGCGATTTTGACTAAATTTAACGTTAAATATCTCTGAAAATAGTGCACGCCTTCTACGTCCCCGCCGGTGATGCACGCCGCCAGATGCAACAGTCAAGCGTGACCCACCGGTGATGCACGCCGGCTTGAACGTGTTAAACAATTTAATTGTAATAATAAGTAGCTTAAATTTTCTGAATTCTTTTGAGACGATTGATAGAAAAAAATTATTTTTATTAAAATAACTATTTAAATATGTAATTATGTTACAAGGCTGGTAAAAAGAATAAAATGCTGAATCAGAATGACATTTCAAAAATCGTACCTTTTTAAACATAATATATATATATATATATATATATATATATATATATAATGTCTATATCTCCCAATTACTGCAGCTGCAGCAACTGAATTTGCCTTATATCGTATATAAATAAAGAAAAAGGAAGCAATAGGAAGATTAGATGACAAATGTTTGTGCGTAAGCCGATGCATACGCAAACTATCTATTTTTTAGAAAATAGGCCTGATACATTAAACGATGATATGTTTTACGCGACGATTTCTGCAAAACGACCCCCCCCCCCCCTCCAACAACCTGAAAAAAATATATATATATTAGAAATCGCTATGTCTTAGCTGCTCTAAAATCTTAAATGAAATCCATAATTTGATTTATTAGCCCATTCATAATTTAATATATAATGTTTAAATTTTGAAAATGTTAGATCAAAACAACATTCAAAGAAATTTTAAACCCTCCAAAATCACTAAATACAGGATAATTTTAAATCCTAATTACGAAAATCAGATATTTTTACTCATTATATATTATTTATCCTAACTCATGTTCATAATATACATATTTAAAATTGCACCGTAAAAATATATAATATAAACATTTTTGTTAATCACCAAATATTGCACAAAAAAGCAATAATTTGCAAAAATAAATGTAATAATAATAGGGATATTCTGAAAATATATTTTATGTTTTGAAATGATTTAGAAATTTAAGGGGTCCGGGACACAAAAATCTTCAAATTTTCTAACACCATTTTACTGCATTAAAATTTTATGTGTTTCTTTTTCTGCTTAAAATGACGTTTAAATCGTGTTTCTATCTTAATTATAACATGAAATATTATTTTTTTCGTTTTGGTATGCTTTCAAATTCAAGCTTTCAAGCAATGATTTTCATAGAAACCACTGCTTAAGAAAATACTTTTTACTTCATGGTGGGTTTTTTCACCATTTCACGTATTTAAATTGTTATAAGTCAAGAAGAACTAAAATAATTGTCCTAAACTTGGAACATGTTTTTTGAATTGTTTTACATTAATTTTGATTTAGCAAATTTGAAAAAAAAAAATGTTTTTAAAATATGATGCTTTTTCGAAGTTGATTTTTTTTTTTTTTTAAACTTTAGATATTTTTATTTTTTTTAAATTAATATTTTTTTAAATGCTGAATCAAAACTAAAACTTATACATTCCAGTTTATTTAAATGAAAAAAAAATATTATACACATAATATTTCGAGTTATAACGATTTTTAATTACCCCTCTATTTTAATATATATATATATATATTTATTTATGAGAAGTTTTACCATGTGATTTTGTTTAAAAATGATATGGTTAACCATCACAAAAAAATTCAAAATTTTAACTCAATAAATAAAAATTATTTTAAAATAGTCCCGGACCCCCTTAACCTTCCGAGCGTCTTGCAAAGGGTAAAATTGTAATGTTGTTTTCTGTGTGTATTTTGTTTGAAATGCTAAGAAAATATGATTCTTTGAACTTTATTAAAAAGAAAAAAAAAAAAAAAACTCAATTACAAATATGAATGTAATCCCTGAGAGTATTAATCATTCTTTAATGTATTTAAATTCATTAAATCTATAGAATTATATTATCTTAACCCCTTAATTTTCGCTCCCGTCAATATCACGTGCTGAGGTGTCGTTCGTTATTTCTCGCTCCCGTCATATTGACTGGAGATTTATTGCTGGAAAAAACTTCTGAAACCAGAAAAATTTAACAGGCATTTCGGTGTGAAGTCTTTGAATATTACCGTTTGGGATGTAATGCCGCTGGATGCATTGGGATGCCGCTATGAATGTAATCCTTGAGAGTATTAATCATTCTTTAATGTATTTAAATTCATTAAATCTATAGAATTATATTATCTTAACCACTTAATTTTCGCTCCCGTCAATATCACGTGCTGAGGTGTCGTGAAAAATTTAACAGGCATTTCGGTGTGAAGTCTTTGAATATTACCGTTTGGGATGTAATGCCGCTGGATGCATTGGGATGCCGCTATGAATGTAATCCTTGAGAGTATTAATCATTCTTTAATGTATTTAAATTCATTAAATCTATAGAATTATATTATCTTAACCACTTAATTTTCGCTCCCGTCAATATCACGTGCTGAGGTGTCGTGAAAAATTTAACAGGCATTTCGGTGTGAAGTCTTTGAATATTGCCTTTTGGGGTGTAATGCCGCTGGATGCATTGGAATGCCGCTATGAATGTAATCCTTGAGAGTATTAATCATTCTTCAATGTATTTAAATTCATTAAATCTACAGAATTATATTATCTTAAACCCTTAATCTCCCGTCAATATCACGTGCTGAGGTGTCGTTCGTTATTTCTCGCTCCCGTCATATTTCCGGACTGGAGATTTATTGCTGGAAAAAAACTTCTGAAACCAGAAAAATTTAACAGGCATTTCGGTGTGAAGTCTTTGAATATTGCCGTTTGGGTTTGACTGTTGCGTTGACTGTAATGTTGGGCGTTGTATTGCATGTTTCGAAATATGTAACACTCAAAAAATTATAAATAATCAAAATTTAATGTATATATATTGTTTTAAATATTATTTGTAAAAATGTGTGTGATGATGATAAATAAAGGTCTAAGATGTGAAAAATAAAGGTTTTATTCGCATTAATTTGTACGGTGTAAAACAAACATTAAGACACATAATTCTCGCATGTTGGCTTTTCTACAAATATGAATTTGTTCTATAACATCTTTTTTTTCGCCTAAAAAACTAATTGCATATTTTATTTAGAAACCTTATAATTATTCAATTTCTGTAATAAAATAAATAGGTACTTTTTTGATGGTTTTTCCATATATTAAGCGACATTGGAGGGATTAAATATTGCTTGTATTGCTGTGAAACCTGGAGCTTAGTGAACGGAATATTACGCTCCAAACACTTAGAGGGTTAAATCGTTTTATTTAGTTTTTATTTTAATTATTATTGTGAAAGGGGTATATTTAAATTTATAGATGCGTTTACTTTCATCTGCAATGAGGGGGGCTATATATTTTACAAAACCTGTTTTATTTAAACGATAGATCTTTTATTCTGAGGATGAGTTGTGAATAAATTTCTCAAGCGGCTTCAAACATTTTATTTAATAATTTCATTTACTTAACTGAAAAATGGCGTTCTTTTGTTCAGTCAGAACTACTTATTGTTTCAAATCTTTAATTAAATAAAGGCGTATAAAATACTCAGAACATCAGAAAATCCATATTGTATATATTTTTTTAGATGTATTTAAAACAATTCTTACTATCAGAAACGCCTTAATCTTTAAAGAGAAGCTTTAAGTGTCTCAAGAAAATTCCCGAGCTTTAAATTACCTTCAATGATGAAAGAAAAATTATTTTTTGCGTTCAAGGATAAAATAAAAAAAATGGAAGGATAAGTGGAGAGGCTTTTTAAGATTTCTTCTCCAGTAAAATTTTCTTTAAAATTATTTTTGATTTTTCAGATTAGGACAGTCTGATTTAGTTTCGTTGGGAGGCCCGATAAAAGCACAAATAGGATGCATCAAAACCAGCTGTTTAACCTGTAATATTATTTTTGATGTATAGTACTTCAACATGTATTTAAACGATTTCTAAAATTTCAGATCTAATTAATGGCAGGAATTAAAAGTTACGGTTTCAATCCATATAAAGACATTTTTAATTGCATATTTTTCATTGATCATGATTTATTTTATCATAAGAAATTATTCACAAATGAAAAGAGGTTCTAACTTTGGTGTGAAATGACCATGAAATTTTTACACTTTGAGTTACTTTCATGAAAGGAAAAACAGAACAAATATATATATATATATATATATATATATATATATATATATATATATATATATATATATATATATATATATATATATATATATATATTTTTTTTTTTTTTTTTTTTTTTTTTTTTTTTTTTTTTTTTTTTTTACAGAAGCAAATTTGTTTATACAATATGTAAATTGTTTGCACAAATAATACAAAAACGTAAGAAATTAGCGAATTTTATGGATATCAACGTATAAAGAAAATTCAACAAAAAATGTTTTTTTATCAATTTATAATATTTTCAAAATAAATATCATTAAAATGACCGTTACTACTTATCAATTCTTATCTTATATTATTCTTATCAATGTTATTCTTATCAATTACTCGTCAATACTTATCTATGTTTCGTGAAAATGGCGTTAAATTTTGTTTAAAATCCTGAATACTATCAAAACAAAATCCGGAATATTATAGAAATGTTTAAAGAAACATTCTTATTTTTATGAATATAGGGGTTTTTTTACACAAATAAACTCAAATGTTGTACAAGGCTCGAATTGCCCTCGTGACCAAACCTTCACTTTAATACGTTAGATAGAACATGCTCTCTGTAGTGCATTGACTGGGAATCGAACGCAGAACCAATTGTGTTGGTACAGCAAATTGGGTCAGCCAGTTTCCTTACCAGTGACTAAATTAGAGTCGCACTGAAGATTTAAAGCAAATGTTTTGTGATGATTCAAATTCCAGCCGGAGACCTTTGCACTCAGTATTAATATTTCAACTTGTATGATAACTTTACTATTCAGTATTATTTTATTAAATATTAAAGTAAAAACATACCTAGCAATGATATTCACTTATATATGTAAATATGCAAAACAATACGAATGTACTTTGTACTTATTTTTGTGTACAAATGCAAACATATGCTGAAACTAATACAGTTTTGTGCAAATATACAAATTTGCATTTCCTACGAAGTTGTTGTAAAGACAAAAAAAAAAAAATACGTCATTAGAAATGAACATTTTTTCTTCCTCTTATCCATAAGACATAAAAGAACCGGCGTTACTTAACGAAAGTAAACCTAGTCAAGGGAAATTTCGAAAAACAAATATGCGTAAAGAAAAATATAATTTAATTTTCTAAGAAATGAATTCAGCAAATCTTCAATTCTACTGTAAATATCTCATCGCAGTATTAGTATAAACACAGATGGAAGTATGTTGAGATTATTGTTTGCTGAAGAAATAAAAATTTGTTTTGATGGATTACTTTTAGTAGATATAAATATGGTTTGATTCTCAATGAAGAAATTAAGAATATATAGAATTTTCCTAAGAATATATATGTTTTCTCTGTTGAAATTCGAAAGTTTATTTTTCTTTTTAATATATAAATAAAATATATAAATTATGTTTTACTCTTACAAGATCAAACGCGGGAAGAGATATTCACTACTCTCTAATACTTATTGCAATACATTGCTAGAAAAATATTGCTTCGAAATTGCACATTTTTATTTTGTCGAATAACGATATCTATTTAAATAAACTAGAAAGGTAGCCCGTCAAAAATGACGGAAATTTAGATATAAAGATATATACAACTCATGTGCAAGAATATGAGTTTTCTCGCTTGTTCCGCAGTGATAGATGAAAATAACACATTTTAAGAACGAAACACATTTATGAAAAACTGTCTACAGCAGAAGACCACTAATCTGCACAGTTTGGTTCCAAGTCTTATGCTGATTTGAGGCTTTTTGCGGTCATGTCTATTCAATCTTTGTTTACTTTTTTTTTTTAATTCATATATTGGACAATTTAGATTGTTGAGCCTTAAAAATAAATAAATAACACACTTGAAGTAAGGTTAAAAACTATTAAATTATCGTATACGATTTCATGAAATGGTATTATATGGTATTATATGTGTGTGCTTCACGATCTTGGTTACGACTTTGGCGAAATTAGCTGCAACTTGTCATATTCCTAATAGTGTGGGCCGCTATAACAAAAAGGTAACCAGTTTTTAGTAAAATTTCTTATATAAAGTTTGTTAAAAACTTGTGTAAAATTGCAGGCCGTTCTCGTGTTATGTCAGTCCAAGGAATAATATTTCTAACACTGAAGATTTTCCATGTATATATGGAATTTAGAAAAGCTTCTCTAAAAGGAAGGTCCTGAAATGACATTGTAATTCCTCTAACTTCAAAGTTTAATCGGGCCCTGATGTTGAGTACTGAAATCTAATAAATACAGTTATTTTGAATATTATAACAGAATTAAACAATTAAACTTATTTAACTTAAACCCGCTGTTACTTCCTGATGTTATTTTTTAGTATTAAGAAAGAAAATTATTTAAAATTTTCAAATCATGCATTTATGATTTTTTTCCGTCTTTAATAACTAAATAATGAAAAAATAAGCTTTTGTTCTGAGCTCATAAATATGACAATAAAATAATGTAACTAAGAGACATTGCAAAATTAAATCTTTGTGATTACAAACCATAAACAAACGATACCGCTACCATTTTACCTACTATGACGTCATTAGAATATTTCCCATTTGTTGTTGAAGAACTTACTTTGTGAATGATTACCTCAATGATTTAATATTTTTGACGTTTCACGATGAATGAATCACTTGTGTTTGTTTAGGTTTATGGAATGAGATATTAAGCTGTGAACCTAATTTAAATTGAAGTTATCCAAGGATATATGTATTTTTAATCGAAATTAAAAACAATGTTTTTATCTCGAAATAAAAAGTTTTAGTTTGTATAATTTGTTATTTCTGTTAATTATTTATTTAAGTACTTTTCCATTAAAGCTCATTTTTAAAAAAAGCTTGGCGCGATTCGGGCATCAGAAAGTAAGACATGTTGCGAAAATATATAAACAGATATGAAAACAAATCTAATGAACTTTTATCTTTGTTTATATATGCACTTATATACATAAAAAAATCGTTTCTAAATATATATATATATTTTTATATATACAAATTACGGCACAGATTTCAGATATGAACCGGGATACCTAACTGGCGCCAAAATGGTGTTATTTTTCCTGCTATGGTAACCCCGCTATTGTTTTTTATTTATTAATAAATTGTTTATTTACTTTTATTTTCTGTTTTTTAATTATATAAACTGCTTTGTTCTATAGTTATTATTCAAACTTTTATTTATTTATAGTTATTTCCTTTTCAAAATGATAGCAAATAATTGAAAAATATATAAGTAACTGGTATTCGAAAGCCAGATTTCTGCCAAATTGGCATCATAGAAAAATAACGCCAACAACCATGGGTATATGACATCTGTGCAAAAATTGCTTCTGTTTCTTTATAAGAATGGGTAAATAGCTTTTTTGTATATTAAATTGTCGGCACAGATGTCATATATGCCCATATTGGCGCGATTTTTTTATTTTATTTTATTTTTTTTTTTTGACGCCGATGTCATATTCGCACTGGGTACTTAACTGGCGCCAAAGTGTCGTTATTTTGCTTCTAATGGTAACCCGAATGTTGTTTATGCTGTTGATGTTTTCGCCAAATTGGAGTCGGAAAAAAATCGCGCCAATATGGGGCGTATATGATGCGTATATATGCGTATATATGCATATATGACATCTGTGCCAAATTGTATACATATGGGAAAAATTGCTTGTGAGTATGAAGCAGTAAATAGGTTGCCAGAAAATACGTTGGCAAACTTCTTTCTCGCCAAGAAACTTTTTTCCGAAGTATTGTACATAAGCAATGATTGCTAGAAATGCATTTTTAATTATGAGATGCGCTTTTATGTTTCACTACATTTATGCATACTATACTGTGTGTATAAATGCTACAGTTCATATGCAGAGCTACACAAAAGAATTCGTAAGGGTTACTGAGTATGAGAGTAAATTACTTAAAGGTGGTTTTCAAAGGAGTTATGGATTTTTACGCTGAACTGCATTTAGTTTCCTAAGAAATGTTTGTAGAATATAAATAAAATGATATACATGGTCACGCAAAGAATTGGATACATAACCGTCTATGGATGATAATATCTGGAAATGTGATTTCAGTAGTGTTAAGAGTAGTTTAAATTAAATGTTAGCTAAATAGTGGCATGTAATATCGGTACTATTGGCTATGGACGGTAACTGCTGAAATCAATTTTTAAATTTTTTTATGCGTTTTTTAAAATGTTTACTTTGTTATCTTGGTACTTCTTATTTATCCCGTCGACCAAATTACTGTCGCCAAATTGTAAGATTAATTGCCAATAATGGTTGCCATTAATTAATTAATTGTAAGATTAAATGCCAATAATGGCCAATAAAACCATTAATTCGACGTTTTATTTGTATTTTTGTTATAGTTTTACTATTGATTTGGCGATTTATATAATTTGGCGAAATTGGTCGACGGGATATCTAAGAAGTAACGTTATCTTATTTACCTTATTTCCCTAAATAACGAAGTTTTGTTAAAGCATTCAGGATGTGTTGGAAAGTGTTTCATATTCTATGCTTAACGCATGATTTTTCTTTCTTCTTTAGTCTTAGTTTGCATTAATTTTATTCTTAATTTTTTAGTCTTATACTGCTTTATAGAAACTTTGGCACAGTTGTCATATACGTTATCATATATTGGCGCGATTTTTTTCCAACGCCAATTTGGCGAAAACATCAACAGCATAAACAACAACATCCGGATTACCATATCAAGCAAAATTACGACACTTTGGAGCCAGTTAAGTACCCGTTGTGTATATGACATTGGCGTCAGAAAAAAATCGCGCCAATATGGGGCGTGACATCTGTGCCGAAACTTTAATATTTAATGTTTAAACTCTTCGCTCCACTCCCCTTGCATATAGTACAAACTATAACACGGATAGCGCAAAATAATAGACAGTTTGGTACTTTTCCACTGTAGAGGCTTTGGCATTTTTTAAAAAAAGCTTGGTGTAATTTGGGCATCAGAAAGTGAGATTTGGGTAATTTTCCGTTATGCGGTCATTGTCGCCAAGCGTAATAGTTGGCGCAAAATCGTGAATTGAAGCATTTGAAAAATAAAAAAAACCATTGTCGGTACTAAAGTGAGCATTTAAAAAATATAACATTTGAAAATTCCAGATTTTTACGGACTATTTCATCAAATCACAAATATATACTTAAAATAAGTAAACAAATAACTGCTATAAAATAAAGCAATAAAATAAAACTCATATTAAACTGCTGGCATAAAATTACAAATATTTTTTAGCATTTTAAAATAATTGGCGCATTAGCATACATTTTGGCATGGTGTCCGTATAACGGGAAAATATCGAGATTTGTTGTCAAATCATATAAACAGCTACGAAAACAAATTCGATGAGCGTTTTTGTTTGTTTTATATGTATATTATTGATGTTTTTATGTACAAATTACATCTGTTTCTGTATAAAATTAGAGAAACGGCTTTTTTATGTTAAATAAGTCGCATAAATATCGAAAAAAATGCGTGTGTATATAAAATGAAACAGTGAATAGGTTCCCGGAAAATATGTTACCAAATTTCCTTTTTCGCCAAGGCACCTACACTCGAAAAGTACCCAAAGCACATTAAAATCGCGCAGTTAGGACCTCACACAGTACACAGTTGTCTATTGGCGGTTATTTTATTAGTAGCATCGGGAGGAAGATATAAAGATGTACTTTAATTTCTCACCCATAGATTTCGAAAAAATATCTTAAAAGAGTGGAGTTTAAATTAAATTTCGGTGACCTCCATTATGAAAGATTAATGGTTTTAAATGGGAATTTCGCCAAATTAGCCAGCTATCGCCAATTTGGCTAACATTTGGTGCTACTGTGGTAACCCTGCATTAATATTTTTAAAAAATTACTCATTTCAATGAGGCGGTCCTACCGGAATAGTGAGGGACACACAGAGACTTGGATTTTATATAAACAAGTTGCAACCCGTCGAAATTCGACGTACTAAAATGTTTGAAAGGAACTGTCAGATCGAAATTATAATAAACCTACAAAAATAATTACAACAAAAAAATCATCTTACATTGGTTGTCTAACTCTTAAAACAAATAATATTTTAAACCCAAAATTACCAAAATATTATTTCTACAAACTTCAACTGCTTAAATTATTGAAAAATTAAACTGTATTAGATTACGTAATCAAGATGAGTAATTATGATGAAGTTATCGATGGAGCTCTTATGTTTGTTTTTACGGGATGAAAAATCAGTAAAAAGGATTTCGCTTTGTCACATCATAAAATTTTTCCCCATAAAATCTAAACTGTACGTTATTTTCACATTCTCGTGATTTACATACGCACCACTCAAATTCACAATTTGAAAGTATTTTAACGCGCAAAAGAATAGATTATTAATGAATGCATTTCCAAAGTTAAAGTCACGTTTGTCCAATACAACTTTTCATGTGAACATTCGCACAAACCTTAAGTTCTAATCTTAGTACCCGCGAAAAAAAATTCAGAAATTTGACTTTAGTTGTCATAGTATTAGCCATTTATAGTATTGGTCAAATATTTAGTTTTATCAAAAAAATGATCGTTTTGTTTTAAATATATCATTTTTACACAATGAATCATTTTGCCGAGCGCCCCAAACTCATTTATCAGCGTAATGTAAAAATATTAAAATGTAGCTGATTTATGAAGAAGAATGCGTGTTTTTTTTAATGTCTGACATCATTTTCTGTTCAAAAATTATAAAAAAGTTACTTTTATTTGTAATGTGAAAATGGCATCAATAAGGATATAATGAATAAAAATAATAAACCATGAATATTTTCCCTTTACTTTCAATATAAATGGAGTACTTCAGTTGCCACAACTACAAAATTTGTATTAAAAACTACAAAAAAATTAATATCTCAAAAACAAATTGAGATACAGCTTTCAAACAAATAGTATTTAAAAGAGAATTTTTTTCCTTATACGACGGTGTGAAAAGTTAAAATGTGTGATGCATAGAAGTTTAAAAATTTGCAGTAGAGATAATGCAAAACCAAAATTTTATTTCAAATTTCAAAGTGTTGCCATTCGCAAAATGACGTATGCGTTACGCACAGATATGTTTGTCCTTTATAATATAGATAGATTACAAAACGTATAAATTAGTTGATTTTTCTTTTCAGACATAACCAACTAGAGACTGTTATGTATTCAAAATCGCTTGTGCACTCATCATATATTGCTCTCCTCTTTACAATTCTAAAAATACACTCTTTTGAAAAATGCAGAAAATGATTGAAAGGCACTTAAATAGTTAATATTCACACATTGCGAATTATCCACATAAATATTTTCACTCAGTGTATCAAGACGATTTAAACTACATATGCAGGTATTTATTAATTAAATATTTTTTTTATGAATAAATTATATTAATCTTAATATTTGTAGGAAATCTTTTTTTTTTTTATATTTATATGTATTTTGTCAAACTACCGAAGTCGGAACAAAATTAATATAGAAACCAGACTAACAGTTTTGATAATCCCTTTAGATATTTTTATAACCTCATACAAATATCTATGTACAGTGTGTTTATCTTTTGTTAAACTATCAAAAGACCCTGAAGAAAGTAATGAAGGTCTTTTGAATACCTTACAAATTGTTATTGGGTGTAGGTAAAGAAAGGCTTAAGTGGACACACACTAAGGTTTGATGAAATTTTATTATATCATTTTTAGTCATTAAAGTTATAGAAATAAATAACAACATTAACTGAGTTTCAATTATTTTTTTGTTGTTGTTGTTAAATTTATTTTAATACTAGCAGAACTACCCGGCTTCGCCCGTGTCAATTTTAAGGAGCCCTATAGGTAAAATAAATTCAGACGAAATACTACGGCATTGACAATAACTGGAATTTGTACATTCCCATTCACAAATCATTAAAAAGACAATCAGAAAACATGACGTTATAGTCTTGCAACAATAGTAAAATCCCTGAGCTTTAATAACAGTATACGCGTTTTCTTTGGTGGGTGCAAGAGAAAAATATGATAAAAAAAAAATCCACCAAATCGCGCAGCATATAGTGCAATTCTCGTTTGTATAGTATATATACACATTATAAAGTAAAAACACTATGTCAGTGCCCATAAATTGTGCCCCATAAATTGTAACCCATAAATTGTGCCTTTACTGACTTCTAAACACAACACAATTTAATTTTTTACAGTGTCGAATTGAAAAAACTTCTTTCAAATAAAATTTGTTTGAAAATCGTATCTCAATTTTCTGATTTTAATAGATTTTAAAGTAATTTTCAATCATGGATATTTTTAAAGGTGCGTGCAACCCGATTACGAAAGATGAACCCATTTACTCTTAATGCAGTAGTATAAAGAAAAGGCATGTCTATGAGTAGCGCTGTTATCATATTTTCGGTGGCAACAACCTCACACAACAATAAATTTCTTTTTTACTGCAATTTAATCTCTAAACATCGCACATTTGATTGTTCCATCCGTCTTATAGATAATAAAAGTACTTTCAGTAATATTTATCAAAATTTTTTATGGATTAACAGATTTTGTATGGATTTTAAAGTAATTTTCAAGCATGAATATTTTTTAAATATGCTTGAAATCCAATAACAAATTATTTACTCAATTATTCAGAAACATTGTAAATAATTCAGAATTTGTTTGTTTTCGTGTAATATTCAATAACCGAATTGGCGAACGAAAATAAAACACCAAATATAAAATAAAATAAAACACGAATTTAACAGATATCAAATCAAACTACTCAAAATAATCTAATAAGTATATATATATTTTTTTACTTTTAAAATTAAAATACATGTTTTCTTTGTCACGCGTAACAGAAATATACGATTTCTCACAATACGGGGAAAAATACAATACATGAATCAATTATAAGCTTTGATTAAAGTATTAGATCAAGAGGGTTTCCACTCTAAATAAAACATCACTCTTAAACGTGAACTTAAATTTTTCATTAATAGAAATTAAATCAACAATGATTATATGAAATGATGTCATTTTCCATGAATTTTAAATCGTGACATCAGCCAAGAATTTTTTTGCAAACGGAACTAACTTTTATCTTTTTACTATAAATCACAGAAAAGGTAACTACTGAATCTAAATCAATACAACACTTAGCTATAACGTATAGCTATAAGATATGGCAGTAGTATACAATTGAAGTAGTAAACAAAATGTAGGAGACATTTATTTTTACAGTGATTTTGACTACACGTTGAAAAGTTTTGAAAGAATGTGACGTCATATCTAGCCTTTATTTTCATGAAATTTTACTGTCTGTATTAAAAAAAAAGATGTTTTAATCTAAAAAATCATTCAAATTAAGGTGCTACGTTTTTTTACCATTGTTATAGTTAAAGTTTTTATTTTATATATAAAAAGAAATTGCAATTCCTGTGAAGAACCACGTCAATTTCAAAAATGCAAAAATATAGCAAGAAAACCTGAATTTTTATTGGCAAATAAAAAAACGTATTATCGGTAAATTTTTCACATTTTTGTGTCATGGGTGTGGCAACAGAAAAGAATCGATTTAATTAGAAACTTTAAAAAGAGATATTTCTATAATTTTAAATTATGTATTTTGGTAGAAAAAAGGGATAAATAGTGGTCTGATGATTTTTTAAAGTTGACAGTGATCTTTTCCACATTCAAAAACGTATTTAAATGAAGTTTCGTGCAAATCGGTCAAAAATTGAAGATTCGTATAAAGGACATACACACAGAGAACGGCTTTTATATATACTAGGGGATCATGCCCGGGCTTCCCGGGTTAAAGAATATAGGTGAAAACATTTTTTTTTTTTTTTTTTTTATTGAAAAGGAATCATTTTTTTATGTGCAATATTTTTGTAGATTGACCACTTACATTAAAAAAGCCTTTTTCATATGGAAAATACGAATTATACAATTAAATAAATTATTGAAATTTATCAAAAGCGATATTTTCTTATTAGCTACATGCTAAGAGTTATTTGCGAAGATTTTGCTACTTATGGCATCCTTTTATATTCTGATAATTTCTGAGCTTATACATGTTAGGTAAATTTCTGTTTTATTTATATTATTTTATTTATTTATTCATAGGGCATTTTTTCTTATGGATATTAGCCATAAGAAAATGATGAAGTCTTTATTTTGTTTTCAGGGCAAACGGATTAATCTTTCATAATCGAGCTCCGCGCGATATATATAAATTAAAAAATATTTCATGCTTTAAAACTGTTTTTAAAACCATAGACAATCAGTAAATTGAGATGAACTTTGCAAATAAGTTCCATTTGAAAAAAAAAATCGTATTTGGTGTTCTAAAAATTTAAACTGTACGATTACAAATATGTTAGATTTGTGTCTTTTCAATATTATTCTTTTATTTGTGTATAAAAGAAGTATTAACTTCGTTGTCTTTCACAAATATGTTAGATTGGTGGTTTGTTAAATATTATTCTTTTATGTGTTTATAAAGGAAGTACTAATTTCGTTATGCAAAAATAGGCTGAAACAAATGCTGAAAAATGTTTGTTGCTTTATGTGCGAAATGTTTATTATTATTATGTATTGAAACCGGCACGTGATAAGATAAACTTTTAAAAAATCATACTTAAAAATTAATTTAGAAAATATAATACATCAGTCAAGGAATACAGTTTTTAAACAAATTGCATTTGAAAGTAATTTTTTCCCCTATGCGACGAAAATTGAAAATGTACGATGGTCAGAAGATTAAAAAATAGCAGTAGCGAAAATATAAAGACCGAAATTTGATCGTGAAGTGTTGTCATTCGTAAAATGACGTCAGCGTTACGCACAGATACGTTTGTTCTTTATAATATAGATACTTAATCTGTAAAATATAATAAAGATCAGTTATTAGGGTGTGGTTATCAATTGAGGCTCTCATGCTTGGATTTCCGGAATGAAAACAGCAATTTTCACCATCTCTAAATTTGCATGCGCAATTCTCATATCCATATTCATCATTTTTAAAAAAATTGTATTTTGTTTGATCATTTAAAAATCATTTTAACTCAAAACTTGAAGTCACGATTGTCAGCAACATCTTTTACGTGAACAGACGCACTCTTTACTCGATATTCTAATCTCAATTCCGGAGACTAAAAATTTCCGTAATTTATATTTTTTAGATTCATTTGAGTTAACATGTTTAGATTTATCTAAGAAAATGATCGTTTTATTTTAAATATGACTTCATTTTCACTTAAATAAGCATTTCGCCTAGTGTATGAAACTTAGTATCAGTACACGTGCAGAAGGAAAAACAATATAGAAAATTTATGAGGAAAAATTCATGTTTTCAAAAGCAGTGTGTCATTTTCTGTTATTATGCCCATAATTTAATATTCTGCTCCTAATGGGATTTTGCGCCACTAAACCCTATACAACAATTTTTATTAACAATTTTGATTTTTTATCAGAAAATAGTATGAATAAAGTTTAAAATACCTCATTATTTCTCTCTTGTCTGCAATAATGAAAGCTATCTAATTTTCATCATTTCGAAGAAATTTCATGAAATGCTTTTAAAATTAAAATATAAAGGTGGGGATATTAAAAAACAAACAAACAAAAAAAAAACCAGATAGTGCGATCACATCTACAAAGGAAGAGCTTTCAGTTTTAAAAAAAATATATAAGTAAAATTGGTTCAGCAGAAAGATCACGGTAGAAGACTAAAAAACACATTTGTGTTTTAAATATATAGATTATATAAAATTAGGAAAATTAAATTAAGCAAATTTTGTTATTTTGAAAAAATTGTAGTAGACTGTCCTAAAGAATAGCATTAAAATTTTATTATTCGAGAGAATTTTCGACGAACACGATATTATTTTAAACCACGAATTATTTCTTTGCTAGTCTGACTCGGCGAAGCAAATCCATCCAGGCGAAAATCATCAATTTCTGTAATATAAATCGCAATTATTTGCATGTCACCTCTCTTTTATAATGACATTCTAAATTTTTCTAAAACATTGCGTTTTATCAGTATATAATTTCGATAACATTATTTTTAAAAGTGAAGCATTTTCACCTGTGAAGAATTTCAAAGCAGCTGGGCTGTGAAAATGACGCACTTCTACAAAACATAATTCACCTGTAAGAATTAAAATACACGCTTTTTTATAAAATGACGTCATTTGCATCCGCTAAAGCAATCCACTTTTATAATCCAATCTTGAACTTCGTCTATAGAAAAGTGTGCATATGACGTCATTATCATGGAATAACAGACAACATTCTTGACGTAGCCCATATTTTAATTTCAACTTTTTTTCAGGTTTTATGAGAAAATGGCAACAAAAAGATACAGTATCCCCTATTTCTTACTATTTTCAGTTTACTTTCAATGACTTTCAATAGAAATGAGGTACTTTTGTTGCCACGATAAGAAAAGTGGTATTAAAAACTACAAAAAAATTAATATCTCAAAAATAAATTAAGATACAGCTTTCAAACAAATTGCATTTAAAAGAGCATTTTTTTCCTCATACGACGGTGTAAAAATTTAAAATGTGCGATGTTTAGAAATTTAAAAATTTGCAGTAGTAAAAATTGCAAAACCAAAATTTTATTTCAAATTTCAAAGTGTTGCCATTCGCAAAATGACGTATGCGTTACGCACAGATATGTTTGTCCTTTATAATATAGATAGATGTACACATTACTTTAAAAAATATTACAAAATGGCCACTTTACCTGTTTAAGCTGGGCAAAGTAACCATACATACAAAAGAAATTAATCTATACAGTACACATTATATTGAAAATCATTTGTATTTCACTAACATTACTAACATATTTACTTGTATTGTCATTGTTAATGTATCTTACCATATGCAGTGGATTTGAGTCCCCCCCCCCCCCGGGATTGCACTTATACTCTAAAGCGAAAGCTGGGTTCCCGGGGCGGTCATCCCTGTCATCCCTGTATTTTACTAACAAACTTTGTTACCAGACATACATACAATAAATACAATAAACCCAACTGGAGAGAAAAATTAACCAGAGCCAGGAATCGAACCCGGGTGCGCAGTATACAAGACTGCTGCTCTATTAACTGAGCTACTCCGGCCGATGCCTGAGTCTGCAATTTCTCGCCAATAAACCATGTTGTGTGAGTCACCAGCCATCTATACGACAGCCTTGGATGACCGGACAACGATGAATAGATTTTACTATTACATCGATCTACGATAGTTATAATAAAGCAACATACTACAATATATATTAAAACACACATACACACATAAATAACGCCTGCATTCAACAGTTAAAGGTATATATATAAATATTTTACAGACATACATACAATAAATACAATAAACCCAACTGGAGTGAAAAATTAGCCAGAGCCAGGAATCGAACCCGGGACCACAGTATACAAGACTGCTGCTCTAACCACTGAGCTACTCCGGCCGATACCTGAGTCTGGAATTTCTCCCTAATAATCCATGTTGGGTGAGTCACTAGCCACCTATAGGATAGCCTTGGATGACCGGACAACGATGAAAGATTTTACTATTACATCTATCTACGATAGTTATAATAAAGCACACATACTACAATGTATATTAAAACACACATACACACATAAATAACGCCTGCATTCAACAGTTAAAGGTATATATACAGGGTGATTCATAAAAGATGGGCAGAACTTTAAGGGGTTATAGTACACTTAAAGACAAATAATATTAAATAGGAGACTAAGGGTCCCAGACGTATTCCCAAGGAGATAGGGGGCATTAAAGTTTAGGGTCCGAAATTTCAAATGATTATAAAACATGGAAAAATTGGTCGATTCGTTTGCGGTTTTTGCAAAAAATTTTCTTTATGCCAGTATTTTCTTGAAATAAAATTTTAAAGTTCAATTTCAAAAAATGCCGATAGGGGGCGCTTTAGACTTTGGAGTAACAAACAACTATTTTTTAACGTTATTTTTTGTATTTCTTTAAATGATTTCGAAAGCTCAGACTTAAACTTAAATTTTGATCTAAAAATCTGAGTCCTAACGAGTAGTTAAGTAGCGTAAACTGAAATATGAAACCCTTCTCCCCCCAGAACAAAAATCAGTTATTCCCGATCTTTGTGTCGTAGATTAGGCTCTAACTGCTGCCGCGTTTTGCTAAAATTATTCTTTATGTCAGTATTTTCTTGAAAATAAATTTTAAAGAAAATTTTCAAAAAATTCCGATAGAGGGCGCTTTAGACTTTGGAGTAACGAACAACTATTTTATACCGTTATTTTTTGTGTCTCATTAAATGCTTTCTAAAGCTTAGACTTAAATTTTCAGCCCAAAATCTGAATCGTTAGACGTGGTTAAGTTTCTGGGGAGAGGGGTTTGAAATTTCTACTCCTGAGCACAGTTCAGTTTACCATGTCCACACATTGTGTGCTGTGATACGAGGTAAAAAGACACAAATTAGGATTATGTTACCAAAGCATATTTATTAACATGTAATTACAATAAATGTTCAAAATTGTGACCACCAGAGGTTATGCACGCAGAACAACGGCGAAGAATGGAACGGCGAACATTCGCGAAAACATCAGGCTTTTCGAGCACTTCCCCTACAGCGGCGGAAAGTCTGGCGACCAGTTCCTCGGGGGATTCAATGGGTGTCTCATACATAAGAGCCTTCAATCGTCCCCAAAAAAAGAAATCGAGGGGTGAAAGATCTGGCGAGCGAGCAGGCCAAGCAACAGGACCACCTCGACCAATCCATCTGTTCGGAAATGTGATGTCCAGATAGTTGCGGACGTCTCGTACGTAATGGGCTGGCGCTCCATCGTGCTGGAACCACATGACCCGCCGGATGCGTGGAGGAACAACGTTTAACAGGTCTGGCAGCACATGTTGCAGAAATGTGAGGTATGTTTTACCGTTGAGGCGTTCAGGAAGAAGGTACGGTCCGATTAGGTGGTCTCCGAGGATTCCTGCCCAAACATTGATGGAAAAGCGTCTTTGATGAGCATGTGGATACGTAGCATGTGGATTGACATCCGCCCATACATGTGCATTGTGTGTGTTAAATGTACCTTCACGTGTGAAGGTACATTCATCGGTGAAAAGCACAGTTCGTCCAAAATGTGGATTTAGCGCGTTCTGCTGCAGAAACCAGCGGGCGAATTCAATACGATTTGGATAATCCCCTGGAGACAGTTTCTGGACTCGTTGCACATGAAACGGGAGCAAATGTTCATCCTTCAGTACCCTCCAAGTCATGGACTGTGAGGTATCCACCTGCCTAGCCACTGTTCGTGTACTTGTACTTGGCTGCGCCGCTACTACATCCAGAATGGCTTTTGCAACAACTACTGATTCGTCCTTTTTTGCACGACCTGCATTCGACCGGGAAGCGAGAAATGATCCCGTCTCACACAACTGTCTGTGCAAGCGCTCGAAAGTTTTGCGGTTAGGCAACCGCCTGTTGGGAAATCGCTCTCCGTACATTCGTTGTGCCTCTGCACCATTTCCATCTGCCGCTCCGTAAATTAAATGCATCTCAGCCTTTTCCTTATTCGTGAAGGGCACCATCTTCCGATTCATTACTACAGCGACTTACACTTGACTCACCGTTCAGTGGTTATTATGCCTGAATCGTGTCGAAATTTTGCATACGTGTTCTTCTTCTTCCCCATTTGACATTTGCATACTTTCTGTTTCCTTCTTCATCCGGTGACTAGCGTCAGGAATGGAGCTTTAACGTTTGCATGAGCGACGTTTCCAACTGTGCCAGTGCCTTTATGAGTGAATTCCGACTATGCAGTCCTTGACGAAAGTTGTATTTTTGCTTCGTATCACAGCACAGAATCGTTGGGCATGGTTAAGTAGTGCAAACTGAACTATGTTCAGAAGTTGAAATTTGAACCCCCTCCCCTCGCTACTGAACCACGCTCAGCGATTCAGATTTTGAGCTGAAAATTTAAGTTTAAGTCTAAGCTTTAGAAAGCATTTAATGAGACACAAAAAATAACGGTATAAAATAGTTGTTCGTTACTCCAAAGTCTAAAGCGCCCTCTATCGGAATTTTTTGAAAATTTTCTTTAAAATTTATTTTTAAGAAAATACTGACATAAAAAGTAATTTTAGCAAAACGCGGCAGTAGTTAGAGCCTAATCTACGACACAAAGATCGGGAATAACTGATTTTTGTGCTGGGGGGAGAAGGGTTTCAAATTTCAAATTTCAATTTATGCTACTTAACTACTCGTTAGGACTCAGATTTTTAGATCAAAATTTAAGTTTAAGTCTAAGCTTTCGAAATCATTTAAAGAAATACAAAAAATAACGTTAAAAAATAGTTGTTTGTTACTCCAAAGTCTAAAGCGCCCCCTATCGGCATTTTTTGAAATTGAACTTTAAAATTTTATTTCAAGAAAATACTGGCATAAAGAAAATTTTTTGCAAAAGCCGCAAACGAATCGACCAATTTTTCCATGTTTTATAATCATTTGAAATTTCGGACCCTAAACTTTAATGCCCTTTATCTCCTTGGGAATACGTCTGGGACCCTTAGTCTCCTATTTAATATTATTTGTCTTTAAGTGTACTATAACCCCTTAAAGTTCTGCCCATCTTTTATGAATCACCCTGTATATATAAATATTTTACAGACATACATACAATAAATACAATAAACCCAACTGTATGTATGTCTGTAAAATAGTTTTATATATACATTTAACTGTTGAATACCGGCGTTATTTATGTGTGTATGTTTGTTTTAATATATATTGTAGTATGTGTGCTTTATTATAACTATCGTAGATCGATGTAATACTAAAATCTATTCATCGTTCTCCGGTCATCCAAGGCTGTCGTATAGATGGCTGGTGATCACCCAACATGGTTTATTAGTGAGAAATTGCAGACTCAGGCATCGGCCGGAGTAGCTCAGTGGTTAGAGCAGTAGTATTGTATACTGTGGTCCCGGGTTCGATTCCTGGCTCTGGCTAATCTTTCACTCCAGTTGGGTTTATTGTATTTATTATATGTATGTCTGTAAAATATTTATATATATATACCTTTAACTGTTGAATGCAGGCGTTATTTATGTGTTTTAATATATATTGTAGTATGTGTGCTTTATTAAAATTTGTTTCCTTTTATTGTCTTTAAAAAATGTAAAAGCAATTTGATGATATATTTATATAATTTTTAACTTCTGTTGAAATAAATACACAGACACATAAATAAATGTTAACAATTTTAAAATTCAAATATGAATTATTAATGCCCGTAACACTAAACAAACTGAGTTTAATTTTAAATTTTTGATTTAATCATAATTTTATATAAACGCAAATAATAGATTTTTATTATTTTACATAATATGATTTTACATCTTTGTTATAAAATTTGAAGTAAAAATGTTAGTAATATCTTTGTCGCCTTTTAAGTAAAACGTTGAGCTTTTTAAAATTCATAGTGTGTATTTTGTAATAATTTTTTATGTAGGTATCATTTTATATAAACATAAATAATAACCTATTACTATTTTACATAATATGATTTTAAACTTAATTATAAAAAATTGTGAGGACATGAATTTACACTAAATTTATGTTAATATTTTATGCAATATCGTTAAAAAATATTTGAAATGAGCTATCTTATCATGTTTCCGATTTCACAGAAAGAAAATCAGTGTTGATATTTCTTTGTGTCACATCAATTTCTCAGAAAAGTTTGGCCTTTGAGAAGTTTATCTAATTAAGGTTTGTTGGTATTTCTTTGAAGTAGACGCATAATTAATTAACTGACACTAATCTTACTTGGTCGGACAATGGATGGACGTGAAAAGAAAACTCCTTTATATTACACTGTGCTAGTGTATTTAATATGGCATAGCCTTTTAAGAAAAGAGACGCTTTATTAATTGATAACCAATAACATTTACAAATAAGACTGTTTCAATAAAGATAAAGTATGCATATTCCTTAAGATAATATCTAGGATTATATTTTAGATACATTTTGTTTTTTAACATTCACACATTATTGTTTTTGTTGAACACATTTCAATCCATTACCTATTTTAAAAAACAATTTTGGTACAATATTCTATATATCTCTAAGATCACACATAAAATATTGGCTTTTTGTCTTGAGGATTAACATCTGTTTTATAAAATAAAGAGTATGACTATAATCTATTGAAAAAGTGTTTGTACAGTAATAATATGATTTTAAAGATTATATATCCAAAAATAAGTATTTTTACTTTCTTCTATCTTTACAAGAAGAAAGTAGTGGATTCGTGAAAATTTTCGACTTTCGGTTTTCGACGGATTTAGACGTTTTCGGGGTCAGAGATTTCGGAAAACATGTTTTTACAAAATGTCTGTCTGTGACTCTGTCTGTCTGTATGTGACACAAATTTTTGGGGAGCTCTATCTCAAGAACTAATGCACGGAATTTAATAAAAAATTGCAATCAATCAGTCCCTGATATAAGTTGATGCTGATTAGATTTTGGTGTAAATCGCTCAAGAGGTGGCGCTGCTATACAGCCTTTTTCACGATTTCCGCTATAGCTCAATCTCCAAAATTAAAGCACGGAATTTCATAAAACTTCAGATTCAGTTAGTCCTAAACATGAATTGAAGTTTTGTACATTTTGGTGTAAATCGCTCAACAGGTGGCGCTGCTATACTGTATTTTTTTTTAGAGTTCTGCAATAGCTCGATCTCAACAATTAATGCTTGGATTTTCAACAAACTTCAGATTCAAGAATACCTCGATTTGAAGTACAGCTGTTTATGTTTTGGTGCAAATCGTTCAACAGGTGGCGCTGCTAATCTGCACTTTTCAGAATTTCCACCATAGCTGCATCTCAAGAACTAATTCACAAAATTTTCATCAAACTTCAGAATCAGTTAGTCCTTGATATGAATTGACATTTTATACAGTTTGGCGTAAATCGCTCAATAGGTGGCGCGGCTATGCTGTTTTTTGTTATTTTCGCAATAGCTCTATCTCCAGAAGAAATGCTTGGATTTTCATCGAATTTCAGATTTAGGTACACCTGGATATCAATTAGTGCTGTTTATGTTTTGGTGTAAATCGCTCAACAGGGGGCGCTGCTATGCTATATTTCTTAGAATTCCCGCTATAGCTCTATCTTAAGAACTAAGGCACGGATTTTCGCCAAACTTTAAATTCAGATATACTTTGATATGAATTGGTGCTAAATTGATGTAATTTCTTGTACCATTTAAATGATTTAATTGACGTTATTTATATAGAAGAAAGTTTTGTGATGGCCACAACGTACTAATTCCTATAGTAATGTTTTATTTAAAATATGGAAATATTTTGTGGAAAAACATGTACAGATATTCAAACAATGTATGTGTTCAATATTTATTAACACAGTATTTGTATTACATTAAAATGTATTAGTCATTATTATGTAAGTGCCTTATGAAATTACGATATGGTAAATATTATAGGGCAAAAGCAGCGTACGTCCATAATGGTGGGATCGCAACAAGTGTATAATAAAATTTTAACAGTGCAGTTTTAGCTTATTTTATATATAACGGATTTATGTACAATTTAATATTAATTATTTTATTTGAATGTTGTGTCAGTAGAGTTTTCACTGAAGATGCAGGTAATTACTGACTTTATTAACATCAATTAATAAAATACATTAAAATTAATAGTCTTAAAATAAGTGGTTCCATTTTAGGAACCAGTTTTAGCGTCGGCGATTTTGGTATAGACACCATATTAAATGGTGCAAATAACGAACCAGTCAGTGAGGTGGTGCACCAGCGCGGGGTGTTGCCATACTAAAGTTATGCTCCTTTTTGAAATGAATAACAATCCGATTACTGCATTTATGGAAACATGAATAATCGTGTTTCCTTTTATTTAATATTACAGCACAGTAATATACGTTATTAAGGCTTAACTACATACACACACACACTACTTCTCTGAAAATGTGGTCACACCCGTCTGACGATTCTTTTCTTTTATAGTACTGACCCGTACGGTAGCGGCAGGAACGATCACGGAAGATTTTGTCGAAACAGTTTAAAAGAAAATTACGACACGTTTAATGCACCGACAAGCCAGTTTAGTTTGGGCAGAGTTGTTTAATACTTTGTACGACCGCTGCCGCTACAAGATGCTTATAGCTATCCCACTGGTACGCTAGCTGACTGGCCGTTTCATTATTTACAACATCTAATATGTCATATACTCGTATATCAAAATGATCTACTTTCACATTGGTTACGAAAATCTCACGCGTCCTTCCAGACTATACTAATAACAATTATTTTTGTTAAACACGATTATTATGCATGACTAAGCACAATGGAAGAACTTTGGAATACACGAATTTCTTTTATAAAAGATATCGTTTCCAAGAATATTGAATGTAACAACCTTTCTGTTAGGTAATAATTTACGCTAATGTATGCTTAAATGAATCAAATATCTCTAATTGACTTAAAATTCTCACAAATGTCTTTATGAAATGGCGTAAAATAAATCGCTTTTCTTTAAATTTATTCATTATCTTAAAATCTTCCCTTTTCTGTAACATTTTATCCAAAAATATAGAGCCTATTTGGGAGAATTTTTAGCTATATCTAATAATAATTCTGAATATTTGGAATATATGGTTTCTTTTACGTTTTCACAGCTTTTAAAATTTAAACATTTTCGAACATTTTTAATACAACATAGCATTTTGAATATAAAATTTCATACCATAACATAGCATTTTCAATGTAACTGTTTTTAACATCACAAATATTTTTTTATATGTAACATTTGTTTTTAATGCAGAGTCTTTACTTTCCTGGTGAAAATTTAAATAACTAGTATTTTTGAGTAATTATTTGGGAGATAATTTGAGAAACCGTGAAATAATCGGAAATTTTTACAGTTTGTAAAATCATTCGATCAGGGGTTTGATTTCTGTGCTGTATCATAATAAACTAAGAGATTTTAATATAAATAAACATGTATACATGTCAGAAACAAATTATTTTTTTTTCTTTAAAAAGCATAATGTCTGTAAATCTAGCTATACACTTTGCAATAAGTAAGAACATCTATATTATCTTTTGCAGAGTTCATAATTACAAATACATGTAAAAATACTGCATATAGTTTCAGCATATGTAAGACTTCTTATATAAGTCTTTTTTATGTATATTTTGAAGGGTAAAAAAATGCTTTAAGTCAATTTAAGTAAACGAGATATTTAGGCGGTGCTGCCAGATTGGGGGCTTTTTTATCCCCAGATTGTTGACTGTCACCGCTTTTTAGAAATAGAAATATTCGGCCTATTTAAAAATGGATTAAAAATTCTGAAAAATACGGCGAATTATACTATTTTAAGAAAGTTGTGACAGTCAAATAATCTGAATTTAAAAGGTCCCGAATCTGGCAACATTTTATTTATGGCATTTAAAATAAAACTACTAGTAGATATTTCTTGTTCAAAGGTAAAATAATATTATACATAATCGAGTAAAATTTTGAAAATTTAAAATATTAAAATATTAAACAAAAATATTAAACATAAAATATTTTACATAAGAAATGCATTTATGAGAATTTTTTTTTCAATTTTCTTATCATATGCTATTTTAAATGAAAAGTATCTTTTAAATGAAAAACAATTTTAATTATAAAAAATATATATTTTTTACTTATGGAAAACATGCAGATCGTTTCTTTAATAAAATGATATAAAAAACTGGTGGAACAAGAGAGAAAAGTAAAGCTCGATCTAAAAAAGTTACAGTAAAAAATTGTCAAATAGCTTCAGTTTAAAAAAGTAAGTAGTGCGTAGAAAAGTAGTGGAATCAAATTATCTGTAAAGCTCATGAAATTACCCAAATTTTTGTTGATAGCTGAAAATGTGGACTGAGCTTTACTGGTGCCTTAAAATCAATCAGGGAAGTAAAGGCATTTTTAACTCATTCTGAATTCCAATCATTCATAATCAGTTTAAAAATTTGGGCTCATAAGAATAGGTTAGAGGTTGATTTAGATTTTAGATTTAGTTGAGCGAGAACATGAGAGATCGTTCAGTACGAAGTACAGACCGAATTCCAATACAGGGGTCATTGATAAGCCTGGAAGATCAAAGTCCAAAATAAGCCCAAAACCCTAAGCATGTACGATTCAACCATATGCTAACTACTTGTCTGGCTTAAGCCCATTGACATAAGGCTCCCTTTTCCCAGAAATTACATGAAATAAAAATTATTACGCTATATGTGTTACGTCAAAAATGGTTAAAAACAACAATTCCTCAACAACTTGACTATATTAATGTTATACTTAAAATATTACTTCATGGTTTACATTCCTTCATCTTTGTGGAGTTTAGCTTGACTTGATGCAATCATGTCCACAATTCTGGTCCTGACAGAATTTTTTTTTCACATAAATACACATTCTCTTTACTATACCCAGTACTCATTTTGAGTGGATAATATGATTTTGAATATAAGGCACCAGTAAAGCTCAGTCCACATTTTCAGCTATCAACAAAAATTTGGGTAATTTCATGAGCTTTACAGATAATTTGATTCCGCTACTTTTCTACGCACTACTTACTTTTTTAAACTGAAGCTATTTGACAATTTTTTACTGTAACTTTTTTAGATCGAGCTTTACTTTTCTCTCTGGTTCCACCAGTTTTTTATATCATTTCATATCTTTTTCAGATCCTTTCAGGAACTTAATCAACCAACTTCAACTAACCAAACAACCGCCCCAATTAACCAACCAATGATCCCAATTTACCGCCCAACCAATTGTCCCAATCAAAAACTAACAGAAACATTGGTTCACCAGGGTATTTCAAGAGCTCTGATGACCCCATACTTATTGCTAAACCCGATATTGGGATATTGACCTATACCAGGACTGACCGCCAGACTAGTCCTTAGACTAAGTTTTATACATAGTGTGATCTCTTGAATTTTTCTGCTATGTACCTACGCTCCTCTGGTTTAAGGGACTATGCAGTATCCTAGGCCAACCCCTCAAACACACAAAAAGCTATGATAAGAAACAGTCATAAGAAATGAATTAAAACTGCGAAAAAACTATAAAAAGGGAAAATTTCTGTCTTTGGAACTTAATGGGAATTTAAAATTTAAAAAAGTCTGAAAACGACTGAATGCAGAAAAATGATCAAAAGTGATTGAAAATATTATACAATACACCGGTAAATAATATTAGAAATATTACTAATATTGGATATTTATAATAATATTTCGGAGTTCAAACTAAAATATCACGATAATGACTAACATATTTACATCTAACTGTAACCATTGATCAAAAAATCAGGAAAAATGGAAAGTAGGTGTCCTTTGTAAAGTATGCATTAATTAAGGAGATAAATTACGTAAACGAGTCTATTGCCAATTGGTGTATTTGGTACGAATAAATTATATAATTGAGCCTACAAACATTTGGCGCATGTTACCGGACGTCGTTTAGGGCATAATTAACTTAACCGTAAGCGCAGGCACCTATTTTTGTAACGTTAACACACGCGTGGGGTAAATCTCACCTCACTTTGTCTCCCATTATATTTTTGACTAAATGCGCTTTAAAAATTCTACTACTCTATATTGTAAAATGCATCAGTACTACTTCTTTTTAGGGAAAAATCAAGCCTTTCATATTTATTTTCCGCTTTTATAACAGTTTCTGTAAAAAATGCGTTTTTTTTTTCCCTTAGAAAATATGCAACGATTTGTTTTACCTCTTAAAACATGAATTATTTTATAAAATTTACAGTAAATTACATTTTAGTGTGTGTTATCCCGTAACAAATGAACACATCGAAATGTAACGTTTGTGCACGCGCGGGATTATTTAATCCCAAAAGCCATATTTCTACTTTTCTTGCCAACAAACTAAAGACATTCCTTCATACAACCTTTCTCAACCTTGGCCTTGAAAGGTACAAGGAAGGTCAGAAGTGTTTCCTGACGTAATTTTGAAGTATTTTCACCTGCAGAACCCCTCCTCCCGCAGGTAAACGCAACGTCTCCGGCCAGTTGGACCGTCCGCATACATACTACACCATAAAATGGAAGAACATATAGAAAAATGAGCTTTGCTAAAATGACGAATTTTTGAAGTTTTTTTTTTTTTTACCTGCATAACCCTTTCTCCCGCAAGTAAACGCAACGTCTACCGAAAGCCAGACCGTCTGCATACGTACTACACCATAAAACGGAAGAGCATGTAGAAACATGAGCCTTGCTAAAATGACGTAATTTTGAATTTTTTTCATCTGCAAAACTCCTTCTCCCGCAGGTAAACGTAACATCTGCCGCCAACCAGACCGTTCGCATACGTATGACACCATAAAACGGAAGAGCACATAGAAAAATGAGCCTTGCTAAAATCAAGTGACGAAAACGTTGCTAGCTCTTAGACCAGGGATGGAGAACCTTTTCACGTACACGTAACATATTTTCCCCAAAATATACTTTACGTAATCATGACGTGTAACAAAAAAAAAAAAAAAAATTAATAGATCAAATAATAATGAATCAAAACTACTTAAAATTTTGTTTTTAGCATTAAAAAAATACAGGTGATATTTGATGTTATACTGTAGAAATTTATTTAAAAAATATTATTTCTGTTGTCTCATCTTAAATGCCAAATAATTTATATGACCTTTGTACTTAGTTATTTTCGATAGAATGCAAGTTTAATTGCACTCACTTGAAAAGACGTTTTTAGTTGAATTTTTAATTTTTATTTTTATTTTTTTTTTTTTTTTTTTTTTTTTTTTTTTTACGAAAAGAATGTCTTGCAGAAAAAGTACTGTCTGGAATTGAATTCCAAGTTGTAATAATTTTAAAATCAGCATTTTTACTTATTACACTTTTAATTTTTGTTTAGCGATAATCTTGTAATTCTCGAAATTTTCTGAGCCAATACTGAGCTAGATTCGGATAAATTAAGTTATATTTCAATTTCTTCAATCTGTGTGACAATCACTACCAACTGAACTAATCGGATTCAAGTGACACAGACAACACCTATATTAATTAATGCATTTTGTGAAATTCTACTATATTTTGATGTTAAACTTAAATCTATGCCGTGCCAAAAATAATCTACAGCGTGCCACTTATGGCACGCGTGCCATAGGTTCGCCGTCCCTGTCTTAGATTATTACTTTCGGTCCAACAATATTATTTTTTTTTTTAACTCGCGAAACTGAATTTCATTTGTCGTTATAATGACGTAATTATACTAAAGTGTTTCGGCTTTTAAAATTAAAATGCATGTTTTCTTTGGCTTGTGTAATAGGAGTATACGATTTCCTTGGCAATAAGCAGGAAAATGCAATAAATACAACCAAATGAACTAGCATTTACCGAAAATTTCTTTCGTATGACTTAAAAATAAATCTTTCGTTTTATGTATGATAATAATAAGGATTAATTTCAGAATATCAGGAGTCTCTTTTTAGAATAAAACATCATTACAAAGTTATGTCAGTTAAACAGAAATTGACGTCATACCTAGCAAACGATTTTTTTTATTATTATCTTTTCCTAAATTGTTTTTTTGAAATTAAAACTCCTGTATTAAAATAGATTTTTAAACATTAAAATCATTCAAATGCATATACTGCGTCATTTTAACACGTGTTAATTAAAGTTTTTACATATATATATATAGGGAACATTTTCATTTTCTGATTTGAATGACGTCAATTTGAAAAATGCAAAAATATAAAGAGGAAATCTGATTTTTATTTAAAACAAAATACGCGTGTTATCACTTTTTTTTAAATTATTGTGCCTCTTTCTAGGATTTGGCAACAGGAAAGAAAGATCGAAGGAGATATTTCTATATTGTTAAATTATGGAACGCTATGTAAAGTTTAAATGGATGCCATTCCCTTAATATTAGATATTTTTTGACCCGACCTTTGAAAGGCACATCGCTAAATTAAGACCTTTCCAAAAAGCCATTATTCATCACTGAATGTTTTCTGGTTTGGATTGTAATTGTGTTGTTGTCTTTTCATCATGTTTCAAAACGCAAAAGATGCGGCTGAGCTCTACTATACAGCACGACCGTGCTGTATGATATTTTTTCGTCTGCTTAATGAGGAATTAATGATCTTATTAAGGCTTTAAAATATATGTATGGAAATTTATAGGAAAACAATATACTTTAGTAAAATAAATTACTTTGTAAAAATTTGTACGTTGTGAATTTTTTTTTTTTTTCAAATGATAAGTATGTGAAAGTATTAAATTCATAGAAAAAAGCTGCAAAAGCTGTTTTTTAAGACACTTTTAAATGTGGAGAGTAAAAAGTATGCAAATACAGAAGGCCTTTGTCCAACTAAATAGAATATAATGCATTATTATTAAAAATATTATAGCCATTAACTCACTAAATGGAACAGGATTAATAATAAAAATGTTTTTGGCAGCTTTCCAGTATACTTACATTTGTCAAGTATAATGTAAACATGTACTGAAATATGTTGTTTAATTCTTTAATAATGCTATTCTTCTCGATACAAAAGGAAAAAATCTTTACAGTTTATTTATCTCTTTGTCAATTCTCCCGCCGACAAATAACATGTAATTTTCATGAGCGACAATTTATGAATTATGTAAGATTATTAATCAAAGTAGACCTCTTATTAATCATTTTTCTTTTACTTAGACGTTCCCTGCTTTTTTCGTAATTTTTGATTGAATAAACTAAAAGAATAGGCATTTATTCTTTAAAATGTTTTGGATTCACATGCTTGATGAATTCACAGCTTGATGCTAAATAAATAAACAGATGAAATATGGTTTTGTAATTTATTACAATGCATAATAGCAATTACAAAGAGTTTACTAATAAACAATTCATGGAACTTGTGCTAGAAAATAAATGAATTTAAAGTTCCTTGATTACTTTAGGAATCTATCACTGCACGGATTTTACTTTACCAGGTGTTGTATTAAAATAATGAATATTTTTATTCATTTCATAACTGGAATACATAACGACGTTTTCAATGTTTATTTTTTTTATGTAAAAGAAAAAAAATCATACGTATTTTCTTGCACCTGAAACAGGGTACAAGTCTTTTAAACGAAGGGAAAAGTAAATATTTTAAGATTACTTTTGTCAAAATTTAATTATATATTATAAAAGACAAATGTGTCCGTCCGCAACGCTGACGTCTTTTTTATGGTTTCAACACCAGATGATTAAAAATAACTTTGCTGAGATTTTTTAAACTTCTAACGATCACACATTTTCAATTTTTACACCGTCAAAAAGGGAATAAGATGTACTTTCAAATGCAATTTGTTTAAAAACTGTATCGCAATTTACTCACTTTTTTATTAAATAATTTTCAAGCATGAAATATTTTTTTTAAATAATTTCTGTTGTGTGCAGAAGATTACGAGAGATAAATACATTTGCACTTAGATTTATATAAATAGCTCAACGTTTTTTTCTGTTTATATTCCGTAACAAAATTAAAGCATTGAACAATCAATAAATTAAGCAATAACACGGAAATAATATACGAATTTATGACATGTAAAGGAACTATGCAATTAAGCCAGTGAAATGATCAAAATCTAAAATCAGTTTTTGATGATGTTTGTGATTAAATCACATTTTGATGGTAATTTAAGAGCATCTTTTAGTTCTCAAAATTAAAAAGGCTTGTAGATAGTGATATTCGGCAATTTCTTCGACCGTTAATTCCTGGCGTAAGGTCAATACGAAAGTATCGGTTTTATACATTTACAAAATTTTATTTGAACGGATAATTGTTAATTTTTATATAAATAATCTTTTTTGTATTGTTAGTGGTCATTCTAAATATACATATGGGTTAATAACATCGTAACGGACGTAATACTTGATCATCGAACTTTGTTTTCAAAACTGTGTAGAAAATTTACAAATAAAGCTAGAAAAAAGTTTACAATTTAAAATATTTCTTAATAAGGACTTAAAATCCAAATAGCAGCTGATTATTTCAAACTTTTTTTTAGTCCCCAAAATGGCAATTCAAAATTCTATAACTGATGTAACATAAAATAGACAAATATTTTTTCTGCATTTATTGAAGTGTAAAAATTATAAAAACTATCCAGTTAAAAAAGTGATATAATGTTCTAAACAACACTAACTAATGTCAAATTATAAAAGTAACTTGTTTAGTTAATTTCTGAACAAGAAAAAAAAATGGCATTTACACATGTAAATGACGTAACTTCTATTGTGTAGCAGACGTAGCATTATGACTTTACAAATGCAATAATTGTACTTAACTTAGTTAGTAAAAAAAAAAAAAATACAATGGCTTTATATCCTCTTCGTTACTGAACAAAAAATATTTTTTGAAAAAATCTTGGAATAGGTTTTCCTATTTATTTTGACATCAAAAATGACAATAATAAAATAATTTGAAAAATTGATGCACCAGGGTACCTGTAAATGGAGGTCCATATATGTGGACCATGGGACTCAATTGCGTAAAAAATTCAAAATTATGAAAAATCATTCTAATTATTTGTTTCGTTGTAAAATTGCGAAAATATTTTTTAGTTAAATATTATATTTATTGCTTTAAATGTATTAAATTAATTAAATAGTAAATCTCAAAAATTTTAACTAATTTTTGTCGTGAACTATTGTTAAGAAATGACGGCAAAATTTATATTGTATTACATTATTTTTTACTTAGTGCGAAAAAATTTAAAGCAATTGTTTTTCAAAATGCCTAAATGAACTTTACACTTTAAACACATAACTCTTCTTTTTGATTTACATTCTTCCAAACGACACTTTATTTGCTGTCTGTAAATTTTGGTAAATGTCCTAAATTGTCAAGATGGATTTCCTTATAAGATACGTTAACTTTTCTTTGCTTCTTTGGCATTTCTTCTTACAGAAAGTGAATTTATTCATAGCCTACGTCTACGGGGAGTTATATTATTTCTTCCTTCATACTTAAGCAGAGGTATAGCAATATATATCCTATAATCAATTAATGACTTGTATTTTCATCTTCATCGCTTTATACGTACAGTCGTGGGGGGAAAAATAAAAAAGTAAACACCCCCTACTAAATCCTCAACAAAGTATCGTAGAAGAAAGTTACTGGTACCGATCGATTGGAAATAAAGTTTAATTTTAAATGATGTATATAAAATTTGCTTAGGGGGCCATCTACGTAATAAAACGAACCATAACTTTGTTTTTTTCAATAGCAGTACACAAATGACAGCATAAATGAACTCTACACCCTTCAATTAGCCTAAAAACAAATCTTTATGCAATTTGTACGATAGGTTTCCAAGAAATTAATTATTTAAAAAAAAAAACATATTTTAAGGGCTGTATCCAAATTGAAGTTCGGTACTCGATTGTTAACCGAGAGAGCCCACTTCTTGATCAAGGCACCTTAAGCAGTCAATGAAGCCAGCTAGATTACAATAAAGCAGAAGAAATTTCAAAATATTTAGTCACTTCTGTGATAGACGGCCCCTTAAACTATCATTTTGCCGTTTTTAAAGCATAATTTGAAAACTACTTGGAAGAACTATGTGAAATTTTGGATTTCCATAAAGCAGGACTTAATAAATCTAAATCCATCCAAAAAAATGTAGGTTGAAATTCATAATTTTTTTCGAATATTAATTTCATAATTCATAATTCATATAATAAAATTATAAAATCTGCAAACTCAACGTATTTATTCAACGTATATTAGTATTATTGCTACACAAAATAATAGCACATTCGAAGCATAATTTTAGGAGATATAAATAAAAAATAGAAAATATAATTTAACATTAAAAGCACTAAATTTTGAATGTTTATAATTCAAAAACTTATAATTCAATTTACTTGAAATTTTTTTGTCTAAGCATTGTTTGAACCGAAGATTAGAAATATCTCGTTAGTAGTAGGAAAAGGGGGCTCCGGGCTCAGGAGGGTGCACGGGTGCACCGTGCACCCTCTGGTGCCTTCTCCCGTCCCGCCTCCGACACCCCCTCCTGTGCACCCTCCGACACCGCCTCCGCCACCGCCGCCCTAGCGGGAAAAAATAAATTTCTGCTATAACACGAGAGGGTGAACGACCCTATATTCAATTATCATCAATCACATCTCAACACCGTTATACCTATCTTTAACGAACATCCCCTCCCCAAAACGGACATTCCCTCCCTAAAACGGACATTACCTCTCTAAACGACAATTTTTAGGACTATATAAAACGATGTTTTTCGAAATTATTTTTTAAAATGATTTTAAACGGTGAAGTGATCAGCGCTTTATGTGCTTGTGTAATTTGAATTTTGAACAATCTTTTCCTTAATGAGTATTATTAATTAAGCAAAACAATGGAAAATAACAATTTTTAAGGGAAAAAGCTGATATCTGTAGATTTTATACAAGTGCAAGCTCAGAATATCGACTTAAATGGAGAAAGTTAAACATATATTCGAATTTTTAAAAATCTTTATCTTAATGAGTATTATTAATTAAGCAAAACAATGAAAAATATTAATTTTAATGAAAAAAGCTGAATTTTTTCAAGTACAAGATCAGAATATACTCTTAAATGGGGAAAGTTAAACGCGTACATTTGAATTTTGAAGAATCTTTACCTTAATGATGATTATTAATTAAGCAAAACAATGAAAAAATAACAATTTTAAAGGAAAAAAGCCGATTTCTGTAGATTATTTTCAACTACAAGATCAGAATATCAACTTAAATGGAGAGAGTTAAACTTATTTTTGAATTTTGAATTATCAATACCTTAATGAGTATTATTAATTATGCAAAATAACAAAAAATATATATTTTAATGGAAAAAGCAGACTTATTTATTTTTTTTTAAACCATAAAATGAGAATATCATCTTAAAATGGAAATTTAAACATACATTTCAGTTTGAGAACAATCCTCACCTTAATTAATTTTGATTAACTGAACAAATAACAAAAGTTAATATGGAATAAAAAGATGAATTTATTAACTTTTATACTAGATTGAGATTTTAACAGACATTTAAACACTAGTTATGTAAGATTTAAAACCTTAGACAACTACGTGCTAAGATATATATTAATTAATCAAAATAAATTCAGTTTTCAGCTTAATCAATAACTGGAAATTTATCATTTAAAATAGAAAGCTATATTTTTTTCATGATTGTACATATAAAAATAAGAGTTTACAAGCTAATTTCCTTAATTTTTAGGAGATTCAACAGAATATTTTGAACAAGTCTGGTATAAGAAAATAAATACCAAATAACAATTTCCATTCCCTTCAAACCGCTCACATTCCCTGTGCTTGGGGGAACACAACAATAGAGTTTTGACGTCACAAAAGCATATCGGAAAAATGTTTACATCCGAGAAAAATATCAGTTTTTATGCTTCTTCTCAACTGTTAAATGAAAGATATAAACTTATATTTTAGTTTTGAACAATCATTACCTTAATGATTATTAATAATTAAGCAGAACAAAGGAAAATATTCTTTTTTATGAAAAAGACACATTTAAACAAATTCGGTTAATATTTACACTACTTTGAGATTTTATCGTCCTTTTTAGACATTAGTTATGTAATACTTAATTCGTTAGATGACTATACCCCAAGATATATTCAATCTAATTTCCTTAATTTTAGCAGATTCAACAGAATTTTTTCGATAGGCCTAGTATAAGAAAATAATTTCAGATCTCATTCACTGCACGCTACCCCTAGCATTCTTCAAACTTGTGAAAGGATCACAAACCTTCTCTGACGTCATATTCGAGCCAATTTTTAGTTCGTGTTTACTGCACATGGTAAACTACAAAGCATAACAGAAAATGTTTCCATTAAAGAAAAATATCAATTTTTGGGTAAAAAGAGACAGAATACTTTACAACTGTTACATGAAAGATATAAATATTTATTTTAGTTTTTATCAACCATAACTTTAATGAATTTTAATAATTGAAAAAATAACAAAGGAAAATATTATATTTTAATGAAGAAAGACAAATTTAAATGAATTTGATTAACTTTTACACTAGGTGGAAACTGTAAATGAAAAAAAATGTTTTATGAGTTCATTTGATCATTGACACATTCGAGATCTTGAACATATATCCGAATTTTGAATGAACAACATCTTAATGAATATTAATAATTAAGTAAAACAATGGAAAATATCAATTTTTAAGTAAAAAGATCAGAGTATCAATGTAAAAGAGGGACGATACGAGGATTTCATCTTAAAAGGGAAATTTAAACATTTATTTCAGTTTTTGAAAACCATTCACTTAATTAATTTTAATAATTGAACAAATAACTAAGGAAAATATTATTTTTTAATGATAAAAGACAAATTTAAACGAATTTGATTAACTTTTACACTAGTTTGAGATTTTCTCCTCCTTTTAGATGCTACCTATGTAGAATTTTAACATTTCAACGAGACACACTTCAAGAAATACTCATTAATAAACAAAATAAATTAATTTTAATCTAATCAATAACTGAAAATTTCACATTTTAAAATTATTTTCATGAATGTGCATAAAAATACGAGTTTACAAACTAATATCCTTATTTTTATTACATTTAACTAAATTTTTCTACATTGAAGCTTAATTTTTATACACAAAGCATTATTTAATCAAATCCAGTACTTTCAGATTTAACGAAATTCACTGATTTTCACTTTTTAAACCAATCCTATGAGTTAAAAAACAAGACCACCTGCTATAATTTTATAGCATTGGGTGAAACGAGACGAATTAGCAGCACATTAAAACTTAAACATAATTTAAAAAAAAGTTATTAAATAATTGCTTAGTGCATAAATTTCCCTCAAAATGAAAAACAAATGAATTCTTGAAACCCCCAATCTTACTAAGTAAAAAAAAATAATTAAAATAAAAAATAATAATAATTCGCCCATGGACGGATTCGAACCGCCAACCCCATGATTAACAGCCACATGCGCTATCCAATTGCTCTACAAGTGCATCGAAGATTTTTGAATTATTGCAATACTTAACTACATCAAACTCGATTTTTGCTCCTATATATTTTACCATTACATAATTTTAAAAACTGTTTTTTCATTTATCACAAAATTATTAAATCACAGAACGATCACACATCAAGTTGTTTCAAATATGAATGCTATCGTTACAGTTTTCTAATGATACAGGGTATACATGAACACAAACTTTAATTTTCAAACATTTCATATTTCAAATAGTCTATATCTTAACCAAACTATTTGAATTTTTCACACGTAAGAGAAAATATTACTTACATCTTTTAACTATTACCTTTTAAAAAATAGCAGATAACTACTTTTGAATTAATTTTCCAAGAACTGTAACTGAAATTGCATCAACTCCTTATACAAAACCCTGTTTTAACACAATTTCTTGAAATTCAACAACGAATTGACCTTTAGAGCAATACTTATCTACATCAAACTCGATTCTTGCTCCTATATATTTTAACATTACATAATTTTAACAAATTTACATCGAATTTGTAAGATTTTAATACTTTGATGACATACACCTCAAGAAATATTCATAATTAAACGAAAAAAATAATCTTATCAATAACTGGAAATTTCACATTTAAAAAACATATTTTCGTGATTGTACACATAAAAATAACAGTTTACAAACCAATTTCCATAATTTATCACATTCGAACTTAATTTTTACACACAAAACATTATTTAATTATATTCTATACTTTATGATTCAGTGAAATTCGGACTAGTCTAGGTGATTCTGCTCATATTATTAATCAAATTGTCTTATGTTTCACTTTGCATTTCGAAGATTTCCGAATTATCATCCATCAAGTTGCGTAAAACATAAATACCGTCTTTATAGTTTAATGATACATAGTATACATGACTAGTCTGAGTTATTCTATCCATATTATTAACCAAATTATCATATGTTTCATCTTACACATCGAAGATTTCTGAATTTTCATCCATCAAGTTACTTAAAATATTAATACTAAGTTTATAGTTCTAATGATGCATAGCATACATGAATGCAATCTTTAATTTTAACATTTCATATTTCAAATAACCTATTTCAAAGCCAAACTATATGAATTTTTACTACAACGCTTATCAACATCACAGAACAATTTACGCTTCACACTTTTCTAATAATTATTAGATATGTATTCCTCAGAAATATTACTACCATATGAATAAGTAAAGAAAATGTAATATATATATATATATATTAAATAACCTCATACGCGAAAAGTATCACGCAAGGAAAATACTAATAATCAATTAAAATAATTAACTATTGCATAAAATTCCATCTATTACATATAAAACTTCAACTGATGAATGAAAAATATGCAAATTAGCAAAATAAAATTTACAAAAGTAAGAAAAAAATACAAGTTATTGAAAATTTAATTAAAAAAAAGCTTTTAAAAATTGCAAGTTTAACTCCTACCTTAAATGTCTTTACCATTATCTCTTCGCAGAATATAATAATCTATGTTTTGCTATAACAGAATTTCTTGATAACATTTATTATACTACTGATTTGTGCGCATTCGTGAGTTGTCACGTGATCAAAACGTTTGATAATAATATAAATTTACGAAAAGCAGCGCAGCATTTCTCATTTCAACTGTTAGACTTAAGGGAGAAGGTAACTTTAGTGCACAACTCTGATAAATTTCCAGATTTTAATTCAAGTGGAGAATCGATTTCTTTGTTAGTGAATAAAGTAAGTTTTAGTATATCATTGCGATATATAATAATAAAAATAAACAATGATTAAATTATTATTTATGTATTAAACCCTTCCGAAGTATATAAATAAATTTCTTTTATTGTACAGATGTTGCAACAAGATGAATCAAAACAGCAGCATTCCTCTTTATCAGAAATGAATGATCTGAATGATTCGCCCTTAGCACATGAAGAGTTTCAGAATAATAAATATGTGAGTACTTATATATGAAATACTATAATTCATATATGAAACGTAATTAGAGTAAATTTAAAATCAAATATTTTGTTGTTTATACTTTAACAAGTGTTTTTTATCTATATCGATGAAGAAAATTCTAATTGTTTACATTTATTTCTCTTGCAGATGCGTTCTATTTGCTACAAACTATTTTTAAGTAAATGGAATTTAAAAGAACATATACAGATCCATAAAAGCCTATACGTGCGATGATTGCAAAAAACCGTTTTCAAGAAAACATGAATCTGAAATGCCTACTACATCATACAGTGTATCACCAGTTGTATGCAAACTTTGTGAAGATATTCAACAAATAATCAGACTTTTGAAGAATTTAACAATCAAGGAAGAGATTTAAACTATGTACCAAATCTAATTGCATAAGATTTACTACAATTATCCCAAAATTAAAATTTGAAAGGCATAAACACTGCATGTAAAGAAATGTTTGTTATCCATGATTCTTTTAACATGAATGTAGATATTATTCACAGCGTATTCCTTACATGGTCATAATAAATATTTTTTTATCTATACATATCAACGTGTTTAAGTATAATGGTTGGTAACCATTATAATGCCATTTAAAATACCATTTTTTTAATTTTTTAAAAACTTTTTTGTACATTTTTTTAAGCATTTTACAATTTTTTTTGGTAATTTTTTATTATTTTTTTATGTTGTAAATTTTTTTTCCACTTTCGAAAAAAAAATTTGAAAAAATATTTTTTTTCAGTTTTGAAAAAAAAAAATGTAGTTGAAATTTTTTTTTCACTTTTCTAAAAAAAAAAAAAAAAAAAAAAAAAAAAAAAAAAAAAAAACTTATGTTGTATTTTTTTTTGGGGGGGGGGGGGAATTTTTTCTTTTTACTTTTGAAATTTTTTTATTATGTGAATATATCTAGAAAACTTTGAAATTATTTTGTAAACTTGTATATTTTTCATTCATCTGTTAATTTTTGTCTCTTCTTATGAAATTTTTTAAGATGAGAAAGCGTTTTTTCGTTTAAAATGTTAGGAGATATATTCCAAGAATGAAATGGACTGTAGAAAAATAAACATGTTGATATGTACAGATAAAAAAATATTATTATGACAATGTAAGGAATACACTGTGAATAAAATCTACATTCATGTTAAAAGAATCATGGATAACAAACATTTCTTTACATGCAGTGTTTATGCCTTTCAAATTTTAATTTTGGGATAATTGTAGTAAATATTATGCAGTTAGATTTGGTACATAGTCTAAATCTCTTCCTTGATTGTTAAATTCTTCAAACGTCTGATTATTTGTTGAATATCTTCACAAAGTTTACATACAACTGGTGATACACTATATGATGTAGTAGGCATTTCAGATTCATGTTTTCTTGAAAACGGTTTTTGGCAATAATTGCAAGTATAGGCTTTTTCATCTGTATGGATCTGTATATGTTCTTTTAAATTCCATTTACTTAAAAATTGTTTGTAGCAAATAGAACGCAACTGCAAGAGATATAAATGTAAACAATTAGAATTGTCTTCATCGATATAGATAAAAAACACTTGTTAAATTATAAACAACAAAATATTTGATTTTAAATTTACTCTAATTTCGTTTCATATATGAATTATAGTATTTCATATATAAGTACTCACAAATTTATTATTCTGAAACTCTTCATGTGCTAAGGGCGAATCATTCAGATCATTCATTTCTGATAAAGAGGACTGCTGCTGTTCTTCGGAAAGGTTTAATACATAAATAATAATTTATTCATTGTTTATTTTTATTATTATATATTGCAATGATATACTAAAACTTACTTTATTCGCTAACAAAGAAATCGATTCTCCACTTGAATTAAAATCTGGAAATTTAACAGAGTTGTGGGCTAAAGTTACCTTCTCCCTTAAGTCTAACAGTTGAAATGAGAAATGCTGCGCTGCTTTTCGAAAATTTATATTATTCTCAAACGTTTTGATCACGTGACAACTCACGCATGCGTACAAATCAGTAGTATAATAAATGTTATCAAGAAATTATGTTAAAGCAAACCATAGATTATTATATTCTGCGAAGAGATAGTGGTAATGACATTTAAGGTACGAGTTAAACTTGCAATTTTTAAAAGCTAGTTTTTTTAATTAAATTTTCAAAAACTTGTATTTTTTTCTTACTTTTGTAAATTTTATTTTCCTAATTTGCATATTTTTCATTCATCAGTTGAAGTTTTATATGTAATAGATGGAATTTTATGCAATAGTTAATTATTTTAATTGATTATTAGTATTTTCCTTGTGTGATACTTTTCGTGTATGAGGTTATTTAATATATATATATATATATATATATATATATATATATATATATTATATATATTATATATATATATATATATATATATATTATATATATATATATATATATATATTACATTTTCTTTACTTATTCATATGGTAGTAATATTTCTGAGGAATACATATCTAATAATTATTAGAAAAGTGTGAAGCGTAAATTGTTCTGTGATGTTGATAAGAGTTGTAGTAAAAATCCATATAGTTTGGCTTTGAAATAGGTTATTTGAAATATGAAATGTTAAAATTAAAGATTGCATTCATGTATGCTATGCATCATTAGAACTATAAACGTAGTATTTATATTTTAAGCAACTTGATGGATGAAAATTCAGAAATCTTCGTTGTGTAAGATGAAACATATGATAATTTGGTTAATAATATGGATAGAATAACTCAGACTAGTCATGTATACTATGTATCATTAAACTATAAAGAGAGTATTTATGTTTTACGCAACTTGATGGATGATAATTCGGAAATCTTCGAAATGCAAAGTGAAACATAAGACAATTTGATTAATAATATCAGCAAAATAACCTAGACTAGGCCGAATTTCACCGAATCCTAAAGTATAGAATATGATTAAATAATGTTTTGTGTGTAAAAATTAAGTTCGAATGTGATAAATTATGGAAATTGGTTTGTAAACTGTTATTTTTTTGTGTACAATCACGAAAATATGTTTTTTAAATGTGAAATTTCCAGTTATTGATAAGATTATTTTTTTTCGCTTAATTATGAATATTTCTTGAGGTGTATGTCATCAAAGTGTTAAAATCTTACAAATCCGATGTAAATTTGTTAAAATTATGTAATGTTAACCCTCCGATTGTCTTGGAAAAGGGCAAAATTGTAATGTTGTTTTTTTGAATTTTGTTTTAAATGCTAAAAAAAATGATTCTTTGAACATTTAAAAAAAAACTTAATAACGAATATGAATGCAATCCTTGGGAGTATTAATCATTGTTCAATGTATTAAAAATACACTAAATCAATAGAATTATATTACTTTAAATATTGCTTGTATTGCAGTGAAACCTGGAGCTTAGTGAACGAATTAACACGGGCTGGTCAGTGAGGGTGTTAAAATATGTAGGAGCAAGAATCGAGTTTGATGTAGATAAGTATTGTTGTAAAGGTCAATTCGTTGTTGAATTTCAAGAAATTGTGTTAAAACAGGGTTTTCTATAAGGAGTTGATGTAATTTCAGTTACAGTTCTTGGAAAATTAATTCAAAAGTAGTTATCTGCTATTTTTTAAAAGGTAATAGTGAAAAGATCTAAGTAATATTTGCTCTTACGTGTGAAAATTTCAAATAGTTTGGTTTGAAATATAGACTATTTGAAATATAGACTATTTGAAATATGAAATGTTTGAAAATTAAAGTTTGTGTTCATGTATGCCCTGCATCATTAGAAAACTGTAACGATAACATTCATATTTGAAACAACTTGATGTGTGATCGTTCTGTGATTTAATAATTTTCTGATAAATGAAAAAAACAGCTTTTAAAATTATGTAATGGTAAAATATATAGGAGCAACAATCGAGTTTGATGTAGATAAGTATTGCAATAATTCAAAAATCTTCAATGCCCTTGTAGCGCAATTGGATAGCGCATATGGCTGTTAACCATGGGGTTGGCTGTTCGAATCCGTCCAAGGGCGAATTATTGTTATTATTATTATTTTATTTATTTTTTTTTTTACTTAGTAAGATTGGGGGTTTCAAAAATTCATTTGTTTTTTATTTTGAGGGAAAGTTATGCACTAAGCAATTATTTAATAACTTTTTAAAAAAAATTATGTTTAAGTTTTAATGTGCTGCTAATTCGTCTCGTTTCACCCAATGCTATAAAATTATAGGAGGTGGTCTTGTTTTTTAACTCATAGGATTGGTTTAAAAAGTGAAAATCGGTGAATTTCGTTAAATCTGAAAGTACTGGATTTGATTAAATAATGCTTTGTGTATAAAAATTAAGCTTAAATGTGGAAAAATTTAGTTAAAAGTAATAAAAATAAGGATATTAGTTTGTAAACTCGTATTTTTATGCACATTCATGAAAATATTTTTAAAATGTGAAATTTTCAGTTATTGGTTAGATTAAAATTAATTTATTTTGTTTAGTAATGAGTATTTCTTGAAGTGTGTCTCGTTGAAAGGTTAAAATTCTACATAGGTAGCATCTAAAAGGAGGATAAAATCTCAAACTAGTGTAAAAGTTAATCAAATTCGTTTAAATTTGTCTTTTATCATTAAAAAATAATATTTTCCTTAGTTATTTGTTCAATTATTAAAATTCCTTAAGGTAATGGTTTTCAAAAACTGAAATAAATGTTTAAATTTCCCTTTTAAGATAAAATCCTAGTATCTTCCCTCTTTTATGTTGATATTCTGATCTTTTTCCTTAAAAATTGATGTTTTCCATTGTTTTACTTAATTATTAATATTCATTAAGATGTTGTTCATTCAATATTCGGATATATGTTCAAGATCTCGAATGCGTCAATGATCAAATGAACTCATAAAACAATTTTATTCATTTACACTTTCCAACTAGTGTAAAAGTTAATCAAATTCATTTAAATTTGTCTTATTTCATTAAAATATAATATTTTCCTTTGTTATTTTTTCAATTATTAAAATTCATTAAAGTTATGGTTGTTAAAAACTAAAATAAATATTTATATCTCTCATGTAACAGTTGTAAAAAATTCTGTCTCTTTTTACCTAAAATTGATATTTTTCTTGAATGGAAACATTTTCTGTTATGCTTTGTAGTTTACCATGTGCAGTAAACACGAACTAAAAATTGGTTCGAATATGATGTCAGAGAAGGTTTGTGATCCTTTCCCAAGTTTGAAGAATGCTAGGGGTAGCGTGCAGTGAATGATATCTGAAATTATTTTCTTATACTAGCCCGAACGAAAAAATTCTGTTCAATCTGCTAAAATTAAGGAAATTAGATTGAATATATCTTGGGGTATAGTCATCTAACGAATTAAATATTACATAACTAACGTCTAAAAAAGGACGATAAAATCTCCAAGTAGTGTAAATGTTAACCGAATTTGTTTAAATGATTTTTTTTTCATAAAAAAGAAATATTTTCCTTTGTTCTGCTTAATTATTAATAATCATTAAGGTAATGATTGTTCAAAACTAAAATATAAGTTTATATCTTTCATTTAACAGTTGAGAAGAAGCATAAAAATTGATATTTTTTCTTGAATGTAAACATTTTTCCGATATGCTTTTGTGACGTCAAAACTATATTGATGTGTTCCCCCAAGCTTAGGGAATGTGAGCGGTTGGAAGGGAATGGAAATTGTTATTTGGTATTTATTGTCTTATGCCAGACTTGTTCAAAATATTCTGTTGAATCTTCTAAAAATTAAGGAAATTAGCTTGTAAACTCTTATTTTTATATGTACAATCATGAAAAAAATGTATATTTATATTTTAAATGATAAATTTCCAGTTATTGATTAAGCTGAAAATTGAATTTATTTTGATTAATTAATATATATCTTAGCACGTAGTTGTCTAAGGTTTTAAATCTTACATAACTAGTGTTTAAATGTCTGTTAAAATCTCAAACTAGTATAAAAGTTAATAAAATTCATCTTTTTATTCCATATTAACTTTTGTTATTTGTCCAGTTAATGAAAATTAATTAAGGTGAGGGTTGTTCTCAAACTGAAATGTATGTTTAAATTTCCATTTTAAGACGATATTCTCATTTTATGGTTGAAAAAAAATAAATAAATCTGCTTTTTCCATTAAAATTTATATTTTTTGTTATTTTGCATAATTAATAATACTCATTAAGGTATTGATAATTCAAAATTAAAAAATATGTTTAACTTTCTCCATTTAAGTTGATATTCTGATCTTGTAGTTGAAAATAATCTACAGAAATCGGCTTTTTTCCTTTAAAATTGTTATTTTTTCATTGTTTTGCTTAATTAATAATACTCATTAAGGTAAAGATTCTTCAAAATTCAAATGTACGCGTTTAAATTTCCCCATTTAAGAGTATATTCTGATCTTGTACTTGAAAAAATTCAGCTTTTTCAATTAAAATTAATATTTTTCATTGTTTTGCTTAATTAATAATTCTCATTAAGGTAAAGATTGTTAAAAATTCGAATATATGTTTAACTTTCTCCATTTAAGTCGATATTCTGAGCTTGCACTTGAATAAAATCTACAGATATCAGCTTTTTCCCTTAAAAATTGTTATTTTCCATTGTTTTGCATAATTAATAATACTCATTAAAGAAAAGATTGTTCAAAATTCAAATTACACAAGCACATAAAGCGCTGATCACTTCACCGTTTAAAATCATTTAAAAAAATAATTTCGAAAAACATCGTTTTATATAGTCCTAAAAATGGTCGTTTAGAGAGGTAATGTCCGTTTTAGGGAGGGAATGTCCGTTTTAGGGAGGGAATGTCCGTTTTAGGGAGGTAATGTTCTTTAAAGAGAGGTATGACTGTGTTGAGAGGTGATTGATGATATTTGAATATAGGGTCGTTCACCCTCTCGTGTCATAGCAGAAATTTATTTTTTCCCGCTAGGGGGCGGTGGCGGAGGGGGTATCAGAGGCGGTGTCGGAGGCTGCACAGGAGGGGGCGTCGGAGGGGTTGCGGTGTCGGAGGCGGGACGGGAGGAGGCACCAGAGGGTGCACGGTGCACCTGCGCACTCTCCTGAGCCCGCAGCCGCCTTTTCCTACTACTCTCGTTAAAATTAAGTATTGCCATTGAAAAATATGAAGTTTGGATTCGTTTTAATATGTAGATGGACCTCTAAGCAAATTTTACATACATCATTTAAAAGTAGACATTATTTCCAGTCGTTAGGTACCAATAACTTTCTTCTACGATAATGTTTTGAGGAGTTAGTAGGGGTGTTTACTTTTTTTTCACGACTTTGCATGTTACGTAATGTATCCAGCTTGTAGATATCATTACATATACAAAGTAATTAAATACACGCGTTGCCATTTGTTTTTGTCGACAGTGATAATACGCTAAGGAACCGATAAAATATATACACCATCCATAGATATGTTCTACATCTTTACTACAGCTGGCTGTCTACTTTTACTTTTTCGTTATCCTCTTTCGACCATCTCATGCATAAGTTGATTTACTTTCAACACATGTTGGAAAAAAAGTAACTGATTTGTTACATTTCCACTTTAAAATAAGAAATCTCATCATCTCTAAGTGCACCATCCCACTCTCCTTTTTTTGTTCTTTTCAGCTTTCTATTTTTGTTTAGTAGAACGGATTCTATTTGACGTAATAGTTCCTGAAAAAAAAAATATTTTGCAAAAGGTATTCTGCAAATTTCGAGCTAGTAAAAGCTCGGCGTAAATTATATTGTTAAAGTATTGGGGTACACTTTAACGCAATAATTTAACAATACTCCTACCTAAACGAAAATGTCACATATCATCTGAGGAAATACTACCATTGCTAACACACGTATATACAGAAATCTAATACCAAGCCATCTCTAACAGACAGAACAAATTTTTTACACCTAGAGGAATTGGTTTTGAAGGTATATATTGTGGGGAAATCACACTGCCAAAAAAGGGAATCATTTTCTAGCACAAATTTTGATGCCAAAGGATGTTTAGGTCGAGGTAAGCTTAAAAATTGTTCTCTTATTAAATCTAAAAATAGTGGTAGAATTACCGACAAAATACAGATAGTTCCTTAGTTTAAAAAATCCAGTCTGTCATTGTATCAACAAATTGCTGGATTGTTTTTCGTTCATTATAATTTGGCATGGTGGAGATTGATATACCCATGAGAATATGCCGGCCTATAAGCTTCATCATATCATAAGCTGTAGTATTTACTGACCTGTGCTCTAGATTTTGCAAGGAATTTAAATTTCTTTGTGTAGCTAGTTCCTCGGAAAGCTAAATATTCATAGCTGGTGGTTAAATTTTATTTTGAAGAAAATTATTAATTTTAACAGTTTTAGTCAATATTTTTTTTTACACTAAAAATATACAAATATTGAATTCCCATCATGTAGTTTAAAATGAATATATAAAATGAGAATGTACGTACATATGCATCAGTATTAACCCGAGTTTTCTCGCGCTGGGTACACTGTAAAAAAAAAAAAAGACATTTTTATAGTACAAAGTACTGCTCATCTCGCGCACAAACTCGATCACAGTGAATGTGCTGTATCTTTCTTTAGTTTCCTGACTGTATTAACAGGGAAAATACAGCAGTTGCGTAACATTAACAACAATTTTGACACCAGCAGTTTGTGCTGTAAAAAAAATGCGTCCAAATTGCCAGCACATTGTGCTGTTAATTTTACGCTACTACTGTATTTTCCATGTTAATATAGTCAGGAAACCAAAGAAAGATACAGCACATTCACTGTGATCGAGCTTGTTCTGGCAAATTTACAGTGTTTTTTTTTACAGTGTATGTCACACCCAGTGCTGCTTTTTTGCAGTTTTTCTCCCTAACCTTTCTTCAGAAATGAATGAGTCTTTGCGTAGCTGCCTCGAAGGTCATAATCTTAGATGTGGAAAAGCGGTTAAGTTATTCGAAATATAGATCTATCTTAATCGCCACATATCGGTATCTCTCACCCATCGCGGGCATTTCTGTAACAGCTCTGAGTACAGATAGACGCAGGAAATTTGCAGAATAAATGCAAATAACTTTTTTAATATATGTTTAAAACTATATTATCCCTTCCTTTTTCGTAGTGTTTTATGTTTTATGTCGATTTTATTGTAAAAATATCGGAAGAAACCGCCATGAGTATGATATACCCAGAGCTAGTAAAACCGGCAAGAAGTTTTTCTCTCGAGTTTATTCAATATAGATAGACGCAGCGAATGTACAAAATAATTGTAAGTAACATATTTAATACTGTTTAAAGCTCTATTAGACCTTCTTTTTTTTCTAGTGTTTTATGTTTTATATAGATTTTATTGTAAAAAATTGGAAGAAACCACCATGGGTATGACATACCCAGCGCGAGTAATCCCGTTCGTTTTTCTCGCGCGTGTAATGCCAAGTTAATAGAATTGGGATAAAAAAGGTAAATTTAAAATTTGGCTAAGGAAATAAAATTTTATTAATTATAATAATTTTATTATTATTATGTATTATTTACTTGAAAGAATAATTAATATATTACATAATATATTATATAATATATAAAGAATAATTAATATTAACAAATATTACAATTATATGAAAATATTTATCATTATTTATTTTGAATTGAAAAAATATATTATATATTTAGCTATGGTCTCCAATGTGTCTGTGTATTTTCAACAAAACTGCAGAATTTATTCAGCATCAAACAATATTTAATCAAACAAATACACAAACTTCACTTAATATAGCTTAAACTGCATAATCTGCTTTAAAAAATGCATACTTTAAGTTAATTAAAGATAGGAGGACTTTATTATTATTTCTAAACACGATAACAGTATTCCCTGAGTTTAAGCCTATTTATAGTCTTTGAAAACTGAGGTCCACGTGTGTCGACCTCAATAAAATGTTACTTTTAAAATAAAAAACTTCACAAAATAAACAAAAGGAAGTTATCTAGTGAATATTCATGATGTCTTTAACAATAAAAAAAGTTATGACATCTTAATTAAAATTTCCACATAGGTAAATATTACTTGCTTTTACGCATCTTAATTAAAATTTTCACATAGGTAAATATTACTTGCTTTTACGCAGTAGCTGAATTGACGAAATTTTTCAAAACCTCACTTGCAACCAACGATTTAGCCATGAAAATAAGTCAAATGTTAAAATCTGTTGGATTCATTTTGAAGTTTAAACTGTCATAAATGTGAATTGGTAATTAAAATTTAGATATTTGGCTTAGTTTTATTACAATGGGCTAAGATCCAAGGTCGACACATGTGGACCTCTGTAGCGAAGAGGTTACCAGTACTTTATTATAGAATTTGTACTTTATTATACCTTAAAGTAAATATATTATAAATTTTATCCCCCCCACCTTTTTTTTAATGTATAGTTATTTTACTAAACTACTTATTTAACTCTTATTTTGATTCCGTCTCAAATAATAAATTAAATTTATTTTCATCACTCATTTCATTTCGAAATCCATTCTCGCTGCGCGTTTTATTTCTCAAAAAAAGTAATTGATTATGTAGATCATGCTATTTTTTTTTTTTTATCTTGCATTGAAATATTTTACCCATTACTTGTACGCAGTTATTTCGGTTGATAGGCCGTTATTTCTCTTTTTCTTTATTTATTTATTGAGTGTGTTTCTAAAGCTGCACCTTTTTTCCATAACGTATTTTTCTTGTCGTAAATTTAGCTTGCAATATCTTTTATTTCTTAATTTCACGTGCCTTGGGTCGTCTCTGCGGCGCCTATTAACATGGGTTTGCCTTCCCCCATTCAATTGCAGCTTTGTGGTTTTTTTGGCACTTCATATTTTGCTGTTTATCCGTTGGCGTTAAAATTACATATGTTGCCCTTTTCCCCCTCCTCATTGATAATACATTAACGGTTTTTGAACACGTGTCTCATTTCAATTTAATTGTTGCCTACTGGCTTACTTATGTTGTAAATTACTGCTCGTCAATAGAACTCAACGCTCTAAAATGTGGTTATGACATCATTCTGTTACTGATCGTGCATCTGTGAGCATAAAAATGTAGTGTGTCCTTCTCCAGCACCGGCCGTTAGGCTGGCATCCTCGATATGTACGAACCTGGAAATAAAGCACCTTTTACTGGACTTTCTGAGTTTTCATCTATAAACTGGCTACATATTCTTTCTCACATTAAAAAGGTGAATATAATCCTGCTTCAAAAATCACCGATGCTACGTGAAATAATCATCTTAAAACAGTTTTCAGAGATATGGAGTTTTAGACGACAAAAGATATCACACAGCCCCCCCCCCCACCCCCCCCCCAAAAAAAAAAATGTGGAAATGTTTTATGTTAAATGTAAAAATAATCTTTGAGAGTTACCAACTTTTTTCCTATATTCCGTAACACGGGGACCCAGGTTTATCCCTTGTATTTGAAATATTTTAAAGTAAATCTTTCTATTAGAGCAGACATTAAGGTAACTAGAGCAGCTATAGTCCAATCGGATGCTGAGAATCATAACTGTGAAACTACAAAAGAAATTACTTTCAATTAATAACCGCAAATTCCTTGTTAAAGAATCATTTCTTATGTGCTCAACCGATGTAAGAAGTGCCAAATCTATGTCAGAAGTTTTTGACTTTGCCTGAGATGTGGAAAGACATGTCTCGTGATTTAGTGTGTGTGATTGCGGCGCGGATAACGGGGAATCCTATGATTTTGCATCAAGCATGCATTTTCTAAAAAAAACTATGTAAAGATTTTTTATTTTTTTTTCTTACTCAGTTTGACATTGATTATAGAAAAATGTGATTTTTAAACAAGAACTTATCTGGTTATGAACTACAGGCCAACTCTCATATGTCTTTTAGCAGACAATACGAATCTTACATGAATATTTATTTTTTATGAATTTTAATTTAAAATTTTGTATTTTTGCTAATTAAATTTTAAATATAACATTTTGATTTTGTCCCTCAAATTTTGGGAAAGTGACTAGCGACTTTTAACCATTTAAATTTACACGAGGTCTTAAAATGGAAAGACGAGCATATAAAAAGTTAAAAAAATAATACAACTGATATTTAACAATGCAATTTATTAGTATTTTTTTCTTCGGCAGTTATTTAACTTTATAAACCGTAATCAAAATAAAATGAAAGGAAATTAATTTTGTCATAGATAGGGGAACCAAATAACAAGGATCTATATGATTATGTTTCCTTTTCAAAACTGTGTCATTATGATATGCAACAGATTTTTAGTCTCAACACCTAAACAAAACATGTTTTTTTTTTTTTTTTTTTTTTTTTTTTTTTTTTTTTTTAAATCAGAATACTTATATTTAAATTTTAAACATCCTTCTCTTTCTATTTTCATGATTTTATTGAAGTAGCATCTTCTAAAACAGCAGTTATTAAAAATATATATTTTGATAAAATGAATATTTTCAGTTTATTGATTATATGAACAATGAAATGCCATCATATTGAAATTATGTATGAACTAGCATTTTAACTTTCAGAACACCAACTTTTTCGTCTGAAGTAGTAGAAACAATGGTATAATATATTATTTTTAATAATTATATTACGTAGTTCACTTACTTCGGAAAATTTTAAAATTGACGAGCTGTAATATATAAATAAAAATATATAATATTATTTATTGCAGTGTTATTGAATTCAGTATTAACATCAGTACATCTGAGTATTGCAACATTTTCCCCATGAGAATTACTCGCGTCTTTGATTCACTTCGGTTATATAATAAATTAATATAAACATAAAAAATTATGTTTTACTAATAACGTAAAAGCTAACGTCAATATGCTTATACCTTTTTCTAGAGTTCGAGGTCATAATGAGAGTGTACAACACTTGAGTTATCTGTAAACTTTTAAAAATAAAAGTTAAAGCTGTATCGGATATGATATATTGTTTTCACACTAACAATAACTGTTAAATAAAACTCTTAAACAATCCATAGTACGCAAAGCCTAAAATATGAAAATTGATTGTAAAAAATTCATGATTTTCTTCCATTTAGATATTTTTTTCCTAATATATAAAGCTCAATAGAAAGAAAAATATTATTAATCACTAGGTTGCAAAACAACTCAACTTAGGAAAAAAACAAGATTTTAGAATTGATCTTTGAAAGCAAACATAATCACTATAACAACTGTTTAAACTCAAAATTTAAAATATTAACTAATACTATACAAATACAGAAAGGCACATATTTCTTAATAATGCTGTTATCTTTCTTAAAGTTTGCGAAAAACTAATATAACATCCAGCGAGGCTTCAAAAATCTGTTTGAAGAATTTTTTTTTATTTTTAGAATCCTTTGAAATCAATAAATTTCTAATACTAAAAGAAGCATTTCTGCAACTTTCTGTTTTGTTGCCTTTATATTTCGAAAATATTTCCGAATTTCTTTTTACAGATAATTAATCTGTTTTTTGTCCACTAAATATCGTTTTTTCGGATACTGTCAATTCTCGATTAAACATTTTCAGCTGCGTGACAGAATTTATGAATGCATAATTAACAAAACACGTTAATGCTATTAATTTTAATGTCAATATTTATGTTAATAATTTATCAGGTTTATCGAAAATGGAAAATTTTAAGAATTTTAATAACACAATGAAAAAGAGTCAGATTTCGAAAACTGGTTAGTAACTGTAAGAATACACAGAAAATTACGGGCAACAAAATAAATTTCTGTTTCAGAAAGTTTTCTTTAAATATCGGATATCTAGTGCTTTAATTATAGAAATCGCTGTTTGGAATCGTTTGCAGCACGGAAGGATTTGCAGTGTACTCCTATTTTCATAAATCTTAAAAAATAAAAAGCTAGATTAAAATACATTTGTCGTTTTCGCAGTGTATGTAATCATTTTCAGTATACTCGTAGTGAGTTTATTGATTTTGAATATCAATTGAGGTTTCAGCATTAAGGAAATCAACAAGGCAGGTATTAAGTAAAAGAGACATTGTGATACATTGGGGCTTTTTATATAATGAGTTACTGCAACGCAAAAATTTATTTTTATAGAAATATTTTCATAATATGTCAAAGAGACACTTTGGAATAATGGTAATTAATGAAGAAAAAAATGCTTTTTCCCCCATGCGAAATCTATATATAGTTACAACTAAAACGATAGTAAAATAAAATGATTGTTTTTCAGAAAGTTTGATTTTTTTTTAAATATTTAAAGCATTGATTTTATTAAGTTAAGTCTTATAAAATTTCTCAAAACCATTTCAAATATTTACTGAAGAATAAAAATTCAAATATTTTATGTTGTTTACGAGGTTATTTTCAAGCTGATTATAAAAAAACATTACGTACATTAAACTGTATTGTATAATTAGATTTAATTCTTTCGTTTCCATTTTTATCGAGTTTAGTTCTTAATTACATTGGTAATACGATTAATAAGTTCTTAACTTGTCACATAATTAAATCTTCATATGTGTTTCTTCATGCAAATTATCTGATTAAGATTAAAAATCGTTTTTCTAATATTGTGGTATAAGAAATTTTGCACCACGAAAGCTAATCAACCATATAAACTCTTCTAGAACAGAATCCACACAAAAAAATATAATTAAGTAAATTAAATAAAAGTGTCGACAAAGAGCATGGATTCATTGTAGCGTTTGATTTACAAGGGAAATAAAATAAATAATTCGCATTACTCCCTATCTATCTATCTAATGAGATTTTGGGTAATGAGATTTAAAAGTAATGACACAGTCATTGACCTAAATAGAATAAATAATTAAGGAGTTTCTATGAATAAAAAACGATTTTTTTAATTTGTATAATGTAATATATCGAAGTAACTTTATCAATATGAGGGAAAAGCTTTATTGGGAAATAATATATTTATTCACACTAGAAACACAGTAAATAATAAATACTTTTAATAAATTATTGTCTGATATTTTAATTTTATTCAGTTTGCATTTAAAAGTTGATACTTATAAAGAATTATTTTATTTTAAAAAGTACAAATATTTTGATAGTGTATAAATAATTGCATTTACAATTTTCTTCTGATACATTTTTTAAATAATTTATAATATCACAGTAATAATATAATTTCTTGCCTGTTTTTATAACAGTATGATAGTTTTAGGATTAAAGCTAACAAGCTAATTGTAGGATCATTGTAATCGTATTTAATCATATGTAAATGTAAGCTAGTTCTACATACAAAATTATTGTAAAAAGTTTATAAATGAATAATATATTACTGGATAAAATTTTTTTATCTTATTTAAAGCGTTGAATCATTCTTTCATTTTATAAATAAGGTGGGGTGTAAGTTTTTCTAAATGTTTTATCATTTTATATCATATATATATATATATATATATATATATATATATATATATATATATATATACCAATTATGCATAAATTATTGAATAGTGCATCTTAGCAGATACGGAAGAAATGTTACTGTTAAAAATATTAATATGTTAAATTTGAAACATATATATTTAAAGCATTTTAATGAAAAATTACAAAACTGAAGAATAAATTGTAGTATGGTAGTTAATAGCGTGAAGTTAAAGATATAGTTTTAAAAATAGTTTAATTTTTTTTTCTTCTCTTTTAAAACTTTATCCCAATTACTGACGACATATTCGTATAATTCGAATAATGCGATATCTCCCTTTTACATAAATCATAATATTTATAATAATTACTGTACTAAACACATAATTAACATTTCCATGGGCAGACACAAAGAAAACATCTTTTACTTTTAGTCGGAAAAAAGTATTTAAAATATTCTATAAGGGAAAAAAAATATTTTCTTAAAAATTAACGGTATAGAAAAACAGTAATTGGAGCTGTGTGCAATGTATGGTGGTATAATGCTACTTTAAATAATGATAGAAAAAGGCTCAGAAGTGCATTTGAAAATTTATACAGTGTAGAATTTAAAAAACGAATGTGTGCTAAAGATTATATACATGACTATGAATGCTAATTGAGTGAATTTTTCTCAAATATTCTTATGAAATAAACACTTTTTATTTCACTATATAATAAAAAAACTACATTTTTTAGCTGTTTGTTTAGAAATATTAAGCTCTTTTTTTTGTGAATAATTTTAAGCAATGATTTTTTTTTTCGTTTTATATTAGGTAGAATGAAAAATATTTATGCAACTTTCATTAAGTACAAATTTTGAAAGCATTTGTGAAAACGTTTTTATTACTATTTCTAAGTATTATTTAATTATTTCAGCAACAAAAAAAAATTCTTAAAGTTTTATGCATTTATAAACGAAAACCAATTATGAGAACGTTGTGCAAGTAGACATGAGAGCTTAGTTTAACGTGATTGTAAACACTTCTGCTAAATCTAAATAACTCAATTGAAATAGTTATTTTTAACACTTTCCAATAAAGTGGAATAAACGGCATAATCTGTATTTAGAAAGACACAATTTATACATATTCAGCAAAAGTATTCTAGATTCAATTATGCTAAGAGAAGACATAAATATATCACTCATTTAGTTTTTTTATCGATGCTGTTGCGAAAGCTAGTTGGATTTATTGCTAAGGAAAAAAAATAATTTTGTTACTAATGTTTTATTTATCCTCATTATTAAGTATTATATGGAAAGGTATCTACCACTGGATTTAGCTAATGTAATAATTTTAAATGGTAAAATTTTGACTGTCATTGTTAAAAACCTTTAAAAATTAATATTCATTAATGTTTGGCTAAATTAATTTTTTTTAAAGAGCATTTTTTAAAATTGTAAATGCATGTGAATAAATAACTCATGCGCTATTTTATAAAATTTGATAAATAAAGCTTACTTATTATTATTATGATTAAATATATTATGGGATTCGTTGTTTTCTATTAAAATTTTTGTTTACACTATGATTAATAAGAACGTTATTTATATATCGATTATAAAATATGTTTGTGATGGATTTCTTAAATTCTATATAGTCCTATACAGTAAATAGTACAAAATAACATTTTATGTAAATATATTACCTTGCTATTATGGTGTTGCATTTATAGGACCATTACGATTATACAAACTATCATTTTTGCAATTATTTCATATGAAAAAGTAATAGCATATACGAGGGTAACTCTGAAATTTTTGAGGTACTAAAATTTTGACACTAAATAGTACAAGTTAAACTTACCAACTCTTAGATGTCTTCAAAGTAGTTACTTCCAAGATCAAGGAACTTTTGTAGGCGACTTTTCCAAAGATTAAATGCCTCAAGTCATTCATTTCTTGGAATAGATGAAATATATTATTCTATATCCCCCACAGTCTCATCTTCGGAATGAAAACGACGTCCATGTAATTTTTTCAGATTAAAAAATTGCCAAAAGTTAGAAATAGTAAGATCAGGAGTAAAGGGTGTATATTATTTCATTTTGATGTTTCTTTTCAAGAGATTCGACTGTAAATTTTGCTGAATAAGAAGCTGCATTGTCATTGTGAAGTTTGATTCTACTAATATATACCTATTGTAGAATTTCTGGAAAATACGTAGTTGTATATCAATTGGCTGCAACTGTCTTCTGTTCCTATAGCTTACCAGACCAGTACTTCTCATGAACACGGGATACATCACTTTTTTCATTGCGCGTTGTCTTTTCACCATTGTTGGTTTGAGATCATCTTCAAAGACCTATACATTACTTTCTTAACGTGCTGAAACATCAAATAAAGGCATATACTTCTCATCACCAGTTATGATTTCATAAATAATTCGGTGGCATTAATAAATCTTTAAATAATTTTAAGGTTTCTTTATTGATTCTCACACGCTCCACTTTATGGTGTTTTGCTAAATTATGGGGGACCCAACGGCAAAATATTTTTGTTCTTATGCAGATCTCCATGAATAATTGTATGTTTAATTGCAGACCCAATGTTAAGTTCCTTCTATATCATGTGTTAGGTACAGCGATTGCCATCGATTAAGATTTTTCGTACGCCGACACATTCTATGAGTCTACAGCTGACAACGGTCTTACTGAGTGTTCTTCATCCAAAAGAGAATTTCGATCTCTTCTGCATTCCATAAACCATCTGAATACAGTGGGACGAGATAGAGCTTTATTTCCATATGCGAATTGTAGACGTTGGATGTATTCGTCTGAAATTAGCCACACTTGAATATCGTAGAAAATGATAGCTCGATAATGCTCTCGCGTCTACATCATTTTTACTTCTGTGAAAATTTATTCTACGATAGATAAATTGCAATTGTTGCGACAAATTATCGTATGCGGACACAAAATAAATTTCAGATTTACATATCCGATATATATATATATATGTGTGTGTGTGTGTGTGTTATATTACAGCGCTCCATCTTTATCTTGTCGACTAAATGTTGCATTAATAGCAACATTGGATTATTTCTATAGTTGAAAAATGAATTTACTGGCTGTCTCGATAGCATTAGTGAATCACATCCAGCAGTAATAGCGTAATATAAGTTGACAGAACAGGTAATTCGATCCTGTTGTATTAGTATAATGAAGATTGTATGATGATTGGAAGCTGTAGCAGTCGACGAATGAAGGCTATGGAATACATTTTTCCGTGAAAATTTCCCCAGAGATAATTGAGACAAAACATAATATCAGCTCAGCAATTTATTAAAACAGCTTTCGGCGGCGTAGTTTCCCCCAAGAATATTAACCATCTCTCCATAGTAGTAATTAGGGCTAAACGAAGTTGTAGATAATCGAATAAATGGACGGTGACCAGAGGGTAATATGAAAAATAGAAAATACGACTCAAATCTTTTGAAACACAGCGAGCATCGGCTTTTTGTTCGTCAAGTGTAGGAATACAAATATGACGCAGATCGCGCTCTCAATCAAAGAATAATTAAGAAAACCACGCCATGGAAAGAGTACGGACAGAGCGAGCTGATGAATTTGAAGGGGAAAGGGATAAACTTGGAAATGTGCGGGAAAGTAAAATTCGGAAGAGAAAATAAAATGGTTGTTAAAAGAACATTCTAGAAAGAAAAAAGCGCGGAAATGGAACATTTAATTTAAAAATGCTAAACGCGTAATATTTAAGTAATTTAGATAAGTGCGACATTAAATTAAAGGATATTTAACAGAGTTAACGATAGAGATTATTTAATAATAAGGATTTAGTGAATATAAAGTAGTAATTTAGAATAAGATAAGGAAATCGCGGAATTAGATCTAATAATGTAACACACACATATATATATATATATATATATATATTGGCGCATACTGTCTGCCTTGTCACAAAAACTTTAGCCCTTATATATAGCCTCGAGTTTAAAGCAGAAAATGTTTTAATGTTTATATTTTAAACATCTATTAATATTTATATACGGAATATTTTCCTATTTGGACTCGTTTATTCAATAAGCAACAGAAAAACGATTTTCTAAATTGTTTATATGTGTTTAAAAAACTATATAATATGAGTTAAAACTTGAATGTCTTATTTAAAATATCGTAAAAAATAAGATAGTGTCTACAAAAATGATTTGAAAAAACTAATACTGAATGTCTTAAATAAATTTTATGTAAATCACGAGAAATTATGTGAGTGATACGAGTACGGTTTTCTCGTAATATGTTACGCATACATATAAAGAGATAAAGAGTTGATCTATAGACTACACTACATTTTAGATTAATTTTCTATGTTATTAAGTTCGCAAGTCCCTCAAAACATGTGTTCAGAAGGCATTCACGACTGAGTTTTTTTTTCGGATTTTAAAGACGACGTAATTGTGAATTCCATTTCTTTTTCATAAATTTAATGATAATCATGATATAGCTGCATAAAACATTTCGCAAACTTGGGCATTATTCTTAGAATTACTATGGTCTGAAATTTCGTACGAGGTTGTTTAACCTAGAAAATCTTTTATGAAAAAGGGGAGATTACTTCTTAAATTATGAATATACAGGCTTGAAAAATCATGCTCATTTTTATAGAAAACATATGAACGCCGGGAAAATGATATTTTTAAAGCATATTCAAATAAGAAATTTCATTTTTTAAATATGATTTATAATGAATAAAGGTACAATAAAGAAAATAATATTCGATGTATAAGTTAATAATATATATTTTAATTTACACTTTCAAATGTAATATGAAATGAAAAAAAATATTCAAATGAATGATTTATTAATTGAATTTTTATAACATATTTTAGATTTTCAATAAAATGGTAGAAGTATATCTGCTCCTTAATTTGTGCGAGAGAAAAATATTAAAAAATTATGAAATATGTGAAAGATTAATCTATTTTATAATGATACCATTATTTATTTTCAAGTGTTTTGGACATTAAAGAGAAAAAGGAAATTACACAGCTACAAAAATATTCCATTTTTATCTTAGGATATAATACTTCTGATTTGCTATTTACTACTTCATAAAGTTTCCCAATATATTTTTTTGCTATTGTTGTTGTTTCTCATTTGATTATTAAATTTAATTGGTGTTGAAATTTTTGTTTAATATTCTCTTTAAATGATACATCAATAAAAATGATATTTTAGAAACGTACAATTTTATAAGATAATTAACTATAGCTCCAAATTTCAATATTTTTACATAAATTAGGATTTACAGAATTTCGTTTAGAAATACCATTAAGCAAAACCACATTGTATTTATGAATAAATTACGTTTTCTCAATATGTATGAGGCGATTGATAGAAAATCATTTGTATTTAAATATACAGTTAAATATGTAATTATGTTATGAGAATGAAAAAAAAAAGAAATAATGTGCTAAATGCAGGATAAAATTTCGATAACATTAGCCATTTAAACCTACAGCAAAAAATTCAATAAAGAGGATTATGACTGTATCTCCTAATTACTGCAGCTGCAGAAAGGTGAAGTACCTCATTTTTAAGTGGAATATAAATTTTAAAAACTAATATGGGGTTCAGATAACAAATGTTTGTACTTTGTTTTCAAAATAGCACCTCCCCCCCCCCCACCCTAAAAACAATATATATTACAAATAGCTATGTTATATCTGCTCTAAAATCCTAAATGAATTCCATAATTGGATTTTTAAGTCGATTTATGCTTTAATATCTGATGTCTAAATTTTAAAAATGTTGGATCAAAACAATATTTAAAGAAATTTCAAACTCTCAAGACGTACTGGGTAAACGATAATTCTAAATAAGAATCAATTGTTTACTAAGAAGTATTATGTAGATAGGAATGAAATCGTTTAACCTATTTTTAAAGAAAGGATCGAATGATAAAATGATTCACGAAAATCAGTTATTTTACTCGTTCTATATCACTTATCCTAACTCATATCCAAAATATGCATATTTAAAAATTGAAACTTAACATAAACATTTTTGTTAATCCCGAAATGATGCTCAAAAAAGCAATAGTGTGAAATAATAAATGTCCAAACAATACTAATATTTTGAAAAATATTTCATGTTTTAAAAAGTTTTAAAATTTAAATAGTTTTATTCAGTTTTTAATTAAATTAATATTGTGAAAGAGATATGTTTAAATTTGTAGAAAAGCTTACTCACATCAGCAATAATGCAGAATATATTTAAAAAGACACGTATTTTATTTAAATGATCGATCTTTTATTCTGAGGGAAATTTAATAATAAAAACTTTAGGCTGCTTAAAACATTCTATTGAATAATTTTGTTTAACTTAATAATAAATAACGTTCTTTTATTTCGGCACAACTGCTGATTGCTTTAAATCTCTAAATAATATAAAAAAAAGTTGCCGTAAAATAATACTCAGACAATCAGAAAATCCACATCGTATAAAATCTTTTTAGGTGGATTTAAAACAATTCTTATGACAGACTTACTTGTATCAGAAACGCTTTCTTCTTTTAGAAGCCTGGATTCAACAAAATTTTGGAGCTTTCAATTACTTTCAACGATATAGGAAAGGTTATTTTTCGCGATCGAGGCTAAAATAAAATCATTCGAGGAGTTTGTGTGTGTGTGGGGGGGGGGGGGGGGGAGGGGGGGGTACTTTATCTCCAGTAAAATTTTCTTAAAAATAATTTTTGATATTAGAGATGAAGGAAGTCTGATTTAGCCTCGTTTGGAAGCCTTATAAAAGCACATATAGGATGCATTGAAACCCGCTCTTCTACCTGGAAAGATGTTTTCTATGTGGAGTAATTCAGCATGTATCTAAATTATTACTACCATTTCAGCTATAATTAAATCCAGCAATTGAAAGTTGCTGTTTTTTGGTAGATTTCGTAAGGAACACTACCTATTACATTCTACCCTAGACTTTCTGAAACATTTTTGCAGATCTACGCCGATTATGACCTTTAGAACACAATACCACTCCTGTTGAAAATTTTATATGCATACATATAGAGAAATCTATCTATGTATCTACATTATATATCACGTTTTTATAAACACAGTAGCTTCAACAATTCTGCAGAAATGTCTTCCAAACTGACACATAAAATCAAGGGGCAGAAAATTTCGGTTATATTCGTTACTCCGTAAAATCAGGCGAAGAGAGTGGAGGTTTTCTTTTAAACAGACAAAATACCATAAATTCTTAATTATTATACATATCGAATCAATTTATAATTATTATTACTTCTAGGAAAAGGGCCAAAAATATACAGTGGCGGTCAAAATTTTCCGGCCAGTTAGTTTCTTTGATTTGTTTGACAGAACGTTTCAGTGAAGAAGAAGCACGATTACGCCAAAAGTTAGGAATAAGCAAAGTACCTCTGACCACGTGATCATTTTGATTGGATACTGAAGATACTTGATGCAAAGGGGAAGAATTCGAAATTCGCGCGTGCAAAAGTTTCCGGCCATTTGTCATCCGTTAGTTTTTGATATCGGTAAAGTGTTTTTTTTGGCCGTGTTTGTTAATTAATCAATGTGAATAACGTATTTGAAATTCAAAAATGAAAAGTTGAACAATTTATTGTTCCTAAACGAGTGACTTATTTGTCGCTAAAGGGAAAATCCTCTCGTGAGATTTCGGCGAAATTGTCGATCGGAAAATTTGCTGTGGAGCATTTAAAAAATATATAAAGATGGTCATGGCTTTCGGAACTTGCCACGGTCCGAGGGACCCCGGAAAAAGACTATTGTTGCGGACAGAATTATCAGGAGAAAAGCAGTTGATGACCAGCATAAAAATGCCGCTGCAATTCCCCGTGATTTAGCGTGTTAAAATATTGCTGAAATAAGTCGGTTTACTGTGTCAAGACGCTTATGTGACGTAGGACTTTACGGAACAGTCGGTGTCAAAAAACCTTCCATAATTAAAAAAAATCAGAGGGCCCGACTGGCATTTGGCAAGGAATACAAAATCTTGTCAACTGAAAACTGGAAAACAGTACTATTTTCCGATGAATCGACAATCAATATTTTTGGTAGTGATAACAGACACAATAACCGACGACCTAAAAACAAAAGATAAGATTCGAGATATGTTATTCCTACAATGAAGCATGGCGGAGGACACGTAATGCTGTGGAGAGCATTTTCTGCAAAATGTTCCTGCCCGTTATTTGAAATCCACGGCAAGATGAATAGTGCAATGCATAAGGATATCTTGCAAGATCATTCGCTGCCTTATTGGAGGAAAAATTGAGGTCGCAACTATTTGTTTCATCCTCATAACGATCAAAAGCATACATGCAAGCTCGTCAAGCAGTGGCTTTCGCACAAAAAATTCCTCTTTAGAAACGGACAGCCCAATCATACGATTTGAATCGTGTAGAAAATCTTCGAAACTAACTTGGAAACGTGTGTGGAATTATAAATATTCCAATTCAGCAGCATTTTCACAAAAATTGCAAGAACCATGGAAAAAACTTAACATTGACGTTCTACAACCGTTCGTTGAATCGTTGCCACGTTACTGCGCCGCAGTACTTATTGCTAAATGTATGAATACAAAATACTAATTGTAAATGTTGTTGATCACTGTTATTTTCTGTTATAACACCATTTTTTTCCAAACTTGCCAAGGTGGCCGGAAACTTTTGAGAACATGCGTTTACTTTTTGCAATTAATTTTGTCAATTAAATTTATTAATATTTATTTTTTATTCCATAAATAAGTTCCTTTCTATCATGTCAATAAAGTGTACAAGTATCACTTTGAGATTCCTCTTCATATGGGTATACTTACAAATTAACCAAAAATTTTACGCTGGCCGGAAACTTTTGACCGCCACTGTGTATACGACAGATTTTTGATATCATTAAAAATGGTCTCAAGGGGCACAAAAATTGGGTTTTAAGAAGAGAAAAATTCATATCTTCAATTTTTAAGATATCAGAAATACTTAAAATTTTTATAAATAATCTTAATATTATCTACAACTTTTATATTGACAATTTTTGGATAGGACCAATTCTTACAGGAAAAAAAAGTAAAAAAATTAAAATTAAAATAAATAAACAAATAAATAATAAAAAAAAGCAGGGTGTGTGTGTGTGGGGGGGGGGGGTAAGGAGAAAATAACTTCATCAACTCATAACTTCATCAACTTCATAACTTCATCAACTCACAAGATAAGAAATCCGCTTAAATTTATTGTAAATCTTCTTGTAAAAATTTTATATTGACTACTTACAAGTTTTTGATAGGACCACAATTTGCAGCAATAAATAAATAAATTAAAATAATAATAATAATTAAAGAACTTGAGGTGCTGATTGTAGGCGAAAGAAAAATCACATTAACATGATCCTGATAAAACCCTTACAGAAAAATTAAATCTTGTTTTAATATTTTTTTGGTGAAATTGGTATTTATCTTCGAACTCTACATGTGCCTGTAGACCAAGCCGGTAGTGATTTTTATCCATATAAAATGCTGTTTAGTTGTTTATTGTTAATTGGCCACGATTTATTTTGTCATAAGAAAATATTTACTTAAGAAACGTGGTTTTAACTAACATTTATCAAATGGTAACACCCATGAAATTTTTACACATTGACTTTCTTGAAAGGTAAATACAGAACAAATAAACTAAATATTAATTTCTTGTTTTTTACAGAATCAGGTTTGTTTATACAATATGTAAGTTCTTTATATACTCAATGCAAAATCGTAAATAATTAAATAATTTTATCGATTTGACCGTAAAAATAAAATGCAGTAAAAAATATTCTTATTAATTAAAATATTTTCAAAATAAATATCACTAAAATAATCACTACTACCTATCAAATGTATACATATATAAATCCATTTATATCTATATCTCTTATTAATGTATTTTTTGTTTTGTTTTTTATTGTACTACACGTCTGGAAATATCTCAGGTAGTTGAAAATTTTCTAATTGGTTAAAAAAAATTCCCATGCCGAGAATCGCACTCAAAATCTTTGGCTTGAATTTCGAACGCTCTCCCAATTGATCTGGATAAACTTCTGGTCGACACAATTCACTCAGATATCCTTTTAGCAATAGCATGTGTTCTAACATGGAGACAGCTTAACAGGATTAGCAGCAAGTTTAAAAAAGGTCCTTTTAAAGATGGAAACGTAAATACACTTTAATACTATATGGCTAATAGTCGCAGGAATCTTTCTTATTTTAAACATTTTGTCAAATTTGAAATTTTATTTGCTGAAATTTTATTGATCTTGGTTTAGAGGCATGAAACCAATAGAGTGGCAATGTGTCCAAGCCTGGATTTGAACCAAAATCACTGACACTACGCAAAAACATTAAACAGCTGAGGTTTATGGACTAGATCCAGTTTAGTAATTTACATAAACACTGAACGCTGATAAAAGAGAGATGAAAATTCAATGGAAAGTTAAAAAGAGTTGATAAAAGTTCAATAAAAGGGTATTTATCGTGTTTCCACGTATAACTTTTTAGCGGACGCTTCGATTTCTATAATTGTTTTTTCTGATTAAATACTTTAATTCTGATGGTTCTTCCAAGAATGATTCAAGCATCATTAAAAAATAACAGTAAAAAATTAAAAATTTTAGATTACAATTTACGGCAAAATTTCTACATTTAAGTACTACTGAAATTCAGCTCACTCTATTTTCGACATATTTCCAAATAATAAAGAGAATCAACTAGCATTTTCACTTACGTTGCCTTATATAGTTGATAACTAAGTTATTTAAATGTGATTTTGTTGTTGTTTGCACATGTGCGGTTTAAAACTATTTAAATGAAATGCTTCTAGTTCATTAAATATTTATTATTTTTACATATTATTTGCAGTATGTTGACTCTACGTTTGTTAAAAGTGGAGTTAATTTTTTAAAAGCCTTGCATATTATTAAAATAAAATTCCGAAATTTATAGAAGTGATTGAAATAATTCTTTTATCCTATTGAATATGCGTGCTATTTTTACGCAACTAAATGCAAATGGTGTACAAGACTCGAATAGTCCTCTGGTATAGCTACAAATCATTACAAGCATTTTATTTTACAGAATGGTCATAAATATTATTCTTTCATAGATATTTTTTGGTCCCTTAATTGTACTCGTGACAAAACATTCACTGTAATGTGTGATAGCATACATGTTCTTTGTGTTACTTTAGACATAGAAGGTTTTGTCAGGTTTGTCTTCAGTTATTCCACAAAATCTCTAAAAACGGAAGTGTCCTTTGTGAATTTTTCCAACTAAGAGAAATAGCGCCTAAGCAGAGAATCAATTGTTTTGGTGCAGTGAATTGTGTCAGCCAATTTCGGTCGCAGTAACTAAATTAGAATTTCACTGGCAATTTAAGGCAAATGATTTATGTTCGATTTCCGGCCTGGATACTTTTCACTCAGTAATAATATTTCAACTTGTATGAAAACTTTGATATTCACTATTATCTTATTAAATATTAAAGTAAAAAACATACCTAGCAATAATATTCTCTTATATATCGTCACCTCAGAGCTATAGTTGAACCATCTAGTAGTAATAAACAAGTAAGAAATTGCTCGTCAAACGTGGCAAATGAGGTGCGTTCGTACTATAACTAGTTTATAAATATTTTTTGCACCCCATATTGTACTGATACTGAATTTATTATTTTTTTGCACTTCATAAGTGCATAGTCTGTAACATCATTAAAATGCACTTGCAATAATTTTTCTCCCATCTCCCGTAATGTAACGGAAAACTTTTGACTGTCCCTGTAATTAAACTATTCTTACAATTTTCATAAAATCTGAAATGGCTCTACAAAATTTTGCAACAATTATATATTTAAAATTTCAGACCATTCGGGAAACTGCAACATCATTAAAATGCACTTACAATAATTTTTTCCCATTGGCCGTAATGTAAAGAAAATTTTTGAATGTCCCTGTAATTAAACTATTCATCCGATTTTAATAAAATTTGAAATGGTTCGACAAAATTTTGCAACACTCATGTATTTAAAATTTCAGACCATTCGGTTGGGTAGTTTTTGCTCTGTTATATGCGGACTTTCGGACAGACGGACTGAACGGCGACTATAGGTGCTATGTATTTATATAATTACGAATGCACCTAAAAATGAGATGGGTGACTTACTGCTATGAATAATTGTGTTTGCAACTAGTAATCAACTTCTGAAAGACAAAGTTATGTTTAATGCTATATCTCTGAGATGTGTTTTATAAAAATTCCCTACGGTTCCACTAGATGCAGACAGAGTTTTTTATAGCACTAACAAGGGCACCACCAAACATGATGCGCACAGATTTTGATAATTTCAAAGTATGTTATAGGGGTCATACCACTAATTATTCTGTTGAAAGGATTTCTTCAAATGGGCCTTAGTTTTTGAGAAATTTAAGGTTAAAGTTCAGCGTATGTTTTAAATACGACATTAGTGTCACATTCTGATTGTGAATTCGTGGTGTAGTGGTAGCGTGCGAGCTTACGGACCAAGACATTGCGGGTTCGATTCCACTTCGAGCCATTTTTTTTTCTTTTTTACTTATTTTTATATTTTTTATACGTTAAAAATTTTAAGCAGAATTGGGCATTCTACAGCTTTGAACTTTGATATTTTCTTAATAAATTACATTTACATTTTCGAATTTTTCATGGCAATTTATTTTTCTCTTCAAATTTTAAACCAATATTTATATTTACAAAACTCCAAAATTAATTTATGCCTAAAACTTTTTTTTAAATTAATTATTATCTACATTTTTTATTTTAAGCAAAATTCTGAAATAATGATTTTTCTTTTTTCTATCTTTTTTTACTTATTGGAATTTTAAAGGAAAATTTATCCTTTTTTTGTATAAATTATACAAAATAATTTTCCGGTACAATTTCTCAAACGTATTTAGGATTAGATAATTCAAATAACGCATATCTTCGAAAGAGTAATAAAATATTAAAGCAGTAATGCTTAAATACAAGTTTTTTACCAGATGTACAAATTTTTAATACTCTGTAAAATACATTTAACTTTAAAGTTCAACCTCAACATCATTTTTCGTTTGCACAAATAAAAAATTACCTTTAAAAATATTTTTTTATTATAGCAAATAAAAACACTTTCTACGTGATTCATAAAAATTCAACTGGATTGCAAAAATCGTCTGTTAATGAGATAAAATTTACTATACACATATATATATACCGGGTGTCCCAAAAAGGACTGACTGATTTTAAAATTCAATAACTTGCAAACGGTGACAGATATTAAAAAAATTCTTGCAGGAGGGTTATGCATAAGGTCAAAAGTTTTATTACAGTGATTTTCAATTTTAGTTCGATTTACAAACAATAGATGGCGCTGTAAGCAATAGTCGCTAAATACAGGCTCGATTTTTGGTCCTTTATCTTGTTCCATGCAGAAAAAGGAGATGGAAATGTATTATCCGGGCCACGAAGTACCAAAAATTGAGCCTGTATTTAGCGACTATTGCTTACAGCGCCATCTATTGTTTGTAAATCAAACTAAAATTGAAAATCACTGTAATAAAACTTTTGACCTTATGCATAACCCTCCTGCAAGAATTTTTTTAATATCTGTCACCGTTTGCAAGTTATTGAATTTTAAAATCAGTCAGTCCTTTTTGGGACACCCGGTATATTTATATACTTTTTAATCGTCTGCTTTGCTTTTCTCGTTAATATTGGAATAAATAAAAATGTCTTTTATTGATCTCTTTTTGCTTCTTTTACAGATAATTAGAAGATTTGAAATATTGTTATATATAGGGAAAATTTCGGTATGAAGAATTAAAAGAAGACTACAGATTCTGACAGATTGAATGCTAAAGATTGTGTTATGGAATGAACCAGCGCTGATGCACAAAAATTCTCGTTTGGAAGTGAAACAAAAAGGCCGAATTATAAATGCATTAAAATATTGCGAGATGTATTTACAAAATGATGATCTGTTTAAAAGTTCTCCACCAGATGAAATATCCGGTGCTTCGAAGCACCGTTATTTCCTATAATTGTTTGACGTTTGTTTTGCTAGGTCTATTGCTATGCCTGAAGAATTTCATGGTGCAATTTTAGAAATATTAGAAGATCGACAAATTATTGAGGCCGAGGAATTGATATTGATGAAGAAGATGAATTTAATGAATTTACGAAGTTATGATTTTTTACTTTAGCAATATATATATATATATATATTCGTTATATTTCATTGTTAAAAAAAAATCGAAATCAAACAATTGAATTTCAAATATTTTTTATAGTATCCGGGATTTCATGAAGATCGTGAGAATTTTGTACCTGAAGAATTTGCACCTGAACCACGCTATTACATTCCATTGCGGTACAAAATGAATGTTGTTACATTAGCTGAAGCCTGTAATAAATAAGTAAAAAAGTAAAATAAAGTAAATAATAAAAATGAAAAAAAGTACCCCAGGGTGGTTTCGAACCCGCAATATCCTGGTCTGTAAGCTCGCACGCTACCGCTGAGCCACGAATTCACGTACAGAAAGTCATACTAATGGGTATTTAAAATATACGCTGAACTTTAACCCCCCAATTTTTCAAAAACTAAGGCCCATTTGAAGAAATCATTTCATCAGAATAATTAGTGGTATGACCCCTACAACATACTTTGAAATCATCAAAATCTGTGTGCATCATGTTTGGTGGTGCCCTTGTAAGTCAGATATCTCATTTTTGATCATTACTAGGTTTCCTACTGTTGCTGTGATTGGACGATATGTCAATATGCAAAACAAAGCGCATTTATTTTGTATTTCTTTTTGTGTACAAATGAAAACATATGATGAATCTAATACAGTTTCGTGGAAATGTACAAATTTGCATTTCGTACGAAGTTGTTGTAAACACAGAAAAAATACGTCATTAAAAGATTTTTTTTTCTTTTTTTAAACATAAGACAGAAAAGCACCGGCGCTTTTTGACGAAAATAAACCTGGTTATCAAAAATTTGGAAAACCAAATATGCGTAAAGAATAATATAATTTATTTTCCTAAGAAATGAATTCAGCGAATCTTTTAAATTCTACTGTAAATATCTCATCGCAGTATTAGTACAAACACAGATGGAAGCATGTTCAGATTACTATTTGCTGAATAAATAAAAGTTTGATTTGATGGATTATTTTTAGCAGATCTAAAAATGAATTGTTAGGTTTTCAATAAAAAATTAAGAACATATAGAATTTTTCTAAGGATGTATATGTTTACTCTGGCGAAATTCGAAAGTTTGTTTTTCTCATTAATATATAAATACAAATTAAAAAGAGCTGTAGTTATACGAAAGTTAAGAGACATTATCTATGCTATAATATTTACTCAAATAAATCACTAGAATAATATTGTTTTGAAGATGCATGTTTTCATTTTAACGAATAAATATATATATTTAGACAAATTTGAAAATGTATACAAAATTACCAAACATAGAGTGTAATGTATTCAAACTATTTTGTGCAGCATTATATGGTACACAATGTAGAATGCTAAAATTAAACGCACTTAGGCATTTACTATTCATACATGGTGAGCTATACACACAATTGTTTCCATGTATCCAGTCGATTTAAACTACAAGGTGTTCATGAAAAAAAAAAAAAAAAAAAAAAAAAGATATATACATCCTTAGCGACCTAACCGCTCAACCAATCGAAAGGAAATTTATCGAAAAGATTTAGTTATTTGAAGGTATGCGCTCGAGATCGTGATGATTTAAAAATAATAAATCTCTCATGGTTACAGTTACAGTGAAAAAAAATTCTAAGTTTTCAAATGGCAACTCCCTTTTTTCCTGCGCAAAATCATCAGCGCATTGAAAAAACCATAAATGATGTTGGAACAATACACGCATGACTAAAATTGCCGGTATAATATGGTGGCACTCAATCATAATCAGTTCCTATATAACGCAATATTCAGAACTGTGAAATAAATGATTACATTTTAATTTTCTGTATGTGTATTCAAACACATCTCAAAGACACAAACTAAAACAAATCTTACAATATTACTCAGTTCACAAGTGAAAAAAAAAAAAAAAATCGGCTCCTGAAAAACATGTCTTATAGCCAATTCTTCCTTTCTCGCAATGGTCTTTTTTGCAGGCATTTTACGCCGGTAATTTTCATCGTATGTTTATCATTCCAACGCCATTTATGGTTTTTTAATGCGCTGATGAATTTGGACATGAAAAATCTCGAGTACATATCTTCAAATAGGTATATCTAAAATTTCCTTTTGATTGGTTGAGCGGTCAGGCCGCTAGGGGTTCATATATCGGGGAAGATTTTTTTTTTTTTTTTTTTTATGACAACCTTTTACATATGCAATATTTTTAAAGGAACGTAATATTGTTTGGAAATCTTATTCAGATTTTCTTCTTTTTATATGTCTTTTCTCAAAATATCGACGTCGGAACAATATTAAGCGAAAAACAAGAGAAAAAAATCATGCGTAAAGTATAGATAATGAAACACTTTCCAAGAGTTCTAGAATATTTTTTCACAACTTCGCTGGTTAATAAGCTAATGAAGATACCTAAGTAAAGATTTTAGAAAATGTATAACACATTTAAAAACCAGATTCTAGCAATTATCGACCGTAGCCTGAAAGGTACTACAACGCGTTTCTGTGGATCGGTATATGATATACAGATCTGTACAGATTCTACAGAGCATGCTAAAATTGAGTTCAGTAAGAAAACGCATGACAAAGTTGTAAATTCACTCTCAGAAATTTCTCCCAATAAATGGAAAAGTAATTTAACTCTATCGTAAGTCCTGTTCAGTATTTACGGATTTTTATACACGCCAATTTTTAAGCAAAACATTAATTCAGGCAAAAAAAAAAAAAAATGCTTAAAACTACCAAAATCACTCTTCCAGAAATTATTATCGATAGGCGGCCAAGTATTCAGATCTTTAAATAGTCCTGTATATGATTTTATTTATATGCTACGAACATTTCTTAATATTCTAAATGTAGTTGAGCTTCAAAACGCATAACTTAAAAAAGAAAAAAAAAATCTTTTAGGAATTCAAGCTCATTCTCAGTAATTCTTACAAATTCTTTTGTGTAGCCCTTTATTTGGTCTTTATAATTTATGCAAATCACGTAGCAAGGAAAACTTCAAACAGACTTTCAGCAACCATTCCTAATATATAGCACATCGGATACACTATTGCATACGCAATCTATTTTGTGTCCCTGTAAATATGTACAACATATTCTACTGCAAGCATCTTGTAGTAAACCACAATACGTATCATCATCATCATCATCATCGGTCCATCAATTTCACAATTTTTCAAATAATGCAACATAATTGAAATCATACTATTAACATTTTTCTCCGTAGAACACTATATAATGAATTACTTTTGTGTGACTCTGAAAATGACTATTCATGGTTTGCACCATATATTCTGCAAAAAGCAGGTACTAGTGCACCTCAGAAATCCATATCAAATTAATTATGTTTGTAACAGAGTAACATCAATTAATTACCAGTGAATTCTCTTCATCGACCATATTATAAGAGAATAATTTTGAGTTCCCCTACGGGTACTGAAAGTACCGCACATAAAATATTCTGTACTAACTATCTTCTAGATAACCTCAGTTAGTTACATAAATTTCATTATGTTTAAAATATTGTAATACTATGAAAATATACCACAAATGATTTCTCCATAGACCGTAATATAACGGTACTTTTGAATGCTCCTGTAAATGAACTATTAATCGTACACACTTTATTTTCAAAACTGAACTTTCTATGATAAATATCAATAACCTATCTCAGTTACATGGCAATCCGACTATAATAACTGGGCGAGTTAGAACACGGCGATGCAGATAAATGGCCAGACAAACAAAGTGACTGACGGAAAGACAGACAGACAGAATGTCTGATAGAGAAAACCAATTCAACTATGTTGGAAAGTGTTAAAAAGACTGACAATTTTGACAATCCCACTAGATAATTTTGTAGTCTTATAAAAATATTTAGTTATAGTTTGTATATTTTTTGTTAAACTATCAAAAGCCACTGAAAAAAGTTATGAAGGTCTTTTAAAAAGTAATAGCTTTAAAACTGTATTTAAATTTGTCATTAGATGCATCTCAACCAGTCCGCGAAAAAAATTCTTGAAAGGTCTAGATGATGCCGATACAATGCACGCTAGGTTTTGTTATGAAGAGAATCAATAGCATGTTTTAACAAATGCTTGTGATAAATATCAATAAATATGGTACTAATAAATGAAAATGGTAAAGGTAAAATAAAAATGGAAATTTGTTTAAATATTGTCTTCTACGCAAGTTTAATCCGAAACACAGCTAATTCTACTACTGTCCAGCTACATTTAAACTGAAGTGACGTATATTTACAAAGGGGCGTATTAAAATAAATGGAACGAAAGTTAAATATTTTTCTCTACATAAGTTCAATCCGAGGCACTATTACTTCTACTTCCAGTTACCTTAATAATTATTGACTTTCCCATTTCAAACAATGTGTAGTATTTGAATGAATCGAACAGAAATTAATACAAATATTCCCAGTCAATGGCCTCCGGAAGGCAGCTCGAAAATGCTTGGAAATTTAAATAAAATGTATATTTTTTAACGTGTAACATCTATATTAATAATATCTTTGTCACCTTTTAAGTAAATCGTTGAGCTTTTTAAAGTTCATATTGTGTATTTTGTAATACATTTTTATGTAGTTATCATTTTATATAAACACAAATAATAACCTATTACTATTTTACATAATATGATTTTAAATTTTAATTATAAAAATTGTGAGGACATGAATTTACACTAAATTTATGTTAATATTTTAAGCAATATCGTTAAAAAATATCTGAAATGAGCTATATTAGGAGATTTCCGATTACTCAAAATGAAAATGAGTAATGCAATTTCTTTCTGTTAGATCTATTTCTCAGAAAAATTTTGGCCTCTGAGAAATTCATCTAATTAAGGTTTATTGCTATTTCTTTGACGTACACGCATAATTAATTAAGTAACACTAATCTAATTTTGTCAGACAATCGATGGACGAGAAACAAAATTTGCTTTTTATTACACTGTGTTGCTTAAATAAAATGTGATAATCTTTTATAAGAAGCGACGCTTTAGGATATGAAAACCGATAGCATTTTTCAAATGCTACAGTTTTAAAAAAAAAAGATAAAGTATTTTCATGATATGTATATTTATTAAGAAAGTCTCTAAGATTATCTTTTAGATAAATTTTGTTTTAATACATTCATTCTTGTTTTTGTTGAACATATTTCTATCCGTTACATTGTTTTTCATTTTTTGGCACATTATTCTATTTATCTCTATATTCTCACATAAATTATTGATTTATTTTCTTAGGGATTAATATCAGCTTTATAAGATAAATAGTAGGTATGATTATAATTTATCGAAAAAGAGTTTGTATAGTAATAATAGGATTTTCATGAATATATATGAAAAAGTACACGAAAAAAATCGTTTTGTTGAAACAACTAAATGTTCCTTAATATAGCTCCAACCAAATATTTTGGTTGGAAATTTATGTTAATATTTTAAGCAATGTCATAAAAAAATCTTTAGAATGAGCTATATTAGTAGATTTCCGATTACTCAGAATGAAAATGAGTAATGTAATTTCTTTCTGTTAGATCTATTTCTCAGAAAAAGTTTGGCCTCTGAGAAGTTCATCTAATTACGGTTTATTGGTATTTCTTTGACGTAGACGCATAATTAATTAAGTAGCACTAATCTAATTTGGTCAGACAATCGATGGACGAGAAACAAAATTTGCTTTGTATTACACAGTGCTGCTTAAATAAAATGTCATAGTCTTTTATAAGAAGCGACGCTTTAGGATATGAAAACCGATAGCATTTTTCAAATGCTACAGTTTTAAAAAAGATAAAGTATTTTCATGATATGTATATTTATTAAGAAAGTCTCTAAGATTATCTTTTAGATAAATTTTGTTTTAATACATTCATTCTTGTTTTTGTTGAACATATTTCTATCCGTTACGTTGTTTTTCATTTTTTGGCACATTATTCTATTTATCTCTATATTCTCTCATAAATTATTGATTTATTTTCTTAGGGATTAATATCTGCTTTATAAGATAAATTGTAGGTATGATTATAATTTATCGAAAAAGTGTTTGTATAGTAATAATAGGATTTTCATGAATATATATGAAAAAGTACACGAAAAAAATCGTTTTGTTGAAACAACTAAATGTTCCTTAATATAGCTCCAACCAAATATTTTGGTTGGAAATTTATGTTAATATTTTAAGCAATGTCATAAAAAAATCTTTAGAATGAGCTATATTAGTAGATTTCCGATTACTCAGAATGAAAATGAGTAATGTAATTTCTTTCTGTTAGATCTATTTCTCAGAAAAAGTTTGGCCTCTGAGAAGTTCATCTAATTACGGTTTATTGGTATTTCTTTGACGTAGACGCATAATTAATTAAGTAGCACTAATCTAATTTGGTCAGACAATCGATGGACAAGAAACAAAATTTGCTTTTTATTACACTCTGCTGCTTAAATAAAATGTCATAGTCTTTTATAAGAAGCGACGCTTTAGGATATGAAAACCGATAGCATTTTTCAAATGCTACAGTTAAAAAAAAAAAAAAAAAAAAGATAAAGTATTTTCATGATATGTATATTAATTAAAAAACTCTTTAGGATTATGTTTTAGATAAATTTAGTTTTAATACATTCAGACATTCTTGTGTTTGTTGAACACATTTCTATCCGTTACATTGTTTTTCATTTTTTGGTATTCTATTTATCTCTATATTCTCACATAAATTATTGATTTATTTTCTTAGGGATTAATATATGCTTTATAAAATAAATAATAGGTATGATTATGATTTATCGAAAAAGTGTTTGTATAGTAATAATAGGATTTTTACGAATATATATGAAAATTGAAAAAGTAAGCATTTTTATTCTATATCCATTTTTATTTAAAATATGGAAATATTTTGCAGTAAAAAAAAAAAAAGTAAAGATATTAAAACTGTTTATGTGTTAAATATATATTTGCACATTTTTTGTATTACAATAAAATGTATTAGTCGTTAATGTATGATTTTTTAGTTTACAATATGGTAAATCCTATAGGGCAAAACTAGGGTCCGTGGATAATACTGGCATTTAACCCGGCAATACACGCGCGAAAAAAACCGCTGGGTATGTCATACCCATGACGGTTTCTCCCAATTTTTCACTATAAAATCTATATAAAACATAAAACTCTAGAAAAAAAAGAAGAGATAACAGAGTTTTAAACAGATATTAAACATGTTACTTACATTTATTTTGTACATTTGCTGCGTTTATCTATATTGAATGCACGCGCGAGAAAAACTGCCGGTTTTACTCGCTCTGGATATGTCATATCCATGGCGTTTTTTTCCAATATTTTTACCTTAAAATCTACATAAAACATAAAACACTATGAAAAAGGAAGGGATAAAGATATATTAAAGATATATAAAGATAAAGATATATAAAGATATAAAGATATATTAAATTATAGTTTAAAGATATATTAAAAACGTTATTTACATTTATTCTACAAATTTCCTACGTCTATCTGTACTCAGAGCTGTCACAGAAATGCTCGCGCTGCATGTGAGATACCCATATGTGGCGATTACGATAGATCTATATTTCGAATTATTTAACGGCTTTCGCCCTCTAAAATTATGACCTTCGAGGCAGCTACGCAAAGACACATCCATTTCTAAAGCAAGTTTAAGGAGAAAAACTGCAAAAAAGCAGCACTAGGTATGACATACCCAGCGCGAGCAAAGTCGGGTTAAACATGTTTAGAATACAATTTTAATCGTGTGTATTTAATTGATTTTATACCGAGTATTTCCAAAGTTCGGTGCGAAAGTAAAACGCGATAAAAACACATCTATGGGTCCGAAAGACATGCGGTTTGCAAATAAATGTTCAGCGTAATAAATATGTTGTATGACACCAAGAAAAAAAATAGTTCAAAATATCGACAATAGTGGGCGCTACTGCAGTTATGTCCATGGAATATTTCCATTTTGGAACACAACGCAAAATTTGGATACGAAGACATTAAAGAATACTGCATATACACTTTTTTGTTTCCAAATCTTGTGTTGTGATTCCATGGAATTATCGACAGTAGCGCCTTCTATTATCGAGATTTTGAACTAATTTGTTTATTGGTGTCATTCAAAATCCCGTACCACGCTGAATATTTATCTGCAAACCGCATGTCTCACCGATTCATAGATCTTTTTTTTTTCTTTATCGCGTGTTACTCTCGCACCAAACTTTTGAAACAACCAGTACATAAAGAATTTTTCTTTTCAATTTAATACTATATTATTTTCTTTGAGTGCTGTTACTTCAGAATTTTCTGTGACAATGTAGATGATTTACGATTTTACTAAAATAAACTAATGAAATGTTGTAAAACTAATAGTCCTAAATTAAACGTCATATACTTAGAACCAGTTTTAGCGTAGAAGTTTTGGTACAGATGACAGATTAAATAGCGCAGATACCGAAATAGTCATCCGTTTTTTTGCCATAATAATGTTGTACATAACGTATGAATATTAAATGAATAACAACCCGATTTCCGATTTTACGGAGACACGAATAATCGGATTTACATTCATTTAACATTACAGCGGAGTAATAGACATTATTATCACCTCTTATACACACACACATTTCGAATAAAATTCTGCCACGTCCGTGGGAGCTTCATTTATTTCTTCAACACTGGCCCGTGCAGTAGCGGTGGAACCGATGATGGTATATGCCACCCGAAAATATTAAAAACTAAATTTGATAAAGTTAATTTATCTGCCAATTTGGTTGTACTGGGGCATTTAATTCATCGTACGACTGCTGCAGCTTCGAGATCACTATTTAAATTTCATTTGTACGAAAGCTGATTGACCGTTCCGTTATTTGTAACTACTGTTATGCCATATATACCAACATCAACTACATTAAAATTCGTTACAAAAATATGACTACGCTGCTTCCGATAGCATAGTAATAAAAATTATTTTTCTTAACTCGTTGAATGCCAAGTCTATTTTGTATGTCTTTCCGTTTAGGCCACGAAATAAGAGTCCCGCTACATAAAAAAAGAAAATAAGTTAAAAGCGGTGTGAATGAATAAGAACAAAAAATCTTGAAACGCCATCAATTTTTTTTTTTTTTAATGCGCTAGGCCTTTCGAAAGATCTGAGTCTTTCTTCATCAGGCGCAAATAAGACGTGCTTCTACTGTGAAAGCAGCATCAAGTAGCATAATCTATAATTGTCAGTCACCGGTGACTGACGTGGCATTCAACGTGTTAAGCATGATGATTAAGCTCGGTGGAAGAACTTGGGAATAGATGAATTTCTATTATTCAGGACTTCATTTCTAAGAATATAGAATAGTATGTCTATTAGGTGCTAATTTATTATAATGTATTTATCTTTTATGAAATGTATTAAAATAAACATATCGCTTTTCTTTCAATTTATTAATTATTTTAAAATTCGAGATTTTCTGTGTTACTTATTGCAAAAACATAGTTCCTATTTTGGAGTATGTTTGTCTATATCCTATCATGATTTTGCATATTTTGAATACCTACTTTAATTTTATGTTTTCGCATCATTTAGAAGGCAGTATAACATTTTGCAGTATTTTTGATATAAAATTACATACCATATCATAACATTCGTAATATGCCTCTTTTAACATCACATACATTTTTAACTGTAACATTTGTTTTTAACGCAGAATTTTTACTTTGCTCGTAAAGATTTAATGAGCAAGTATTTTTAGAGGAATTATTTGGATATAATTTGATAAACGGTAAGATGATGGGAATTTTATAAAATCATTTAACATTGTTTATCATATTGTTTATCACAATAATTAATCATAGTTTATAAAATCATTGTATCAGGCGTTGAAATTTTATTCTCAATAAACATGATTTAAATCATGAATTAACTGAAATATAACTGCATATGTCTTGTTGAAACGAAATATTTTACGCATATGCTTAAAATTTTGAAAATTTAATGTAAATTTATTACACATTTCTCTTAACACTACGTGAATATATTAAACAGGAACTATTTTAAATAAGAAATGCATTTATAAAAAAAAAATCATTTTTCTTATCATAAGCTATTTAACATAAACTACGAATGAATCAGTGTTGAAGCTTTGTGTTGTTTAACAATAAAATAGAATTTTAATCTGAATAGACATATATGTCAGAATAAAAACATTTCACATTTCACAAACATTATGCTTTTAAAAGGAAAATAATTTTATTATTTCCTTTTAAAAGCGCAATGCTTGTAAATATAGCTGTACATATTGCAATGAATAAGAACATTGATATAGTATTTTCAAGAATTCATAATTACAAATGCATATCACATTATTACACTTAGTTTCAGTAAATATAAAACATCTTTTATAAATCTGTTTTGGTATATTTTAAAAGAATATGCTTTAATGCAATTTAAGTAAAAGAGATGTTTAAAGGCAGTTAAAAAATAACTTGATATATCTATTTGAAACTAAAAATGATATTTTACGTAATTGAGAGAGATTTTGAAAATTAAATGTAAATATATTACAGACATTTGTTAATACTATATAAAAATATGAAGCTGAAAATTTTTAATATAAGAAATGTGTTTATAAAAATTATTTTTATTTTCATTTTTCTTATCATACGCTATTTACATAAAATAAATTTGAAATAAAAATAATTTTAATCATAAAAAATATTTGACTTATAGAAAACATCCAGGTTGCTTCTTTAATAAATTATTTTTTGTGCATAATTAGAATTTAATGACCTAATTACCTTTTAAAAACTATGACATAGTATACTGGAAAAAATGTATATTTCAGTAAAGTGAAATACTTTGTAAAAATCGGTCATTTCTGAAATTCAAATTTTTCAGTTTAAATAATAATTTGGTGGGGTATTAATTTCAAACAAAAAAGCTGCATATGTGGATTATTTTAAAGTCTCTTTTAAATATAAAGAAGAAAAAGCATGTGAATAAATAAAGTCTTTGTCCAACTAAATGGAACAGAAAGTATTAATATTAAAAATATTATAGCCATTTACTGACTACATTGAACAGGATTAATAATACAATGTTTTGGCAGCATTCCAGTTTACTTACTTTTGTCAAGTACAGTGTAAACATGTACTGAAATCTGCTTTTTTAATTCTTTTATAATGCCAGTCTTCTCGATACAAAAGAAAAAAAAATACAGCTTATTTATCTCTTTGTCACGGTTCCCGACGACAAATAGAATGCAATTTTTAAGATCCGCAATTTATAAATTACGCAACATTATTAATCAATGTAGTCCGCATATTAATCATTTTTCTTTTACTTAGACAGTTCTAATCTTTTTTGTTCTTTATTTATTGAATAAAATGAAATGATTGCAGTATTTATTTGTTTAAATGTTTTGGCACCATATTTCGCTGTGAATCCACAGCTTGATGCTTAATAAATAAACAGATGGAATGTGGCATAGTTTATTACAATGATTCATAGCAGTTACAAACAGTCTACTACTAAACAATTCGTGGAACTAATGGTAAGGAATAATTGGTTCTTTGATTACTTTAGAAATTTTTAACGCTCGATTTTTATTTTACAATGGATTGTATTAAAATAATGAAATTTTTTTATTATTTTCATAACTGGAATACATATCTACCTTTTCAATTTTTATTGTTTTATATTATAATGCGAGCAAAAATTTTGTGTGTGTTTGTGTAAATTTTATTTTAAAAATGGTTCAAACGATTTTGACAAAATTTTGTATTTTACCATTTTCGGGCATGAGAAGACCATTGGGCTAGGTCACATGTTCGAGGAAATTCGATTAGTGGATCATTTTGGGCCATTATGGGTCAGGGTCAAGCTAATTATATTAAAAAAAACGGCTCAATCGATTTTGACTAAATTTTTTATATACAACCGTTTTGGGGTACGAGAAGATTATTGGGCTAGGTCAAATCTTCGAGGACTTACGATTAGTGGGTCATTTTTGGGTCACTGTGGGTTAAGCTATTTTTATCTAAAAAACGGCTCTAACGATTTTCACTGAACTCTATATTCTATAGTTTTGGATTACGAGAAGACCATTAAGCTAAGTCACATGTTCGAGAAAATTCGATTAATGGGTCATTTTTGGGTCACTTTAGATCAAGCTAAGTTTATCTAGAAATGGGCTCTAATGATTTTGACAAAATTTTGTAATCTATTGTTTTCGGGCACGAAATACCATTCGACTATATCGCGTGTTCAAGAAAATTCGATTAGTGGGCCATTTTGGGTCACAATGGGTCAGAATCTGGCAAATTGAATCTAAAATAAGGCTCAAAACATTTTCACAAAATTTTGTACTATAGCGTTTCTGAACATGAAATGACCATTGGGCTAAATTCCATGTTCGGGAAAATTCAATTAGTGGGTCCTTTTTAGGTCATTGTGGGTCAAGCTAATTGTATCGAAAAAACGACTCAAACGATTTCGACAAAATTTTGTATTATTCCGTTTCTGGGCATGAGCAGACCATTGGGCTAAGTTATATGTTCGAGAAAATTCGATTAGTGGGTATTTTTTTGGGTCACTGTGGGTCAAGCTACTTTTATCTTGAAAACGGTTCAATCGATTTTGACTAAATTTTGTATTCAATCGTTTTCGGTTACGAGAAGACTATTGGGCTAGGTCACATGCTCGAGAAATTTCAATTAATGGATCATTTTTGGGTTACAATGGGTCATGCTAATTTTATCTAAAAAACGGCTCTAACGGTTTTTTCTGTACTCTATGTTCTACTGTTTTGGATTACGAGAAGACCTTTGGGCTAAGTCACATGTTCGAGAAAATACGATTAGTGGGTAATTTTTGGGTCACTGTGGGTCAAGCTAATTTTATCTAGAAAACGGTTCATCCGATTTTGACTAAATTTTGCATACAATGGTCTTCGGGTACGAGAAGACTATTGCGCTAGGTGACATGCTCGAGAAATTTCAATTAATGGGTCATTTTTGGGTTATTGCGGGTCATGCTAATTTTATCTAAAAAAGGCTCTAATGATTTTTCTGTACTCTATATTCTACAGATTTGGATTATCAGAAGACCATTGGGCTAAGTCTCATGCTCAAAAAATTCGAATAGTGGGTCATTTTTGGGTCACTGTGGATGAAGCTAAGTTTATCTAGAAAACGGCTTTAACCATTTTGACAAAAGTTTGTATTATATCGTTTTGGGGCAAAAGAAAACCATTGAGCTAGGGCGTGTGCTCAAGAAAATTCTGTTAAAGGGTCATTTTGGGTCATAATGGGTTAGGGTCATGCTAACTGTATCTCAAAATGGTTCAAAAGATTTTGACATTTTTTTTTTATATTATACCGTTTCCCAGTACTTGAAGACCATTGGAATAAGGTCACATGTTCGATAAATTTCATGTAGTGGGTCATTTTTGGATCAAAGTGGGTCAGGCTAATTTTATCTAGAAAATGGCTGACGATTTTCACTAAATTTTGTATTCCATCGTTTTCAGGCTTGAGAAAAGCATTGGGTTAGGTCGAATTTTCGAAAAAATTCGATTAGTGGGTCATTTTGAGTCTCTATGGCTCAGGGTCAATCTAATTGTAACTAAAACAGCAAGAATGATTCAGTAGGAATAATATATCGCGATACACACTAAGCTAACTTAGACCTAGCTTAGCTCGGTCTTTCCTTCTAGTTATTTATTTACTGTAAAAAAAAAGAAGTCCTACATACTTCATAGTAGGTTTAACAGGGTGCAAGACCGCATAATAAAAAAATTCCGTATTTTAAAGATGGCTCTTATTAAAATTTTATATTCATATTATAAAAGGCAAATGAGCCCGTCCGTATCGCAAAAACACCTGTCGGTTAAATTGAACTTTAACTACGATTTTTAAACTTCTACACATCGCACATTTTTAAATTTTGCAGCGTCATAGATTAAGAAAGATAAATCCATTTGCACTTGAATTAATATAAATATCTCCGCATTGGTTTTCTGTTTATTTTCCATAACGGAATTAAAGCGTCCATCAAACTATAAATAAAGCAATAATATGTAAAGAAAATTCAAATTTATGACATGTAAACGACCCATACGATTAAACCACTCAAATGATGAAAATCAAAATAACTTATTGTAAATAGTGATATTTAGCAAATATTCTACGGTTGTTAATCCCTGTATCCTGCGCCAACACAGTAGTATCGCTTTTACTACATTTCCAACACTTTATTTGAAAAAAATAATTGCTATTTTATATATACATAAATATGACTTTTGGTATTGTACGTTGACATTCTAAATACACATAAATTAACAGTAAAAATATTCTATTAGAGTTATAACGAAAAAGAAAAAAAAATACCTGTATTCCGTAACCCAGGATCATCGGGTATATCCCCTTGTATATGTAATATTTTAATGTAAAAACTTTTTATTACAGCAGAGTATATTGTATATAGAGAGAGAGCAGAGTATGTTATTGTAAATACAGCAGCTATAATCCAATCGCCTGCTGAGAATCAATCATAGTTTTGAAACTGTAAATAAACTTATTTTGAGTTAAGACCTGCAAATTTCCTTTAAATTAATTATTTCTTATGTGCCGAAAACTTGTAAGAATATCTCAAATGTGTGTCACAAATTTTGACTTTGCCTAACATGGGGAATACATGACATCGTGTTTTAGTGTGTGTGCGGGGACAACGGGGGTGAGGAGTTCTATCAGATTGTATCAGACATCCATTTTCTAAAAAGTATGATCTATGCTCCTTTCGACAATTTTGAATTTTTTTAAACTCAATTATGTATTGTTTATAGAAAAATGCTACTTCTAAACAAGAATTTTTCTGATTATGAATTTGAAACATACTGTCGTATGACTGTTAGCAGGCGATATGAATCTTAAATGAATATTTATTGTTTAGGTACTTCTATTTAAAGTTATGTATTTTAATTTATTAAATTAAATTAAACATTTTTATTATTTCCTAAAAAGAAAAAAAAAGTGAGCTTTTCCCAGCCAGTAGTCTATCTCACGACTTATAAACTAGCAGTCAGACGTGCTGACTACTTCACCACTGGATAAATTAGTATAAACTTTAACAGTTATCGTTACGAATACTGTCAAAGTAAATGTCAGTTTATTTATACTTATACTGTTTGACTTTGTAGCAGGACTATGTAGCACTTGAATTGTCAGTTTGCTTTTAAAAATAAAAGTCATATATGTGTAAAATATCATGTGTACATATTGTGTTAATGCTAACAATAGCTGTTAAAAAAAACTCTTAGAAAATGTATAATACGCAAAACTTTATATGTGAGAAAAAAATGCTTGTAAATAAAAATTAATGACTTCTTTTCTTTTATTCCTATTTTTCTAATATATAGAGCGCATTAGACAAAAAAAAATATTATTAATCACTTGGTTGAATAATGTCTGATCTGAGAAAAGAAAAATTATGCACTCAAAGTATATAATAAGTATTTCAAATGAAAATCAAATTTCAAATTATATTTGCTTAAAAGGCGCAAAGACCAACTTAGTGAAAAAGATTCCATGCCGGGAAACGAACCCGGGTCATCAGTATAGCGCACTGACGTTCTACCACTAAACCACATGGAACGATACCCAGCCTGGAACTTCTCACTATTACAAGTTGGCAAGGCTACAAACGCAGCACAAGATGGAATATTTCCCGTGAGCCACCAACATGGGGCAAACACAGATACAACATAATTTGAAATTTGATTTTTATTTGAAATATTGTATTCAAGGCGAATGTTTCTCTCTTTGGAAAAATTCCCAAATATTAATATATACAATAAGTATTTAAAAATAAAATTTACTAAATGTTAAAATATACTGAAAAAGATCCATATGTTTTATAATATAGCTGTTATCATTCTTAAAGTTTACGAAAAAGCTCTTTAGAGTTAGCTACCTGTGCTTCGAAAAAATTTTCTTTATTTTTAGGACACTTTCAAATGAATATTTTTCCAAGACAGAAGCATTTCTGAAACTTACTCTTTTGATGCCTTTAATTTTTGGAAGAGTTACCGATACATTTTACAGATAATTAATCATTTTTTTCCCTTTCTTTAATATAGTTTTTTTCTGATGCTATCAATTCTCCAGAATACATTTGCAACTGCGTAACATATTTTATCCAAGAAAAATTAACAAAATAATGTTAATGTTATTAATTCTCATGTTAATATTAATGTTGACATTTTATCTTATTTATCGAAAATGGAAACGTTTACACGAATTTTAATAGCACAAAGAAAGAAGTTTCCGATTGAAAAAGCTGATTACTACAGTGTGAAAACACATAGAAATGTTTCAGAAGGCTGCGGGCAGCAAAAGAAAATCTTGTTTCAGAAATGCTTGTTTAACCCTTTATCTACTGACGGTACATATAAGTACCATTAAAATAACATGTTGTAAAATTCATTTAATACATCAATCAGTTGTAACACAGTTTAGAATGAGTTATAGATACATTAGTTTATCTTGTTTCAACAACATTATTGGTTACTCAAAACAAAATATTTTTAAAAGGATGATTTCTTTTGCCTTTGCATCTTTTCAGATTTCTTGTCTTTGGGGGGAGGGGCGGTTCATATTTCAATTTGGAAATGTTTCTATATTTCTATCGTAAAAACATTATATTTGAACATTTCCTAATTCAACAAAATTCTAAATATATATATATATATATATATATATATATATATATATATAAAATAAATGATTTTATTGGGGTTATAAATTTTGCCTAAAATCCCTATAAATTTAAATTTAATTAATCTTTCTAAATCTTTCAATCCTTCTAAAATTAATAAATGAGTATGCAAATCTTCTAATGTAATTTAAACAATTCACAAAAAAAGCTTTAGAAAATAAAATTTTCATGAATTCATAATTCAGTACATCAAAAGTTAAATATCGGAAATCCATTGGTTTGGTTACTTTTTACATCTAAAGAAGAACTGTTCGGAATCGTTGGTAGCTCGGGATAGCTTTCATTATATTTTCATAAATCTTGGGAAATAAAAAGCTGGAGACAAGCACATTTGTCTTTTTTACTGTATAGATAAGATAGATGCATTTTCATTGCGCACGTAGTGAGTTTTCAGTTGAGGCTTCAGCATTAAAAAAATCAGTAGGGCGATAATTAATAGAAACATTATGATATATTAATGATTTTCATATAATGCGTTACCACAACTTATAGATTGACTTTAATAGAAATATTTTCATAATGTGTCAAATGAAAATATTTTAATAATGGAAATTAATAAGAAAAAATATCCCCTTTTGCCCCAGAATTTATAGTTACAATTTAATCCTCGGAATAACGCTCCCCCCCCCCCCCCCACCGCCACTCCCAATAAAAAAAAAGGTCAAACAATAGCGATAATGCATCTAACCGCAATTGACATTCATTTGTTTTTATTCGATATTTTTTTTAAATGTTTTTAGATTTTTAGAAACTTAGATTTAAAAATACAAGTGTTAATCCCGATTTCTTAATTTTTACACATTCAGGTGCATTTTACTGTATTTTAACCGATTCCGTTTTTCTTGCCTTGTCTGTAGGACATGTCCGGTAGGCGATGGGTTAAACGGTTGCAAAATTGCTTGATTGTTTTTCAGAACATTTGATTTTTAAAAATAGTTGAGGGCTTTGTTTGTATTCAGTGAAGTTTTATAAAAGGCTTCTCGAATTTCCGTTTCTAATATTGAAGAATAAAAATTCAAATACCGCATTTTGTTTTCGATGTATTTTTAAACTAGTTAAAAAATGATGTTACACACATTAAACTTCAATATTAATTATCTTTATTCTTTCGTTTGCATGTTTTCGTTTAGTGTTTAATTTCATTGGTAATTCGATTAATAAAGTCTTAACTTGTTACATAATTAAATATTCATATGCGATTCTTCATGCAAATGATCTGATTAACATTGAGACATTTTTTTGTAATATTGTGGTTTAAGAAAATTTGTATGCGAAAACTAATCAATTATATAAATACTTCTTGAATAGAATTCACACAAAAAAAAGATAATTAAGTAAATTAAATAAAAGTGTCAACAAGGAGCATGGAATCAGTGCAGCTCCGATTTCCAAGAAGTATAAAAGAAATAATTCGCATTACTTCCTACCTATATATTTAATGGGATTTCAGGTAATGAGATTTAAAAGTAATGACACATTCATTGACCTAAACAGAATAAATAATTAAGAGATTTCCAAGTATAATTATTTTTATTTTTTTATTTGGATGATGATATCTATGGAAGTAACTTTATCAATATAAAGGAAAATAATTATTGGGAAATATTTTTATCATACTAGAAACACAGTAAATAATAAAATCTTTAGAATAAATTATTGTCTGAGATTGAATTTTATTCATTTTGCATTTAAAAGTGCATACTTATATATTTTATAAAAATGTACGAATATTTTCTTAGTGTAAAAATAATTACACATATAAATTTCTTTTGATACATTTTTTTTTATAATTTATTCTACCACTGTATTACACTGTCTTTCTTGCATCTTTTATAGCAGCATGATATATGCAGCAATGACTGTATGCTTCTACTATATGCCAGTTGTACTATCAGTGTAACCATACATAAATGTATGCAATTTATTCATTTAAAATATTGTGAAAAAATTATAAAAGGCCAATATAATACAGGATTTAAAAAAAATACTTGTTATTCAAAGCCGTGAATAATTCTTTATATTGTTAAATAAGATCGAATCTAAATTTTGCTATATATTTTATCGTTTTATTGTTAATCTGATACATAAGAGATTAAAACGGGAAAATTTATATCATTAGGTCTTTTCTAAAGAATAGCTCATATACTTCGAATAAAACAACAATATTTTAAGCACATAAATAATAGTAGCCTCTATGTCAATAGACTTTTTTAGCAGATTTCGGATAAAATGTTATGGTAAATCATATGGTAATATAATATAAATAAAATATATCGTGCTTAATTGCTTTAAAAAATACGTTTAACATTTAGAGATGAAATTGTTAAATAGGTTATCTTGGCTGATATGTAAGAAATGCTACTGTAAAAAATATTAATAGCTTAAATTTGAAATTAAAAATTTGAAGAATAAATTGTAATGCAGAATTTAAGAGCAAGACGTTAAAGATACTATTTTAAAAATAGTTTAGTTTTGCTGGTATCTCTTAAAAGTTGAACCCATGTTCTGAGGACATATACTTATAATTTAATTATAGTAATATATCATCATATTTATACTAACTACTAATCATTACTGTATTAAACATTTCATTCAAATTCCCAATCGCAGTCACAAAGCAAACATCTACGTTTCATCGTAAAAAAATTCTTTAAAAACATTCTGTAAGGGAAAAGAAATATTATATTTCTTTAATACCAAAGGTATAGAAAAATTGTAATTGGAGCTATGTGCAATGTATTATGATATATTTCTACTTCAATTAATGATAGAAAAATTTCCAGAAGTGCATTTGAATATCCAATACATTCTGGAATCTCCTTTAAAAAAGTAATGTCTGCTGAAGATTATAGATATGATTCTGAATGGTAATTGAGAGAATTTTACTAAAGTTTTATTTGAAATAATGCTTTTTGTTTCACATTATAATAAAAAAAAAAACATATTTTTTAGCTGGTCTTTTACCAATAGCATGCTCATTTCTTTGTTCATAATTTTAATTGAAGGATTTTTTTCGTTTTGTATTATGAAAAATGAGACATATTTGTGCAATTTTTTTTCAAGTACACATTTTGAAAGCATTTTTGACAAGGTTTTTTCGGTTCTCAGTATTTTTTAATTATTTCAGTGAATAAAAGTATAATTCCTGAACGTTTTATGCATTTATGAAAAAAAAAATATGAGACCGCAGTGAAAGTAGATATGAGAGCATAATTTCATGTGATTGTAATCATTACTGCTAAAGCTAAATGTGTCAATGCAAATAGTTATTTTTAACACTTTCCAATAACGTTGATAAGGATTTATGAATCGGGTTTGTCAGTCAGACTGTCTAATCCTTTTTTACACTTTTCAATAAAATTGAGAAGTGTTTTAGTCCGAGTGCTACACGACCAAAATCAGGTGAAAACTGCAAATCGTGATAAGAATATACCAATTGGTCAGTATCCACTTTATATTAATACAATGCATTTCAGAGGGGGAGGCATCGCGCAAAGTCGTGGGAATTCAAGGTGGCGGCTGTTATTCAAAATGTCGTCATTTTCTGAATTTTCTTACTATCCATCATATAAATGTGTGTTTCAAGTCGATTTCTACGTCAAAAATTTCGTTTTTAATACTTTCCGTTATAGTTCAATGAGTTTATGAATTCTGTTTGTCTATTTGTTTGTCTGTCTGTCTGCTTGCCGTTCCATGCTTTAATTCGTTTGAATATCACTGCTGGCTTAAATTCAGTCAGATTGTCATGTAATTTCTTATATTTTATTGAAGTTTACAATAACATGTTCGGAATAAAAAATTGAAGTGTATAGCTTTTATAGTCCGTTAACAGGGCCGTCAAAAGTATTCCATTACGTTATTGTCCATTAGTCCTGTTGCTACGGTTGAGAAAACTGCAAATTGTGAGTAGAATATACCGATTGGTGAGTGTCTAATTTATATTAATACAAACCATATATGCAGGGTAGGCATCGCGTAATGTCGTAGGAATTCAAGATGGCGGCTGTTATTCAAAATGGCGTCATTTTCTGGAATTCTTGCAATTTGCACACTATTCATCGTATAAAAGTGTGTTTGATGTAAAATTCTATGCTTTTAAGGTTAAAAATGTCATTTATAACACTTTCCAACATTGTTGAAAAATATTTATGAATCCTGTTTATGTGGTCATATGTCTGGCCGTGCTCTAATTTGCTTAAATTCACCCGGATATACATGTAATTTAAATATTTTATTTGTATATGTGGTATTTAAATATGTGGTATACAGCAAAAAGAAATATATACTGAAAATAAAGTGTATAGCATTTGTAGTTCGAATACAGGCGCACTCAAAAGAATTCCATTACATTATGATATATGGAAGAAAAAGTTAGATGATTACTTAAAATGAGACTAATGTGATATAACAATAATCACATTTAAATCATATAACAAAAGTAAGGGAAATCTGCTTACCTTCGTCTTTAGGATCGTCCACGTTAATTTTCTGCATATATAGGAAAACTTGTATTAATGCATTAGATATCTGAAATATCTAGAGTGATTTCACCTATAAAGAACTCGTAATTTTTATTTATTATAAGATGTGTATTTTCTTGTTATATGTATCCCAGGAATTTTGCAGCATTTTTGGTTTTAAGCTACTATTTTTATATATCTAAAAATACATACTGGAGCATACATTTTTGCTCCTGTCTCAGTTAACACATTCACAGAAACTAAAAGATAATAATACATAGCATTATTTAGTCTTGACTAATTACATAAATAAATTCAAGGTTATACATTAATAAAACACTAATTTTCATTTAAAATCAATAAATTGTCCATATAGTTTTTAAAACGTCAATATTGCAGCTTTATAATGCAAGTGTTTATAAAATTTTGATTGACAATTGAAAAGATGAAACAAGAAGTAATATTCTAATTTCGCAACATGATGGGTGAAAAAGTAAACAGTTTCACTTATTGCAGACATTAAGTGTTTTTGAAAAGCAATTAACTTGATATATGATAATTTTTATTTATTTCTGAAGAGATTAGTATTTCTAACAGAAAATCATTTTCAATGTGTTTTAATGATGTTAATCTCTTTGAAACAACTTGAAATTGATATACATCAGTGAGGTTCAGTACAATATACTTGCTGTAAAATACGCTGCGCGTAGCATTTTTCGCTCATTTACAGGGGCTCAAACAAGAAAACGGCCACTGTATTGTTTATAACCTATGTGCTTTTTACTTTCTTCTATGTTTACAAGAATAGAGTATTGGATTCCTGAAAATTTGGACTTCCGGTTTTCGACGGATTTACACATTTTAGGAGTCAGAGATCCCCAACATCATGTTTATACAAAATGTCTGTCTGTTCGCGTGTCGCCATTGAACCATCCAAAATTGTATGAAGTTATGAATAGATTGAACGAAAACTTTTTAATATATTTTTGGCTGTGGCAAGCAGGTACTCTTTCAATTTAGATCCATCGGAAGAGGGCGCTGTAATAGCGTTTGTGCCATTTTCATTATTGTACTATCGAAAAGTGTATACAAGTATGCATAGCATTGAACCAAATTTTTTGTGTATGTTTTTGGCTATGGCCAGCAGGTTCTCCTTCAATTTGGAAATATCCCGCCTTAAGGGGATGTTGTCATAACGATTTTTGTATAATTTTCTCGATTTCTCGTAGTTTTATTATCTATCGGTGGCTCGTGCAGCGACGAGAACTCGAGTCCTGCTAAGCTGGCTATTCACAAACAGCTGATGTACAATAGAATAACGAAAAGCATTTGATTTTAATGAATATTAAGATACAGTTTAACACATTTTTATTCCGATTAATTGACTGAAGCAGAAATTTAAGATGAAAATCAAAGTTGGTATAGTATTGAACTAATAATATTGAAATATTAACATCTGTAACTGCTGTTTGAAATATTAAGTTGTATGGGATAGAAGAAAGTTTTAGGATTTGGCTCATCCAACTAGTTTAATTATAGTATGCGTTTTTAAATTTTACTAGTTATGAAAGAGTTGCAAACTGTTATTATTAATAGTAAAGATTATTTTCTTAAGTAGGTGTGCAGATTATAAATATGCAATGTAATTATGATGATTAGTCGCCACCATTCAATGTGATCAAAACCTTCATCTTATATTTCACTTTCTTAATGTTGCAGTTCCTGACTGTATTTGCAGACACTTTGACGCGCAGACGATAAATCTGCGAATTAAAATGACGCCATTTTTAATAACAGCCGCCATCTTGAATTACTACGACTTTACGCGATGCCTCCCTCTCTTATATGGATTGTATTAATAAAAAAGTAGATTCTCATCAATCGGTATATTCTTCTCACGATTTGCAGTTTTCTCGACCGTAGCCCCCAGGCTAATAAACATAACGTAATAGAATTCTTTTGAGGGCCCTATAAACGGGGTATGAAAGCTATACACTTCAATTTTTATTCAGAACTTGTTATTGTGAACTTCAATAAAATATATAAATTACATGATATTCTGAGTGAATTTAAGCGAGCAGTGATATTCAAAAGAGTTAGAGGATGGTATGGCAAGCAGACAGACAAACAAACAAACAGAAAAACTGAATTCATAAACTCATTCAACTATAACAGAAGAAATTTTTGACGTTAAAACATCGAAATTGAACTGAAACACTCATTTATATGATTAATAGTAAAAAAATTCAGAAAATAACGCCATTTTTAATAACAGCTGCCATCTTGAATTCCTACGACTTTATGCGATGCTTCCCCCTCTTAATTAATTTAAAGTTGAAACTCACCAATCGCTATATTCTTATCACGATTTGCATTTTTCTCAACCGTAGCACCAGGACTAATAGACAATAACGTAATTGAATTCTTTTGAGGCCTTGTAAACGGACTATAAAAGCTATACACTTCAATTTTTATTCTGAACATGTTATTGTAAACTTCAATAACATATATAAATTACATGACAATCTGGGTGAATTTAAGCCAGCAGTGATATTCAAACGAGTTAAAGCATGGAACGGCAAGCAGACAGACAGACAAAGAAATTGACAAACTGAATTCATAAACTCATTGAACTATGACGGAAAGTATTAAAAACGAAATTTTTGACGTTAAAAACATCAAAATCGACCTGAAAGACACATTTATATGATGAATAGTAAGAAAATTCAGAAAATGACGCCATTTTGAATAACAGCCGCCATCTTGAATTTCCACGACTTTAGCGATGCTTCCCCCTCTGAAATGCATTGTATTAATTTAAAGTAGATACTCACCAATCGGTATATTCTTATCATGATTTGCAGTTTTCCCAACCGTAGCACCCGGACTATTTATGAATCCAGTTTGTCTGTCTGAATGTCTCTCGATCAATCCGTGCTCTAACTCACGTAAATATCACGTAAATTGATGCATGTTATTGGGTATCACAATGGCATGTTTGGTATTGAAAAAGAATTAGCATTTACGGATCATTTACAGAAGCACTAAAACAAACACCTTTTATATTATTGTTTACGGGGGAAAATCGTTTGCGGTGTACTTTAATTATATTACACTATTATAAACATGCTGAAATTTATGTATAATACTGATGTGTGCTACACGGAGCTCACTATAGAATAGGGTGTGCATAGAACTTGCCGTTTATTTACAGGAACACACAAAATAATTTGGCTACAGAAGATATTTCGCTATTGAATTCAATGAACAATAACTGCTAGAATTGCGTTTTCAGTTGTGATACGCGTTTTTAATTTGTACTATTCTTTTAATTTTTACCTTTTGTGTTTAAATTCTACTTATGTTTTAGAAGGCTGCACAGAAAATCTCAAGCACATTTCCGTTTATTCACGGAAATTGCTGAATATCAAGTTTCAACTGTAGTAGTCGTTTATCTGAATTAAATTTTAACATTTTATGTGGTACACTTACGATTCCATAGATCATATACAGAACTGCATATAAAAAAAATTGACTACTGATTGTAATAACAGAAAAGGGGTTTTCAATTGCGTTATGCGTTATGTCAACTTTCTGATATGTCTTACCGGCTTGTAAAAGGAAAAAAAGTTAAATGATTGCGAATCAGGATTGCTAAAAAGAACCTATGTGGTATACTTACGAATCCATAGATCATATACAGAACTGCACATAAAAAAAATCGACTACTGATTTTAATAGCAGAAATTGGGTTTTTAAATGCGTTATGCGTTATGTCAACTTTCTGATATGTCTTACCGGCTCGTGAAAGGAAAATAAGTTAAATGATTGCGAATCTGGATTGCTAAAAAGAACTTATGTGGTGTATTTACGAATCCATAGATCCTATACAGAACTGCACATAAAAAATCGACTACTGATTGTAATATCATATACAGACCAGAATCATATTATACAGATATCATACAGGATCATATCATATGTCTTACCGGCTTGTGAAAGGAAAATAAGTTAAATGATTGCGAATAAAGATTGCTAAAAAAACCTATGTGGTATACTTACGAATTCATAGACCATATACAGAACTGCACATAAAAAAATCGACTACTGATTGTAATAGCAGAAATTGGATTTTCAATTGCGTTATGCGTTATGTCAACTTTCTGATATGCCTTACCAGCTTAATTGTTTATTTTTAAATTCGAAAACTTTCTTTTTCTGTGTTTTTGTTAAATTTTTGTTCATTTTGTGTTAATTAAATTAGATATCTTAATTTACAAAATTTTTTGTTTTTAGTTTTCAAAATGAATTTTGATTTTAGTACCAATACAGCCAATACGCATGCATGCTAGGAATGAACGGAATTACGCCCTTTTTCAGAACTTCAGGAAGAATTTACGGATAAGAGAAGTTTTCTAACAGTTCGAAAATTATTTATTAAAAAAATAGGAATACTTTAAACAGACGAGTTTTCCTGACAGTGCAGTTACCTCGGCCACGTAAAATTGCATTCTGTTGTTATTTATATGGGGCATTTTAATATTGTCTAAGAATAATTGTTTTTGAAATTCATCTTGTTATACAAATTGTATTTTTTCATTTAAATATTGATGTATTTCTGTACGTGATTGTTTTCTCTTAGCTTTATCGAAATAAATGTATCTTATCATCAGAACTCTTATAATAAAAATGACTCAGAATAACATATTATTTTAACACACAAGCAATTTCATATTTTGTAAATTTTCTTCATAATTTTAACGTGTAGTCCCTTTTTTTTAAATTCTAAAATAAGCAAAAACAGATGAATGCATAAATATTTATATTGCGACTTCAAATATTACAAAAAAGCACGTTTAAATATTTATATTTGCAATGGTAACACTACATCTGTTTCATCTGGGAAATATTATTAAATCATACACGTAAGTGTACTTTTACAAAAATATGTAATCGAACAATCCAAACAGCATTAAAAAAAAGTTAATTTCGTTTTTTAGTGTAAATTTGTAAAACTCTGCCTAAGGGAATTTTTTTATATTTATTACACTAAACACATATGTAACTTTTTTTTTTTTTTCATTTATAAAATACATTTACAATTTATTTTTAAATTGCATTAGTAGTGATTTAATGCTGAAGCATGAAATGCAGTATCAAATGCATTGAAAACAAATAACTGAATTTTACTGATTGAGAGCGCATTTTAAAACGAGCATACTAAAATAAAAAATCACAGAATATACGTAGTATTTTTTAATGTAAATTTATTTTTTAAATATTGCATTATACAATTTTATTATTATTATTATCACTATCATTATTATTATTATTTTTACTATAATTATTACGATTCTTATTATTATTATGGCCTTACAAAATGTTTCTCTTATTATTATTTACGTCAACGATATCAATACGATGAAAATAAATGTACGATTTGAATATGATTTAAATCTATAAAATATATAAAATTATCCAATTTGATTCAATCTAATTATTCGCCGGCCTGTTACAAGATTATTGTATTTATATCAAACCTTTTAAAATAGACGTATACTACGAATTACTTATTTTAAAATATTTGATTTTATTTTCAAATAATGATAATTAATTAATTTTGAAGTAAATAAAATCTATTAAATACAATTTCCGGTTAAATATTTATTCTGTGAGATAGAATTATAAATGTAAATTTTTTTCGATAAAACTATGATGAAAACTTTTATTTTGATGCATATATATATATATATATATATTTAATTACATCATCGTAAAACTGTAAAAGCACAGTTTAATATGTTCTTCTCTAAACAAGATTAACTAGTGATTTATTTAAAAGCTTTTTAAAAGAAATATTAAATTCACTTATATGATCCTGTTTAATCCGGGAATATTTAATTATGATGAGTTTATTTAAATTAAAAGAATGAAATAATAAAAAAAATCAATACAAATTACAATTTCAGAAAATAACATAATCATATTGTAACTTGCTTTTCAATTGATAACATCTAATTTCGATTGAAAGCTAAATTTCGGGTATCTTTCTAAGCATTTAATTAAAAAAAATTCCTTACATAATGTTGGCTTCAAAAATAATTGAAACTTTTTGCATACTTTAATTTATTGAAATTCTTTAAAGCCAATAGTAAACAAAACAATTAGTATATATTTTTTGGTATATTTTTAGATATTTATTTTAAACATTTATCAAAACATTTCTCATATTACAGCATTTATATATTTTTGCAATTTTAGGAATTAGGCAGATAATTATGGGATATATTTTGGCATAAAATGTGTGCCAGATTTACTGGTGGTCTTGATGTAATTTATATGCCTGGATATCAACCCTTTCTTGTTTTATTTTAAGTTTCATAAGGTGTGCAAATACTCGGTCGAAATGAAATGTTCGTGATAATTAGCGAATTGGTGGTAATATTAGGTCGCACGTAATAATTTCTAAAAGTTATGAAGTCTTTTGTATCTCGACTGAGTGTTTTGATAGTCTACTTGTATTCTGAAGTTTTACCGCTTTATGTTCCAGTTAATTATCTCTGTTTTTTGCCGCTTTTGTTCAGAAGGGATTTAGGAAGAATTCTTTAGTGGTAGTATAAAAGCAATTGCTAACGAATAAAATTTAGTGAGGCTTATTTGAGTCTCATTAACAACAATAGTCTTTTAGGTGACTGCAAGTATGTTTGTTTATAACACTCTCGGAAAAAACTGTTAATTTATAAGCGTTTGCCCTTCACGTTTGATGGGCAACAGCCTTATTTGACGAAAAACGGTCTGGTCCACTAAATAAGAGACCTTATCCCTTAGATACTTAGAAAATAAAGGGCAATCTACGTATTCGTATAGTTCTAGTCCATGTGTTAGCAAAAATACGTTACGACCCCATACATTTTCCTCCGCTAGTGTGCAACACTTCATTTTAGTCGTGTTTCGAAAAATAATGTCACTTAATCCAAAAAAAGCGATTCTGTGATGATTATCTAACGTGCTGTATGCTACGGAACAGTAAGAAAAGTGTTATTGTGTTTTAAAGTGCATTATATCCCTAAAATTATGGGCTGCACAAAATGATGGGCATGGAATTTTTTTTCGGGCAATGAATGGAATTTCTGCTGCAGGCCTCTGCCCGTAATTTTCCCACACAACACAGATTCGTCCAATTTTCGCCTAAAGTACGTAATTTGGATGAATGGACGTGTCCAATTGAAGTCTAAAAGTCCTCCGGACTTCAACTAAATTTCGTCAAATTACGTCCAAATGTCACCCCCCTTTACGTAAGACGTACGTCTTTTGGGCCATGAAATGAGCGTAAAATGAACATAAAATGAACAAAATTTGAATGAGCCAAAATTTGTCCATATTACGTCCAAAAAATACCTCCATCCGGACGAAATACACACGAATTTTGGCTGTAATATAGGCGTCCAAAATTTGTCCATATTACATCCGAAAACACCACCCACATTTGAACGAAATATAGACCCTTTTAGCCTTAATATGAATGTGTTTATTGATCCAAAATACGTAGTTTGGACCAAAATGAGACGAATCTGTTATCTCCCCTAGGCAAGGATGACGTTATATTAAAAAACTAAAATAACAAAAGTTTTTAATATAAATAATTTTGATAGAAATTTACTTAGAATTTTTCCCCCCAAAATCATATTAAATACTTAAATATTTTAAATTAATTCCTTGCCAGGACTCATTCATATAAATCAGTAAAAGCATATATATTTTATACATATTGCTAATAAACTTTTTTTATGATACTTTTAATTTTCTAAGATCTTTAAAGAAAATATATTAATTCCTAAAGTATATGCTATAGCATGATTTGAAAAACAGAGGCTATACCAGACTTTAATCCGCTACATTCGGCCCAAACACAACTACGTTCTTTCAGGAAAAAAGAGGAAAATTTTTAGTAATACAGTTTTTAATTCATAATACAATGAAATGCTACTTCAGAATGCTTAAACATAAGCCGATCACTTTCATTTAGAGAAAAAATGCACAGGTGATGTTAATGAATTTGGTCCCTGTTCCAGGTGCTTGTTTTGTTTGGGACGAATGAAAGCATTTAAATTTGAACAAAAACCGGTTTCATATAGTAAACAGTTTGTATGGCATATATATATGCCATAAAAATAGTTTACTAATTTCAGAACATTTATTTTAGTAAAAGGAAATGACACATTTTAATGTTTACAATCTTATTTCATTATCAGAAACTTTCTATGGATAATAAGGAAATGAAAAATGTAAGATACCTACCAGCATACTGGCTTTTATGTTTTGTGCATTTCTAGATTCTAGAAATCTATGCATTTTTGCTATTTTTACTCTTCACATTTTTATTTTATATACTATTTCTCCTGGAAAAAAAATATATATATCTTGGTTTTCGTTTATATTATCATTGGTGATGATAATGCTTCTAAAAAGGTCCTATTTTTGCATAGCTGTCAACTGCTACAATTTTTAGCTAGCATTAATCTTTAATGGAAATCTTCGCTTTGCTTAATAACATATATCTGTAATTAAATCAGATGAAGATTTTAAAATCAAATTAGTGATGGCTAGAACTCGTAGAATTTTGCCGTTGTATTTAGAAATTTTATTATATTATTCATTAGCATACAATATCGTCAACTGCAAAGTTTTACATTTTGTGAACAATGGATTTTTTCTTTTAAATTCTTTGTAAATTCAACTACTCCACTTTTTTTTCCCACTTGAATTAAAATAGCTCTAACAGGGAATATACTTTTCCTTTTAAGGATGGTTACCCTTAAGAATGGAATGTATCAAAGCAATTGAAAATTTTGAGTTTTTCAAATGCTGCTAATTCATGGAAGAAAATGCGATATTCCCTAACAACTTTTATGTATTGTGAATAAAGTTTTACACACTGAAATTTGCATTTGTTGCCAGGTGTGCAAAAAAAATATTTTACATTTTTAATAATAATAACAAACAATATTTTGAAATATCATTAAAGAAATTTAACATGTAATACAACCGCAAACTTTGTTTTTCATATGCAGACCTACTCCCTTATGTAATATATATATATATATATATATATATATGTATCTGGACTGCAAGATTAACCTTCCATTACTCATGCATGGATTATTAAAAAAAAAAAATAGTTCCATTTCATTTATTTTAGTAATTGACTTTTCACTGATTAATGTAAAAATACATACTGTATATTCTGGTATGTAACAATAACTTTTGATAGAAGAAAAATTATCAAAATTTATAGGTGCACATTATGCATCAATTTTAAAAATAAATTATAAAAAATATGATCATAAGAACTAAGACTTTTGATTTAATCAACATGTGATTTATATTTAAAAAATGTTGCTATTAAAGTACATGAAAAATAATAGTATTGTACTTTAAAATAATTAACATCTTATTTTTCACTATGTATCTCATGAAAGTTTTTGCAAACAATCAAACAACAATCTGCACAACATATGGCGATTATAATAAAAAATACAAAAATTAAATCTAACAGTATACGTATGTGTTACATGCCAGAATGCAATATCAGTAAAATGGTTTCATATACATTATAAATAGCTTTCAAAAAATATATTTTTAATTATATCAATCAGTTTAAGCTAACTTTGTGAAATAGTGTTAGGGAGTTAGTGTTTACAAGACTCACTAAAAGGAAAATTCTATTGAAAAGCCATTGGAAGAGGGGGGGGGGGTAAATTTAAAATATTATTGCATATTGTTATACACTATATATTATTGTAAAGCAAAGATAAGAGTACTAGTACAAAATTTAGTATACCACCGAAACTTATTCATTTAAATACTGATTTTTATTTATGTTATCACCAAACTAAGTCTTAAAAATTTAATCTGTGCTCTTAATTAAATATCATATATTCAATTAAATATTGAATAATCATTTATAAATGAATTTTCATTTTGTACAATTAAATATGTAAATTATCAAATGTATTTCAGATTAACCTGATTATTTGTAGTATATTATAAAATAACAAAAACAATACATTCAGTGTATTTAAGTAATGTTTTGAAATCAAAGTTTATTTAAACTTTGCTTAAGCATTAAAAATGAAATTTATCAAATATTTTCATGCATAAAATATGGTTAAAAATTATGTACAAACTTTTAGTTTAAAATTATTCAAAATCTTTAGTGAACAGAGTACATATATTATCATTGTTATAAAGGAATATACAATAAAGATGCAAGAAATACTTTCAAAAATGAAGTTTTATTTATTTATTTTCCAATCTGGCTCTTGTTGACAACAATATTTTCTTTTTACAATTCATATATAAAATATATTTTTCATTGAAAGGCAAAAAGGGTGCTATATTTCATTACTATAAAGTAGGCAGGATGATCCTGAGGAAACTGTTTGGGGAAAACTTTGTTCTACGTTAATGCTTCTCAGGCTTATTTTCATTATATTTAACAGGCAGCAGCTTCAAAGCCTATAAATAAAAAGAATAATAATTCATTAAAATGAAAAGATGGATTGTATTTAATAGCACATATCAATAATTCATAACGTTAGATGCAAATTAAAAATAATTTAATTTTAGTTTTAATTTTTGCTTACAGGTAGCATCATCAGACATCTTGTATTATTTCATAATAAAATGAAGTTTTTTCATCCAGCTTTGAATGATATTAAAAAAAACATTTATGTATTTTTAAAAATTACTAGCCAGTGTTTAATTTATTTATCATTTTTTTTTTTTTTTTTTTTTTTAAACAAACAACTACTGATGCAATGTTTACAAAATACATAAAAGTAAAGTACTTTATAATGTTCAACTGTGTCCTTTATTTTGAGTATTTAAAGATCTATATTTATATAAAGTAAGGATAAAAAAAGAAAAATCAAATAAAATTTGGTGCTTTCTCGTTATAGCAGTCTCCTCAATTACAATTATGTCAAGGTAGCAGTTTCAAACTTGCTAAAGATCATCACCAAGCTTATATATGCATCATACAAACATCATGCACAATATGTATAAGCCAAATGCTCATATATGAGCCATATAAGTAAATATTTATATCATATATCAGTCATATATATCTTTAAACAAAAACATAATTTGCAGAACAAAAAAAAAAAAATTATTTTACACATTGTTTATGCTCGAGAAGGGATAGATACAGTAGATTCGCTCAAATCCGCGCAGCTTGAGACCAGAGGTTGTGCAGATTTCAGAATTTTGTGGATTTCTGGTTTGTTAACATTTTTTAGACAATAATTTGAATGTAATAATGCAATCAAATGTATAATGGATGTTTGAATTAAAGCAAAGTATTAAAATAATTAAGTAAAGTAATAAACTAAAATGATAAAAAGTAATATAATTAAAAAAATGATTAAATTATTAAAGGTAAAGGTCAAATAAATAATTAATAATGTATAATTAAATATGCAATAAAAAATGAGATACATTTTCCTTGAATCATTCAATGACACTTTCCTCATAAAGGTAACCCTATTAATTCACATCAAAATCAAAAAGTAAGGAAGTTTTATTTCAAGTTTGCCAGTGTTAATAACTATAAAAAAAAATTAATACATATATATATTTGGTTAAAAGGCTGACTAGCAGTGATATCAGCAATATCCTTCTTTTTTTTTTCAGTAATAAATTTTTATTTCCTTCATGAAAAACAACGAGTTTAGTCTCATCATATTATCGAGAATTACATAGTAAAATACATACGAAATTATATAAAACTAAAAAATCCTGTTACTTTGCCTCTACAGCTTAACTGAAATTTTCATTGTTTACATCTGCGATGATGTGCGGATTTTAGGCGGTTGCAGATTTGAGGAAGTCCTGTATTATAATTTTTCTTCAGCTGCTTCTACAGTTAATGTTAAAGTCTTGCAAAAAATATGTTTAAACCAAATGAATTTTAAAAAATAAAATTCGAACAATAGGATACTTAAACTACCCTAAAAACTTAAATTACAAAGATACATGGAAAATGCAAACCTTTAAAGAAGTCTCAGCTTTATTTCTATTTCATTCGAATGGAATGTAAGTTTTTAGATTAGTTTAAGTATCATATTGTTCGAATTTTATTTTTATTTCTTTAAGTTCAATTGGTTTAAACATATTTGTGGCAAAACTTAAACATTTACTGTAGAAGCAGTAGAAGAAAAATTCTAATATCTATCCCTTCTTGAGACTATACAATGCATGAAATAAACGTTTTTTTTTTTTTTTTTGTTGTTGTTCTGCAAATTATGATTTTTTTTAATATATCAAGTTTTATAACTACTGCAATTCAGAGGAACATCCCGTAAGGCATGGTGACGTCACGGCGACGTCGTTGTGAAGTCACACTGTGATTTTGTGACCGTCGATGTGACGTCACGTGACGTCGATGTGACGTCATAGTGACTAGAATGCGAGGTCGTTATGGCCGTTTTAGAGGTCGTTTGTGACGTCACATTGTGACCACTCTGTGAAGTCACGGTGTGACTAATTTTTGAAAAGTGTGTCATTTGTGACTAATTTGGCATTAACTTTGTGACGAACCTGTGACGAATGTGACAATGTTTTGAAGTCACATTGTGACCAATTTGTGAAATATGTGTCATTTGTGACGAATTTATCATAAACACTGTGATAATTTCAAATGAAAATCAAATTTCAAATTAATTGCTTAAAAGACGCAAAGGCCAACATAGTGAAAAAGATTCCATGCTGGGACTCGAACCCAGGCCATCAGTATAGCGCACTGACATTCTCCCGACTAAACCACATGGAACGATACCCAGCCTGGAAAATTTCTCACTATTATATGTTGGCAAGGCTACAAAAGCAGCACAAAATGGGATATTTATCGTGAGCCACCGACATGGGGCAAACACGAAACTTAATTAAATCCAGCATCGATTGAAACTATGTTAATATTTGGAAATTTTTCCAGAGAGAACCATTCGCCTAGCATACAATATTTCAACAGAAAATCAAATTTCAAATTACATGCTTAAAAGGCAGTTTAAATTTGAATTTTGATTTTCATTTTAAATATTGTATTCAAGGCGAAGGTTTCTCTTTGGAAAAATTTCCAAGTACTAATGTAGTTTCAATCGAATCTGGATTTAATTAAGTTTCGTGTTTGCCACATGTCGGTGGCTCACGATAAATATCCCTTCTCGTGCTGCTTTTGTAGCCTTGACAACATGTAATAGTGAGAAATTTTCCAGGCTGGGTATCGTTCCATGTGGTTTAGTCGGGAGAATGTCAGTGCACTATACTGATGGCCCGGGTTCGAGTCCCGGCATTGAATCTTTTTCACTATGTTAGCCTTTGCACCTTTTAAGCAATTAATTTAAAATTTGATTTTCATTTGAAATATTGTATGCAAGCCGAATGTTTCTCTCTGGAAAAATTTCCAAGTTTTAATACTGTGATGGTTCTTGTCATAAGCACTGTGATGTATTTTAAAATGCACAATTTTGAAATAAAGTTTTGTTTGAAATGTAAAATCTTATATTTTTACCATACTTTTTAGCAAAATATCGCTATTTTGGAGTCCTATTCTTCTAAAATATTTTAAATTTTTCCACTTAAAAAACAATGCTTATCAACTGACATCTTTTTTTTATTAAATTCCAAGCTTGATCTTGAGTACAAGCTCGATATTAAGAATGTGTAACATTTTAATGTGTTATGATTAGTCATTGCTTTATTAAATACGACATTATAAGCCATATTTATTTAAATTTTTTATTCCCGTGTATATTGTATTTTGTGAATATGACCTAAATAGATTTTGTATGTTTTATAGGAAAAGACTGATCTGCGAAAAGGAAAAAAACAAGTAAAAAAAATCATGCGTTAAGCATAGATTATAAAACACTTTCCAACGCTTCCTGAATGCTTTAACAAGACATCGTAATTTAGGGAAATAACGTAAATAAGATAACTAAGTAAACATTTTAGAAAACGCATAAAACATTTGAAAAACTGATTTCAGCAGTTACCGTCCATAGCCAAATATGTTTTCTAATTATTTTGAACAGTCCTGTATTTGATCTGTAGGTTGATATATATACTATATAATGGGGAAATTTAGTTTAGCAATTGAAACATAACAGGTTGAAATTCTCTTTCAGCAATTTATACTAATAAATGGAAAGATACTTAAATACTTTTGTACAATCCTGTAGTTTACCTAGAACCTTTATTACACGCCACTATTTAGTTAAAATTTAATTCGAACTAAGACACTTTTAAAACTGCTGAAATCACATTTCCAGAAATTATGATTTACAGACGGCCATGTATCCAATTCTTTACGTAAACCTGTATATCATTTTATCTATATTCTACAAACATTTCTTAGCAAATTAAATGCATTTCAGCGTAAAAAAGAACAACTCATTTAAAAACCACCTTTAAACAATTTGCGCCCATACGCAGTAACCCTTACGAGTACTTTTGTGTAGCCCTGTATACGAATTGTAGCATTTATATACACCATATACTGTGCATAAATATAGTGAATCATAAAAGCGCATATCATAATTAAAAATGCATTCCCAGCAATCATGGCTAATGAACAGTACTTCGGATACAATATAGTATTGAAATATTTTGTATGTCCCTGTAAATGCTATATGCACTTCGTATTATACATGAAATAATTTATAGTATGTAAACTTCAGCGACGTATATAAATTTCATTATATATGAACAATTCCCTCCACCCCTATATCATTATGTATTGGAATTCCTTTTTTAGCCCTGTAAATGAACAATATCTATTCTATGCATCGCATATTCAGCAGAATGCATATTTAAATGCGCTTCATAAATGCATATCAATTTTATTCTGTTTGAAAGCGTGTAAAATCATTAAAAATCCTTTGAAACGATTTTTTTCCATAGGCCGTAATGTGACGGAATACTTTTGACTGTCCCTGTAAATGAACTAAACATGCTACAAACTTCATTAGAAATAAGGAACGTATTATGGTAAACGTCAATATCTAAATGTTTCAGGGAAATCCGAGTTTAGTTACGGAGTTAGAGCGCGGACAGACAGCCATACAGAAAAACGGACAGGCAAACCGAAGTTAAACACTGTTAACCTGTTTAAAAAAATATTCACTCCTATATTATGTAAATAAATATGAACTTAAAAATATATATATATATACTAAAGTAGTTTAATTTATAAACTTCCTATTAGACACGAAAAACTTTTTATTTCAATGTTTAAATATCATATTTCACTTTTAGTGCCAATAATTACGTGTATCATAAACTTAGAAAATAATTTTATAATAGACGAAAATTTAATAACCGCTTCAGAATGTCCATAATTAAATGTTAGATTAAAATCACAAACAAAAAAAATGCTTATATACAATTAAAAAAAAATAAATATACCAATTTGAAAAACACTAAAAATAATAATTAGTATTTATAATTGTACTATTAAACAACAATAAATTACAATAGATGAATTAAATGTATTATTAGATTTAACAATATCTCAAAAATCTTTGCATATGTTATAAGAAATTTCTATTATTTTATAATTTTGGCAAATGCTAAACTGAAAACCATTGGTATGAAGATTTATGATTTTAAATAATAATTTAAAATATTATTAGCACTAAAAGAAAAATCTTTGAAAAGTTTCACTAGTGTAATACGTAAAAATACATTTTCCCAATATAATGCTAATTTCTAATCTGAAATAGTTTCGTAATATCATGACAATCGAAAATCATATTTAACTCCAAAATAATAATGTCTATAACTAGTGTAAGTGTTAGTAATCAGGAAACACAAAACAGTAAGAAGCCGAAAAAAATTCCAAATCATTGTCTCAACATATTTTCAATCTCAAGTAACAGCAAATTAATCTTTAAATTAATTCCACTCTGAATGCAGTTATGCTGTTTTTTTTTTCTTTTCTTTTTAAGTGATCGCAGATTAAGATATTTTTCACCCCAGCATCGAATAGGAAAATGTTTCGGAAAACAATTGCAGAACAGTCCCTTACTAATATAACATAAAACTATTTAAGTCATCATAATATACAAAACAGGGATAAAACATTTAAATTAAATAAGTCTTACATTTACGTCCCATTTATAATATCCGTGTATTTGTAATATTTTAAAATGGCGGGCTTCTTTCTCTTATTTTATAAAAAAGTGTTGTAGACTTCGTGATGTTCTAAACAGAGTAAACTTCCGGCATCTTCTCTTCTGTGCGCAGACGATTTTGATTTTCAGCAGATGTTCTTTTTTATCGTTATTTGTTTTTGAATACAAAAGATTTCGAACTCAGATGCGCAATAATTTTATGAGACTGTCTTTAATTAAAATTTTCTTTTTGGAGAATTTTCCAATGTATTTTATCTTTTCTTTTTATCGGTTCCAAACAATTTAAGTTACAATGAATTGTAAAGGTTCTTTTTTGTAAATAATAATAATAATAATGATAATAATAATAATAATAATTAGAGTTTATTAGATAAAACTTTGTTTAAATTTTTAAAATGAGTAAATATCAATTTAATGGTAATAATGAACCCCCACCCCCCTTTTCTTAAAGTAAAATTTGTTTCACACGTAATAAATACAAAATATCGCTCACCCGCAAGAAAAGTGACACATCTCGACAAAAGTAAATTTCACAGGAGAGGCAAAAGAAAATGTGCATGATTTTACTGTAGCATGAAATTATAGCACTTAGCTTTGCATACAAGAATTAAAAAGTGCATAAAAGCGTAAAGCACATAAGAATGAAAACTTAGGATGTGGTTTGGAGGGTTGGATAATTTTACCTCATTACATAATCCACCCCTCTTCTTTGGTTACAAATGGACATATAGCATAATAACGTGATTTTTCATGTAGCTAAACTTATGAAACTGTTTGTGTAGCAAGACGCACCTATGACAAATCTTTTAGTGGAATAAAACGCAAAATGAATTTCTGTGAGATGTGTCACTTTTCTTGTGGGTGAGCGATATGTTCTTAATAAATAAAAAGGGATTATCGAGGATAAAATAAAAGAATTCTTTGTCAATCTGACAATCTTTTCATATTAATTTTCTGTAAAATAAAACAATTTGTAAAATAACTTTTTTTTAAAGTCATATCTGTAAAATACAAATTTGAAATACGAATAATTAATTATTATCATGCGTTTTGCATAAATTTTGTATATTTTTTTTATTTTCGGAAAATGTTAATTTATTTGAAAAGTCTGAAAGAAGTAGAATTTTTTCAAAAATAGTTACTTAAAATAGTTAAATAGTTGTCAGGAAAAAAATCTCTCTCAAGAAAAAAACTCCGACTAAACTCTGAAGACTCTTTCTACGTGCTCATTAAAAGCTGCAGACTTAACTGTAATACAAAATTTTTAGTTTGAAACCACAGAAGTGTTTCGAATACCACTGGTTGGCAAAAAAAAAAATAAAATAGTTTCCTCTCTGCAAACTAAATACTGTACAGATTTAATATTCCTAATTCTAAATATGTTATCCAAATTGCTTTAATGCTTGTATCGTGCACTTTATATATTACGTCCCCCCCCCCCTTCGTGACAGAATTTACCATTTGCTATCCACTAATATATTTTCATTCCTCATGCCGCTGTAACTCGGGACTGTTTAAAATATTTCTCTTTCTTATTTCAAAGATTTTAAAAGTTCATATTTTTTTCACACTGTGACTTACAATATGGTGTTTTTTTTTTTTTTTTTTTTTTTTTTTTTTCACATATATGACGTGATGTACGTTACATGCAATGACATAACAATGACGTCTCAATTTTTTTTTTTAATTGATAGAAAAATATAATTTTACAGTAAATAACATGTTTTGAAGAATTTTTGTAATTTTTTAAAGTTTTCTAAGAAGTTCACATCTCAGTCACAACGTGACATCACTGAGTGGGGGCATTTTGGTCACAGATGTCACGTGACCACAGTGACTTACAGTGACGTCACAATGACGTCACCGTGACCATGCATGCTATGAGGGATATTACAAAATTAATAGAGGATGTTATAATTAGGGTTTGATATATAGGGTATTGCATCACAATTTGTGATGTAACTAAAATCCATAATAAAAACAAAAAATTCAAATTTACTTAAATTTAGTTATCCAATTTTCCACTGGTAGTGGTCTCTATGAATGCAAAAGTAAATTGTGTTGCATGTTTGCTGGTTATTTATGCTACTATGAACGGCAATTCTGCAGCATTGAAACATTTCACCTCTGAACTGGGAAGGCCGGTGAGTGAATCAATTTCTTTTCACCAGTCTCCGACAGAGGAGTTAATTATTGGTAATATTAAAGAAAGTTGAAATCTTTTTGAACTGCTTAAAAAACAAAACAAAAAAAAAATAATAAATTTATCTTGTAATCAACACCATTACATTTTAAGTTGTCCTATCAGAGCCTAACACCATTTGTCAGTTTACAGGTGCATAAATGTCAGTTATTGAATACTTGCATTACTAATAATTTAAAACATGAAAAGAGAGACACATCTGTAGTATGATATTGATATCATATATAAATAAAGTTTAATTAATTTGTTTTTATAATAAATATTAAAGTATTTTTAAAGCATAATTTTTCTTAATTTTTTTTTTTTCGTTGCAAGTAAAGTGTGAAACACTGGCTCATTTTGTGTCAGTTATTGGTTTTTCAAAATGGGGTTATGTCAGTTACTGAAGTTATTCACCATATTTATGAAAAACATTTATTTTTAATAATACAATATATAATTTTTCAAAATTTTGTCAACAGTAATTTTTAAATGTATTTCTACCATCCATTCCAAAAAAAAAAAAAAAAAAAAAAAAGGTAGAATGGATTTAAAATTTTGTAATAGTGATTTGAAGAATAATTTTTAATGTGTCAGTTACTGGGGGTTTCACCCTAAATCAAGTAATAAAGAAATTTAAACAGATTATTAATAGAACATATATTTGTTTTTAATTCTTTTTTCCATTTTAAAATTTTAAACTATGTATGTATATATAATCAAAAGTTATTTTCTTTGTTGGAAAAGAAACTTGGTATTAGGCTGCCGAATATTCAGTATTCGGTTATTTGGCCACATCACTATTTGTCCCATCCCTAATTACAAGTAATTTTGATTCATTACTGTTTATTAATTATTTTTTTATAAGGCAGGGGGGGGGTGTCGTTGGCACATTACAGTTACATAAAATATATTTTTGGAAGCCTTTGGCATGCGAATGTGAAAAGGTTTGCCATCCCTGAACTTTTATAATTGCATTACATTTAACTATTCACTCTCACAATTTTAAACAATTATTTTTAATATCAACATTTTTATTAGTTTGTGGGCTAAACCTTAAAATTCAGGCACGCTACACCTGCTGAAATCCCAACCCCCAGGCATGTAAAATTGTTTTATGTTTTTAAATTTACGTATCCAAGGACTACATAAAATATTGGCATTAAAATATTATATAAAAATGGAAATGCTTGCATTTTTTTTTTAATACTAACTTCCAATATATTTCAATTTAACCTTAAAAAATATGCTGTTTATTCTCCAAACAGAAATTTTTATGAGTTATAAATATATGTTTTCCGAAACTGAGATTATACGTTGCGCTGTAAGCGGGTAATGCTGCCCGCCACAAAATTGAATAATTTTAATTTAAATAGATCTTTCTTTAAATATCTCAATCAAAAAATTTAAACATAATATCATGTTAGAATTTATAGTAGATAGATAGACACATTCACACACAGATGGTGTTATATAGTAACAGAATATAAGAAAAGAGATTAGGGATATAAAAAAAAAATATTTAAGTTGTAAATAATGAGTTGTAAATAATAAATAAAATAAAACAAAAAAAAAATTTTCACTCATCATTACAGTTGAAGTACAAAGGTTTAATAAGAAACAATAACACAAACCAAAACATTTTATTTCAATTTCTAATCGTTGTTTCTAATATTTACTATGAGGAAAAAAAAAGTTGCTACTGGCAAAGAAAAAACAAATTCTGTTAACATAATTTGCACCTGGCTAACATAAAAGTACCACATTATTCATTTTTTATGCAAGCTGACAATTGTAAAATCAAATACCCACAGACATATAAATTGAAAATTTATTTAATAACAGCATTTATGGACTTTAACTGAAAATTTACCTTATTCAAAGTTAAATCCTGCTTGAAAAGAGTTGAGTCCTGCTGAGTCACCTTTTATTCAATCAATAATGATATATATCCACAAAACAGTTGTTTTTCCAAAGACAAGAAGCTTGTATCTACTGGGTGAAAAAGAAGGGAAAAAAATGAGTGGATCCAGTATAATCTTATTTTAAAGCAATTTTAAAATGCATGAATTTTGCAAATATTGTGATTACTTTAACTCATGCACACACACATAAAAAAATAACAACATTAGATTAATTTGTTTTCTTCTCTGATCGAGAATCAAGCATAGATCAATTGTCTTGTTCACAAAAGAAATTAGCACCTGATAAATGTGCTTTCCACAACCAATGTTTTATGTGCATTGTACTATAAAAGAACATAGCTACTCAGTAATGTAAAGATAGTGTTGACTCCAGGCCAATTTGGCAGGAGTCGGCAGCCCTTTATGCACCTAGTGCCTCATTTTAATTATTTTATATCTATTGATTATAAGAAATATTAATTTAATTATTTGGTTTCAGAGAAGTAACGTGAAATATATCAGATGCATGAAAAAAAAATCAAGATACATATCCATCGATTTATCGCATAAAAAAAAAAAAAAAAAAAAAAAAAAACCTTGAGAGTTTTGCCAGTAAGTCAAAGGGAAAAATTCAGAAATTCACCAACTGTTCATGTAAAAGAAAATCATGAAATTTGTGGATTAGTCGCAAAAAAGATCTGCAAACTTCTGCAAAAATTTAAAAAAAAACCTGCGAATTTCACCAATCGGTCATAAGGAAATAAAAAAAAACACAAAATTTGTCAACTGGTGAAAATTTCATTTACACTTGGTTTGAATGTGAAAAATATCAAAATTACCTTGCACGGTGATATTTTGAAAATAAATATCAATATACAAACTATCAAACATCTTGATATTTTGAAAATAAATGTAAAGAATTTGAAAATATCAAAAATCTTGATATTTTAAAAAATCGGATATATATCAAGATATATATCATGATATATATCAACGAACCCTGAATGCTTCATAATATAAAATTACATTATTACACCATTACATTATTCATTATTACAAGAATGAATCACCAATCAACCAGGATTTATCGCGACATTATAAAGCATAATATGACATTAAAATAACATTAAGATGTTTTTAACTATAACATTTTGTGACACATATGGCCCAGTTATAGTCAAATGTGACAGATAATATCAGGGCTGAAACTAGGCTTTTTTTGCCTAGGTTCGCCTAGAGCAAACATGGATTTTGGCACCCCTCCCCCACCCCCCCTCCTCATGCACAATAAAAATTATCGACCGCAGGTAACCTATGCAAAAAAAAAAAAAAAAATCATTTAATAATAATTAAAATGCTAGCAAGATGTATCTAAACAATGCTCCCATAGGATTAACATTAGCTTGAGCATTTAGAGCCTACACTAGTCACACGTAGAAGTTTGGAATGCTAATGTTAAACCTCTGGGAGCGTTCTTTTTTAAATTTCTCACTTGCATATTAATAGTTTTAAATGATTTTTTGCCTTGCTTAGAATAGCTGAGGATTCAATTCTAACCGGGCTAATGTTTACTTTATCAATTTTGGTTGTAGATTTTATATATATATATATATATATATATAAAGTTACTTTCACAAATTTGAAAACAATGCTTCCATAGGTTTAACATCAGCTTGCAAGTTTCTTTGTATTTCATATATATGTATATATATACCATCAAAGCAGAATATGCTTATAAATGTAATGTACATCGCAAAACATTTCAAATCCTCATTTTCAAGAAAATTCACCATTCAGTCTTAGGAAAAATTGTGAAATTTGCACTCAATGGCTGAAAAAAAAAATATCGTAAAATATATCTTCATTTAAAAAGATTGTGAAATGACAACTGGTAATATGAAAAACTCGTGCAATTCGTCAGTTTATCATGAAGAACAAATCATGAAATTCTTCTGCCTGTTGTGGGGAAACACAAAATTCAACAAACAGTTGCGGGAAAAAAATCCACGATTTTCGCCAATCAGTTACAGATAAAAACCTGGAAATTTGTCAGTGCACCAAGGAAGAAAACTGCGAAAAAAACCCACGATTTTCCCTAATCGATCTCAAGAAAAAGCCTCAAAATTTGCCTATGATACAAGAAAAAAAAAATCATGAAATTTGCAAATCTGTCGCGGTTTAAAAAATTGCGAAATTCGTCAGTAGATCGTCGGAAGAAACTGCGAAATTCATAGATCAGTAGCGGAAAAAATTCATGATTTTCTGTAAGTGGTCTCAAGAAAAAGCCACAAAAATTTGCCTATTGGTTCAAGAAAAATATTGCGAAATTAAAAAATTGGTCACAGGTATAAAAAAAAAAAAAAAAAATCGTCAGCGGATTGTCAGGAAAAATAGGAAATTCATTGATCAGTCGTGCAACCCCCCCCCCCCCCTTCGAGATTTGGCCGATGAGTCTCAAAAAAGCGACGAAGTTTTCCAATCGACTGAAAGAAAATATTGCGGGATTCACTGATCTGTCGTGGGTAGAATGCAAAATTAGTCAATCAGTTGCACAAAAAAAAAAAAAAAAAACCCGAGATTTTTACCAATCATTCGCAAGAAAAAGCAGAAAAAATTGCTAATCAGTAGAAAGAAACTATTGTGAAATTCATCAGTCTCTCGTCAGAAAAGCTGCAAAATTCGTTGATCAGTAGCAGAGAAAATGTACGATTTTCTAAAATTGGTTGCAAGAAGCTGCTGCAAAATTTGCTTATCGGTACAAGGAAAATTTTTCAAAATTCCCCAATCTGTCGCGAAAACGGCCTGTGAAAATCATCAAAAATTGTAAATTCATCGACCAGTCATGGAAAAATCCACAATTTTTGCCAATCGGTCGCAAAAAACCCGACAAAGATTGCTAATAAGTAGAAAGTAAATATCGCAAAAAATTGCCCATTGGTCGCGGCTAAAAAATTGCAAAATCCTTTAGTTGATCTTTTAAACAAATCAAAAATTCGTTGATTCAATCAGTCGCAAGAAAAAGAGAAAAAAATTGCAAATCGATAAAAAGAAAATATAATGAAATTCGAATCAGTCACGTGTAAAAAAAAAAAAAAAAAAAAAAAAAAAATTGTCAGAAAAATCACAAAATTCTTTGATCCGTCATGAAAAAAAACAATGATTGTTTCCAATCTGTAGCAAGAAAAAGTTGAAACATTTGCCAATCAGTTGGTGGTAAAAAACATGAAATTCATGGATCAGTCATGTGAAAATAAATACGATTTTTACCAAACGGTCAAAGAAAAATATCGCAAAATTCAACCACCAGTTGCAGTTAAAAATCTCAAAATTTGTCAATGAATTGTAGAAAATATCTCGAAATTCTTCAACCAGTTGTGGGAAAAAAAGTCGCAAAATTTGATGATTGGGTCCGAGAAAAAACGTCAAATTCGCCAGTTGACAGAGGGAAAATTCTGAAATATTGCGAAAATCAATTGATTGTCGGAAAAAACAGTGAAATTCATCATTTGACCATAGTAAAATCACAAAATTTGCCAATAGTTTCTTTCGGTTGAGTATGTCAGCGTTTTACAAAATGTATTTTGCATTCCTATAAAAGATGCCATTGCACTTCTTCATGTATTAAGAAAAAATCCCTGCGACTTTTTTTTTTTAAATTCCCACAGAACATTTTTGTTCAGACGAAGTTTGTAGCAGAACATTGCAAAGTATTCTGCTTTGGGGATATATACATTTCAGGGATCTGTCCAGACTTTTCTCTCAGGGTCCTGTTTTTGTTAAATTGTGAACAGTTTTTTTACATTTGTGAAAAATCTAGTCCTAATTTTGTGAATTAAAAATTGTCATTATATTCAGGTTCTTTTTTATATGTTTTTAAGAAGATATAGGCATGTAAAATACATATATTTTCTTTATATATGTAAAAGTGACAGGCCAGATTTCACTTTTAAATGATTAAATTTGTGAAAGTTTTAGTTTTCAGCTAAAAAATTTTGTAAAAGGCCTATTTTTAAGACAAGGAATTTTGTGAAGGGTCCTTTTTTAAGGTGAAAAGTTTTGTGAAGGGTCCTGTTTTGATTTGAATAATTTTGTGAAGGGTCCTGTTTTGAAATAAAAATTTTGTGAAGGGTCCTTTAAAGGACCAGTTTCTTCCTAAACAGATCCCTGCATTTTTGTATGAAACGACAAACAAAATCTTCATTTGGTGCCGCCCCCCCCCCCCCCTTCGCCTTTCGTTCTGGCACCCGGAGCACATACCAGGGTTGCCGGCTTTTAGCCAGGCCAAAAAAAGCCGGCCGGCTTTTTTTGGTTTTAGCCACTTAAAAAAAGCCGGCTTTTATTTTTCAAAAAGGTGGTCTATAGATAATTTATATAAAATTTGGATTAATTTATTTTTAATACATTTATAAATATTTTCTACTAAAAAAATATAAATTTCTATTAAATTTTGTCAAAAAAATAAGTCCTTATAACTGCTAGAATGCAACTGTGAAGGCATTATGTCAGAAAAAAAAATTATAAATATTCAGAAGAATATATTAAATTAGACTCCAAAGTATTGGTTTGGAATTCTTTATCATAGTTCTACACATACCACACAGTTTACAGATTATATGAAAGAATAAGAAAATATCACACATCAAAATAGAAATATTCTTACATACTGATATTTACTTTAAAAATTGATTAAAACTAAATAGCACATATGTATTTAATAACTGAAATTATCTTCTATAATACTTGAGAACAAACACTCAGTAATAAACAATTGATATTCTAACTTATAAAAATGATTTAGTAAAAAGTTTTTCTGCTACTAAGCTGTTATATAACTTATTCCAGATATGTCCATACGGACAGATTAAAATCATAGAATGAACATTGAAAGAGAAATTAGGAAGAATGTAACATTTGAGGAAATTTTAGTACATGTAAGTGTGCATAAAATAAAGAGAACAATTAAAAAAATGGAACAGTGTTAAGGTCAGTGTAAACCAGAGAAAACAATTGGTAAGGCATTTTATTCCAATATTAATTTCTTCATTTATATTGAAAAATTGGGTTATATTGATTTCTACCTCAATTAAATGCCTTTAAAACTAATTAAAAAACACATAAAAATGTGTCATTTATAATTAAAATGCTTCACTGTATAAAAGCCAATTTTGGCCAAAAAAAAAAAAGCCAGTTAAAACCAATAAAAGCCACCGGCGTGGCTTTTTTTAATTTTAGCCGGCTTTTTTGCAACCCTGGCACATACCCCCTCTGCTTCTCTGTACTCCCCTAGTTTCAGCCCTATATAATATAAATATGATATAAAATGTATAAATGGCATCCAAGAAGTAAATAATATGCATATAATGATACATATAAGGCACATATATACGAGCATTAGTAGTACTGTTTCTTTTAGGCCATCATTTAACGGCACAGCACCCTGCTTATTCTAAAATTGGCAAAATGCATCCTGTCCTTTTTAAAAATTGTGAAATGAACCTTCAGTTGTATCTAGAACATACTAGTAAAAATTTCTCATACATTTTTCATGCACACAATAATATAACAATTCATGTTGTTCAGCAAAATAATTCAGACTTTCTTTTAAAATTATTAGTATTAAGTAAATAAGTTCACATTACAATATGATAATGAATGAATAACATTTGAGTAATGATCTTTCATTAGAGCACTAGAAAATTTAAAATATAAAAAGTTTGGTGTCTTAGTAAGAACTCGATATTACATAAATTTAAATCAGTCAAAAAAAGAAGTTGCTATCAAATGGGAAGTTTTTAGAAATTGCGTACTTGCAACACATAATATATTAATTGTCAAAGAATTTTTTTTTAAATATGCCCCTAAATCAATGTAAAATTCGTTTCAACCCAATAAATGTTTTTTTTAGTTTTATAAAACTGCATTATGACCGAGAAATATCATGTAAACAAAGCATTCTTATTTACGTAATCAAACGCTGATCTCTCCAAATAGTCCAGACTAAAGTCAAAACTATTGATAAATCAAATAAATAACAAAACACAAAATCGTGACAGAAATGTTTTATGTAAAGTATGCACACAAACACAATAAATCTAGAAAACAAAGTCAATTTACTTACCTGCATTCACACTCATTTTCACTATTTCCGCATGGCTTTGATTTCCGCGATGAGATAAACAAATCTTCCACACGTTGATTGATTGATGCGGAGCGTAACTCCACAAAGTGATATTCTGGTAAAAATAAACAATGCATTAAATTCTTTACTTGTTGAAAGCTGTATAAAAAATTAATAAAACAAACAAAAATAAATAATACAAGTTTCGGTCAATGAGGCCTAAGTCTGTATATGCCGCCATTTTAAGATGGCGGTTGATAGGTTAAGTTTTTGTCCAGATTATGTCCGTACATGACGAGGTCAGGTTTTTGTCCCGGAATTAACGAAAATTAGATTAGTACTGTTTCCATCCAGTTTAAGTTATTAAAACAGAAAATTGGACAAACAGGTGAAGGTTTAGTTTGGGAGTTGACGAAAATTGGATTAGTTGCGTTTTCATCCAATTTATGTTCTTAAACTGGTGTCCATATTTTGTAGTTATTTCGTAGTTACGTCTATGTCAAACATTCAACAAATTCTGAACGTATTTTAGCTGGCTGTATACGTCCAAATTACATATATAGACGTATTTCGGAAATAGTAGATGAAAACTGAATATAATCTGGACGTATGTGTTGTGTGGGTTACAGGGATATTTTTAACAGTGAAGATAGACATTTTGAAAGCGATTCGATAAATGTTAATTAGTGATTGCGCTAGTAAGCTAGCTTTATTTGCATTTTTACTGAAGTTTCTTTGTTCACTTTAAATTAATTGTTGTTTGACGGCCTTAGTGGAGCAAGATCGCCTGATCAGAGATCCAACTTAGACTTATTTATACTCCATCCGGCAATACCCGACACGTATGAGCTCGCAGTCAGAAACCCAGTCCAGCCAGAATTGGAAGGCACATATCTTTTATTTGCTTTTCGTTAAAAAAAACAAAAAAAAAAAACAAACAAAAAAAACCTTCGTTTGCTTTTGCTAAGACCGGGATCCACACCCGTGACGGACTCTAATTTTAGGGAGTTGTGGAAGCTTTTATTTGTATTGATTTTCATTTAATAAACTTTAGTTTCTTTACTAATTTATTACTTATTATTGTTCTTAATTAAACCTATTTTAATATTCGAGACGTGAATTTTTCCGTCGAGTGAACTTTTATTGTATTTACATATGAAAATACTTAATGTCTTATCAGATGATTCCCACTATAAAAGGCATGCTTTTCCATAGTTTAAATGTGTGTAACTTGTGAATGTATTTTGGTGGTAGGATAAAACTGTTTTTAAAAATAAGTGTATGAGTTCAAGTAAGTATAGTTTAGTATATTAAAGAAACATGCTGTTTTTCGAATACGTTTCAGCACTATTTGGTAACAACATAGTGGAGACAACATCCTTGGAAGTTCAAAACTGTCTGAAAACACTTTTTCAGATTATAAAATTGCAGTCTTTAAAGACTACACAAATTATAGTTTCGTTTGCCGATTATACAAACAAATGCGTTTCAGTGCAATTTGATAACAACATAGTGTGTACACTCCTTGTAGCTTCCAAGGCGATTGAGAACGCTGTTTCAGATTCTACCATTGTAGACGTTTTAATTTTTACTTATGGTAATTTCCTTTGCCGATTATCCAACTGAATGCTTTTCAGTGCAATTTGATAACATCACAGTGCTTGCACTCCTTGTTAGTTACAATGTGTCTGACAACACTATTTCCGATTATACAACTGCAGTCGTTTTAGATTATACTAATGATAATTTCGTTTAACGATTGCGCATTTGATTGCCTTTCAGTGGATTTTTATAAGAACATAGTGCATGCACTCTTTCTGAGTTGAAAGGAGCCTGACAACACTATTTGCGATTATAAAATTGTAGTTGTTTTAGATTATACTAATGTTAATTTCGTTTGTCAATTATACATTTGAATGCATTTCAGTGCAATTGGATTACAACATAGTGCGTACACTCCCTCCGAGTTCCAAGATGTCTGAAATCACTATTTGATATTATGCATTCGTAGTCTGCAATTTAAATAGCAGAAGTTGCATTATTTCGCTGCAATTAGTCAGTGTGGAAAAAAAACTATTAAAAATTGTGGTATAACTGTACGCACTCTTGATAGTGTAAAGTAATTTACGGGGAATAAAAATATTTGTTTGTGCTATTTAATATGATTTTATTCAGGAGAGTGAACTGATGACTTAGAACGTTTGATGTGATTTTCGAAAGATTTGTTTTGGGAAAAGAGTATAAAATTTTTTTTTATATCCAAGTACACTGTTAAAATCTGCAGTAATCTGTGAGTAAACAGACCGTTTTTAAAGATAACGTTTGTCTTATTATATTAATAAACCTATAGCCATACTGTAAATTTTTATCGTGAAAACACAAATCACAATGTTACGAAATTGTGTATACACATTAAAGAATAGTTTAAAACAACACAGACGTTAAAATTGCGTTAAAATACTAATAACAATTAATCATAGAGGAAAAATCGATTAAAAATTAATTTTAAGTATTTTAATGTAATTTTAATGTTTGTATTTTTTTTAACTAATCGTGTATGCGTTACACCGGTTTCACAGTAGTAACGTTGTAATTTGTATTTTCACGATTTACTGTTAGAGTAACGTTTTCATGGTGTAATATTCCAGCATATTTAGTAGTATCTCACTAAATTATTCACCATATTCGAACTAGAAGAATGTGAAAATATGTTTTTTAACCGTTTTCAATAAAATAGGTCGAAGGAGTGGACAGTTTGCTGAAAAAGTTTAACAGTGTAAGACACTTCAATTTTTATTTCCAGAATATTTTACAGAGCTTTTTATTTATTTATTTTTTCAATATTTTTGTGGTGTATCAGGAATACGCATCCACCATTGCTTTCGTAAGACAACTTCAACATTTGCAATGAATCCGACTCCACCTATAATACAATTTTATTCCGGCGAATGCTGCCTTTTACATAGATAATATAGAAATAAAAATGGCTGTGGACAGATATAATAATTTCTTGGAAAGGAAAATGCTTCTTTTATGTATTTATTTGTCTCAAAACAATAAATGCATCTTATAGCATGATATAGTATCATACAATTCAACATATACGTACACAGATAGTTTCTTTTTAGTAGGAAGTTCCAAGGTCTATATGTATGACAACACTACTTCCAATTAAAAAATTCCAATGTTAGTCCACTTTTAATTACTGAATTTGTATTATTTCGCTGCAATTAATCAGTACAGGAAAATCCATTAGAAAAACTCTGCTATAATTGTATGCACACTGTATAATCAGGAGTAGTTGACTGAGACTCAAATAATCTGTTTTTGCTAATAGAATATTAATTTGTTTTGGAGACTGAACTTCGTCGTATGCTGAGTCATAGAACGTATGCGTTTTGTTTTGTTTTAGTTATTTTTAGAAAAATAGTTTGAAAAAAATAAAAATTAATTTAATCCTCAATTTTTACTTATTTAAATCATTAACCAAATATTTTACAGTTTTTTTTTATTTATTTTTCGAATTATTTTGTAATGTATCAGGAAAAAGAAACCACCAATGATTCCGTGAATCCTTTATAACTTTAACATTTCCGGTGCGTCGGACTACTATAATACAATGTTATTATCGATAATACAATGTTATAGAAGTAAAAATGGCTGCGGGCTCACGTAGGAGCTCAGTGGATAGAAAAATGCCACTTTCATGTATTAATATGTCTCGAAATAATAAATGCATTTTCTAGGATGATAAATTATCACACATCCAACACATAAGATACACATATAGTTTTTTCTACTTTCTACTATAAACTGCGTACAGTCCATCAAAGCTCCAAATTGTATGATAACACTATTCTGGATTGTAAAATTGTAGCTCCAGTTTTAAATGCAGAATTCGTATTATTTCGCAGCAATTAATCAGTGTGGAAAAATATATTGCAAAAATTGTGCTACAAATGTATACACAGTTGATAATCAGGAGTAGTCTACTGATACTAAGATATATATTTTTTTGCTAGTTGCATCTCATTTTGTTCCGGATAGTAAAATATTTGTTATAGTAAAATAGCATAAAATATATTTATTTTTAAATCAAAGTAGAACCCCCCCCCCCACCCCAAATTTTTACTTCTTTAAATTCAGTACCAGAATATTTTACACATTTTGTAATTGTTTTTTTCGATTTATTTTGTAGTGCAGGAATATGCAACAACCAGTGATTACGTGAGTCATTTACAACCATTTTTAAAGTATCCGACTGCATTTATGATGCAATTTTCTTCCAGCACATTATGTTACTTATACAATATAGAATTAAAAATGATTGCGGACAGAAATAGTAGTTATTTAGAAATAAAAATGCTTCTGTCATCTATTAATATTTCTCGAAACAATAATGCACCAGTTAGGATTATAAAGTATAATAAAATCCAACGCATATATTTTCTTCTAAATAGATTCGAATCTTTCTAAGGCTTTCAATAACACAAATAATACGGCAAAAGTTAATATATAGATAAAATGGTTTTATGAAACAAAGAAATAAAGTAGAAACAAAAAAGTTTAATGTTGGGTAAAGTGCCCATATTTCGACCCTTTTCTTAATTTCGTCTGGCTTAACTTCTCCGCTTCTGCGAAAGTGGAACAACTTATGACGCAGGGAGCACAGGAGCAGTATTGAAAATTTCGTCCGACAAGACGCATACATGAATTAAAGACGCCGGATTTTCTATTTTTAGAAGAATTGAGTTCTTATTAAGTCGTTTGCAGAATGTTATTTAGTGTACTGTAATTATTTCTTATTCATTGCATGTATTTTACGTAGGTAAGATTCTGACAGTAGCATACAGTGAGTTTTAAGATGTTCAGTTCATCTTACGGGAACTGAATCTCCGCCATATTGGAAAATAGCCTGCTCCCAATTTCGACCCAGGTGCAGTTCTCATTTTCGTCCCGAGGACGAAATTAGGAATGCCTTTTCATGACAATTTTTTCCTCATGTTTGGATGGCTAATGTTTCGTTATGTTATTATTCCACGATGATTAGTACAATTCTTTGTGCCTTACTTTGATGTAAATTAAATTAATGACTCATTTAGAAATACATTTTCATTTAGTTATGAGTTAAGCCTCGACGTATTGGATTTTTTTTTTTTTTGGGGGGGGGGGGGGGGAATTGGGACTACTTTGTTTCATTTGAATTTTTTAGATACTTTTGAAAAAACAATTTTTCGCATTGTTAAAAAATTTTTGCACGTTATTTGCCTACGTTTCTATGTGCGTGGGCAGTTAGTCTATTTAAAATCCAAATTTGGTAGGTTTTCACTGAAAATTACAACATTGAGCACCTAAAAGTGACTGGGAGGACGAAATATGGGTACTTTACCCTATCATCTAGATTTGACACCACCTTTCCACCAATGCGAAGTGAATTTAGAATTGAAAGAATCCACATAGTAAATAACAATAATACATTCAAAATCCTGAATTTTCTTCAAAATTTGCTGAATAATTTTAAGCATTTGCTTTTTAAAATTCAATTTAAAATATATATGTGGATAATGAGAGTTATAAAAACAAATCTCACTTCAACAAAATAATAGAATTTTGCTTTTATTTCAAATATTCGGTACTTTATAAAATTATTTTCCAATATAATTAATATGTAAACATTTGAGAATTTATATAAAAAATTGTTTTCTTTCGAAATTTATAGCAACCTATTTCTATTAATCTTTACATAAAACGAAATAAATATATTATCAAAATATAATACACCTTTTTAATAGTTTAAAGAATATACACCCAGTCATTCTTCTTTGTTCCCCTGCTTTGATATATATATGGATACATATATATATGGAAAAATAAGTATAAAAACCTTAAAAAACCTGTAAGATGCATTTCATGGAAACTTTTTCAATCATGCTATCGATTTCATTTTCCGCTTTTACGGAAAGTTATCGGATTCCATTATTATCTCCACAGTGTGTGAAAATATTTTTCCAGACTTAAAGTTACTTTATTTTTTTATTGATTATATTTCCAATATTTCCTTTAAAGCGGCTTTAATATCCAACAGTTTTCAAAAAAAAGAGAAAAAAATGAAATATCATATACATGTGAATTTGTTTAAAAATCAATTATTATAAGTAAATAAATATATTTTAAGATTTGAATGTGATTCTAAAATCTATTATAATCGGCAAGAATTGAAATTTTTAGTATATAGAACAAAAAAATCACATACTATATTTTTTTTTCTGTTTCGCAAAGTCCAATTAAATGAGTTTCAGTTTGGAATACCCTTACTCAGATTTTTTTAATAGTTGCATATTGCATCATATAATAAACAATATTTTACAGTACATTTACAATTTTTAAGTAATATTTCAATAATTATTAAATTAAATTTAGGTATATCAATTAAATTACACTTAATTTTTTTTTTCTGGCTTTAAAAAATATATATATTCTAACAGAAAAATATTTTTATAAAAATCCTTTAAGTTTTAAGGTATATTTTTTGGCTCTAAACTGAGCTAAAATGAGCATGGTTGAAATTATTTTCTGTAAGGAAAGGGACGTCATATTCCGCAAATGCATATTTTTATCTGTAAACTAGAGCACTGCTTCCTGCATTCTTCGTGTTCCAAATCCCGGAGTTTTTACAAAAGTGCGCGTTGCAAATGGACGTGACCCACGAATGGCAACAGCAACACCTTTGTGGGTATATAATACCTAATAAAGACTGCTTATTAAACGACGGTGAAAATACATTGTTCCCTACCAGTGGTTTTTTTTATATATATATACAGCTGACGTGACATGAGTAAAGTCCATTTGTTCCTAAGTCCTCCATTGGAGGAAACAATTTGTAATCTGTTACAGAGTCCAATTAAAATTTGGAATTAAGACAATCGTAAGAAATTTAAATTGTCTTTCTATGGACGGCCCGGACGACAGATTAATTGCATTTATCTCGCACCTGTGTGCTTATCGTAAGAAATTAGTTTTTAGCTTAGTATCAGTAATGATATATGTACGTATATTATTTCAATTGCAATATTCCTTTTTCCAATAATATATAGAACTAACTAATATGTAGCATGAGTGATGAATAATATATCATTAGAAAGAATTTTTGACCTATATCTGATGCAGCATATTATATTTAGCTAAGGTGTAGCGTACAACAATGAATGGAGTATCGCTGGATAGAATATTTTGTGTACATCTGAAATTGTTGGACTGAAACTCAATTTTCCTTTTGAGATTAAGTATCGTCATACATATTACTTCTGATGACAATATCCCCTTTGCCATGCACATACAAAGCGCACAGCGATAAATAGGATATTATACGAAAGACATCTGAACGCGATTTTGACATGATACACTCATATTTATTTAAAACAAATTGTTTGATTTCAAAAATTACAGTTGATTGCAACTTACTGAAAAATGAATCGGAAAGTATACTCAAAGATTCTAGTTCGAAATCCTCCCACGCGTCTAATGGTTCATATTTATTTCCGTATTTATAATTAAAAGTTTCGAAATTAATTTAAATTCAAAGCAATGTCTGTAAATATCCCCATGCAGTAAAATAAATAAATAAATGAAAAAATAAGTAAATAAAATATTTAAATGAGAATAGACTTTTCCCCGCGAGATATTGCTACAAAAGCAAAAGCAAATGGTTTAAAATCGACATTACTTATTGTTATCTTCAGTATTGTTATGGTACAGTGACAAATAAAAAGAAGAATTTTATTTAAATTTGGTTAATTTATTTCTCACCAGAAAGCGTTATCGGCGTTGAAGAATGTTATGTTTAAATTACGAAATATTTTAAAAAACATAAATAATCAATTGTTTTTATTTATTTTTCGTATTTCCCTATACCGGATGATAAAAACGTAAAAAAATATCGAATTGAATCTTAACCACTTACTATAAGCTTGAGTAATGCTTTGAAGCAGTGTAATATAAAAAAAAGTATAAAAAACCCCCTCTCATTAAAATTCGGTTATTCTATTTCCGCCGGGAGTGTAATCGGCATAAAAGTTCCCTAGCTACATTTTAGATGGCGTGTATTGAAGATTTTTGTTGTAGTTGGAGATTTTTGAAAAGAAAAAAAAAACATTTTTAAAATCCATATTAATAATTCAGCTATTCAATTTTCTGCTAGAGACTCTACCAGTATAAACAATAATAATGACAATATATATATATATATATGTATATACATATAACCATTAAATAAACATTATCGACCACCAACAACAACTGTGAAATTATGAATAAATTGCCATTAACTGATACAGTTTCCCACAACACACTTAACATGGATTCCAAAAACAGTTAAAAACAGCAGAAATTGAATAACAGAAACGGAATAATGGAAATTTGTAGAACTTTGACAGAATCGTCGGGTTCCAAATGCCTTAAGTTCCACATATAAAACGTATGGTTTAATCTTCATATTAGAAATATATCAGCTAAAGAATATGAATTTGGGAATAACGCACACATGAAACTGAGAAATAAACCAATGAACACCAATTAAGTTAAAAAATAAAGCAAAATTAAAAAGGATAGAGGAAAAATAATTACCAAATTAAAATACTGCATAGTAATAAGTATAACAAATACACTCATTATGCATTTTATTCTCATTTAAGATAGTATACTATTAGAAATTAATATAATATTGTCCTGAGTAGGCTAAAATTTAAATACAAGTTAATCGTTAACTTTATTAAAAAATAATGAATATGAATAAATTTAATATGAATTGATAAATATATAAATATAACTACACCATTGTACATAAAAAAGTATCGAATCAGCATCCATTATAAAATGTGTATTAGTAACGTAGTTATAAATCAAATGACCCATTTAAAAAAAAAATAACCATTGCGTATTATCCAGACAACGCAACCCTCATCCGTACTCTAACATCTACCGTCCTATAATATTTCTTTATGATTATTTTACAATCTTTAATTTTTTATAATTATTTTCTTATTATATATATATTTTGTATTTTTTTTTCTTTTTTACGCATGTGTTAATTTGTTTTTCAAAATCATTTAAGTACTAATAATATATTAAAGAATATATGAATTGTTTTGGAAAACCATGATTAATTCCATCATAAATTAGTTTTTTAATATTATTGTTAATTAGATGAGAAGAACACAAACACTTTATTCTATATAAATGATTAAGGAATATATAACGATACACAGAATTATGAAGACAAGATTTAAAATTAGTTAATGTAGTAACTTTGAATTTAAATTCTTTACGTTTGTCATATAGATCAGTTATTGTTTTGTTTTCTTTTATTGTAATTTTAAGATCTAAAAAGTTAATTGTATTGTTATATAGGAGGTTTTCCGTTAATTCTAAATTAGTAGGACAATCTCTTGGAAATTGAGAAATATTAATTTGATGAGTGGCAATTAAAATTATGTCATCAATATAACGATATATATGTGGATTACTATTAGTAAAAGCACGTTCATAGTGATATTAGTTAGATAATAAACTGGATGTGCATCCACCTTGTTGTATACTAACGTTCTGTAAGTATAATGTTACCTTGCAAAATATAATTATTATAGATAATGAAATTTGTTAAAGATTATAATAAACTATATCTATATTAAATTGTAAATCCAGTTTATGATGATACTTTTTAAATCATGCATTTATAATATTATGTAGATCTAATAAATCTATATTATTAAAAATATCTTTGAAATCATATGTCGTTATATTGTTTGCACATTTAGGATTTTTCATAATATTGACAAGTTGATAGCTATTTTTTATAACAATGTTTATTATCAGTGGTTGTTGTCAGCATATATATTTGATTGAGAATTTTTAATAGAAATTTATTGGCTATATTATTATATGTATTGAATACAGTAGTTACAGTCCTAAATTTAATTGGTTTCTTATGAAATCTGGGTATAAGAACTAAATAAGAATAATTAAAGTTAGTAGAGAAAATATTTAATAGTTTATACAGTCGGACCTCCATTTAACGAACCTCTATTTTGCGAATTTCTCTATTTGCGAACTTTTACTTGGAACGAAGAACATTTTGCAAATTTCTTCGTAAAATAACCTCCAAATAGCGAAGTGCATTCTCTATTTAACGAACTTTTTCTTGGGATCTAAATTTTTTTTCTCACTATTTCGCAAAATATTACTCACCGAGAACAGTAAAATCGCTGTGATTCTTTGCTTTTCATCCAAGAAGTGCAAAATTTCAATATCCTCTTTCAACCCTCAATGGAGCTGCCCCTTGGCCTTAGAGTCTCTCGCTTTCTAGACTGTTGATCATGATCAGTCGTGTTGGTAATTTCGGTTCTTGTAGCTCGAAAATGTCAAAGCGAAAATGTTTGAGCATCAAAGAAAATAAAATAATTCTTGGTAAGGTGGGTAAAGGAGTGAAGAAAAAGGATGTTGCTTTAAAATTTGGTATTCCTCCAAACAGTTTATCAACCACAATAAAAAAAAAAAATCGTGATTTTAATGCAAGATCATTTTTTAAAATGAAAACACAATGTATTTCCAGACAATGTTTTGTTTCATTCTTATTTCCCTTGCAGATTTCTTTTGGATGGGTGAAATAAATAAAACAAATAGATATAATTTATGAAAAAAAGTGTGGTTAATTACTTTTAATTATATTTAGTGTTTATGGACATGTTTTATGTAGTTTAAAGTGTTCTAAAAGGTGACTCTCTATTTAACGAATTTTCCATATAACGAACTTTTTTTCAGTATTTAGCGACTTAGTTAAATAGAGGTCCGACTGTAATAACTTTGAATTTTACGATTGTTTACAATTACATTTTCATTAGTTTTTTGAAAAGATTTATTAGAAGAAATACTGGATGTAAGAAGATGGTGATAATAAAATTTACATATGATTGCATAATTATTAGGAGATTTGTATACATATGTAATAACATAGTTTTTAGGTAGCTTTCTTTACAAAACAGCTACCTATTGCAGCCGTTCGGAGGAAAGCGATTTCAAAAAATTTTGGTATATTTTCATCGATGATGACCCCCAGACCCCGAAACCACCCTCCGTTCAAAATTGATATATATATATATATATATATATATATATATATATATGACCTATGTCACACTGTAACTCCCGTAATTATGAACCGATTTCGATGTACTTCGGTGTGTACATAGTACATACCAATGTCTCGACCGAGTTCGTTGGCCAGCTTCATCCGCCGTTTTGCTTCAAAATGGCGTCCATTTAAAATTTTTAAAAAAATTTAAAACTTGAAATGTGGTACCAAAAAATTAAAAATGGAAAAATATTTTTTTCTTATGTATTTGACCTTTATACAAAGATTCCGGAACAGTTTTTGTTTCGTCTATATCTTAAAAAATGGCTGAGTTATAGCATTTTGAATTTCTAGCGTGGCTGACATTTTGAAACGTCCTGAATTTTGTCACGCGATAAAAGGCGTATTTATGAACCGATTTGGATGTAATTCGGTGTGTACATAGTACATGCCAATCTCTCGACCAAGTTCGTTGGAAAGCTTCATCCGCCATTTTGTTTCAAAATGGCGGCCATTTTAAATTTTTTTTTAATTTTAAAATTTGAAATGTGGTACCAAATAATTGAAAATGGAAAAATATTTTTTCTTATGTATTTGACCTTTATACAAAGATTTCGGAGCAGTTTTTATTTCGTCTATATCTTAAAAAATGGCTGAGTTATAGCATTTTGAATTTCTAGTGTGGCTGACATTTTGAAACGTCCTGAATTTTGTCACGCGATAAAAGGCGTATTTATGAACCGATTTGGATGCAACTTCGTTTATACATAGTACATACCAATGTCTCGACCGCGTTCGTTGGCCAGCTTCACCCGCCATCTTGTTTAAAAATGGCGGCCATTTAAATTTTTAAGAAAAAATTAAATTTGAGATGTGGTACCAAAAATTGAAAATTGAAAAAATATTTTCTTCTTATGTGTTTGACCTTGATAAAAAGATTCGGGAGCAGTTTTTGTTTCGTCTATATCTTAAGAAATGGCTGAGTTATAGCATTTTGAATTTCTAGCGTGGCTGACATTTTGAAACGTCCTGATTTTTCTCACGTAATAGCAGGCGTATTTATGAACCGACTTGGATGTACCTCGGTGTGTACATAGTACATACAAATATCTCGACCGAGTTCGTTGGGCAGCTTCATCGCCATCTTGTTTCAAAATGGCGGCCATTTAAAAAAATTAAAAAAATAAAAAAATTTAAATGAGATACCAAAAAATTGGAAAATGAAAAAGATTTTTTTTGTATGTGTTTGACCTTAATACAAAGATTCCGGAACAGTTTTTCTTTCGTCTATATCTAAAAAAAATGGCTGAGTAATAGCATTTTGAATTTTCTTGTGGCTGACATTTTAAAACGACCTGATTTTTGTCACGCGATAACAGGCGTATTTATGAACCTATTTGGATGTAACTTGGTCTGTACATAGTACATACCAATGTCTCGACCGAGTTCGTTGGCCAGCTTCATTCGCCATCTTGTTTCAAAAGGGTTGCCATTAAAAAAAATTAAATTTAAAATTCAAAATGAGATATTAAAAAATTGGAAAATGAAAAAGATTTGTTTTATGTGTTTGGCCTTGATACAAAGATTCCGGAGCAGTTTTCGTTTCTGAAAATTTGTTCTTTTGTTGATATCTTAAAAAATGGTTGATTTATAGCACTTTGAATTTCTAGCATGGCTAACATTTTGAAACGATCTTGTATTTGTCACGCGATAACACATGTATTCGCCTATTTCGATGTAAGAAGGCATGTGGATAGTATACATCAACACCTCGACCAAGTTCGCTGGCCAGATTCCTCATCCATCTTGTTTCAAAATGGCGGCCATTAAATTAAAATATATATATATATATATTTAAAGTGAGGTGGAAAAAAATTAGAAATTGAAAAAGGTTTCTTTCTTAAGTATTTGATATTGATATAAGGATTCAGGAGCATTTTTTTGTTTGTCTTTACCTTAAAAAATGGCTCAGATATAGCAGTTTCAATTTCTATTGTGGGTGACATTTTGAAAAATCTGATTTTTTGCATGCGACAGCACTCCTATATATTAACCGATTCCGATGTGAGTGAGCATGTGCACATCAATTACTAAGGTCTCGACCAAGTTCACTGCTTAGCCTCATCCACCATGTTGTCTTAAAATGACAGGCACTTTAAGAAATTGCCGAATTTGGCAGCCAAATATAAGGTAATTTAAAGAAAAGCAGCTTGGATAAAGCTGACTAATTTCGCGAAATTCTCATTCATTATATTGATAAAAAATTAGTATTGAATCTCCTATATTCGGTTTCCACTAAATTGAGCTTCGTGTGTTTGCATGATAGAAGTTGGCTTTTTTTAAATAAGGATTATGAAAGCTACCTCTTCCTCCCGGCACTGGCCGGAAGGACTTTTTTGTAATTTAGCAATTTGCTGGAAAAAATGCTTTGTGTTAATAGTAACCAAATCCGAAATATTATATTTTAAAAACTTAGTTAATTTTTCAATAACTGGTATTTTCCACTGATTACAATATTCAATAGGTTTATTGTATGAGGTTGAAATTTTATAAATAAAAATATCTAAATCATATGTAAACCGTTCTAAAATAGATTTGACGTTAAATTTAAATGGAAGTCTATATTAGTACCATAACCCTTCAGTTTTTTCAATTTAAAATCATTAACAGTATTAAGATTTCCAGTGATTATATGTCCATGATCATTATTTATGTATTTTTTTAGAGCGGGTTCATTGCATTCACACGGAAAAGTACTTGCTACAGATGTATTTTTTGGAAATGTATTATAGTTAAAAATATTTCTACCGATTGTATTCGGATTTTTAAAGGTTTTTGATATTTGAAGATTATTAATAGGAAAATAACAGTTTTTATCATTAATTACAGAATTAATATTACTTTTGTTTAATATTTGATTTGAAAAAGTTATTATCATTTGAGAATTCGTGTTTTGAATTTTATGGGGTTTTTTGTAAATTAATGTTGAAAAGATTAATTCTAATCACAATGATCATAATGAGAAAAAAAAAAATCAGAGAAATGTTTAAAAAAAGATTTACTGAGAAATACATTTAAATGTTGTACAATCTGTTTCTTTTTAGTAGCAAATATGTATTTTCGAATTAATAACGAGTTATAAATACATACATATATATATATATATATATATATATATATATATATATATATATATATATGCATATATATGACAATAGCACAAGCTTTATTATGACGATTTCAGAGAAATGGCAGAGAGTTTAAAATATGTCCGAAAAGTTAGTTGGAGGCACAGTTATAAATATAGAGATAATTAAAAAATCTCAAGTTAAATAAACATAATTAAAAAAAGCCTTTATATACAAACATCATAATCTTAATTACATAGAACGATAAAATACAGCATGGTCATTCATGAAGCGATTAAAAGTGCTATTTCTTTAATTCTTTGCTAGGACCAACTTGAATACTCTTATTTCAAGTTTTCTAAAAAATATCTTTTTAATTTTCACCACTTCGCTGTAATGGACCTCCTCAGATAGTTCGAGCTATACTTGATGGTATTTTAAATAGTGAGTACAATTCAAGACTATTGAATATTAATGTGCCGTATCATATTCAGATTTTCAGAGAAACCAAAAAAAAAAAAAAAATGTAAATGATGTAATTAGAATATTATTTAGAATTATTGATGTAAAAATTATTGATGTAAAGCTTTATTTACTTTTACTTTAGAATTTATTCCAGCATGAATGTTTGCTGTAATACTGGTGCAGTGAATTTGAAAACACACAAAGAACACGTTCTAAGACAAAATAAATAATCCTTCATTTTTAGGGTATTGGGCTGATTTTATAAAACCCTATTCGTCTTAATCCTCTGTCTGTCACGGAGTCCGTTCTCAGAAACGGTATAGAGTTAGAGACTTGACGAGTGTTAGACTTGGAACTTTGCATTATTATGGCATAATTCCTCCGATATTATGACAAAACAAAAATTTTGAAAATTTTTTATATTATTTTTATTAAATCCATTAACTTAATGACATCCGACAATTTTTGTGATTTAGATTTTACCACAGAACCTTACTTTCAGTGATTTTCGCGATGGCTAGATTGCTAGGTAGCGCATTTGCCTTCTAATAAAAAAGGTCCCTGGTTCGGAGCTGGGTGTCGGAGTGTGATTTTTTTTTCTGCGAAATATCTTTCATTAACCTCCCGATTCAATTTTACAGAATTTCTCTAATTTGTTTTTTGGCTTTTGATGCCAAAAATTGTAAAACATTTTATATATATATTTTTTTTATTATTCGAAATACTTTTTCTTTGAGAAATTTGAAAAAATTAATTACAAATTGACTACACTTCATTCTCAGATAGATTTAATTAAATGAACTTGCCTCATTTTGATGCCCTTTTAAGGGCTTTTATTATTTAAAATTAAAATTTGTAATTAAGTATGATTTTGAGATATACAATTATATGCTGTTACAATTGTCGGAAAAGCAGTTCTTGAATATTTTTAATGTTATGAAAAAAATCTTCATATTCTAATAAATTTTATGTGCTACCATATATGTTCTTACTGAAAAAGGTTAAGAATCTAATAATTATAAATTAACGATTTTGATTTATTAATAAAGTTTTTTTTTTATTTTTTTAAAGGAATATTATATGAAACACTCTGTGCGATTTTCCAATACACTTACACACTTGTATTTTTTTTTCTACGAATCATTAAATATTGATATCCTAAACAATAAAGTATGTAAATATTTTATTTTATTCCTTTTTAGGGTTTCATTCATCTGACGAAACCCGATTCGTCTCACTCCTCTGTCTGTCTGTCCGTCAGAGAGCCCGTTCTCAGAAACTATATACGATGGACACTTGAAATTTGGGATTCTTATGGCTGAACACCTCACATCAAACGATAAATCGTAAAATTTTGAAAAAAATCTTAGTTTTACCCTCCTGGGCTCTAACTTGTGTATTTAAAAATTTTCTTTCTATCAAAGCCCCTAATTAAGTTGAAGACTTGAAATTTCGCATTCTTATAGCTAACACCTCATATCAAACGACAAATCATACAATTTTGAAAAAAAGCCTTATACTTACCCCCTTTGGACTCTAACTTGTGTATTTTAATTTTTTTTTCTAACTGAGCCCCTAGTTAAGTTGAAGATTTGAAATTTTGGATACTTATAGTCCGCGTCACATCAAAAGACATATCATAAAATTTTGAAAAAGTCTTATATTATTTACCTCTCCTGGCTCTAACTTCTGTATTTTTAGCAATTTTTCTAACCCCCGCGCTTTTCACCCGAAGTGCACTTTTCTAACTTTTGCCGACACTTCTTTAACCGCTCTTTTATATTATACACCATAGCCGTGCATATTTTAATTTCAATTTTTACCACCAGGGGACGCCTACCTATTTCGGGTGCTATAGTTCCGATCCCCTCGACTAATATACCTACGGATAGTTTGTAAAACGGAGTTTCGTTCGGATAGAAGTTTGTTTAGAATAGAGTTAGCACCCTGGTTGCGAAATGTGGAACTAACAGATTTTTCAAAAGAATAAAGTATTTTGAAAGGAATATTAAAAGAAACCCTATGTGCGATCGCTGATTATACTTTCCCACTTGTTTTTAATTTCATGGGACAATTATTAATATTATATTTCATTAGGATCCGATATTTGTGATTTTTCTTTAAATTTTTTCTTTACAGAAATGAATTGTTGTTTAGTGTAAAAAGTGTATCTTTAAAATGTTTATATCATTAGATTTTTAAATGTTCTCCTATTTCGTAAATAATGGATTTTTACACGATAACTTTCAAATATTTGTCATATCTTTTTAGTGAGCTAAAAAAAAAAATCCCAAATACAAATACAGACTCATAAAAGCTTTGTTACAGAAGTAATAATTATTTTTTTTAATTGTATGTATATTTTAATTTGGAAGTGTTTAATTAAATTAAAATTTACCTGTAATTTTAAGTGCATAAAATGTATTACTCTTTTGGGGGCATTAAAATTTAGATTATTTTAATTTAATTTAATTTAATTAAGGAATTGAAATAATCACAATGTTTTATTATCATCCTGACTATCATTTTTACTTATCCATATATGTAATTATCAGAATGCAATGAACGTGTTAAATTCATACTTTGTGTTTCAGAAAAGATAATTCGTTTGTTTTGATAAATAAAAATGTTAACATCTGGTATAATTTTTCAACTTTAAAAGGGATTATTTAACCTTGCGTTTTTTATGTTACATTTTACCCTAGAGAAGTGACTTTGGAATATTTGTTTTATTATATGTCAATAAAATAATCAGTGTTAAATTATTAGTCTATAATTGTCATTTAAAAATATTTAAAATAATTTTTAATTTTAAAAGAGAAAAGAAAAAGGTGTTAGGTTTTTGTAAAAAGAAAACTGATTTTAGATACAAACATATAATTTTGATAATGAGTTTAATAATGTTTTTATACTTTTAATAATGTATATAATGATTTTAATATTGCATTCAACTTGTGTTTCACTGAATACGTTAAAACAATGCATTTTATGATAATTTGCACTTATTTACGTGTATATTACTAAATATAAACTGTGTATCATATATTTAATAAATATCTAAATTAGTAATCTTCTACTATATAAAATATTTGTTATATATATACATTCACCTGAAGATAATATAAGATATAAATTTATTTATCTTCTTTTTGGTTAAAAAGCTACATAAATTTGTTTCCTGGCCAAAATATTATTATCATATCTGATGTTTTAATTAACCTCATTATTATCTAGTGGACGGAAAAAACATGTGCTTGGCAGATGGCTTCAGGCAAACGAGGTAATTTAACAGGTAATTTCGGGATTATGAGTTTTTCCTATAAAAACCTTTAAAATTAGCTTTCGTCAAACTTTGTCTTATCTGATTATTTTAAGGACTACAAATATTCTAAGCATGTAAATAAATAATTCACGTGAAACTACCATAAATAAAGTAAAACTTTTGCTGGAAAATATTATGAAATGTTTTCAGCGTTTAATATTGATGCTTTGGTTAATTTAAGGAAAATTGCGATTTTTTCAATGCAGCCATCATATGAAGTTTAACATAATGAAAAAATTCCTAAAGAACGTAATTTTAGTTCATATTATGAAATATACTTGTTACCGCTTTTAATAATTTTGTACGGTAATTCAATATTATTCGCTACAGCGCAGTGTATTCTTTAGAAACATATTGCATTGTGTTTTTAATAAAGTTTCTGTGTAATAGAAATTACGATCGATGGAAAAAATGATTTTTTACGATTACCTGTTATATGCAGGAATAGACCGTTGATATAGATTTATAGAACGTTGTTATGGAAACTATCTAATTATATGTATATATATATATAGAGAGAGAGAGATAGAGAGAGAAAGAGAGAGAGATTTGTGTGTGCGTGTGTGTATTATATATATATATATATATATATATATATAATGATTGTGATTTCAGACTTTTTGTTGTCACTTGTGATTTTAGACTTTTTGTTAAATACCTAGAAAAATACATGAGGAATTAACGTGAAACTGCAGCGTGTAAACAGTATAGAATGGGTCATATATTTCTCCGAAGATTTTTTTTTTCTCGAAACTCCATAGAGAGCCGTCAACAAATTTAAAACGAATAAATGTCTTTTGGACAACCCTCTAAAAACTAATATAGCAAAAGCGTTCAAAATCGAGATTATTAATAAGTGGCTTATTGTGATATACAGTGTTCATTTTTATGAGAATAGCATGCATACTCGTAGAGAAATTAAGGCTTTTATAAAAACAGTCTCAAATTTCGCCAAGTTTTTTGCTTTTAATTTGCAGAGTTCTTAATATAAAAAAAAAGTTCTTTTCTAAAAATATGACAAACAACAGTGTATATAATATTCTACAATCAGAATTAAAAAATAATAAAAATTGGATGAAAAATGAGCAGTTTTACTAAAAAATGTTTCACTGCGAATGCGCGGAAGGCAAAGTGCATAATATATTAGCTAAGTACATAGAGCAACTTTTGTGAAAGTTTCAAAATCATAGCTTAAAAAATCCGATAATTATCGTCAATAGAATAAGCTGGAAATCCGTTGTTCCCAAAAAGAAGCAAAAAAGATGAGGGGTTGTATCAGTGCCAATATACCGTACACAATATTGCACGTAATATTATGCTTCGTGTAGAATATGGGGTGCAAAGCATTTATTAGTCATTTAGAGGGCCACACAAACGAGTCAGTTTTCAATAATCTACGGAGGTGGGACTTTTTGCAGCCTATTTAAATTATGTTGTACTATTTCAAACATGATGAAATTGATACACATTACTGAGGTTCACTAAGGACTATTTCCCAAAAATCCGCACAAATTTTCAGTTATGCAAAATAGCAAAGGAATACGAATCAGACGAAACCCGCGCGTGAAGTGTTGTGTTATCGTATGTAAGGGCACGTCCTTTAGCCAAAAGGTTATTCTAGTCTGTGTTTTCCGAGATTGGAGTCAAAAGTGAAGTGTGCGTACGCGTGTGTCAAGTTTTACGAAGGCAATATTCAACATAGGAACAAGTTCATCGTGAACCATATTTTCGCAGAACATATCCCCAAACAAACTACATACAATGTTTTACAACGTTACTAGAGATAACCCCCAGACAAAAGGAACTGCGATTAAGTAAGAAGGTCCAAAAATATACTAAGCCAAATTTACAGCAGTTGAAACGACTGAGTGTTTGGAAAAAACGATCGATTATCAATACAACCCACGTCTTTCAAATTCAATGTTTCACCCAGCCACCTACATAAGACAATCACCAAGACGTTTAACATTAAATAGCACAAGAAAAGGGACATACCAAAAAGAACAGTCATACTTCACGCTCACTCACTCCACTTTTAACGATAACGGGAGCTACTACGCATCTGACGCCTCCACGACACGGTCTATTATTAAATTCGCTACTAAAGCGAGATTCGAGACAAGGACCTTATATGTGTTGCCATGGATCCAAGAGTCTTTATTCGTTTGTTCATCCGAAAGTCTGGGATTTGAATAAGTGTTTTTGCCGTCATCTCATCCACTACAGCCGCAAAAATTACAACGGCGTTGATTACGTCTTCTGGCCAAACTTGGGTAGCACTCATTACTGCAAAATTGTTCTCAACCACTTCCTCCAGAAAGAACATCACTTCCGTAGAGCAGTCCAATAACACGGCTAACGTTGACGAAATTCAACCAGTTGATCGGTTCTGAGCGTATCTTAATTTCAAAGTGAATGCTAGAGGCTAGAAAGCAGCTAACATCCAGAAATTGGTAAATCAAATCATTTACTGTCTAATAAATATGGACCTACATTTTTTCCTACGTCTAGCAGGTACTAACAAAATAAAAATTGATAATGTCCGAAGAAACGAATGAAGCACGACAACAATTTTATAGAGTAATTTCGTTATTAAAGTTACCTTACAGTGCTCATTTGTGTTCGTTGTATCGTTTTTTCATAGCTTTTGAATCATTAGAAGTTTGTGCGGATTTCTATGAAAGGGCCCTTACAAGATGCTTGCAGTGGAATATAATGTACATCACATTTATCCTTCATTTTAAAAGATATATTATATAAAATATTTCGCATACAATACTGTTTCTGAAGTATCGTCTATTAGCAATGATTGTAGAAAGTGTGATTTCTTATATGGTATGCCTTAAAGTTATTGTAACATTTTCTACACTACGTGGTGTATATAAATTCTATAGACTAATTACAGGTCTACCCCAAAAATACGCAAGCATTACTGAGAGTAAGTGTGGATTAATTCAAGGTGTTTTTTTTTTTTTTTCTAAATTTGCGTTATGCATTTTCAAGATCAACTACATTTAGTGTATTGAGAGATGTTTGTAGCATACAAATAAAATCATATATAGGGCAAAGATAAAAACTGGATAAATGGGTTCCTATCATTGGTAATTCCTCGCACTGTGGTTTCAATAGTTTAAACGTGGTTTTGCCTCAATTAAATTTTATCTCAATATGTGTCTTGTATAACTGTCTTTAGATAATATACATGGTTGTACAAAAGTATTCAAGTATGTTTCTGTCTATTTGCAAAAATCCCTAAAAGTGAATTTTCAATTGTGTTATGCTTTTCTAACTGAATTAAAATTTAGCATACTGTGTAGAAAATATACAAATCTATAAATCATATACAGGGCTGCATAAAAGAATTGGAGTTGTTTCCGGCTATGTGCTGTAGTTGTTGAAATCTGGTTTTTAAATGTGTTATGCGTTTTCTAATATGTTTTCTTAGATATCTTCTTGAACTTATTAAACGAAAAAATTACGTTAAAGTATTCTGGGAGTGTTGGAAATTATTTCATAATCTATGCTTCATGCATGATTTTTCTAAATGTTGTACATTTAATAAAGGTTCAGTTGTAGCAGGATTAACATTCAAAAGCTTGGAACTTATTCTTAGAGTTATTATGGGATGAAATTTAGTATGTGAAGAGCTTAAGCTGGAAATGGATTTTGTGAAATGGGCAACATTACATATTAAATAACTTATTGCACAGTTCGACGAAAAAAGCCATATTACACTCTAATAACTCTGCTGAAAAATATTGTATGAAAATGTGACCCGTACCAAAGGACTAGTAATAACCACCCAAAAAGAAATTAATTTGTATTTCTTATTACAATGCAAAGGAAATAATTTTCAATGTAAAAATATAGAGCTGATCTTGTAAAATTTTTTTAAGAATTTGAAATAAATTTTTGAAGAATTATTGAAAAATATTATAGAATAACTAAGTAATAAATCATACAATTTAAAAATTTTCATGTGTTGTGACAGTGGATTGAAAATGTGAAATTAAGCAATTTAAAAGATATTCCAAACTAGGGGGATCTGATCCCTACGAGCAACGATCGCCAACCCCCATTCAGATTCCGCAGATACTATAAACACGCTAATTTGAAAAGGTTTCAGAAGACTGAATTATAATTAAAAAACCAGTGGTGTTCTCTCTTAAAACGGGTTTCGATTCATTTCCAATTTGATTGGGGTATTTTAAGGGCGATCATCTGCTGTTAAGACATCCAATGGCTGTTTCCTTGTTTGATTAAATAAGATCAGAAAACATTTGAAAGTAAACTAATATAAAAAGAGTTAATTAAACAGAGGCTTTGCCTCCCGGTATTTTTTAATAACGCTATAAAAATATTGTTTTAAGACATTTGAAATGTATCGTTTTAAATCTGACCTAATTTTTATCTAAATTTTCTAAAATTCACATAAAAATATTTTTTATTGTTAGAAAGGAAATGTTATTATTTGCGCTGTCTTAGAATTGGCAACATTAATTAAAAATATCATCTCGAAATATAAAATAAATTTCGCGTACAGATATATTTTTAACTGTTTGTCAATATTATCATTTGTCTATTTTAAATATGACTTAATTTCTTTTATTTACTGCTTTTAAAGCATATAAATTAATTTAAAACATTAAAAATTTCTTTCTCTTTTTTAATATTCATGTGAAAATACTTTTGTTGTTAGAAAAGATATGCTATTAGCATAATTTAATCACAATATTGTTTTCACTTTCTATTGAAACAAAAGATAATTTCAATTTCAAATTGAAAAAAAAAAATCCCTTTTCTCCAATGTTTTCCACAAATATGGAGTCATTTAGCTGCTATCATTACAGAAATATAATTAAATTAAAAAACAAATTAATATCTCGAAAACCATTCTTGATATACGTGGATCAATGCGGATAATTGGTGATAATTTCACCACGAATAGTTACATATTTTAGGAGAAATAGCTGTGAAACATCATCAGTTGTTTAATCAGTCGTTTCATAAAATCGTTTCATTAGGATTGTATATATATATATATATATATATATATATATATATATACATATATATATATAGCGTAGATATTTCCTTTCGTTGGAATATGTTGTTTATAAAAAATCACTGTAACATTTTTATATATATATAATTATTTAATTTACTTTATGTTAATTTATGAGTTTAACTTTTTTTGATTTAATAATACATGAACATTGGAAAAATACATTTTATTTACGCATAAATTATTCGAAAATTAAATATTACTCTATATTTAAACTTCTTAATAAATGTGTATTTAATAATTTTGGTTTTAAAAATACCATTGCAAAAAACTGGTTAATTTTATAAATATATCAGATTTTTTCTCAATATTTATGGGGTGAATAACATTAACTATTTTGTACCTGAATCGACAGTTGTCATAAGTTGTAAATTATGCAACTACATTCAAAGAATTGTATTTTTTTTAATTGAATTAAAAAAATGTATATTAAAGTTTTAATACGGTCACTAATTTAATGTGAAAGAAAAACCATTGAAAATCAAATGGATTATCACTTTACCGACTACATTTCACAGTTGGAGAAACACAAAGTTAACACATATTTCATTTATTTGTTCAGTTAGTCTAAATCAAAAATAAATAAAGAAAGAAAAACGATAGTATTGTTTTCAAAGCGAAATGTGAAAATGTATTATAATGCATACACAAACTGGGTCTTTATTGAAACTAGGGGATTCAACCCGGGCTTCCCGGGTTACAGAATATAGGTGAAAACAATGTTTTTTTTTATTGTTGAAAACTACAATTGAATTTTTACATTTAATATATTTTTTAGAAGGCTAACGAACAACACCAATAAGCATTTTTATACTAGATTAATATTAAAACAGTTATTCTAATTGGTAAATAAATCATATCACATGCAAATGTAATTACATCTGATAAGCATTTTTATGCCAAAAATATCAATAATAATTTGAAATTTATTAAAACGGATATTCTCGTATAGGCCACGTGCGAGGAGTTAATAGACAAAGATAAAATACCAATAATACGGTAATAAAGTCGCCAAAGATTTCAGCATCAACTTTAAACCCTTGCCTGTGACACCCGAAATCAGTTCGGGTAACGCAAATGCGCCAATTTCTGAAAGCCCGGGCAAGAGAAAAATCGATGTATCAATTCCGTGAATCCCCGAACTCAATTCGGCCAATGCATGTAGAATATTTTGCAAACTCTTTGAGCGGGCCTCCTTCAGCAGACGGGAGGCGCCAGAGATCACGTGACCTTCCATGGAATTAATATTAAAAAACAATGTTCTTGTTCTTTTAGTTTAGTAGTAATGTAAAAAATCGAACCCAGTAAGTAAACTGCAGTTCTTCTCTTGGTTTTTTAAAAAACGAAATTTATCTGGAGCATGAAATCGAAAATGAAATCATGCTATTGTTTCTTACCTTCTTTATAGAAGAAAATAATTGCTGAAATATTAATAAGATGTTATCTTGGATTCCCAGTGAGGAATATGTATATATCTATTTAACACGTATTAACCAAATGTTTCGCTGTAAAAAGTCTGTAAATATTTAAAAGTGTAAAAATAGAATTATCAAAGTTTTTAATCATCGTGTGCTTATTTATATTGAACAACAATAGCGAAAATCTTTCAGTTGTGAAATATGCTGACATTAAAATGATATAAATTCAAAATCCTGAACTTTGCTCTCCCAACTGTAATTTAATTCAGGATAACGTGAAACTCGTGGAAAACATGAAGATTATTCATTATTTTTTTGGTGCCGAAGAACCCGAAAAAATGTAAAAAATACCTTTATTATTCTGCATGACTATTGACTCTTGATTTATTGAAAATAACGTTTTCTCATGATAATATATTTTGAAAGTTGAATTAAAATTTAAACATGAATAAACCAGAAAAGCTTAAAAGTAAAAGAGCTAATGTTCGCGCAGCTGTTACGAAATTAATCACAAAATGTGATACATTGTTAACTGTTGATATTGATAAGACTGATTGCTATTCTTTAATGGAATCATTAGAACTCATAAATGAAAAGGAAGCTTTACTCAAGGAATTAGATTCCGAAATAGATTAATTTTCTTGTGATGCAAGGCAGTTGTTAGAATTTTTCAATTTATTTACTAGTGCGATAGATTAAAATGAATCGTTATCAGAAATTGAAAAATTCCAATATCTTAAATCTTTGTTGTCCGGACCTGCATGTAATATTGTAGCTGGTTTTGAACTAATAGATCAAAATTATTCTAAATATTTCAAGTTGTTACATGAAAGGTATGGGAAGCGGGAAAATATAATAAAATGTTACATGAATAACATTTTAAATCTTGAATCAGTAAAGTCTAGTAATAATGTCACTTCGCTCAGAAAGTTGAAACAAGCGTTAGAAACCTTGGTGCGTTAGGAGTGACATCGGGCTCCTACGGCCATTTGTTACTATCCATATTATTAAGGTTATTACCAGAAAATTTCATACTAGATTTCAAACGAAAACATGACTCCGATAAGGGTTGTGAAGTAACTGATTTAATAAATTTTATTAAAACGGAACTAAGATGCCGTTAAGCTACTAATTTAGTAAATAATTCCCCAAGCAAGGCTTATGAAAATTCTAAAAACAAATATGAAAATTCTTCAAGTAAACATAAAAATTCGTCAAATGAAAAATATACCTTCAGCTGCTGCTTTAAATACATCTACAAAACAGTTTGCATATTCTGCAAGTCTTCTGATCATGTAGGACTAAATTGTTCAAAATTCACTGATGAACAAAAACGATATAAATTAAAGAAAGAACGTCGCTGTTACAAATGCTTTTATAAGTCGTATTTATCTAATTGTAGAAAAAAAATAACCCTTGTTCCATATGTGGTAACAACACCCATAGTTATTTGTTTTGTTTTAAAGAAATTCCTGAAAAAGAAGCGAAAGGTGCAATTGTATCTATGATGTCAGAACAAAAAATATAAAAAAAACTAGTATGTTGTGGCCATCACAAAACTTTCTTCTATCTCTTACATGTAAATACTTCAAAATTCACTATCTCAGTGAAAAATTAAATGGCAATCTGTGTTCATCATGAGAATTCTAAAAATATGAAATTCCGTGCATTAGTTCTCAAGGTATGACTGTCGCTGAAATCGTGTAAATCCAGCAAAAGGCAGCATAGCAGCGCCACCTATTGTGTTATTTACAGCAGAGCCTAATAATCACCAACTTATGTCAACGTCTAACTGAATATGAAGTTTGAGGAAAATTCGTGCATTAGTTCTTGAGATAGAGGTTTTGCGCAAATCATCACAAATGCAGCATAGAAGTGACACCTGCTGAGCGATTTGCAACAACACATAATCAGCAGCAAAATTAATCAAGTTATACTTAAATCTGAAGTTTGATGAAAATTCGTGCATTAGTTCTTGAGATAGAGCTATAGAGGAAATAGTTCAAAATGCAGCACAGCAGCGCCACCTATTGGGCGATTTTCACCAACACGTAGTCAGCACCATTTCATATGAAGGACTAACAAAATCCGAAGTTTGATGAAAATGTGTGCATTAGTTCTTGAGATAGAGCTACTGCGAAAATAGTGTAAATCCTGCCAAATGCAGAATAGCAGCGCTACCTGTTGGGCGATTTACACCAAAACGTAAACAGCATCCATTTATGTCAAGGGGTAACGGAATCTGAAGTTTTGTAAAAATCCGTGCATTAGTTCTTGAGATAGAGCTTTTGCGGAAATCCTGCAAAATGCTACATAGCAGCGCCACCTGCAGGGCGATTTACACCAAAAACAAAACAGCACAAATCTATATCAGGGACTACCTGAATATAATTTTTTATTAAATTCCGTTCATTAGTTCTTGAGATAGAACGCCCACAAAATTTGTGTCACATACAGACAGACAGATAGACAGACAGACTCGCAGACAGACATTTTGTAAAAACATGTTTTTTGGAATCTATGACCCATAAAACGTGTAAATCCGTCGAAAACTGGAATTCGAAAATTTTTATGAAACCAATACTTTCTTCTTGTAAAGATAGAAGAAAGTAATAAAGCTACATTATTGCAAACTTGTACAGTTTCTGTGTCTGTAAACAATGCTTGTTGGCTCGTGTTTTATGCGATAGTGGTTCAGAAAAATATTTTGTGAGGAGATCTCTAGTACAAAAATTAAAATTGAAGCCATTGCTGAGAGATAATTTATTAGTTTATCCCTTTGGGTGGAGACGCCCTTATGAATCATAATACGAATTTGTTGCTCTTGAATTATCCAGTGTTGTGCAACCTATCAACTCGATAAAGATCGAAGCTCGTGTAGTTGTTAATATAACTAGAGCTTCTGTAAAAATTTTAGAACCAGAACTTCTAGACATAATGAGAACAAGAGGCTATAAGCCTGCTGATACAGGTCTTGAACAGGAAATAAATATTTTTCTAGGGTCTGACTTTTTTGTGGAAATTATTAAAGGGAATAGAGGGAAATTTGCCAAAAAAATGATATGTTGCAGAAACTATTTTAGGTCATACGGTGCAAGGGCAGATACAATCGAATAAAAAAGAAGTTGCTTGTTTGCGTGTTTCAGTTGAAAATATAAATACACAGCTGAAAGCATTTTGGGATCTCGAAGCAATTGGCATTGCTGAAAGCAATGAAAAGAACATTACCGATCTTGAGGTAATAAAATAATTTAAAGAAAATTTTAAATTCATAAATGGTCGTTATGAAGCAAAATTATTGTGGAAAAATTCTCGTGAATTGCTTAGAAATAATCTTGAGTAACAAGGAAGCGGTTTTCCAGTTTAGAAAATAAATTCTTGAAAAATGATTCTTTACTTAAGGAATATAACTCCATTTTGCTAGAGCAGTTTAATGAGAGTGTAATAGAATTGTTCACCGAAAAACAATCCAATAATTCCAATTACATCCACACAGACCTGTTATCCGTGACGACAAAACTACAACAAAAATGCGCATAGAGTATGATGCTTCTTCCAAATATGGTGATCCTCTATCAGTAAACGAATGTTTGAATCATGACCTAACAGGAATCTTAATGTTTTAGATGATGAAAAGATACCTATTTCGAGTTCTGAACCCGCAAATACTTCCTTGAAAATTTTAGGCTTGATCTGGAACAATACAGAAGATAATTTGGGACTAGAATTACGACCATTGTTAGCAAATTTAAGCTATAGTTCCTGTACAAAACGGAGCGTTTTAAAATTTGCAGCTATATTGTTTGATCCAGTCGGATTTATTGCCCTTTTTGTTATTCGCATCAAATGCCTCTTACAGCAACTATGGTTAATGAGAGTATCATGGGATAAAAGTTATTTCGGTGAACTTGAAAATAATTGGCAAAATTGGCTTTCAGCAATCCCGTATCTCACACACTTGGAAATTTTCAGGCACTAATTTAACAGTCTGATCATGGAAAAGAAGCATCTCCAATTACATATTTTAACTGATGCTAACCTTATTGAGTATGGTGCAGTGGCATACTTACGGTATCCCATTTCTAAAGATAAATTTAAAACTAGTTTTCGAATGCCTAAATCTAAGGTTTCTCCCTTGAAGAAGTTAATACTGTCACGTTTTGAACTCATGGGGGGCACTTATTGGTGCCAGAATGGCAAAGTTTATCATGAACATTATCCAATTAAATAATACTATTTTCTGGTTTGATTAAGAAATTGTTCTTTATTGGCTTAAAGGGCCAAAAGAAAAATGGAAACCATTTGTTAGTAATCGAATCGCTGAAATTCAAAATTTGTCTGATCCTAGTTTATGGAGACATTGTGACGGTAAACTAAATCCCGCAGATTTAATAACGAGAGACTGTTCTGTGAAGCATTTAATAAATTCTCAAAAATGGTGGTATGGTCCTGAATTTCTTTCCCTTCCCGAAAATCAGTGGCCTAGGATTAAAATTGCTGCATCACGATTACCTGATGTTTCTGAAGAGAAATATCATAAATCATCAACCATCTCTTGCGTTGTCCAAACAAATAAAGCCGATGAATTTCCCATTTTTAATCTTGAAATGTATAGCTCCCGAAAGAAATTGTATCGAGTAACTGCATGGGTATTTAGATTTATTTCTAATATAAAAATTAAGGTATAAAAAAGAGATTTTTCAGAATTATCAGCTGAGGAAATGTTACATGCTGAAAAGTTTTGGTTAAAGCTAGTGCAGGAAAAAAGTTTTCCTGAAATTATAAAATGCTTGAAATGTAACAAGAGTATCCCTAAGGAATCGAATCTTCTACAGGTAAATCCTATGTTGTCAGATGAAGGTTTGCTGTTGGTACGAGGACGATTTCAAAAGTCTGATTCCTCATTTTATGAGAAAAAACCTGTTGTGATTCCTGCGAAACATAAATTAACTGAATTAATCGTGAAGGATGCACATGAAAAGGTTTTTCATTCAGGCGTGTCCAGTACATTAGTACAAACTCGTGAAAAGTTTTGGATTTTAAGATCCAGACAGTGTACAAAATCAGCCCTGAACAAATGTACAATCCGTAAGAAATTTAATGCATGTCCTGGTCAACAAGTTATAGCCCCTCTAAAACGTATCTTGTATTTCCCAACTATAAAAGTGAACAATTTAATCTTACCAGCAGCCATGGAACCTTTGACGAAACGCTTCCGTTTGCGCGAGACTCTTCTGAATCTTTTTTTGAAAAATGAGTATCTTAAAATCTGCTCACTACACCGACCAGAATAAAACTTCAGACTTTTAAGTAGACGATGTGGTTCTTGTTCATGATAAACACTTACCCAGAAGTTTGTGGACGTTAGGCAAAGTTACTAAAACTTTTATGGGAAGAGACGGCAAGATAAGGTCTTGTGAATTGAAAATAAATAATTCATTTATTGAAAGACCCATACATTTACTGTATAATTTAGAACTGACAAACTGGGAAAAAAAAAACTTTGAACTCATTTTATTAATAGTTTCAAAAAACTCTTATTTGACATAAAAAAAAAACTTTCAATTGTTTTAGTAATTGATTCAAACAGTGTTTGTTCCTTTGACTTTAAAGAAAAAAATGCTTTTTGTTGTTGATATATTTATCTTTAGTTTGATTTCTGACTTGAATTGTTTTATGTATAGATTTAATTTATTTTTCTATTTTAGTAGCAGACATCTGTCGGTGAAATATTTAAATTGATATAATTTAACTTTATTATTTTTATTTTAAGTCCAGTTTGTAAGGGTATATTTTGATTTGTATTGTATTTGTGTATATTGTAATTCATGATCTTTTAGAAAAATTTTATTTCTACTTTAATTATTTTGAATCCCCATTTTGATGAACCCTTGTTCATCGGGGGGGGGGGGGGGGTGGATTTGTGGAATATTTCGCAAATCCTTTGAGCGGGCCTCCTTCAGCAGACAGGAGGCGCCAGAGATCACGTGACCTTCGACAGAATTAATATTAAAAAACATTTTTCTTGTTCTTTTAGTTTAGTAGTAATGTTTTTGGAAAATTTTTTCTCAAATATATTCCGCAAGCAAAGGGCTAATTCTTATAATTTTAATGGTTTAAGCGTGTAGTTCGTTTTCATGTCTTAAATTTTTGTTGTATTTTATTTTATTTTTTATTATTTATCAATGAATTTTTAATTTTGTTATAGAATATAAGCCCGGAACCAATGCCAAATTTTTTATGCTAATTTAAGTCCAGGCGGTTTTATATATTGCAAACGTCTACACGTTATACACACACAGTTTTTATTCAAATAATGCTTGAAAATTATTTTTAGAACCGTAAAAAAAAGAATAAATTGTAATAAAGTTTTCAATCAAATTGCAATACAGTTTTGAAACAAATTGTATTTCTAAGTACATTTTTCTTAATTATTCGACTGTGTAAAAATTTAAAATGTGCGATATTTGGAAGTTTAAAAAATCAGATAAGATTGCAGTAAAAGCGAACTTTAATCATCTGCTGTTACCAAAAATAAAATGACGTCCGCGTTATGCAGAGACATGCTTGTCCTTTATAACATAGATACAATCTGGATACATCAAAATTTTAAATTGCACCCTCAGTCTCGCTACTCATTTCTAGGAATCCTTATTAATATTCTTAGGCAATATTTAATTCGTCTTAGAAATCTTCGAAATGTCGCTTGCGCATTCCATATCAATGAAAATCCCCAATATTTTTTATAAAAGTCTGTTTTATATATATAAATAAAATAGAGCATCGAATTTTATATATTTGAATTTAAAGGTAAAAAAAAAAAAAAAATGAATATTTTTAAAAAAAATTTCGAAAAAATTTCCAAATTTCCAAATTTTTCATTTTTTTTTTTTTTTTTTTTTTTTTTTTTTTTGTAAATTTCATCTTAAATATTACTCAAGGGGACATTATATGTATTATGGCATGCATTTATCACAAAAAAAATTTAAAAAAAAATTTTATTTTTGTGAAAAAAATGGAATTTTACGCGTCGTCTTAGAAATCTTCGAAATGCCCCCTATGCATTCCATATCAATGAAAATCCCCAATATTTTTTTTTTAAATTTGATTTATATATATAAATAAAATAGAGCATCGAATTTTATATATTTGAATTTAATGGTTTAAAAAAAATTACAAATTTTGAAATTTTTTCGAAAAAATTTCAAAAAATTTTAATTTTTTTTTATTTTTTGTAAATTTTATCTTAAATATTACTCAAAGGTACATTATATGCATTATGGCATGCATTTATCACAAAAAAAATTTGTAAAAAAATTTATTTTTATGAAAAAAATGGAATTTTACTCGTCGTCTTAGAAATCTTCGGAATGCCCCCTGCGTGTTCCATATCAATGAAAATCCCCAATATTTTTAATAAAAGTTTGGTTTATATATATAAATAAAATAGAGCCTCGAATTTTATATATTTGAATTTAAAGGTTAAAAAAAAGAAAAAAAAAATGAAAAGATTTGAAATTTTTTCGAAAAAATTTCAAAATTTTTATTTTTATTTTTATTTTTTTTTTACCTTTAAATTCAAATATATAAAATTCGATGCTCTATTTTATTTATATATATAAAATAGACTTTTATAAAAAATATTGGCGATTTTCATTGATATGGAATGCGCAGGGGGCATTCCGAAGATTTCTAAGACGAAGCGTAAAATTGCATTTTTTTCATAAAAATAAATTTTTTTTTGTGATAAATGCATGCTATAATGCATATAAAGTGCCCTTGAATAATAATTAGGTGAAATTTACAAAAAATAAAAAAAATTATTTTTAAGGATTTTAAGGTCCCTTGTCCCCTTAAAGGATGTTTTATTTAAAACCAACATTAAAAAAAAAATAGTTAAAATGAGCGTTAATATAGGTTCTTAAAGCACAACTGATAATCCTGATTTATTTTTTTAATGAACTCGCACGTACTAAATCACAGAGTTCTTTATATATGTAACATAGAAACTTCAAAATAGTTAGGTAACAACAGCTTTCATAGCAATATTAAACTAACCATCAATAATATATATTATATAATGTAACATAGAAAAGAGAAAACAATTCTTCGATATATGAAGATAATAATGGAATCCAATAACTTCCCGAAAAAGTAAAGAAAATAATCAATACCACTGCTGAAAGTTTCTTCATGAAATGCATCTTATTTTGTTCATTCTGTACATTTTACTTTAATTTATATCTGGAATATACGCATTTAAAATATTTTAGTATAACTCGCCAGACGAAAGTATTGTAGCAATCTCCACATGATAGTAAAACAAGTATTATTCAGTTTGTATTTAAATTGCAATTAACGAAAGGACATTTAAAAAATTTCAAGAAGTACATTAATGTGCAAAAATGCAGAAAATTTTATACAATATGATTTATATATATTTTTTAAATGATACGATTCTGAGAAAGAAGCTACAGAAAACAATTAATGACCTCAAACATTTTATAGCACAATATTGTTTTTAAATAATTTATTTATAATTTTTTTATGTGTTGAATCTGTCTATATAATTTTTAGTAATTAGTTATTTTATTTCAGTAGAATAGCTTAATGCTTCCAAGCTTTTAATAATATTACAAAAGTACTCCTATAAAAGCAACCTGATCATCTGAAAAGAAGTTATTTAATAAATCGCTTACAAGTGAATTAACGTTAAATATAAATTCTCTTCACTATCTGATCCGTCATGTTCTTTCGAATATAATGCGCGTATTTCATAATACAAACAAACAAAAATAAACCTGTTCTAATTCTTTATTTATTTTCTTATTTGGCATTTTATTTACTTCTACAAAAGGAAAAAAAAGTAGAGTCGCTTCTAGAATTTAATAATAAGTTAAACATTATGACAAATTATAAAATGCATATGAAAAATGTATCACATAGTCAAACATGTGTTATAATTTCACAAATTGAATTAATTCTACAAACTTTTTTAAACACTTGATTAATTTTGCCAATGCGGTTTTGCTTATATTGCATATTCTGCAAAGACTTTCTTTAAATATCTAACTTATACTGAACTATAGAGTAAGAGTTAGATATTTAATGAACGTCTAAGCACAATATGCCATATAAACAATAGCGCATCTGCATAATCAATCAAGTGTTTAAAAAAGTGATTGGAATTAATTCAATTTGTGAAATTATAATTTATGTTTAAATAGATACATTTTTCATATGCATTTTATAATTTGTCATAATTTTTAACTGATTCTTAAATTCTATAACTGATTCTTCTTTTTTTCTTGTCTTATAACACAAACAAACAAAAAGAAACCTGGTCTAATTCTTTATTGATTTTCTTATTTGACATTTGGTTTACTTCCACAAAAAGATGTTAACATAATATATACTTTATATGCTCCAACAGGGACAGTGATGATTTATTATTTCTAATGATTTTTTGGCTTTAAAAATTAATAATAAACCACAGAACGTTCTTTTCCCAGCCGTCATCGTTTCTAAAATTCTCATATTTTTCTTCAACATGTCTCTTAATAAATTCAAAGTACATCAGAATTATTCATCATTTCTTCTGTTTCCAATCTCCCATAAAAGCATCATTATGATGTCCTTTAATTTATCTACAGATGTTCTGTTGAGACCATTATTCATTTCATGATGTCACAATTATTTTTTTCTGTTTAAACTAAGGAATATGGACGAGGAAGATTAATAATCATAGGACGAGGAAGATTAATAATAATTATATTTATGAGGAATTTATTGATTTTAATTATGAATCAAATGACTACGTTGCTAATAAGCTATTTTTAGAATATCTAGCCTTTTTTTCAATAAATATCAGTTTTGATATACCTATATGTACTTATAATAATATTAAGCATAAATTATAATTAATTTCCTTAAACACTTTGTTAAGATAGAAAACAAAAATACTACTGGTATAAACGAATATTATTAAAAAATATGTTGATTTTAAATAAAAAATTCATATTAAATTATTTACATGCAAATATTGATCTTTATCTATTTATTATATTACACTCTAAAATTGGGAGGAGGGAAAAGTTCACTTTTTGAAAGAGTGACAGGCATTTTTACTCTTTTTGGAGTGAGTTTTATAAAAATACACTCCTTAAAGAGTCGAGTTTTCCACTCTCTAGAAAGGAGTGAGATGTCTCACTCCTGAAAGAAGAGTGACTTACGTGTGCTTTGCTTATTAACCAATCAGAGCAGCAAGGCGACGACACCCTTTAAAGATAAGAAAAATGATCACTTTTTCGTCCGCCATTTTAAGATTAACAGATTAGGATATCATTCAAATTATTCTTTGGAATACATAAAATGAAGGTAAGTCTTGTTTAATTTTAAGCATTTATCCGTGTAGATATGTGGAATGTCCAGATTATGAGCTAAATAGTTGTATGTTTGTATAGCAAAAGATTGATCGTGGAGTATTCATAAGTGATTGCGAGATTTCTTCATGTAGCGATCTGAAATGTAATTGTTTTAAGGGGGCCGGGAAAGCCGTATCTCTGAAATGTTAAATTCACCAACTTTATGTACCTTTTTCTCAGAAATGGTGAAAGATAGAGGTCTAGATTTTTTTAGAGTAGTTTGACTAACATGCTTTACGTTTTTTAACTGACCATTTTCGTTCTAAAGTGATTGTGAGATTTCTTCATGGAGCGGAATGAAATGTAATTGTTTTAAGGGGACCGGGAAAGCCGTATCTCCGCCATGTTAAATTCACCAAACTTATGTACATTTTTCTCAGAAATGGTGAAAGATAGAGGTCTAGATTTTTTAGAGTAGTTTGAATAACATGTTTTATGTATTTTAACAGACCATTTTCGTTCAAATAAAATTCAAAATTAATTATTAATTATTTATTGAAAGTCATTTTTAAATTAGCACTTTTTGGTAAGATTTCACTGCCTAAAATAAATAATTCTCAACAAATCGTTAAATCCCTGTGTATACAATATAACATAGTATAAGTATTAAAAAAAAAATCTGAGTTCTTATGTTTAATAGATATTGAAACAAGTTGGAAATTTCTCACCAAACGTGGCAAATGAGGTGCGTTCGTACTATAACTAGTTTTAGAAATATTTTTTGCACCGCATATTGTACTGAATGTATATTTTAGTGCAATACATATGTGCATATCCATTTCATTCTGTTCTGAAAGGCTGTAACATCATTAAAAAATGCATTTAAAATATTTTTTTTTCCAATTGGCCGTCATGTAATGGAAAACTTTTGACTGTCCTTGTAATTAAACTATGCATCCGATTTTCCTGAAATTTGAAATGAGTCTACAAAATTTTGCAACCAATATATATTTAAAATTTTAGATCATTCGGAAGGCTGTAACATCATTAAAATATACTTGCAATAATGTATTCCCATTGGCCGTAATGTAACGGAAAACTTTTGACTGTCCCTGTAATTAAACTATATATCCGATTTTTATGAAATTTGAAATGACTCGACAAAAGTTTGCAACAATTATATATTTAAAATTTCAGACCATTCGTTTGGGTAGTTTTTGCTCTGTTATATGCTGCGGGTGTTGAATTCAGACCCTTATCTCCGGGAGGGATTTCTGTGGTTCCGGAGGGAGGGACATTATAGAGTTCCGGGGGGGGGGGGGAATTGCACTTTTTGACCATTGAAAACACAAAATCTCAAATCTTCCGGAGGGGAAATGCCCCCCCCCCGGGCCACCCCCTGAAATCAACACTGACAGACAGACTAAACGACGAATATAGGGGCTACGTATTTATATAATTACGAACGCACCTAAAAAAGGAACATAAACATGAAAAATCCAAGTTTTGAGAAAAAGTCCATTAAAGATTTATTGCCATTAAGCTGTGAAGTACTCTTAGAAAGAATGAATAATTTCAACACATTTTTTTATATATATATATATATAAACATGTGTGACACATCGTTGAAAATACAAAAGTTTAAACTATTTAATGATATAAAAAAATAAAAATCGCTTTTTAGGTGCGTTCGTAGTTATATAAATACGTAGCACCTATAGTCGTCGTTCAGTCCGTCTGTCTGTCCGTCTGTCCGCATATAACAGCGCAAAAACTACCCAACCGAATCGTTTGAAATTTAAAATATATAATTGTTGTATAATTCTGTCGCGCCATTTCAAATTTTATGAAAATCGGATGTATAGTTTAATTACAGGGGCAGTCAAATTTTTCTGTTACATTACGGCCAATGGGAAAAATTATTGCAAGTGCATTTTAATGTTGTTACAGCCTTCAGAATGGTCTGAAATTTTAAATAGGGCAGATGTGCCAGTAATTGTCACCCTTTGATGTTTTTGGTTCATAAAAAAATAAGTAACAAATATTTAACTTTAATTAATTTTTTTATAATTTCTCCTTGCATGTTTTATAAAACTGGCTTATTGTTGACACTTTTAATCAAACCAATTAGGAAGTAGAAAATAATGTTTCAAAGTTTTGCTGTTTTTCTGTGAAAATCTTAATGAAGAGGCTAAGAGCTGGCTTCGTTTAATTAATTTATATATTATTTATTTTCTTGGAAAATTTTAATGCTTTTGTTTGAGTAGCAATAGAAAACTTAGACTTTTATATACTAACGGTCATTTACGAAATTTCATTTATTTTTAAGGTTTTAAGAGAGGGTGTCTATTACTAGAATGGTTAATTAGTCATTTTCCACCAAAACTTTTTAAATAGCTGCTTTTAAGTTTGTTTATGTGATTAATAAAATTTCAATATTTTATTCTTTTTTTATGTATACATACTTTGCTATTTTAAAATCTGGCAACCAAACCAGCTAGGTAGTAGAAAATATTGTTTAAAAGCACAGCCAAAGACGGGCTCATAGGGCTTAATATCTCTCCTTTTAAATAAAAGCAATTAAGTTACAGAAGCTATTAAAAATCTATTTTCTGTGTTAAATGTTTGGTTATTCTTATCTGAGAAAAAGAAGGAAAAAAAGTAATATTCCTTAATTTATAGGCAATATTCATGAAACTGGTAAATATGCAGATCAGTGGCCTCAAACATCAGTTCTACTGTTTTATTTTGAAATTATCTTACTTGGCATTTAAAATATTCAACTCACAATATCATTTCTTTCATATTTGCAATATTAATTATTATAAATGATACATCAAATAGTCTCTGGAAGATTAATTGTTAAAAATAGCGAGACAAAACTAAACATCACTAACATTCCAAAACTTTTTTTTAATTATTATTACCTTTTAAATCCCCCACTGTTTCAATAATTTAATAGCTGTAATTGCCTGATATTTAGTATTTTAAACTATCCATCTAAAATAATTAAAACATTGATCGTCTGATAATTACAATAATTGATGCAAACAGTAAATGATCATCACAAATATTTTATTAATTACTGGTATCCTTATTGTTAAATTTATTTGAAAATAACCATTCTGTTTCATTAGTATGTTTTCATTAAATTCTGGTTCTAAATACAGTCATAAACACAATTATATTTATTACTTTTTATGGGGTGTGCATTACTGGGCCAGAGCGTGTCCATTACTGGGCTTTTGGGTGTTTTGGTATATTTCTGTTATTTAAAATTAAATTTCGATTTACATTGGGAAATGAGACTATAAGAAAGCTTAAATATTGTTGATATATTAATATAATATTGAAAAAACTGGAATGTAATAATTATAACTATTAATAAAAAATAATTTTAAAAGAAATTCCTTAAGAGTGTCCATTACTGGCACATCTACCCTATTTAATTATTGCAAAATTTTGTCGAGTCATTTCAAAGTTTATGAAAATCGGATGTGCAGTTTAATTACAGGGAGTCAAAAGCTTTCCGTTAACTTTAAGTTCAATGGGAAAAAAATATTTCAAGTGCATTTTAATGATGTTACAGTCTTTTGAACAGAATGAAATTGATATGCACTTATAAGGTTCACCAAAATATACATTCAGCACAATATGCGGTGCAAAAAATATTTATAAAATTAGTTATTGTACGAACGCACCTCATTTGCCACGTTTGACGAGCAATTTCCAACTTGTTTCTATTTCCGAGGTCAATCTTTTCCTATAAAACATATAAAATCTATTTTGCTCATATTCACAAAATACAATATCTACGCGAATAAGAAAATTAAATTAAACATGGCTTATCGCGTCATTTCATTAATAAGTATTGTATAAGTTCATTTTTCAGCAATGACGGACGGAAATTAGAAATCATGATTAAGTTAAGGGATATGTTTAAAAGAAAAATATATACATATTCCAGAGAACTTAAAAGTTTAACTTTAGACTCCATGTTCATATTAAATAAAACAAAAGCGGATAAAATATATATATACATTCTTAATATTTAAATCATTCTTAAAGCTTATTTAAAAAAGATGTGAGTTTATAAGTATTGTTTTTTAAATGGAAAAATTAAAAATATTTTAGAACCATAGGACTTTACAAAAATAGCAATAATTTAAAGAAAAAGTACGGTTTTATATTTAAAACAAAAATTAAAATCAAATCAAACATTGTTAAACATATAACATCCGCTAATTAAAAAGTTATTAATAAAACTTTAAAAGTAATATCTTTATAGGGCATGCAATAAAAGCAAACACAAAGGATAAGTTTGGAATAAAATATTTTAGTTTATTACTATTAGTAATCTAATTTAAATTCGTATGTAACTTTAACTGAATTTTTCCCTACAAGTTCAATTAGTGTTACAAACTATGAATTAAATAAATATTGCTAATAAAGTATTTTATTCCAATCTTTACTACGCTTGTATCTATTTTCATTGCATGCTGTAAAAGATGTGATTCTTTTAAAATGACCATAGAAGCGAAAAAAAAAACGACTACATAAAAAATGAACATTCCCTTTTATGAAAGAGTGACTATTCACTCCTACCAGGGGTGAAAAACCGCACTCCTTTAGCAAGAGTGAATAGTCACTCCTCCAAAAAAGTGATTATCCACCCCTGTTTAGAGTGAATATTCACTTTCCAGGAGTGACTATTCTCTCTTTCAGAGGGTCAAAAATTTCACTTTTGCTCAGAGTGAATAGTCACTCTAAAGAGGTTGGGCATATTTTGACTCTGCGATCTTTTTATTTAGAGTGTAGATATTAGACTAGCTATTATTTTTGAAAAAAAAATATTGAAACTTTTGTCAATTTGTTATTGTTTAAATAAAATTGCTCGTAAAATAAACACGAACTTGACTTTTAAAGAAAAATGGAATTTTTATTCTTAAAAAGATATATGCAAAATCATTCAAATAATTATTTTCAAGTAAACAATTAAATTTAAAAAATCAAAAAAACCCGACTGCGTAAAAAGCGAACTAATTAATTATTTCACCTCAATGTGAAACTATTTTTTTTTTTTAATTCCGACTATTAGCTCACACTCTCGCTATATACATCTTGTTCTAATTTTCAATCGTTAATAAAATACTTATTATTCATCCAATCAAGCTCAAATATTTTTTTTAAGCTTGTAGTGGATGACACTTGATGTTAATCCAGTTTTTTTCAAATATTAATTAATTAATTAAATTAAAATAATTGTTAATAATCGAGAGAGCCTTCTTCTTGATCAAAGTATTTTAAGACCGAGAGACCCCTCATCTTGATCAAGGGATTTTAAAGAATGGGAAAAAAAAATTCTCTTATTGACCTAAGTAGCAATTATTTTTTATATATATATATTACTTGTTTATATTACTTACCTATTTTTTTTATTTACTTGTACTGATGACTTTTAAGTTGTGTTTAATTGTTAGTTCCCATCTATAAACACTGTTCTGATGAGGTCTGTAGATGTTTATGATGGTTAGAGTTGCAGTAAAGCTAGAAATCCTACATACACAACTTCCAGGTTGTATAATATTTTAACGGAGCTTCTGACTGTAAAATAGTCAATGAAACATCGTCTTCATTTTGAAAGACCTATCCAATGATATGCCCCTTAATAGGATGCGTGATTTTTTTCGTCTTTACTGATATTTTGTATTTTACGGCCGCCATTTTGAATTTATAAAAACAAAACCTAGCCTATAAGCATTGGGGCGTTAAGACGAATTGACGGAGACCTCATTCATTAAAATCGATCCAGCCGTTGGGATGTTTCGAGGGTATAAAGAAATCTACATACACAGATACCCGTGAAACACACAACCCTTCTTTTCAGTCGGGTAAAAATGAAAGTCATTGTACATAACAGTTACTATTACCTACACTTTTAGTGTAGTGATTTTCTAACATAAGAAGTCTGTTTCACGAGTGAATAATATATAAAAATTAAATAGATTATACACGAAATTATTCTTCTAATATTTAAAAAAAAATGTACATACAGGGCGTTGCCGAAATCGATCGTGAAATTTAGAGGAGTTATAATAGGTATCAATAGGTTTAAAAATTACCATAGAATATGTGGTCTGAAACGACATATTTAGTCAAAAATGCAGGGTGTTTTATCCAAACTCAATTTGGGTTGACGGTAATAACTTTCAGAAAACAAAAGTATGTTATAATGCAACTTTTAATGGACATGCTCAATTTGTTGTAAATTGTATAGCAACATAAAACGATGTAGACATTTCAATTATACGTTCCAGAAGTATGCACTTGACGCTCCACATTTTGGACTGCGATTACCAGTTATACAATATCAACGATTATGACAGCACCCTGTTTTCCCGTAACTCTTCGTTATATTATCGCATGTCATGCAAAACAAGATGCAAATAGTTACATTTTCAAAGCAATATTTTTATTTTCACAAAATTATTACCATCAACCAGATTTCAGTTAGGGCAAAAAACCCTGTAATTATGACTAAATAATTGGTTTACGACCACATGTTCCATTGAAATTTTTCTTCCCCTGGACGCCTACCATCACTCGGTTAAATTCGGGAACAACCTGTATATATCCTTCTATATATATATAAAAGTTTTGATTTGGAAATGGACCAATGAAAACCTGCGTAGATGTTACCTGTAGATCGGCATCCAATTTGATGGTTAAGCATGACCTTTCTTCGTTAATCTTAAAAAATCTATTGCATACAAAAATATGAAAATCGGCGGTATTATACAGAAATGTTTGTTAAACACGCTGAGGTAGACAGTTTATAATTTGAAGAATTATTTTAAGAGATATGTAATGCTAAAGTTGTACAAAAAGGTTCAATTAAAAAAGTTTTATAGGAGCAAAAACTATACATGAGAATTTAATCATTTTTATATCATTTTATTCGCTATAATTTCCCGGTGTGCAGATTGCATTTATTTTTTTTTTATTGGACTCATTTTTTTAGGTTTTATTTCTATTTTAAATTCAAATTTTCAGTATTTCGAGAGATATTTTTTACTTATTTTAGAAAATGTTATTAATTTAAACTGTTGCCAACTGTATAAACAGCGCAAACAATAATGTTTGCTTCAAATTAAAAATTTATTTACACGAGACTATTATAAACAAAAAAAAAAACTTTAAAATTAGAAATAAATGATTACATGTTAAAAACAGAAAAATTGCGTCATAAGAACCATATTTACACTTGAATTTTAAAAGAGAAAAAAAAAAATCATTATTATGCGCTAAATCTTGTGAATGGAGGAAATTGCGTCATATTTAAAATGGCCAAAAAATGTGGTAAAACAAGTTAAATTAAAAAATATATTTGCACGAGACATTTATTTGATATTTTGAGATAAACTTTTCAACTATTATTGTGAATTCGAAGACAGCGCAAATAATATTTCTTTTTAACAACAAAAGTATTTTCACACGAATATTAATAAGAGAAATAAAACTTTGGTGTAAATTACGTCAGATTTAAAACGATTCATTTAAAATAAATTATTTAATTGAAACATTTTTCGTCGCCAAATTCGAGAATTGACATGCTATATTACCAGATTTCGCGACACTTCGCTAAATGTCGCCAAGCTTGGCGAGAATTTGACGCTAGTGAAAATTTTTCATTGAGTTAATTTTTAGTGCCAATCATTTATTTATATTTTTCCGCATATCATCTGATTAGTTAAATAGTAAAACGTATAAATATTTACAAAGTGTTAATAGTTTCGTCACTGCACAAAAGCACTGTTATTGTTATTATATTGTACTTTTATTATACTTACTGTTACTATGTTGTTAGTCTCTACTCTGTTAAAACTTCTCTATCATATAAAGAGAATTTGCAGAAACAGTTAAAGCATCGAAACAGCCAGTTCTCCTTATGATTTTTATAATTCTATAATATGTAACATGTTTATTAATATGTACTTTAGAATGAATCTTCTATAACCGGGTTCCTACAATTTTAGTTTTCAGGTTTCGAGTAAAATTATCTAAAATCTTAAACACGGCACACAGGCACATTGTTCAAGACGAATAGATGAGAATAATGATAGATTTCCTAAAGGATCATGGTAGTGCGCCGGTAGATTTTCTATTCTTCCGTAATCGAATCTACTGAAAAAGTTAGCGTAAAACAAAACGATATTAGCATCAATATGGTTTAATATAAATGCAAATATTGTCAAAGGATTTCATAAGAACCATTTCACTTGTACCAAATCGTATCAGTTAAAATACTACAATTGACATTGAACCCAATTAGAAAATATTACATAAAAGCATTAAGAATCTCCGCACTAGCGAACGTATTACAAATGATAAGCAAACACACATTAAGAATAAGTGAGTTAAGAGATATTTGTCACGATAGATGAAATACGTAACAAAACAAAACAAAATATAATATATGATGTGCTTCCATGATTGTAAAGAGTTCTTGATTTCTCTATCAAATGCTTCCAATTTAAGAAAGAATGGGCAAGTAAATTAAATTATGAATAACAGTAACATAATGCAATGCTTAACATGCATTTAAGGAGAAAAACTGTTTGCTAGTGGCGGCTTGTATTTTACTATAAAAAGAAATAAAATATAAATTTGAAAAGCGTAAAAAATAAATTTAGGTATTTTTATGTTAGCCGGGCGCAAGTAGCAAATCATCAAATACTGTTTCCATGTCTATTATTCATATTGCATTCATTTCATTTAAAAATATAAACTCTTCAGTCAACTCATTTAAAATAGATACCTTTCACTCCTTTTATTTAAACCATAGAAATAAATAAATAAGAAATAATAACCATAAACCAAAATATTTTATTCAAAGCATTGTTTCTAATTTAACCATGTGAAAAATGAAAACTGCTATTGACGAAAAACCAAAATGCTATTGAGGAGATTTGTGCCGAAATTAAAATAAAAAAAAAAATTTATTAATATCGTTTAGAACAGTGGTTCCCAACGTGGGACGCACGCCCTACCGGTTGACAATTTGACCTTCTAGGGGGCAGTTCAAAATTTCTTACTTCCTCATTCACTATCAGTTTCTTTTTTCTTTTGGAGGAAAAGTAGTATTGTAGGCTAAAAATAAATGGAACACCAGAAAAAATTAAGAAATCAGATTTTTATTGAATTTTTACAATGTTCCCTATCGAATTTTAAAATAGATTTAACACCAGAATAATTATGCTAATAATCATTTAAATTTTTTTCATATAATCATTTAAAATATTTTTGATATCTTTTAAAATATTAAAACTCGTAATTTTTCTGCTGATAATTTAAAAATTTTTTCGTAATGCTTTCGATTATTTATTGTATGGGTTTTCTACTTCTATTTGCGAAGACAATTAATGTTATTGGGAAAGGGAAAACGGAGAGAATGTGTTAAAAGGAATAATGACTACTTAATTTGATAAAGATAAGAATATTGAAATATTTTTGTGTACTATGTTATCCATAGAAAGAAAAGTCGGTGTCCAAAGCTTTTCCACCAACTCTTAATAAGTAGCAAGAATGCGTTATAAATTGTATAAATTTATCAATTTTAATGTCAGATGTAAGTGTCTATTTAAGATAATTTGATAACACATTTCTTTAACATTGAGCTAAGTTGGAAAAGTAGAACAAAACTCATTTTAGCATATAGGGAAAGATGTAAAATCTCATTGCATTTCTAAAATTATGTTAAAAACACATTTGTGGTAGAAGATACCACAAATACACAAAGGTACCTCTTTGGTAAGTTAAAAAATGTAAAATTAATAATTATTGTTAAAGCTCTATTACACTCCCACTGTGTCAATAGAGTTCACTTTTTAAATAATGAGACATAATTTACAGATTAGAGGGGAGGGGGGGGGGGCATAGTGACTTTACAGAGATACGTTGGTGGGGCGTGGCCAATAAAAGGTTGGAATAACTGGTTTAGAATAACACACTTTAAAAACATACAAAAAGGTAGTCATATTCCAACAAAATTTTTCTGTAAAAAAAAAAAAAAGAAAAAAAAAAGAAAAAAAAGAAAAAAAGAAAAAAAAGCGCCAAATACTGCTTAATGTTTCGGCCAGAAAAAGTAGTGATATCTGGAGTTCGTACAAGTTAAACTCCAAACATCCGAAATCTTTCATTGAAAAGGGCGTCCTGCGACTTGGCTGTTAATGCTTTAGGTATGTATCTTTTTTTTTTTTTTTTTTTTTTTTTTTTTTTTTTACAGAAAATTTTTTGTCAGGATATATTTACAGACCCTATTCAGCTTCACCTGGAAAAGCGACTAGATCATCGACTTGATATTATTAAGCAAGTAGGATACACAGTACGCCAAAATAACAGAATGTTTACAAACACGAAACAAAGCTACAGGGAAGTGGTATGTATGGAAACATTCTCTTATTTTGGCGCACTGCGCATCCTGCCCGAGTGGAAACGTCACGACCAATGCATATATAGTAGCGTATTTCTGCAAATACAAAAAGCGATAGTTACGAATATTTTAGCAAGTTGCTGGCATTATTTTTGTTATAACTCAAAAGCGCATCTTCGATTTTAACGAATTTTTTTTTCTTTAAAAGAACATACTTCGAGCATTAGTCTGTAATTTTTTGGTTGGTGTAAATTTAAAATTACGACATTAATAATTTCTTTAAAAAATATTTTTGTTTATTTTTCTATGTTAAAATTTATGTTAGAAATTAAAATATATATATAATGTGAACTAATATATTCTTCAATAATTGGCGATGGTTTCATTTTTTTAACTTTTGTACTTTTTTAAGAAAAACGTATTTGAAAAATGGTAGCGCATGCGCATACTTCTCCGATTATCTCAAGGACACTTCAATTTCAGGGGCTAAAAACACTCTATATTGTGTTCTTATGATGAGCCTGCCTTATTACCACACATATTATTTCAAACATAAGCTGTGGGGGCCATTTTGCTATGCTTATCCGGCTAGACCCTTTACATCTTTATCAAGGATGATAATACATATAAACTTCCTAGTACAAACAATTCATTCCGATACAGAATTGATTTAAATGAAATAGAACAAATCTAAAAAACAACTGTTAGTCAAAATTATCAATATATTAGAAATATATCTGTTTTCAAAATGTTCTTCTAACAGCTTAATATTCTTATTTCTAAGTCCTGTTACAAAGGAATGTATTTATGTATAAAAAATTATATAATGTATTAAAAAAACTTCTGGAAAATAACCTACAAAAGACAATAATAAATATTAACTCAAATATTAAATAATAAGATTTGAAAAATACTAATTTTTATACAAAATAAATGCATATGTTGATCATTTTGAAACCTCAGCCATCTTGTTTAAACCATAATGGAAAAAATATCCGATTAAAGAAAGCATTTGTTCAAGTAAATGGAAGAGAATTATTCTTTAAAAAATATTTTGGCAGCATTCCAATGTACTTATACTTTTCAAGTGTAGCGTAAACATGTATTGAAATTCACGTTTTTAATTCTTTAATAATGACAGTTTTCTCCTTTCTAAAGAAACAAATCTTTACAGTTCATTTGTCTTCTTGTCAAAGTTTTCCATGAATAATTGCTAGTTAATTTTTAAAGCTACACTATATAAATTATTTTATAACATTAATAATCATTGCGTTCCCCGGAATAATCTATATATATATTTTTAATTTAGATGTTTCCATTATTTTTTTTGGCTGTTTCTTGAGTGAATACAATGAATACCGTTTTTATTATTTTGAATGTTGTTGCATTGCTCAGAGAATACAGAGCTGAATGAGAAATTAATTAACACATAAAATATGGTTTTATGATTTATTACTATGTTGCATAAGAATTAAAGTTTACACAGTGAACAATTCATATAGCTACAGCAAAATATTTCGAAAATGTATTGTCTGTTTCGTCTATTTTTATTTTTCAATGGTGAGTATTACAATAATAGATTACATGCATACGAATTCATATTAGATACATATACATTTCTTCTATGCTTTTCTTTTTTTAAAAATGTAAAAATTAAAAAATAAATTTTCTTGATTTTAATATATTTGTAACAATTAAAATATTTTTTTTTTCTCTAGAATAAATTTAATATAAAATAGATGCTCATTTTTTAAAGTAGTTTAATTGAAACTGGTTATTTTGAAACCTCTCTGAACGCTCTGAAGAAAAAACCCTAAAATTCTAGTCATTTAATTCGATTTCTGAAAATTATGTTTCTTTATTTTTTTTTCAGAAATAGTTCTTATTTTCTAATTTAAATATGTTTTTTAGATCTTATTAATGAAATACAACATTTTTTATTTCAAAATTCAACCATTTTAATTGGAACATTTTCTTTAATTTATTGAAAATTATTTATATCGATAAGCGAGAATCATCTATTCCACTACACATCAAACCTAAAAAAAAATATTTATGTATGTTTCACTTATAATTCTTAAATTCAAATATTTTTACTTCGTTTTAAGTCTTTTCGAAAGATATCTTTACATATTTTTAAACTCACGTTTATTAATACTTCAGATAACAACCCCTTAACCTCTGAATGATTCGTCAATTTTTACTTCCTTATCCGTGGCCTAATTTTTTGCGCATTAGTTTTTCGATGTTTTTTTGACAATAAAAGTAAAAAAAATAATCCAAAATATTTTATGTAAATTATTTTTAATGAAAAATGATACATTTTTCTAATACATAGTGAAATTGAACGAGAAATAATAACAGGCACAATCTATGTGGCAAATGAAATCGATTTGGATGCAAGTTTTTGATGTCCCTAATGTGTTGCGCATGTTCAAATGATACGAAATAAATAAGTCTTACCACTTCGTTGGTCTTCTTTGGTAGCGTAAATATCTCTCACTCTTCTGGGTATATTTGAAACTAATCGTTGCCACCTATAAATTTTAATTTTTTGCCATTCTTCAAGACGCATTCTTTTCAACTACTGATTGTCACTATTGCTCGTTTTTGGTTTCCATTTTCGAACTACCTTCTTTAAGTATCGCCACAAATCCTCGATAAAATTGATGACCAGTGAATTTGGAAACCAATTTACACAGAAGTACCATTTTGTTGAAGGCAGGCTTTTGTTGTGCTAGCTGTAATGCGGTTTGACTAAGTCTTATTGAAAAAGATAACCCGATTGAAGGCCAAGTTCTTGAATTGAAGGCGACAACTGATTCTGCAAAATGTCCCGATAACATTTACATTGATAGTCCCTTCATATATCATTTGGCTGACACCAGGATAGCCAAAACATCCCCAAATTTGAACGTATGACGGATACGCGCACTCTTGTTTGACGCATTTTGAGTTTAAAACCGACAACCAATATTTCCTTACGAAACCGGAAAAGGGGATTCTTCCAATCATATAACATTTTGCCATTGCTGATCTGTTTATTTTAAGTGGTCCACATCCCACAGAAAACGTTTTCTTTTCTGAGCAGGAGTTAACATCGGCTCACGTTTGCTTTTATTAGATTTGATACCCATTTTATGCAATCTTTTTGTAGCCACTTCCTGAGTCACTTGTCGCCCTATGCTGTCTTGCCATAGAGATGCGGCTTTTATTATTATTCCTGGCCTTATTTTCATTACCACTGGACGAAATATCAGATCTTCTTGGGCCGTTGTTGTTGATAGGTGAGTAATACTGTTTCTTGGCTGTATATCTCCGGTTGCAATAAAAGTTTTCAAAACATTACGCACTATTGATTTCGAAATAACCAAATCCCTGCTTATTTTCCTCATTAGACACCCACTATTTCGTTTTTCGATTATCTTTTTACGCAATATGTGTGTGGTTATAAAACTCCTATTATCTTTACAGGGATTGCGGTTAATACAAGGACTTTTATAATTGTCATGCTTAATCCTCCTAGTACCATTGAAGTCTTATTTGACGCCAGTAATTTTCTATTTTGTAACGTTAATGTTTCAAACCATAAAACAAACGGTCAAGTGCGAGTATTACTCGCGATCAGATGGTTCCGTACAATAAATGTATGAATTATTGACTGTATTATTAAAAAAAAATCGTTGCTAAAAGAATAAAAAGAATTTGAAAAACTACACAACACAGGTTTGGATATATATGTATATAATTGAAAAGTGACAGTCGGTTTACCATAAAAGTTCAAAGAGATATGAATACTAAATAATACGAAATATTGCCATTCTGTATAACTATTTTTATAATCTTATCCGAATCTATTTATGATGAACTTAATTCGGTACTGACAGTAAAAGTACTGCATATCATTTGTGCTTCATTTGGCATTTCATAAAAATATTTCGGCGTAGTATTTTATATTTACAGTGTAGCTAAAACAAAATACTTGTTCAAAGTTTAAACATGTCATTGTGCTAAGCGCGCTTCGAAAGAAAGTCGCAAAGTTCCAAGACCCCCTTGGTCCGTGCCGCGTACTTTCAGATAGCTTTTTACTTAACTTTTAAAGACACGGAATTGGTATAGAGTGATCCACTGAATGCAAACTAGTCGCGAATCTAAAGTATTTATGAGATTAATTCTAGTTAAGGAGTTTTGAGCCTTTTGAACACGACGAACATTAACGAAAAAATCCAAAATTTTAATTAGTCTACCTTCAAAACCCTTTTATGTATGAACAAGAAATTTTGACTATTGATTAACAGATTGTGCTTTGTAATATGCTACCAATAGAAATTCATTAGACTTTTACAGAATTTGTGTATTGATGAATTCAAATTATATCTTTTTTTTTACTCCATAAGTCATTGCGCACATGATATCTTAAGAAAGTATGTATCGGATGTCAGGAAATTTTGTAAAGGTTCTAAACAAGTATGTGTGTTTAAAATGATCTACTCCTACGCGAAAATTATTCCATTAACTATATATTAAGAAAAATCAAAATTCTATACTTTTAAAGAATAAAAATAGACAAAACTAAAAATATTAATGCTTAAAAGTAGTCATTTTAAACACAAATATTTGTTTAGTACCTTTACCAAATTTTATGACAATCCATACATACTTTCTCAAGTTTTGCACGCAATAACTCATGGAGTAAAAAAAGAACTATTTTGAGTTTCAACAATGCACAAATTCTGTAAAAGGCTAATAAATTTCTAATGGTAGCATATTACAGAGCACAATATGTTTAATCAAGATCCAAAATTTCATGTTTATACATAATAAAAAGCTTTTGTAGATAGACTAATTCAAAGTTTTTCGTTAATTTTCGATGTGTTTAATAAGGTACTTGCACCAATAAATTAGTCTGTTTTTAAACATTTGACGTTTATTGCTTTTATACTGCTACTCGGCATTGCATTACACAAATATATCATTAAAATTGTTATCTGGGCTTTAAAAGTCGATGGAAGATCGGGTACACCGCACCTGTCATTATATATGTCCAAACCGTCCCCATATTTAAGGGTAAATATCTCGGCTAATTATCGACGATTTTTTCGAAAATCAACATCAACAGTGTTTTTATGTCAACAAATTTTTAATATGTTTTTATTTTAAAAAATCTGTAGAATCATTAGCCAATAGGAGTTCTATAAGTTTAATAGTGCTTTATAGAAAAACTGTTCCATAGAAAAAAATTCTAAAGGATTCTATAGAAACATTTTCTTTAGAAAAAAAGTATTCTATAGAGCTCTTCAAACTCTATAGAAACAATATTCTATAGAAAGGCCATTCCATAGAACGTGTAAAAAATTCAATATAAGATGTGTCCTACCGGAATAAAGCCACCGTGATTGTGTGCTGTAATTGGTCTCGAAACAAACCAATAAGAAAGAAGCAAATCATCAATACTATTAATGTCCGTAAACGTCTGTCTGTCTGTATGTATGTGTGTAACATTCGCCCTTGTGACCGGAACTCCTTCGCTCCCGGGCCACGCAGAGCGTCTTATGATATGTCGATTCGCACCGCCGTTTTCTCGGACACCCGGTGTTTGCGGTTTCGAGAAAATCCCGCCGTAATTACGGACGCAATTAGCTAATTAACGACTCATTGTCGATGGTAAAATGAATCTTTTTTATCCAAAAGCAGCAGTCTGAGTACATTGGGACCCTTCGTCGAGGCTCGCTTCGGAGCAGTATCATTGGAGGATTCAAGAAACCGGGACCCTGATTTTATTTTACGAGGTTAGCTACTGGGAGATAAAGGGAATTCCCAATCGAATCTCCGGAACTAAGGATCCTAGAAATTCGTAAAAGGTGTAGAAACACGCGGAAAAAAATCTACTTTATTTTGGTATAAATTTCACGTTTGTACGATGTGTAGAACTTAAAAAATCCACTAAAAATCGATAAATCCTTTCAAAATTTAATCTTTTTATCAAAGCCAGGTGTTCATGAATTTCATTATCGACTGCAGGGATTATTCTTTCTCGCCAGACACATCGGCACCTGTCTTCCCGTCTTTCAGACTACGAAATTTAAACTTTTTAAATATTGAATTTTTAGATTAAATTTTTTTACATCCCGACGTAAAAAATTTCGCCGATTTCATACATACGCAGTTCAAACTCGTAACTTAATTACGAGCCGAGATATTAATTATTATTTCATTAATCGGATCATTGCTTTGAAACTTTCCTTTCCACGTGTTTTTTATCCCAGACATGACGTCGCGCTCGCGGTTTTTATTTTAATACCAAATTTAAACTTTTTAAATATTAAATTTTTCGATATAATTTTTTGGCATCCTGATTAGAAATTCTTCGCTGATTTCAAACATACCCAGTTCAAACTACTAGCTTAATTACAAGCGGAGATATTAATTATTATTTAATTTATTAGGTTTCATTTTCATCAAATGCGGGTGGCACGTGCTTTTTTAAACACGAAATAATTTAAATTAGGAAATATAGCAATTTGCATGAGGTTCAGCGCTATCAGATAAGTATATTCGAGGTGAGAAAAAGCGTGCTTCGCCCGCTGTCTATTCGGAAGGGGGGTGGGGGGGGAAAACTTTTGATTAAATATCCCAATTAAATCGCATTACAGATATTATTATGACAAAGACCAGAGTGCTTCGCCCGTTATCGGATAATTTCTGTGCGTGATAGCTTATTTATAATTTGCGATATTAATTATTATTTAATGAATCTGTATGTGTAGTGGACAATGGGGTGCGTTTTTTATCCTTTTTTGGCAGACGGGGAGGGGCGCTGGATTTCTTTTTTAAAAAATTAGATTTTATGACCTTTTTAGATACCGTTTCTTGAGGGAGTCCACAGATATATGCTACTTATTAAATATAAAAATGTCCAATTTTTAGTTACCTCTATTTCTGAATAGTAATTTTAGCAAGTTTCTTAATTTCTAGCTTAAGACCGCCACCAACTCGAGTAACATATCCACTGATAGGTTTTTTAACACAGTTTCGTTCAGATACACTTTTGTTATGAATAGTGTGCGCTCCCTGGTGGTGGAATGCGGAACTAACAGAATTCTTGGTTAATAACGCCACCATTACGACTCATGTATCTACTGAAAGGTTGCGTGAAGGAGTTTCCTTCAGATACGCTTTTGGTACGAATAGAGTGCGCTCCCTGGCGGGGGAATGCGGAACTAACGTAACGCAATTTTGTTAAAATTAGGAAAAATAACAAGTAGATGTGTCTTGAAACTTTAAGATAGTTCATAACACATTGAGATATATGCTACTTATTAAATATAAAAATGTCAAAACTTTAGTTACCACTATTTCCGAATAGTAGTTTGTGCAAAATCTTAAAATCATGCTTAAGACCGCCACCACCTCGAGTAACATATCTAATGATAGGTAGTTTAACGGACTTTCCTTCCGCTCCAGTATTGTTATTAATAGAGTGCGTTCCCTGGTGGAAGAATGTGGAACTAACATAACGCGATTTTGTTAAATTTATGAAATATAACAAGACGATCTGCTTGAAACTTTAAGATAGTTCATAACACATTGAGATATATGCTACTTATTAAATATAAAAATGTCAAAAGTTTAGTCACCGCTATTTCCGAATAGTACTTTCTGCAAACATCTTAAATTCTTGCTTAAGACCGCCACCACCTCGAGTAACATATCTACCGATAAGTTGTTTAACGGACATTCCTTCCGCTGCAGTTTTGTTATGAATAGTGTGCGCTCCCTGGTGGTAGAATGTGGAACTAAAATAACGCGATTTTGTTAAATTCAGGAAATATAACAAGGCGATCTGCTTGAAACTTTAAAATAGTTCATAACACATTGAGAAAATGCTACTTATTAAATGTAAAAATGTCAAAAGTTTAGTTACCACTATTTCCGAATAGTAATTTCTACAAATATCTTAAATTCTTGCTTAAGATCGCCATGTGCAAATATCTTAAATTCTTGCTTAAGACCGCAACCACCTCGAGTAACATATCTACTGATAGGTTGTTTAACGGACTTTCCTTCCGACACAGTTTTGACCGCCACCATCCCGACCCATGTATCTACGGAAAGGTTGCGTGAAGGAGTTTCCATCAGATACGCTCTTGGTACGAATAGAGTGCGCTCCCTGGCGGCGGAATGCGGAAATAACGTAACGCAATTTTGTTAAAATTAGGAAATAACAAGTAGATGTGTCTTGAAACTTTAAGATAGTTCATAACACATTGAGATATATGCCACTTATTAAATATAAACATGTCAAAAGTTTAGTTACCACTATTTCCGAATAGTAATTTGTGCAAATATCTTAAATTCTTGCTTAAGACCGCCACCACCTCGAGTAACATATCTACTGGTAGGTTGTTTAACGGACTTTCCTTTCGACACAGTTTTGTTATGAATAGAGAGCGCTCCCTGGTGGTGGAATGTGGAACTAATAGAATTCTTGGTTAAGACCGCCACCATCTCGACACATGTATCTACGGAAAGGTTGCGTGAAGGGGTTTCGTTCAGACATGTTTTTGTTAAGAATAGAGTGCGCTCCCTGGTGGTAGAATGTGAAACTAACATAACGCGATTTTGTTAAATTTAGGAAATATAACAAGGCGATCTGCTTGCGACTTTAAGATAGTTCATTACACATTGCGATATACGCTACTTATTAAATATAAAAATGTCAAAAGTTTAGTTACCACTATTTCCGAATAGTAATTTGTGCAAATATCTTAAATTCTTGCTTAAGACCGCAACCACCTCGAGTAACATATCTACTGATAGGTTGTTTAACGGACTTTCCTTCCGCTCCAGTTTTATTATTAATAGAGTGCGCTCCCTGGTGGAAGAATGTGGAACTAACATAACGCGATTTTGTTAAATTTCGGAAATATAACAAGGCGATCTGCTTGAAACTTTAAGATAGTTCATAACACATTGAGATATATGCTACTTATTAAATATAAAAATGTCAAAAGTTTAGTTACCACTATTTCCGAATAGTAATTTGTGCAAACATCTTAAATTCTTGTTTAAGACCGCCACCACCTCGAGTAACATATCTACTGATAGGTTGTTTAACGGACTTTCCTTCCGCTCCAGTTTTGTTATGAATAGTGTGCGCTCCCTGGTGGTAGAATGTGGAACTAACATAACGCGATTTTGTTAAATTCAGGAATTATAACAAGGCGATCTGCTTGAAACTTTAAGATAGTACATAACACATTGATATACATACTACTTATTAAGTATAAAAATGTCAAAAGTTTAGTTACCACTATTTCCGAATAGTACTTTCTGCAAACATCTTAAATTCTTGCTTAAGACCGCCACCACCTCGAGTAACATATCTACTGATAGGTTGTTTAACGGACTTCCCTTCCGCTCCAGTTTTGTTATGTGTTTGTTTTGTGTGTGCTCCCCGGTGGTAGAATGTGGAACTAACATAACGCGATTTTGTTAAATTCAGGAAATATAACAAGGCGATCTGCTTCAAACTTTAAGATAGTTCATAACACATTGAGATATATGCTACTTATTAAATGTAAAAATGTCAAAAGTTTAGTTACCGCTATTTCCGAATAGTAATTTCTACAAATATCTTAAATTCTTGCTTAAGATCGCCATGTGCAAATATCTTAAATTCTTGCTTAAGACCGCAACCACCTCGAGTAACATATCTACTGATAGGTTGTTTAACGGACTTTCCTTCCGACACAGTTTTGACCGCCACCATCCCGACCCATGTATCTACGGAATGGTTGCGTGAAGGCGTTTCGTTCAGATATGTTTTTGTTAAGAATACAGTGCGCTCCCTGGTGGTGGAATGCGGAACTAACGTACCGCGATTTTGTTAAATTTAGGAAATGTAACAAGGCGATCTGCATGAAACTTTAGGATAGTTCATAGCACATTGAGATATATGCTACTATAAAAATGTCAAAAGTTCAGTTACCTCTATTTCCTAATAGTAATTTGTGCAAACATCTTAAATTCTTGCGTAAGACCGCCACCACCTCGAGTAAAATATCTACTGATAGGTTGTTTAACGAACTTTCCTTCCGATTCAGTTTTGTTATGAATAGAGTGCGCTCCCTGGTAGTAGAATGTGGAACTAACAAAACGCGATTTTTTTTTAATTTAGGAAATATAACAAGGCGATCTGCTCCAAACTTTAAGATTGTTCATAACACATTGAGATATTTGCTACTTATTAAATATAAAAATTTCAAAAGGTTAGTTACCAGTGCGCTGCCTGGTGGTGGAATGCGGAACTAACATAACGCGATTTTGTCGATTTTTTATACTTGTGTTCTATTTGGATTTTTTTATAAGTGCCGAAAACTTCTAAAATGCACTGCATCTATCGGTTTACAACAATTACAGGGAGATTGGATGGTTAACTGTCTTTATTTTTAAACAAGTGGGTAAGTGTGATCACAGATCGCACAGAGGGTTTCGTTTAATATTCCTTTCAAAACACATTATCCTTTTGCAAATCTGTTAGTTTCACATTTCGCAACCAGGGGGCGCAATCTATTCTACACAAACCTCTATCCGAACGAAACTCCGTTTTACAACCTATCCGTAGATATATTAGTTTAGGGAATCGGGCCCACAGCACCAGAGATAGGTAGGCGCCCCTTGACGGTAAAAAATGGAGCTAAAATATGTAAGTCTATGATGCATAATATGAAAGTGTGGTCAAAGGGGTGTCGGCAAAAGTTTAAAAAGTGCCCCCCGGTTGAAAAGGGGAGGATAAAAAATTGCTTAAAATACACAAGTTACAGTTCAGTGGGTTAAATATAAGATTTTTTCGAAATTTTATTATTTGTCGTTAGATCGCAAGTGTTTAGCTACAATTATGTAAAATTTCAAGTCTTCAACTTAATTAGGGCCTGAGTTAAAAAAAAAGCTTAAAATACACATGTTAGAGTCCAGAGGGTTAAATGTAAGATTTTTTCGAAAATTTAGGATTTGTCATTTGGTGTGAGGTATTCAGCTATAAGTGTGCAAAATTTAAAATCTCTAACATGTATAGTTTCTGAGAACGGGCTCTGTGACGGACAGACAGACAGAGGAGCGAGACGAATAGGGTTTCGTCAGATGAACGAAACCCTAAAAAGAAAAGGTCAGACTACAGAGTGCCTTTATAAGTTTGTCACAAATAGCTATACAGGTAAATGCATGCATAAACTACTGCAAATTTTTTTTGTACGAATTATTTTCGATCAATATTTATATACATATTAATTAAAATCCATATATACGTATTAACTAAAATTTAACATTTTTATTTTATAAATAAAATGAACAATATGCAGCCATTACTTTAAAATAGAGATAAGTATTCATGTATAACCCTTATTTGCCCCTGAAAAGGTCTAAAACTCCGTACAAAATAAAATATAAGCATAATTTTTCTAAACACAATGCTTTTCAATAGCGCGGTTATGAATGTTATTCCTAAGCAGACGAATTTTTGTAGCCTCGAACCCAAGAGGAGAATATGGTTCATTCACTGGATTTCAACGCCACCTGAAGGAGATTTGAAACGCCATTTACTCTTGCTTTTATTCCAAGAAATTGGCAACGGTTAACGATAACTTCTTGCATTCGAAATTCCATTCCAGTGCGCTTTGTTCGTGCCAAATACATTTGTTTTAAATTAAATTCCTTATTCATTTGTGATTATTTTTAATTTTTATTATAATTTATTTATTTCCAGCAAACATCAGAGGATTACGATTATAGGTAAGTTTCTTATTTCTTTTTTATTCCGTTATTTTACATGTTTTATGTGTGTTCTTCGATGTTACTGAAATACATTAAGCCACGCGTAAATTTTGAAATTGTTACTTTTGTTCCTTTTTTTTTTCTTTCTTTTTTTTTTTCTTTAACTGGAAAGTTAAATTGCAGTAAGCTGATGATAGGAAATGTGTAAATATGCCTAATACTATATTTTTTATCATTTTGTAGCAACATTGTTTTTTATTTCTATATTCCTCATGCATGTGTTACTACTATCACGTTAAAAAGCCACAACAGATGACACTGCCTGACTGGCTAACTTACCTGCTCGACCGTCCAGTTCTCCTGCAACGTATAGCGGATTGTATGAAATTTTTAGAAGACAACGAATTTATATTTACCAATCCCCTCCCTTTCTGAGCTAGCTGAGCAAACTCATTGTTTTAGCTCCCATTTCAGACAGGAGCCCCTGTTTTGTACATAATGTAATTATTTGTCTTATTTCCTATGATTTGTTTATTTAGTATTTTCATTATATTTATCAGCCTATGCATTTCACTTAAAGTTTTTCAGCTCTAATATTAAAAAAAACATGTCTTGTAATTGTTTATGCATGTATACAACATAGTGCAATTGCTGTCAATGTATGTACTGATGACACTCCTTGTGAGTTTCAGAGTCAAAAACAGCAAACTGAATTTATTTTTCTGTATGTTATTAACTGTTTAAAAAATATTGTCATTGTTAATGTATCTTACCATATGCAGTGGATTTGAGTCTCCCCCCGGGATTGCACTTATACTCTAAAGCGAAAGCTGGGTTCCCGGGGCGGTCATCCCTGTCATCCCTGCATGTGTTACTGGCTGCCGATTGGATAAATTTAATGTTTTTTACATACTGTTGCATAGGAAATTGCAATGATTCGATGCTGTGATCTGAAATTTTGCGAAAATATGCTTTCCTTTAGCTTATATGGAGTGGTTAACAAATCTTGGATTTCTCATGATTCTAAGGTGATGATGTATTTCAAAATATTCCTTCTTAATTTTTATGCACACTAAAAATATTTTTTCCCTTTTATATATACATTATACAAATTTGTGTGTGAGGATGGAGGAGAGGATTGCTTCTTTTTATACCATTTTTATTTCTACCATTTTAAAAGCGGTTCTTTTTTTTATGATGTCATAAAAATTTCGCTATTCTTTAGTTATTTAAATAAAAATTTACTTTCAATCCAAGTAATTTCAGCTAAAATCTTCATTTCTTGTGCCGAATTTGTGGTGTTACTGGCTGCCGATTGGATAGGTGTAAATATGGTCAATACTATATTTTTTCCCCTGATTTTTCTGTATATTTTGTAACAACCACCACCCTTTTGAATTACATATCTACTGACAGGTTTTTTAAAGGAGTATTCGCATTGAAAATAGTACAAATTTATATTTCAAAGATTTCTAAATCGTCTTTTTACTAGCCGACAATTTTGTAACCTTATTTCGTTTTAGATTCTCAAAAATAAAAAAAAAACTCTATGTAATTCAAAAATACACTAAAAATATCATCCCTTTTACTTGGGTGTATATTTTGAGACTGCCGATTGGATAAATTTAATGTTTTTTACATACTGCTGCATAGGAAATTACAATGATTCGATGCTGTGATCTGAAATTTTGCGAAAATATGCTTTCCTTTATCTTCTTATATGTCGTGGTTAACAAATTTTGGATTTCTCATGATTCTAAGATGATGGTGTATTTCAAAATATTCCTTTTTAATTTTTATGCACATTAAAATATTTTTTTCCTTTTATATATACATTATACAAATTTGTGTGTGAGGATGGGGGAGAGGATTGCTTCTTTTTATACCATTTTTATTTTTACCGTTTTAAATGCGGTTCTTTCTTTTATGATGTCATAAAAAATTTCGCTATTCTTTAGTTATTTAAATAAAAATTTACTTTCAATCCAAGTAATTTGGCGCTGGTTTTCTTTTTTAAAAATTAGCTTTTATGACCTTTTTAGATACCGTTTCTTGAGGGAGTCCTCAGATATATGCTACTTATTAAATATAAAAATGTAAAATTTTTAGTTACCACTATTTCCGAATAGTAATTTTAGCAAGTTTCTTAATTTCTAGCTTAAGACCGCCACCAACTCGAGTAACATATCCACTGATAGGTTTTTTAACACAGTTTCGTTCAGATACACTTTTGTTATGAATAGTGTGCGCTCCCTGGTGGTGGAATGCGGAACTAACAGAATTCTTGGTTAATAACGCCACCATTACGACTCATGTATATACGGAAAGGTTGCGTGAAGGAGTTTCCTTCAGATACGCTTTTGGTACGAATAGAGTGCGCTCCCTGGCGGCGGAATGCGGAACTAACGTAACGCAATTTTGTTAAAATTAGGGAAAATAACAAATAGATGTGTCTGGAAACTTTAAGATAGTTCATAACACATTGAGATATATGCTACTTATTAAATATAAAAATGTCAAAAGTTTAGTTACCACTATTTCCGAGTAGTAATTTGTGCAAATATCTTAAATTCTTGCTTAAGACCGCCACCACCTAGAGTAACATATCTACTGGTAGGTTGTTTAACGGACTTTCCTTTCGACACAGTTTTATTATGAATAGAGAGCGCTCCCTGGTGGTGGAATGTGGAACTAATAGAATTCTTGGTTAAGACCGCCACCATCCCGGCCCATGTATCTACGGAAAGGTTGTGTGAAGGCGTTTCGTTGAGATATGTTTTTGTTAAGAATACAGTGCGCTCCCTGGTGGTGGAATGTGGAACTAATAGAATTCTTGGTTAAGACCGCCACCATCCCGGCCCATGTATCCACGGAAAGGTTGTGTGAAGGCGTTTCGTTGAGATATGTTTTTGTTAAGAATACAGTGCGCTCCCTGGTGGTGGAATACGGAACTAACATAACGCGATTTTGTTAAAATTAGGCAATCTAACAAGGCTATCTATTTAACATATCTACCGATATGTTGTTTAATGGACTTTCCTTCCGATACAGTTTTGTTATGAATAGAGTGCGCACCCTGGTGGTAGAATGTGGAACTAACATAACGCGATTTAATTAATTTTAGGAAATATAACAAGGTGATCTGCTTGCGACTTTAAGATAGTTCATAACACATTGAGATATATGCTACTTATTAAATATAAAAATGTCAAAAGTTTAGTTACTATTAATTCCGAATAGTAATTTGTGCAAATATCTTAAATTCTTGCTTAAGACCGCCACCACCTCGAGTAATATATCTACTGATAGGTTGTTTAACGGACTTTCCTTCCGCTCCAGTTTTGTTATTAATAGAGTGCGCTCCTCGGTGGTAGAATGTGGAACTAACATAACGCGATTTAATTAATTTTAGGAAATATAACAAGGCGATCTGCTTGAAACATTAAGATAGTTCATAACGCATTGAGATATATGCTTCTTATTAAATATAAAAATGTCAAAAGTTCAGTTACCACTATTTCCGAATAGTAATTTGTGCAAATATCTTAAATTCTTGCTAAAGACCGCCAACATCTCGAGTGACATATCTACTGATAGGTTGTTTAACGGACTTTCCTTCCGACACAATTTTGTTATGAATAAATAGAATGCGCTCCCTGGTGGGGGAGTGTGGAACTAACAGTATTCTTGGTTAAGACCGCCACCATCCCGACCCATTTATCTACGGAAAGTTTGCGTGAACGCGTTTCGTTCAGATATGTTTTTTTAAGAATACAGTGCGCTCCCTGGTAGTGGAATACGGAACTAACTTAACGCTACTTTGTTAACATTAGGCAATCTAAGAAGGCGATCTGTTTAACATATCTACTGATAGGTTATTTAACGGACTTTCCTTCCAAGACAGTTTTGTTATGAATAGAGTGCGTTCCCTGGTGGTAGAACTTGGAACTAACATAACACGATTTTGTTAAATTTTGGAATTATAACAAGGCAATCTGCTGACACATTGATATATATGCTACTTATTAAATATAAAAATGTCCAAAGTTTAGTTACCACTATTTCCGAATAGTAATTTGCGCAAATATCTTAAATTCTTGCTTAAGACCGCCACCACCTCGAGTAACATATCTACTGATCGGTTGTTTAACGGACTTTCCTTCTGACACACTTTTGTTATGAATAGAGTGCGCTCCCTGGTGGTGGAAAGTGGAACTAACAGAAATCTTGGTTAAGACCGCCACCATCCCGACCCATGTATCTACTGAAAGGTTGAGTGAACGCGTTTCGTTCAGATATGTTTTTGTTAAGAATACAGTGCGCTCCCAGGTGGTGGAATACGGAACTAACATAACGCGATTTTGTTAAAATTAGGCATTCGACTTTCGTTATAGCGAAAGACTTTTTTAAAATTTTTGCAGTGCGTGCGCAGCACGCCTGGAATACGGTGCCGAAGGCATCGGGAACCCGGTTCGACTTTTGTTCGAGCGCGATACGCTTTGTTAAAGAGTTTGCAGTGCGTCCGTAGCACGCCTGCTATACGGTGCCGTAGGCAGCGGGGACCCGGGTCTAGGTTCGTTCGAGCGAGATTGCCTTTTGTACAGGATTTTGCAGGCTTGCGCAGCACGTCTGCTATACGGTGCCGTAGGCAACGGGGACCCGGTTCTAGATTCTTTCCGGCGAGATTGCCATTTCACAAGATTTTGTAGTGCGTACGCAGCACGCCTGCTATACGGTACCGTAGCCAGCGGGGACCCGGTTGGATTTTCGTTTGAGCGAGATTGCCTTTTTTAGAAGATTTTGCAGTGCGTGCGCAGCACGCCTGCTATACGGTGCAGTAGGCACCTGGAACCTTGTTCGACGTTCGTTCGCTTCCAGATTTCATATTGTTAGAGGTTCATAAAAAGGAGGGGTATGAGTGCGTGCGCAGCACGCCTGCTATACGGTACCGTAGGCAGCGGGGACCGGGTCGAATTTCGTTCGCTTCGAAATTTTATAAAAAAGGGGGGAATCATGAAGAGGAGTGGTTCATGAAAAGGAGGGGCACGCTAGCGGGCGAAGCCAGCTAGTATATTATGAACGCTCATATGCAAATACATATTTACAAGGAGTAACTCACTCCCCGTCTTACCTGGGCAGAAAAAAATGAATTTGTAAAAAAAAGAGGGGGAAAAGTGTCCCGTCGAAATAAAGCCATGCTGTTAATAGATAATAAATCCGTCATGGTTATACATGAATTGGGATATATGATGTGGCATACCACTTAATAATCCTTGGGGGACAGTAGCATCAGTATTCTCCCATGCTTCAATTATGACGGCCTTCAATTTCGCCACACATGAAACTGTTTGCCATTGGCATATACAGCCTTACTGAGGATACATCACACATTTTCCTTGGTATTGAGATCAGGGGAATAGGTCTGGCCATTCTATGACATCCACTCGATTATCCAAAAAACATTTCCAGAAGGATTTTGCAACGAGAATGGAGGTCTTGTCTTGCTGGAAAATCCTACTTAGTCAACTAATTCTCTTTCCAAATGGCAGTAAATGGTTTTCTAGCATTTCTTGGTAATGGTAGCCTTCATGCGGCATGAGAGAAAAGCCAGGTTATGTTTACCTCCATAGCCGAAGCCTCCACATCGCTGTCTTTCGGAGAAAATTTCATCTTCTTTCCTCATGTCATACCAATACAAAAAAAGGCCGGATGGCCCCTCCAAATTTTTTGTTTTCTCATCTGAGACTATAACACGGTGACGCTGGTCCTTCCAGGTACGATGATATTTGGCCCAATCGACTCTCTTTTGCATGTGGATAGCTTTCAACATGGGCAGCTGTCTCCTTTTCGTATATCACAAGATATTTGTACGTTTTTGTCACAAGGATGTTATCCTCTTTGGTCAACTCTTTTAGGGAAATACCACCTCGTGAAAGACGACACAAAACTTATCTGTCCTGCCTGGGAGTAATTTTCCTGCATGTACACCCCGTATGCATTGCCCCGATTTACAAAGATTGCCTGTTACTGATCTGGATCGTTTTATTTTATTAGATATTGGTCTATGTCAATGATCTTGTTCCTTAAAAGCTGTTATCTGTCCTTTATTTAACTTTGACAGCTGAGTTTTCTTTGTCATTGCAATACGGCAGGAAAAATTGAAAATACAACATTCTAAAGTCTGTACAAAGTTTGACGGGCACAGAAAGAGCATTTGACAACTTCCTGACGTCTTAAATATGTTGAACTACAGCAGCTCGAATATCGGTAGTTACTAATAAATACTATTGTCAGTGGCTTTATTTCGGCGGAACACTTTTTCCCGTCTTTTTTTTACATACACATCATTTTTCTTCTGCACAGGTGGGGCAGGGTGTGAGTTTCTCCTTGTAAATATGTATTTTTATATAGATTTTCTTAATATATTTGGTTTGTTCTTATTTGTTTATTTCGTGACCAGTTACGGCACAGAATTACTGTGGCTTTATGTCTTTGGGACACACCTTAGTTCTATACAGCTCTATGAGCTGTTTTCGCAAGGGACAAGTGCATTTTAATTATGTTACAGCCTTTCGAACAAAATGAAATTTATATGCACTTATGAAGTGCACTAAAATATACATTCAGTAGAATATGTACTGCATAACATATTTATAAAGCTACTTATATTACGAACGCACCTCATTTACCACGCTTGACGTGCAATTTCAAAATTGTTTTTATATGGAGTATCCACCGGTAGCCCTTTTCGCCTGTCCTTAAAGAATTTATAGAATTTCATTTTTGTTTCTATTTTCTTTTCTTTCTCTTTTCTATCTCTACATTGTTAAACTTTAAATGTTTCATGTGATTATATTATTGTTATTATTATTTTTAAATTTTTCTAGTTACTTTACTTTTGTGACTACCAGCCTAGTTTAAACATTAATTTTTTTAAGGCTCCCTAATGCCCTTGCAAGAGGAATCATCTCTAAACTGGATGTTAAGTTGCAGCGCAACTAGGAAGTTCATCAACCAGATCACATTGTTTCATTCCCATCCTATGAAGAATTTACATATAATGAAATTAAATTTGTGGTTCATATCATGTAAAACTAAGAATGATGAGAAAATATTAATACCTGGTACTGGGAGGGTTAATATATTTTTACTATATTTAAACAGATAGATATGTGTGCACATATGTATGTGTGTCTGTGCATGAATGTCGAAAATTCGAACAGTATATCTTATAAATTTTATTAGCATTTTTCGAAAATTTGGAATATTCGAACGAACTATTGATGTTAAGGTAAATTTCTTTCTAAATAAATAAATAAATTTTAAGAATTTTTAAGGTGTGACTTAAACATTAAATAACGTAATGTAACTTAAAGTGAATTTCTTCTTATTAAAGTGTTTAAAATTAATTAAAAATTAAGAACATTAACAAAGTCATAAGATGTAGACTGAAAAAGTTAATTCAAACGTAAAATGAAAATTTTTTTTATTAAATATGTTGTACTACCCGGATTTAAAAAGATACGTTCCTAAAGAAAAATAATTATTAAAATTCTGTTTTCCTTCAAATATTTTTAATTCCTTAAAAAGATTAAATATTTAAATAAAATATGAAATAATTTGCAAGGTACATAAAAGTGTTGGGTAAAAAGAATGTCGTTCCTTTACGTTTAGACAAGCGGGAAGAAAACCAGTGTAGTGTTTTGTCAATCATGAATTTTAATTAACAAATGTTATGATATCATAGATAAGGACAATACAAAACTATTTAGTTTAAAATTCATGCAAGAATTTCGCAGCTGTGAAATGTATATTTAAGAATAATTTCATTTTCGAAAATGTGTATATTAAACTAATCTTGGATAATCAGTAGTAAATAACGAAATAAGTAAATGTATGCATATGGATAAGCATTACGTTTAATTAATTATGAATATTTTTATACATAAGAACGAAGTTGAAAAATAAATATTAAATATTATGAAAGAAACATGTGTAAAAGATACTTTGCGTGCATTTTTTTTTTTTTTTTTTTTTTTTTTTTAGTGCGACATAAAGTGATTAAAAAAAAAACCCATTTAAATATTCATGTGTAAGAAAATGAGTAAGTTGAAATGTATATAAGTTTCGACAGCAAAATTTGTTTTCATTACATCTTAAATCTTAAACGTATAATTCTGATTTTTGCAATCCAAATATACGTCAGATAACATCTATCTGTAATCAATAAAGTATTGTCGTGAACAAAACCATCTTGTGTTTCATTTTAAGCACAGACACAAATACTTACACATTGCAATAGAAATAAATATATAGAGTTGGCTCAATTTGCCCCAGAACCCATCGGAGCTCAGCTCCGATACTTCTTTGTTTTTGGTGAATATTTAAACATTGGTCGCAATCGTGTGGAGCTCATTAATACTGCGCTCCGGAGGCCAACGGAACAGCGATTCCGAGAATACAGAGCCTAAATTTTATTTTCCTTTCCCTCATCTCTAATCGTTTTCGTACTTTCCTATAAAAGCGATCACATATATAACGTCGCATATTGCACACACAGGAGATCGCTTCTATCTAGCCCTCGAAAGTGTATACTCAGTGGTTTTCCGGCTGTGTGGTTCGAGGAATGACAGAATTAACCTCATTCAGTTTTACTCGTCGTCGTGTTATGTACACTGTTAAAAATCTGCAGCTCTAATGTAGTCACTCCGCCGCTTTTATTGAAAACGGTTACTTAGCTATATTATAGAGTATTCTTATTGGTCAGAATAGAAATATTCCATAAAAGCGGTGGAGTGACAATGTAACAAAAGCTGCAGTTTTTTAACAGTGTATACTCGCTGCTTTTTATTCATGTTAGTAGAATATTCTTAGTCATCACCTTTCTAGCTTAGTTTACATGTTTAGATGAGGGTAGATACAGTACTTCTTTATTTTTGGTGAATATTTGAATATTAATAGGAACTCACCAGAGCTTTTTTTAATAATGCTCACCGAAGTCCACCTGAACAGCGTAGTTTTTTTGTTTTAATAGTTCGTACAAAAAAAAAAAAAAAAAAAAAAAAAAAAAAAAAAAAAACTTCGCGAGTACGATTTTCTAAAAATTCCACACTCGTGATTTTAATGTTTTTGTTCTTTTCATTTATTTATTTACCAAAATTAAAATTAGTGACACAAAATCATGATATCGAGAAAATCTGCTTTTTACTATTGAATTTGGTCCATAGGTACCTCGTAATTCCTCATGTTTTACTCAGCATAAAAAGTTGAAATTACTTTCAAACGATTGTATTAACATAGCACCATATCGAAAATAGTCAAGCACTGATTCTTCATATAGGTAGAAACTTTATCCTAACAACTAGCCTGACCTTCGTGCACAGTTTATCTTTTCATAGAATACAGCGACGACATAGAATACGTTGATTTATATGCGCGGTTTATGTAACAATAAACTAATGATTAAATTCTGTTTATACGCATGAAAGCTCCCTGTAAGGCATGAATAACTGACGTGTTTCGTTCTTATTACAGAATATCGAAAATTTTGAATAGTTATTGAGAGTCTGAAACTATACGCGTAAATTTCTACGACAAATGTCCAGTCTGTCAATAAAATAATTGAAAAGATGAAAAAAGCGTGAAATGCTATTATGTTTCTAATAGATCGAGTTTAGAGGGACAGAAGCATAACAAATTTCACATGTGCATTGTATGAAGGATCTCGTCATCAGAACAATGTGGTTTCACAATACCCATACGGGAGAGAGAGTCCGTCTTTACTGGATCATATCACATGCATATTTAACACCTCCTAATTTGAGATGTGTGCACATTACAAATGAGTCGATATTCAGTAAACAAACAAATTATTCTCTTTTAATTTTATAATAAAGAGAGTGTATAGTACGATATGTTTCATGTAACATATATGAATTCTTAATTAGGATAACACTGCGTTTTCGCGCAAGGGTTACCACACGAATACCTCGACAGCTCAGATAAATGCGATGACTTTTTTTAAACATATGTGACGCTTTTCAGGGAGTTGCCTGCCCGATTCAAAGGGTATCACAAGAAGTTTAATCCACTTGGTAAATGGTTTTCATAGCAGTGGTACACATCTTCTTTGCGGGTTTATTCGGAAGATGTATCACGTCATTGATTGACAATTGTAATTCGGTGTAGGCATCGCAAAGGCTACTTTTTTTCTAATGTTATTGTGCTGTATCTCACAAAATGGGGCAATTAAATCATTTCATAAAACGAATCATTTCATAATTATTCGTGGCTGTCCTATTAAAGTATATCTTTTACTTACTACCACTAAAATGTGTAAATCAAAACAATTATTAAGACAAGATTTTTTTGGAATTATTATTACTTTTTTTTTAATTTTAAATAATAGAATTTACACCTTATGCTCGATTCTATTTAAAACTTGTCTTTTTTTCTCTGTGTAAATTGCATATTTTTTTTTTTTTTTTTTTTTTTTTTTTTTTAATCCTAAATAATATAAGCCTTAAATGAGTAAGTTTAATTTTATTATTTTCGAATCATTTTGTAATACCATTTACAATCTGAAAAATAAACAACCAGATCTAATCTATTATGTTCTTGTTTAAAAAAAATAATATATATTTATATATTTTGATAAATTATACCTTTATTTTCGCATTTCTTTTCTATAAAATATAAATTTCTTCTTCTCTTATATGTTATGAAGTTCCCTTTTTGTATATTCTAGTATATGTATACTTCTATTTAGGGTAATGTTTCAGCCCTTCAGTCAGAAAATAATTTAGTAGATAATCTTCTTTTCTTGTCACAAAACATTTCTCAGTTTAAATTCATCACGTATCAGGTACATAACGATAATAACTCTCAGAATATAGTCTATGCTTGTGGAAGTTAATCCTGCTTTACCCTGAGTTTCATTAAATATATAAAAAGAAAAAGAAATCACAATTACGTCTTCTTTGAAATCCGAAAAAGTAATTCAGTCACGAATGCGTTTCAGAAAATATTTTCTGAACTCACGTGCTTAATAACATCGAGGATGAGTCTATAGTGGTAGTTTATTTAACAACTCTTTTTCTATATTTATATCTGTAAGGTTGTGCCATAAAAGAAAGAACAACAATTTTTCCACAGACTGTTTTTCTTATTTTTTTTTCCAAATATATTTCCAGTAATATGTTTCAAACATCATTTTATTAAACAATTCATGATTTACATTTGAAGATGATTTTAGTAATTCGTGAAATACATGCTGGCGATAATTAAATTCACAGTACTGAGAGTGCTCTGTAGCGCGATCTATTTGAGAGAATGACGTCAAATTTTGTAAGAAGATTAAACTGGGCGGGGTTTGAAGGATTCAGCGAAAAAAATTAGTTCTAAAAGTCACCGCTAGAGGAATATGTGACGCTGTGTAACAGAAAAGAAAGTTTTTAAAAATACAGAATCAATTCTGAAATAAAATTACCTTTTATTTACCACATTTAACAATTTTAGTATTGATTCTGCATTTTTTTAAACTTTCTATTCTGTTGCACAGCGCCACATATTCCCCTAACGGTGACTTTTGGAAACATTATTTCTTCGCGGAATCCTTCATCCCATGTCCTGCTTATTATTCTTAGAAAATTTGGCGTCATTCTGTCAATTAGATCGCACCACAGAACAATATGAGTACTGTCAGTTTGGTTATGGCCACCTTGTATTTTATCCAACAAAATCATTCTAAATGTAGGAATGAAAATTATGAAAATAACTATTGTTAATAGGTTATAGAACTGTTGCACCTTGAAATATAACAACACACATATAATAAAAGATTTACTTAAAGACGTATATTATACATTAAATTCTAAAATTCTAAAAACTGACAAGATTCAATCACACTGTTCTCTCTTATTTGGACGTGCAATTACCTCAGAAAATCATGATTAGTGAACTGCTAGAAATTGAAGTGAGAATTAAAGATGTTTACAACGAAGGAGTTTCTTACAATATATATATATGTTGTGGTTAAATATTTTGAAACAACGTTTAACTCAATGTTAAAGCGGTCTCTCACAATTATTAGGTCTAATATCCTGTTTTGTTTTTATATTTCTCTGATGAAAATACATGCCTAAATAGCAGCTTTGTAGAATGGCGCTGTGATGGCGGCCGGTTCAAAATAGTATGTTTACATTTTACCTTTTAAAATCTATGGATATGTGTGTCTTTCAATACTGAAACGCCTACCTAAGTATGGCCACAAAGTGTTTCAAACTTGTCGGTTTTTAGACTTTTAGATTTTTTATATAAAATATACGCATTTAAGTAAACGTTTTATAATAAGTGTATTTTTAATTATTGCTATTTTTCAAAAATTTATTGCAGGACATGACTAAGCATGATCATTAGTTTCGTATATAGAGAAATTTAGATAAAATTAAAAACATACTTAACAATTAGGCAAATGGGTATTTTCTTTTCTTCGTGTTATTTTTAACATGGTGTTACGTTTGCATACAGCAATATACAGCATTTATAAAAATATATTATTTAAAGTGATCAAGGGTTTTTAACATAACCAAAATAATACTAAAATATTATAATACGTTGTAATAACAAACTAGTTTCAGTTTTAATAACCTGGAAACACCGTTGAATTATTAATAATGAAGTATAACAAAATCAATGGCAAATAATTATGCAATATTCATGTAAGAAATTCCAATTTATTAACATTTTATACGTTTTATACAATTGTTTGTCTATGCACAATTTGTATATAAATAATGACATATTTTTAATTTTATGCATATTTCATTTAAGTAAAATTTATTTGAACAAAAATGTATTATGGTATTTTTAAAGAAGAAAATGTGAGAAGGTTTTATTTAATTTTTAGGTAGATTTCGTAAGAAATACTACCTATTGCAGTCGTTACCATGGTGCGACTTTTGAAAAATTCCTTCATAACTTTTCATTATAGGACCCCAGGAACCCAAAACCACCCCCACCTAAAAAGTTTATATCTATCTATCTATCTATATATATATATATATATATATATATATATATATATATGTATGTATGTACTAAATTTTGTCCGCACGATAAAAGTCGCAATTATGCACGGATCGTCTTCAAACCCGCCAACAACTTTGAGATGGCTAATATCTCGGCGGGGATTGAAAATGGGTAAAATCGGACCAAGGGAATGGAAATGGGGAGAATTCAAAAATTTGTATACCATCTTAACATGATTCCGATAAAATTAGCTCTTACACAACAATAACAGAAAAAAATAAATATTTTTCGTTATTGCAGTTGCCAACAATTAAAAAAAAAGCAATAAAATTCTCACCACAACAATTGCTTTTCTTTTGCTAGAATTTCACGTGAAAAATTAAATAAAATAAATAGTTTGACGAATTGAAAACAAATTGAATATTACGTCATAAGTTTCCTAGAGCAAGATTTCCGCATGAAAACTCAAAATGAAATAAATAGTTTGACGAATTAAACAACAACAACAAAATATTGCGTCATATTGGAAATAAAATCGACCTCAGCAGGTGAATATGTAACGTCATGTGAGTTTGAAGAAACGTATTAAAACATGATAAAAACCCGACTATGGAAATATTAACTTATTTATCACTTTGAGGTTCTCTGAATTTGCTTTAGCTATTTTTTAAACCTATTCCATATGCATGCGTGTGTGTATTCGTGTATATTAGAATTTTCAATAAATGTTTAGCTCCCTAGAGCTCATTCTTAGTGGAGGAACTGGGTTTATCTCTAATCTTGATTTAAATTTTGTTGGTTAATTTAGTACTTAACTTCGAAATCTACCTCCGCCTGTAGGCCCGAGCCGGCAGGGATTTTTTTCTATTTACAGTGTTTCTATTATTTATAACAATCTGGTAATTCAAATAATGGTAAAATATGATTTTCAGGTAATTTACGGGGACAAATTTAAATTCTTAAAATTACCAGTTGAAATTATCTGATTGACTATATGCCAAAAAAAAGTAAATGTTTTTACCACATAGGGAAATTTGGGGTAGTCGTGATAATTATTTATTAAATTGAAGGTAGTTTGAAAATAACAATAAAAAGTATCCATTCAGGTTTGTTTAATGTCTAACTGAGCAGCGAATTTAGGACACATTTAGACGCAAAATGGGGCTTATTGATTTATTCACTATTTAATTTGATTCATAATCTAAATCATACATAAATTGATTAATATACTTATGAATAAAAGTGATATAAACATATTTTATAGTTCTTTACAGGATTTATTAATATAATCATTGATTATAATATTTGGTTAGGAACATGCGCTTATAATTTATTGGATTTTTATTCGCGAAATTAGTATTTTTAAAATCTTATACAAATAAATTAACATTTATATTTTCTTCAATTTTTGTAAACTTTTACGAAGTTTTAATATCTCAACAAAAACTGGGAAAATATTAGGAACAAAAACGATTACTTCTTGATTTAAATATATAGATGCACTGATAATCATTCTTATACAGGCGTTAAAAGAAAAATAATAGAATATAATAAAAGAGGGGTGTTGCATTTTTATAAACTACCTTTAAAACTGAAATTAAATAAAGAATATTTCCTATCCATATTACTCTAGGTAACCAGTGCCAAATTCCATATACTCAGTCAAAAGTATATGCTACCTATTTGAAGCCGAGCATGGATATTTGTTGCAATTATAATGCTACTTATAAGAATAAAAAATCTTTGATTTGAGAAACTTCATATCTGGAAGTGCATAATAATTTGGCCAGTTGCAAAATATGTAACGTAATATTAGAATGTATCTACTTTCCATAATATGAAGCTCTTAATTCATCAATTTAATAATTTATCTGTTTCGACGTGGCTGATAATAACATCCACTGACTCTCTTGATTTTGTTACATTTGATATATTTCAAGACAGAAAATTTCTGAAAATTACCTTTATTATTTTCAAAGTTATGAGTGACAATCTGACTGAAACTATGAGTAATTTTAACTGAGCAAATCGATTGAAGGCTATTTTTTTTTTTTTTTTTTGATGTAGGAAGGATTTATGGTAATTTGCCGGTTAGCCTAGCTTTTTTTTTTGTTTGTTTGTTTTGTTAAATTTCGCCACATTTTTTAAGAGCATGTAAAAAAAAAAAAACATCAATTTATATTATTTCAATGGTCAATTTTATGATTTTTAACTATAAAGGGAATATTCCTGTTTCGAGCGTTCGAAATAACGTTAAGCTTGTGGAGAGCGAAGATGTTACTTGAAAAAACACATTTTTCCAGTTATCGAAATTTCAAAATCTTACTATCAGATGCATTGGATAACAGATGCATTGATCTCCTTATATCCTTATCTAAACTTCCAGGTTTCTATGTGAGATAGATTTACCCAACCATAGCTAAAATATAGAAACACATGCGAAGAGATAAATAAATACATTTATTAATTTTGATAACTAAGTAATTGTTTTTATCAATGTTTTTACATATTTGTTTCAAATACATCTAAAATGATAAAAAAAAGCATAACGCATTTTATTGACATTACTTTAATATATTTTGATGCACATCTTGATAAGTAAGATGGTGTACTTACGGTTAGTTACTGTCTATTTTGCAATGGTAGTATATCTTTTTAATAATGAGCTATTTATTGTTGCTTAACATTGAAATATATACTGTCTTACACATGTATTCATTCATTATACTGGTATGAATTTATCATTGTTCAGTCTGTAATAATATTTTAAATATCTAAAGCGATATTCTAAGTATTTAGCCAACGAGCAGGAAAAGTAGAACTTTTTATATTAGAGGAAATTTAAAAATATGAGAATATAATGATGACTGTTTTAACATGATTTATAGATTCAGATTCTTAAAAAATTACACCCAGTTATAAAGGAGTGAAGCTTGACAAAGATATACAAATTATGGAATGATGTTTCTTTAGTATTAAGTAAACTGGCATTAATTTAGAATTAAAACGGCGAATTTCCATGGATGTTTACACTACACTTGACAAATGTAAGCAAATTGGAATGACACGAAAAATATTTTAAATATTAATTCTGTTCAAGTTTGTCGGAAAGAGTTATCTTTGTTAAGATTTTTTCTTTTTCTACATTTTTCTTTTCCTACATGGCATACTACTTCTAGTTTCAGTTAAATAATATTTAGTATCAGCAACGCCTTTTTGTAAAATAAATACACTTATAATTATATTATTTTCATACTATATTGTTTCGGCTAAAACGATTTGGTTTTACAAAACAATCAGACTTTTATGAATGATGCCATGTTATCGAAGTAGTTTCTGGTTGTTATATTTGAAATAAATTAAATAATAATAATAAACAAAAATCTTATAATTTTCTAATCTAAGTAACAAATATTTTATTATGTACCCTGGAAAAATAACATTTATATTTCTCACAAAATTTTGAAATATTTACGTAAATTCTGTGAAAGTGATACCACATATATCTGTATGTTTTGTAGAATTTCTTCTATAGATTAAAAAAAAAATCTTAATACTATACTTCAGTGATTTAACTGCTTAGTATTAATATCAATTCTTTTAGATTCCTGTATTGTCCGAAAGATTGCTCACTCACCTTAAAAACAAATAGCTCCACACAGTTTATAATTTAATTATTTTGGATGTCATTTTACTTGAGTGATTTAACAAATTCTTTCTCACTTGAATTTCTAAATAAATTCTAAAGAAGAGTCAACTCTGAAATACATATACAACATAAACAGTTTTGTTTCTTATCTACATAAAGCACTTAATCTAACATGAATTCTGTGTTTCTTAAAAAATCGTAATCTCATTTGTGATTTTATGTAAAGAACGCTGATGCATTTATTTCACCAGAAGTTTTATGAAGAAACAATTCTGAATATATCAGCTTAGGGCAGTTAAAGAAGCCTACATAACCGGTAAATACATTTTTTTTTTGTTAATCAATCGGAGTAATAAATTGGAGATTTTTTTCTCTCAGTTCAGCGATCAAACAACATGCATGACAAAACAGATTAAAAAAAATAAATTGATAAACTTTACATAAACCAATAATCATAATGTATACCAATCCCATGAGAAAAGTATTAATATATTTGTTAAACATTGTACAATGGGAAACTATACAACACATTTAACATTTACATGACATTAAAATGCATGACGTTAAAGAATTGAAATGATATTAAAACTTCCCGACAGTTCCAACCAATATACTTGGTCTTTTTCAAGGGATACTACAGAAGCACTGGCAAAGGCTCATTCTCCAACACAATGAGGGAGGAAGGAGAAATTAAACGGAAATAGGGACAAAAGAGAGAAAACCAAGGGGGAAAAAGCCACAAGAGGCGCCATGTGCAGGCAAAATCGAAGAAAAGATAAGACAAACTTTTGAAAAGAGGAGGGCGGGGGAATTAAATATGCTTCAAAAAATTGAACCAAATAATTGGCATGTTAAAGGATAGGTTACAAACATTATTTTAAGGTGTAAAAATCTCAATTGATTCGCTAACTAAAGCAAGGAAGGGGTTAAATTACCGGTAAAAAATATCAGCATTGTCAAAATGAATACTTTTAACTTTACTTTCAGCGTAAAGCCTAGCAAGGACAGTACTTAACTTATTAAATTTAATGTCCCTCTTGTGCTCTTTTAATTTCTAAGAAAATTTAAGCTTAGTCATATGTATATAATGCACTATTTGGTCATCATTTAGAAGAATAGGTATCACATATACACCTGAAAACTGGTCAGGGGATAGGATCTATTTTGGCAAAAAGTAATACGGAAAGGTTAGGAGGTGGAGGAGCAATGAGGTGGATGTTAAATTTAAACATGGACCTTTTAAACGTTCAAAGACCGTAGGGATATAGGGAAACTTCTTGTAAGCAAGCTGGGTTTGAAAGGGGGGGGGGGGGGGTAAACTGACAAATAACACCGTGCTTATGAATTGTACGGTGGATATAATTAAGGGGGTAATTCATCATCCTTTGCAATACGACTAATATTATCAAGCTCATACTGTATATACTCCTCGGAACAAACTATGTAAGATCTATTAATAAAGGAATGGAAAGCAGCAAATTTGTAATTTAGAGGGACAAAAGCTTTAAAAGGTATAACGCAATCAGTTTTTACTTGTTTTCGATATACTTTACACCTTAGGGTGTTATCATTCTTCACAAGTTTGTAACCATAACCTATCCTTTAACATTCCAATTATTTGGTTCAATTCTTTCAAACATATTTAATTCTCCCTCATTCCTCTTTTCAAAATTTTGCCTTTTCTTTTCCTCGATTTTCTCCGCGCATGGCGCAACTTGTGCCTTTTTCCCCCTTTGTTTTCTTTTTTTTGGCCCCTATTTCCGTTTCATTTCTCCTCCTTCCCTCATTGTGTTGGAGAGTGATCCTTTGTCAGGGTTGCAGTATCCCTTGAAAAAGACCAAGTTTGTTGGTTGAAACTGTCATAGAGTTTTAATATCATTTCAATGTTTTAACATCATGCATTTTAATGTCATGTAAATTTGAAATGTGTTGTATAGTTTCCCATTGTACACTGTTTAGCAACTATATTAATATTTTTCATATAGTTACCACACAGTGTAAAGTCCGATCTTAAATATTGTATACTAATCCATTATTTACATTAATACTGAAATCTATATTACATACATTATTGTTAAAAATAATAGTTGTTTTGTAATATCAGGTTGTAACGAAAGTTTCCCGCAACAGCTAATACGATCTGTGCAAACAGTTCGTGTTGACGTGTTTGCTCATATTTTGTCAAACGATTTTTGGCATTTGGAAGAAAGAGACTTGCTTTATAACACTATGTTGTGAAGTTTGTAAACAAATATCGTTATCATTAAGTGCAAAATGTCTGAAATGGAACTATCACGATATCAGATTAGAACCATTATTTACTTCAAGATCTGATGAAAAAAGTCAGCTACAGAATGTCGCCGAATATAGTGTACAGCTTTAGGTACTAGTGTTGTATCATATGACACTGTGAATATTTGGCGGAATGGAGGTTATATATAATATTACAGTTAATTATATATATTATAATTAGTATTGTGTAATGGTGATTTGGCGGAAAACTTTCGTTACAACCTAATATTATCAGCAGAGATTTCTTATTTTGTATGAAATTTTAAACATCACCAGATATGTTCGAAATGGCTAATATCCGCTACAAAATAATTATGAAATATATAACAGTACATAGAATGTAATATACAGATATTTAGAACCCTCGATGCGAAATACTCTTGTTGAAAATATCGTTGCATCATAATAGTAAAACGATATATATATTAATATTCAAATTGTATTTAATTAATATCTATATATATATATATATATATTACGCGAACGTATGTGGCACAGAAATCGCGGTTATTTGTTATTGGATAATGGCAACGCCCGAGAATCGCATCTCATTGGTAAAGGTCCTTTGGAAGGATTTAGGGCGATCGGGTTTAATTACATTTCGCCGTCGAGGAAAGAGCTCCATGATGTTTCGCCCTTTCGCTGCAATTATAGAGCTTCAAAATATCATTTGAAATGCCCGTAAAAGATCTCGGCGAATGCTTGACAGTGAAGAAGCCGAATCAAGAACAGGAAATCGAAATAGATTGGATGGAGAACACTGTTAAACGATCGCTAAAATAGGCTTAATAGCCGTAGCATACGCGCGTTGCTTCTGATATCCAAAGTACTGATTTAAACGTTCCGGGGCAAAACTGTGGGACTTTGAGTAAAACGTGCAATTTCTGCTAAGCATTGTATTGGAAATGCGTATTAATGAGCAGCAAGAAATTTACAAAATGTTATCATGACGTTAAAGTAATTTTGTTTACTCCCCTCTGTGCGGACCTGCGATACAAATTTCAGGTTCATTTAAGAATATTATTACGTGCCCACCAGAAGTAAGATACAATAAAACCTGCTTAGACGGAAACGAAAACGACCAGTGATAAATTCCATTTTATGCAGGTTATTTAAATTGAACAAAGCACAATAATAGCATTTTTGGAGAGAGAGGGGAGCTGGAACTTTTTTTTTGTTTATTGCTGAATTCCGTTATAAACAGGCTTTACTCTATTAGAAAATAAATTTGATGGATGGTACTTAAAAAAAAATCTATATAGTAATATTTGCTTACGATTTTATTATTTCTTTTTCAGTATTACAGTTTATGTTGTATCTGTAATTGCTTTTTCATCTAAAGAATTTAAATAAAAAATTAAATTATTGAAAATATAATTAAATTTTAATTGAATTCATCAATTAATTTGGAATAAAAAAAGTATGAGACATATAAAAATTAAAAAAAACTTAATCTGCGATTTTACACAACTTTGTAACTGAACAAGAGTTGGGCCCTGGTAATTTGAAACGTCTCCCACCCCCTACCTCACCCCCATGTACGGACCTGCAATAGAAATTTCAGATTCATTTAAGAATATTATTACGGGCCCAGGCAACGCCGGGCGGGTCAGCTAGTATACATAATTTCTTAAATTCAACATTAAACGTACCATATCTAAACAAATATTATTAAAGCGATTGCGCTGATGCCTTACGCTATGAGGAATCCAGAATGACTTTATTTTTAAAAATGTATATATTAATAAGCATAACAAGTAATTTCTTTAACACTGCAGTAGTCTCATATCGGTCTTTTTGCCCATATAAATTATCTTCTCCTAACTCATATGCTCTTACAAATAAAATGGAAGTGCTACCATGTACCTGACTTTAAATGTTTCACCATCACTATAGTAAAGTAATAAGACATCTCTGTTTTTCCTTGAGATACATTTTTACAGCAAAGTTGAAATTGGTAGAAAAGTCTACGCAACGATCCTTAATGTCAGTTCATTTTCATTTTTTCCTATAATTCCAAATCTCAGAAATAAAATATGTAATTTAAGTAAACTTCAAATTTATAACTTCATTGAAATGTAATACTCGAATATTAAGTGAAAAATGTTTCTTATTTTACATTTTCTGTATGCGGGGGAGGGGGCTGCAAAAAGACCGAGCACGACTACGTTCTGAAAAAAAAAAAAAAAATACGCGACTACTCTCGGGTTACAAGAATATTGCGAATTGTCTACTCAATATACTCTCATCAAAATACTTCAGTGCGTTTTTTTTCCTTACGTTTAAGATGAAGAAAAAGAACATTAAAAAAATATTTTTCTATATTTTATAACGCATATACACGTGCATATTTGAACGACTTTTCATTTGATTACAACAAACACATTTTCAGTACTGTCTGTATATCATTTGTCTGATATAGAATTATATATTATTCAAAACCCTGTGTTACGACTAAGAAAAGTAAATTTTAGATTATAAAGAAAATACATACAAACATATAATTAAGAAGCATCTCGCGAAAATATTTAAGATTTCGAAAGTATGGTAAATCATGGCATTCATTTTTGAAGAAAATTACTTTAAAAATAAAATTTGTAAATTTGCTGTTTATTCATTCTACGATGAATAGATTTTTTCTCACGTTTTGTAAATGGTCGAGAATTTAAAAAAACGATAAAATAAAGATGAACTTTTTAGGACATAGGCATATGTTGGTATGAAATAATAATTCTTAAATTAGAAATTAAAACGCCTTTTTTAATTGATTTTACACCATTAATCTGAATGCAATTAAACGTGATTGAACATCATTATATGTAGTACTAGAGGGCTCTGCCCCCTGGAAGCTACGCTCGCCAACCCTAGTTCAGACACAGAAGAATCTAAAAACACGCTAATCTGATGGGTTTTAAAAATATTAGAGAAGACTGAATTATACTGAAAAAAGCTGTGCAGATCTGCCTGTAAAAGGGTTTCCATTCAATTCCCCTTGATTGCAAAAATTTAAGGGCGAATCAGTTGCTGTTAAGACATCCAGTGGTTGTTTTCGTTTTTGATTAAAGAGGATCAGTTAAACATTTGAAAATAAGCTAAAATAAAATAAATTAAGTATACAGAGTGTTTGTCTCTCGGTATTTTGAAACAATCTCTATAACAATAGCCTAAATCATGTGACTATCATCAACAGTTCCAGACTGACCACTTCGCTTTTTATACTCTATGTGCCATTTTGGTACTTTAGTTTTAGCCAGGCACAGGTGATAAGTCGCCAAAAATTATTCTATCGCCATCATTTCATCTATATTATATTAGTTCAAGTCATCAACTGCCATAAACAAATACGCTCTGATCCCTTCGCCGTTCATATGAAAGTTTGGTACAGATGTCATATACGTCCCATATAGGCGCGATTTTTTAACGACGCCAATTTGCGGAACGCATCAACGGCATAAACAACAACATCCGGCTTACCATATCAAGCAAAATAACAATACTTTGGCGCCAGTTAAGTTCCCGTTCCATATATGACATTGGCGTCAGAAAAAAAAAAAATAGCGCCAATATGGGACCGCAACTTTACCATTTTGATTAAAAATTCATATATATATATATATTTTAATAAAACTACATAAAATTTTTATGGTTGCAAAGAATTCTTGGTACTGTTACGCTAGCCGGATGCAAACCTCGCCAAAAGCTTTTTTTTTAACTCGCCAATTAGCATTTTTTTTTCGAGTGGTAATATTTGGCCAGATTTCATATACGCACAGCAGGTTTGGCGTGATTTTTATTTTTATTTTTATTTTTTTATTATTTTTTTTTAACGAAAATTTGGCAAAAAGCTCGTTTTCAAAATACCAGTTACATATGCATTTTTGGTATTAGTTATCCCGTCGACCAAAAATCTATCACCAAACTATAAGATTAAATGTCAATAATGGTTGATCGTAAATGTCACATTCACTTGACTTTAAGCATGTTACACGTGTTTACATCATCAAGTGATTTTTATTTTGACTTTTTTTTCTATAATGTTATACTAATTTATTTGTTCTTTCATTATTTAAAATAAAAATTATGTCAATTTGTATAATTTGGCGAAATTGGTCGATGGAAAAACTAAGTAGTACCGTATTTTTTAATTATTTGCTATTATTTTCTAAAGAAAACATAAAAAAATAATTAATAATTATAGAACAAAATAATTTATATAATTTATAAAAATAAATAAAAGTAAATAAGCATTTATTATCAAATAAACAACAATAGCCGGGTTACCATGTCAACCTTTTCTGAAATATAAAAAAATAAACGGTCAAGAGCGAGTATTACACGCGCACAGAGGGTTCCGTAGAATAAATATATGAATTTATAATTGTATTATAAAAAAAATAACCGTTGCTAAAATAATACTAAGACTTTGTAAAAAACTATACAACGTAGGGTTGGGTAATACAGTATATATATTAGAAAAGTGTAAATGGATGTATCATGAAAGTTAAAAGAGATATGGAACCTAAATAATATGAAATATAGCTATTCTGTATAACTAATTTTTTAATATTATCCTAATCTGTTTATAATGAACTTAATTCAGTAGTGAAAATAAAAGCAGTGCATATTTAAACTTCATTTGACATTTCATAAAACTAAATTCAGCCTAGAAATTACCTATATTTCTACAGTGTAGCTAAATCAAAACCTTTGTTCAAAGTTTAAATTTGGCGTTGTGCTAAGTGCGCTTCGAAAAAAGATCGCAAAGTTGCAACGCCGCCTTGGTCCAGACCGCGTTTTTTCAGATAGGTTTTTAATTAAATTTTAAAGTCACTCGAGACGTATTGAGAGATACACTGAATGCAAACTAGTCGCGAATCCCACAGTATTTATGTGATTCATTCTAATTAAACCTTTCGAGGGCAGTGTCCTTAAAAAAGCACACCTAATTTTTATTCCAAAACAGACAAACGGCACCAAGAATATTTAATTAAAATTTTCCTTTTATCATGTACGTGAAAATGAGCAAGTTTGTGTTTTCTAATAAATTCGTTTATAAATTCTGGTGTCAGTTCATTATCTCATAAGTTTATAAACAGAATTACTACGCGCCGGAAAGGGTTAAGTGGTCGTAGGACTCTTAAAGCTCCAAAATTTTAGAAATTTTAAATTTTTTAGATGTTCAACTCCTATCTTTTCTCAAAATTTAGATATTTTTTTTCCTTAAAATTCTCATTAGAACAGAAGTTATGGCTTTTAGAATTATACTCGCTCAACAGCTGAAGCGGCGTTTCGGAAACTTTGAAGTCATTTTTCTCCAAATGTCTTTTTTGGGCGAAACGCTCAGGATACCTCAAAAACGTCTGAATATTTTTTCATGAAATTTTCAAAATATATATTTCTTTTTAATCTGTATAAACTGAACCGAAAATTTCCTTTTTATTGTTGAAAAAAATATTTTTTAATGTGAGTATACTGTTGAAATTTTCAAAATTTGTATTACTAAATGCAACATTGCATTAAAAATATAAAAATGCTTTAAATGCAAATTTACATAAGTTCAGGGTAATTATTACAATCTGAAGTATAAGTAAGCACTTAAATTTTCATTCTAGTTGCAGTATTTATTTTCTAATCCTGCAAACTGTTATGCCAATTTTCTGTTCGACAAATGTCTAACAGTTTCGAGCCCCCTATAAATACTAATTCTGCTTCTTGCAATTTTTTAAATACATTAATAAATGAAAGAAAATACTTATATCTTTCTTCCCAATTAAAATTGTGTTTTAAAGTCATATACATTTTAAGACATTTAATGTTGAAAATGGACTTTTTTTATATTTTTTCCAATTTTTTGTGTCCCGTAACCCCTGAAATTAGTACGTTTTTAACAATTTGACATTTATTGCTTTTATACTGTTACTGGACATTACATTACACATATATATCATAAATCTTGTTAACTAGGCATAGAGTACGCCTCCCCTGTCATTGTGCATGTCCAAACTGGCCGTATCTTTAAGGGTTAATATCTCGGCTAATTACCGATGATTTTTTTTTTCAAAATTCATTATCAACAAAGCTTTTACACTTCTGGTACGATAGGTACATCGAGCTATGCTCAACAATTTTTCCAAATGCCCGTAAATCAAAATTTGTGTGTAACAGAAAAATGCGATTTTCCCAAAAACTATGTGATCTATGGTGATCTCTATAATTTTTCGGCAATTTTTAAATTAACGTCTGCTTCCTTTAATTTTTTCATAATTTTAGTTTCAGTATATTCGGAGATAGATGGGGGGAAGACATATTTTTGCGCTACATTTTCGACACTATAGTTATTACAAGTAGTGTTTTTGTTATTAATATTTTGTATTTATTATATTTCGTAATGTTTTGGACCAGGCAGCTATATTGAGAATCTTACAGTTTTTTTTTTTTTTTAATTGTCTTTGAATATCATTCGTAGTAGCGAGCGTATGAAATATTTTTATAAAAGTGTGTGTAGCTCTTCAAGTTGATTTATCCTAGTATTAATACTGTTACACTGACCAGCATCTGCCTTGAAAATAATAATAAGTGATCTCACATAGCAATTTCTTCACCCAACTTCAGAATAATACAAATAGTATAATATTTTTTATGGGCAGTTTATTAAAAAAAAAAAAAAATAGTGCTTTTGTCTTTCCTGGAATTTGTATTATTTTCAGCAATCGTTATTTTCAGTTATTTTCTATTACACTCTATTAAAGTTCAATATTTGTTTTGTTAAATATATTTTAATTTAAAATGTATTTTATTCGATTTTATTTGATAAATCCCATAGAATTTTCTTTAAAGTTCTGGAATAGAAATTTGAATATTGAATTTGTTTTATTTAAGCTCTGAAATTTTAATAAACTTGAACTCTTTTATTCACTCTGTTGGTAAAAAAAATTATTCAACCTTGACCTCAATAATCTCAGAAATTTTGGGTGACATTAGCATACATAATTTTAACTTTTTTCTAAATATTTTATTATTAAACATGTATTGATATTTTTTATTTTTAAAACATTTTGTATATATATTTTTTTGGATTATTTTTCCTTTTTCTATTTTATTTCTCTATTTTTTACTTCCATTTTGTTCACTTCCATCTTTCATCTTGCATGTAATTATTAGTAGTTATATCTACTTTTTCTATTGGTTTCATCCTGACTGGCTTTCTCTATCTTTCTTTTCTTTTTTCTTCCATTTCAGAGCATGCATAAATCAGTGATTATCATGCTTGTCACAAAATGTCAATCATATTGGACTATTGATGGCAGTAACGATACCACTGTGGTTTAGACTGAGTGACCGTGTAAGGATTTTGGAGATTTTCTAGTGCACGAACTATGAATTCTAACACTTTTCTTTCAATTGTCCACATCTCAGGTATCATGGCCGGGTTCGGTATTCCACGATATTGGTGAAGAAAGAACACATTGAAGAGATTAAATGCTCCAATTAAATACATTTAATATTTACATTAGACGAACACAATTACAGCACACACACACAATATATATATATAATTAGATAATACGCTTCCCGATTACATATCTCACGAGCATCTTTCCGAACACCTCCAAAGAACTACTTCGTCTCTCTCTCCTCTGGCTGTTGCCATTCCGAGTTTCCTAAAGTCTTTCGACCACGGAGTATAGCCGACTTTCACACCTTCCCTCCAGTTTCTACATGTTGGACGGTGTCCCACACTGTGAAACTACATTTAAAAGTTCTAACAAAAGTCTTACTTAAAAGTCTTATCAAAAGTCCTAATTAAAAAGTTCTATTTAAAAAGTCCTTCACCTGTCCCATCGAGAGCATTTACTTAAACTACTTAAGATATATAAATTCTTATATACTATATACTAAAAATACACATATTACAAATACACATTATCCAATATATAATAATGAAATAATACAAAATATATATACAGATTTTTTTTCTAGTCATAAATGCGAGATAAAGCATCTGCCACGACATTAGAACTTCCTGGTTTATGAGCAATAGAAACCTGATAGCGAGATAGTGCCAACGACCATCTCTGTAATCGAGCGTTCTTAGGAGTTCCCTCTGTTAAGTATTTTAGAGGATTATGATCCGTATGCAATATTATGGTGGTTCCATAAGTCCACATTTCGAATCTCCCAAGCGCCCAAATTACAGCATATGCTTCTCTTTCAATTGTGCTCCACTTTGATTGAGTTGGAGTAAGCTTTTGACTGGCAAAGGTTATGGGCTTTAACATGCCGTCTTTGTCCCTTTGCATTAAACAGGCACCAATACCCGATATGGAAGCATCGGTGTTTATTTCGAACGGTTTGGACATGTCTGGGGTATAAAGGTTTGTAACTTCACATAAGCTTTCCTTTAACTTATTGAACGACTTTTCAGCATCTTCCGACCATGGAATATCATTTGGAACAGTTTTTCTGGTCAGATCTGTCAAAGGCTTTGCAAGGTTAGCATAATGCGGGACATATTCTCTGTAATAGTTAAATAGACCTAATATGGATCTCAGTCCTTTCTTCGTTTTGGGAGCTTTGAGATGTTTTATTACTTCTAGCTTCTCGGGAATAGGTCCATGTTTGCCTGAACCCACGATATGTCCTAAATATCTGACTTCAGATGCTGCAAAGGAGCATTTTGTCAAGTTAGCTGAAAAATTCAGAGATTTTAAAGTTTCCAAAATTTTTCTTATATGTTGCAAATGTTCTTCCCAGTTAGAAGAGAAAATTATAATATCATCAAGAAAACTTTCTGCATAATCACTATGCGGTCTCAAGGTCTGATTCATTGTTCTTTGAAAAGTAGCCGGAGCTCCAGACAATCCGAAAGGCATTACTTTCCATTGGTACTGGCCTTTTGGTGACACAAAACTGGTCAATTCTCGACTACTCTCTTCGAGTGGGATTTCCCAATATCCCTTTAAAATATCTAGCGAGGTCAAATATTTCGCCGAACCAGCTTTAAATTTTAGGTTGTCGGAATTCTGCATAGGAAAAGGGGAGATCTTGGTGGCGGCGTTTAACTCTCTATAATCTACACACAGTCTGATTGTTCCGTCCTTTTTAGCTACGCACACCAGTGGATACACTATTTCCGCAGAAGAAGGTTCTATAAGATCTTTCCTTAGTAATTCCTGTATTTGGTTTTCTACATTAGCTTTCAAAGTTTCTGGTACTTTATAAAGATGTGGTTGTTTTCTTACAACACCAGGTTTTAAATTTATGCTATGTGAACCAACTTTGGCTCTCTTCAATTCTCCATCAAAAACCACTCTATATTCTTGGATAAGTGCTATTAGTTCCTTTTGTTGTTCTGGTGATAAATTGCCTGAATTAATATTTTTCTGCAGTTCTTCGTCAACGACACTGTATTGTTCTATCGGAGCATGTTGTACTTCTCCAAACTCTTCATCCACTTCGTAAATAACACCAATAGCTCTAATCGGTTGAATATATTTTCGTAATTTGTTCTGATGTAGATGTCGAATACTTCCGTCAGGTAGTTTGACTGCATAGGAATGCACCGATTTTTGTTGAACTATCTCTCCTGGTCCCTTCCATTTTGAACACAGTTTATTAGTGGAATCAGGGATTAGTACTACTACTTCATCTCCGACGGAGAATGTTGTATCTTTCGACCTTAAATTGTGATGATGATGAACGTATCGCTGCTGTTGGGTTTCAGCCACGGTCTTTGAATATTCTGCCGCGTCTTTTAAACGTTCCCGGAGTTTCTGCATATAATCTGCTACAGACTCTCTAATTCCTTGGGGAAGTATCACTTCATCTTCCCAACTTGATTTCAATATAGCTAATGGTCCTACAGGTGGACGACCGTACACCAACAAGAATGGTGCAACACCAGTGGTGGCATTGGGGACTTCTCGGTATGCCCATAACAGGAATGGTAGTTGTTTGTCCCAACCTCTACCATGAGAGTTTATGGCATGATGTAGCATTGATTTCATCGTTCCCACCCATCGTTCAACCAATCCATTTGATTGTGGGTAACCTGGAGTAGAAAACTTAGGGACACACCCCAATCGTTTCAAAAGTTCTTTTGTCAGTTTTGAAGCAAAATTTCCTCCATTGTCCATGGCAATCATTCTAGGAATTCCAGTTCTAACAAAAACTTCAATAAACGCTTCGCAAGCGGCTTTTGCTGTCAACGATTTAATAGGGACTGCTTCAGGCCAACGACTATGTTGATCCATAATAGCCAGAACATACCGATGACCTCGAGAAGACTTCGGCTCAATTGGTCCTAAAATATCTGCGTTTACTACTTGAAATGGGAGTTCTGGTCTTCCGACCGCTTCAATAGGTGTTCTGTCTGTTACTTTTATTTTTCTGCGCATTTGACAATCATGGCAAGCTGCGCATAGTTGTTTTACTTCTTTTGGCATTCCTTCCCACCAAAACGACATAGCAATTCTATCTCTTGTTTTCTTAGCAGCTAAATGCCCACCAGTTGGTGTTTCATGTGCTAATTTCAAAATTTCTTGTCTTCTACAGGCAGGTACTACAAGTTGAACATAATTTTGTCCTCCAACTTTGCCTCTATGATACAACAAATCGGATTCTACCCAATAATTATTTTTCTGCCGTTTTGCATCTTCAAAGCATTTTTCTAATGTAGAACAAGCCAATTGCTCCTTTTTCAACAATTGCGCTTGTGAAACGGAACAACTTTCCTTTTGGTCCTCGTTACCAACATTTTCTGGCAAAACAGTTGCCTCGACCGGAGTAGGAATCAGTTCCAAATCTGAAGCTTCTTTGTCTTCATCTTCATTATTTAGATTTGTTTCCAGGTTTCCTTCTGGACACCTTCCCTCCACATTGAATACAGATTTTTCTTTATTTTCTTCAACCGGGGTGATATCCACCTCATCCCCTAAATACAACTTCTGCTGTTCTTTTAACAGAGCGAAAACCTTGGGAGTGATCAAAGCTTCTTCGTGTAATCCTTCCACTACCGCAACCTGTACTCGTACATACGGAATAACCTCATCTTCTGTCCGAAGAGTGAGCGGAACGGAAACAAGCTTTGCTTCTACAGGACTCCCTATTGCGGGTCTCAAGAATACTTTTCCACATGACTGTAAATACTCTTCCGGCACCACCGACTTCCGCAGCACTGTAATCTCCGCACCACTATCGATGATTCCCTGAAACTTCTGGTTACCGATTCCTAGATCTACCTTAAGGAGTCTCCCATCTGTTTCTTCCACCGGAATATTCACATTCAAACAAATTGCATTTAGACCCTTTTTCTCAAGATCGCTTTTGGAAGTTTTTCCTCCATCTTGTTTTGCTGTATTCAATTTGGAACAATATTTCTTCACATGCCCTTCCTTACCATATGCGAAACAGGTATATTTTGTGCGAAATTCTCTCTTTCCTCGTTGCACTCCGAAAGATGCTTCAGTCTTGGGTTCAAATTTCGGTTTACCATCTCTCGTATCTTTTTTTGATTCCGAACTGTAATTATTCCAACTTTGATTTCGAGAGTTAGATAAATTTTTCTTTGGAAATTCTTTTCTTTTAAAACTGTCGGTAATGCTCTCGTAATCATCAAGTTTTTCTGCCAATTCTAACGGCGTGGTAAATGTGAGCCAATTTTCTAAGAAATGTTCTCTTATTTCTACAGGCACACGGAATTTTAATTGTTCGGTTACTATTAAGTCTTTTAATTGCTGGAAAGTGTTAATATTTAATTCTGTGATCCATTCGGTAAAATAACTCAAAAGCTCTTGTGTATAATTTCTCCATGATTTTTCATGTGTTTTGTGATGCTTGTAAAAACATTGTTTTAATTTTTCACTGTTTAACTTGTATCGCTTTAAGATAAGAGTTTTTACAAAATCGTAATTAATTGCATCTTCCGAGGGTTCTCTAGCTAGCATATTTGCAATTTCCACCGGTAAAACTGCCAATAGGTAAGCTACCCAGTCTTTCTTCGGTACTTGTGCCATTTCCGCTCTTCTTTCAAAATTTATCAAAAATAATCCCATCTCATCACGTTTTTCATCAAACTTCGGGACAATCTGTGCTAATTGAATTTTTGGCGCTATCTCAATTTTCGATTCATTTCTTTGTTCCGGAATTTTCTGCAATTGTTCCAGTTTTTTCATTTCCAATTCATGTTCTTTTGCTTCCCTGGCAATTCGCTCCTCCCTCTCTTCTTGTCGTATTTTTTCTTCCCTTTCTTCTTGACGTCTCGCTTCTTGACGTATTCTTTCTTCCCTCTCCATTTCTTCTTTCTTTTTCCTTTCTTCAATTACAGAACTCAAAAATCCCTTAACAAATTCTTCTTCGTAGTCTTCGACTTCTAGTATAGCTTTTTTTAGATCTATAATTTTTAAATTTTCGACATCCTGAACTCCAAGTTCAATCGCTACTTTTTGTAAATCTTCTTTTCTACTACCTTTGCTTAAAAACGCCATATTTGAAAAATAAATTGGAAGCAATCAGCAATATTCAAACAGTGTTTCTACCCTAATTGGAACTTTCCCTAAGAACGCCTTAAACCAAATTTAATTTAAACCTGAACATTCTTTTGTAAATAACCCCTCAAATTGAATGAAATTTATTTTATTTAAATACTTATATTAGTATTACTGACTAAATTAAAACACATTTGCGCAATAATAACAAAAAAATATATATATAGAAAACAATTTTTGCAATAATTAAAATATACTTTTACCAATATGTCAAGTTAAAAAAAAATAAAATATTTGCGTTCTCACAAAATAAGAATTTGTCAATGCTTTGCGTATTAATTTTTAAATACATCCTTCAAAAATACATAATACATTAACAATTTTCTTTTTAACACTTCAATCTCTTACTAAATTATATTTCAAACGAACCAAATATTTATAAATCTCAATATTAAATTAACACCTTTTAATTAAATTAAATTCCATCCAAGATATGAAAATCTTTTTCTTTATCTTGATTTAAAACTCAAATTAAATCTCTATATTTCCTTTCAATTGGTCAATCGAAAATAAGCAACAACAAAAACAAAACAAACAAATGCTTAATATTCTGCCACAATAAAAAAAATAAATAAACAACCCAATCCGTAATAATCAAATTTATACATCTCAGTTTCACTGAACAAAGATTACACAACTTTTATTTCATATTTAATCTGAATGAGTCATTTCAAAGAATTCCAGAATAATACGTAACAAAACAGACAAAAAAAAAAAAAAAAAAAAAAAAAACTTCCTCTACATACTTTGAAATAGCACCTTTTTATCTTAATCACAAAGATAAAAGAATAAATAAAAAACATTTGAAATAAATCTGTTTCTTTTTTTTTTTTTTTTTTTTTTTTTTTTTTTTTTTCCCAAACGATAATTTACTTAGGTAACACTTTTAGTTATTCTAGTGCAAAGTTTATTCTTAGAGAATAAATAGCTTCATAGACAGACGTGTTATGAACTTTTAAAATGACAATTTTAACTCATTTTTATGTCTCTTTTTCTTTTCTTTTCTTTTTTTTTTTAACACAATAACTAGAAAATATTTATTTAAATAACAGAATTTAAACTTTCATGCTAAACATGGTTATTTTTAAACACCATCCTATCTGAACATTCGATCAATTTAACAATCATGATACATAATTCTGCATTCATATTATGAAATATACCATAAAATATAATTCTTAAGTATACTTTTCAAACTTAATTACTGATAAAATACCATGTTTATTCCATTAATTGAATAAATATTAACCCGTTGTTTCGAAACATAATATAAAACATATACACATTAAATAACTATATTTTACTAACATATATTTAAAATATGCTCTCGATAGGAAGAAAAAAAAATACCTTTATGATAGCTAGGCCTGTCATTGAACTCTCGTTGCTGTCAATCAAATATTATCGACGCAATATTATTCACTTAGATTAGGCACAACTTTCTTTGCTTTCACCACAATATCATGCGATGACATTTTTTCTTGCTGGAGTAACACCGCTTATAATTTTTAAAAGCTGGGGATCACCATCCTAGTCGTCTGCGACATTATCATGGCCGGGTTCGGTATTCCACGATATTGGTGAAGAAAGAACACATTGAAGAAATTAAATGCTCCAATTAAATACATTTAATATTTACATTAGACGAACACAATTACAGCACACACACACAATATATATATATATTTAGATAATACGCTTCCCGATTACATATCTCACGAGCATCTTTCCGAACACCTCCAAAGAACTACTTCGTCTCTCTCTCCTCTGGCTGTTGCCATTCCGAGTTTCCTAAAGTCTTTCGACCACGGAGTATAGCCGACTTTCACATCAGGTATCTGTCCTACAGCAATAAAATCCGAGTGCAACACATGCTTAACCTAATAAGTCATTCTGTTCAATTCCAGTCTTACTTTGCAAAAGGCATTGCGTATCTTTCTGTGAAAAATAAAAATATCCATTCATTTTCGAAATGTGTTTTTTATATATACTTTTTTATTTTAATGATTTGTTTGTACAATCATGGAAATGAAAGTGGCCGTCTGCTAATAACTTCTGATAATCGGAAGTTATTATCTGATAAACGGAAATCTGATAATCGGAAAAATATGTGATTCTTACTTATTGATTAGTAAAAAATATCTAGACTGGACTGTACTAGATCGGCAAATATACATAGAAATTTCGACATGACCAAAGCAGAAAACTTAAGTAAATGACTAAAATAGTTTTCGAGACAAAGTTACAGGTCAGGTGGATTATCGCATGCGGCATTAAGGGAATTGGTCATTCAGCTTCGGAATTCTCCTCCGTAATGTTACGTCTATGGGCATTTGATGCATTCGTACATTTAAAATATCTTCTCGGGAAATTCACATTTTTAACATCTTTTTTTCTGTGTACTCTTCTTAAAGGATGTTTCTCTTTTTTTCTTTGTTTTCCAAATATTTCTGAAATGTATGCTGAATTTAATATTTCATGTGTTAAAAGCGGGCGAACTGCGAGTAAGATTTTAACTCTTCTTATAAAATTAAGTCTATACATTAGAAATATTCTGAAAACTAAGATAAAAAGAGACATCTTTTAGGAAGTAAACACAATAAATAGAAGTTAAAAATATTAATTTCCCGAGGAGATATTTTAAATACACGAATGCATGAAATATCCATAGACTTTACATTAGTGAGAGAAAATCGGAAGCTGAGTGACCAGCCCCCTTAAGGCGGATCACGCCTCGCATCAGGTACTTTAAACCTCTTACGATAGTCAATCTTTTCCGGCAGGTAGAGTCCTGGTCAGTCGCAAAAAAGGGTTCAATTTATTGAAAACTCCAAAAATGATGTTAAAATTAGTTATTATAATTAATATTGTTAATCTCGTTACAATTTCTATATTATAGATGCATTCCTATTTTACTATTTATTACCCGACTGCCAAGAAGGGTTATGTGTTTAACGCGTATCTGGGTATGTCGATTACTTTATACACTCGAAACTTCCTGGATGGATTTTAATGAATGAGATCTCTATCGATTCGTCTTAACCGTCCGATGGTTATAGGCTAGGGGTTTTTTTATAAATTCAAAATGGCGGTCGTAAAATACAAAATATCGGTAGAGACAAAAAAAAAATCACGCACTCTGTTGAGTGGCATATCATTGGATAGGTCTTTCAAAATGAAGGCGATGTTTCATTGACTATTTTACAGTCAGAAGCTCCGTTTTAAATATTACACAACCTGGAAGTTATGTAGGTAGGATCTCTAGCTTTACCTCAACTCTAACCTTCATAGACATATACAGGTCACATCAAAACAGTGTTTATAGATAGGAAATAACAATTAAACACAACTTAAACGTCATCAATACAAGTAAATAAAAAAAATAGGTAAGTAATAAAAAAAAAATTCACACTGATAATAAATAATTAATTAATTCGCTTTTTACGAAGTCGGGTTTTTTGATTTTTTAAATTGTATTTTTACTTGTTTATAGACGTATTCCTAGTTTACTATTTATTTATAGACGTATACCTATATACTTAGCAATTAATTTGTAGTCTTTTTCGTTATCGAATTGTACCAATCATATTTTTTCATAATGATTTGGGACAGAGTTAGTATATGTATTCATTTTCATTAAGTATTTTCACGAACTTTATTACATCGAATATACATTCGACAATTCTTCGTAATAAGGCAAAAAAAGCAGAAAACTAATGTTTAAAAATGCACAAATATTACGTGAAAAGCAGCAAACAACTGTTTCGAATCTACTAGCGAGATTCTTCTTCGGTGCACGATATAGCGAGACTCAGCGTGCTAGAAAAAGTAAGGTAGCTCAGCCTTGTTTTTTCTAGCACGCTGTGTCTCGCTCTATCTTGCACTGAAGAAGAATCTCGCTAGTAGATTCAAAACAACAGTTTTCTGCTTTTCACGTATTATTTGTGCATTTTTAAAATTTGGTTTTCTGCTTTTTAATATACCCGCACAAAGGCTTTAATTGCTATTTAAAGAAAAGCAATATGTTTAATTTCTAAATGGCACAAATCCATATTTCCAAAAATTGATTTCTTTAGACTCACTGAAGTAAAAATAAATTTACTTAGTTTGTAGACAAATAAAAAAAAAATTAAAATGTTAAATATGAAGTTCTTCGTTTAAATCTTTTGTATTTTAATTAAAAATTTAACAAAATAGCGAAAATAAAAAGTAAAAAAGAAAATAAAAGAGGGAGATTAATTTAAACGAAGTGACATAATATTTTCGTCAAACATATTTTTTGAAACGGAATAAAAAATAAAAAAAGATTTTTTACGTAATCTTAAAAAAATAGTAACAATGAAAAACTCAGTGTTGTCTCCCAGATATTCTGGTTTCTTATAGGAGAAGTATTCAATTAAACTAACATTTTTTTTTTCATCTTTATAAAAGAGTATTCCATAAAGTATGGCTGTGATTTAATTTAAAATATTTGAAATGAAAACCAAAGAAGCGTTTTGTAAATGAGCAATTTTTTTTATGACTAGAATTTTACTAAATGGTAAATGTACATTAAAAAAATGTACAATTCAGATTTTATACTTTGTAAAGTTTTATCATATAACACGGATACAGGATACCAAAAATTATTGCCCCACTATTCCGTTCTGGATAGAATCGTAACCATTCATCAGAAAATAGTTAAACTTTTCCAGTGGGATATGGAGTGTTGGGAAGAATAGTCAACCTAAAAATAGGTTTAAATAATGGGGCAGAGGATGTATAAATTGGAACACCCGTACTATGCCTGCAATTTGTATCGATGTCAGACAGCAGCTGTTATCTATATATTATAAACACAAGGCTTCTTTAAGCCCTGGGCTATTTTACCTTTTATGTTACTGTGTATATGAGAGTGGTCGATTTCAATCTCTTTCTAGCACTCTGACTTGTGATAGGAGTTTTGAATTGGGTGGATTGGGTGAATGGACCTGAAATCGCAATACCAGATGTTGAGTGGAATCTAAAGTACTAAATATGGTAGCATGCAATTCTATCTTTATTCTATTTGTATGTCATCTTATCATTTTGTTCATATAATGAACTAAATTTCGTAACTTTTTTTTTTTTTTTTTTTTTTTTTTTTTTTTTTTTTTTAAATGAAAGCGGCTTATTTGTAGATGTACAGCGGCTTATTTGTAGATGTATTTGTAGATTTCCCCTTAAGCAAATTTTATATGCATCCTTTAAAAGTAGACTTTATTTTCAATCATTCGTTTCCAGTAACTTTCGTGTACGATAATTTCTTGAGGAGTTAGTAAGGGGTGTTTACTTCTTTTTCTCCACGACTCTACCTGCATTAGATATTTTTTAAATGTTTCCATTTTTATATTTTAAGTTCAATTTAAAAAATAAATTAAGGAATTTCTTTAAAATGGTGGCGGTCGTGTTCTTTCTATAATTACAGAGTAAAGGGAATTGTTGGAATTATTACTATCTTTTAACTGAAGCAATTTTTATGTATTAAATGTATATATTTTTTAAATTCACACAAAAATCAGGTGTGGACACTCCACACCTTATTAACTTTTAGAAATGAATTTTTAAACACGCATCAAAAAAGATAAGTGCTAACATTTAATTGTTTGAAAAATAATTTAGTTCAAAATTTCGCCAACAGGGGCTTTTCGTGAATTACACATTTTTTAAAAGTTGTTGCGTGTGTTTTTTCTCAGATTAAATAAGACAAATATACAGACAACCCCCTGAAAAAAAAAAGCGAAAAAAATTTAAAAAAATTATTGGTGTTGAAAAAGAAAGGACCATACAAACTCGGAAAAATAAATCGGCCTACAATAGCCGCCATTTTTTTTCTCAGAGTTCAGGACTAATATTGAGTGGGCGGTGGCTAAATGTGTAATTTATTAAAATAAACGCCCTCTGGTGGCGAAATTTTAACTATTTTTTTTCTCAAACAAATTCCTATTCCCTTTTTATGCCCGACGCGAAATTTCACAACTTTCTGACGAATAGTGTTTAGACACCTTTAAACTAGGGTCGTTTAATTATGGACACCCTGTATATATTTTTAATTTAACTTTTTAATTTGATACTTTTTACCCGACTGAAAAGAAGGGCTATGTGTTTCTCGCGTATCTGTGTATGTGGATTTCTTTATACCCTCGAAAAATCCCAATGGCTGGATGGATTTTAATGAATGAGATCTCTATCGATTCGTCTTAACGGCCCGATGGTTATAGACTAGGTTTTATTTTTTATAAATTCAAAATGGCTGCCGTAAATTACAAAATGGCGGTAGAGACGAAAAAATTTATGAACCCTATTCAGTGGCATGTCATTGGATAGGTCTTTCAAAATGAAGACGATAATTCATTGACTATTTTACAGTCAGAAGCTCCGTTACAATATTATATAACCTTGAAGTTGTGTATGTATTGTGGATCTCTAGCTTTACTGCAACGCTAACCATCATAGATATGTATAGGCCTCATCGAAACAGTGTTTATAGATAAGAATTAACAGTTAAACATAACTTAAAAGTCATCAATACAAGTAAATAAAAAAAAATAGGTAAGTAATATAAACAAATATTAAAAAAAAAAAAAATTTAAGTCAATTCCTGCATAGGTCAGTAAGAGAATTTTTTTTTTCATATTCTTTTTTCCTTTTGAGTGGCGCTTAAAATGCCTTGATCAAGAAGAGGGCTCTCTCGTTCTTAAAATACCTTGTTCAAGAAGGTTCTCTCTCGATTATTGAAAATTAATTAATTAAATTTAATTAATGAATTAGTATTTGAAAAAAAAACTAGATTAACATCAAGTGTCATCCACTACAAGTTAAAAAAATATATATGAGCTTGATTGAATGAATAATAAGTATTTTATTAACGATTGAAAATTTGAACAAGCTATATATAGCGAGAGTGCGAGCTAATACACTATATGGCCAAAGGTGACCGGTCACTTGCGATTTTTTACGTTTTGTGAAATATCTAGAAAAATACATGAGGAATTAACCTGAAACTGCAGGTGTGTAAACAGTATAGTATAGGTCAAATATTTCGCGAAGAGTTTTTCTCGAAACCACATAGGGGGCCGTCAAAAAATTGATAAAGAACGAATATCTTTTGGGTAACCATGTAAAAACTAATGGAGCAAAAACGTTTAAACTCGAGATTATTAATAAGTGGCTTATTGTAATAAACTGTGTTCATTTTTATGAGGATAGCATGTATACTCGTAGAGAAATTAAGGTTGTTATAAAAAACAGTCCTAAACTTCGGCAAGTTTTTTGCTTATAATTTGCAGAGTTCTTAATATAAAAAAAAAGTTCTTTTCAGAAAATATGACGAACAACATTGTACACAATACTCTGTAGTCAGAATTAAAAAATAATAAAAATTGGATGAAAAATGAGCAGGTTTACTAAAAACTGTTTCACTGCGAATGCGCGAATGCAGTCAAAATATAATATGTTAGCTAATGTGTTAGCTAAATGTATAGAGCAACTTTTGTAAAAGTCTCAAAAACATAGTTTGAAAATTCTGATAATTATCGTTTATAGAATAAGCTCAAATCCGTTGTTCCCAAAATGAAGCAAAAAGATGAGGGGTTGTATCCAAATACAGTAGTATGTGCAATATTGTGTATGCTAAATTGTCACTAGTCAACGGATATATGGATACAATCCCTCATGCTTTTGCTTCATTTTGGGAACAACGGATTTTGAGCTTATTCTATAAAAGATTATTATCAGACTTTTCAAACTATGTTTTTGAGACTTTTACAAACGTTGCTCCATACATTTAGCTAACACATTATGCACATTATATTTTGATTACATTCGCGCATGCGCAGTGAGACATTTTTTTGTAAATTTGCTGATTTTTCATTCAATTTTTATTATTTTTTTTTCAGACTGCAGAGTATTATGTACAATGTTGGTCGACATATTTTCTCAAAAGAACTATTTTTCTATTTAAGAACTCTCTAAATTATAAGCAAAAAACTTGTCGAAATTTGGGACTGTTTTTATAAAAACCTTAATTTCTCTACGAGTATAAATACTATCCTCATAAAAATGAACACAGTATATTACAGTAAGCCACTTATTAATAATCTCGAGTTTAAACGCTTTTGCTGCATTAGTTTTTACAGGGTTGTCCAAAAGATATTCGTTCTTTTTTTAATTTTTGACGGTCCCTATGGGGTTTCGGGAAAAAATCTTCGTGAAATATATCACCTATACTATACTGTTTACACACCTGCAGTTTCAGGTTAATTCCTCATGTATTTTTCTAGATATTTAACAAAATGTCAAAAATCGCAAGTGACCGGTCACCTTTGGCCATGTAGTGTAGTCGGAATTGAAAAAAAAAACACATTGATGAGAAATAATTAATTAGTTCGCATTTTACGCAGTCGGGTTTTTTGATTTTTTAAATTTAATTGTTTATTTAATGAAAGATTACATTTTAATCCGCAGAATTTCTCATAATTGAATTTTCATTGTAAACCAATATTTTTTTTTTTTTTTTTTTTTTTTTTTTTTTTTTTTTTTTTTTTTGTTGTTGTTGAGTAGAGATATAATTTGTGTATGACACGCTCTTTAAACAATAGGTTGTTGTTGAAAAAAAATAAGAAAAATTCTCAAATTTAAATTTTTTATAGTAAAATGAGAAATACTTTCTAAATTTCTTACTTGTTGAACGTAACACTGGGGTCATTTTGTGCACAGATAAAGTTTATTCGTCAGGCAATTTTTTAGGATATTCTATCCAACCATTCCTTAAAATCATGTGCGCAATTACCAATTTGACCGTTTGGTGAAATTTGACATTAAAAATGAAATTACCAGTTCATCATATCTAGAGAGCTCAAACTCTTTTGAAAATAATTTTCATTCTTAATCTAATTTTTGAAAGGAGTTTCTTTTTAAATGTTTCTAAAGAATCCAATATTAGTATAAGATATTAAATTAAAAAAACATTGGGCAACTTTGAAAGGTACCTGACCGATCAAACTAATTCCAACCTTTATTATTATATTATTCATAAAACTTGTACAGTTATATATCTAACATTTTATAATAATAAATGTATCAAAATACTAAATTACTTTTAGCATCACAAATAAACCGAAATATTTAAAATATATAATGCATGGTTTAAACAACATACAATTTTTAATTAGGACCGAATAATTAACTGAAATGTATAAAACTTATAAATAGACCCCATTGTTAAGAAACCTCTGATTATATATTATTAGATGAACTTTAGTCTTTCTTTAAAGAGATGTTATACGAAGAGAAAATAAATATATGTAATTCCTATTCAGTATAAATACTAATTTATATCTAAAAAAGTATTTATTCTTTCTGGAAATTTTTATAAAAAATTAATGTTGTCTTAATGTCTGTATGATATTCAATTCAAAAGCCTTTTTTTATAAATCTGTTCAAACGAAAGTAATAACAATGTGTGAAAATATTTAGTATAAATAAAACAAATTATTGCATTGTTAATATTTACGAAATATTTGTTCTATAATTTGCCTTTATATTTATTTACTGTCTAATACCGTATGAAATTTAATTGTTGATTTTTTTCGAAGTTGAAAACACCATTTACAGATTTCCAATTGGGAATCAAGTATAAGTATTTAAAACTCCTATTTCTGTCTTAATATTAAAAGAAATAGAAAATGTCTCATTATTGTGTTTTAAAAATTGTACATCTAAAAATTCTATTTAACTTTATTAAATGTTAAGAAATAGTTCCTGTAATTACATTTATTTGTCAGTACCACTATTTACGTATCGTATTTCTCCCTTATTTAAATTAGAAATTGTACGATTTGTCTAGGAGAAGATCACTAGTATTATAATATACAAAGGGTAAATACAGGAGTGATGGACCAGTCAAATATTTCTTTAATGCGGCGTCCCACGGATGACGCAACAGACATTTAAAGACATTTTGTATGGCGTGCAACTTCCTGCTTCTCAAAAAACATATTTTTTTCAGTTAAAAATCGTTTTTGGTTTTTGTAATTTTTTCATATGGTTATAGTTAAGCATTTCAGATTATGGTTTATATTTGATCTGTCTTCACTGCTCAAAACAATTAAGGGAGCACATGATTTTCACAAAGTTACTCAGATACTTACACCAATAAATAAAGTAAAATAAAACATACATATTTTAAAGTATAGTTGAAAACAGATAAAGAAAACTTGACACGCAAATCGGTTTTTCGCAGAAACGGCTGGTTCAATGTCTCATTTGTAAAATTCAATTGCTCAACTTGTGTTTTGATAAAATGTGGCTTGAAATGTTAAAACAGTGTGATATACCGGATCCATGGTTTGGCGCATTATCCGGACATTTAAATCCGGGGAAACACAACTAAGTGTAGCGGACGTTGTTGGAGTCGCAAGGAGTGTTAATGCAAGGCTGTGGAATTGACTCCAAGACAAAAGGAATTGTATACGTCGACCAGGGCAATATCGGCCATGTGCTACCACAGAATCTGCTGAGCGATATATCCTGTTAATAGCTCGTCAAGACGAAACAGTCGATGCTACTCAGCTACAAAACAGTTGTTCTTGGCCACAGGACGAAAGGATTCCAGACAAACAGTCCGAAGTAGGCTTCATCAGGGTGGTCTCTATGCACTTAAGCCATTGGTCTGTATTCCGTTGACCTCAAGTAACTGTGCGGCACAAAGAATGTAACCAACTGAACATCGAGATTGGAGGCAATGTGGTCCAAGTGAAGTGCTGTTTACTGACGAGTCCCAATTCGGTCTGGGTGTGACATACGACGTGTTTTGGTACGGAGGGAAAGGGGAACTGGAAATAATCCCGCATTCGGTCGTTAAAGAACAAATTACAGACGAGCTTGATTGGTGGTGTGGTCTGGAATCAACATAGGCGTACGTATGGGCCTGCCTATCATTCAGAATGAAGCTTTGACGGCCAAAAGGTATACAGACGAGGTAGTGAGACCTCATGTCGTATTTGACGCTACGGCAATTGGTGATTCCTCTTTTTTTTTTTTAACGCATGATAATACCAGACTCATCTCGTGATCTGGAGAACATCCTCAAAGCTAAAACAATAATATGGAACAGCCAACATGCTCTCCTGATTTGAATCATATCGAGTATATTTTCAATACACTCGGGGGATGCATTGCAGTGGGATTAAGGCCTCCTTTTATTGTCTGGGACTTGGAGTTTACAATTTATGAGAGTGGGATAGTACACCCATTAGTCTTATGGGTAATGTCATCGAATCCGTGGAAAAGTGAAGTGCGGTAGTTTTATGTATTCGAGAATGAGAGTGGGATAGTACACCCATTAGTCTTATGGGTAATGTCATCGAATCCGTGGAAAAGTGAAGTACGGTAGTTTTATGTATTCGAGAGGATCACACGTCATATTAAATAACTTCCACCATTCCTAAATAGTACTTTTTTGTCATTTACACTTAACCAAATTGTTCCCCAAAACCATCTTTTCATATTATATCCATCGTTTCAAAGAATTAGAGGTCTCCTTCAAATTCTTTACGATTTTTTTTTTTGTATTGCGTATTAATACACGTGTACACCCCATTTTATTCCCATGTATGGCAGTCTCGCACAGTTCTCTTCACTTTTTTGCGTGCCCCGCACCCCTAATTTTTTTGAGCAGTGTAATTTTCACGATGTAATCTCGGGGAACATGTAAGCTTCTAAACAACAAAAATGGCGACGTAATAACTACAGTGTAGATGCGGGGTGGATTATACTTATCACCTAGGCGATCGGGAGAGATGGACCTTGTGTAGACTGGAGATATGGACCAGGTTTTCTGTCGGGAGGGATGGACCATATAATCTTGAATTTCAAATTTATTTTCTTTAAGAAATGAATTTAAAGTACTAGGGGATAATATTTTCTGCTTTCAGAAAGTGTCGACAAATTATATTGGTAAACGTTCATCTAAACGAAGGGACTGACTTTTAGCATTTCCCAAACTACTCTAAAGAGAAAAAATAAAACACATACATTTACCAACAGTTTTTTAGGCCCTTTATCAATATAGGGCTGTGAAAACGAAAACAAAATTGTTGCTCATATTATTAAATTACAAAACCGGGATTTTACACGGTGTAGAGACTCTATAAGGTCTATAGCACACGAACTAGCAGAAAAACTTAAGATGCCTTATAATTTTAATAAATAAGCCATAAAGCCTGGTTATGACTACTTAAAATCGCTTTTCTCGAAATCCAACATTCTAAATAAGGAAAGCAAAAAGCGCGCCAGTCGCTCGAGCAAAGGGAATGAACAGAAATTAAGTATAAATTAATTATTCACAAAAATATATTGTAAGTAAGTTTATTCAATTTCATGTAATGAAAGTAACCTTTTGAAAATTTAAAATTGTATCTGCAATTATTTCAATATATCATTGTATCCATCTCTCCCATTGATATGGTCCATGTCACCCAGAGTAGATCAGATTGATTAGATAGTAAAAATTAAAATAAATAAATTAAATAAATCCTTTTAAAGATATGAACTTGCTCTAGGCCTTTTTAAAGAAGTATCATATACTATACATATATACTGTGAAAAGTTAAATACATGCAAATATATTTAAATATATGACGTTTAGAGCGCAAAGAAAAAACTTTGTCGATCTCTCTCCGAATTACACTATATATATAATAAAAACAAAAAACCGGGCACAATCTGTATGCAATATATACATGATACTCTGCGCAAGAGAGTTTAATAAATTGTATTATTTTTTTTAACCTACATATATATAAATTTTATTATATTATCGTTTTATTTTTTCTTTTTAAAATGGTAATTTTTGTTTAAAATCATCACGCAAAGTAATTCATATTTTAATACCTTTCAAAATAACACACTTGCTTGTGAAAGTTAATCCTATATAATCTTGACTTTCATTAGTAAATGTATGAAATATATGAAAAACTAAGCTCAAAATAACGTCTTCCTTAAAATTCGAAAAAAGTAATTCGGTCACGAATGCTTTGCGGAAAATATTTTCTAAACTCAGGTGCTTAATAACACAGGAAAAAAATCTGGCGACTATCTTAGTAAAACTTTTTAGACAATCTTTTTATTTTTAAAGTTATACTATAAAGGAAAAAAAAAATATTGCACTTAACGCTGACAGTTATTCTTTTAGAAAATTTACTATTATATTTCATTATTCTGTTTTAAACATCATTTAAATATGAATTTGTTTGCATATTTTGATGTTTTAGATAGAAAATGAAATGGATTGCTTAAGATTATCTATATTATAAAGAATAAACGATTGCTTAAGATTATCTATATTATGAAGAATAAACGTGTCCGTGTATAACGCTGATATTATTATGTCAGTGGCAACAACATACGATTATTTTTGACATCTATTAACTTTTTTTGCATTTTTTAAAATTTCTAAACACCGCTCATTTTCAATTTTTACACCTTCGAATAGGAATAAAATATACTTTCAAATGCAATTTGAATAAAAACTATATTGCAATTTGTTTGAAAACTAGATCAAAATTCGTTTGAAAACTGTATGATAATTTACGCAATTTTTATTCTTTTTAAAACAAATTTCAAGCATGATTTTTTATTTATTTATCCCTATTGCGTGCAGAACTATTGCGAAATCAGTTTGAACCTAAATTATTATAAATATATCCATTTGCTTCGAGCTTACATTCGATTACGAAATTAAATTATGCAGCAACCAATAAATAAAATAATAAATATCAATAAAACACTTATGTTAGATTTAAGATAAATTATTGAATTTTGCGCTTAAAGCAGCACAGTTGCATGAAAAACTGCACAGAACACATAAAGTAAGACTTTTTCTTTTTATCTTTGCCCTGTTTCTGCCATCTCACTCCTACTTTTCTTTGTCCTCCCCCTTAAGTGGTTGTTTCTCTGAAAAACTACCACTTTTCACAAGATTAAACAAACTATAAATAAAAACACACACACAAAAAAACTTTCATAACTTTTTCTTTGTTTGTGGTGTTTTTCAAAAACAGAAAAAAAGTGCATTACATTATGTTATAATAGTAGTTATGTATTGGCGATAATATAATAATATGTAAAATGTTGTCAAAAGGTAATTTTAAGTATTTTCATATGAAAAATATATTTTTTCCAAAATAATCTGTTCAAACTACTTCATTTGATCGAAGCCAGCTGTGAAGTATATTTTTTTTCATATACGAGATACTGATGAGGTTAATTAAAATGTCACGTATTACGCTTATTTTCCTTGCAGGAAAAGAAATTGACGTAGCTATTTAACCACAAAAAAACTTAATTTATTTCTTATGTAATCTTTAATAGGGTTATAAAATCTTCGGTAGATATGTATATACGTATTTACCAGTTTATAAAATAAATTTACAAGTCTACTTAGAAGGATAAAGTTGTTATATCAAAAAATACATTAATATTTATAAAAATATAGAATTATGATGAAAAGGATAAAGATTTTAATTAGATGACTGATGATAAAAGTTAAAGTATAACGATATTTTTCAATGTAAAATGAATGATAATTTCTGCCCAAAATATTTAACACGGTAGATATAATATAAATTCTATCAAAATACCGTAATAATTCTTAGATTTTCCCCAACCTACAGGATTCACCTACAGGAATCAGCAGTACTAATAAAATATTATTACGATACTAGACGCTAGAGTCTTTTTTTTCCGTTTTGATAAATATGCAAGTAGCAATATTAGCAAGCAATATATAAAATATTAGTTTCTTGCGTTGTAAATGTAACAGTAAGCTCTGGTGAGAAGTAACCAAGAAATTCCAAAATATAAATGCCTATAAGTGTACTTTGATTGTCGTTTCATAAAAACCAAAATATTATAAAAATAAACGAGTAATGCAGATTCTGGAAATTCATTAATTATAGCCTTATTTTAAAAAACTCAAAGAGATTAATTTCTTCATTTGAAATCACAACAGACATAAAAAAAAGTAACAGGTACTGAATAAATAATTTTAAAATGTAACATCGTCTATTCGTTTATATCATTAGGAAAAGATTATCCCCACTTCCTTAAAGAGAAAACATTTTTTGAAATGTCGTTATAATTAACAATCAGAAACTTAATGACCCTAAAGCAGAAACTTAATGACTTAAACTTAACACATTACCGTAATATTTGTTCGAAGTGAGTTTTATAGCTGACATACGAAATTCCATCCTCTAAAACATTGTGCATTTAATTTATTAAATTATTTCTGTACAAATATGTATTACAGATATATGATTATTTGTATGTCATAGGTTTTTACGAAATTTATATTAAATTTCCAGAATCTGCATTACTCGTTTTATTTTTATAATATTTTGGTTTTTATGAAACGACAATCAAAGTACACTTATAGACATTTATATTTTGCAATTTCTTGGTTACCTCTCACCAGAACTTACTGTTACATTTACAACGCAATAAACTAATATTTTATATATTGCTTGCTAATATTGCTACTTGCATATTTATCAATCCGAAAAAAGAAATCACACGAGCGTCTAATTTTGTAATGATATTTTATTAGTACTGCTGTTTTTTGCACCACCAGGGATTAATGATGAAACGATTATTACTAAAAATCAGATAATAACTGGTTAAAAAATCATATATATCTGCATTTTTAAATCTCTATTGAATAAAATTGACCAATTAGGATATTAGTCCATAATCCACACTAAATATATCCAGACTCCCGGATTAATTATTAAACTCTTGTTCTTATTAGCAGCTAATATGCGTATTTATGACTTTCATTCATACACAAAATTGCATTCATTGTGCATAGATTTTTTTTTTTTTTTTTTTTTTTTTTTTTTTTAAGAAAATCAGGAATCAGAGAACACAATTCGCTTGTATTTGTATCACAGTTAGAAACTTTATGGCATGCTGAATTTTTTATAGAACAAGTTCTAATTTTTTAGGGAAAAAATCTCCTTTCAGATTTTTAAACGAATTTAATTTTCTTCCGTATTAGCGCTATCGCTATACACTTGGGTATTGTGTAATAATTTTTATTTCGTACTGACCAAGCAGTAAGATCTCCTAAAATTCGGCCGTTTTAACCTGATTGCATAGATTTTTTTTTTTTTTTTTTTTTACATAGATGCGTTAAAATTTCATTTTTAATATGTTTGCGGGAAAAAAAGACATCTTGAAAGCTGAACACAGAAATATGCTTATATTTTGAGATTGATGGAATCCTAAAATTAGCTATGTAAACGGACGTGATCCATTAATTTATGATTCAGTAAAATGAGGACCATGGACGAAATAATTTTACTTATTCACGGAAATCTATCAGCTGCATGTGCACTTCATAGGCTATTAATCAATCAGATTTGAGAATATACAGAGATAACGTTTTCTTTATTTTTCTTTTTTCAGTGCTTTTAAAGAATTTCTGGATTCTTTGCCTTTCACGATTATTTTGCGAATGAATTTAAAATGCTCGTTTTGCGTATTAAGCTAAAAAATTATTGCTTTTTTGGATTATCGACATGTTAATCATAATTTAAGGGGGTTTGTACCTTTAAAACGCGTTGAAAATTAACGAAACACTTCAAAGTTTGAATTAGTGTATCTTCCAAAACTTTTTATGTATAAACATGAAATTTTAAATATTAAACATATTATGCTTTGTAATATGCTACCATTAGAAATTTATTAGCTTTTTATAGAATTTGTGTATTGTTGAAACCAAAATAGCTTTACGCTAGAAGTCATTGCGCGCATTATATCTTGAGAAAATATGTATCGATTGTCATTAAATTTGGTAAAGATACTAAACAAATATGTGTGTTTAAAATGAACTACTTTTAAGATTTTGCAATGATAATATTTTTAGTTATGACTATTTTTATTCATGAAAGATATTTTGTTTTTCAAAAATGTTTTTTTTTATATAGTTAATAAAATAATTTTGGCCTAAGAGTTGTTCATTTTAAACGTGCATGTATGTTTAGTATCTTTACCAAATTTCATGATAATCCATACATACTTTCTCAAGATATCATGCGCGCAATGACTTCTCGAGTAAAAAAAAAAAAGAGATACATTTTTTCAACAATACACAAATTCTGTAAAAGGCTAATAAATTTCTAATGACAGTATATTACAAAGCACAATCTGTTTCACCAATATCCAAAATTTTATGATTATACATAAAAAGGTTTTGAAGATAGACTAATTCAAACTTTCAATTTTTTCTTTAAATTTCGTCACGTTTAAAAGGTACAAGACCCCTTAATGAAAAGTTTTTTCACCAAATGCTGCGCTTTGTCCTTTACACTGTAAAAAAAAATCTGTAGGTCTGCAGATGTAAAGTTACATGCTTACTAAACTTTCAACTGTAACTGTACGAAAAAAGCTGCAAATCTACAAAACTAGTTTTTGTAAAGCTACAAAAATCTGTAACTTTACAAATAAATCTGCTAAAATTTCAGTAATCTTACTAAACTTTTATTTGTAACCCTGGCTGCAGTTACATGAAAAGTTCTCGGAATCCCAGTTTCCAAAAAAATTCTTAGTAACCGTACAGATTTTTTGATTTTCGGCGCAAAAGTGTGTCTGTTACATGAAATTTTGTTGTTGCCGTTACATGAAAAGTTCTAGGAATCCCAGTTTCCTAGAAAAACTTTAGTAACTTCACAGATTTTTTTTTTACAGTGTACTTAATATCTAATTTGTGAAGATTTGACAATGTGTGCTGAAATTCAGTTTTTACAACTTAGCTATATTTTTGTGTAGTCTATTAGGGGTGAAGTTTTTAGTATATAAAAAGAGAAACTTGATTTTTAGTAAAGAAAAGAGATTAATATTTGATTATGTATGATAATTATTATATTTTTGAGTATTTATTAAGAATCTATTTTAAATGAAGATTATAGTTTTTTATTATTTAAACAATTGGTTATTTCTCATTATTTTCTTTACCTGAAATCTCATACCACTTAAGCTGCAAGTGGGTTGATTTTTTGAAAATGTATTTTATTGTTCCTTCCAGAAATTTCATCCTTAAAACATCGAGAAAATTATTTTTTTTAGTAGTTTTTTTTTTAAGATTTCTTTTGTTTGAAGTTGACTTGCTAGTAATTCGAACTGAATGCTTCTATGTACGTGTAGATTTTAATTAATCATTTGTTTGACGCGATTATTATTATTATTATTATTATTATTATTTTATTTTTATTTTTATTTATTTTTTTTTTTTTTGCGGAAAGTAGAGTTTTGTGATTTTATTTCGTATCTACTTAGTTTATTTATTGAAACACACACATTCCACTTGTGTGCATAACGTCAAATGCAAGCTGATATAATAAGGCTTCATGTTATTGATATAACGAAGGGAAAGAAACACTTGAAGATTGCATCCGAGAACTCTACAAGAGTGTAGAACCGAGAAAGTATTATTTTTCATTAATTTCCATCATAATATAATGTTATTCGTCTACACAAAGCTTGGTAAACAAGAACTAGCACCCAGACGTAGAAACCAGTCTCGCAGGGTACGTTTTCAGAATGGAAAATCATTATTTTAACATAGCTAGCAGGCTATACGAAGGGCTTTTCTTTATAAAAGATGCAAGTATTTTGTTTCTTATTCACTATGACCGTTTTTTTTATTTCTTGTCGAGGAATTCTACATTGATTCGACAGCATTTCAAGTAAGTTTTGTTGATATGTTGTTTATAGTACAATATAAAATATTGCATGAATGTTGATTTTGGTTTGAATGTGTCTGCGAATAAGAAAGCTAATTCTAGACATATCTATTCTTACACTAATGTAATTATGCATGTTAATCTAACTGTAAAAATCTCAGTAAATATATATATATTATTTAAAATCATTTTTAACGTTAATTTTTGATTATTTTTAGCAAAAAATAAATTTGAAATTTAAAAAGCTAGAATTTTATATATTTAATTTCATAACTAGATTTTGCACTCAAAATTGCGGTTTTTATAATTTTATTTGTAATCTCTTACATGAAATATAAAAAAAAATGGCAATTAAATTTTAAGAATCATATTTAAGACAAAAGAAGTTTAGAAATTAGAAGTAATTTTTTCTGCGTGTCAGTAAAATAAAATATTTATTTATTTATTTATTTATTTATTGTTTTTAAGGGAGAGAGGGGTGTGGACGAGGACGAATTTTCTGTGCAATTTTTGTAAAATTGATATTTTAAATCTCTTTCGACATTACTCTGTTTATAATGAATATTATTTCGAGCTTTTAGAGTAAGATAAGAGTAGAAACGAAAAATATATTTATCCAAATACAGTAAAAGCCCTGATAGCGGACACTTCGAGACTCCGGAATTTGTTCGATAATCGGAGTCTGCTTTCGCAGGCAAATTATACGTATATGTATACATTCTGGATCAAAAACAATTTTCTCTAAATAGAGATATCCAGTATTAGGGAATGTTATTAACCTCCATAACAGACACTCGATAATACCGGACATTTCTATTTAGCGAACCATACACTGTTAAAAATTTGCAGCATTCTGTCCAGTCATTCGACCGTTTTTTGAAAAAACTATTTCATAACCGTAATTTAACTATATTCTGACCATAAAATGGCCGATAATATGGTCAGAATAGTGTTAAATTACGGTTGTGTAACCGTCTTCGGAAAAAACGGTCAAATGACTGGACAGAATGCTGCAAATTTTTAACAGTGTAGTGCAGGCTTGTATTTTTTTGCAAAAGGGCATAATTAAAGCATGGGCAAACTGGATCGTGTGCTCTCTCCAACCAGAACAGTTTTAGTTTCTCCAAATTAAGTTTGAAATTTTTGAAAAAGTTTTTTAAATCTGTTTTGACATTGTAATGATTATAATCAATATTTTAGACTTTTTAAGTAGAATAAGATAAAAAGGATCTCAATACAATAAAACTTTTGAATCGCGGACTCTACGGGAATGCTCAATTTGTCTGCTATTCGAAGGTGTTCGTTTTTCTGATATAAATATATAAATAGTATGTTGAAAAAGATGAATGTTCTCAAAATAAATTTCTCCGTATGAAGTTCTGCAGTAAACTCTCTATGACGGGCACTCCTAAATAGTAGATACCACTAGTTAGGAAACACATTTATTCCTAACATGCACATTTTTTATACAATTTAACCTCAAAAAAGCAGACATTACCGAACAGCGGAAAAATTATACGTCCCGAGGTGCCCACTATTGAGATGTTTTACTGTATATATATATATATATATATATATATTATCTCAAAATATTCCTCACTGTTTTTTTAAATGTTATTTATATTCTCATTTTTTAATTTTTTATAGTATAATATTTTGTCTTTAAATTAGTTAATTTAATCAATTTCCCTTCTATTTATTTATTTTTATATAATTCTTTATTTTATTTTTTATTAATTTATTCCTATTCTTTATATTATTTTTGTATTTACTAAGTAATTATCAAGTTTATTGCTATTTTTTCATTCTACTTCAACTAATTGTTAATCTAAGTCATTTCTTTATTTTTTCAATCAATTTCATTCTTTTTTTGGAGTAAAGATGACAGCACCAAACATTATTGTTAATAATCCAGTTCCAATTTAAATTTTTTTCCTTTCTCACACCAGATGGCACCAAAGTTGTGGGTTTCAGTCAGATAATCAACTGTAGGCCCACATATTAAAATAGTCCTAACTCTGTTTTACCATCCAGTCATGCTGCAGTTATGCTCCCTAGTATGTAATTTAGGTATTTTGCTCTATTTATTTTTATTATCCTGTGTGAGGTGTATCGTTTTTAGATATCTTGGATTTTTATTATCTATTTTCTGTTATTTTTTCGTTATAAGGAGCTAAATTTTGTCATTTTAGGCTTAATGCCGACAAAATTGGATGAAATAACGCATCTTCTAAGAATGAAATCACAAGCTCCTCTGAAGATTCTGTGAGTCATTCATAGTTTCCTATTTTACATACTGGTTTCCTATGTTCATTATTTAATTCATCTTTAGAACTTTACCAATTTATTCATATATTTGTGATTTCAATTTTATTATATATATATATATATTAATCTTATTCTACTCCAAACGTTCAAAATATTGATTACAGTCCGTGCAATACAGGAAAAGATTTAAATTATCAGCTTTACGAAAATTACATTCCAAATTTGGGTGTCACTAAAATCTGGCTGTGTGAGGGTTGGAGGGGGCAGGACCATGGCTCATGATACGTATATATTTTTTTATGATTCAGCGTGTTCAAATATGGCTACGTATAAAGATTACCAAAAAAAGTCTTCGATTAAGAGGTTTGAAGTGTCTGAAATTAATCGCAAAAGTGTCTGAAAAAAATAAGACACTTTAAAACGTCTGAAAATTGAACACTTCGTTTCAGACACTTAAGTGTCTGAATTTCAGAATTTCAATTTACTGTATTCAAAATGCATTCGAGTGCATTCTGGTTACTGTTTACTTCTTTTCTGAATACACCAACCAACCTACTAATATGTATTTGCTATTAAATATGAAGCTTGCACATTGCGGCGTTTGTATCCCTATGCTCTAGGTAGTAAATTACCTTCCACAAGAGTAGAACTTTTTCACGATTTATTTTAACTCAAAACCTGCTGCTGCAGTTGTAGTAGAATCTCAGTACCGGGGTGTAACAGCGTAATATTGATTATTCACTAGCTTGTTTGAATGCATAATTTTACATAAAATTCTGTGTGATCATGTGGAATTTGTTCATATATTCAATATGTTATATGTTATATATTCAATATGTTATAAGAGAATGCACATAAACTACACCAAATAAAATTTTTAGTACTTCTGTATTAGCTAGGCGCTAATCGTGCCTTCTTTTTACTTTTTATAGCAGCCTTTGTTATTCTGATTATTTCAACGTTTCAGCGCGTTCTTCGATTTGATATCTTGTTTTTAATTATGTATGGAAATTTAGTAATGGAATATTATACGGAAAGAAACAAATGCTGAATTAATTACGATATTTTAAAAACAATTTTGTTATACTCTTTGTGTAAATCTTTACAAAATTGTTTTAAGATGACAGGTTTATTTTTCGTAATTGGATTGTACGTAGATTTAAAATCATTTGCATCTAAGAATTACTTTAAAATCTATAATATATCAAATAACTGAGATGCACTTTTACCACCAACTGCATTTCACAGTACTTTTTTTTCTATTCGACAGTACGAAAATTGAAATTGGGTAATCTTTAGAATGAAAATAAAATTCAATTAAAGTAAAATTTATCTTCTATCTCTTTTCCACACAAATATGGCACTATGTGCGTTACTCACCGGCATATTTTTGCTTTAAATTATAGATAAATGCCATTCAAAAGATATTTTCACAAAATGCTACTCCATTTTATTGATTTTAATTTTTCGTAGTTTCCTGAAAATTAGGTATACTTCTTTCACACTCACCAAAGAAAGAGTGCATTCTTATTTATAAAGCTTAAGTATTTTACTACGTTACAAAGTAATGTCATGTTTTCTGATTCTCTTTTTAACGATTTATGGACGGGGTTGCAGAATGCTCCGTTACTATAGTTGCTGTATTATTACATTTTAATTTACTTTATCCGGAAGGCCACATGGTTAACACGGGCATAGCTGGGTTGTTCTGTTGGGTCTATTATGTTATATTTTATTAAATTATCATTATCATTATATTATATTATATTACATTACATTACATTTCATTACATTACATTACATTACATTACATTATATTATATTATATTATATTATATTATACATAGGTATTTAGATCATCTACATTTTTGCTCTATGTAAACGGTTAGAAATAGCAGTTTAATATTGTTTTAACTACTTTAATTGTAGAAGATGTTAGCACTATTCCTTCTCTCACAGACTCTCTCTATGTGCATGTGTACGGTAATATATAAATATATAAATAAAAATACATACATATATTTATATGCAGGTTGTCCATAATTAAACGACCCTATTTTAAAGTTGTATACAGACAAAAATATTGTTCATAAAGTTGTGAAATTTTGTGAAAGACATAATAAAAGAATGGGAATTTGTTTAAGATAAAAAAAAAAAAAATCAAAAGTTCGCCAATAGAGGGAGATTTTAATAAATTACAAATTTACCATCACGATAGTTTAGAAATTTTATTTATTAACTTAACCTTATTCTAAAGACAGCATTTCACGACATGTTTCTTGCATTTCCCAGAACTCACTGCGGTCAACTGTGGAACTATCTTACGATTCCTGATGGTATCTGAAAATGATGTCCTTCATGCAGAACATTTTTGGATATAATAAAATGTGTTGAACTATGGTTACAGCGCCTAGAAGATACAGTGTGGAAAACGGCTACAAAATAGTGCTAAAAAATTGAATCCCATAAATGTACAACGATGCTGAATAACAAGATGTCGATAGTAGCGCCATCGTTGTGATTTAAAAATGATAGTCATTCTAAAAGAGACTCTTTAACCTATTTCAAAACATTCCTTAACTAAATTAGCTTATAACAGACTAAAATATCTTATATTTATATTTTCCGATATTTAACATTCTATAATTTTTGAAAACACAGGGTTTATATTGAAAAGAGTTACGAGATGGCGCTTGTATCAGCATATTGCCGCTGAGCATTGTTGGAGATATATGGGATACAAGTTTTTAGCACTTTTTAAAGCATTATAGGAATAGCCGTTTTCCACACTGTATCTTCTAGGCGCTGTACTATGGTAAATGTATGCTAAATGTGTAATTCATTAAAAAATGGCTTCCTATTTTTTTCGCTCAAACAAATTCCCATACCTTTATTATGTCCTCCACAAAATTTCAGAACATTCTGAACAACAGTTCAGTCAGTAGACAGCTTTACGCCCTGTAAATAAAATTTCCAAACTATCGTAATGCTAAATGTGTAATTTATTAAATATCGCCCTCTGGTGGCAAAATTTTGTATTTTATGATTAAACAAATTCCCACCCGTTTATTATGTCTTTCACAAAATTTCATAACTTTATGAACAATAGTTTAGTCTGTAGGCAATTTTAAAGTAGAGTCGTTTAATTATGGACATCCTGTATGTCTTAAGCAAATGATATGGAATTGATAAATATATATTGTGCATATTTCCTACCAAAAAACTAAATTTTATTACTCCAGATACTTTCAAATGATTCTTCAATTATTCCATGTAACTTTTTTTAAATAAATAATTCTTAGGCTCTTTATATATACGTATTTTATTTTTAATGAGCTGTAATAAGACTGTAATAAATGTAATAAAAGATAATAAAATGTTTTCAAGTAACTTTCTCAAAAAAACAAATTCTGGTCCGAAACTTTCCTTGGAAGTCATTAAATAATATTCGATTATTTAAAAAGTTTCCGTTATCGCTCATATGAATAAATAATGACTTTACAGAACAACATTAAAACAACACTTAAAAGAACATTAAGCATTTGAAAGTAAAATTTCTGAAAACGATCAAAAGTTGTAAAAGGATTTATGTTAGAAGTTAAACATTCATTAATAATACGTTTCAAATCCCAAGGAAATTAAAAAGATCTAATTCCAAGGTAATATCACATGATTGAAATAGATGGATTGCATCATTAGAAGATATGATATCTAGTTTTATAGGTGAAATAAGTATTAATTTCAGCATTATAATTTAAGGTGTAATTAACCGAATAAATTTTTAATTTGTTTTGTAAAGGTACGCTTAATAAGATTTTATTGGTTGTTAATGCAAATTTTGTTTGTAGCTTGATTGAATGATTCAATTAAAAATAAAATTTGTGTTCTTACTGATTAAGAAGAGGGAAAAAAAGAAAATAATCAAAATATGAAATATCGAATATTGTTGATATCGTGTGATATGGATCTTGTAGCTGCTACAGCTGACATAATCATCATTGCAAAAGTAAGGGAAAAAAAATCAATACTCTTTATGCCTATAAGAAAAATGGTTTGTCATGATTTTCAATTTTAAGGATTGACTGAATTTTCTAAATTTTTCTTCCTTGCTTAAATGCAGCAGCTGCATTGCGAAAATCGGGCGTCCGAAAACATTGCCTAAACAAAATGTTGCGTTGAGGAAATATGTAATGAAAAGTGTTACGTACAATTTAAACATTTTCTGTAAAATATGGAAACACTAAGATTCCGGGAGCAGCAGACATCAAAAGCCTCGTTATAGCGGAATTGAAACGTTTTTATGTAAATCGATAGTAAAAATGCATAGCGATGGCAAATAAGTTATAATGTTTTACCGTTATCGCGGATATTGATCACTACTAGAGCATTTTACAGAAACGTTTGAGCTATTTCAGAAAATTTCTGCATGACAAACTTTATTCTACCGAAAACGTGTGTCATTCTTATTTTAAGGAGGCGGTTGGTGCTAAAATTTCACACTTTTTTTCGCTTTGAAAAAAAGTGTGAGGCGCCTTTATTTCGCGTATGGACGTTGGCCAAATGTCGGCTTTCCACGATAATAGTAAATGATTATTGCTTTTTACTAATAATTAATTTAATTAAACATAGTTTAGGCTTGTCAAACCTAGTCATCCCTCAAGTTAAAAATGATATATTATATTAATTTTTTAAACCCTTAAATTCCCCTTAAAATAACAAGTTTAGAAAACTATTGTAAATTCAATTTAATGATTTCGAGAAATTAATATATTATGTCATTTTTAATTTAATATTTGAAGCGTTTACTGGCTAACTTATGGAATCCAATATTATTAAGAAGATATACAAGACCGAGAGGATGAGATTATCTAGACAAATTATTAATTTGAATTTTTTACAAGCCTGCAACTACCATACAAATTGCTTTTACAGTCATAGATTCCAAAAATGTTTTCTCAAAAAACACTTTTATATCGTCTAACAAAAAATCAATGGCTATAATCAACAATTTCAACTACTTTAAAGTATTTTTGCAAATGCATAGACATTTACGTTAAAAGGTTTTTTCTCCAAATTTGAATATTTCAGAAATATTTCCATGAAATACTATCATTTTATATGTACATTTTTTTCTACACGAACAAAATTCATTTTTTTCTACTCTATTTCACGATATATTATTTTAAAAATCAAACAAAATTGTTGTATTAAAAGCTATAAACAATTGTTAAAAATTGAACTATATATAGGAAATTGAATTTATTTTATCAAAATTAACGGACATATACTTACGAAATGTATCTAAAATAATTATTTAGATAATACGAGGATATAGGCTTTATCACTTTACACATAAGGACATTTATAAAAATTGCTTTTTAATTTGTAGACAATTTTCACTTTTCTTTTGTTTTAATCTTACTGGTGCTGTGACACAATTGTTATCTGTGTTGAATTAAGTAATTTTAGCATTATAAAACATCAAGCATTTCATCATATTTATAATTTTTCTGTTTAACTCATTTTTTCTAAGTATAAACTCGTCTAGACCATTAGTTTCATAAAATGACATTAAAAACTACTTTATACGGTCATGTATTCATATATTTTTGGTTGCACACACACCTGTTTTATCTATATAGATTATATTAAAATTGAAATTCACACGAAAAAATTATTACAGTTTATAAATATTCATGTTTTTGACAATTTTTTATAAAACGTTTGTGCATATATTTTTATGTTATTCTAAGTTATAAATTGTAAACGTTCACATAAAAAAAATTATTTTTAAACGGTAAATCTAAATTAATTTATTATTCCTGCAATATATAGTTTCTTTATACTGCCTTCTGTTTTCCGCTACATTTTAGACTCCCTATATAAATTAGTTGATATAAATTAATTGCTGTATAACATCCGAGCCCATGCTCATGTAAACAGAGTTGGGCACCGTAGGGACTGTAGGCCCTGATCCTTCATGGATCGTACAGTCACAGGTTCAGTTTTTTTAGGTACTACTAGAGACGAACAGAATGCTGTAAATGCAGAGTGACATTTAGGAGATTTACGAGGTGAGTATATATCCTATTTTTCGTATATTGTATTAAAATGATCTTTAAGGTAGACATTGTGTTTAATTAAACTGTGTTGAACTAATGAATTATGAATTTCATCGTAATCCTCCATTAATGATTTCCTTTAACCGGGTACTTAAATATGTGTTTAAGAGGATCAAAATAGAAAAAAAAAAACATTTGTCTTTAAAATTTCGAATTAAAAAAATATATATATATGTAAGAAAAGCGGTGTATATTCTAGACAGGAAATCTAGACATATGATTACGGAATTTGCGACAATTTTATATGATAGCAATTCTAAAAAAATCTTGTGTAGATTTTAAAAAAAAATAAATTATGTTTATTTTAATGCGGATAAGTAAGTTAATTTTACCAACATTATACCAACCGGTAGTTTAAATTCTGTGTCTCATTAAAAAAGGATGGAACTGAGGTATTCCCTGGTTAACAATTCACAATTTTTGATAGCACTTTTTTTTTAATCTGATATTTAATTATTTTTTTTTTCCTTTTACTCTTTATAATCACCATTTTCTACGTTTAAGTTTGAAAAAAAAGATTAAAAAAGCAATCTGTGTTTATCTAAATGAGTAATTGTTTCGATATACATATTCTAAGGTGCAGAAAATGTTTAATTTTTTGTGAAAATGCAAGATAAATGTAGGGGGCGTGCAACAGAATATAAGGCAATGTGCCTGTCTTTGATTTAATTAGGCCAACTTAAATATAATTATTAGAATCATTGTACATTTTTATAGAATTATAAGGCTAATATTTTTACATGTAACACCTTATAATAATTAGTTATTTGTAAACTAGTCGGATGTACCAATCCTAAAACTTTCTTCTATCTCATACATGTCAATACTTATGATGATAACGAAAATTCGTTATCACTTTGCCAAAATTAAATGACAAACTGTGCTCATCATAAGGATTCTAAAAAAGTAAAATTCCATGCATTAGTTCTTGAGATATGACTATCGCTGAAATCGTGTAAATGCAGCATAGCAGCGCCACTTATAGGGTGATTTACACCAGAACCTAATCATCATCAACTTATGTCAACGTCTAACTGAATATGAAGTTTGGGGAAAATTCCAGCATTAGTTCTTGAGATAGAGCTATTCCGCAAATCATGACAAATGCAGCATAGCAGTGCCACCTGTTAAGCGATTTGCACCAACACATAATTAGAAGCAATATTAATCAAGGTATACTTGAATCTGAAGTTTGATGAAAATTCATGCATTAGTTCTTGAGATAGAGCTATTGAGAAAATCGTTCTAAATCCAGAACAGCAGCGCCACCTATTGGGCAATTTACACCAACACGTTGTCAGCATAATATCATATCAAGGACTAACTAAATCCGAAGTTCGATGAAGATGTGTGTATTATTGTGCAAATTATTTTTGCCACTGCGAAAATAGTGTAAATCCTGCAAAATGCATCATAGCAGCTAAACCTGTTGGACGATTTACACCAAAACGTAAACAGCAACAACTAGTACCAAGGAGTAACTCTATCTGAATACTTATAAAAATCCGTGTAGTAGTTCATGAGATAGAGCTATTGCGGAAATCCTGCAAAATGCACCATAGCAGCACCACCTGCAGGGCGATTTACACCAAAAACTAATCAGCACCAGTCGATATTAGGGAATACCTGAATATAATTTTTTATTAAATTTCGTGCTTTAGTTCTTTAGATAGAATGCCTACAAAATTTATGTCACATACAGATAGACAGACGGATAGACAGACAGACAGACTCACCGACAGACATTTTGTAAAAACATGTTTTTGGATTCGCTGACCCCTAAAACGTGTAAATCCGTCAAAAACCGGAAGTCAAAAATTTTCATGAATCCAATACTTTCTTCTTGTAAAGATAGAAGGAAGTAAAAATATCCTTATTAACAGTGCTATAAATATCTTATAAATACATTTTTAACACGTGAACTCCACACTAATGTGTATTCACACCGACCGAAATGTCGGCGTTACTTAAAAAATGATTTAATTAAATCGTATTTTTCATTAACATAATAACTCTTTAGATAAAATCCAATATCCCATTCTGATTCCTTATGAAATTTCATATATGAATCATGTGGTTATATTTGATTATCAGAATATTTTCAGCAAAATTATACGGAGTTGAAGTTACGGTAACCCAAATCGCACTAGACTAGAGTTTATGGGTTAAGTAATTAAAAAAACTCGTAATTAATCCGTAACTGCTGTTAGTGCTGCTTTTTTTCAATATTCCCAGTTCAAAATTTGATTTCCAATTTAACTATTGATACGGTGAAATTTTGTTTCATTTGGAGTCTTTTGGAGTCTAGTACTTTTGTTTGAAATATTTGAATAAATGAAATTTTATTAGAAATAGTACTGTACAAAATGTTTACTGCAAAAACAGCATTTTATAAGTTAATCGTGCGTTTATTCATATTTCAATCGAGTTTTCTCGCAGACCTCTCACAGTTGTTATGTGGCATTTTTCTGAAATAGGAGTTAAGTGTCAAATGGACATTTTCAGAATTATATAATATATGTATATATATATATATATATATACATATAGATATATTATATATATATATATTATATATATATATTATATATTAATATATATATATATAATGCATTGTCACATTTAGGACTATGGATGTCTAATTTAGTTTTTAACTACCGTAAATGCGACAAAAATGACCTAATGCAACATTCGTATATTGTGGTCTTGTACTGCAGGTAATTATTAAATTTCTACAAAACTAGATAGTTTTGAGCTAAAGGCACAGTATTCAGAAATTTAATGCTTAATAAAATATTTTTTTTATTTAATAAAATGCCAATTATATCCTAAATGCAACAAAACTATGGGGAATCGCGTCTCATTTAGGCACAATGACCTTGTATTTATCTGTATATAAAGCAATGTCTTGACCGACATTTCTCCAATCAGATTTCCATGAGATTCAAATACCACATCATTATACTGCTGCACTGTGCAATCACACTACACGCAACGATGATGTGCAGAGGTGTTTGGCTGACAGACTAGGATTCAGCCACCATCAAATTCCTCTAATGTTTTATATACATTGAATGACTTCAAAACGCCAAAAGCATACTTCGACTTCTCTAAAGATAAACTTGTATTCGTTAGCATATACCGGATGTCCCAAAAAATAACCGATTATTTAAAAATTCAATTACTTGCAAACAGTGACAGATAGTTTAAAAAAAAATCTTGCTGGGGGATTAAGCATGACGTCAGGAGTTTTTGTACTGTGATTATTTTTTTAGTTCGAAATTCAAACAATAGATGGCGCTCGGAGCAATAAGTGCTGAGTCCAAACCCGATTTTTGGTACTTTGTGATCCATTCAATACATTTTAATCTCCTTTTTTCGCATGAAAGAAAAGAAAGGACGAAAAATCGTACCTGGATTTAGCGGTTATTGCTTGCAGCGCCATCCATCGATGATATTTGCAAATAAAACCCAGAATCGCAGCATATTAACTCCTGACATCTTACATAATACTCTTGCAATAATTTATTTTTAATATATGTCACCGTTTGCAAGTTTTTGAATTTTAAAATCATCGGTCATTTTTGGGACACCCGGTATAATCATATATAAAAATGTAAAACAATCCTCTGTCTTACACAAGTTATGTAATTTACCGTTCAGAAAATTTCCAAATGTACTAACAAAATAGCAAAAAGAAACGTTTTCTTTATAAATAGCAGTTTTTATAGCAAATATTTTCTCCTTATACAAATTCCGGAAACTTAAAAAAAAATTAAACACATTTACTTAAAATATACTTTTTATATTCTCAAACTTCAATTGCTATATACAGTTAGAAAATCAAATATGAATTTTATTTTTAGATCATCTATAGTTGTTTTACAAAATAAAAAAGAATTCTGGTTATTTCAAACAAATATCGAGTTAGTGTTGGCACTATTCATAAAAGGTTTTACACAGTCTATTCATTGAATATACTGAAATTTATTTTTTTCCGGACAATCATTACTTAATTAAACTTAATTGCTTTTTTTATTAACGGGGACATAATGAACACGAAGCTGTGAAATATGTTTTCTGACATTTTTGATATTTTGAACTTTTAAATATATGCATAAGATTATTTTTACTTGCCTTTATATATATATATATATATATATATATATATATATATATATATATACTTTAACTTGTTTTCCACATTTAAATTTTAGATTCTTATTTATTTATTTCACTTAAAATGTATTTAAATTGTTTAGAAATTTAAAATCGAAACTAGTAAAGGGGTATAAATTTTGCAATTGTCAACTAATATGGATATAATTTTTTAAACTAAAGTTAATTTTTTTTTAGTTGAGTGATTGAATGAATTACGGCCTCTAATTCCATGCCAGATGGTCTTCGGCGAATTCGTTTGTTCTGTCCCTGTAACTATACATTAAGTATTCTGTGGTATTTACTATACGGTGTACATACTAATTTGAAATGATTATACAGTCCATGTACCATGCATTGTATATACAGAATATAACGATGGCAAATTCTTTTTACAATTTGTATACCGTATATAAATCGTACTTGAATATATCATTATTAAATGTATAGTATATGAACAACCAGATATGTATGGAATATGTTCATAATGGATTTGCGACTTAAAATATTTTACAGTACTGTGGCCAAAAAAATGTTCAAATTGCTGACAGTTGATATAACTTAAAATATACTGCTAAAACACTACTGAACAAAACTAAACTTGAAATTTAACGCACGAAACCAACATTTATGTTCATATACAAATTGAATATTTCCAACTGAGCGAAAAAAAAGCCAGCCCGGGAATTGAACCCAGATCCTTGACATACGAGGTCAATGCTCTGCCGTTTAAACTAACTGGGCTAACAAGTGGCAATCATATTTCGCTCAGATAACCATATTTGTAATAACATCTGGTCTGTCATGTAGACCACACAACAGAAAAAACAACAGATAAAGAAACTCCATATAAACGATGGGTACGTAGATAAACTATTATTTTAACACAATCAAACTGATGGGTAAAGTTATCAAACGAAGTGAATATTTCCAACTGAGCGAGAAAAATGTCCAGCTCGGGAATCGAACCCAGATCCTTGGCTTACAAGGCCAAGGCTCCAGAGTTTAAGCAAACTGGACCGGCAACCGGCAAGCATATTTCGCGCATATAACCTTATTGGTAATAACATCTGGTCTGCCATGTAGACAGCACAACAGAATAAACCGCAGATAAAGGATCTCCATATAAACGATGGGTACGAAGGTAAACTATTATTTAAACACAATGAATCTGATTGGTAAAGTTACCGTACGAATAGAATATTTCCAACTGAGATTTAATATATATATATATATATATATACAGATGTGTGACAAAATAATACGAACACCTATGACACCAATGACTTACCAATTGCAACTCTTCTATAAATGTTCGAAGCATGAAGTTCCCTTTAGACAGTTCATGTTGAAATGGGATTCTGGAGATGACTATTTATCTTTGATGTTATCTGGGATAAGAGATTGCCTGCGCTTTCGGACCGATATGCCTGTCAACTTTCTTTTATCCCTCTCAGAATGCCTTCTTTTCCGTCCATTGTTGTACTTCGCAAACGACACTTTACCGCGTTTCGTGTACACTGTCATAACGACTGAGACAGTACTCCTTGCACACCCAAAATAATTGGCCGTTTCCGTCACGGAATTACCAACGCACCGCATTCCAACAACCACTCCTTTTTTAAACTCTGACAGCTCAGTCATTATTGAGTTTTTCCAGATCGTATGGTAAGGGCATGCGACATCTATGATTGCTGTTGAGCGACTGATACCTTACCTTTCAAAACCACTAGGTGTCAATTTAGTGCAAAGTGATATGCGCGTTCTGCTTCTTTGAAGTGGACCATGCCTTTTTCATGGGTGTTCGTATTATTTTGTCAACCATCTGTATTAGCAATAAGGTTATCTCAGCGGAATATCCTTGCCGGTTGTCGGCCTAGTTAGTTTAAACCATTAGCATTGGCCTCGTAAGCCTAGGATCTGGGTTCGATTCCAAGGCTGGGCATTTCGATCAGTTGGAAATATTCAATTCGTATGATAACTTTACCAATCAGTTTGATTGTGTTAAAATAACAGCTTATATACGTACACATCGTTTATATGGACTTCCTTTACCTGCAGTTAATTCTGTTCTGCTGTCTACATGACAGACCAGATGTTATTAAAAATATGGTTATCTTGGCCAAATATGCTTTTCTGTTGTCGACCCAGTTAGTTTAAACGGTAGAGCATTGGCCTCGTAATCCAAGGATCTGTATTCGATTCCCGGTAGATAATTAAAAAATAATTACGTGTACGTACTTGATTTACAAACGAAGATTTCCGGCTTTAGTATTCAATCGTAATGATATTTATGCATCGCTATTTATTATCTTAAACATTTTCTCTAAACCTATGTATGCACACTACACGGGTATGCAAAATTTTCTAAACATTCAAACAAAATATTTTCATTTCTAAATCGGTATTTGAATACAATATGTAATTCGAGATATGTTTCCGGTAATTACTCTTTAAGCGGTAATCAGTATAACCATTATTTTGAATCATCCGCTATAACAATAATTTACTTCTAACAATATTTTAAATTAATGTGTCTCAACAATAAAACAATCATATTGTATATTTATCATTATAATGCCTTAAGTTACATTTATAAAAAAATAAATCATTTAAATATTTTTTCTTATACATAATGACTGTGAATCAAAAACTTCAAAACTTATAATTTTTTCCTTTATGACTTAATATGTCAAGAATAAACATCCATAAATTTATGTATTATTGCAAACTAGCTAAAAAAGTAAACAAGCGTCTGCATTACACAGCTTTTCAAAGAATTCTGACAACGACACCAAAGTTAAAGTTTTTAACGAAATTGGCTCACTTCCCGGAAAAAGTTAAAAAATAAACTAATATGCACTATTATCATTTTTGTTTTGAATTTTTTTAGAAAGTGGTAATAGTTTCTACGCATAAAAAACTTACATTATGCTTATTGGTGAATAAATATTGTGTTTGCTTTTCTTAGGATGTTTACAGAAATCTTTTAGAATATTTTACACAAAAATTCCCGTTTTAATTTATGCATTTTCAAATACTACTGCAAGAAACGTTGGTTATGAAATAATTTTATTTTGGTTACATTTATTATGTATGTAATAGAAGTTTCGAAATTTTTATATCAAATGAACACATTTATAGTGTTTTTAGTGTTTTTAAGGTGTTTCAACATTATTTGACTAAATTTTAAAAAGAAAATGACATTTTATATTTTCCTCAAAATGCGTGCAATAGTTCTTTTATATAAAAAATATCTTATAATTTTCCGTAAAACGTCTATTACGAAAACCGAAAATTAGCTATTTTATTATAGTGTTTAATAGAACTTAATTTTACAAAACTTATTGTTATTATAAGGCAAACGAATATTTATGGTGAATTTAGTATTTAAAGATATGTTAAACGTGATGACCTTCTATTGCATAACTTTTAAATATTTATAAAAAATGGTAATGATCAAAACTTTCTAAAAAATTATTGATTGAGATATAAAACAGTGCATTATAAATTATCTTTCAAGTTATTGAACTTTATAAATAAGGACATAAACTCAGGAAAAATACTGTTTACCAGTTTAGAGTAGCGTAGAAATAATGTGAAACGTCACTGTAATTAATAAAAACTCGAATTAACATGATCTGTATAGATGTCGTTACATACGTTATGTATAAACAAAACTGTATAGTTGTCGCTTTTATGTTTTCGTAAAAAAATATAAACTAGAGAACAGATATTCTGGTTTTTAAGAATTTAGTGTCGCCCACGGTATTTCCATAAATTCATTTTCTTCCGATGGACTGATGGCTTCTATTATTATGAAACAGCCATTATAAATGAAGTGTCAGGTGAAGATGAAAGAGCAGCCGTAAAAAGTTAGAACTCTGATTTTCTGGTCAGAATGGGGGGGGGGGGATGGCCATAATAATTAAAAAATATATATATGCCCATTTTTTTAACTCTGTTAAGCGGGACTCTACTGCAATACAAAACATATTTCAATTTTAAGACTCAAAGCACACGTTTTATTTTATGTAAAGTGACGTCATTCGCATCCGCTTAAGAATTCCACATTTACGATCTACTCTTAAACATCTACAGTAAAACATGCATAGCACATCACTATCGCGAAAAAATGCACAAATGCAGCAAAATGATGCCTTCATTCAATAAAATCGACAAAAAAACGGCTACCTAATGATTCATAAATACTTAAAATTAAATATAGTTTATAATAGCTCCATTGTTTTAACAGAAATCATTCGTTTGTATTTTTTTTTCAAAATATCACGTATTTTAATTGCATTTTCTTTCGGTTGTTATGAGAAAATGGCAACAAAAATATATAATTACTATTTTAGATCTATTTTTCCTTTACTTTCTACAGAAATGGAATACTTCCGTTACCAATATTAAGCAAATGGCTCTAAAAACTAAAAAAAATTAAATAAAATAAAAATAAAATAAAATAAATAAATAAATAAATAAATGGCGATACAGTTTTCAAACCAAATGCATTTAAAAGAAAAAAAAATTCCCAATACGATGGTATAAAAATCGAAAATGTGCGATGCTTAGAAGTTTAAAAAATTGCTATAGAGTATTTAATCGTAATGCTTTGTTTTACTGTAAGGTTATTTTTTGGAATACTCAAAATAAGCTGGGAGAAAGAAATAGTATACCGTACCGGAGGATGAAGTATACACAAGACTAACACAAAGCGTACTCGTGTCGTTTACTGCATATGATTACTCTAGATGCCGAACATCAAGTTTCACATTGTGCCACCAGTGTTCCCGCTATTCATTTAGAGAGGAGGTCATATTCTTTAAAACAGTGTTAGGGGTAATTCACTTAAGGGGACGTTTCAGCAGTCCTTCTCGATCGTAATATCACATATTAACCAAGTGGGAATTTCAAATACATCAGTATTCATATCCTAATATATTTATTAAAATTCGGTGCTGTCTTTTTAAAAAGTGTCTTAAAAATTTTTAAGAGTTTATAAAAATACAAAAAGTTTTTAAAGATTATTATTAAAGTTAACTTAATATTTGGGCAAAAAAAGTTTTGAAAATAAATTACGTAGATTTTCTAATGCTAAAAATCCTATTTTGATTATTTTATATATTACGTAAAGAGTAATCGTGTGTTTAAACTTCTCCTTTCGTTAACATGCTATTTTGTAAGTAACGAAAGGAAAATCTGTTTGCTTATGAGTCTCTCCTTCAGGATGATTTTCTAAATATATTGTATATTTCTAAGCAAAAATGGTAGTCATTTCATTGGTTCAGGAGGGACTCATAACCCCCGTGACCTTCCCCTTAGATCTATTGTTCAAATGTCTGTAACAGGAGCCATATATAACGCTGATTCATAAGTATGTTGAATTTTTGAAAATATTCGTTACAAAAAAACCTTTTTAAAACATTTTTTTAAATTTTCTTGACAAACTGTAAACGTACATATGATGAATGTAGTTTTAAAATGCATACAAGATTAAGTACTGAAGAAAAAATAAAAAATAAAACAGTTTTTGAGTAATCGGACACAAGCAGTCAGCTAAATCTTCTTTACACAGATGATAGATTACAGTTTTATGGTTAGATTTCCAATAAATGAAAGAAAAAAGTGTTTCGTTATTAAAAAACGAACGCAAATATTTATTTTAAATGCGAAGAGTAAATAAACGTTTCAATATATATATATTACGATGGTGCGAAAAAATTCAGGTTGATATTTCCGAGTCGCTATAGTGCGGAAAAGTTGCGATTGGTAAATAAAAGGAAAACAAAAAAAATTAGTTGGACTTTATCTTCCGATCCCACAAACCACCTAAAATTTAACAAAAAAATTAAAATTTCCGATTTTTTCAGAATTTAATTTTTTTTTTACTCATATATATTTGCTATCGCTATAGTGAAAAATGTTTGCAGATTGTGCTGCTTAATAATAATATTTTTTAAAAATTGAGTTTAGATATTATCTTCCGATCGCGCAAACTCAATAAAAATCTGGAAAATTTCAATTTTGAGTGGTTTTCGTGCATTAAGAAAATAATCAACTGAGGTCAATTGGCAGTCTCAGGTTTAGATTTAAATGTAAATTTATACTATTGAGCAAATAAGGTAATTTTTAAATAACGCAGAAATTACCACGAAGAGTTCTTTTCAGGGCGGAAATGTTTAATAGTTCGCCCAACTGCCGGTAGCCACGTGGCAAAAAAAGCTGAAGTCGCCGTAATCGCTTCCACCTGTCTCTCTCAGCCCGCGGCCACTCACCCGGCAAGCCATTTCGTATCAGTTGTTAGGGTGTTACGCTTCTCTTAGCATGTGATAGAATTTTGTTTGTGAATTTGGCGTATTGTATTATTTTAATTACAATAAATAGTGAAAGAGATATGGCTATGTCCTTGACAAGAAAATTACTATACAATCTTTTCAGTGGTTTTCTTTTCGGTCATCGAAAACACTTTCTGTCAAACGGTCTTTCAACACACGAGGATATGCTTTGATGAGAGGTTTGTATTAGCAAGTAAGCTCATCAACATTAAAGTGGGTTTCTCATCTGTCAGCAATGCAGTGACAGAAAAGTAAAATATATTTATGAGAAGGCAACAATTCCTACAGTTTCTTATAATAGATCAATCAGCTAATTAATACCTACTATGATAAGTATTGTAAACTATTAAGATCTTACATTCGAGACAACGGAATCCCAAACTTTATAAAAAAAGTTGACGAACTAAAAAAACATGGAACTCAACTCTTTGATATCTGAGCCTGTAAATTTATAATGAATTTGTATTGCTCCTGTAAAAAGACTCCCGATCTGTGTGATTGCCCGATTCAGATTAACTGTACAAGTGATAAAACTAATAAAATTCCAGTCATTGAGCATAGATTTATCTACCCAGAGAGAGAGTGCTGAATGGGTAAAATCGGTACTATAGATTAAAAGGAGACAAAAAGACTGAGCAATAGACTTGGAAGACAAAATTATACATTGAAAAGACAGCTTTCGAAACCTGTTGAAGCTGAAATAAAAGAGACTGATAATTTAGATGAAATACAGCAAAGTTTAATGACAATGTAGATGTAGATATATAATCTGATGACCGTGCCCGAAACTAGCCAAGCAGCTTTAAAGAAGAAATTACAATGGCAGATTAGAGTGAAGTTACAATTTACATCTTTACATTGCGAACGCTACGGGTTATCTGACCGTGTAGCTGCTGTTATAGCATCGAGTGTGCTTGAAAAGATTGGTGTAATAACTGAAATAGACATTTCTCAAGTCATTGGCCGATACAAAATTGGAAGGGAAAAGAGCTGCAGTAGAAAAAATTACAGCAAAGTCAACTGAATTCAGATAAACTACATGTAATATATTTTGACAGAAGAAGGACGATACCCTAGTTATAGAAAAGACTGGATGTAAACAAATTCGTGGAAGTATTAAAGAAGAACACTATTATGTAATAAAAGAATCCGGGACAGTTTATTTAGGTCATATGTCTCCAAACTCCGGCTCTGCTAAGGAGCCGGAGTACATTCTATAGTATCATGTCTTACTGAAAAAGGGGTTTCACTGGAATGCTTAGATTTAGTAGGCTGTGATGGTACAATACTAGTACTGGATAGAAAGGTGCTGCTGTCAGACAGCTTGGTGCAACTCGGACGACCACTGCAGTGGGTTGTTTGTTTATTCCATTTTGTTGAATTGCCTTTCTGCCATCTTTTTCAAAATTTGGATGGTGAAACAACAGGCCCAAGATCATTTGGTGAACCAACTGGAAATAATCTCATTGGTTGTGAAAAGCTCTCGGTGATAAATTTTCAATTAATTAATGGTGAAATTCCTGAAGTGAACAGACAACTGTTGAGCAGGGACAAAAGGTATCTTTTTGACGTAAGTCAAGCAATTAAATTGGGAAACTTTCTAAATTACTTATCAAAGCGTGACTCCGGCCCTTTTTCACATGCCAGATGGCTCACTAATGCAAATAGAATCCTTCGACTTTCGTGGAGAATCCATCGGATGCTTTAAAAGCCATACTGACATTTATTTTAAAATCTTACATTACAGTTTGGTTTGAAATAAAATGCAGTAAGAACATTACAGATTGATCTATTCATCTTTACAGAGCAATAGGAACATCTCGATACTTGCCTGACGACCTGAAGAAAGTGGTATTCCCTATAATTGAACGAAACCCGTTGTTTGCTCACCCGAAAAACCTACTGATGGCAATGGTCTTTGATAAGAGTAAGCAAATCAGAGAGCTAGAGCTTAGAAGAATCTTAAAAGCCAGGCAGACTGTTTGAAAAAGTAAAGGCATCAGAAACTTTATCACTCCTACTTTAAACTTCGATGCGGCAGACTATGCAGAATTCATTGATTGGAATGTAGCAAAATTATAATCCCCACCTCTTATACGGAGAATATCCAATGAAGAAATGCAATCCTTCGTTCAATCAGGTGATATTCCAGACTTTGATACTAAAAGATTTCCATGCCACATATAAGTTGTCAAGTGGTGCGTCAGATTGGTAATGGAAGTATCGCTTAAGATATGTGGGCCCCTATCAAGAGATGGATTCATAAGGGCTACACGGAAATCAAGGTGCACTTCATAAGTGCATATCAATTTTATTATGCTTGAAATGACCAACATCATTAAAATAAACTTGAAGCAATTTTTTCCCATTGAGCGTAATGTATCGAAATACTTTTGACTGCCCCTGTAGATGAACTACACACTTTATTTTCAATAGCAATCGTGATACTGTTAACCTCAATAAAATACAAAATATTCAGGGAGATTCGAGTACATTTACAAGTGTTACAGCTGGGACAGACTGGAGACAATCAATATTCAAAAACACTTTTAAACTATGTTGGAAAGTGTTAAAAACTATTATAATATTTTAAATTATTACTGAAACATTATAAAAGAAGTATAAATAAACACATTTTATTGTTAAAATGTTATTCTGCTTCTAAAAATTATACCTTAAGTTATTTACAATAACAAAACATTTAAGTGGCTGACAGCTGGTCCAGTGATGGTCGAACACTAGAATTGAGTGGCCGACTACTAGCAACTTTGCTACTTTTAAGTTTAACTTTTTATAAATAAAAAACTATAATCAGTTTTTTTTAAACAATTGCTGAAATAGTAAAATACAAGTATGCATTAACATGTGTCACTGTTAAAAATGTTGTATTACAGTTTTAAATTCCGCTTTGGGCTATATACTAAAAGAAAGCGCTTAAGTGGCCGACTATTGGTGCTTTTACTCTATATATTGCATCATTTTGCTAAAGATATTCGAAATCAGATATCTATACATGTGATTTTACTTAGATTTTATACAATAAAAATGAAGACAAATTACGTAGCTGACATTCTCTATCACATAAGTTAACATATTTTCCTTTTGTCTTACCTTATATTTCTTAAAACCGATGCTTCTTAATTTAACAGAGAATGAAAATGATTTGTAACATAAAGATTAAGAATACGAATATTTATGTTCTTCAAATTTCTAAAAAAGTCCTTGCAATGCTTTCGATATTGATTAAATTTTTTTTAATTACATAATTAATGCCCATAAAGCAGTTTATTATGTCTATGTACACTGTAATTTATCGAACATATATATCCAAATGAAATACACTGAAAAATAAATTTAACCTTATTTAACTGAAGCATTTAATTTTGAAGTTCAAATAATTTTATCTTTAATGTCATCCCAATTAGTTATTACGCGTGGAACTAAATTACCAATTAGTGATTTTAAACTTAATCATATAATTAAATTAAAAGTTCATGTTAAACTCAAAACTATAATTTCTATCATTGAGCTTCTAATATTTTCTACATTCTACATTATAATATTTTCTACGTGTTGCATTTTTTGTTCATCTCTCAACTTATAATTAATCATTTATTTAGAAAATTATGTAAATAAAATGTAGAAAATTGGATGATTTCATTGACATAAAAATACATGCGGTAATACGTTTCTGAAAATTGAAGTCTAAATTTGATTCAGAAGTTATTATACAGGTTGTTCCCAAAAGATCTATACAACTTCAAAATTTTATTTTACAAAATGATTAGGCGTGCAGCAAAACTATTTACATCAATTGACTAACTCAAAAAGTTTTTGTCTACAGAATGTTTCTGTACATGATGCTGCACAACTTATAAACAATTACACTGATAAACAAGATATGTTTTCTTGGAAAATTTTAACAGATTTATGTAACCGATTTTCTAACAAATTTAAAGTACTACTTTCGTTTTTATAATCTAATGAACTTGAAAGTGAACAAATATCTGCTACTTATAATACATCTAGGCGCCAATAAGATGCGTTTCGTCAGCCGTTGTTCTTCCATGAATATTTTTCTTTGTCCTTTGTAAAAAATGATCATTGTATCATTTAATGAGCTGACGAACAGGTGTTATTAAAATGCCCCGCAAGTGTGTTAATTCCAGTGATAGTTTTTGCTACATTTGTGGCAAATTTATGAGCACTACTCGCTGAAGAAACATTACTTCTTTAATTAAAATTGCAAATAAACATTATTTTGGATGCGAAATTGGCGATAAGGATAAGCCATGGGCACCACATTTTTGTTTATTGTGCTGTTCTACCCGACTTCTAGAGTGGATTAGGGGAAAGGGGGCTTCAATGCCTTTCTCTATACTAATGATCTGGAGAGAACCTAGGGAACATTTAGAAAATTGCTATTTTTGTGCAAAAGCTTAGGATCTAAGCTATGATCCTGGGTGTCGTAGCTAGAAGCTGTGGCTCCCTTTGGAATATTTCAGATGGGCTCAGCTCCCCCAGAGAAATTCTCGCACCACAGCTGTTTACGAAACATTGTTGAAATAAAAAATAAAGTCTACTTTTTCTAAAAAATTCATACAATAAACAATAAAGAGAAGAGTGAGAGGGGTGTGCGGATTACACTCTTATGTGCCTTGACTCTTTTTCTCGTTGTATGCAACCCTATCGATTCTCAGTAAAAAAAAGGTCGTCTTATAGGTTTACTACAAATTACTTGCACTGGTAAGGGTGTATCCCTCCATCGCCCCCCCCCCCTCATTCTCGCTTTAGTGTCACTTGACGTTTATTGTCGCGGTGTTGCGATCTTATATTTTAGCGAATGGCAATATTCCAGACATCAGTTCTTAATCTTATTTTGTTTTGCATGCAGTTTGCGCGTCGTGGTCGTGTGATCATAAAAGGCGGTGAGCGTGAGTTATTTGGATGTTGGAATATGGATAATATGGAAAGTGATGCTGATGATCCAGACATTACTGTAATGAAGAAGACTAATGTCAGCAAAATATTCATCTAGAATTTCTGAAACTGCTTATTATGAATTACCAGACCGACGAGAGCAGCCTTAGTGAAAGCGTTAGTGAAAAAAAATGCATCTTATTTAAAAATTGTTTCAAAAGATACATTTCATTTTTAAACAACTTCTTATAGAGAAATATATGTTAATCCCAAGCAATCAATTTTATGAAAATTTACATTCCATCTTATCACATCAGCAGTTTGCAGCAAATAAAAATATAATTCGTAATAAAAAATAATCCATTATTTTATTTTCTTCAAGAAGCATACATGCTAGAAGATTTTTAAAAATCGTAAACCTCAAGATTAATGCTCGTTGGATAAAAGGGTAGAAAATATTTACCCCAATAGCGACGGCCTTAATAGCGACGTACCTTAGTAGCGCCGTACCTTAATAGCGACGGATTTTTTCGAAATTAAAGTAGGACCTGCTTGGCATAACCATGAATTTTTTAAAAAAAATTCTTCATTTCTAAGCATAACTTCATATATTTATATGAATATTATACACGGACAAACAGACATTTTCTATAAACATTTTTTTTAGGGATATCTTACCCCTAAGACGTGTAATTCCCTCAAAAACCGGAAGTCGAAAAAATTTTCGATTACAATACTTTCTCCTATTGAAGATAGAAGAAAGTAAAAAAGAAATATTTGATCAAATGCATTTTTCATTTCCTGCAGCAATCTAAACAATATTAACGGTTGATGCTCACGTGTGATTATTTCACTCTTAATGATTTCCGTCTGTTTATAATAACAGGCTGCATTCATATAGTCCGCTCAAAAGTTTATGCACAAGTATAAAACGTTTATTTTTAATGAATAATTAATAAGTTAAAATAAATAGCATTTTTTTATTTGTGTATTTCGCAACTTCATTTAAATAAATTATATCAAAAGTAGAAAAATTTAAATTACATATTTGTAAAAAAATATAATTTTAAATTTGTTCAAACAAAACTGTCACAAAAAATTGTGCACAATGGCAAAATCAACTACATTTATCATTTTTAGAAAACTGTTACATACAAATTATTGTTTCGTGATTCCGAATTAGTTAAAATATACGCGCGTCCATCGAAATTGTTAGCTTTTGTACGGTTTCTGGTGGAAAAGAGTACCATGCTTTATTTATTGCCTCTTTGAATTCTTCAAAAGAGTCATACTGTTTCCCATTTTAATAAGCCTGGCTGATTAAAATGCCATAGAACTTCTCAATTGGGTTTATGCAAGAACTTAAAACTGGCGAGCCAAGAATTAAAAAAAAAAAAAATCTGTGATAGTCATGGTTATGTAGTACGTGATGAGTACATTGTTCAAAGATACATTCAGGGGTGGGGCTTGTGAGTGCTTAAGCCATTTGGTAGGCCTCCCCACCTATCTGACCCTGACCCCTCCAAAATGTCACCGAATAGAAGGAAATTTTGGCTCAGCGCCTCTTGATATTTTTGGGAATTTTGTCTTCCTTTTAGAAAATCCAGAGAGGTCAGGCTGTTGAAGACAAATACCCCCCAAACCTTAACAGGCTTTCCGCCTTGCTGCCTGTTGAAAAATCTCCTTTGTTCCTTTCGGAGATCATGCCAATACATGTTCCACCCATCAGGACCAACTAAAATCTGTTTTTTTTTCTCATCGCTGAATAAAATTGTTGTCCCCCGCAGGGCAAGTGTTTTTTAACCCAGTTCACTCTCGCTTGTTAATGGTGCAGTTTGAGACATGATATGGAAGACATTTTCTTTAGTATGATGTAATCAAATTCTTTAATACGTATATATACAGTATCTTTATACACCTATACAACGAGATGAATTTTTATTTGCTGTATGGGCATATTTTACATAACACGAATCTCCGTATTCTCCTATCCGTCTCAACAAAAGTGATACCTGGTCGTCCTCAAGTTGGTTTCAGATTGAAATTATCATTTCTAAAGAGTACTTGATATAGATATATTGCTTTGATCAATTTAAAAATTTTGCAATTTAAGAAACAGCTTTATTTTGTGATCGTAATTTAAAAACTTTTAAAATATCACCTTTTGTGAATTATTTACACTTCGGCATTTTTAAAACGTGTGGAAAGGATTTTTTCAATTTTATATTTTTATAAAATTGGAAAAAGGACGCCCTACAACCTCTTTACATCCAACCAATCCCGTGTTTCTAAAACAAATTAGCACAAAATGCTTAAATATTTGAGACAGTGTTTCTTCAAGAGAAAAAGTAACTTAAATAAAAATTAAATGTAATTTTTATTTAAACAAACAAAAACGGCTTATTTTATTTGATTTTGCTTAGATATCGATTAATTATTGTAAATTAGCTTCATGTATTATCTTCTTTAATTATTTTTAACCATATCTGAAGAGTGCATAAACTTTTGAGACTATTGTTGTCTATGTTTGGAAAACACAATAAAGAAAAATAAATAAAATTTTCAGTATAAAAAAAAATTACGCCCTAGCCAGAAACATGTTATAAAAATTGAGCCCGAGCCCGTATCGGCCGAGGATCACATTTTATATAAATTTTATATTTCATTCAGTAAATTTTAATTAACAATCAAAATTAATGTAATATACTATATGGCCAAAGGTGACCGGCCACTTGCAATTTTAGGCGTTTTGTTAAATATCTAAAAAACTACATGAGGAATTAGCCTGAAGCTGCAAGTGTGTAAATAGTATAGTATAGGTCACATATTTTCACGAAGATGTTTTCCCGAAACCCCATAGGGAACCGTCAACAAATTCAAAAATAACGGATATATTTTGCAATACCCTGTCAAAACTAATGTAGCAAAAGCGTTAAAACTCGAGATTATAAATGAGTGGCTTATTGTAATGCACTGTGTTCATTTTTATGAGGATAGCATGTATATTCGTAGAGAAATTAAGGTTTTTATAAAAACAGTCCCAAGTATCGCCCAAGTTTTTTGCTTATAATTTGCAGAGTTCATAATATAAAATAAAGTTCTATTCAGAAAATATGACAAACAACATTGTACACAATACTCTGCAATTAGAATTAAAAAATAATAAAAATTCGACGAAAAATGATCAGGTTTGCTAAAAAATGTTTCACTGCGAATGCGCAATAAAAATGTAATCTCCATAATGTATTAGCTAAGTATATAGAGCATCTTTTGTGAAAATCTCAAAATCATAGCTTGAAAATTCTGAAAATTATCGTCGATAGAATAAGCTCGAAATCCGTTGTTCCCATAAGGAAGGAAAAAGATAATGGGTTGTATCCAAATATAGCAGTACGTGAAATATTGCGTACGCTATCTTGTTACTAATCAACAGATATTTGGTACAACCTCTCATATTTTCCCTTCTTTTTGGGAACAACGGATTTTGAGCTTTTTCTATCGACTATAATTTTCAGAATTTTCATACTATGATTTTGAGACTTTCACAAAACTTGCTCTATATACATAGCTAATACATTATATGCGTTATTTTTTATTTCATTCGCGCATGCGCAGAGAAATATTTTTTAGAAACCCTGCTCATTTTTCATTATTTTTTATTATTTTTAATTCTAATTAGAGTATTGTGTACAATGTTGTTTGTGATATTTTCTAAAAATAACTTTTTTTTATATTAAGAACTCTGCAAATTATAAGAAAAAACTTTGCGAAATTTGGACCTGTTTTTATAAAAACCTTAATTTCTCTAAATGTATACATGCTATCCTCATGAAAATGAACACAGTATGTTACAATATGCCACTTATTAATAATCTCGAGTTTGAACGCTTTTGCAACATAAGTTTCTACTGGGTTATCCAAGAGATATTCGTCCTTTTCAATTTTTTAACGGTCCCCTATGGGGTTTCGGGAAAAATTCTTCGCGGAAATCTGTGACCTATACTATACTGTTTACATAACTGCAGTTTCATGCTAATTCCTCATGTATTTTTCTAGATATTTAGCAAAACGTCTAAAATCGCAAGTGACCGGTCACCGTTGGCCATATAGTGTATATTAGTATTATAAAATTAAAAATATCCTTTCTATTTTAGGATAAAAAGTATCAGAGAAAACGGATTCCTAGACTCCGACTATTTTACATTGGATTTCCTAAGATAAGCGTTGCGCTATCGGCAATATGATACTGATGCAAGACAAAGTAAAAAGCCGCGTATAGCTTCCACAAAACTTGATGATATACAAAACTTGTCTGATTGCAGCCCTCCAAGCACTAGCGATATAGTTCCTTCATCATCGAATTTTAATACGATTCCACAAGAAGATACTAGTAGTACGAGTACTAATACTGAAGATATTGAAGAGGATTTTGTTTAATTTCCGCAGCTAATGAAGATACTGAAGAGGATTTCCGTTTAAATTTCGCACCAAATGATAAACTTATTAAACAATTTATACCCTCAAAGAATTTTGAATTTCTTCAGGATACTGATGCTTATTCAGCTGGCCGCAGTTGTCAACATGGATGATTTGAAAAATTTACATGGCTAGACTATAACACTGCAAAGTAGGGTGTATCGAGTTTAATTTTTTTTTTTGTTTCCAAATTCCAAGTTGATAAAAAGTTGCTACTAGACACCACAACTTACCACAAAAAGTTTAGGTTTTTTAAAACAATGTTTAGGTCTCCCGCACAAGGCCTAAATTTTAGAAATTTTACTTAAAAAGTAAATTTTTACAAAAATTTAAAAAAAAAAAACTAAAACACTTTTTTTCTAAATTGCAAGTTAAAATTCCACTAACAATAAGCACAAAAAACGATAGAAAATGTATTTCAAAAACTTAGCACAACATCTAGGTCTCCCGCACAAGTCCTAAAAGTCGTAAATTTCAGCCAATTTTTGAACATTTTTCAGTGTTTTGATATTTGTGTTGTTGCTGGTTAAAAAATTAAATGTAACTAAAGCCTCGTTAACTAAAGCCTCGCAAAAGCCTCACTTTTGCGAGACTTAAGGGGTCTTGTACCTTTTAAAAGCGTCGAAAATTAAAGAAAAACTTCAAAGTTTGAATTAGTCTAACTTCAAAACATTTTTATGTATAAACATGAAATTTTGGATATTGATTAAACAGATTGTGCTTTGTAATTTGCCAACAGAAATTTATTAACCCTTTACAGAATGTGTGTACTGTTGAAATCGAAAATAGTTCTTTTTTTTACCCCATAAGTCATTGCGCGCATGATATCTTGAGAAAGTATGTATGGATTGTCATGAAATTTGGTAAATATACTAAACAAATATGTGTGTTTAAAATAATCTACTTTTAAGTATTTACAATGGTAAAATTTTTAGTTATGACTATTTTTATTCATTAAAAATACAAAATTTTTATTTTTTTTTACGAAAATATTTTTTTATATAGTTATTTAAATAATTTTAGCCTAAGAGTAGATCATTTTAAACACACATATATGTTTAGTATCTTTACCAAATTTCATGCCAATCCAAACATACTTTCTCAAGATATCATGCGCGCAATGAGTTATGGGGAAAAAAAGAGCTATTTTGATTTCAACAATACACAAATTTTACAAAGGGTTAATAATTTTCTAATGGTAGTATATTACAAAGCATAATCTGTTTAATCAATATCCAAAATTTCATGTTTATACATAAAAAGACTTTGAAGATAGACTAATTCAAACTTTGAAGTTTTTCGTTAATGTTCGACGTGTTTAAAAGGTACAAGACCCCTTAAATGTCGTTACTGCGGAAAACTAAGAAGCAGTAATCGACAAATCAAAAGCAGCACGTGAAAGACTTAAGTCTCGTAAAAAGTAAGTTCAACTCGAACCTCCGATCTGTTGGCCATTTACTTTGATGGTCGTAAAGATGAAACCATAACAAAAGAAATTGTAGCTGGTAAAAGTGTCCTAAAATCTTTAATGGAAGAACACATATCTATTGTTGAAGAACCTGGATACAAGTATTTCGGTCATGTAACTCCCATAAATGGAACTGGAAATGAAATAGTTACATCACTTGTAAAGTATTGTGAAGAAAAAACTGTCGATTTTAAAAAACTAAAACCTATTGGTTGTGATGGTTTGAAAATAAAATACAACAGCAATTACAGGTAGTTGTGTGTCTACTACATTTGAATGAATTACCATTTAGAAAAATTATGGTTGCTTTTGATGGGCCAACTTCTAGACCAAACACATTTAGCGGGCCTATTGGTAAACAACTTCTAAGCTGCCAAAATTTGGATGTTGTCAATTTTGTTGCAATTGAAAGCGATATACCAGAAGTTGATCTTAAAGAGTTGAGCACAGACCAAAAGTATATGTACGAAATATCCAAAGCCGTATCAACAGGTACATGTACAGAAGAGTTGGCCAGACGAAACCCCAGAAACATCTCGCACGCCAGGTGGCTTACCCTGGCAAATCGAATCCTTCGTTTGTATGTAGCCATGGATGATCCGACCCCTGAGCTGAGAAAGCTTGCAGAGTTCATAATGAAAGTCTACATACCATCATGGTTCTCAATTAAGTGCAATCCCAAAATCCTGCAGGGTTTCATTAATTTTTTTTAAATGATTCATTTCAGAAATTACTTGGAAGACGAGCTAAAACATGTCGTCCATGAAACGTTACAGAGAAACGCATTCATGGCTCACCCAGAGCATGTTTTAATAGCTATGTTGTTTGATGAACAAAAACATATTAAAGTCTTCGCTTATAAAAGAATCCAGAAAGCTCGTGAAACAGAAAAGAAAGGGGTAAGGATATTTAAACCCCCTCAGATCAATTTTAATGCTAAAGACTATATAGATATGATTGACTGGCAAACCACTTCAGTAACCGAACCCACTCTTGTTACCGATATGAGCCTAGGAGAGTTACAGTTAATTGCGGAAACGGGAAAAAGTGGAAGGGTTGAATTTACAATTCCTTCTCACAATCAAGCTATGGAACGAATTGTGAAAGAAGTCACAAAAGCTTCAAAGCGAGTGTGTGGGATGATCGAAAGACATGGTTTCATTCGTGCCAGACTGGAAGACCGTAAAAAGCTACCTACGTTCGAGACCAAGAGCCAGTACAAAACCTCAGCGAAGGATTAAAATGTAAGTAAGTGTTTTTTGTACTACTTTGATTTTTAATGTTTTTAAATAACATCTTTATCTTACTGTCTTCCATATAATATTTGAAATTCATTGGGGACCATTTCTATAATTTTGTAAAAATCTGTAGGGATACGTAAATACTGTATATAACTTTCGTTTCAGGTTTTGAAGACAAGATGAAAGGACGAATATTTAAAACAAGTCAGTTAATTTGAAATAGAACAAGAAAACTGCGCTCATGTTCTATAAAAATACATCAGCAACATTTTGTACTTATATACTACATTTTATTCCACGTTATAATATTTTATACATTTGTAATAAGCAATAGTAATCACAAATAACGATAGAGCTTATTTCAACACCTTTATCAAACAATTTACATCGTTAAACTATCTTTTTTAAGGTAAGGTTGTTTATGTAGTATGTATATATATATATATATATATATATTGTGTCATTTTATGCCACCTGTAACAAAACTACACTTAAGTCTGGTGTTCATTTTCAAAATGGTTCATTTACACTAAAAATTACTAAAGGTTCGTCAAAATTAACAAACTTTAGGCCTTGTGCGGGAGACATAAACATTTTTTTTTTTTTAAATCCAAAATTTTTTGTGGTAAGTTGTGATGTCTAGTAGCAACTTTTTATCAACTTGGAATTTCGAAACAAAAAAAAGTTAAAAATCGATACACCCTACTGCAAAGGATGCTTTATCGTGTTACACCTGTATTTCAGATAATTTTAGGAAACTGTCGATTTCTCTAATTGACAAAGACAAAGTGTTTGTGGATTCTGGATTTAGAAACTGGAAGAGGGCTCTAAAAAGCTACAAAAGCTCGAAAAAATTTTGCGTCAGAAAAATATTGAAGCATAAGTTTTATCATTAGAGAAATGTACGCCAATATCCAACCTATTGAACACAAAACTGAAGTCGGACAAAATTAAGGCAAGAAAAGGACTTCGATTTATTATGACGCCTATTCTCTATATAGCAAGAACAGGGCAGCCTCTTCGGAGCCACGCCAACAATAATGATGGAAATTTGTACGTCTATCTGCAAGAACTGGGAACAATTTGTTTGGAAATTAAATCGTGGTTGTCCAAATGTCCAAGTTCGATAAATGGACCAGCCTGGATATTGAGAATGAAATTTTGGAAATGTTGGCACACTCAATGCAGCGTGCACTGCTAGAAAAAATGTAGGATGTTTTTTTGGCATCAATGCTGACGGAACAGAGATGCCGCCGGTAGAGAGCACTTCTCCATATGTGTACGGTACTTGGCAAAACAATTCGGGAGGACATATTTTTGGACTATTCAACGCTCCTGATACTATAGGGGAAACACTGACTAAAGTTATAAAGGATATACTTCAACGTTGCAACATCGATCTCAATAAATTTCGAGGACCGGTAATATGAGTGGCGTCATTTCAAAGCGCCCAAACAAGGTTTAAACAGTTGCAACCGAAGACATTTTTGTACATTGATCGCATCATTCCGGACCTTGCTCTGCAAGAGGTGACGCGTTCCAATAGATTAATTGCAGATTCCTTTAGTTTGATCACGACGATATCGAATTAAGTGAGAGAATCGTCCAAACGGAGAGATGTCTACATGAACAGCGTTCTTTTGCCAACTAATAATGAAGAAGGAAGCAACATAAACTTAAAACCAAAGCAGTTCCGTCTTCTCTGCCCGACCAGATGGGAAGTTCGATTTCCTTCATTATCGAGATTCGTGGTAAAATATCCAAGAGTTTGACAGACACTTGATGCATCATTGAAAGATCCAACAGCACTACGACTGGAGAAAGCGACTGAAGTTAAAGGTTTCATAAGAAGAATGAAAAAGTGCATTTGCTGGCCTGAACATGGCCAAGAAACTTTTTGGTCCTTACGAAATCATAGTGAAAGTTCTGCAAACAACTGAATTTTCTGACGCAAGCTTCAAGAACGCCGTCTCACCGTTAGAAGAAAACATACAACGTATAAGAGTGGATAGCTATTTCGAAACTATCTTCAAGAAATGGGATAGAAAAGCGTTCACATTAAATTTGTAAATATATATCACGAGCGTGTCCAGACAAAAGATAGTTCCAACAAGATATGAACAGACAAGCCATCCCTCCGCTCCAGCACAATTTAGACAAGAAGAAACAGCTAGTAAATTTCAGAGAAGCTCTGGACCTTATCCAATGAATTAAAAAAATGATTTGATCAAAACACTTTTTAAATCCCTTTTCACAGACACAGCTTCAACCACTTCAGATGATCTGAAACAAAAGCTTGGAATACCTGCTGATGATTTTGACTTAACAAATCATTCTGCTCAGTTGATGCTTCTACAAACACTAATCCCGGACGGAACAGACAGAAATGCGTTGTTGATTGCAATTAAAATTATGTCATCAGTGGAATTAATGCAGAAATTTTTTTTGATGTTTACCTTTTGGCAGAATTTATTTCAGCGATAAGACATCAGTAGCGACAGCTAAGAGATCTTTCAGCGCTCTTCGCCGTCTTCAAACACATCTCCGAACAACAATAGGTCCACAGTGACTCAACCATTTGATGCTACTGCATATTTATAAAGAGGAGGCCTTTAAAATTGATTTGGAAGATATTTGTAAAGGATTTGTAAGCAAAACAATAGAAAGAACTTTAACTTTTAGTAAATGGGAGTGGGAGAAGCCTTAAATTTGAATATTGTATTCAGAATCGTCCATAAATTAAGTTTTTGTGAATCAAATATATTTAATAAAAATTGCTTTAACTAGATTAAAGAGTTGGTGATCTTTTGATATGCTTCTACTTTATACACCAACTTGTGAAATGTGCAACACTATGAAGAATCCTCCGAAATGAATGAAATTATGAATGGAATTATCCCCGCCACTAACTTTCCAATATATGCCCCGGCTCCCCCTATTTGTACAAAGCTCCATCGGTACTGTTTTTGTATGATTATAACAACAAAAGTATCTATATTTAAGAAGCAGAAGCATATTCAGTATCCCAAAAAGGATTCTGTTATGAGGCCAGTACCTCACACTGACGTGTTTCCTGTGCCACAGCAGCCTTTAAACTACAGTCTTTCAGTTGATGAAGAATGCATGCCATCTTGTAGTCATGAAAGTGAAACAGAAATTAATTACATTCCACCACAGAAATATTTGAAGCCTCATATGATAACGGAAGAAGAATTGAATGAACTTGTGCGTGATTTGGGTTAAGCAACAATAAAGCCGAATTTCTAGAATAAAGACTTCAGGAGTGGAATGTGTTGGCTAGTGATATACGTATTTCTATATACCACGACAGACATAAAGACTTCATAAGTTTTTCTGAAAAAGATGGTAAAATATTCTTTTCCAACGACATTTCAAGCCTTATGGCATCTTTTGATATACACTATACGGCCATTAATGACCGTCAACTTTCAATTTTAGACATTTTGTCGAATATTTAGAAATTCTAGAATTTCAGGATTAAAAAGAACAGGCATGATCTTATATGTAGCGATGTCGATTTGATAAGGGGGGCAATTAGGGGGCCAAGAAAAAATCAAAGAACAAAAAATACTTGGGATTACCCTATAAAATAAAATGCACGAAATGATCTATCGCTACGGATTATACATAAGCAGACATTATGCAATATGTGTATTCTTTTGTGTAAGAATAGCAAGTATATTAATAGAGATATAGCGATTTATTTAAAAAAATTAAAAAATTCTTGCATGTTTTTTGCTTATAACATACAGCGTTTCCAACCAAATTTAACGCGGGTTTCAGAAATATTGACAAAATATAGTAGAAACACTATAGTGTAATTGGAATATAAGTATATTAAATATTTTAGGAAATATGAGCAGTTGGATGAAATAATTCTTATCTGCGCATGCGCGAACGAGATATCGGCGTTAGAGTGAGCAAATTTTTAGTTGATTTCTAAAAGCAGCTGAATGATAAGGGATTTTCCACAAATTGTCATTTTTAATTTTAATTTTTTTTTTTAATTTTAATTTTTTATTGATGCTTTAGTTCTTCTTGGATAACCACCAGAACGAGCCTATACCCTTAACAAAGAAGTATCGAAATCGAAGCATTTTTTGCAAATCTACTCGTTGATTCACTAAATACTAACTTTTATCTGAAAGTCAGCTAATAACAAGTTGGAACTTGCTCGTCAAACGTGGCAAATGAGGTGCGTTCGTACTATAACTTGCTTTATAATTATTTTTGCACACCATATTGTACTGGATGTATATTTTTTTGCACTTCATAAGTGCATAGTCTGTAACATCATTCAAATGAACTTGCAATAATTTTTCCCCGTTCCCCGTAATGTAACGCAAAACTTTTGACTGTCCCTGTAATTAAACTACCATCCGATTTTCATAAAATTTGAAATGGCTGGACAAAATTTTGAAACAATTATATATTTAAAATTTCAGGCCATTCGGAAGGTTGTAAAATCATTAAAATGCACTTGCAATACTTTTTCCCATTGGGCGTAATGTAAAGAAAAACTTTTGACTGTCCCTGTAATTAAACTATACATCCGATTTTCATAAAACTTTAAATGGCTCGACAACATTATGCAACAATCATATATTTAAAATTTCAGACCATTCGGTTGGGTAGTTTTTTCTCTGTTATATGCGGACAGACAGACAGACGGACAGACAGACAGATGGACAGACGGACTGAACGACGACTATAGGTGCTACGTATTTATATAATTACGAACTCACCTAACAAATCACAATTTGTATAAAATCCTTTATCATTCAGCTGCTTTTAGAGATCAACTAAAAATTTGCTCACTCTAGCGCTGATATCTTTCTGAATTTTTACGATATTTGTCTAAATTTTCTTTAATAAGTTGCTCCATAGTGTTGACTATTGAATTCTGTAAAATAATACTTGTTATCTATCGCGCATGCGCAGATAAAAATTATTTCATACAACTGCTCATATTTTCTAAAATATTGAATATATTTATATTCCAATTACACTATATTGTTTCTACTATATTTTGTCAATTTTTCTGAAACCGGCGTTAAATTGGGTTGAAAACCCTGCATAAGCAAAAAACATGCAAGAATTTTTTAATTTTTTAAAATAAATCGCTATATCTTTATTTATATACGTGCTATTCTTACACAAAAGAATACACATATTGCACAATGTCTGTTTATTTATATTCGGTAGCGTAGATCATTTCGTGCATTTTATTTTACAGGGTGATCCCAAGTATTAATTTTTTTCTTTGATTTTTTGTTGGGCCCCCTAATTGCCCCCCTTATCAAATCGACATTGTTAAATATGAGGTCATACCTGTTCTTTTAAATCCTGAAATTTCAGAAGAATCTGTCAAGTATATTTCTAAATATTCGACAAAATGTCTAAAATTGAAAGTTGACGGTCATTAATGGCCATGTAGTGTATGTCATAAACCAGAGGAATGGCAACTTTTTATTGATGCGTCTAAGATGAGTCTAAAAGTAGTACTCCTTCATATTGGAAACACATATATATCCATTTCTGTAGGATATGCTTCAGGGGAAAAAGAAACATATGATACCCTGAAGAAACTATTACTTGTGTTGAAATACAGTGATTTTAAGTGGAAAATTTGGACTGACTTGGAAGTCATTTCTATTCAGCTGGGAATGCAGCAAGGTTAGACGAACTATTCATGCTTTATCTGGGACAGTCGTGCAAAAGATCAGCATTATTGTGTACAAAAATATTGTGTACATAAATGTAATTAACCAACATCTTGTAGCATCAGTGGGCATATTACTCCCACCACTCCATATCAAGTTGGGATTCATAAAAATTTTCTTGAAGATCTTAATCTGGACTGTAAAGCATTTGTTTTTAACCGAAATGTGTTCCCAACAATATCGGATGCCAAAATAAAGGATAATAGTATTTGTAAGTCCAGATATTCGGAAAATTATGAAAAATGACCAGTTTGAAAGTATTCTTACGACGATAAAAAAAAAGACGCATGGCTTTCATTCAAGGACAAATTTCTTAAGGAATAACAAAGCTACAAATTAAAAGTATATATTTTAAAATTTCTCTATTCTAAAAAAAAGTAACTACCACTGTCAACGCCGCCGGTTTTGAATTTTTGTGACCGGAGGTCTTTCTTCGTTAATATTAAGAAAAATAATGCATACAAAAATATGAAAATCGGTAGTATTATACAAAAATATTTGATAAACACGCTGATGTAGACAGTTTTCAAATCGCAGAAATATTTTAAGAGATATTTAATGCTAAAGTTGGACAAAATAGTTCCACTAAAAAAGTTTTATAGGAGCAAAAACTATTTATAGGAATTTAATCATTTTAGACCATTTTATACGTTTGAAGTTCCTGGTGTGCTGACTGTATTTCTTTTTTGAATTTGACTCATTTTTTGAGGTTTAATTTCTACTTTAAATTCAAATTTTCAGCATTTCGAGAGATATTTTTTACTTATTTTAGAAAATTGTAGCAATTTAACCTGTTGCCAAATGTATAAACAGCGCAAATAATAATGTTTGCTTCAAAAAAAAAAAAAATATATATATATATATATACGTGTAAATAAATTTAAAATTTATTTTAAACTAACGTGACTATTATAAACAGAAAAAAAAAACATTTGGAATTAGAATTAAATAATTATGTACAAAAAGCAGGAAGTTATTAAAAATTACGTCATAAAAACTATATTTACGCGTGAATTTTAAGAGAGTAAGGAAATTGTAAAATAATAAATTTCTTAACATGCGTTAGAAGTCTTAAATAGGAGAAATTACGTCATATGTTCGTCACCTTACAGTTATTATATAAAATGAACACAAAATAATATTGCAAAACAGTTTAAATTTAGGAATTGCGCTAGACATTTATTTGATATTTTAAGAGGATACTTTTCAACTATTTTTGTTGGGCAAGCGCAAATAATATTTAATTTCTAACAAAAGTATTTTCACGTGAATATTAAAAAGAGAAAGGATTGTTCGGTCAAAATTACGTCAGATTAAAAACGATTAATCTAAAATGTCTTATTTAAAAGAACTTTCTTTTCGCTTTGTTATAAAATACCGAGAGACAAAGACTCTGTTTACTTAATTCCTTTTATATTAGCTTATTTTGAAATGTTTAACTGATTTTACCTAATCAAAGACGAAAACAGCGATTGTACCTTTGGTACTACTTAATTATCCCGTCCACCAAAAATCTGTTATTCACCAAACTATAAGATTAAATGCCAATAATGGTTGATCATAAATGTCACATTAACTTGACTTTAAGCGCATTACACGTGTCTACGTCATCGTGTTATTTTTATTTCAACGTTTTATTTGTATTTTTATTAATGTTGCAGTAATTTATTTGTTCTTTCGTTATTTAAAATAAAAATTATGTCAATTTGTATAATTTGGCGAGTGTTTTGCGATTTATATAATTTGGCGAAATTGGTAGACGGGATAATCAAGTAGTACCGCAGCGGATTTGGCCTTAAAATTCCCCAATCAAAGAGAAATGAATAGAAATCCGTTTATAGGAAGATCGCCACTGTTTCTTAAATTATAATTCAATCTTCCGAAATCCTTTTAAAGCCGATCACATTAGCGTACTTTTAGAGTCTGCGGTGTCTGAACTGGGGTTGACGAGCGTAGCTCGTGGGGGGCAGAGCCCCTTAGTATGGTAAGCAATTGTAAAAAGCTAAATTGTCACATGTCATTACAACTTCATATTTTGCAATCTCACATTGACTTTTTCTCAGATAATATGGGAGAAATTAGCAACGAGCATGGAGACCAATTTCACCAACAAATTTCTGCTATGGAGTCTCGTTATCGATCCCAATGGAGTGCAGAAATGCTTGCCGCTTGGAAGATAAGTGAAGATACTGAACATATATATAAACGCAAAAATAGATACTAATGTACTCAAATTAATACTCTTAAATTGTGTTCAACTGTGGAAAATGTGTGTAAAATATATGGAAAATGTGTATAAAAAGTGCAAAAGTATATAGCTGGTAAATTTAACATTTATGTATTATTATTATTTATTATTGTACGACCTCCTAAATTGAGATATATCGTAGTAACCTATAAATACAAATCCTTCGTTTAGAAAATTAAGAATCAAGTAAAAATTTCTAAACTGAGTCGATATGCATTATAATTAAGACGTTATGGGGTTTTTCCTTTTTTCTCAAAACCATTCCCTATTTCCACCCCCTTTGTCTGACTTTGCCCATTAACAAACTTGAGCGAAATTTTATGCCCCTTGATCTTAAATATCTGTTTGGAAAAGATTTGTGCAGAATTATGGAAGTTATCGTGTGTATAAAAAAGGTAGATTGATAAATAAAGTTTTTTACTGTGGGTGGTTTTGGTTTCTATGGATCATGATCGGTGTAGATCTCCAAAAAAAATTTCTGAAATTCCAACCTATGTAAGGTCCCAATAGGTAGTATTTCACACAAAATCTACCTAAAATGAGGAGAAAAAACTTAAATGATGCTTAAGGGTCATTCGGTATGCCAAATAGGCACATCATCAGCAAGATAATCATGAGTAGTAATAAATCAGAGATTGGTAGGGATATTAGTATCTAAACAGAGATGTTACTAATATTAATATCATAGTAGAATACAATTCATTTTTATAAATATTACACGTTCATTTATAATCATTTAGAAAATTTTAGGATATCTGTCTTTACATGCATGTAAAATTCAGTACATTTTGAAATAATAATAGTATGCTGAATAATCAGTGAACATTTTTATATATACTCAGAATAGGAAAATTAAACGCACACGCAGATTTTTTTTTCTTTTTTTTTTTTTTTTAATCTGTATATATTTGTAACTGAACATTTAAATATTTTCTTCGTGCTGTTTTTTAAAACCTTATGTTAAATGGTAATTATTTTTTTTAAAATTTACATCTAACATTACAAGTAATTCATAAAATATTTTTAAAAGACAAATTAATTCTAAAGTTTGAATTACTGAAAATGTAATAAGAAAATTGTTGTTGTCAAAATCAAAAGGAAACAAAAATGATCGAAGTTCTTTTCAACTTACATTGAAAGGAATTTCTGCCACTGGTCTATAAGATAAATTGTGGATCTAGAAAAAATAGTTCCATGTCATCCTTATAAAATCTAGTTCCCTTTGCAAGAGAGTTCAAGTTATCCCTATTTATATTCAAGGGCATTTTTCTATATTATTGTGGTCAAACTCATTTAAAAGTCTCTGCTGATGAATGGAACACAATAAGTGAGTTTTAGTAATTATAATTCTAGTTTATGAATTATTTCTAGAAATCAAGTGATAATTTCTCGCAATTTAAACAATTCATAATATAATGTATCGTTTCATCACCTAGAAAATATTGACTAGATATTCTCAATCATTTCGTCTATTCAGTTTCTTTGTTTACCCTATTCGCATAACTCAGAAATCTATATTTCTTGTTTAGGGATTTAGAAAATGACTACCTATTCGTTTTAGATGAAGGCGGTATATTTTTTTTCTTTCAGTCTGGAGTACATAAACAAGTTAAAAACACCCCCTTGCGCAACATGCATAATACGATGAAAATACTTTAATTAAATGCAGTAAAACCTGTTACCGATTATTAGAATATGTACCAAAGAAATCCTAGACATATTTCCCTTTTCAGAAGACAAGCCATCTTTTAATACTGCAATATATTCTTATATCCTGGATGATGAAATAATTTTATTTTACTGGATTACTACAATTTATAAAAAATTATATTTTCTTTACACTTACTGTAATTTATTCTTTTTAAGGATGTTAGAACTATCGCAACGAAGCACACATTGGTGAAAGGAAGCAAAGTGTAGCAAAAGTAAAGCGACTGACAGATTAAAGGTAAAAGAAGACGGAGAGAAGTACATTTCATTAAACGACAAAAAAAAAAGAGTGTAGTTTGCAAAAGAACATACAACTCACGTAATTTCAGTTACTTTTAAAAGTATACTTTGATCTCAGAATCTTAACATTTTAAAATAATTGAAATGTCATTTGTTTAATGAATCTGATGAATGCATGTTATATTTTTCAAGTAAACAAGTGAAATACAGATATTATTTCAACAGGCAAGCCGTCGCTTAAAACAGTAAAATGTTCTTATATTCGAGATCACAAAATAATTTTTTTTAAGGCATTACTACGAATTAGACAAGTTTGCATTCTAGTGTTGCTGTAATTTCTTCATTTTACGGAAGTTGGAAGGTCGCAGCGAAATACACCATTAGTGTAATGAAGGAACGTGCAGCTAAAATAAAAAGTCTGACAGGCAAATAAATTTAATTAAGAACTAAAAACAATAAAGCCCACCAAAAAACATAACACTCATTTAATTTTACTTCGACGGCAGAATTTTAACAGTGTAAAATATTTACAGTTATTTGTTTACCCAACTTCATGAATGTATGTTTCATTTTCCAAAGCTTCATGGTGCATTACTTAGATTTTTTTATAGTTTATAACAAAGTTCAATTATTTTTAAAAAAATACATTTTATTTTCCGTGCAACAAAGTTTGCTCTGAAAAACTATTACTATAAAACATATTTCAGTGGAATTCATGATTAGTTTAAAGGTTTAAATGCGTTTGGAAAAAAGCATATAATCCCAACAAAAAGTTTTCCGTAAAAAAAAAAAGCGCCAAGTTTTCCTTAATGTTTCGGCCAAAAAAGTAGTGATATCTGAAGTTCGCACAAGTTAAAAGCCAAACATCCCAAATCTTTCATTGAAAATGGCTTCCTGCGACTTGGCCGTTAATATCTTCTACAGCATTTCAAAATTAATGATTGGAAATTACGCATTTATGAATTATTTAAATATTAAAAGTAATATTAGAATGCAAAGAGGCAAATTCACATAAAGACATTATAAGTAAAATATTTCTGATAACTACCATTCAGCTTCAACAAACATTAGTTCTGATTACAGATCATTTAGTCCACTTGTGGTTTAATTGCCATTTTGTACGGTCTAAAGCTAAAGTCATTAACGTAAAACCCAAGAAATAAAACAAAATTTACTTACTTCAAATCTCACAATATGTTACATTATATTTTATTGTATAATATTGAAATCTTGTGTATTGACGAAAGAAATTTTTTTCATTTGAACATTTTTTTATAGTTTGTTTGCATACATTAAGAGGTATTCGATTTATAAACTGTTAAAAGCTGATACTAATTATGTTTTAGAAATTAGGGATATTATCTTTTGAATACAAGTATTTTGTTATTTTTAACTTCTAAACATTTAAATAGACTGAAGTTGTTTAAATGCTTTTTTCAAATGTGTATTATATTTCTGTACTCTGTGCCACAAAATGCCTAAAATAATCAAAAAATGTAGTTGGCATGTAACTCATTTGTACATATTTTAAAATTTGAAAAACTCTCTCGAAGGCATTAACGGCCAAGTCGCAGGAAGCCATTTTCAATGAAAGATTTGGGATGTTTGGCTTTTAACTTGTGCGAACTTCAGATATCACTACTTTTTTTGGCCGAAACATTAAGGAAAACTTGGCGCTTTTTTTTTTTTTTTTTTACGGAAAACTTTTTGTTGGGATATCACTACTTTTTGTATGTTTTTTCAAGTTTGTTATTCTAAACTATATTAATATGAAAAAACTTAAATTTCGGTACTTTTATGTTAGCCGGGAGCAAATCTCCTCATTAGCCTTTTGTTTTTTTCGCCAATAGCAGTTTTCATTTTTCACATGTGTAAATTAGAAACAATGCTTTGGTTTTCAAATAAAATATTTTGGTTTATGTTATTATTTCTTTTTTATTTATTTATTTATTTATTTCTATGTTAAATATTCTATTAAATAAAATGAGGGTAATGCATCTATTTTAAATGAGATGACTGAAAAGTATATATCTTTAAATGAAATGAATGCAATATGAACAATAGAGTTGGGAACAGTATTTGGCGAATTGCCACTTGCGCCCGGCTAACATAAAAATACCTAAATTTATTTCATTGAGCTTTACAAATTTATACTATATTTCTTTTTATATTAAAGTACTAGCCGGCTCTAGCAAGCAGTATTTACCTTATTAATTCCATGTTAAACGTTGCATCATGTTACTGTTATTCATAATTTAATTTACTTGCCCATTCTTTCGCCAAGTCGGAAGCTTTTGATAGAGAAATCAAGAACTCTTTACGATCATGGAAGCACATCATATATTTTGTGTTGTTATGTACTTCATCATTCGTGACAAATATTTCTTAACTCACTTAGCAGTGATTCGTTCTCTAATGCGGAAAATTTTAAACTTATTAAGTAATCTTTTTTTTATTGGGCTCACTGCCAATTGTTGTATTTTAACTGATATGACTGGGTACAAGTGAAATGGTTCTTATGAAATCCTTTGACAATATCTGGATTTGCATTAAACCATATTGATGCTAATTTCTTTTTGTTTCACGTTAACCTTTTCAATAGACTCTATTACGGAAGAGTAGAAGGTCTACTGGCTCACTGCCATGATCCATTTGAAAATCTCTCATTCTTCTCATCTGATCGTGTTAAAGAATTAGTCAATGTGCCATGGTTTTAAGATTTTAGCTAATTTTATTCGAAACCTGAAAACTAAAATGCGAGGAACCGGGTTATAGAAGATTCATTCATTCTAACGTACATATCGATTAACAGGTTACATACAGTCGGACCTCTATTTAATGAACCTCTATTTTGCGAATTTCTCTATTTTGCGAACTTTTACTTGGAACCAAGAACATTTTGCAAATTTCTTCGTAAAATAACCCCCAAATAGCGAAGTGTATTCTCTATTTAACGAACTTTTCCTTGGGATCTAATATCTTTTTCTCGCTATTTCTTAAAATATTACTGGACATTTCAAACTTATTCTTTCTTTTAACACATTTTATAGTGATCAATGACCACGAACAGTTCTTACCAGGCACCTAACTCAGCAAGAGCAATAAAATGTAAAATCGTTGTGATTCTTTTCTTTCCGTTTAAAAAGATGAAACTTTCAGTATCCCCTTAGTTTCTCGTTTTCTAGATTGTTGATCATGATCAGTCGTGTTGGTAATTTCGGTTCTTGTAGCTCGAAAATGTCAAAGCGAAAGTGCTTGAGCATCAAAGAATAAAAAAAGTATTCTTGATGAGGTGGAAAAAGGCATGAAGAAAAAGAATACTGCTTTAAAATTTGATATTCCTCCAAACAGCTTATCAGCCATAATAAAAAATTGTGATTTTAATGTAAAATTATTTTTTAAACTGAAAATGCAATGCATTTACAGACAATGTTTTGTTTCATTCTTATTTCCCTTGCAGGTTTCTTTTTGATGGGTAAAATAAGTAAAACAAATAGATATAATTTATAAAAAAAGTGTGACTAATTACTTTTTTAATTATATTTAGTGTTTATGGACTTAAAATGTGTTTTACATAGTTTAAAGAATTTTAAAGGGTCACTCTCTATTTAACGAATTTTCCATATAATGAACTTTTTTCGGAATTTAGCGACTTCGTTAAATAGAGGTCCGACTGTATTATAGAATTATAATAATCTGGCCGAGAACTGGCAGTTTCAATGCTTTAATAGTTTCCGTAAATTCCCTTTATATGATACAGAAGTTTTAGCGGTGTAAAGATTAACAACATAGTCACAGTAAATATAATAACAGTACAATATAATAACAATAGCAGAGGTTTTGGGCAGTGACGAAACTATTAGCACTTTGGAAATATTAGTACGTTATATCATTTAACTATTCAGATGATATGCGGATAAATAAAAATAGATGACTCGCATTAATAATTAACTCATTGGAAAATAGCCACTAGCGTCAAATATTCGCTAAGCTTGGCGACATTTAGCAAAGTTTCGCCAAATTTGGTAATATATCATGTCAATTCTCAAATTTGGCGACAAAATATGTTTTGTTTATTCTGACGTCATAATGATGCATATGTATTATGTATTATACACATACCTATAATATGTATGATGCAAATGTATTACGTATTATATGCATATGTATAATATGTATGATACATATGCATAAGTTCATTAACATCACTAAAACGCACTTAAAGGAATAGTGTTCCATAAATAGTAGGGATAATTGCCAGATTGACCAGAGTGCTATTGAGATTAGAATTCCGACATTTATAATAGACCGGGAGGTGTCTGCACACACCATCACCTCATCGAGTTTACGGCTGAAATTTCAGGATTAGTTAAAACTAGATTAGCATATTTAAATACAACTGGTCTGTTAAGTCATATTTTGGTAGAAACCACCTGAAGACTTAATTTTAGTGGTTAACTGATAGGTTTACTATTGTATTTTCCTGCATCCAAAAGTTTGGAAACATGGAGGAATGGGTGCAGGGAAACGCAATGGAAAATCCACCAATTAACCCGTAAAATCGGGTCTGTAGGCGGTTTCCACAAAGATATGACTTGGCAGACCAGCTACATTTCAATACGCTAATCGATATTTAACTAATCCTAAAATTTCAGCCGTGAACTCTATGAGGTGATGATCAGTGCAGACGCCTCCCGGTCTTTAATAAAATTTGTTTTAAGGAAGTAAAAGATAGAAAGATGGACAGATAAACTGAAATATTTGCCTTATTAAGATTTTTGTAAAAGCATATAAAAATTCATTCAGCTTGAAATCATGTAACACCTTTATAACTCAGGCTAATTTTCTGTAATCGGGTTTTGGCGACCAACATATCTTATCTATAACTATAATCTTTCTTTTGCAGATATAAAATTCACAATAAATTAACAGTAAGTAGGCAAATAATACAATATAATAACATTATCAGCGGACTTCGGACGCCGCATCTGTCGCGCATCGTTAAAGACAGTTTATTAGTTACACATTTCATTTAATTAAAAGGAGATTTTTAAACTTTCATATGGAATTAGGATATTTTCCCACTATAGAGACCTTGGCATTTTTTTTAAAATCTTGGCGCAATTCGGACTTCCGTAACTGAGATATGTTGTCAAATGATATAAACAACTATGAAAACAAACCTGATGAACTCTTATGTTATTTATATATGTTTTTATATACATATAAACATTTTATTTATACATGTATAAAATATTATTTTTTATATACAAATTATTTATGTTGGTATATAAAAATAAATAAACGGGTTTCTTACATTAAATAAATTGTATACATATTGAAAAAATTGCTTGTGTATGTGACACAGTAAATAAGTTGCCAGAAAATACGTTATTATCAAATTTCTTTTCTCGTCAAGGCTATTTTCTGTATTTCGCTAAGGCTACTATATCGGAAACGTACCGAATTGCGGTTATATTTTGCTAAATGTTTTATTGTTTTAATATCGTAAATATATCATAACCTATACTGATTAAAATTTTTAGGCATATTCATTTTTTCTATTTAACAAACATCTTTGGAAAAGCATATATATAAAATGTTATTCTGCTTGAAATCACGTGACTCCCTTCAAAACTCTGCAATCGAGTTTTGGCGACGAACATTGGCACAATTGAATGTGTTAAGGAACTGTTCACCGCCAAATGAACACCCCCTGTTTGAAGGGTTTAGAGGCTGAAATTCTCTGTTTTCAGATTTTTCTGGTTAATTGTGCTACAAACCCGACTTACCTGTGAAATTTCATGATTCTACGACTTTTAGAAGTACCTTAGTTATTTGATGATGCGAAGTGAGTCAGTGACAAAAAAGCGCTTTTTCGGAAATTAATATTTCGAAAACTACTAAATATAGAAACATGAAATCGTGGAATCTTAGTTCAGTTTGACCATAGGAACATGTGTATAAAAGAAAAATTTCTATATCTCTCCCTAAAACGACGTTATGAGAGGGTGAAAAGCATGCCGAAATGGTTCAGGAAAAGGTAGCTTACGGCTTGTGCGAACTTGGCGGACGCACTGCCGTGCTCCCAGATAACACATGTTTTTCTAATAAAGTAACTGCGTATAATACAACAATGTGAGGAAAATGTAATACCAATATAATGTAAATGCTTAAAAGTAATAATATATAATAATAATATATAATAATAATAATAATATATAATAATAATAATAATATATAATACTAATATAATGTAAATACTTAACATTTATTTGTGAGGTAATAAATACAAATAGTCTGGGAGTACTTTAAATTTACGTCATTGAAAAATTAATATGGTAGTGTTTTCAATGGAAAATAAGATTTAAAATCATTACGGAATGAATACGTAACAGAAAAAGAACAATGAAGAAGAACAATGATTACAATATATATTTTTTTTAATATTGATATTATTATAACGAAAGTTCCCTTAAAATCTTATTTATCGAACTTTAGAGTAAATATGTAGATATTAAACGAGTAACTTGTTTTCTAGAACATTTTCTTTTTAAGCCGCGCAATAGCTGTAATTATATAGCACTCGGTAGAAATATTTCCAAAATTCTGAAATGCTGTATAAGTTACATTTTGCAAAATTCTGACTGAGCATGAATATCTTTAAAGAAATGAAATTTTGTCAGAAAAAAATAAGTAATCTTTAATGAAAGATTTTGAGACGTATCGTACCTTTAAATTTCCAGTTTATCACAATGATTATGAAGTTTCCTATTTGATAAAATCCATATTATATATTCAAAAATATGAACATTTTAAGCGAGCTTAAAACACTGCCATTAATTCAAATTATCTATTTAAATACTAGGTAGGGCGGTCCAAATAAATCCTCTGTAATCTGAAGTGATAATCTCAAGATACTAAAGCATCCGAAACATGCTCTATGGTACTCAAGACCGGTGATCGCAATTGCCATTCCATGAGCAAAGCTGTATCGTGCTGAAAATAATCCTCCACAATACGATCTAGCGTCGTAACCTTGAAATCGTATTGCACCAAAATAATGGTCAAATATACATCAAGGATATCGCATCTATAGACGTGAGCATTCCCGATTCCACAGGAAAAGACTTGGAGGTCTGATCGTCCACTCAAAGAAATACCATCTCAAACACAGACACTGCCTCCTCCGTATGAAACACTTTCAAGAGTATTTTATGGATGAAAACGTGTTCGCTGTTTTCTCCAAATCAAACAGTGTCTACTAAAGGTTTGGAGGCTAAACAGGGAAAACTTCTTAAAAGATTACCCCCATTGACCAGTGGACATCCATAAAGTGGACATGTTGATATACACACATCAAAAGTTCCCTTCGGAGGCGTGCGATGAGCGGCACGCAGGTGGTTGGGCGCCTCGCGTAAAGTCCACCTTCGTAAAGCTTCCTATGCACAGTAATCTTTGACACGAATCACCAAGGCTCTAAGTAAAGATGTGGTTGCGTTTCATTTATTTGTAAGCATAACCAAAAAATCGATCATCGGCGTTTGTCGTAGTTCTTGCACGTCGTTTTCTGAACTTTCTGGAAGCCGAACCACCAATCCAGTGGTTTGAATTAGTTTAACCATAGAAGGAAGAACATTTAGCCATCTGGAGACTTTTGTCTGACATTCCACCAATCTCCCAATAGCTCACAATCGCAGTTTTGTTTTTCAAAATGATACCTCGAGGACAGTGTAATAAATTGGCTATTGCAGATTTCTTATCTCACTATCACAGCGACATCTTCAGCTTTACTCTCTTGTGTACATTTTTATGCTCCTCACAGATGACGCAATCAAGTTGCAGAGCCACTAATTTGCATGTACTCTTATTCAGCACCTTTTATTCAGAAACATACGCAAATTTCATACGGATTGGTTTCTTCTTAAACAAATTATCGCTCTATTTGTGGTTTTTTCTTGCTTTTTTAGAGACCAATGTATTCTCGTTTGAATTATAAAGACACAGAATCTTTAACTAATAAATTAAGAATACTTATATTCTTATTATAAATGAAAATAAATATTTTTTAATGAATATATATATAAGAATATAATAACTGAAACGATGAAATACGACCGAGAAATAGTAAATTTGAATGTAATTGTTTAAATTCTTATACACATTGCTAAAAAGCCGTAAAACCAACAGAGTGAAAAAGTATCCAGATCATGGTACTTTTTTACACTGTTGGATTTACGTCTTGCTATCAATGTGAATAAAGATTCAAGGAATTAATTTTAGATTTACCATTTTTCGTGCATATTTCATCTTTTCAGATATTATATATATGCCCATAATTGCGCAGTGTTGATGAAGATATCTCATCTTGTGCTTCGTTTGCAGCTTTACCAACATATGAGAAAGAAGGGTGTCAGTCTAGGTATGTCTTCCAAGTGGCTCAGTTGGAAGAGCATTGGTACGCTGTACCAAAAAACAAAGGTTCGCACCCAGGCCTGGATACTTTTCAATCTGTTTGTTTTACTCCTTGTTAGTAATCTGGATAAAAATTCACACAATTAAACTAAGTTTAAATAAATATAAGAAGCATAATTTTTTTCTTTTCTTCAGGGTGAATTGTATAGAAATATTGTCACATGCTATTGAAATAATAAAACTTTATTATTTAAAACGATATTCAAGGTACTTTTAAGAGTTATAAATTTTCCTTAACTAAATAATTAAATTGAGCAGCTTTATTAAATTTTGGTAAATTAATATTTGAGATATGATAATATATATATTTTTTTATTTTTATAGACTGCGTGGTTTATTCAAAAAATAACTTAATAAGACGCAAAAATTCGTTTCAAAGTATTTACTGCTTGAAATATGCGCTCTAAATCTCTGGAATTTAAAGCGTATTGATTTGATCATTTAACACACAGGAACTGCGAAAAATGACAGAAACTGAATCGCTTTTAGTTAAGTGAACCTGAATTGTGAAAGAACTCTTTTTTTATTTTTCTATTTTAAAATTTAATAATGCTAAGGCGTTCGAAATGATCATTCTGAAACAAAAAGAAAAGTAAAAATTCTTTAAACGTAATCATTTTACACTTTTCCCTTTAGAGATTGTCTCCATTCTCGGTGATTTCAAATATAGTAATATAAAAGAAGTTTCAGAATTTGCGCATAACTCTCATTCAGTGCCATCTATTTATTTTTAGAATTGGACTTTATATTTTAATAGAAAGCGAAATGGTAATAGAGAATGTATATAGCTTTGAGATTTTAGAGTAAATTGTTAAATTTTCTATTATTTTTGTAAATACTAAGCCATTATAAAAAAAAGTACTTTAAATTTTTTTTGTCACGTTTAAAATTGAAATTATCATTTATACAGAAGTACCAAACAGTTTTCATTCGAATGGTTGGTTTTACTGATAAGTAAAACTCTGACATGAAATATTTAAATTTAAAATAACATGATTAGTTTCACTACTTTTTATGATATAACTAAAGAAAATAATATATATATAGATAGATAGATAAATTAATATTTTTTCATCTTTTTTTTAAGTTTCTATTATAAAGTTCGCGCCATATTTTTATACTTGTAATAATTTCTGTGGAATATGTTATAATTTCAGTTATACATCTCATCTCATTGCACCAGTTTAAAATAGGATAATCCAGAGACATATTATTATATTTTAGTATTTTAGAGCATTCCTAAATCCCTGTAAATGCAACTAGTAATTATATACAAAACGATGTATAATAAATTATACTGAATGCATGCAACACCACCCTAACGCCTGATTTTCATTTTTTTAAACGTATTAATTTCTGGACACGACACATCTAAAGTCGAATCTTACTTTAGCAAAGAAAAAAAAAAAAATAAACGGTCAAGTGCGAGTATTACTTGCGCTCAGAGAATTCCGTAGAACAAATATAGGAATTTGTGATTGTATTATTAAAAAAATACTTTTGCTAAAAGAATACTTTCACTTTATCAAAAACTATAGAACGTAAGGTTGGGTATAACTCGGTTGGGTGTATACTAGAAAAGTGTAAAAGGATATAGCATGAAATTTCAAAGAGGTATGGCACCTAAATAATATCAAATATAGCTATTCTATGTAACTCATTTTTTAATATTAACCTAATCTGTGTATGATGAACTTAATTCGGTACTGTCAATAAAAGCAGTGCATATTTGAACTTCATTTGTCATTTCATAAACCCAAATTCAGCGTAGTAATAACATTTCATTCAACAGTATAGCTAAAACAAAATCTTTGTTCAAAGATTAAATTTCGCATTGAGCTAAGCCCACATCGAAAGTAGGTCTCAAAAGTGCAACGCCGCCTCGGTCCGTGTCGCGTTTTATCAGATAGGTTTTTAATTAGCTTTTAAAGTCACTCGAGACGTGTTGAGAGATCCATACAATGCAAAGTAGTCGCGAATCCCATAGTACGTGATTCATTCTAATTAAGGGGTCTCAGGACTCTTAAAGTTTCAAAATTTTAGAAAGTTTAATTTTTTTAGATGTTAAACTCCTATCTTTCCTGAAAATTTTGACATAATTATTTCCTTGAAATTCCCATTAAAACAGAAGTTATTGCTTTTAGAATTATACCCACTCTATAGCTGAAGCGGCATTTCCGAAATTTTGAAGTATTTTTTCTCGAAATGACGTTTTCGGGCATAACGGGCAGGATACATGAAAACTTCTGAATATTTTTTCGTGAAATTTTAAAAACGTATATTTCATTGGTGAAATTTTCAAAATTTTGTATTAGCTAAATACAACTTTGCATTAAAAGTATAAAAGTGCTCTAAATACAAATTTATTTATGTTAAGGGTAATTAATACAATCTGAAACATAAGTAGGCACCACAATTTTTATTCTAGTTTCAATATTTATTTTGTAATCCTGCGCATAAGCTATTATACCACTTTTCTGCTCGACAAATGTCTGACAGTTTCGAGCCCCTTATAAATAATAATTCTGCACCTTGCAACTTTTTAAATACATGAAATGAAAGGACATACTTATATCTTTCATCCCAATCAAAATTGTGCTTTAAAATCATAAACATTTTAGGATATTAAATGTTGAAAATGGTCTTTTTTTAAATTTTTTTTCCATTTTAAGTATCTTGAGACCCCTTAAATCAGTCTGATTTTAAAAATTTGACGTTTATTTCTTTACATCTACTGGACATTGCATTACACATATATATCATTAAAAGTTACTAGGCTTTAAAAGCGTGCGGTACATAGAGTAAGCCGCTCCTTTCATTATGTATGTCCAAACTATCCGAATCTTTAAGGGTGAATATCTCGGCTAATTAGTGACTTAAAAAAAATCATTATCAACCATGCTTATAAACTTCTGTTTCGATAGGTACCTCTAGTGTTGCTCAACACTTTTGCTGAATGCCCGTAAAGCGAAATTTGTTTGTAATGGAAAAATGCGATTTTCTCAAAAGCTATGTGACCTAGGGTAATAGGTCACATAGAAAATCGCTATAATTTTCCTTCAAGGTTTAAATTAACGTCTACTACCTCTAATATTTTTTATAATTTTAGTTTCAGTAGATTTAGAATTAGGTGGTGGGGGGTTGGACATATTTTTGCGCTACATTTTCAACGATGTCTTTGAAAATATAATACCTCAAATTATAAGGATCGCATTTTTCAGTTCAGCGTTACGAAAGCTTTCACACGATATACAAAGAAAAAAGTTTTTTTTCCAAGTACCTTAATTAGCCCCCATACATTTTTACTAAATATATTTAATGTTTTACTAAATATATTGAATGTTTAATAATCTGAAAATATGTGGGTCTAATAGTCTTTATTACTTCCCCCAATTTGAACTTTCCACGTTCCATAGTTTACGAGTAAAGTGGCTATGAGAGACAGACAGACACAAGATTGATCTTATAATGGTTCCATTTATACTTTTTAAGTACAGAACCCTAAAAAAACAGCTGAAGTTTATTTATACTTAAATCTCTTGAAAATAAAAATCTAAAATATGCCTATTCATGCGTAATTCAGACATCTACACTGATATTTAAGTGTAAATTTTGTTTAGTAGATATACATCTCTTTAAATAAATATTACTGAGAAATAAATATTACTCCCAAAATAACAATATATTTTTGAACCACATAAAAAAACACTTCATTGATTATAAAGCCAACATATTGTACCTCAAATCAAGTGTCTGCTTTATTGACAACTTCTGAAATATTCTTTGTAATTAACTTCCATAAATACATGTAATCTCTTTGTTTCATCTGATCAAGGGCGGATCTGGAGAGTCCTCAAGGGGGGGCGGCGATTTTAGAAATTTTCAGACTCCAATCTGATGCGCGGGTCGGGACTAATTTTTTTCACTGCGGGTCTTGTTACTTCTACTTTTTACTGCGGGTCGGTTTGGGTCCGGTTGAATTCTAGTTTTTGCTGCGGGTCGGGATTGAGTCCGGTTGACTTCTACTTTTTGCTGCGGGTCGGGTTAACTTCTACTTTTTTGCTGTGGGTCGGGTTTGGGCCCGGTTGACTTCTAGTTTTCTGCTGCAGGTCGGGTTGATTTCTACTTTTTTCTGTGGGTCGTGTTTGGGTCCGGTTGACTTCTACTTTTTGCTGCGGGTCGGGTTAACTTCTACTTTTTTGCTGCGGGTTTGGTTTGGGCCCAGTTGACTTCCATTTTTCTGCTGCGGGTTTGGGTTGACTTCTACTTTTTAGCTGCGCCTAGCGCTCTGGGTTTGGGGTAGATTGACATACATTATTTTGAGATTGAGCTTCGGATTGGGTTTTCACTATTGCGAAAAGGGTTCGGGTTGACCCGATTTTTGAAAAGAAAGTCTAAATATTTTTGAAGATAAAAAAAATACACAGTAAAAGCTCCATAACGGACACGTCCAAATAATTATTTAGGAATACTTTTTAATCTTCAGGATTATGTAAAAAATACTAATTTGGTATAATTTAATAGGTATAATTGCTTGTCTCTTCATATCTAAGATCAGTTGTAATTCAGTAAAGAATGCTTTGAAACTTATAAAAAAACATAACGGGTGTCCCAAAATGCACTGACTGATTTTAAAATTCAATAACTTGCAAATGGTGACAGCCATTTAAAAAAAATCTTGCAGGACGGTTATGTAAGATGTTAGGAGATTTTTTGCTGCAATTCTTGATTTTACTTTACAATAGCATACGCGCTGGCAATAGCATAGGATAGATGGCGCTGCAATCAATAGTCGTTAAATCGGGGCCCAATTTCTGGCCTTCCTCTTCGGGGCACAGATTTAGCGTCTATTGCTTGCAACGCCCTCTATCGTTGCTATTTCAAACTAAAATCAAGAATCACAGTAAAAAAAAAAACTCCTGATTAGGGATGATTCCCGGTAAAAAAAAAAAAAAAAAAAAAAAAAAAAATTCTGAAATTCAAAGCAAATTTTCTGAAAGGTTACAGTAGAGGGGGGGGGGGGGGAGTGGTGTTAATCATGGCACTAATTATTTTTGTTGCAGGTCGGGTTAACTGTTTTCGATTCGAGTCGATTTTAGGCTGAGTCGCTGAGTGCAGATTCCTGCGCAAGCTGGGTTTGTGTTAACCCGTTTCTTCAAAAGTTAGTTCAGTATATTATTTCAGATTAAAAACTATATCTATAATAATAAACATAGATATATGTATGTGTGCTGTTTTCTAAAGAGACCGCTGTATTTTTTCCACGACTCTTTGGTGAAATTTTCATTTTTTCGACGACTCTTTGATAAAATGCGCGTTTTCCTCTACTCTTTGACAAAACTCGCGTTTTTCAGCAATCATTTGACGAAATTCGAGTTTTATCCGCGATCCTTTGACGAAATTTGAGTTTTTTCGCGACTCTTTGACCAAATTCGCGTTTCTTTCGCGACCATTTGATGAAATTCGCGTTTCTTTCGCAATTCTTTGATAAAAATTGCATTTTTTCGCAAACCTTTGACAAAATTCGTTTTTTTTCGAGGCTATTTGTCAAAATTCCCGTTTTCTGCCCCGATATCCTTTGACGAAATTTGAGTTTTTTCCGCTGCCCTTTGACGAAACTCACTTTTTTCGCGATCATTTGGAGAATTTCGCGTTTTTTCAGCGGCCCTTTGACCAAATTCGCGCTCCCGTTTTCTGCCCCGATATCCTTTGACGAAATTTGAGTTTTTTCCGCTGCCCTTTGACGAAACTCACTATTTTCGCGATCATTTGGAGAATTTCGAGTTTTTTCAGCTGCCCTTTGACCGAAATCGCGCTTTTTCGGCGTCCTTTTGATCAAATTCGCGATTTTTCCGTGATCCTTTAGTGAAATTGAAGTTATTTTTAGATTTACGAAATAGATTTTTTATGACGACCATTTGTCAAAATTCGCGATTACTTTTATGTCCGAATTTAAGTATTGATGATTTTTTTAATTTTCTGAACCGAACGCCTTAACCCTCTCGCCGCGTTTTTATTCATTTTTTTTTTTTAAGCAAAATAGCTTCAAAAATTTCGCATTTATTTTGTTACATATTTCAAATCTTCATATATTTTAGAGTTAAAATATGCCCGAAACCTTTGTGAAAGACTTTTTTTTAAATAGAATTAGATCATAAAAAAAAAGGTTTGCTGCGGAAATCGCGGGTTGTGCAAATTTTCTACGTTTACGTTGGCCGTGGAAATCGCGGGATGCGCAGCGAGAGGGTAAATTTTTTTGAAAATTCGGAACATAATCACCACTGCTCCTGACTTCTTACATATCTCTCCTGCAAGTAATTGTTTTAACAGCTGACACCATTTGCAAGTTATTGAATTTTAAAATCAGAGAGTGCATTTTGGGACACCCTGTATATTCAGTAGCTATGGGATGATGGATAAAAGAAGCATTTTAAAAAAAATAAAGCGGCCTTTGATATGTCAGCCCCGGACTGAAATTTTCTGACCCAAGTCCAGGTCCAACCCGCACAAAAAAATTATTGCCCGGCCCGGTATAAAAGCTAAAAAGTAGACTCAAGCACAGCCTGCATTTTGCCTTTAAAACTATTCATAAAGCACACCACACTTACTTATGCTCATATTTTATTTTCAGATTATGTTCCAAATTCATGAATATATAAAAACGATAATATTAATGACTATTTAGGCAATTATGTACATAAACACTACTTAAAATATGAGACAATTACATTCAAATGAAAATCCAGTTAAAAAATCAGTTTAGAATGAAAGAAACGGATGATAAAATAAAATCATAATTTTAAAGCTCTAGAAGGAACAAAAGTAGATTTTTAAAAATGCATCTCTGTAACTTATCAAATCAAATTAAGATTTCGCTGAACAAATGTACTACATAAATATGATTTTTACGAATAACAAATAAGTAAGATGCCAGACTTACTTGGCCTCGAGGGGGAGGAATTTAGAGGAGTGCACAGGTCGCGGTCGGGCCAGTAACACTTATCATACGGGCTGACACGGACTGAACGTTTAGCTTTTATTCCGGGCCAAGGCCCGACTTGGAAATTTTGGCCAGTGCAGACCTCTAGGAAGAATGAAGTCCAGGCCAGGCTCGATCTGGAAGAAAAGAAGTCTGGCCAGACCAAAATCTGCAGAAAAATTTAAGATGAGGACACGGCCCGGCTCTAAAAGAAGGAAGATCTGACCCAGCCTGAGTCTCGTGGATTAAAACTGGCGCGACCCGGTCGGGTCGCGCCGCGCTTGAGCTTCGCCCCAAGTCATTTCTCGTGAGGATACATAATGCCGTTTTCAAACCCTTTATTTGCCCAAGGGGGGGGGGCGGTCGCCCCCTCGCCCCTCCCCCCCCCCTTAGATCCGCCATTGCATCTGATTCAATGGAATCCGTATATTTTATGATTAAAGTGTTGCTTTTTAAATTAGCACATAAATTCCATTATCTAGAAATATTTCAGCCGTTTAAGTATGTAAATGGCATTATTTATATTAAAATATTACTAGTACTTGTATATGTTACAATATATTTTTGTTTTTTCGTAGTTTTTTACTGAATACCTATTATATATTACAGTGTCCTCCAAAAGTTAAGTAACAGGGACTGGATGCTTTCGATTGTATATGGTTGTCGAATATCTACCAAAATTATATGCGAATTGTTCTTGAACTTCTGGGATGTAAAGAACATGTTTGATTTCATATTTCTCGCAGAAGATTTAGTCTGATAGACAATTGGAGCCTAATAATAAATTTATTACAAAAATAATATTTGTGATCACCTATGTAACAGAAAATGCTGAAAATTGTTTTCCCCTGTGTTAAATGACTATTTGAGTCCTGTTGAAAGTTTGTATGCATTTGTGAAAGCATAGCACTCACATTCGTGAACATGTTATTGTGTCTGTAGTGTGTGTAAAAGTTTTTTGTATATAGCATACAGAGTTTTCAACCAAATTTAACACAACTCTCCGCAAACCTGAAAAAGAATGGTAGCAACAGTATACTGCAATTCAAACATGAAAATATTAAACATTTGATGAGATATAGGTATTTGTATTAAACAACATTTAACTGCGCATGTGTAGAAGATTCTAAAATTTTTATTTTATAATTTGGTAGTCAGCTATTAAGGACAACTTATATAAAAATTACAGTCAAATATCACGAAAATTCACAAATATAGGAGCAATATAGTGAGTTGCTTTCTAAAAATAGCTTTATTATAAAGTATTTTCCATAACTTTTCAATCATCTAACAATATCTTTCTGAGTTTTCAAAATATTTGACTGGACTTTTTTATAGAAGTTGCCAAAAATAGCTGACTACCAAATTATGAAATAAAAATTTTGAAATTTTACACGCAAGCACAGTTAATAATCACTTCATACAAATGTCCATATCTCATCAAATTTTCAATGTATTCGTGTTTTAATTGCAGTATACTATTGCTACTGTTCTTTGTGAGGCTTTCAGAAAGTTGTGTTAAATTTTGTTGAAAATTCTGGATGCTATAAACAAAAAACGTTAGATTTTTTTTACAGGCAAAATAACATATTCATGAATAGGAATTCTATGCTTACATAAATGCACACAAACGTTGAACAGGACCCAGACAGTCATTTAACACAGTGACAAAAATTTTTCATCATTTTCTGTAACGACTGTAACATAGTTCTCTCGACATTCTGTAACATAGTTCTCACGACTAAATCTTCACCGAGAAATAAGACATCAAACATGTTCTTCACATCCCAGATGTTCAAAAACGACGCCAATAATTCTGATAGATATTCGACAAACCATTTACAATCGAAAACATTCAGCACCTGTTCCTTAACTTTTGGAGGCCATTGTATATTAAATAGTCTAGAAAATAAATGATTGTAACTAAAGGTTTGAGAGTAATGCACTATGCCGGTTCAAGACTGGATGCAATGTATTTCGCACGGATCACTGATCTAGGTTGGTATTGATATAGAACCCTTAACCGGAAACATTAAAATCCCGTGCACAAACGGAAACGTGCAGTCTGTGAGACTGCTAAATTAAAAAAATTGCTATAAAATTTTAAAAGGAAAATAACTCTTAATAATTTACCAAATAGTGAACTTAAACACTTAATATTTAATAGTAATGCATTAACAGGACCAATTTTTTAATATGACTGCATAAAAATAAGTTTTGAATGTCGGAGACAGAAAATATTTTGATAATACACATTATTGTTCAAAATATAAAATTTTCGTCATAATAATTAAATAAATGCTAATATTTTTATATATTTCGATACGATATGAATTAGAAAAAAATATTACGCAGTAAAATTAACAAAACATTTAATAGTAAATATTGCAACATGTTCTAAATATCTTCATTTTTTATGCATTTTTGACAATGTTGAGTCACTTTCGTGTTCAGAATTTATATATTCATCATTTGAAATGCATTCAATATCGCTTATGTCACTTACTACTTCATCAAACAATCTCAAAGCAGTTTCTTCAGTCATTTTTATCATTGTAGCGTACCCACTTTGACGGCTCCTCTATATCAATACCCCAGGGCAAAAAAATACATAAACGGGAACATGCCGTCTCACAGACTGCGTTGAAAATAAAATATTTTTTTCTTTCAATAACTAAAAATGCGCAGGTGTTGCAAATGGGTGTGGGGGGCATAGGACCAGTAGAGTAAGGATTAGATTGTGTGGTAAGATTGGGGACGCGTTCATTTTTGTGTAAAGTTTAGATATGTAGACGCAAGCGTCTCACAGACGGCACGTTTCAGGTTAAGGGATATTTTTACATCTTTAACACATCAATAATCCATGATGATTTTTTTTAAATAAAAAAATGAGGTCACGTCTTTTTCGGTTAGACTAGGTCTTCCTTTATTTCTAACAATTCATGTGAATGCTTCCATAGTATGCGTTCAAGAAATGGAAATATTTGAAAAGGTCTTTTTTACAACCTGGGGCAGTATAATTACTGATCACCTATCCCATGACTCAAAGCGTTTATGGGTTGTTAAGAGCTAATGAGGAGGAGAGTATTGCAGAACACTCAAACATGTTATAAGAATTTGATAAAAATACTTACATTATGGCTTTAAATTTGCATTTCAAGCAGGAAAACTACGACTCTTTTAACAATAACTTTCTTTTATGAGATCATACATTTATTTTATTTTTCTATAATGAACATTTTTCATGTTTTGTGCGAAAACCTTAATAGAATTACTTGTTACTCTAATTAATTGGTGAAATATTTTCATATCTATCATGTCTGTGAATAATGCATAACGCATTATTCTGTTTTGTATATCTGCACTATCTATACAAAACTTTAATATCATTTGATTATTTGGAACATAATAGTGTACAAAAAAAGATTTATTTTGTCATACTTTTCTCCAAAAGAAGTTACGCAATTATATATAGGAATTGAATATACTAAAAGTATAGCCATAGTGGAAAGTTGTATTTGAGTCAGATTACACGGTGAAACTGAGAAGGTTTCATATTGTTGTTTATGTTTGCATCTCTTTATGTCAGACCGTTCAGTCAAACTTTGTTCTAAATGCTACATATGTATACATACATTACATATTCATGATGTTACTATTAACTATAGTTTTTATGTATATGCTAATTAGTCAAAGTAATCTTACAAAGAAAACAATGTTGAGCGATTTTTCAGTATATATTTAAATGAATATTAACTAAGCATTTATCTCAGAGACCGTCAACACGCGTATAGTTCTAAATGTTTTATGAAAATATTTGTAAAATAAAAAATATGTTTGAATATAAGGAGTAACGTAAAGGTACACCTGTAAATAGCAAATACGAATTTTTGGTAATTATTTAACCCTTTATGCCCTGACGGTATTTTAAATTACCATTACAATAACTTGTTGTAAAATTCATTCAATACATCGATTAGTAATAATCGAGTTTAGAATTAGTTACAGATATTTTACTTTAATTTGTTTCAAAAGCATTATTGATTGCAAATATATACATATATTATTTAAAAAAAATATTTCTTTTTCATTTTCATCTCTTTAGCTTTCTTGACGTTGTAAGATTGTTGGTAAAAAGTTTCAGTTCGGAAATATTTCTATATTTCTATTGCAAGAGCATTATATTTGTACATTATCTACTTCTATAAAATACTAAAAAATATTTTAATTAAAAGAATTTAATGGTGATATGAATATTGCACAAAATTCCGAGAAATTCAGATTTAATTAATTAATTTTATTTTGCAAAATTCTGCTAAAATGTATTGAATGATTGTCTAAATCTTCAAAGATTCACGAAACGTGCTTTAGAAGATTATTTTTTCATAATTTGGGACATAAAGGGCTTAATACTTTCCAGGGTGGTGTCCTTAAAAATGTTCACCTAATTGTAATTCCAAAACTGACAAACGGCACCAAGAATATTTAATTAGAATTGTCCTATTATAATGTACGTGAAAATAAGCAAGTTCGTATTTTCTAATAACTTCGTTTATATATTCCTGTGTCAGTCGATTTTTTCATCAGTTTATAAACAGAATTACTCCGCGCCGGTAAGGGTTAAATGCCTTGCTCAAACCAATTCTACGGGATGCAGAAAAACGAATCTTTGACCATTAGACAGTTGTTCACTTTGAGCGTAAAATATGGAAAATACAATATCTTGAATAATATGTATCTTACTTAGGTGAACTACATAAAAAATCGTCGAAACCACTTTTCGCTCCCATTTTCGCATTCCTTTCTTGATTACATTGTGACCATACGAAGATAAACTGCTTTTTTTTTAATACGATCGATGTTTTCCTTACCGTAAATGAAAATATCAAGATTCAAAACAGTTCCTTCAACCAATCGAAGTTCAGTTAAAATACATTTATGTTTTAAAATAAGACTCATGCTTACTAAGGGAAATTATTGTCGATTTTTAACTTCTATTGAAATCATCACCTACAAAGCAAGACTGAAATTGTACGTCAAACTTGGCAAATGTGGTGAATTCGTACTAGATCTAGTTTTGTAGATATTGAGATCTTAGTGCAATAGCTGTTTCACTCTTACGCAGAAATGCACGAATACAAAATTTATTATTATTATATATATTAAATTCAGTAATACGGAAATAATATGACACCATCTTAAATATGATGTAATCAGCATGGCAACCTAGAATCCTTACCCATCATGGGATATCATTGAATTAATTACGTAATTCTGATGGGATTTGATAGAATGAAGGAAATTTTTATTAATTTACTTTTAAGTTTTGAGTCGATTTTCATAAAATTTGAAATGATTCGACAAAACTGTGTAACGATTATATATATTAAATTTCAAACCATTCGGTTGGGGTTTTTTGCGCTGTTATATGCGGACAGATGGCCAGAGAGGCTATAGGGGATACGTATTTATACAATTACGAACGCTCCTAAAGAAGCCAAAGAATTGGATGTAATGTACCAAAAACTTCATTAATTACATCCATTAATAATTACTTCATTAATTACACACATTATTGGAATTAAAATTTCAATCTCTTCATGAAAATGCCAGACATGTTCTTAAATGAAAGTGCAAAAGTTGAGCAAACTGAAATAAATATTATGTTCGATCCATATTACTCTCACGAACATCCGCCAACCAACTGGACATTTTCAAGCCTCTCCGATAACTTCAATTTAAAGGAAAAAGCCATCAACAAAACAAACAAATTGATGATAAATCTCTAATTTTAATCGAAATAAGTAAAATGTTACAATATCTCTTAATCACTCACTCTGAGATCGTCACTCTGAAAGTATCCGTAGATACTCTTTACGTAATTGTATGTGGTATTTTTAAAGGAACAAGGGACCGTAATAACCTAAAAAATCTATTTTTTTTTTGTAAATTTCCCTTTAAATATTCTTCAAGGGTACATTATAGGCATTATGCTATGCAGTTAACACAAAAAATGTAAAAAGTTTATTTTTGAGAAAAAAAAAAAAATGGAATTTTACGCGCGGTCTTAGAAATCTTAGAAATGCCCCCTGCGCATTCCATATCAATGAAAATCCCCAATATTTTTTATAAAAGTTTGGTTTATATATATATAAATAATGCTGTGCATCGAATTTTGTATATTTGAATATAAAGGTAAAAAAAATTCTAAATTTTTTGAAAATTTTTTGAAAAAATTTCAAATTTTTTCAATTTTTTTTTTTTTACTTTCATATTTAAATATATAAAATTCAATGCAAAATTTTATTTACACAAGATGGTTAAAAATCCATTTTTTCCTCATCTTTTTGTGATAAATGCAAGCCATAATGCATATAATGTACCCTTGAATGATATTTAAAGTGAAATTTACAATAAAAAAAATGGATTTTTATGGTTTTTAAGGTCCCTTGTCCTCTTAAAAACTGTTTTTCTTGTCAGATTTAGTGTAGGCTGTTATAAAGTAACGTTACCTGTTTATTATAAAGTATTGATAGACTCTTACAAACATTTACAAATACCAAGTATAATTAGACTTTTTTTTTAATTAACCAGTATTTTTAAATTTTTCTATTAGGAATAATGTACAAGATGGTACTCAGTAATGTATTTAATTTATGCTACGGTATATATCTAGTACATAAAGAAGCATTTTTACACCTCCATGAATTAAAATGATTGTCTCAAAGTTACTTTAATAATCTCCGTGTTTAAATTGCATTAATATTTAAGAATTAACAATTTTAAAAATATTAACTTTTAAATTTAATATTTCATACTTATATAGTTTGATGTTCCTAAACTTTTTTTATTCTTATATACTTTTGCTACAATGTTAAGAAAAATTCTTTACAAATATATGAATATTTGTATAATGTTTAGTTTTCATAACGTAAATATGGTTATAAATACGTATAACAGAAAATAATATTACACAAAATATCAGTTCTGTAAACTTTCTATTTAAAAAATAGTTTTGTTGGTTTGTCAATTTCTTTCGCAGAAATACTAAAGAAAATTTAAAAATAGCTAATGTACCAATTTGAAACAGATGTTAGCTTTCTTTCGAAATCGCTTTTATTTTGCTGAAGTATAGTAGAAATACATCTTTGTTTCAAAACAAGAAAACATTAAAAGTATAACAATGAAGGTTTTAAATTATTTATCCGTAAACGATTTGGAGGCTATCCAGAGAAAACATTCAAAAAAAGAAATTTTAACTTAAGGAAATAATGACATTTGAAATGTTGTTTATTCCATTCAGATTTTCCTTGTCTTTCGTTGTTTTCAATGATGTCATAAATATGGAAAAGTCGTTTTAGAAACAATACAAATATTTTTAATTTATATAAAAGTTTTAAAAAAACGATATAAATTGAAATATGTTGCATATAACTCGCGTTTACTACATTATTTTTAAATAAATTTCGTTAAAAAATAAATGAATATCTATTATGCTTGTGTTTTTAGTTAAATCTGTAAATTGTTTGATATATATATATATATATATATATATATATATATATATATTATTTTTAAAGGATTAATTTGTTAATTTAGTTACGGACCACAGAGAAAATTTTCTTTAGTTCTATTTGTCTATAAGTGATGTAATAAGTATTTTACAGAACGCTAATGTTCAGCAAATCTTGCATTAGAAAGGTTAGTGGGGAAAGCTCCCAAACATCAATAAAGCCTTTGCATTCAAGATAAGAACGCACTATCTATTTTAATTATACAGGGTTAGCGAAATTAAACTTCCGCTACTCAAAGAGCCCTGTAGGCCGTTCTACTACCCCGAAGAGAAAAATATTTCGGCAACAGACACTTCGGAGGATGCGCTCGAGATTTCCGAAATAAAAAAAAAATAGTTTAAAAAATCGTCACCAGATGGCGCAGCGGCGCAGCACATTGCAGCAACACATGCAAATGCCACGCACGATAAAAGGAAGAAGTTCGTGCCCCAATCATATGAGCATTTCAAAATGCCGACGTTGCTGGAGAGAGCAGTTCTAGTCAAACTGTACTACCGCAATGGTGAGAATGCAGAGGCAGTTGTGAGAGAGTTCCGCCGTCTCAAGAAACAACGACGTGGACCGATATCGGAGCGTGCTCTTAAAGACACGATGATGAAATTCGAGCGAACAGAACATTTAGGGGATTTGCCGAGAAGTGGAAGCAAAAGTGTACCACCGCCGTCGAGGAGGATATTGCTACAGTGGTCGTGGAAACAAGCACTCATTCGCCTCATGGAACTGTCAATGTACCGATGATTTCACGTACCCTTGATATGCCCTACTCCAGCATCCGACAATTCTTAGAATTCTTATCTTCTACCCGTATAAGATTCAAGCGGTTCAGCAATTGGAACGACAAGATACGGACACTCGCAAAACATTCAAGCTACAATTTCTCTCGAGAATGGCGGTTGATGATTCCTGGCCATGGAAATTCTGTGCCCACTTATTGTCCTTATTGTGTTCCTTTTGTGTAAAAGAACTGATCCTTCAGTGTTTCGGGATTTCAGTTTGTCCTCTCTTCTCACGATAACTCGTAGCGCCATCTAGAGGCGATTTTTTAAACTAATATTTTTTATTTCGGAAATCTCGAGCGCATCCTTCGGAGTGTCTGTTGTCCAAATATTTTTCTCTTCGGACTAGTAGAACGGTTTCCAGGGCCCTTTGAGTAGCGGAAGTTTAATTTCGCTAACCCTGTACATGTTAATACTCGATTGTTAATATTACAAGTGCATGTTATTTTTCACGTACGTATTCCATTGCTAATCAAAGGATTGCAGTCTCTGTTAAAGTTGTGATGGGTAGTGAAACTGCTTTGCAAACAAATGATAATAAGAATGTTCAGTGCTATTTGATACATTAAACTCACATTTGCAATTTTGAATTTTCAAAAAAATAATTATTATTCAAACTTGTTGAGCAACCCAACTTGGTGTTCTAGACTCGGCCGCTTAAGTGTGGAAGAGAGCCAGAATCAAGGACATGCTACCGGCAATTCTGCTGGAAACAGGGTACAGAAGAATCTCAATTTCCTTGGGGTGTCCAATGAAGAACAAAGGCTCAATTTCGACGCCCGTCTTTTACTGGGTTAATCACCCTCGGCTTAGATTCTTAAAGAGTTTCATTTTCAAAAACATACCGCGGAAGAGAGCAGTACCTAGACATATACTAATGTGCGGTTTTAAATGGTGGTGACTTTGCAGATAATGCGATATATTACCGGAAAGAAATGTGATCTGAAGAAAAGATGTAGTCGAGAATGCCCACTGGAAAGTCGTTATGCTGTGCAATTTCATAGTACTGTCGAGTAAAACTAACGCGGGGCAGGGTAGAGCCACCCTCAATTTTGTAGATAACAGTAGAACTTACACACTGGCTTAAACCTGTGGAAGGATAGTCGAGTGCGCTTCTTGGAGACATTCATGAAAGAGAGTTTATCCGTATCAAAGCGGGAGACAAGTTGAGTTTTGTTCGTTACCTGTTGTTTCACCCACTGTATAAGACAATCACCCTTCTTCCCTGATCGACTCCCTGAAAAGGTTGGTGTAATAATTTGTCCAGAGGAATCGGACCTTTGGGTTGTAAACGAGTTCAATATTTCTATACACAGTCTGTATTTTGTGCGTCGAAGAATGAATTAGCACGATTTTCTTGCAAAAAAGTTTTCATGCTTTTAAACTATGAGTGGGTATTTGTCAATTCGCTCAGCAGTACTTTTCTATGATCTCTGGTTTTATTAGTAGCTGTATTATTCTCCTTTGTACATGCTGTCTGCAAGGGAAAAGTTGATTACATTTGGTACTAGTAGCCAAGAGTAAAAGTACCTAGCTTTGGAGTTTGATGATTTGGCTTTGAAAGCCTACACGTTTGCAAGCATGAGTTGGTATCTGTGCATCGTCACTTGCTCCAGTCCCTATGATCAAAAGCAAAATTTCAGCTTCCTCTTGGGCTCGTTAGCGGAGTTTCTTTTTCCTCATCAATTTTTAAACGGCAAGGTGTTATATTTGTAGGTTTTCCCTTACTGGATATTTCGAAAAAGTAAAGGCGTATCCGGTGAATTACTGATGTTCGTTCATGGGCCCGAAGCTATGTGTATAAAGTAAAATTTGCATAAAATCTTGAATGCAAAAAATAAAATATAATACAAATAGTATATAATTACAGAGTAGAGAGACATTTATCAAGCGTGGAATTTATTACAACTTAATTTTTATCATGTTATAGATTTATGTTTGAAAATATTAGGTCCTATCATTTTTAATTTATGCGTGCATAATAACAGAATTGTAACTACGTCTAACTGTAATTAAATGTGCAAGTATAATTGTTGCTTTAGTGTTCTTTATTTTACAAATGATAAAAGTAAATTAAATGTCCACGATTCTTTAACCGAATTAGCATTCTAAAACTTAAAAAATAAAAACCTTTTTTTCTGGTGCAAGGCAATATTTAAATATATATATATATATATATATATATTTTTTTTTTTTTTTTTTTTTTTGAGGAAAACAAAATTTTAAAAAGAAAACTATTTTATGTAATTCAGTTTAATATTGTTTTAGAATTACTTATAGATAATTAATTATTTACTTTAATCAAAATTATTATTAGAGGATATTATTGATAAATATGTATGTTCAATTTCAATTTATATGTATGTTCAAAATTCAATAATAACAATTTTCTACTTACATTAATTCAAATAACTTTGATAAACAATCGTAATTCTGAAAGATAAAGATTTATGATATGAATGTTTTATCAACCTTAACATTTTAATGACTAACGAAGATCACGAATTGCAATTAAATTTTTAATATATAATCAGAAACTAAAATTAATCAATCACACATGTATTTGAATGACATTTCAAAACGATCTGTGTCTTAATAAAAATAGTTTCTATCAACTTTTCTTAACTTTTTCTTATCAACCTTTTTTAAAGACAACAGACGAAGTAAACGAAGTAGTGCACTCTTTATTCAAAGAGAGTGAAATGCCAAAAAAATGCATCGTCATGTAACTAAATTACTTCAGAGTATATCGAAACAGGCGTAAACATGTCTTTTATTAAAGAACATGGTTTAATTAAATGTTCAATATTCCTCCATTCGCCACAATGCCATGCTTCCCAATGTCGACGCATGGATTCACGGACCCGTTCCAAAATGGGCAGGTGTGTCATGGACACGTCTTATCGCTTCCCATATACTACTGCCGAAGACCGTGCCTGGTGTTACAGCCGTGTCCTAAACCATGAATTTCATTTATCACCATAGGTAGGAATACGTGGGTGCCAGTTTTGGAGATAGCGGTGACCATTCGACTGGTCCACCTCCGAAAATCCAACAATGAGGATATGTCCTATCGAGCTATTCCCGCATAGTCCCGGTAAAATTTGCAGGCGCTACATCATGCTGAAACCAGAAACTTAGGCGTGTAGCTGCTAGAGCGTAAACCGTCAGATCCGCCGACAATGTTTCTAACGAAGTGTGATATGTTTTCCCGTCAATGCGCTGCACAGTGGGACGTTTTGACGATATAGGTGGACACAATTATTTCGTTGAAGTTTAATTAGTTTTTGCTTTTTTTATTGCACTACTAATAAAACACACAAACAGTGATAAATATTTGGTTATTTAACAACAATGTCTTAAAATAAATACACACGGTGCCCACTAAAGTACGTTCCCACCCACTTAACTACCTAAAGGGTGCATCTATATTCATAAACTTGGTGTCTATGTATAGTAAAAAGTCTATGCTCTACTAGATGAGATCCCTTACATCACCACGTAGTACAAAAAGGCTGAATTAGCGTTCCTATCGCGTAAACGGTTCGAAATATGGGATAAAAGTGAATGACGACACCTTGTGAACATGATTTCTAAATGAATAACCTTTCGAATATGAATCTCGTTTACGAGATAGGAATACTAACTCAATTTTTCAGCATGCGGCGCTAGAAACGGTCTCATCTGATAGCGCATAGCTACATTACTATACGCTTTTATGATTACAGCTGCAACCGATCGGCAATTAAGAGTGTGGGAAGGCCTTTAGTGGACTCCCTGTATAGTGCATTACAAATAATGCGTTAAACATACTTATTTTACAATTAAATAAAAAGCAATTTAATGCATACATTTGAGATAAGATTAATTTATTTTTTGTATTTTTGTCTACTCAGAAATTTGTGCTCGAGAAATTTGTGTAGTCATCCTGAAAAATATTTGATTTAAATAAAATCATATTAAAAAAACTTTAATGTTTTGTAGTACCCTGTCAAACATATAAATGCTACCAAAAATATTTTCGGTTTATAAAACGTTGTTGTGTGAATAAGTAATCTATATAAATTTCATTCAATTTGAAATAAAATTTCTGCATATTGATGGTAATGTATCCGAAATTATTAATGGATGCTGTAAAAAGAAATACAACTGCAAAGCACTTTGTTTTCAAATTAAAAAATGCTATTTTATATCTCTATAACCAATACTAATTTTGTTGAAATTTAATTAAACTTTCTGCTTTTTAGCAACAATCTTTCCCGATCTTTTGTATGGACCTGTAACAAATGCATAATTACTACGTTCGTCAGATTATAATTTAATAGAATTGTCATCGGAAAAACAGATGTAGGAAAAGTTTCAGCTCAATCAAATAATTGAAAGTGGTTTAAAATTGTCTTGCAAGATTAGAAGTAATCTTTTATGGGCCCTGTATAAAAAGCGTAAGTGCGACGTTCCAAAAATTATAGTAATATTGAGTTGTCACCACAAACGATCATTGTCGCCGGCATTGTGTAGATCTTGGGTTTTCCTGCGTCCACACGTGAATGTTGTGCAAGTTCATGACACCTTACCGTGTAAAAGAGCTTCATAAAAACAAAATGCGCTATGGAAAAATCCGGCTGTGCGAGCCGTTTTTGCAAGAACCAGCTTGCAATGTAACGCATTGGGGATAATCGAAATCACACAATATATGTACTCTTTGGGCGTGCTAGGGTTGTTACCTGTCCTCGTGCGATATGTGCATGACGCCGGAACGATGAACACCCAAGACGCGTTTTCTTTCTCGGAGACTTCTTTGCGGGATCCACTCAAATTTCTGTACCACAGCGTCTTCTTCGACATGTGTGGGTGAAGTGCGTTCACGACGGATATGCCTGCTTACTTGGAAAGCTCCTGTGCCAATCAATCTGCGATGCAATTGTCCAAACAAAGCACGAGTTCACTAACTTGTGTTTGGGAAACGCTCAATGGACGTCCGTACCGCCGCTTGTCATTTCCATTCGTAGCACCATACACGTTATGCATATCCGCCAATTCTGAATTAGGAAACCGATTCATCCTTCAACAGCAACGCCTTCCGACTCTCCTGTAAGCTTGCCTCATAACATTCAAGTTTTCGTCGTTTGCGTTTTCGGACGTAAATCCCTAGCTAAATCTTGGTTGCCATGGTATGACAGACTAGCATGTTAAGTTTGCCAACGACTTTTACAGACACCCTGTATATATATATACAGGGTGTCCACTCTCAACGGTATACAATGGCTAATTCCTAAACCTTTAGTCATAGACATACAGTTTCAATTATAAAAGTGTTTTAAGTGGTTACGAAATATTTGTAAAGCGATTTAGGTCAATAAAAACATTTCTTAAAAAAATGCGAAATTTAAAATTTTATACGGTTCCCCGGTCCTATAAGTTATATTTAGTAAAATTTTCCTATTACACAGACAAGTAAGACAAAAAAAAAGTCCCATTCATAAAATAATAAAATTGACCGAGTTGTGAAACTTTAAAAATACATGACTTATACAACTTTTTTGCATCCGAACACAAATGATATAGACTATGCTTTGAGGGGTCATACACCAAGTGCTTAAAGTATTCGATAAACTTATTTCTTGTGTATCTGCGCTTATAAAAATATCATTCAGTATTAGAATTGAGTTAACTTTTATGTTTCAGATTGGATAAAATAATTGTATTTTATCATAGCTTTTATTTTGTGTGTATTTGAGATTTTTCCTTTCATGATTTCTTGTAACAAAAAATATGTTATTTTTATAAGTTTTTATTTAACTTCAAGGATTTTATTTTTGTTTTTCCAGTTTAAAATTTGTACTTGAACTTTAATACAATTCCAAATATCCGATCGAGATGAAATTTTACATACTTAGGTAAATCCGATGACAATCCAATATTATTATGATTTTCGGTTGTTACCATTTATACTTATTTTACAGGAAAACACACAGAATTTCGGACAGATAATAGCCAAGAATTTTAAGAAAAAGTTTTAGATCACATAACACAAGACTACGATGGTTGCTTTTTTTTCTTTCTTTTATGTATTTTTTGGCACTGAATGAGAAAAATACCTCAATTTTTACCATCATGCAAGGAATTTTCGCAAATAATGAATTGTCAAAGTTAAAAAAAATAAAAATCGGATACTATAAAATAGAGAAGATAGCTGTGTTTTTTAACTTTTGATAACAGTTCTTTATATACTTTTTAACATTGAATCTAAAAATGACCTTCATTTTAAGTTTTTTTGATTCCGTATAAAATATGACAAACTTGTTTTAACCATAAAAATTTTCTATGGAATTGCTGAAATTTTCAAATTCTTGTTCTTTTTATTCAATGGAAAAAAAAAACACCCATTGGATAAATGATTAAATATTAAATTATTGTTAGTACATTTTTGTGGTACGCAAGATTAATCTGATTGTAAGATTAATCCGTAAATTAATCCAACTGCTTAAAAAGATAGTGCAAATCGAAATTGACCGTAAATTATTGATAAAAATTCATAACTATTTTTAAATAAACTTATTTGAGTTTAAAAAACGCCCAAATGGGGCTTATATAGACACGAATTTTTTTTCATATTTGTCAGTATATGTATGTGTGAGTGTTCTGCAACAAACGTCTCAAAAAACATCCAATCTGATTGAAATCTGTTAAATGTATTATAAAGGATTTCGTATTTATCTGTATATTTTTTGATTGAATTTAGTTGATTGGTTTTGACAATATATAGCATCATTTTTTCCAATGCAGCTGTTCTACGAAATACAAAATTTTTCAAATTCTTATTCATTTCGTTTCATTCACAAAAAGTAAAATCCACATTGGATAATTTATTTAAAAATTAATCATGGTTGCTATATTTTGATTATGCAAGATCTTAAATTAATTATTTAAAATGGTTATAAAAATAAAAATTATTCATAAAACATCGATAAAAATTAATAACTATATTAAACTAAACTTATTTGAGTTAACAAAACTTACTAAAATCTAGGCTTACGGTAGAGACGAAGAGTTTTTTGTATCAGTGAGTATATTCTGAAATAACTGTCTCAAAAAGCATTCAATTAGTTTAACATTAAATATAACTTTTGGATCAATTTAGTTGAAAAGTTCGGAAGAAGTATATTAAATTATGGATGCTAAATTCTGACTATGCAATGTCTTAAATTTATCAGATCGGTTCCAAAATTGTTCTAAGTACTTTCTCAAGCTGTTAAAATTAACCGTGTAAATTTTTGTTGAATTTGATGCATCTGTTCAAAGAACAAAATTCACTATTACAAAATTGCTAATATTTAAATTAGGAATATTACATTTTTTTCAGTAGAAATTGCTGTTATCTATTCGAAAAGTGGAACATAAATATATAATATTAACATAAATGCAGAGGAATACTTCCTCTATCGATATAGGTTAGGATTTATTTAGAAAAGAGGTACTTCAGGATGACCACGAAAAACAGTTTTTGTTTCATAAAGAAATAAATTGATAAAGGTTTAAAAAAAAATTAATGTAGATTAATATATTCAATTAATATTATACGCTATAGATCTTTTTTTTACCTGACATTTTATTCAATTACTACAATAGTTGCAGATATTTTATGAATTATGCATATGTAAGTAACGTTATTAGGATAGAATTAAACATTTCAGTATCAAGATTTGTCTATTCTAGCAAAATCACTATGCAAAATGATCTAAAATTGAGAAATGACAAGAATTTCAAAAATTTGTAATAAAAAATTAATTAGAAAATAGGAAGTTTAAGGTGAAATAATCTCCCTGATAAAGTGCATTTTTTATCTTGAATAAAATCATAAGAACAAGAAATACAAGAATATTATCACTTGAGATCGTGTTTAACGCAACTTGGCATAAAATTGCATTTTCTGAAATTTACAGTAATTTTATAAGCTTATAAGTGTGTTTTTATATAATCCAGTATATATATATATATATATATATACACATATATATGCTATGAATTAATATTATATATGTATTTTGACATCAAGTAAGTCATTTTTAAATTAAAATGCAATTTGTGCACATGGCTTTAAAGATATTGATTTTTACACTCTTGTGTATTTAAATTTATATTTGAAATTTAAATTAGAGGCAATTATGTTCAGTTGTATTCAGTTATATTCAGTTCTGGAGTTTTTCTATAATTCGTAGATAAACATTTTTTTTTTCAAACAAGATATATAAAATATAGAAACGTAAATTTGCTTTATTGATAGATGCATATCTATCTTTTAAGATTCTAATTAAATTAAAGTGGTATTTTCAATTTTACATCGAAAAATTCAGTTACATATTTCTATTCCCTATGCATAACAAAATTTAATAAGCTTCATTATTTTCCAAAAAATGTCGTATTGCGCTTTGAGAACTTTTTATTGGATTATTAATATGTTATATAATGTATTTTAATATATAAGTTAATAATTAGGTTGTTTTTCAACTACAAAACTCACGAAATAAGAATTTTAAATAAATTAACATAATTAATCCCTTACGTTTGTTATAAAAATGTTAACATGAGTTCAAATTTGAAATATATAAATTTGATTACCAAATTGTTAATAAAATATATATTTATCTTTAAAATATATTCTAATATTAAAACAATTTATTTAAGAAATTTAATTGAGATAAGTTTATTGAATTATATACTTATAATAAATCTGAGTTCAGAAAACTGTCGGAATCATGCCTGTGCGAAACACTCTGATCTGTGTGAGCTAAACGCCATGTTAAGCTTAATGAAAAACAAAATGCAGGTTAACGCCGATGCCGGTATTAAAATATTTGTAGTAGTACATTAAATCCTTTAAATATTTTAACTTTGTTTAAAACCTTCAAAAACTATCCAATTAATTTTTAAACTTAAAGGCCAAATCATCATCATCATTATTAACAACAACAACAAATTCTAAATTAAAAATAACGGATAACTATCGCCAACTGGTGGAGAAAAGATATAACTTACTCTCTAAAATGATCCGTGCAAGCACATTGTATTACACGTATTTTTAATTTCTCCAGAATGATTATTCTTTTGCACAATTTCGATTTCCTGTGACATTTGTTTTCTGTCTTATATGACAAAATAAAAATTATCCGAATTTGAATATCTAAAACTTTTAAATGCATTTACAATAAAGAATTATTTTAATGGCACTTTAGCATTATTTAACGGGAAATTAACCTTTTATGTACTGAATTATGAATTCATGAAAATTTCATCTTCTAAAGCATTTTTCGTGAATTTTTGAATCTAAATTAGAAGATTTACATAATTATTTAACAAATTTTAGAAGGATTTTAGAAGGATTGAAGGAATTAAAAGGATTAATTAAATTTGAATTTATAGGGATTTTGTGTAATATGTATAACCCCACTCAAATCTTTTATTTTAAATATTTTTCTTAGTATTTTGTAGAATTAGGAAATCTACAAATATAATGTTCTTAGAATGGAAATATAGAACAGCGCCTCTGTAGGCCGTGTTGATTCCCAATAAATTAGGAGCTTATGTTTCTTGCTAATTCTTTTTGTGTCAACTTTCTGTTGTAATCGTACTTTTTTTTTTTTTTTTTTTTTTTTTTACAATGCATTTTATCAGATTTCAAGACATTGCAAATAAAATGAATATTTCTTATCGGTAAAAAAATATTTTAATTATCTTGCAGATAAAATTATGAATTTTAACATTGTTTGTAGCGAAAAAAAAAAAGTCTCGCTAAACAACGAATTTTTAATGTAGAGGGAACCTAAGCAAGCATTCTCGTTTTAGAATATGTAGCTGGAAATGGCGCGTTTATGCGCTGGTGACTAAATTGTAGTTTACATAATTTCTTTGTTCTAATCACAAAAAATCAAAGGATAATACTTTTTTATCAAAAAAATGCATAAGGTATCTTTTTTTTTTTCTTTAAGTGAGAAAAATATTTTTTTTAACTATTATTTTCAAGATTTATCATTCACTTATCGCCATTTTTAACGGGGATTATATACTAGTGCATTTATAAAGCCTGTTAATGGATAATAGATATATGTATTACGTACACTGTGTAAAATTATGTCCGTTTCAAATATTGAACAGTGATATTAAGGGTTAATTTCACGTTTGTAACAAACAGACCAAAACATTTAATATTTGATAGCTTTCAAATGGTTTTGCGAATATTCAAATGTTATTCTTTTGACATTCACGACATTTCATTTGTGTTATTTTATAAATAAAAAAAAGTTTTCTACTTAATAAAATTTAGAAAAAACATCTATGCATTTCGAACAATATTTGCAACTTATATAATTATTTAGACATAATATTTCATAAATTACATAAACTTCTATTTTTGTAGCTATTGCAGATATATTGTAAGTTTTCATATAACAATAAAAAACATTTTTTACAAATCAATAATATATATATATATATACTAGGGGGCTCGGCCCCCTACGAGCTACGCTCGCCAACCCCCGTCCAGACACCGCAGACTCTAAATGCACGTTAATTTGATCGGCTTTAAAAAGATTTCGAAAGATTGAATTATAATTTAAAAAACAGTGGCGATCTCCCTATAAACGAATTTCTATTCATTTCTCTTTGATTGGGGAATTTTAACGCCAAATCCGCTGCGGTACTACTTGATTATCCTGTCGACCAATTTCGCCAAATTATATAAATCGCCAAACCACTCGCCAAATTATACAAATTGATATAATTTTTATTTTAAATAACGAAAGAACAAATAAATTCGTACAACATTAATAAAAACACAAATAAAACGTCGAAATAAAAATAACTTGATGACGTATACACGTGTAACAACATTTCAAAATAAGCTAATATAAAAGGAATTAAGTAAAGAGAGTCTTTGTCTCCTGGTATTTTTTAACAAAGCGAAAAGAAAGTTCTTTTAAATGAGACATTTTAAATTAATTCTTAAAATATCAAATAAATGTCTAGCGCAATTTCTAAATTTAAACTTTTTTGCAATATTATTTTGTGTTTATTTTATGTAATAACTATAATGTGACGTAAATATGACGTAATTTCTCCTAAGACTTCTAACGCATGTTAATGAATTTATTATTTTACAATATCCTTTCTCTTTTAAAATTCACGTGTATACTTTTTATGACGTAATTTTTAATAAGTTCCTGCTTTTTATACGTAATTATTTAATTCTAATTTGAAAGTTTTTTTTCTGTTTATAATAGTCACGTGTAAATAAATTTTTAATTTGAAGCAAACATTATTGCTTGCGCTTTTTATACAGTTGGCAACAGTTTAAATTAGTACAATTTTTTGAAATCTGTAAAAAATATCTCTAGAAATGCTGAAAATTTGAATTTAAAATAGAAATAAAACCTGAAAAAATGAGTCAAAATAAAAAAATTAATGCAATCTGCACTCCGGCAAATTCTAACGCATAAAATGATCTAAAAATGATTACACTGCCATGTATAGATTTTGCTGCTATAAAACTTTTTTAGTGGAACGATTTTGTCCAACTTTAGCATTAAATAACTCTTAAAATAATTCTTCGATTTGAAAACTGTCTGCATCAGCGTGTTTATCAAACATTTCTGTATAAAACCACCGATTTTCATATTTTTGTATGCATTATTTTTGTTAATATTAACGAAGAAAGGCCTCCGGTCACAAAAAAATCAAAACCGGCGGCGGCGGCGGCGGCGGCGGTGACAGCGGTAGTTACTTTTTTTTAGAATAGAGAGATATATTAACATATAAATTCAGATATCTGTTGAAAATTCCTTCCTATTATTTTATTGACAATAACAGACACTAAAAATATTTAAGAGCATTTTCCAAAGATATATGCATGTTAGTTGAAATAAGAAATATCATTTAAAGTTTACAGTTGTAAAGTTTAAAAAAACACTTTCGTTCATGTTGTTACCAACGATTATGGAGCAGTGGAATATGGGCCGGTGTGGGCGCCGATTGCATTCCGTGGTTTTGCTTAGAGTGATATTATCCATTATTTACTATTTTTCATGTAGAAGAACAATAAATAAAGAATGTTTTATACCATATATAAATTATGATTTTGTAATTCTTTTTCTCGACAGTGCAAACAAAAATGTAACATAGTTTTTATTTCACTCCTTTATTTTTAGCTTTATATTTATCTTGTTCTTTATTATAATTAGTTTTACTTGCGCTTTCCTGTTGCCCAAAGAACATCTAAAATATCTTGATAAAATTGCCTCTAATTTTGAAACAGTCTACAAAAAGCTCTTTTCTCATTTCAATCTCGGAGAATATTTACTGATGAACCTTTTGAGGACACGTGTTCGAAAAAAACGGTAAATAGTCGTACCAAAGTAAAATGTACAAAATTACCAAAAATCTAGCATGGGATTATATTTTCTTACAGTTATTCTTAATCCAGCTGAAGCACGGGTTAACACTACTTGAAAATCTCTCTCTTGGCACTAAGCACTTGGCGCTTTCTAAGCTCTTGGCACATTTAAAGAGATTACCGTCTTTTTTGTAGCAATGCCGGCGGAATGATATTCAACACATCAATCCTGAAATTGTTAAAATATATTACTAGCGAAATTTAAAGTTTTTAAGAATACTAATTCAAGAGAAATAGTAGTAAAAATATTATTTTTTAATAAGTAACTTTTACTTCTATTTTCTCAAATTTGATTCAAAAATATTTCGATGAACAGCTACAACCTAAAAAAAAAAAAAAAAAAAAAAAAAACGCAGGTAAAATTTTTATTTTGAGCTGAGTTTCTTTAGTGCAATAGTGATTTTTTAAATACTTTTAGGCATTTAATCTGTGAAACTTTTATTATTTAACATAATCTTCGTAAAAATCTGTATGTTACTAAAAGTATCTGTATTAATTTTCAAGTTTCGCCCCACAATAGTTTTAGAGTTATTGTTTTCAAATAACTTTGTTAGAAGGTTTGTATCACTACATTTATTCTTTGCTAAAAACGTTTGAGATGAAATGTATCAGTAAAATCCGGTTTCATCCACATTAAAATGTTTTCGAATATTGAAATAATTCTGTTTTATAATTTTAAAATAACTCGGATCGTAAAATACCCTTTTAGTGGAAAACTTTTTTCTTTCTTTAATATCTGTGTTTTGTCAAGCGATAAATTAGTCAAACCTGTTTAGTACTAATTTTGTTTCTAAAAAAATTAACCATATTTTCGTTATATTTTTATACCCAGGTAATAAAAATAAAATTTTCCTTTGATATGTTTAATGTACAGTCGGTTCTAAAGTCTTTCTTCTGGAAGATCTAGAGAAACTTCTTTTCAAATCTCAACATTAAACAACTTTACTTACAATAGTTCGCATTATTTTTTCAGTTAATTTAGTTTCTCTTTTTATATTGGCTTTACGCTTACTACACTCGAATCCTTTATTTCCTAATTTATAGTTCTCAAAAAATAAATTCTTTGCATTTTAAATATTAACTTTGACTGCACCGCTCTTGCTCTAACGCATGACGAAAATAAAAAAGCTAAAAATAATTTATTTGAACTACATCTAATAAAAATATTCAAATTCTTGTATATAGGTAAAGACTGCATTCTGACAAATTTCTTTGTCCTACTTTCACACAATGAGTCTAATTTCTTGTCGTATTATTTTTTTCACTCTCACACAAATGTGGGAATTTTACTAATGTTTAAAAATAGATTATCCATTCCGTGCCTTCCACACGAACCGAAAATATTGTCGCTTTAATTTATGAAGCTTCTGAGAAATGTATAATTTCTATTCAAATCGCTGAAAGAACTACAAAGAAAAAACATACCCTCGAAGTTGAGTTCTTTGTTTAAGCGTGAAAATATCAGTGCAATTGTGGACACGATGGTCACTAGCTTTTTACCTCTACTGAAAAAGTTTAAATCATAGTTCGATTTTCTTATGCTTAGAGCAGTACATACATATTAATGAAATCCCTTGATACAGCTTAAAATTCAATAAAAAATGAATTAATTTTCGCATGGCTGTGTGGTTTGTACGAAAGAGCTCTTTATGACAAAATGTTTCTTGAACGAAAAAAAACTAGATTACAATTTTTGAAATAGCAGTATTATACTTTTAAAGTTGAAAGCAAACATAAAAAAGTAACATAAGCAGCAACAGTTCATTGCACTTTCAATTTATACTACCATATTTCAGGTTTGGAATGAAATTGGACTTGTTACAAGCTACAAAATATATCCATTTTCAAATATAGAAATATATTCTTCAAAAGAAATTGTCTGCCCGGGCACCCTCTCGACTCTGAAGTTTCAGCTAAATAGTTAGTTTTTTAAATTAATTGTTTAAGGGGACAAGGGACCTTAAAATCCTTATTTTTTTATTTATTTTTTGTAAATTTCACCTTAAATATTATTGAAGGGTACATTATATGGATTATAGCATGCATTTATCACAAAAATAATAATAAAAACAATTTAACAAATTACAACGACCATTTGGAAAATGATTTTTTCAAAGACTAAAATTTAAGACATAAAAAATCGCACTGAGTTGTTCATACATTACGTACGCCATTAATTACATTTTTCGGTACTGAAAAATTTTAAACTTCTACTGAGCTGGTCATACATTATGCACGCCATGGATTAAACATTATTATTCCTTGAACAATTTTAAATGAAATTTCACTCTTAAACTTCTAAACATCCCATAATATTACTTTTTACACCGTCGTATAGAGGAAAGATGTACTTTTAAATGCAATTTGTTTGAAAGCTGTATCTCAATTTGTTTCTGAGTTATTATTATTTTTTTTTGTAGTTTATATTACTTTTTTTCATGGTGGCAACAGATGTATCAATCTCTGTTGAAAGTAAAGGAAAAACACAGATTGCTGTATAGACCAATCAGAAAACGAATAAAATGCGGTTTTCAACTAATAAAACGCTTCATATTTTTGATTTTCTACCCTGACCGAGGACAATAACCATTTTTCCAAATGGTTAAAAAAAAATTATTTTTGAGAAAAAAATGGAATTTTACTCGTCGTCTTAGAAATCTTCGAAAGGCCCCCTGCGCGTTCCATATCAATGAAAATCGCCAATATTTTTTTTTATATAAAAGTTTGGTTTATATATATATAAATGAAATAGAGCATCGTATTTTATATATTTGAATTTATTTATTTTATTTATTTTATCTATTTTATTTATTTATCTTTTTTTTTTTACCTTTAAGTAAAAAAAAAAAAAAAATAAATAAAATAAAAAATTCCAAAATTTTTCATTTTTTTCATTTTTTTTTTCATTGCAAAATTCCATTTTAAAATAATAATAATTCTTCTTATTTTTTTTTTCTGATAAAGGCCTGCCATAATGCATATAATGTACTCTTGAATAATATTTAATGTGAAATAATAAAAATAAAAAAAATAATAAGGATTTGAATGTCCCTTGTCCCCTTAAATGTATTAATGAATTTTGGCACAACCTATATATTTATTCGTCAGAATTGTAAACTTTGATTCCGGTCTAAATGATTCTTCGAAATCTATTTAAAACTCTTTCAGTAAAAACTCTTGATAAAAACATAAAAGGATAAATATTAAAACTCTACAACTTTAAACGTATTTTTCTTTTATGTACCAATTATAGTTTTTCTTTTTTCGTTTATCATTGCGTTTTTATAAAAATCTACAAAGATTGAAAAATAAATCCGTCTTGTATCTCTGTTTATTTCGGATTTTTAGCAATAAAACTTTCACAAGTTTAAAATTTTTATTGAACTTTAAAACGCAGTTATATCTAATTAAATTTGAAATAAATAACTCATTTCATTAACTCAACTTATTCTTAAGTTTTCAATTTAAATATTCCGTTTGATTCCCGTCTGAAAAATTAATTAAAACTCCCATGCACCATTTTAACTCTCGTTTCATTTTTTTTTTTTTTTTTTTTTTTTTTTTTGTTTAATCAGACGAATGTAGCGGAAAAAAAGACTCTGGAGTGTTAATTTAAATATTCATATTAAAATTGAATTGTGATTTAAATTTACGAAGTAACACGTGAAAAATATTTTGGAAATAAATGCATATGAATTCTTTAAGTTGGATATTATGCTAAGAAATAATAAAATTCTAAAATGAAAGATTTTGTTTCTTTGCATGTGTAAGTCATGAGTATGAATAAACAAGAATGATGAATCATGCATCAAGCATCAAGCATGAAACACTTCTGAATACTTTAACAAAACGTCGCTATTTAATAATATATAAGAGATGCCTTAGAATACGTGTTAGAAAACGCAGAACGCATTTGTAAACGATATTTCAGTAATTACCGTCAATTGCCCAAAATTTCTTAAATTCTTTTGTGCAGAATATTATTCGATCTATAGATTTATACATATTCTACATAGTATGCTAAAATTTAATTTTAATTAATTTTTCTACTTCTTTTCAGCAGTGAAATTACGCTTGATCTTATTAAATGTTAAAGAAGTGAATTATCACTTTGCTAAATAAGCGTAAACTAACAGAGGGGGAAATGTTCAAGTCGGGAATTGAACCCGGACACCTGGAATAGCGCTCCAGTGCTCTGCAATTAAGCCACGAGGACGATACCCAGCTTGGCATCTCTCACTCACGTAAGTCGGTAAGACTGATACCGCAGCTGGGTTCATTTGCGTCTCATGTTACGCCTCAAGATTGTGTGCTCATGAAGACTCTTCCATCTTTTAGCTGCGGTAGCAGTCTTACCGACTTATGTGAGTGAGAGATGCCAAGCTGTGCATCGTCCTCGTGGCTTAATGGTAGAGCACTGGAGCGCTATTTCAGGGGTCCGGGTTCAAATCCCGACTTGGACATTTTTAAATATGTCGGTTTACGCTTAGTTAGCAAAGTGATAATTCATGCACTTAATATTCAATTGCTAAAATTTAGTTTAGTAAAATAACATGTAATATGGTTTAAATCCATCTTCAGAAATTGTTACCAATATAGCATATCGCAATTATTTTGTATAACCCTGTATATTAAACACAGATTTTTGTACACGCCATATACTAAGCTAAAATTTAATTTAGGCACAAACACTCTTTAACATACTGAAATCCCTTTTTATAAGATTATTATTCCTATGCGCCCTAACATCCAGTTGTTTGTTTGGACCTGCGTATAATTTCATTAATATTCTACATACATGTCTTAGTATACTAAATTTAATTCAGATTGAAAACGCATAATTTAATTAAAAACCACATTTGTGTTTATACTCAGTAATGTTTACGATTTATTTTGTGTAGCCCTGTATATAATATATAGAATTTATACACACCACGTAGAATTAAAAAAATGTAGTTAAAATTAAAAAAAAAAAGATACCATAACTAAAAACATACTTCCTGAAATTTTCAGTACTTTGGGTACAGTAAATTAACCTACATGTTTTTTGTGTCCCTGTAACTGTACAATTAATGCTATACATATTGAATTCTACAGCAGTTATCTTGTAGCAAACGTCAGTAACGTATATTTGAATTGAGTATATTTGAATTAGCGGAACATAATTAAAATACGCTGTAAAAAGTTTTATTTTTTTTCTTATTACTATTGTGCTAGGTTTTATGCTTTAGCTAAATTTCACAAAATTGACGTACCTTTTAGACTAATTGTTATTTCTGGATTTCATACGACGGAAATTACAAAATTAATATTTCTGGATGTGTCTTTCTTTTATTTCTGTGCTGGTAGTAAACAACCTAAAATCGGAAGTTAAAATAATACTACAAAAAAACATCTTTTCTAAAATCAAAACCGCACCATAGACGACATAAAGAGCCTTTTTTTATGAAATTGGTATTCCAAAACTTTCATCCCCATTGACCGATCTAAAATTACTAGCCCCTTAAAATGACAGTTTAATTATCAATAATCTAAATTGGAGCGATAACAAATTTAAGGGCTTTGATCAAGTGAATAATCGACAAATCTCTCAAATCTATAACTTTCAAATTTCTCTCATCCCGTAATTTTGAATACCTTTGATTGGGGTTACTACCTCCTTGTGCCTTGTCAATTCATCCGTCTAAATGAAAAAAATATGGCACTTTAAACTTATATGTTTCGTTCACTTATTATGTGCTCTAATATTAATAAGTTTTATATATAATTATTGTTTTTTCAAATCTATAACTGTAAATAGGTGTTTAAATATTTTATTATTGATAGAGCTGTGCATAACTAATGCATTTTAATAACTGAAAGATAAAAGAAATCAGGGTATAATGATGTTTGTTCATTGTCTATGATTTATCAGAATTCCGTCTCTTAAAAAAATACATTTTCATTTACGTTACTATGTATTCATATCCCCATTTAGTGTCCAAAATTTTGTTTATAATTATGTTATTTACGGATATGAAGGTGTTTTACACATATATGTTTCATTCATTTTTAATATTATTAAAAAATCATTTTTCTGTCTACTTACGGATAACAAAAAAGTCCCTCCGGCCAGTGCCGGGAGGAAAAGGAAGCTTTCATATTCCTTATTTTTAAAAAGCAAGCTTATATTATTCAAACGCACAAAGCTCAATTTAGTGGAAACCGATTATAGGAGATTCAATACTATTTTTTATTAATACTAAATCATTTTAAATGAGAATTTAGCGAAATTAGTCAGCATTATCCAAGCTGCTTTTATTTAAAATGACTTATATTTTGTTGCCAAATTCGGCTATACATTGAAGTACCTGACATTTTAAGACAACAAGGTGGATGAGGCTAACCAGTGAACTTGGTCGAGACCTTAATAATTCCTGTGCACATGCTCACTCACATCGGAATCGGTTGATATATACGAGTGCTGTCGCAGGCAAAAAATAAGATTTTTCAAAATGTCACCCGCATTAGAAATTCAAACTGCTATATCTGAGCCATTTTTTAAAATAAATTCAAAACAAAAAATGCGCCGGAATCCTTATATCAAGGTCAAATACTTAAAAAAGAAACCTTTTTCAATTTCTAATTTTTTTGCACCTTACTTTACATATTTTTTTTTTATTTACTGGCAGCCATTTTGAAACAAGATGGCTGATAAAGCTGGCCAGCGAACTTGGCAAGACATTGCTATATACTATCCACATGCCTTCTTACATTGAAATAGGTTAATAAATACACGTGTTATCGCGTGACAAATATCAGATCGTTTCAAAATGTCAGCCATGCTAGAAATTCAAAGTGCTATAATTCAACCATTTTTTAAGATATAGACGAAACAAAAATGGGCTGTGGAATCTTTGTATCAAGGTCACACACATAATTTTTTTTTCATTTTTCAATTTTTTGATACTTCATTTTAAATTTTAAATTTAAAATTGTTTTTTAATGGCATCCCTTTTCAAACAATATGGCGAATGAAGCTGGTCAACGAACTCGATCTAGACATTGGTATGTACTATGTACACACCAAGTTACATCCAAATCGGTTCGTAAATACGCCTGTTATTGCGTGACAAAAATCAGGTCGTTTCAAAATGTCAGCCATAATAGAAATTCAAAATGCTATAACTCAGCCATTTTTTAGATATAAACGAAACAAAAACTGCTTCGGAATCTTTGTATTAAGGTCAAACACGTGAGACAAAATATTTTTCATTTTCTAATTTTTTAGATCCTGATTTTAAACTTTAAATTAAAAAAAAGTAAATGGCCACTTTTTTTAAACAAAATGGCGGATGAATTCTTCTAGTTATAGAAGAAACAAAATCTGTTCCGGAATCTTTGTATTAAGATTAAACACATACAAATAAAAATATTTTTCATTTTCCAATTTCTTGGTACCTCATTTAAAATTTAATTAATTTTAAAATGGCCGCCATTTTGAAACAAGATGGTGGATGAAGCTGGCGAAAACTCGGCCGAAACATTGGTATGTAGTATGTATACACCAAGGTACATCCAAATCGGTTCATAAATACGCCTGTTATCGCGTGACAAAAATCAGGTCATTTCAAAATGTCAGCCACGCTAGAAATTCAAAGTGCTATAACTCAGCCATTTTTAAAGATATAAACGAAATAAAAACTGCTCCGGAATCTTTATATCAAGGTCAAACACATAAGAAAAAAATATTTTTTAATTTTCAATCTTTTGGTACTACATTTCAAATTTAAATTTTTTTAAAAAATTTAAATGGCCGCCATTTTGAAACAAGATGGCGGATGAAGCTGGCCAACGAATTCTGTCGAGAGATTGGTATGTACTATGTATACACCAAGTTACATCCAAATCGGTTCATAAATACGCCTGTTATCGCGTGACAAACATCAGGTCGTTTCAAAATGTCAGCCACGCTAGAAATTCAATGCGCTATAACTCAGTCATTTTTTAAGATATAAGCGAAACAAAAACTGCTCCGGAATCTTTGTATCAAGGTGAAACACATAAGAAACAAGATGGCGGATGAAGCTGGCCAACGAACTCGGTCGAAACATTGGTATGTACTATGTATAAACGAAATTTCATCCAAATCGGTTCATAAATACGAGAGATACAGTGTGACAAAGATCATATATATATATATATTTATATAACTGTTGAACGGAGGGTGGTTCTCGGGGTCTGGGGGTCATGATCGATGAAAATATACCAAATTTTTTTGAAATCGCTTTCCTCCGAACGGCTGCAATAGGTAGCTTTTTGTAATGAAACTACCTAAAATTAGATTGGTATATAAATAAATATATATGATTATTGGTCAATCTCTCACTCTTTCTTTGTTTTCGTGTTTCAAAGCATAAAGAATATAATTTTTTATGCAACACATCTAAGTCTCTATTACGATACTATGGTAATACCATTACAATGAAGTAATTAGTGATGATTAATTCTCTGTCAGTATATTATATAAACAATAGGCACAAGCACGCCTTTCGTTAAACTAACATTGATAGAAAAAATGTATAGCCATTTTTCAGCAAAAGTAGCTCAAATATTAAAAGCATACACACCCAAAGAGGTTTGTTAGAGTCATCATTTTATTAAAGAACTTACGTTCAGAATTTTTTACAACTGTTGTGAATTTCGATGTTGTATTAAATTAATTATTGTAACATTTCATGTTAATAAAGTTTTTTTTCGGTATCTATAAATTTATTTGAACATTACTAAATTTTATTAATTTATGGTACATTAGATATAAATTACATAAGGAAATATTTTAACACCTATTATGTATTTGTTTAAAAAAAATATGATCATTGATTGAGGAAATAATGAAGATGTATTTTTAATTTAATTAGCGATAAATGTGTAAACAAAGCTAATTTTTGAAAATGCAAACAGTGATCTTATTTAATTATCCTGTATATTAAATCATTTCTTTTCAGAATTGTTCAAAATCCAATAATGATATCGCCTGCTAAATGTTAATTATAAAATTAATTAAATTTTATGTTTTATGAGCGAGGAGTTTATTTACATAATATTTCCTTTAGAAATAATGACACAGTAATTACGCTATGAAAGTCATGTAACAATCATTTGTAGTAAATCATTGTAGCAAAACAAAATTCTTTTCATTTTGTTATTCTAAAATTCTTTTTGTTAGAGATTAATGAAATTATAAACACCGTGATTTTATACACAGTGATTTTATTGAATTCTTTTTTTTTTAAAATGAATATAAGAAAAATTAGGTCTACACACACATTCATACATACATACATACATACATACATACATATATATATATATATATATATATATATAAATGTATGTATGTATGTATGTATGTATGTATACAGGGTGCGACATAAGATCGTACAGAATTTAAAAAATCATAATAAATAACGCTCAGAATAAATTTCGCTTTGCGTGAATATGATCAGATTGATATTGTATTCTTTAACAAATTATAGAAAAATGATTCCAAAATTAACCGAAAGAAGGCGCTCGTACATCATGCTGAGACGTTTTATGCAAATCAGGCAAACACAAACAGACAATGAAACAAATCACAATAACATTACACTGTGCATTTATAAAAGTTATTCAACATGAACGCTACCACCAGGTATTAGGCAAGTTAGGCGGGACAATACGGCTATTACAGCTGAGTGTAGCATGTCGGCATCGATGCCACCGATGGTACGTCGAATGACATCTTTCATTTACACCAAAGTAGTGGGAGAGCCCCGGTACACGCGAGACTTTAAGTATCCCCACAACCAGAAATCTGCCGGGGTCAAGTCTACATATCTTGAAGGTCAATTAAACTTACAACCTCGATTTATGACTAGGTCTTCAGTGAAAGTATCCAACGGGAATGTGTTAAAATCACGTGGAAAGTTGGGTGGAGTACCATCCTGCTTGAAGGTGACGACAGGTATTGCATGCACCTGCAATGCTGACACAACTTGGTCACGCATAACGCCTCAAATCTTAATACCGTGTGGTGGTGAGCATGTTGGACATCTGTTACATTAAAATACATGTCACCGTTAAGCCGGGAACCCACATGCGGAAAAATACGACGGAATTGGAGAGCGGAACGGCAAATTGACCGCATATTTGCCGCGTACAAATGCGAAAACGCAGCGGAATTGTCGTTAAACATGTTTTAACTTTTTCCGTTTTTTGCGACGGCATCTGTACAAGTCAGACATGCGCAGTAGTTAACGCGGAAGCGCCAGCAAAAAACGCAAGTGCGATTCTCATTTCCAAGTCGAAATTTGGAAATTTGGCGTAGCGGAAAATTTGCCGCTGCAGATTTCCGTCTATTTTTCCGCATGTGGGTTCCCTGCTTTATGCTATTGTGATTTGTTTCATTGTATGTTTGCGTTTGCATGAATTTCATAAAACGTTTCAGTATGACGTGTAAGCGCCCTCTTTTGGTTGCTTTTTGAATCATTTTTGCTTATTGAAGGGAAAAAAAATCCAGTGTTCCTCTAATCATATTAGAGCAAATCGAAATTTGTTTCCGAGCATTGCATCTTTTATTATGCATATTTTAAGTTTTCACGAACTTATGACAAACCCAGTATATATATATATATATATATATATATATATATATATATATATATATTTATATACATATATATATTCATAAGATAGTAAAAAAAAGTTAAATAATAAAATAGGAAACTAAAATAGTAAAAACAGTGGATTAAAACATTTTTGTACGTAGAGAACGGCTGGGTGACAGTATTTTGGCATTATTTTTCATGGTACGAAGCTATGCAGCTTGGTTAAAAATAATCTAAAACCTCACTAGACATTGTCCATACAGCACACATGGTTCTGAATTTGGTTTCATGAATCTAATGAAAATCCGCAGATACAGGTGAAGCTTGAAGATGGATTCAACATTTCAAGAGCAATAAAAGAAACGCCAAGCAAACAAACGCTCAATTAAGGGGGTTCGGAACTCAAAAATCTTCATTTTTTCTTAAAATTTTTCATTACATTAAAAATTGGTCTGTTTTTTTCTGCTTAAGTTGAAGTTTAAATCATGTTTCAAACTTCATTGGAACAGAAAATATTCATTTTTTCGTTTTGGTTTGTTTTCAAAATCTAGCGTTCAAGCAATGGTTGCCATGAAAACGACTTTTTGCGAAAATGCGTTTTCTTCATGATGGGCTTTTTTCACCATTTCTCATATTTAAATTGTTATATGTCAAGAACCGTTAAAGATAAAGGTTCAAACTTGGAACATGTCTTTTTCAATTGCTTCACTTTAATTCTGATTCAGAAAATTTGAAAAAAAATATTCACATTTGAAAATATGATTTTTTTTTTTTTTTTTTTTTTTTTTTTTTTTTTTTAAGGTAACGTCATTTTTTTTTCAATTTTTTTTTAAATATTTTAAATTTGTATTAAAATTATTTTTTTAAATCCGGAATCTAAATTAAAACTTATATATTTCTGTTTATTTAAATGCAAAAATATTGAAAACCTACAAATAATATTTCGAGTTATAACGATTTTAAATTAACCCGCTCTTTTAATAAAATTTAAAATTTAAACTTTTTTAATAATTATGAGAAGTTTTATTATGTGATTTTATTTTAAAATGATATCATTAACCATCACAAAAAATTTCGAAATTTTAACCACGGTTACAGATAAATTTGCTGTAAGATTACTGTAATTTTAGCAGATTGATTTGTAAAGTTACAGATTTCTGTAGCTTTACAAAAATTAGTTTTGTAGATTTGCAGCTTTTTTCGTACAGTTACAGGTGAAAGTTTAGTAAGCATGTAACTTTACATCTGTAGAACTACAGATTTTTTTTTTTTTTTTTACAGTGTAGTTTGTACAATAATCCTTCTCATTTAATTCTTAATAGCCATCTACATAACATAAATTTTGAAATTTCCTTCAGTTGTGTTTCCCCTATTTCTTAGTTTTTGACAAAAATGATTGAAGATTACATCTGTGAAACAGTTTCTGTACCTTTGGTTTTGATAGTAATACCAAGTGAAGGGCTGTTTGTTTTGAATTTCCTACTCCCAGAAGAGGGCTAGAATAAATTTCAAAACAAATCGTGAAATTGACAATGTGTTGTCACTTTAGTCTATCGTTTCACTACAATTGTTCGCAGTCTACAAGTACCTTACTGTTTGGCTGTCAGAAGAAGACAATCATGGTGGAATAAGTGTATTTTTATTTCCTTTTAATCTAAGAAATTGTCGAAATTCATGAGCTGTGAACGATTTTTCTGTGTCATGCATTGTAAAAAAAAAAAAAAAAAAAAAAAAAAAAATCTGTAAAGTTACTAAAGTTTTTCTAGGAAACTGGGATTCCTAGAGCTTTTTATGTAACGGCAACAACAAAAAATCATGTAACAGACACACTTTTGCGAAGGAAATAAAAAAATCTGTAAGGTTACTAAGAACGTTTTAGGAAACTGGGTTGTCTAGACCATTTCATGTAGCTGCAACCAGGGTTACAGATAAAATTTTAGTAAGATTACTGTAATTTTAGCAGATTCATTTGTAAAGTTACAGATTTCTGTAGCTTTACAAAAGCTAGTTTTGAAGATTTGCAGCGTTTTTTTACAATTACAGATGAAAGTTTAGTAAGTATGTAACTTTACATTTGTAGAACGACAGTTTTTTTTTTTTTTTTTTTTTTTTTTTTTTTTTTTTTTTTTTACAGGTAGTCTAAATTTTCCAGATATTTTACGTGCATTACTCTACACTGTAAAAAAAAATCTGTAGTTCTACAGATGTAAAGTTACATGCCTACTAAACTTTCACCTGTAACTGTACGAAAAAAGCTGCAAATCTACAAAACTAGTTTTTGTAAAGCTACAAAAATCTGTAACTTTACAAATGAATCTGCTAAAATCTCAGTAATCTTACTAAACTTTTATTTGTAACCCTGGCTGCAGTTACATGAAAAGTTCTCGGAATCCCAGTTTCCAAAAGAATTCTTAGTAACCTTACAGATTTTTTGATTTTCGGCGCAAAAGTGTGTCTGTTACATGAAATTTTGTTGTTGCCGTTACATGAAAAGTTCTAGGAATCCAAGTTTCCTAGAAAAACTTTAGTAACTTCACAGATTTTTTTTTACAGTGTAATAGTCGACTTATTATCAGTACTTGTTACTGCCTGTACATATAACCATATAGTATAGGACTCCACTGCTACTATATACTTTTACTTACATCAGGTTCTATAAGAAATTATGATTCCCACTTGATATGTTTCATTTTAGGAATACGTAGCTACTATTACAAGAATTAATCATTTGTTTATTTTCTTTATCTTAGTCAATCAAAGCATAAGTTTCCATGTTAGGTATTCCCTGATGAGCATAGGGCAGTAATTTTAGCATATTTTCGCGCCTTGTATTAGGTAGAATTATTCTGTATTCTCATAAAAATATAATTTCTACACACAAAATTCTATTCACTTCTACAAAACTGCAGCTAGTGTTCATATCTAAGGGGACATAAAAAGAACTTCAAATTTGCCTGATTTGTGATGGTTTGAAATTTATAAAATTGCAGTAGTTTTCCTATGTAAAAGAACATATTTTTGGTTGTACACTGTAAAAAAAAATCTGTAGCTCTACAGATATAAAGTTACATGCTTACTAAACTTTCATCTGTAACTGTACAAAAAAAGTTGCAAATCTACAAAACTAGTTTTTGTAAAGCTACAGAAATCTGTAACTTTACAAATGAGTCTGCTAAAATTACAGTAATCTTACTAAAATTTTATCTGAAACCCTGGATGCATTTACATGAAAAGTTCTAGGAATCCCAGTTTCCTAAAAAATTCTTAGTAACCTTACAGATTTTTTGATTTTCGGCTCAAAAGTGTGTCTGTTACATGAATTTTTGTTGTTGCCGTTACATAAAAAGTTCTAGGAATCCCAGTTTCCTAGAAAAACTTTAGTAACTTTACAGACTTTTTTTTACAGTGTAGTGCAAAAAAAGCCTTATTCTTAAACATAATTAATGTGATAATTGTTATATTTTGGTCTTAAAAGAATGACATTTTCAAAATATATCTCTTACATTTAGGCCATTTTCCTAAATTCAACTTATAAGACAAAATCCTGTGTAAGCATAAATTTCGTATTTTAAACTGTATACGCTCGCTTTGTACGTGGTGTTCTGTTGTACGGATGTCTCTCTTCCTGTAATTCAAATGCTATATTTAAAAGTTCTAATTGATTTCAATCATTTTTGTAATTTGAAGTATTTTACTATCATCAGTGCTTTATGAGACTATCCAGGAGATACCACGCTGTACATAAAAGTTTTAAAATAAATTCAAAAGCGTAAATATATATTCATTTATAAATTTGATAAGGACTTTGCTATAACATGAAAAAAAAACATTCACTTATTAATATAAATGAATCTTAATATAAATTTATCGTCTTCTCGCAGGTAATTATCTTTTTTTAAATAAAAAATTATTAATGAGAGTGAGTTTCAATTTTAAATTGAAAAATACATCTTCAGACATTAATAAAGTTAAACTGAGGCATTAAAAGTACAATTTATTTCAATTTAAATAATCCAATTGCTCTTAATTTGCAGAAAAATTAATCGGAATCATTATTTTTCATTAACATATTTACTTATTAAAGTTAAAATCAAAAGCTTAACTTTTTTTTTCTTTTTTTAAATAGCGCTATTAAATACTATGAAAGATTATGAAAATAAATATTTTGTATATATATTATAAGGTGCTAATTTTTTTTTCGTAAATGTTTTGAGCTACATTGTGTACATTGTAGATACCTTTCGAATACTAAATTTTATAGCAATTTTGTAATAATGTGTCCTAGATAATCCTTATATATGCATGTCTATGTGTATACATAGATTTTATATTTTAAATATAATGTATTTCATTATCATTTTACGATATTGTGTTTTTTTTAATATTTCTAAAATCATCGCTATAATTAGAGATTTTTAGATATTTATAATACATATGAAATATTAAAATAGATATGTACTATAATGTCATAAACTGTAAAAAAAAATCTGTGAAGTTACTAAAGTTTTTCTAGGAAACTTGGATTCCTAGAACTTTTCATGTAACGGCAACAACAAAATTTCATGTAACAGACACACTTTTGCGCCGAAAATCAAAAAATCTGTAAGGTTACTAAGAATTTTTTTGGAAACTGGGATTCCGAGAACTTTTCATGTAACTGCAGCCAGGGTTACAAATAAAAGTTTAGTAAGATTACTGAAATTTTAGCAGATTCATTTGTAAAGTTACAGATTTTTGTAGCTTTACAAAAACTAGTTTTGTAGATTTGCAGCTTTTTTCGTACAGTTACAGGTGAAAGTTTAGTAAGCATGTAACTTTACATCTGTAGAACTACAGATTTTTTTTTACAGTGTATAAAGATCCACAATCAAACATAGTGCAAGGTTTTGATCGTGCGCTAGTAAATGATAATATATTTATGAAATAATAAATTAATAATATAGAATAAATTGAATAAAATTCACTGCATAACATTTTTTCCTGGGTTGAAAACACTTTTTGTGTAGTTGTAGCTTCTAACATATGATGGTGAGATGTCGTTCCAATATTTGTAGCTCCTGTCGAGCCAAAGATACGAATTTTGAAAAGAAGCGTAATTGTTTGATAGTATCAGCTAACACAGCACAAACATTTGAACAGCGTAGACCAGAAATGTGCTCTGAGAATAGAATAAGGACAAATAATGCAATCGAAGCACGCTCTGGAGGTGTATAGTCTTGTAGAGGAGAAGGTCCAAATACCGACTAGGGTCCAAATACCGGCTACTAGGTGTTCTGGGAACTGAGCGCAGCGCAGGCTAGCGGCGATAGGCAGAATTTGAAACTTTAATTGAGAGAAGAAAGTTACGAGAAGTATGTCGCTGAAGTCTGTGTCATTTGCAAATAGCAAATGCAAAAGTGTCGAAACGACGTAATCTGGAACATCAAAAATTTTTCAGATATGTGTTTCTCATTTTTTAAAATATACTGATTGAATACTGGCTTTAATTGATGATGAAGTTATTTTAGACATATTTAGCTCTCAATTGCCGCGCGCACGTTATTGGCATTTTATTATATGAATAAGTAAGACCGGTTTTAATTTAAACATATCAGTGGTCCGAATACCGTCTACCTAGAGTGATCTAAATACCGGCTAGCCGTTATTTGGTCTATCTCGGTTGCTTTGCTTTAAGAGGAGGAAAAAACTAATTTAAATAGTTCCATAATTAATAAATTAATTTAAATGGTTCAAAAATAGTTCCTCTCCCATTTCGCAATATGAAAAAAAAAGCAACCGTGGCCGTTATTCTTCAGGGGCGATACTTGTTACCGGATCACTTCACAAAAAGAGCTGTTGGGCACTCCAGAATTGCCTGCAATAAATGCAAAGAGAAAGAAGAAAAATGACGGAGAAAAAGAGGTGAAAGGGGCAGAAAGTGGATTTAAAAAAAAATGAAAAAGGACGATATGCAACAGAGGAAGATGATCCAATCTATGTCTTCTGCATGGGTGCTTTCTCTGCGACAAGAGTGTGGAGGGGATTTTGGGTTCAATGTTAGGAATGCGATATGTGGGCATATAGCGACTGTACCGATGCAGAGAGTGATATTTTGTTTGTGATTTTTTCATATAAAATAATTCACATTTCAATTAGCAAGCTTTTTTTTACACGTTAAAAAACAAAATTAGAAACATAATAGAAAGAAGACTGTGACAGATAGCCGTTAACACTAAAACCGCCATTAGGTGTCATTTTGACTCTTGCGAAATTGATAATTGTCGATTCGAACAAGAAATTTCTTTATAAGATATGTTAAATGTATGCAGCGCAAAAATTGGCTAATTAAATTAGTTAAATAGTTTTAAATAAAAATTCTGGTGTGAAATATTTGTTATAAAATTTTAGTATAACAGCCGTTAGTTCTAGTGTTAAGAATTTTATAAATTTGACAAAAATGCCTGTTTATTAATAATTAAGTATTTTTTCAGTGCATAAGAAATGTTATTAATCAAATAAAATTTATTAAAATAATATTCTAATTGCTTAATAATTGTTATTAGCTCTATTTGTGTGATATTTTGAAAAAAAAAAAAAAAACTTCAGTAGCCGATATTTAGACCCCATTTTCAAAACTAAAAATTTGAAGACTTTCGGAATTTTGCTTTTTATAAACAGAAAATGCTTTTTAAACTGATTTTTTTTTCTAAACAGGTGTAACACGTGTCAAGCTATCTTGCTGTCACTTTTCTTTACTAATTTTGAAAATTGTATGATTTAGATTTAAGACAAAACTGGTAGCCGGTATTTGGATCATCTCCTCTATTACTTAAAAACAATGGAAGAGTTAATTGCATATTAATAAAATGCGGCAATGGAGTTAAAACCGTTTTACATTATTGTAATTATTTGATATTACACAAACATTTTAACAGCGTAGACCATAAATGTGCTCTGAGAATAGAAGAAGAGCAATATATGCAGTCGCAGCACTCTTAGGAGGTGTATTGTCTTATATTCTTTAAGTAATTGGAAAATTGGGCTAACCAAATAATGATTTAGAAAACCTTGACATTCCGCGAAGATGTACTAACTTCTCAGTAAATACTGAAGAATTATCCCAATATATAGTCTTCGACGCGAGTAAATTTTCTGATGCTACATGCGTTTTTCTAATAAATGAAGTATAAAGTCGTGTCACCTGGCAACTTATTTAGTTCCGGTATAGAGTAGTTCCTCTAAAAGACGTTTCTACATTACGTCTTCAGTTGCTAGCATGTTGCATTGAAATATTATTGACTAATAATATTAAGAATAATTTATAATTAGAAACTGTTGATACGTTCTATTGGTCAGATACTATTGATACATTATATTGAATAAAAAGGGTAGACATTTGATCTAGATATGTACAAAATTGAGCTAATGAAATGTCGAAAACTTACATCCAATTCAGTGTGAAATTTTGCACCTGGACCGATTGTGACCCCATTACATTTATGAACCGATATATGAACCCATTAAATTTGCCGTGACGTGATTGCCACGCGAAATTCCTTGTTAGATCTCAGTGGTAGTAAGGTGCAATATGGGTTTCGGATACCGAAGAAAATTGGCCTCACACAGATATTTTACCTAACTTGTATATAGTAAATGCAGGAAAAGGGAAAACAGTTGTGATCGCTTCTAATGTAGAGAGTAATGACCCCCAATTTTATGATCGCTATTCCTCGTACATTAAAATTTCCCGAATTTCTGGATATTTTTTAAGATTTTGACAAAATTCGAAAGGGGCGGGGCCTTTCCGGCCGAATAAATATGCCACACGGAAAAATTATAGAACATCGTCCCACTCAAAACGGTGTTGTACGAGTCTTAAGCTGAAGTCAGCATTCGAAATGCTGATTTGTCCCCTGAGAAAACTCCATCATTTGGAGTCATGAGTAGGACGGTAATGTCGGGGGATTCAACCCATTCATGACTGTTAGACATCGTGGTCGAGTTGTTCCAACCCTCCCCCCCCCCTCAATATTTGAGAAAGCCTTGACACGAATCTCGAAAACGTCACACAAAGCAGGAAAATCAAAGAGAAAATCCGAACAACTAGCATCTTTCAACTTCGTTAGCTCGTGGAATTATTAATTCTTATTTTCTATTAATAATTATTAATTTCAGAAGCCAAAGTAAACGAAACATTCAAGTTTTCTGATTTTTTCTTTGGTTTGCCTGCTTTGTGTGGCGTTACCGTGACGCATGACAAGGCTTTCTCCATTATGTAGGGGGCGTTACTTGTACGTCCAGCCTGTTAACTTCATGTAGAGTGATATCTCAAATTCAGTGCTGTCCCCTAGTGAACTAAAAAGAAGGACTGGGGAAACATAATATTCAATTCGAACATTTTATATAACAGCAGACTTATACATCTGCATTTAAAGTAATTTCTTTCATTTTTTACAAACTTTTTTTAAAACTCTAATTGATTGACTAATTTCTCTTTGTATACTTTTTGGATCGCCATTTCGAATTTTGAAACGATGAGAAGAGGCTGCAATTTTTGAGCACGTGTAAATATATAGGGCATTCTCTCAATCTTTTGACTTCCATGTCCCTGAAAAATAATATTTATTTTAATACACTTTTTGTGTGTTTTTTATTGCATATTCTGGGGAACACCTCATTGCATGATTGCACAACACTATTAACGAGATAAATAAGTTTTGGACGATGTTGGGGGTCCAAACACCTGGAAAACTCCTATACCGTCCCGTGTCCCTGATGCTGATTTTTAAGTTTGGAGCTGTCTGGATAAAATTGTTTCAATAAAAATAATTCGACGTAATTTTTTTCTGAAACTGGAATTATTTTTTATATAAATATGCAGATAAAATTTAACCTGCACACATTTTTAGGGTTGTTATTATTTTTTAAACTCTGTCCCTGTGCCAGATTCCTTACCATCCCTCTTCTACAATTATACAGAAAATCATTTCAGATGCAGCCACATAATTTTTTCAAGTTTTTTCTCACGCTAGAGAAATAATGTCTAAAATTCTTTGACATTAATTTTATTGAAGAATTTAAATCAGCATTTAACTATCAATTTCAAGCATCGTGGCTTTATTGGTAGCCTCACCGTCCCCAAGGTTTATTCCTGCACTTTTCGAGGTAAATTAAAAAACAAATCTAATTTAATCCAATGTTAACAACTGTTTCTAAAAATCAATGAAGATTGTGGCTATCACTTAGTTTTAACATGATTTTCCTAAAAGTAGGTGGTAATTTTCCTTACTGTTCCATCCTTACCGCCCCTTTTTTTTACCATTTCGCCCCTTTCTTCCAATACCATCCTTTTTTTTACCTTACCGTCCCTTTTTAATACCCCTTTAAGAAAATGTTATACAAAAATTTTGTTTAAAAAGTACTACATTGTTATTATTTCTTATTTGAATGTCCTGTTGGTACTTTGCAAATTCATTATAAGTAAACATTTAGAAGAAAATAAAAAGTTATAGGGGTACAATGGTAAGGAAAATTAAACTCGCAAGTTTAACTTAAACCTCAGTTAAATAAAAAAAATTTCGCCGCTGACCATTTTTTCTTTATTTTGAACTAGCAGGCTATACCCGCTGTGCTGGTCCATTTTTCCAAACGAACGTTGAATCAAACGAAATGGTGAACTTAACCTTCTATTTTAAAGCATTAAAGACGATCACGTGAAATGTCCTTCCGCATTGCAGAAACAAAGCGAACTCCATTGTGATAGTATACTATTTTATGCCTTAGACAAAATTTGGGGAATTAAGGAAGAACACTTTTAGTTAATCATTTAAAGTAGAGCTTGGTAGGGAAATCTGACAGTTATGACAACTGGAATTAAAATGTTCTCTAATTATCACACTATTAAATTAGAGAACATTGCAATGATTGCAGAGATTGAATATTGAACTTTAAGAGCATTGGGATCGTTCATTTTCATTTCTTTGCTCTTGAACTCCTGGCCACTCAACTTGAGCTATATGTGGTTCTAGTAGCTTTAATTCAATCTCATTACATGTTACACTACATTTTTTAATAAACTTCCTCATATGACAGGTCTACTACGGTTTTCCATCTGTCTGTTCCAGCAGAGTAAACAGAACAAAAAATGTAAAGAATTATTTGCAGACAATGATGAGTGTTTAACGTATATATTTATTAGAACAGTGAAACAAACAAAAAAAGTGGATTTTTAAATCTGAATTGCTTGAATAAATTTAAAAAGGTAATACTTGATTATCCTGTCGACCAAAAAACTATAGCCAAACTATAAGGTTAAATGCCAATAATGGACGATCGTAAATGTCACATCCACTTGACATTAAACACCTTACACGCGTTTGTTACGTCATCAAATGATTTTTAATTCAACTTTTTACTTTATTTTTAATACAAAATTATGCTAATTTGAATAATTTGGCGTTGTCGAATAGTTTGGCGAAATTGGTCGTCGGGATAATCAAGTAGTACCCCACGAAAAATATATTTACATAAAGAATTTTTTACATTAAAGAACATTTACATTTACAGAAAAATATTGTTTTAACAAAAGCCCCCGGAAACTTATAAATTTCAAAAAAATAATTCTAGAAAATATGTACGCAAAATTATTTCTTATCCGCCAGTAGTATTCAAAGGAAAAAGCAATCCGAAATGCAGAAGATCACAACAAGAACGTTGAAACATTTATCACCAAAAAATCCAGTACAGGATATGGAACTCTTCCCTATCTGTTAGGCACATATGTCATATACGTACCGGGCTTGGCGAGATTTTTTTTTCACGCCGATTTGGCGAAAACATCGTTTTCGAATACCAGTTATATATATATATATATATATATATATATATATGTGTAGTTAAATAATTTTCTATTATTTTAAAAGGATATAACAATAAATAAAAAAAAAATTAATAAATATAGAAAAAAAGGTACTACTCAGTTATCCCATCGACCAAAAATCTATCGCCAAACTATAAGATTAAATGCCAATAATGGTTGATCGTGAATGTCACATTCGCTTGACTTTAAGCAAGTATTTACGTCCTCAAATGATTTTTATTTCGATGTTTTATTTGTGTTTTTATTAATGTTATACTAATTTGTTTGTACTTTCGTTATTTAAAATAAAAATTATGTCAATTTTTATAATTTGGCGAAATTGGCCGACAAGATAACCAAGTAGTAAAAAAAAAAAATCCCAATTTATATTATTGTAAAAGAAAATAAAAGTAAATAAATAATTTATTAATAAATAAACAACAATTGCCGGGTTTCCATGTCAGACAAAATAACGCCATTTTGGAGATCATTAGGTACCGTTTTGGTGCGTTTATAACACCTGGCCGGCAAAACTTCCAATAATTTAGTAAATATTAAATTTGCCGGTGACTTGATTATCGAAAATTATAAAATAAATAATAAAAATAATAAAAATTAATAAATAATAATAAGGCACAGATGTCATCTGCGCGCCATGGTTGGCGCAACTTTTTTCTAACGTCAATTTGGAGAAAACCTCGTATAGAATACCAGTTACATATATATTTTTTAATTATTTTCTATTATTTAAAAAAATCTTAATTAATAACCATAGAACAAAACTAGTTATATAATTTTTAAAAGAAAAGAGAAGTAAATAAACAATTTATTAATTAATAAACAACAACAGTTGTATTACCATATCAGGCAAAATAACGCCATTTTGGCGCCAGTTAGGTACCCCGGTTCGTTTATTTGATCTGTGCCAATAATAATAATATAAAATTTGAATTCAGACGTTGTCAGAAGTTAGATGATGTGGCAGTTAGATAAAAATAAAAAGAAAAGAACTAAAAAGAAAAAAAAAATTGTTATTCAAAATTAGTCTAACCAAATTTTCATATTCACTGTTTTAACCTAACGCAAGAGATAATTCGCCAAATATTGTATCAATTGTAAAATTTCACAATAAATTATACTTTAAGCATTACAAATATTTATTTCATGTTTAAATTAAATATTTTCGATTTATAATAATATGTCTCATTTAAACTTTTTTTAAAATTAAATATCAGTATTTTTTTTCATTTATTTTTGATTTATTTGTATTATTTTTTAGCAGCCATTTCAATTCTTTAATCCACAAACTTTTCGCCAAAAAATGACCACTGCAACCCTTTCGCCGAAAATATCGATAAAATACGAAATGTATTACCAAAAATCATAGTTATCCCTGTATATGTGACTCATAAACCACCCGGGGAATATTCTCCATCGAATGATACAATTTGCAAAGAAATCCACTGGGTAGTTTTTGAAAACACTCGAGCGGAAATTTTGAGCTTCCTGCTTTATAATATATATGATCATTAAGGCATTCGTCTATCAGATTATAATGCTATTTTAGCAAGTTTAATTTTGTAACATTTTTTCCCCCAAAAGTCAAAAAATTGTGAGAATGTGCCATATGTGTTTTGTGTACGTGTAAGTTTCATGATGAATTTTTTAAGTAATTTTTTATTGTATTACAAAAAGGAGAAGAAACTGAACACGCCATGTACACCATTACGGACTGAAGTCGAACAAATTCTACGTATTATGAATTTCAGTTTACGACATAAATGGACTTTACAGCTCTTGACAGGTTAAGAAAATGATAGAGTTTGGAATGACATGTTGTCTATTTTAATTATCTATTTTTCTATTTATTTTGCTTTATTTTTGCCCTTTGTAATTTACCGATTTTTACATTAAATTACATTGAGAACCATTTGGAACCATCTTTTTTTTAAACTATTTATTTATTTATTTATTTATCTAATTTATTATTTTTGTAGACACATCTTGACACATCCCATTGAGATTATATATACATAAAAAAAAAATATTTAACAAGTCATTATATTGATGATATTTGGCAATAATTGATTTTTAATTTTGAATAATATTTATGAAAACACGATTTTGAGTTTAAAAGTTTTTTTGACCGTTTATAGCCTATTTGACAACGCTCCTGACTCCATATTTACAAATATGATTTGCTTTTCTTCCACAAAATATAATTTTTAGCATCTTAAACTAAATTAAAATTGCTTATATATTTACTAGTAGTTCATTTGTTTAATTTCTTACATTTTTTTACAGAATACCCTATTACGCAATATAATTTATTATGCAAAAATTGAATTAGAAAATAAGCTTGATTCTGAACGAATAAAGGTTTAAATTATTATATTTTTAGATTAAATAAACATTCGTTTAAACATCTATTTTAATTTAAATTAATTGACCTAAATATATTCATTGAATCGTTCAGTTCGCAGTACGTGACGTAGATTTTTTTTTATTGCCAGCACAATTCAAGAAAAAAATCTTTTCTCAGAAAAAATTTTTGTGGGATTTTTATAACCTATTTGGTACCATTCTGAAAACATTTTTTTTCACGTATGCATTCTTATGCACAAATAAAAAAATTCAGTTACCAAAAATAACTTTAAAATCACTTATTCTCATACTTTTAATTACTTTTAAAGGAGGAACCTTTTTACAATTGCAACGCATACTTTCTACTTAAACCATTAAATACGAAAATAGCGTTATTATAAGCTGAGATTACCGTACTTAAAAAGCGTTTTTTTTTCAAGGTATGTAATTTAGCATCTCTTTTAAAGCATAATTCGTTAATTACTACATTCTTAAAGTGTAATTATTATTTTTTTCGGACATTCTAATTATCTTAGTTTTAAGTATTTTTCTTAAAATCTAGTATTAAAAATATAAAAAACCCCACTAATTTAACTTTAAATAATGTACAATACTGTATATAGTTTTAATTATTTAAATTTCAAAATTGCTTTAGCTGAACAATCGTATTACAAATGTTAATAAAATTGACAGTACAAACCTTATATATACGTGTGATGTGCAGAAAAGTATTGTTCTGATTTATTATGCAGCGAAAAATAGATTTTTATTACAGCCCGTTTTAATGCCCGTTTTAAACTTCAGCTAAATTTGAATATTTTTCTGCAAAAGTGTTTATGGTGTAAATATTTCTTTTTCGTTCAATCTTTCCCTTTTTCGTTTTTTTTAAAATATATCTACCGTTTATCCCAAATTTTAAATTTGATCTAATGGTCTTGTCAATAGATTGAGATCCTAAGAACATGATTCTACAAACAAAAACACAGACGAAACCTTGGAAGATTGGCGTGATTGTTGACGCTACGATAAGAAAAGATGATGAAAGCAAATATGTAACTAAAATTTAAAAACAAGTGATGATAAATTGAAAAAAAAGTTTCGAAGGAGAGTTTTAAAGTTGAAATATTGTTTTGAACGAAGAAAAGCCCCTAAGATAAAGGAAGACTAAAACAAGTAACATTAGAACTCGACGACGGGTTCATCAAATGTTAGAGCAGACTTCAACCTTAACCCTTATGTCAATGACCGGGTGCCCGGGTACCTTTTTTCTCTTTTCATCCCGTTTTCAGGGTGTTCATATCAAAAGAAAATAAAATGAATTTAAATCCCTATTATTTGTAGTATTCACTGTCCATTAGTATAATCACTTTAAAATTTGGAATTTTTTTATTACTTTTTTGAGGCATTAAACATTTTTATACCTGTCATCAATGACCAGGGCACCCGGGTACCCATGCGAAATTTTCTGTGGAAAAATACAGAAATTGATAGATTATTTAGATTTAGATCAATAAAACGTGAATTTAGTTTGAAAAAAAGGTTAGACATACTTTTTTAAGGTAAAAATATTTCATTTACATGAAATTTTGTGGGCCAGATGTACAATAGCAAGAGGTGCTGGAATGCACGTAACATACTGGCTTTCCACATTGTTTACATGATTTTCTGGTTTTTCTGTGACGTTTTTGAGGCTCTAACAAGCACATTTGACACAACTGTTTTTATCCTTCTTGTTTCATCACGCCTCAAGCTTTTTGGATTGGAATCTGAACATGTGGCAGCTTCAAACACATCAAAGATTTTTTCAGTTTACTTTCAACTCCAGATTTGGTCGGAAAGTGTATGATATCCTGTGCATTTTGCGATTGATCTTGGATTGATGGAACCCTCAAGATCTCACCTAATTCCCACAATAACAGGCGACAATTGTCTGTTTTATTTATAACCATATCATTATTTGCAGTATGTATAATGTAAGTAGCAAGTACTGCTATATCCACAATATAGAAATAATGCAAGTGGCCATGTGGATGTACGCCTATGTGTTGTATATTGCCTCAATAATTTATCCATTATATCCACTCCATATTTCAGTTTCCTTATAAAACTAAATCATTTTGAGTTTATCTTTCGGTCCTGTGATGGTTTTATCATGATGCATTGTAGGTATTAGAATGACAGCTTTGTTTCTTTTTCGAACAAATACTTATGCCACCATAAAATCCAAATTCTTTTGAGAAAACGTGCATGATTTGCATAGCCTTATTTGTTGGGGAATATAAGGTTTGTTTCTTTCAAAGTATCAACTTTTGTGAGATTCCATTATAAGAAATGCTTGGCCAAAGAGAAAGAAGAAAAAAAGTTGTCCGTGAGTTGGTGATGTTTTGTCAAGAATCCTTGATCAGAGAGATGAAGTCTTTCACAACTCTTTCATTTTGGTTTATTTCACGGTCTGTACCTGTTTTCGGGAACATAGATGGCCGTTACGAAGTTAGCAATTATTTTCATGACATACCCACCATATTTTGATCCCATATTTAGCAGGTTTAGACTGAATATACTGGGTGACTATTTTCTTCCTCGAAGCGGACGTAACTTCTCATTAACCATTTACTCTTTCGTCAGTAAGTATTTTTTCAATAGGTTAGGATTTAACATAGTCCATAAATCACCAATTGCTGCAGCTTTAACATTTTGAAGGCATTCCACTCGTGTGTTCTGGTTGTCAAAACGAATAAATCTAAGAATATTCTAGAATAGGTCTACACTCATACTTGCTCGATAAAACGGATATAAGTTTTCCACATCTCTAATGTGTGATCTCTGTTTGAATTGTTAACACATGAAGTACAGAAGAAACCCGCTAATCCGAAATTCCGGTTAATCCGAACCGCTTTTACTTAACGTATAAATGTCGTTAAAAACGTGTAGAAGTTAGAATTAAACAAAAAATGGTAGTAAAGCATGTTTTTTTTTTTTTTTTTTAACAGCTTGAATAGAATTAACAAAATGCTCAATATTGTAAAAGTACAACATATGTACACAAATATAAAATGAAAACGTGCACTGCAGCCCTGCTGGCAGAACCCCATCTGAAAAGAAATCTTGAATAGCAGTTTGTTTGCTAGTACGATAAAATTCTTTTCTAAAATGCAAAAAAAAAAATAATTCGGATGATAAAAAATTATTTTTCCTTTTAACAGTTTCATTTCCCACATTATCTACAGAATTTTTTTTTATCACCCCCTCGTCGACGTGGTCACTGAGCTTATTTGCAGATTCGCGTTTTTAAACCGTTTGTAATGGGTTGTTACGTAATTCCTCATCCTGAAGTTCCATTGTGTTATTATAAACATCAGGATTTATTAAACAAGAAATAATATTTTTTTCCGAAAGTCGTGCCGGATTATCCAGCATGCCGGACCTTAGGATGCCAGATTAGAGGATGTTGACTGTACTACTGAGTACTTATAAATTACATTTTTTTAGCACGCATCTTTTTCTTTTCTATTTCCATTGAACTTCCGGATGATCCGAATTTTTTGTAATCCGAACAGGTACCGGTCAAAATTAGTACGGATTAGCGGAGTTCTACTTTAATTAATATTTATAAAAATGCATCAAATCCCTCTTCCCTAAAGACAAACATTTACACTGTATGAAATAGGAGTGTTTTATGGCTCGCATATGTTAAAATCTCAGAAAGTACCCGGGTACCCCGGTCATTGAACACAAGGGCAAATTTTGGTCATTGACATAAGGGTTAAAGTTTAAGAAGAAATGATTTTCTATCCTCTTTGCGAATTGACTTCATTTTATCGCATGAAATGCATTCCTAATTGTATGAGCTCCGGGTAAAACTTGGGCTATCTTTTACAACAAAACAAACAAAACAATAGAATTTCAGAAGAACAGAGAAGGTACACGTAGAGAAAATACTTACAGTTCCGATATTTGTGAAGTCATTACTTCAAAGGTTCGCCCTCAAAGCGCAGCATTATTCGAGGAAACTAAATCTTAGAAGTCGCAAAAGTGACAGAACCATCTGTTCCAGAAACAACTACGGTTACAGACAGAAACAAAAACGCCTCGCCTTGTGAGTTGAGTCTATTTTTCCGACACTTTGCCATTAACAAAGCTTGAAGAAAGATCAAAGCTATTCAGCTTCTTTAAATAAGTTTATTGACCTTATCTAAAGGTTCAGCTTCAAGGCAGAAGTGTACGATTCTTATTCAGCCGTGTATGGGAGACATCCTCTTCTTTACACTGTACAGTTCCGCAAATAGTGTCAGTTAATGGGAAGGGACTGCATTACCTGACATAATTCCATTTGTTATTATATTGAATGCAAAGGTTGGTTAACACGTTCACGCCGGCGCGGTGGGTCACACTTGGCTGTCTCAGAGTTGCCAAGTCTCCGGCTTTTAGGATACCAGTATTTTAATGCAGAAAATGTTGTTTTAATTAATTAGAACAATTGGGCGATTTAAAGGAACAACATTTTCTCTAAAATAATAGTGGTGTGCAAAAGGCCGGAGACTTGACAATGCTGAGACAGTCGAGTGTGACCCACCGCGCCGGCGTGAACGTGTTATCATTTAAATTTAAACCTTTCAATATAGATAATTATAAATTTGCTTTTATAACAGAACTGTTTATAATTAGATTAGAAATTAGATGTAATATTTTTCGAAACTTATAAGAAAATGTTATTAATAACTCTTCATTCCTGTAATGCATCCATTAATTTATCATTCAATGTATAATTAGAAAATTGATGCCAAGACCGCCATCGAATAGCTTTTCAATATATGGTTAACATTATAAGCATTGATTAAATTTTGTGCGAATTGTAATAAAAAGCTAAAATCTTAAACAACGATTTTTACGCACAAATAACGCACAGAACGATAAAAAATACCCATACGATCGTTTCAAGAATATCTCGATCCCTTTCCTCAGTGAGAGAAAAATAAAGAATTAAAATGGGTTCGAAGAAACCCTCGGCTATAGCCCCGAGAACTGGCTTATGTATTGATTTAAAAGGCGGAGGCAAGAGTTTATATATCTCAAAGAAATGACGTAATTGAACAGAACTAACTGAAAAAGAGTCACTGCGCATGATCTCTCCACAGTGGTGAAAGAAAAGGGGTGCTGGTCATATCATTTACTGAGGAGGAAGTATGTTTATGAATACAGTGAGCTTCGTAAATGTCTAGATCAAAAGGGGAGTTACATTTTTAAATAATTTTGGCCTCTGGGTAATTGAACGGGTGGTTGGAATTCCTACAATAGCGAAACATTGTTGACATGTAACCACAAGAATTAGGCTGGGCAGATACATATACATTAATGAACTCTGAAATGCAAGTTCTAAAAGTGAATTAAATAAGATAGTTTTAAAGAGACTGGGATATTATAAAAGTTTCTTGTTTCGATGATTCTAATAGCCGGAACAACGAAAGTTTTAAATGTTCAGTATGTGAAGAAAGAATCGAGTATTGGGCACGGGTTTAGTCAACAGGTCGGCTGTCATTGCTGCAGTTTCGAGGTAAGTTTTAGTTGTTACCCCTTCCTCGACTAGGTTTCTAAATAGATGTTAACGAAGAGAGATATGTTTGGTTCTTTCATGGCACTTGTCACTTTCGGCCAATTTAATAGAGGACTGGTTGTCCTCAAACAAATTTATCGGAGTTCTTGCTCAAGGTCCAGCTTCTTTGGGAGTTGTGGAATCCAAATTGTCTCTTGTGCTGCACAAGCGGCAGCCACGTACTCTGGCTCAGCTTATGACATTGCAATGCACGACTGCTTTTTTTATGTCCATAGAAGTGGGTATTTTCAATCATAAGTAAATTTACTGATACTGATTTTCTGTCAGTAGGGTCATTGGTCCAGTCTGAATCAGAACATGCCCTCAAGACAGGTTTCTCTAAATTAGTGTACGTTAAATTTAAGTCAATTTTAGTTTTACGATATCTGATTATTCGCTTAACATCTTCGCAATCCTTAGCGCTTGGACGCTCGTTTCTGCGACTTAAAATATTTACGGCTGCACTAATATCTTGACTAGATACGGTCACGATATAAAGTAGAGCACCCACGGTCTGTAATAAGCTTGTCTGTAATTCGTATTATTCGGAAGGAGATTTTCGTTATCCGCTACTTTGACGTATCCTGGTTCCATTGGTATATTAATTGGTTTCGAGTTTTCTAAGCCAAATTTGATTATCAATTCATTAATTTTATTAATTTGATCAAGCGTCATAGTATTCTTGTCGGGCCGATTTGTATTTATCCCTAGATAATATTGTGCTTCACTTAAGTCAGTTACAGGGTATTCCTTGTTTAATTCGTGTATAAGTTTATTAATGTTTTCATCTTCCCCAGCTATGAGGAGATCACCTACATAAACAATTGCGTAAGTCGTTGTGTTATTGGTTGTTAGTTTATGTAAACATTTATAGATCGGACTTTGGTGAAACATAATTTAGATAACGATTTGTGTAACGTCAGTTTACAGGCCCTGGCAGCCTGCTTTAAACCATAAATGGCCTTTTTGAGTCTGCATACCTTATACTCCCCTCACGGAACTGCACAGCCCTCTGGCCGACGCACATACATATTTTCTGGTAGTTCCCGTGAAGGAAAGCGGTCTTAATATCTACATGTCTTAATTTCAGATCCTTATACAATGCCATCGCTAAAAAAACTTCTAATTGTCGTATGAGACGCGACTGGCGCAAAGGTCTCGTCATAATCTACCCTGTATTTTTGCAAAAAATCCTTTCGCGACCAGCCTAGCTTTAAATTTTTCTAACAAACCCTGGCTATTGTATTTAGATTTGAACGCCCACTTGCAACAGATTACTTTTGTTCCTGGTGGGGCTTCGACTAATTCCCATGTAACATTTTCACGAAGAGAATTCATTTCCTCTAAAGTCGCTTTCATCCACTTTTCCTTTTCAATCCGGATTTGCATATTCTTTATATCGTTTCCGGATCTTCTACTTTAACATTATTTGTTAAGAATGGAAACCTATCGGGGAACCCCCCCCCCCCTGTTCGGTCTGTTTGATGTACCTGGGACGTTTTGCGTGGCGTCTAAATTTGCATTTTGATTTTGCGTTGTATCTTCGGCGCTGTGAATATTATCCTCGATTAATTGTAATTTCGGTTGCGGATTATCAGAATTCGGTGTTTCTTTGTTTTTATTTGATATGCTATCTTCAGTTATATTTCGACTTTTAGTCTCCAGAAATTTTACGGTTCTACTTATTATGATTCTCCTAACATCCGTACAAATTCTGTAGCCCTTACTACTATTGTCGTAACCTACGAATATCCCCTCGATGGCTGCATTGTGCTATTTTCTTCTATGAGTCTTTTGCACATAAACAAAGACGCGAAAATCGAAGGTTTTGATATTTGAGAGATGTGAATTGCGACCGGTCCGTTTTTCGTAGGGAGTGCAGTCGTTGGATGATGTCGGGTGGCGATTTTGTAGGTATGTTGCGGTGCTGATGGCTTCCCCCCAGAATGAATTGGATAATCCACTATCATTAACATGTTCACGCCGGCGGTGTGGGTCACACTCGATTGTCTCAGAGTTGTCCAGTCTTTTTGTACACCACTGTTATTTTAGAGAAAGTATTGTTCTTTTATATCGCCCAAATCGTTGTAATTAAATAAAACAACATTTTTCTGTATTAAAATACTCGTATACAAAAAGCCGGAGATTTGGCAACTCTGAGACAGCCGAGTGTGACACACCGCGCCGGCGATAACGTGTTAAGGAGACACCTTGCCATCTCCATCAAGGTACGGTTCCTGCGCTCCGCAACACCATTTTGAGACGCGGAATACGGAAAAGTAAGTTGATGATTAATTTCCTCATTTTTTAGGTAATTTTCAATTTCCTTCCCCCTGTATTCCCCTTCGTTGTCGGTGCGGATAGCTCGCACCTTCCATCCAAATTTATTCGCGGTCATTGCAACATATTCTTTAAATTTAGAAAAACGTCATTAGGAAAAACGTTTCTCAGTAAGTACGTAAACCGGCTAAAATCATCGACAAAAATAAAAAATAGTATTTTTCGCCCACCTTAGCAGTTTGTCCCGCATAAATCTGAATGTACTAACTCCGTGGGCTCTGTAGCTCTGAAACTAGCGGTTTTAGGATATGGATACTTTGTGAGTTTAGACCCAATACAGGTTTCACATACGTCCCCCTGTTTACATTCGTTCAATTTTGATACCTAACGCCACATTTTTATTCACATATTCCTTAATGTGCTTGATATTTCTATGCCTTCTATGTAACCATTTTTTATTTTCTCAAACATTTATTATATTTAGATTGTGAGTCATGTCGTGTTTTATTATACATTCATATAAATTGCTGTTTACATAGCCCTCGAGATGCGTAACACCTTTGTGAGTTACCTTGCAAGATTTTTTCTCAAATATGGCTTTACAACCATTTTCATTAGCCCTTTTTATAGAAATTTAATTTGAACCAATTTCGGGTACATACAATACATTTTTTAGTGCCATCGTTCTGTGTGTATTATCTGACATTAATGTATTTAATTTTATAGTCACGTAACCCTCAGAGCATAGCTCTTGACCGTTTGCGATTGTTACGTTAGAAGCACTGTTATGAAAATCATTAAACTTGTTTTTGTCATTGCAAATATGAGTTGATGTCACTGAATCAATCACCCAGAGAACTTTTACATTATCCCCTTCAAAAATTGTAACATATCTATAATTAGGTGTTTCTTTTTCAAAATTCTATTTTTGTTATCACATTTGCACTGCCTTGAGAGCATATACCCGATTTTTGTGACTGGTTGGGAAAACGATTAGAATTTTTATACTGCCTTCGATAATTTTTATTTTTGATTTATTAAAAACTAGCACTCATCTATTGAATGGGACGTTTTCTTGCAGTATTTGCAGTGTTTATTTAATTTTGTCTTTTGATTTTTCACTATAAACAGAGTGAAATGATTCACTCTCAGTTTGTTAAGCGCTGAGTTCAGTTCACTTAGCGCTAAGTTCACGCCCGTCCCTTCCCTCAAGCTAGGTTATCAAACAGTCGTAACTGGGAGGCAGGGAACATAACATTAGTGCTGTAAGATGTTGATCATTAATGACTTCGCCAATGGTGGCTAGTCTATAGATTTTGGTTACATGATCAACCATGTTTCCTCCTTCACATAATTTTGACGAATAAAGTTTTCTTAATAAAAACAATTTGCTGCTCAAATTGGATCTTTCATGAATATTTTTTAAAGGAATCTAGATTTCGCGCGCTGTTTCCAAGTTTTTAACATGGATGACCTGGTCATCCTCAATTAACAAGTTGATAATTGCGCGCGCCTTCCTATTTTTGGAACTGAAGGCGTCGGTGATCGGATTTGGGTGTTCGTTAATAACAACACTATAGAGATCCTCTTTTTGGAGATACATTTCCATGCGGAATTTCCAGATGTGATAATTATTTTCGTTCAATTTTTCTTTTATTGAGTCCTTTAGAATATTCATTTTTTCATATATAGACTACAATCTTATATATATATATATATATATATATATTATATCAATAATTCAAATTATATGAATAAAAAAGTTTTCAATAATAATGTTTCAATAGTATCGGTGAGTCGCATACGCATTTTTAAGCATATCAAAAACATTCATTATAAACATATTTCTAAATGTTTCATATAATATCAAATTTCAATCTATATTTCACACGGTTTACAGACGGCATTTTTAAATAATAAAGTAATAATCATCTTCGTCAGTAGCGATGCGGCACACTCAAGTCGCATAATATAATATAAATTTACGGAATGACCTCTTTTACTACTTATATATTTAAAAAGACATTTTTCAGCAAATTAGAGTTAAAGAGATAAGAAATGTTTCTTACCTCTGATTATCCTAGTGTCCGCCCAGATCCACAGTTCATCATCACCATCGAAGCGACGAATCAAAGGCACATCGTGCTAGCATGATTTTACATAGGGGAGATGGGGGCGCATGTGAACAGTTTGCATAAATGTAGCTTTTTCTCATAACTGGATTAATTTCTATAAACAAAAACTACTTAATATAGTAAACAGAACTTTCTTTTACACAAGGTATTTTTTAAAAATCACCTGTTAGTTTATCTTACATTTTTTAATAGTTTTATAAATTCAAAAAATTGTTCACATGTGCCCCATCAGCGGGGTAGTTGTGAACACACGTGGGGCACATGTGAACACAAAGAAAAAATATCCTTTAACATGCTTTTTATTCTGTTATTCATTTGTCATCGTAATCATTAGTTATATTACCTTTTAAATTCACCATAAAGAAAAAATATACATATATTTATCTAGTTTCCTGGTGATATGTTTAAGCAAAAGATTGTAAAATGAAAATAAGTAGATTTGGAGAGGAGAGGCTTAGATGATTCATTAAATATTGTTGCAATTAAAAAAAAATAATGAAGCAATTAAAAAAAAAAAACAAATTAAAACTTTTAAATTTTGTTTAAGGGTTTTTGTTTGGGGGAAATTTTAGGGAGGGGGCATTTACGTACTATTTATCGGAAATCTGCCGAAATACGAAAGATTCTCACTCCTGTATTTGCCTTATTTACTTGTAAATTATAGGTAATGTAGGGTTTTTTAATGATAAAAAAATCTCGACTATAATCCCCTCCCCCAACTTCTTTTGCTTTTGAAAGAGGGAGAGGGTAAAATTGGGATTTTACGGTAGTTATCCTTTTAAAAATTTTACTTTCTTAAAATATTACTGGTATTTATGGATGTGGTATTTTGAATGGATAGCTCCATTCAAAGCATCACATACATAACTGTTTTAGAGATGGAAGTAAGCCATCATTGCAAGGTTAGAACAAATGTAACAGAAAAGTTTGCAAAGTTGTTCAAGGTAATACTTTTGTATTAACAATGCATAAAAAAATATTGTTGTAAACCGTTTAGTAAAATAATATATAACACTTATTGCATTTTAGAAAACATTAAATTTATTTAAAGTACAATTGAACGTAAACGAGCTTGTTGCTCTTTATGTATTTGCTGAAAGCTGTGTTTGTGGAAGTTTCAATGCGAAATAAACTTTGTGTGAGGAAAATATCTTCAATTTCAGGAAAATTGTAGATAATGGAACTTACATTATTTCTGATTAAGTTAAATGAAAGAAACAGAATCACAGAATGATTATTGGGGCAATTATGAGCTGTTCATATCTGCCCCAACTAGTCTGTTCGCAAGTGCCCCACATTGCTGCTTTTGTTAAATTGATAAATCATTAACATTTCTCAATTTTAGAAGAAAAAGAACTGCATCAAAAATGTTTATTAGTATTCATAGTATATGTTAAAACACTCAAATTCAAATAAATGAATAAATAAATAAAGTTATTCGCTTATCAACTTGGAACAAAGATTTTACTTTTGAGATCTAAAAACAGTGTTTTGGCTACAGAGGACAAACAAAATGTCATAGAGCTTCAAATAAATTTTACCATATGTCTACAGGTGCTATCATCTTTAGTAATTTTTTTTCAAATAAAAAAAAACTTATAATAACTATCAAAAAATTGTGATGTTCACATGTGCCCCGTGTTCACATGTGCCCCCATCTCCCCTATATGTCCTATAGTATATAGGGAAAAGTGAAAAATTGTATTAATTATATTTTCATTTTAAATATAGTTCGATGTGATGTTTCACATACGAAATCTATGCGTTCGTCATTTAGAATTTTTTAATTCTTGTCTGGATTAAATAAAAATATGGAGAGAAAAAAATAATAACAAATTCAACGTAAATTCAACGTAATGCTAGAGAAGAATAACGTTTCAGCATTAAAAAAGTGGGGGGGGGGGGCGTTAAATATCTCCTAAGTCTTAAATACCATTGTAATTTTTCAGTTCAATTAAAATTTACTGACGATTGAACTTTTAATATAAAGTGTGTTTCAGTACAGAGGTTACAGAATTTCAGAAGAGACAGAGTACATCTAGTTCATGGGAAACCACATGGCAATGCATGGTCGGAAAAGCTTTCCTGGCGCTTATTAGTAGTACATCAAAACATTAAGAAATAAGAACAAAAGGAGAGACAACCGTCGTCGTCACGAAAGATGCTTGGTATATTCCAAATTACGACACAGGGCCGTGATGCCGGCCGCACGACTCTGGCGCATGAAAGATCTAATGTTCCCTAAAATGCCAGACGTATTTCGGACTTCCTCAGCAGCCTCCAAGTTGCGTGCAACAAGTTCCTCAGCACTTTCTAACATTATCCCGCCATTTTTCTAGTACTAAGAATAATAAAATGTTTTCTCACCGTATTCATTCACTTCCTTTCTTGACATTTGTGTCATCACTACCGCGCCAGGAAAGTATTTCCGACTGTACATTGCTATGTGATTTCCATCGTCTAGTTGTACCCTATAAATTGTGAAACTCTGTAACGGATGTAGTGAAATACCCTGTATATTACATAATATATATATTTGTAATTCGTTGTGTTTTCTAAAACAGATTTTGTAAGCGTTACACGGGGGCTCGGACAACATGTTTCCGAGAATATATGCTAAAGCAGTACAGATTCTGTCCAAACCCCCGTGTAAAGGTTAAACAGATTAAAATATATGAGTAGATAACAGAAAGTATCATTCAATGTGTAACTTTTTACTCAGTCATTTAAAACACTTCTACCGAAAGAAATCTATTTTTCTGTATTTTCTCCAGTAGTATACTTTCCGTAAGGAAGACTTGTTAAGGAATTCTCTTTACATTAGTCCGTTATAAAACACCAGCAGCACAGTGATGAGTACAGGAAATATGTACTACCATGCTTATTTTTAGGATGGCTGTCAAAATCTCAAGGCACGTGATATTATCCAATAATTTTGATTGCTATTGAAATGTGGAAATCACGCGGTGTCTCTGTCTATTCTCTCTTATCCCTTACAACTATCCATAAAGGTATACATTTAACAACATCTATTTAGGCGAAAATAATTCACGCAGTTTTGCTTCTTTATATATCGAATTTTCATGAAAATTTGAGGAAATATGTAGCAAAAATAAAGTTAAAAATTTCTTGTTATGAGTTAAAGAAATACAAATTCCTTTTAAAAATTCATTTATTCAATTATACTTTACTAGGGGGCTCAGCCACCTGCAAGGTACGCTCGCCAATCCCCGTTTAGACACCGCAGAATCTAAAAACACGCTAATCTGATCGGTTTTAAAAATATTATAGAAAATTGAATTATACTGAAAAAAGCTGTGAAAATCTCCTTGTAAACGGGTTTCCATTCAATTTCCTTTAATTTTTGAATAATTTAAGGCCGAATCAGTCGCTGTTAAGACATCCAATGGTTGTTTTCGTGTTTGATTAAAGAGGATCAGTTAAACGTTAGAAAAGAAGCTAAAATAAAATTAATTACGTGTACAGAGTCATTGTCTCCCGGTATTTAAAAACAAATTCTATAACAATAGCCTAAGTCATGTGACTATCATCAGCAGTTCAGGGCGGACCACTTCATTTTTTATACTCTAGGTGCCATTTAGGAACTTTAATGTTAGCCAGGCACAGGTGATAAGTTGCCAAATATTATTCTATCGCCATCATTTCATCTATATTATAATAGTCCAAGTCATGTAACTGCAATAAATAAATACGCTCATATCCCTTCGCTTTTCATATGAAAGTTTGGCCCAGATATCATATACGGCTCCATATTGGCGCGATTTTTTCCGACGCTAATTTGGGGAAAACATCAACAACATAAACAACAACATCCGGCTTATCAAATCAAGCAAAATAACGATACTATGGCGGCAATTACGTACCAGTTGCGTATATGACATTGGCGTCAGAAAAAAATCGCGACTATATGGGCACGTATATGACATCTGTGCCGAAAGTTTTCCCTTTTGATTCAAATATCAAATTTCTTTTTAGAATAAAACTACATAAAAGTTTCCATGGTCGCAAAGAATTCTTGGTACTGTTACGCTAGCCGGGTGCAAATCTCGCCAATAGCTATTTTTCAACTCGCCAGTTAGCATTTTTTTTTTCGAGTGGTAATTTAAAACATTGCTTTGAAGATGAAATTCAATGTCATTGTTTGTTATAACATTTAATATTTGACCAGATGCCATACGCACCGGGTTTGGCGTGATATCTTTTTACGAAAATTTGGCGAAAACCTCGTTTTCGAATACCAGTTACATATGTATTTTTGATACTACTTAGTTGTCCCGTCGATCAAAAATCTATCACCAAACTATAAGATTAAATGCCAATAATGGTTGATCGTAAATGTCACATTCACTTGACTTTAAGCAATTTACACGTCCTTACGTCATCAAATGATTTTTATTTCGACGTTTTATTTGTATATTTATTAATGTTAGACTATTTTCTTTGTTCTTTCGTTATTTAAAATAAAAATTATGTCAATTTGTATAATTTGGCGAGTGGTTTGGCGATTTATATAATTTGGCAAAATGGGTCGATGGAATAAGTAAGTAGTACCGTATTTTTTAATTATTTTCTATTATTTTTTATTTTTAAAGGAAAATAACCAAAAAACTAATTAACTATAGAACAAAACAATTTATGTAATTTAAAAAAGAAAATAAAGTAAATAAACATTTATTATTAAATAAAAAACAATAGCCGGGTGACCATGTCAACCAAAATAATGTCATTTTGGTGCCAATTAGGTACCCCGGTGCGTATATTACATATGTGCCTAATATTTTTCTTTTCATTTCGTTTAAAAATAATAAAGAAGTGAAAGCCCTTTATTTTAAATTTTTCAGTTTGTATTAAATAAAATGATAATGAAATATGAATTGAATTATGAGTAAAACTAACATGATACATTTAAGGGAGGCCAAACTTCTCGCCAAATTAGTTTAAAATGTAAACCTTTTCTAAAATCTGAAAAAAATATATCTGTTATGATTAAAATTTGAGTTGCCATCATTAGAGAAAAGTATATAAAATTAGATAAAAAATAATATTTCGAAAACTACTTCGAATTTAAAAATTCTAATACCAGTTTTGAGATCTGCAGATTAATATGGATTTTTGGTGTTAATTTCATCGCAAAGTATTCCGTACTTTAGGAAAAATCGCCGTGAAACATAATCAGTTGTTTAATCAGTCGTTTCATAGAATCTTTACATAAATTCGTTTCATAATATCCGTTTCATTATGATTTTGTATATATAGGGTAGATATATATATTTAACTATCATTGTAAATATTAAAATCTTTTTATCTTTAAATTAATATTTTTTCTACGATATACGTAAGAGAGACATTTTAAAACATTTCAGTTTTCTAGAATTTCTGCTGTAATTTTTGTCAGATAATTAAAAAAGTTACAAAGATATTTTTTTAAATAATGCCTATAGCTGAGTACAAATTTATTCTATTATCATTTAGCTGCCTGTATAATTAAAAATTAGATATACTAATTCAAAGCTTTTTATTATAAATTTACTATTTCTTTTTTTCGATTCAAAGAAATAACTGAAAAAGTTATAAGAGTTTGTTTCAAACTATTCGTTTCCTGAAATATATCCTTTGAAACCAAGAAATGAAAGACCACATCGATTTAATCATGTGACAAACTGGAAAGAGGAAAAGCGCTCTGGAGGTAATATATTTGAGTTAAGTGAACATGAACTTTGAAAGGCCCATTTTCATTTTAGTAATTTAAGATGTAAAAATGATAGATAATTCAAAATGTATATTTTGAAATAGTAAGTTGATTAAAAATAGTCTTGATATATAATCAATTTGAAGTTTTCTTTTGAAAGTTGCTGTGTTTTCTGGAAATTTCAAATATAAAAATATGGGAATAATTTCCACATGTGGAAAAAAAATAAACTCCAATATAAATATTGCACCTGATTTATATTTTTCATATTAATGAAATAAGGGCTCAGCGGAACCTAAAAAAAAACCTTCTCGGATTTATGAGTTAATTATAAGGATATGTGTACAAAATACTTTATTTTTATATCAAAATTTTATCGCTGCAAATGTTTTACAAATATGTATTTGTTTCTTTCAAAATTACATGTATTCCAATTATACATCTTTACTAAATAAAATACTGTTTTATTTATACACATTTTAAAATAGAATAAGAGGAAGTGAAATCTTGTTTTGATGCGTTCGATAATACTTTGTAATCAAAAATTTAGATTTATATTAAGATTGTTTTTTTTAGTATAATTCATTACACAGTAAAAGTAAATACTAAAAAGTATGTAAAAGCATATTCCATTTAAAATAAAATAATAAATATGTTAAAAAAATACTAAAATTTATAACTTCTTTCAACATATGATTGCTGAATTATAAAAATACAGGTAAATTTAAACTTTTGTATCAGAATTAAAATAAAGTAAAAACGTATATGCTTAAAAAAATAATAAAAAAGTTTTTCGTTAGCACATTTTTTAAAATATTAAATTATAGTAAAATGTTTCCATAGAAATGTCATGTTATTTCATGTGTTTTACAGAATGTGTACAATAATACAAAATCTTTTCCAACAAAACTTCATTTAAAAGGATAACGCAGAACAAAACATATGTCTGTAAAAATCATCTTTATGAAAAAGACAACAACACTGATATATTTTTATGAAAATGACATGAAAAGATACTATCTATATAAATAAAAATGTAAATGTTCGTTTATTTCTAATCGCTGATCTCCGAAAGTTCTTTACCGATTGCTTTGAAATTCATGGGTTGAGTTTCATTCGAATCCGGAAGTGTTGTTATATAGTTATTATGAACTTGGCTTCCCCACCACCGCATTTGCCACCATTACCACGATGGGGCGCTTTTTAATTTTTTTCCAAAACCCATCATGTAATATATCATTAGAAAGCCCTTGGAATGCTGTTTCATATTATGCACCTCGCATCTCGCTCCCCTCACTTTCCCCACGTGGAGGCACATTTCTATATAAATAAAAATATAAATGTTCGTTTGTACAAAATCTTAAATCTCCGAAAGTTCTTCACCGATTGCTTTGAAATTCACGGATTGCGTTGCATTCGAATACGCTCGTGCTTTAATACACCTATCACGAACCCCGCTCCCCCCTCCTCCAATTTCCTCGCATCCACCAGGGGGTGCTTTTTAAATTTTTTCAGACTCACGTCATGTGACATATCATTAGAGAGCCCTTTGACTACTCTTTCATATTATGCACCTACCATCCCCCTCAAGCCACTTTCGGAGTGCCCTTTTTTTTGCCCTCCGGAGGGACACATTAATGAAATAATTCGTCAGTATTTTTTATGATATTTGTTTTGTTTTTTTGTTTTGTTTTTTTAGTTCGTCTTTTTTTCTTTTTAGCTCACAGGCTATTAAAGCCTGAGAGCTAATGTGTCCGATTTGCTTCAAATTTTGTAAATAATTTTATTCTGATAAGGCGCTTCCCTGATTAGTTTTGGCAATTCCTTGGTTAAGCATAAAAGGGGCAACGGGGCTAATCTCACCTTAATTTAGATAAATGGTTTATTCATGCAGAATTATCTTATTTGCTTCAAATTTTGTAAATATAGGTTTATTCTGATAAAGTGCTTCCCTGATTAGTTTTGGTGTTTTATTGGTTGTGCAAAGGGGAACGGGAACCTAATCCTCCCCTGCCCTTAATTTAGATAACTTCTTTTTTCATGTAGAATTATTCGATTTGCTTTAAATTTTGAGAATCTATCTGAATGAATTATCTGATAAGGTGCTTCCCTGATTTGTTTTAGGGGTTCATTGATTAAGTATAAATGGGCGAACGGGGCTAATCCGCCCTTCATATGGATAAATGGGTTTTTTAATGGACAGAATTATCCGATTTGCTTCAAATTTGGTATACCGGTTTATTCTGATAAGGCGTTTCCCCTGAGTAGATTTGGAGGTTCCTTGGTAGTATAAAAGAGGGGAAACGGAGGGGTAACCCGCTTAATTTATTTTTCAATGGCCATTATTCTTTGAAGTAAGAGTATAATATACAATTAGTGTGAATAGCCTGTGAGCTCAATGCCATAAGTTTAACTCGGCACGTATATTTTTAATTCACTCGATGTGCCAGGTATGCCGCCGCACGTGCTGCAATTGACAATCGGCCTGCCAATTCAGATTTTGCGAAATATTCACTAAGCCAAATCTTTGCAACGGCACGCGGCTTGCAGTAAAAGAATAATGAGGAACTTTGTAGAAGCAACAATCTTGATAAGACCTTTAAAATATGAAGATGTCCTCATTCCCCGCATTCCTTTGACTCCAATGGATGCGCGATTTCAATTTAAGAGATTGTAATTACCTATTTGATTGGCGTTTGTAATCTCCATCAACAAAGCTTAGGGCCAAGCTTTAAAATTCTGCGGTTTAGATCTAGACAGGAATGGCTTCTCACATGGCCAATTATATTTTTCGTGTTCTAGAATCGGCAAATCAGACAATCTCTATATCTGCACAGACAATTTAACAACAAAAATATTGTATACCCACAAGTATCGTGAAATTAAACATATTAGAAACGCGCACTTTCTCTTTTCTTTCTTTTCCAGACTGGGCCACAGCAACACGTGGCCGGGTACAGCTAGTATATATATATATAAATAAACACTTATATAATTAGTTTTCATTATGTAAATTAAAAAAAAAACTTTCCTGTACAAATTAAGGCATTTTATTTTTCGATAAAAATTTTACTAGGATATAATATTCAAATATTTTTTTATTTAAAATTCTATTACAAGAATAAATATTTATCCATTAAATGCAACGATTTTAACCTTAATTTTCAAAAGTTAACATTTTACTTATGATATTAGTTTAACTTGGGAGCACGCGCTCAGGGTATGTCATATCCGGGGTTCCATTCCTTCTTTCTTATTTCTCCCCCAATTTTCATAAAATGTGCCAAATTCTGTGTACCTGACTTTCAAGTCATCCTCTTGAAGGGAAATAATTCTTAAGTAAATTTCAACAATTGTTTTTTTGCAATTACATTCGATGTGTGTGAGATATCCGCCCGATTTTTCGAGCCAATCTACTTTCACGAGTTTTAGTGTCCAGTTTTCTTTAAAGTTAAGATGGAAAATATCTAATCTACGATGAAGAAAAAGGGCAGAAAAAACAAATACATATGCCGAAAATGTGAAAAGTACATTATATAGTGATCATATTAGTCTATTTTGTGAGCAATGTGGCATAAAAATGTAAAAGCATTTTTAAGGGGACAGTGGACATTTATTACATTCGATCCAAAAAACGTTATTTTTTTGCAAATTATTATTCTCCAGTTTCTTCTGAGCCATTTGCGAAGAACCGCATGCAGAGGTGATTGTTTTTCGCAAAGTTACAAGCGTCTGCATTTTGTACACAAACAATTTTTTGGCCCTTTATTTGAGCAAAATCGACCCAAAATCTATTTTTTTTGCATATCATTATTCTCCAGTTTGTTTTGAGCCGTTTGCGAAAAACTGCATGCAGGTGCGGCTCTTTTTCGCAAAGTTACTAGCGATTGAGTTTTGTACACAAACAATTTTTTGGCCCTTTAACTATTGCAAAATATGCAAACAAACATTTTTCAACATTTGTAAATTAGTTTTTTTTTTCAAAATTAATGTTTTAATAATTTTTTAACCACGTACATTAACTGTAACCGAAACTGCACTCGGCTGTTTTTTTACTATTTTATCGGCGATTTGTAAGCGTTACATGTGATTTTTTTTTTTTTTTTTTTGCTATCAAGAATTGAATAATTTTCTGTCATTGCTTTTTGTTTTTGATAGATACATTTAAAAAAATTCTTTTCAGAACTAGAAACTACAATTTCTACAAAGTTTTAGTTGTATATTCTGCATAATGCATTCAATTAGTAGGCGATATCACAAGCCTAAATCCAGACCATCGAAGAAGAAACTTCAATGTTTCTCTAAACTCCAGAAACGATGGTCATATGTGAAAACTGATGTTTCTGCAAATGACAATGAACTTGAAAACAGTGAAATTACAATGAACATGCTCCAAAGAACAATATAGTTGATTTGTCAGTACAAGTTTTATCGTCAGTAAATTCAATCAGGGTGCAAGTACCAGTGAACGGAAATTAAATGTTAATTTTGAAAACATTTTGCATCCTGAAAAATTACAGGAAAATGCATCATATGTTTTTATGAACAGTGGCATGTGGTCTGACCGTCTTTGCAATGTAAAGTGTAATGTTTGTTGCAATAATTCCTTAGATGTGATATCCAAGGGAGCATATGGATATGCTTCTAAAATTGAGTTAATCTGCAAAGAATGTGACAAGGTGTTCAACTCCATATTTTAAAGTCTTCGAGCAAGCGAGCATGAAAAGTGCTTTGATGCTAATAAAAAACTTGTTGAAGCCTTTTTAAAAATTGAAAAAGGTGATGCAGCTATAGAAGTTTTTTCTATGGCTATTGGAATTCATACAATGGATAAAAAAACTTTTTCGAAATGTTTACGCAGTTTGTATACCGAGCGATAAACTTTTAAGAATGAAATTCTTCAAGTTACACAAAATGTGGTGCGGAAAAAGCACGAAGAATTCGATAGTGCTGGAGACCAAAATATTTTGGATATAACCGTTTCTTATGATGGGACCTGGCAAAAAAGCGGGCATACATCACTGTATGGAATTGGTCTAGTAATAGATATTATGACTGGGCTAGTAATCGATTACGATATTTTTTCGAAATACTGCCCGGAATGTGTCACCGCAAAGAGAGATCTTGGCGAAGGTACTGCGGAATTTAGCATTTTGTTTTCTGGAAATAAATGCGATTGTTATCAGAATTACACAGGTTCATCAAATCAACTTAGAAGGCGGCATCTGAAGTTACATGGAAACGATCAATTAGCAATTGTGGAATGAGGTATATCAGTATGCTTTCTGATGGGGATACAAAAACATAACACCATTTAATGGAAATGAATGTTTATGGTAGAGGCATCAAAATCACTAAAGAAGAGTGCATTAATCATGTAGCAAAAAGATTGTGAACAGGGCTTCGCAACAAAGTCAAGGAGTGGAGAAGCAAAGGCAAAACTATTGATGGACGCAAAGAAAGTAGTCTGAAAGAAGACACTATTGTAAAATTAACTATTTTTTATAGGAAAGATATAAAAGACAATGTTCCTGATCTAGAAAAGATGAAAACAGCAATTTATGCCACATTGTTTCATTGCTCTTCCACAGACGAATCACCAAAACATTCTAAATGTCCGACTGGTGTGGCATCGTGGTTTTTTTACCAGCGGGCGCTTGCTGGCAAAGAAAACCCAAAATCGCATAAACTGATGAAAACCAAGTTATCACAGGATGTACTTTGCAAGATATTGCCCGTATATCAACGTTTAGCCAGTAATGATTTACATTCAAAATGCATTTCTGGTAAAACGCAGAATGATAATGAAAGTGTGCACGGAAAAATTTGGAACAACTGCTCAAAAGAAGTTTTTATTTCTAAAAAACGTTTAGATATATGGGGGTGAGAATCCATACATAACTCACAACTCACTTTTAGGACGAACACTGACATTTATTGAGACGAATACAGAAACAAAAAATACAGATATAAACACTCTTCTCGTTCTTTAATTAGCTTAAAGTCTATAATTCAGGACGTCGTTGAATATTTCTCAGATTTTCTTACGTCGTGTAAACATTCAATCTTATTTCACCGTAATATGTTCTGTTCTTTTTTAACAAAAACTCCGCGTCGTAAAAAACTCATTTCGTTCTCTTTACTTCTCCCGCATTTCCACTTCACACAGCTTCGTTAAGGCTCGTTTCCTTTTTAATCTCGAAGCGGAAAATACGGGGACACTCAGTCTGATGCAAGTGTTGCTTGCGAAATCTCCACAAGCGGCCGTCCTGACATCTGGAGCTGCCGCAGCGACATGTGGTAAAATAGAATCTGAAAAACAAAAAACAAAAAACAAAAACCAGTAACTGTTCTTAGGGGAAAAGAAAAAAAAAATAATCTGCACATCATAGTTGAAGTAGCGTAACATCTTATAGAGATTTCTTTGAAAGCAGTGATTTGTAAAATGTTTATAGGACACTGAAAAAAAAGATTTAATTTTTTTTTTTTTTTTTTTTTAAGTTTCAGTTTTCGTCAGGCCAAGGTTTCATGTATTCAGCACAGGAGCTAGTATTTATCGGTCCTTCAGTTGATGAGATTTTCGTTATGTCGTAGGTGTCGTTAGGCTTCACTTTGATTACTTTATACGGACCTAAGAATTTAGATTTCAACTTTAAACCTGGTCCTTGCTGGGTTCTCTTAATTGCTACAAGGTCACCAAGCTTGTACTTACGGGGTATCTTACGTCGTAAATTATAGTGCTTGCGGTTTTCTTGTTGAATTTCCAGAATATTCTGCTTGGCTTCTTTACGGAGCTCTTCTCTGTCTTTCATAAATTGTTCTTCGACTGCACTGTTTAAGATGTCAATAATTTGTACATCTTCTTTCTGTTTCATTTTTGTACCAAATAATATTTCAAACGGTGTTCTCTTAATGCTTCTTTGGTAAGTTGAATTAATGACTTGTTGAACTTTAGGAACATGTTTAAACCATTTGGTCGGTTCGTCTTTGGACATTTTAGAGATTACAGAAATTATGGTGGAATTAAGTCGCTCTACTCGACCATTGGCACGGTGAAGGTCAGTTGTAACTGTCTCGTGCTTTATATTTTCATCTGGACAATAATCAGCAAATTCTTTGCTTGTAAATGCAGGACCTTTATCGCTAATGATAATGGAAGGATTGCCAAAAGTATGACTTTGTTGTCGTAGTTTTGATATAACTTCGGTAGCAGAAGTACTTTTACATGGATACAACCAGACGAATTTAGTAAATGCGTCTATTAAAGACAAAATATGTTTATAATTTTTGTTGGTTGTTTCAAGAGGGCCTAAATGATCAATGTGGTAGGTTTGGAGATGAGTCTCTTCTTTAGGTAAGGGATGTAATTCACCTTCTTGTTTGCCACGTTTGCGATTATACAAAAGGCATGTTACACAATTTGCTATAATTTTATCAATTTTATTTGACATATTAGGGATGAGAAATTCTTCGTTAAGGAGTTCTTCACAGCGTTTACGGCCAAAATGTCCTTTGTCATGAACGTGTTTAATGACATTTAGCTGCATTTCATCCGGCACAACTATCAGATCGATACCTTTATGATTTTTATAGAGAACGTTATTTTTAAGGAAATAGTTGTCATATGGCTTTGTTTTCAAAATTTCTTTGATGGCCTGTATATGTTCGTCAGTGTTCTGTGATTGTATGATTTTGGTAGTAAAACTATCTTGAATGACCATACATATTGGATTTCTACTTAAAGCGTCGACATGGCGCATGCGTGTACCTTGTCTGTGTTCGATTGTATAGTTATAGTCAGCTAACATTAAAGCCCATCGAGCAATCTTGGTGCAAAGATCTTTTTTATTCATAGTAAGGGCGAATGCGTTGCAATCTGTGACTATCTTGAAAGGAATACCTAGAATGTAAAGGCGAAATTTTTTAAGGGCTTCTATGACAGCTAAAACTTCTAATTCATAACTCGAATATTTACGTTCGGCATCTGTGGTTTTTTTGCTCATAAAATAGACAGGGTGAAATTGATTGTCAATAGAAGACTTTTGAAGGAGGACTGCTCCGTAACCGTCAATAGATGCATCACAGTGAATTTCTGTTTCGTTACTAGGGTTATAAATGCTTAAAACAGGACCTGAAGAAAGGATGTGTTTCAGCTGATTAAATGCATTTCGTTGCTGGTCGCCAAAGTGAAATTTAGTGTCCTTTCTAAGAAGATCTGTTAAAGGCTTAGCTATTAAAGAGTAATCTTGAATGAATTTACGAAAATATGAAGTTAATCCGACAAATGAATGTACATCTTTTATACTTTTAGGTTCTGGGAAATTAAGGACAGCTTTAGTTTTTAAGGGGGATGGGTGCAGTTGACCATTTTTAATGTGGTAACCCAAAAAATCAATTTCTCGTTGTAGAAAGTGGCATTTTTTGAGATTCAATTCTAAACCATATTCGGATGCAGTTGTAAGGACGCGTTGTAATTTCTGGAGTCCTTCGACTTCGTTTTCAGCTGGTATTATGAAGTCATCCATATATAGACAATAAGTACTTTTTCATTAATGAGGTATCGAAAAACGTTATAAATATATCTTTGAAACACTAACGGTGCATCGCTGAGGCCATAATTCATATATAAGAATTCAAATTGACCAGAATGTGTTACGAAAGAAGTATATTTTCTACTATTTTCTTCTACTTCGACATGAAAAAAAGCATTTTTAAGGTCAATAGTAGTAAATACTTTTGCAGAATGCAACTGATCAATAATGTCATCAATTACTGGGAGGGGAAAACGTTGTTTATGTGTTTTAGAATTTAACTTCCTATAGTCAACACACAATCTATATGAACCATCTTTCTTTTCTTGATGAAAAATTACTAGTGCTTTTACGAATAATTCCTTTTTCGAGCCACTCAGAAATTTGTTTTTCGACGAAGTTTTTCTCTATTTGCGCCAAGCGCCTGGGAGGACAAGTAACAGGTTCTTCGTTTTCCAGATGAATTGATAATTTAACATCAGTTGTCTTTATTTTTTTAGGGGAATAATTTTGAATAAGTTCTGAAATTTTTGAACGTATTGTTTCATCGGTAATATGAGATAAATCAAGATTAAGATCGTCTAACACATGAGCAATATTAATCAAAAAATTATTGGACGTATCGTCATTTTTCTCGATTTTTTGCATCGAAATATTATTTCCAGAAATTGTTAAAATACTTTGTTGAATGATATCTGTACCAATAATAAGATCAAAAGATATGGAATAATCTGGGACTACATAAACATTAGTTGTATAATTAAAATCATCTATCATAATGTTCGTAGAGAAAAAACATAGGGGTTTGATTATAGTATTTCCTAATCCAGTTAATGTGATAGTTGAATGTTCAAGGTTCGAAATTGTAGGGAGTTTGCGAGAAATACTTTCCTTTAGTAAACTTCTTTCACTACCTGTGTCTACCAATGATGTAACATTTACAGACGAAATAATGACTTGTTTGGTCATGAAAGTGTTCGACGTGACAGTGGAAACATTGGAGGATTCTGACTTAACTCTAGGCCTCCTTGGTTGATCACATTGAGCCGATTTATGGCCAAAACTCGAACAATTAAAACAACAAGGGCCTTTATCTTTATCTCTGCATTGGCTACGTTTATGATTCGACAAACCACAATTAAAGCAAAAAAGATCAGATTTTGGTCGAAAGGATTTCTCTTTCACTGGCATTTCAGGTTTGACTTTACGAAATTTAGTGTTATCAAAGTCATGTCCAATTTTGTCATAAATTTTGAGCTTTTGCTTGAATTCTACAATGGATTGGCATCCATATAACATTGATTTTCTGAAAACCGGGTCGGGTATACCATTTATGATGTATTGCATTAATGCGGAATCCTCGATTTTACCACGCGAACATATTTGTTTCATGATAAGAAAATATTCTTCTATTGATTCATTTTCTTGCAATTTTCGTTTATTTAATATATCATGTAACTCGGAAGAATTATAAGTGGTGCTAAATTCTGATATTAAGAGTTGTTTAAGTTTGTCATATGAATTGATATGAAATTCTGTTTGTGCTAATAACTGGGCTTTTCCTCGTAATGATCTTTTACAAAATATGAATTTATGAAAGTCAGATAAATTAAACATATTAGTAACATCCTCAAAATTATTAAACCATATGTTTATATCACTAAAAGAACTACCATCGAAAGGAGGTATTACACTTTCAATATCAGTAAAATTCATAGACGATGGCATAAAACTTTGAACTGGAAATTGCTGTTGTTTGTCAAAATTTGATAATTCAGTGTTATTACTTGAAGTCATATTATTTGAAGGCAGTTCGGGTTCCGAGTCAGTGTCACTTTCATTTTGTATAATATTATTTTGTAGTAAGGTCAAGTCCGAAAGGTATGTAACTAATCGGGTTGCGAGATCGTTTAAAGATCCCTCATTATCAATACAACGTAGATTGCACACTGTAATCAGATCATTTAATGAAAAATCAATTTGAACTTTAGTTATTTTATTTTTGAATTCGGTGCTGTCGGTTTGAAAACCGAAACCAGTAAAATCACGTATTCTCTTTCTATTAGAGCGATCACCGTCAGCATCAAATAGGAATTTATGCAGCAATTTAATTTTATGCGTTCGTTCGTTTTTAAATGCAACTTCCAGTTCAGGTATCTCAACTAACTTCATAATCAAAATAATAATAATGAACTCACCGTTAGAATAATATCCGGCTTGAATATGTAGGATGAGTAACTCTAATTAATCATATTGGTGGGTTAACTGTCACTTCTGACGCCAATTTAGGGGGGTGAGACTCCATACATAACTCACAACTCACTTTTAGGACGAACACTGACATTTATCGAAACGAATACACAAACAAAAAATACAGATATAAACACTCTTCTCGTTCTTTAATTAGCTTAAAGTCTATAATTCAGGACGTCGTTGAATATTTCTCAGATTTTCTTACGTCGTGTAAATATTCAATCTTATTTCACCGTAATATGTTCTGTTCTTTTTTAACAAAAACTCCGATTCGTAAAAAACTCATTTCGTTCTCTTTACTTCTCCCGCATTTCCACTTCACACAGCTTCGTTAAGGCTCGTTTCCTTTTTAATCTCGAAGCGGAAAATACGGGGACACTCAGTCTGATGCAAGTGTTGCTTGCGAAATCTCCACAGATATGTGTGTGATTTCTTCTATCAGTAAATTTAATTTTGGGGTTTTTCAATACTTTGGTTTTGAGCAAGAAGAAGCAAATTCGCTCTATTTATACATAGCAGAAAGGCATGATAAACGTCGTGTTAATCAAAGTAAGAGAAGGTGCACAACTGAATAGAAGAAATGCAGGAATAATAAAAAAAGCTGTAAATCACAAAAAATAATCAAACTGCTTAAAAGGAAGGTGAAACTTACCACACTGGTGGATTTTAGTTGTAATAAAAAAGAAAAAAACAAATTTCTTTGAACAGGTAAGTTTTTTTTTTTTTTTTTTTTTTTTTTTTTTTTTTGTATTGGGTATTACAGTATCTTTTTTTTTTTTTTTTTTACATATACTAAATGCTATTTTACTGAAGACATGTACTGAAAATTGAAGATTTTATAATCAAAAGTTTCTGGAATTTTTCATAAATCGGTACTTTTATGCTAACTAGAAGAAATTTTTCCCAATAGCGTTTTATACTTTCCAATAGCAGCTTTTTTTTTTTCGCGGGTCTGAATTACAAAACAGTGCTTTGTATAGTTTTTTGGTTTGAACAAGGTACAAGGTACCTTGTTCCTTGTTTGGCAATACCTTTGTACAAGGTATTGCCAAATCATTTATATATATTTGTGTGTACTAAACTGTATCTTACGGAAAACTTTTACAGTATTGATTGTTTTCGGAAGGCGAAACCCTCTGCGCTCTAGCACATGTGTCAAGTGTGCTTTGATTTTATCAAAATAGGGATGAACGGAGTTTATTTAGATGCGTTTGCCTGATTGTCAATCTTAGAGACAACGTACAATTTTTTTTTTCTTTTTTTTGATAGTAAAGCCATAAATTTTTTTGTACAAGGTATTGTCAAATCATTTTATATATATGCATGTACTAAAGAGTATTTTACTAAAAATATTTACGGTAATTTTTAGACTTTGTTATGGAATGTTTCTGGAATACTACATAGATATCTAGATTTTTTTTGTGTGTTTTGTTGTTGTTGTTGGTGTGTGTGTGTGTGTATGTGGGGGGGGGGGTGTAAAAGCGGCAGATTTTCTTTGTACAAAGTATTGCTAAATCATTTTAAATATATATAACTAAACATTATATGTGTATATGTACTAAACACTATTATACTGAAAACATTTTCCGTAATTTGAAGATTTTATAATGATATGTTACATAAATCGGTACTCCTATGTTAGCCAGGTACAAATTTTGCAAATAGCGTTTTTTATTCGACTATAGCAGCTTTTATTTTTCGCAAGTTTAGATGCTTTGATGCTTTGATGATGAATTTCATTTTTTTGGTTATTAATATTCATTTCTTTCCGTTTTTTTTTTTTTTTTAGTCTAAATCAGAAACAATGCTTTGATGTTGAAAAAAAAATATTTTGATTTATGAGTTTAATTCTTTCAGGGTTCTTTTTGAGGGGGGGGGGGGGGGTGTTAAATAAAATGAGTGCAAGACATGTATTTTAAAGGAATATAATATTTGTATTTTAAAATTAATGAAATGAATGAAGAATACATGATGGTGATGGCCGAACAATATTCGGTAATTTATTACCTACCCCATGAATCAATGAGAATGAAAATTACAACTGAATTTAAAAAAAAATTATAACAAAAGCATAATGTAGTCAGTTGTAGGAAAGATAAAACTAACAATACTTGTGCATTTTAGTAAAAAAATTTACTTATCAGTACATACACACTAATTATATAAAATTGCTTCGAATTTTTAAAATGCAACGAAATCCTTTTTAAAGCCTTATTGATTCTGATATTGTAAAAAAAGGTCTATTTCTGTGGTATAATAGTACCAAAACATTTTTTTCCTATTAAAATATCATTTATGAAGCTTTTAAGAAGTAAATAATAAAGGTAAGCGTATTTATATACTTTAAATCTGTTTTTCTCAAAACTAATTTTTCAGCGTTTTTAGATTTTTGAAATGCCCCTTGCATCGTAATTTTTGATCAATATTTATGAAATTGAAAAATAAGTATCCTGTTATTGTTTACAACGAAATTGTTTAAGTTTTTTTAAAATTCGTCTTCATTAAGATAGTCAAATTTGATTTTATACTTATTAAAAGGCAAAATTTTGATGAAAATCGATATGGAATTTAGAAAAAAATCTGTAAAATATTAATTATTCAAGAGATTAAAAAAAAATCTTACACAAATTTGTTTGTAATAGAGTTTTAAGTGATTAAGATGCAAAATCGAGAAAATATCTCAAAAATTAAGACGCAAAGACCATTTTAAAATTTCGTTTAAAAATTTTAATAAGATTGAAAGTTTTTTTGAAGGTGTTCTATATGCTTTTGATGAAATGTATATATGCACAAAATTTCATATAGCTATGATGAAAATTTAAAAAAAAAATCCGTCCATCGTCTGCTTAATAAACAAAAAAGTGCTTAATTGTTATTTTTTATAGATTGAGTTTTTTCAACATTATGTTTCTTATTTTTTTGTTATAAAAAATAAGTAATTTGCAATTAAAAAAATTATAAATGTTAAAACACTCGTCGAGTTTCACATACCCAGCGCGCGTGCTCTTGTGCATTTTTTCAAATATCGCTGGATATAATTCTAGAAATGTGTCTAATCCCATTTTCATTTGACTCCAGTGATATTAAACAGCATCAAGAAAATATATAAGCTTACAAATATTAAAGTTTAACTTTTTTTTTAATGTGACACTAAAGCGAATTGACACTTAAAATTTGCATAAAATTTGCATTAAAATTAGCATACTTAATATATGAACATACTTTCTGTATATGGTAGTGTAAAATAAAGTATTACCTAAAGACACTTGTTTAATATGTGCTTTTTACACAGTGTACTAGTTTGATATTTTATAAACCAATAACCATTCTTAATATAGTTTGCTCTAGTGCTATTTAAAAATTTATTTAATTTCGTTAGATATGTTTACATCACTAGCTATCCCAGTTTAGAATACTCACATATTCATGGATTTTCAGTTAAAACACATTTTAAATTAAAGTATTTCCACATTTTAAATTAAAGAGCCAAATATTTCTTAACTGGAAGCGTTAATGATTACATACGGCAGTAATTGCTGTCAAATGTTATTGAATTAATAAATGATTTAATTAATTATTTAATAAAATCTCCAGCAGTATATTTTACAATGGTGGGATCACTTTTAAGTTTAAGTTAATTTGCGATATTTTAAATTAAAGTACATGATGGCAAGAAAAATATCTCAGATTGAATTGTATATTGTATCCATTTTCAAGGTAAACTAACCTAGTTTTTCTTACTAAGTTTCAATTTGTGCACCTTTAGTTATACGGCCAATATCCAACTTAAAGTACACTCATTACCGCAGTTCGACGAACAAGTTCGGAGTTATGGAAGCAATAGCCTCATCAATTCTGTGTCCTAACTCTGGAAAATCATTAGGTAGTGTCGGAACACAGACAAGATCTTTTATAAAGCCCAAAAGTAAAAAAAAAAAAAATCGCATTACTCTAACGATTTTTAAATCTTCAGCTCAGTAATAATACCTTACGCTAAGGAGTTGTCATTTTGCGTATGTGGCAATGTAAGCGGGTAAATAACAAAACAGTACTAGCGCATACGCTTATCTAAAACTGTTTGAGTTAAACTTTATTTGTGACCTTGAACCAACACTTTACAATGCTTACAGTTGATACTATTAAAATATATAACTGGGACATTCTCACACTTTTGGGTGAAAAAATCTGGCGAAATTAAACTTGCTAAAATAACATTTTAATCTGATAAACGAATGCCTTAATGATTCAAAATAAAGAAAAAACTGGTCAGCAGCGAAATATTTTTTATTTAACTGAGGTTTAAGTTAATCTTGCGAGTTTAATTTTCCTCACAGTTTTACCCCTATAACTTTTTATTTTCTTCTACATTTTTACTTATAATGAATTTGCATAGTACCCACAGGACATTCAAATAAGAAATAATAACAATTTAGTACTTTTAATACAGAATATTTGTATAACATTGCCTTAAATGGGTGTTAAAGAATGGACGGTAAGGTAAAAAAAAAAGGGGGGGGGGGTGGTATTGGAAAAAAGGGACGAAATGGTAAAAAAAGGGATGGTAAGGCTGGAACGGTAAGGAAAATTACCACCTATTTTTAGGAAAATCACATTAAGACTAAATGATAGCCACAATGTTCATTGATTTTTAGAAACAGTTGTTAACATTGAATTACATATATATATATATATATATATATATATATATATATATATATAATTTACCTCGAAAAGTGCAGGAATAAACCTTGGGGGCGCTGAGACTACCAATAAAGCCACGAAGCTTGAAATTGATATTTAATTGCTGATTTAAATTCTACAGTAAATTTCCTGCCAAAGAATTTTAGACATTATTTCTCTAGCATACTTCTGCATGAGAAAAAACTTCAAAAAAATTCTGTGGCTGCATTTGAAATGATTTTCTGTATAATTTTAGAAGAGGGATGGTAAGGAATTTAAAGCCAAGGGACATAGTTTAAAAAATAATAACAACCCTAAAAATGTGTGCAGCTTAATTTTTAGCTACATATTTATATAAACAATAGTTCTAGTTTCATAAAAAGAATTACATTGAATTATTTTTATTGAAACAATTTTATACAGACAGCTCCAAACTTAAAAATCAGCATCAGGGGCACGGGACGATAGATGAGTTTTCCTGGTGTTTGGACCCGCAACATCGTCCAAAACTTATTTATCTCGTTAATATTGTTATGCAATCATTCAATGGGGTGTACCCTAGTACATAAAATTAAAAAAAAACAAACACAAAAAAGTGTATTAAATAAAAAATTATTATTCAGGAAAAGATTGTAAAGTCAAAAGATTGTGAGAATGCTCCAACTACGACATTCTTTTATGTACACCCTGTATTATACATGCAATTTTTTACTGAATGTAAATAAAGTGAAAAGTTTACATAGTATGACCTTCTTAAAAGATTTTTTCTTTAACATCTTTAGATGAACGGTTTTTCGTAAACGAGATATCCCATGTCGATATTTATTTCCATGAATGTTTTGTATTTATGCCGTTATAGAACACTGGCATTATGGGTATTTTATTCGTTTTCAACATTTAATATTAAAAAAATTGTTATTGGATTTAAAATAAAAATGAAGACATTGTAAAGCGGCTGAAAAATCATAAATAGACATTTCATTAGTAATTTACAACATTTTGCTTTATTCAACTGGGTGATTCCCTATAGAAATTGAGCATTTTAAATTGATGTACGTGTTTAAACTATGTCTGTTACCATAAATAACATATGCATTAAAAAATTAGAATTATCAATTCATTGAAAACAGTTTCATATACAATGAATATAGAGTGGATTAATAAAAAATAACGATTTTAATATTATAATTTTATGCAGCATGTTATATTGATAATTGCATGTTTACTCACTGATTTCATTTGAGTGCAATTTTAAATTTAAACTAGTAAAAACTCTTTATGAAGTTATCAATAATTTGCCTTATAAGTTTTACTTACGAATAAAATTTTTCTTCAAGAAAACAACATGATTTTCTGGTACATAGAATATATTTCATATATTTTATTGATTATAAAGCTTGCCTTTATTATGTGAAATTATAGGTGTACTTTATGGACAATCTCTCAGATCATCAGTGCTTAAAATTATAATAATGTAAAATTAAATTTTAAATGTTGATTAAAAGGGGAGAGATAGAGAGCCAGACAGGCGCATCTCACAGCTAGACTGCCAACGGCGAAATAGCGATCCATTTTGAGAAACGACCGCGGAGTTGATCTCTCGTGCATAGGAGGAGACGAATCAAAATTATTCTGTTACTCCGGTAGGGTTTAAACAAAGGGGGGAGGAAAACGAATTATAGACTCTGGAAACATATCTTTCAAATATTGGGAATGCTGAACAAATCGTTAACTAAACTGTTTGAATTTTTCCAAGCGAGGTAAGCTTCCTTAAAGTCTAGATCGTAAAATGACCAGCATTTCAGTATTATTGAGGATTTTCTCTTCTTGGGGATTTCTCTCAGTAATTAACTTCTAGAAATATTTGTAAGCTGTTTTGTGTTGATCTATGACAGTAAAATCAATATATTTTGTGGTTATAGCATTGCTTTTCATTGAAGCATTAAATCCATTTATCTGAATATAACTGGATAACATATTTTTCTATATTCGGTAAATCCCTCTTATAAAAAAAGTATTTTTCGTAACTCAGGTCAAATGGAAAAAAAAAAAATTGGACATTTCTTTTATACACGTGTATCACGGAAATATAGGAGAGAAAATAATAGTTCATATATTAAACATTAAAATATTTTATATGAAGAAACAAGGGATATCAAGAGTTTTATGTGCTAAATAATATCTAATTTTTTAGCGCGCATTAATTTATCTCTCCAGGACGGAGAAAAAATTCAAATTATCAAGATTTAGAATTCCCTATATTGAAAAAGAAAATGTTTTTGCATACCACCATGTAATATAAACACCTGTTAATCTTTGGGAAATGAAACAATACATTTTTTAAGGTGCTATATAGAAAAAATAACAAAATTATTTTATGTTTTTGGACAATTTCGAAAGAAATAATATGAAGTATTTACCGATGAACAAAATTTTGGCCTACAATCAATTAAGCATCATGCTCTACATTGACCAGCTCTCTATGAATGACAATGGGCTATAAACTGGCATGCAGAATAGTCCCGCTTAGGTGGTCAGCCTAAAGAGGGACAATCAGTATTTAGTTCCTAAGAATAAAATTACTAATGAAAACACAACGTTAAAAAGCCCAAATAGAAGTATATATGCATTGCATACAGCTGTTCCAAAGCCTTTACGGATTCATCATCAGGGTTTAAAATTATAATAAAGTAAAATTAAATTTAAAATGTTGATTAAAAGGGGGGAGAGCCAGAGAGGCGCATCTCACAGCTCGACTGCACACGGCGAAATAGCGATCCATGTTTGAGAAACGACCGCGGAGTGCATCTCTCGCGCACAGGAGGAGACGAATCAGAATTATTCAGTTACTCCGGGAGGGTTTAAACAAAGGGGGAGGAAAACGAATTATAGAAACTGGAAACATATTTTTTAAATATTGGGAATGCTGAACAAATCATTAACTAGACTGTTTGATTTTTTCCATGTGGGGTAAGCTTCCTTAAAATCCAGATCGTAAAATGACCAGCATATCAGTATTATTGAGGATTCGGAAAATTAAAATCATGATTGTTAGGCCCGTAGTGGTTAGCAATAGCGGAACGTTTGATGTCACAATTTTTTACACTAATTTTAATCTCAACAGAGCGGGAATTAAACGGTCGTTTCTCCATTTTTTTAAGGTTCAATATTTTGCAAATGTAAAAAAAAAAAATGTATTTTGGGCAAACGATATGTTTTATATATACTTCAATTTGTGCTTTTTAACGTTGTTTTTTTTATTAATATATTGGGACAAACAATCCTTCCCATAAAATTTTAATTACTTGAAAACTCAAGAAGTTTTATTTTCGTATATTTTAAACCACATTTCGGGACAAAGCTCCCCTTGATGAAGAATTTAATTTGAATTGCTTCCTCAAATTATTTTAAAGGAACTCATAAAACTAACTTGCACCCCTACTAAACACTAAGAATTTAATACTGGAGATTGATTACAGTTTAATGAAAAAAGAACAGTCTTAATAGTATATATATACATGATTGTGCATATTTGCAAAATAATGTGGTTAGGTTTTTATCATTCTTTTTTCAAACTGAGAATCGTCACACTAATTCTTACTGCCTCATTCAAATATCTTCTAAACAATATGGATCAATTTCGCCCTCTGACTCATTATCGAATGACATTCTTACCCCGAAATGCTGCCACGTGAGTAGAACCCTGAGCTCCTGTAGTTGTAGTAATTATTGACAGATTTAAATGATAGTTGGGATAGATCCCTACAAACTCTGCCATTCAAATAATTCAGCTGCCCTAAATTGAATGCGGGAAGTAGCAATAATAGTTCAGTATTTGAAAAAACAAAGCAAAATAACCCAAAGTTTACTTTTAGAGCAACCTAAAGAAGTTCCAAACTGCTAGTAAATTTTAAGTACAAGACACAGGAATACTGCCTGCAAATTTTCGCAACCTTACTGAAAATGATGTGGTTTCTTTGAAATTTTCTTTTAATTGTTTTTATTCCTAGCAATATTTTTCTTAATCAAGAAAGGAATAAAAAAGTATATTCATGATTTATATTACACGAACAAAATTCAAAGCATATCCAATCTAATTAGTAGTAAGAACGTTCCAATAATTAAGAATATTAATATTCTTATGTCAAAATATACATAATTGTTTAAAAACGTTTTTATAAAAAATATCTAATTAACATGTTAATCTGTATCAATATCAATACTCATATTATAAAGAGGTAAAAATTGTTTATTTGTAGGAGGTAAGCTCTGGAAATACCGAACCGATTCCAAAAGTAATGGTATCAAAATGATGGTATTAGTCCAACTTAGAACATGGCTATATCTTATGTCCGTGCCACTGGCCAAAAGGGGGTGCATGAGCAAAAAACGTTTTAAAAATGTGATTTTTGTGTTACAGCAGGGCCTAGAAACATGAAATTTGGAATGGAAGTTGCTTATTAGATATAAATGATCTCAAAGAACATTTCTTAAAAAATTTGAAATTTAAAAGGGGTAAAAATGCGCGAAAAGCGCTCTAAAAAACGTTCTAAATTGCAATTTCTATGCAATCCCAGGAAATACTGAACCGATTTCAAATATAATGGTGTTAAAATGATGGTGACAGATCTTGCTCCAAGATAGGCTACATTTTATGTCTGTGCCACTAGCCCTAAAGGGGGTGCAGGAGCAAAAAACGTTCAAAATTGCGATTTTGTGTTACTGAAGGGTCCAAATACATGGAATTTTGCATGGTAGTTACGTATTAGATATAAATGAGCTCTAAGAACATTTCTTAAAAAATTCGAAATTTAAACGGGATGAAAATGCGCAAAAAGCGTTCTAAAAAACGTTCCAAATGGCGATTTTTACGCAGTCTCTAGAAGTACCAAATCGATTTAACAAATAATGGTGTCAAAATGATGGTGATAATCCTTGCTCCAACATAGGCTACATTTTATGTCGGTGTCATTACCCCTCCAAAGGGTGTGCAGGAGCTAAAAAACGTTCGAATATGCGATTTTTGTGTTACTGGAGGACCCAGATACATGGAATTCGTCATGGTAGTTACTTATAAGATATAAATGATTTCTAAGAACATTTCTTAAAACATTCCAAATTTAAAAGTGGTGAAAATGCGCAAAAAGGGTTCTAAAAAACGTTCTAAATGGCGATTTCTACGCAATTTCAGAAAGTACTCAACCGATTTCAAAATAATGATTGGAAATTGATGATGACAGCCCTTGCTCCAATATAGGATCTACTTCATGTCGGCGTAACTACCACCTTGCGATTGCATTTTAAAAAACGTTCTAAATTGTGATTTTTGTGATACTGAAGAGACTAGCAACTTGAAATTTGGCATGGTAATTACTTATGAGACGTAAATGCCCTCTGAGAAGAGTTCCTTAAAAATTTGAAAGTTAAATGGGGTGACAGTAAACGAAAAGCGTTCTAAAAACGTTCTAAATAGCGATTTCTACGCAATCTCAGGAAATATAAACCAATTTCAGAAGTAATGGTTTCAAATTGATGGTGTCAGTCCCCGCTCCAACATAGCCTATATTTCACGTTTTTGTCACTACCACCTGAGGTTTACAGGAGCAAAAAATTTTCTAAATATCGTTTTTTTGTGTTAAAGAGGGGGTAAAACATTTTAAATTTGGAATGGTAATTACTTCAAAGATGCAAATGCTTTCTAAGAATTGTCGAAACAAAATTCCAAATTTAAAAGGATAAAGTGAGCAAAAAGCGTTCCATAAGCTTTCTAAATTACAATTTTTATGCAATCGTATGAAATATGAAACCGATTTCAAACATAATGGTTGCAAATTGATGGTGATAGAACTAGCTCAAACATAATCTATATTTTATGTCGCTGCCACAACCCCTAGAGGGTTGCAGGAGCAAAAAACTTTCTAAATTGCGAATTCTGCGGTACTGAAGAGACTAGAAACTATAAATATAGCTCGGTAGTCACTTATAAAATATAAATGTCCCCTAAGAAAAGTCGAATATAAATTCGAAATTAAAAAGGGGTGAAGCGAAGGGAAGGAGCGAAAAGCATTCTAAAAGTGTCCTAAATTGCGAATTCTATGGAATCTCAGGAAATAATAAACCGATTACAGAAGTTATTAGTTGCAAATCAAGAGTGATAGTCCCTGATCCTATACGGGCTATATTTTATGCCGGTGTCACTACCACCTGGTTGGCAGGAACAACAAGAAAGCCTTTAAAAACATCTAAATTCCGTTTTCTAAAACATATTAGGAAATACCAACCGAATTGAAGGTCAATGTTGGCAAATTAATGGTGAGAGTCTCTGTTACAACACTTTTCGAGACATTTTATTTCAACTCTGTTTCGGTATTTTATGTTGGTGCCACTAACACCAGAGAGGTGGTAGACTGTCAAACAAGAAGCTTGGAATTTGACATGATGGTTAATTTTAAGATGTAAATGTGTTACGATGGTTTCTAAAAAATTCAAAACTTCAAATGAATACTGAAATAGGCATAAAAGTCTCAAAATACTTTATAAATTATCATTTATTTGGTATTAGTTTTAGTTTTTCTTATCAATTAAAATCTCATTTCCGCCTATTGCACTTTTATAATGAAGTTTAGTCAAACTGTGGCTTAATTTGTAATTTTTGAATTATTTCAAAAAGTGTTCGTCTAATAAAGAATAGTCATGCAAATATCACTTGTCATTTTTCAACTATTAAGCGAGCAAAGTCGCGTGGTTTGCTAGTTGTAGATATTTAACTACTTTTTGTTTGCAAAACAAGTATTTTAACTTTAGACATCCAGTAATTTCACATGTTTTTTATCAACATCCATTATTAACCATTTTAGAATTTTTCATTTTAATATTAAGTTTTGAAATCTTAGCAACCGCCATATGAGCATTTATATTAAGCCATTTTATATATGTAAGATTTTGATAATTTTTCAAAGAAGTGTTATATATGAAATATCACCTGATGTATTAAAGAGATGTATATCATTTTAGTAACCTGTTACTGATATATTAAAATATTACTTACATTTTCTTAGAGTAAATCTTTAAAATCTATTTACCGTTAAACTACGTTTTATAAAAGAAAACCTAGAAAAAGACTCAATTATACCATATTTTACTACATATTACTTTGTCCCAATTTTTCAAAAGTATAAGTTATAAGAAAACATATTTAATACTTCATAATATAAATTAATAAATAGTGATTCTCTAAAGTTTTATATCTCTATAAATAAATTTTATATGCTCATTAGTAATTATTTACAACATTTGTGCATATTCTGTGTGACGGAGCAAGGCTGAAAAAAAAACCAGAGTCGGACTTTGCAAACATGACCAGCACGACAAAAATTTACTTCTTTTTAAGATGTAGAAAATTCTATAATTAAAATTATACCTTTACAAAAATGTTCAGAATATTTTTTTGGTTGTCTAAAAAATGTACGCAGTTTTTTGCGAATTGCAAATATACATGGCCTCGCAAGTTTAGTGGTTTCGATGCTTCGGTCTCTGTTACATGTATAGCTAGTTGTCTAGTAGTTGTCTAGATAGTTATTAAGGTAGTTATAAAATGTTTTGTGTTACGGTGAAATAAAAAACTTATAAGGAAAAAAAATTATAAAATTTTTCTAAAAGAGTATCATTTTTCATTCTTCAAGGAAATTATAAGTTCAAAAGGTATAATATATTAATAAATATATTAATAAAACATGAACAAACTGTTGAAGTAATGCAGACAATATAATTTTTTAAATTATACTGAGGATTTCTTTTTACCAAAACGTTACTTCTTATATTTCCACTTACAATGTTCTTCCGATAAAGCAAATGTTGCCATTTGAATCACTTTTTTTTGGCAGAACTTCATTTAAAGGGGCGTCTGGGCGACATTTCTGAGAAACTTCATCAAACAATTAAAATGAGATGGTATTTTCAATTAATTAAGTGTACAAATTCAAATTATGAAAATGAGCAAATTAAATTTTAGAATTACAAAATACGATATGTAAATGCAAAAACGCTATTAAAAAATTATAGAAGAAAATAAACAGGGTAAACCATGTATGTATGTAGTATGTAACCATGTATAATAGTCATTCATGGGTATAAAATTGAAAGCACAAATAGTAAATTAAAGGTAATACAGGAAAGAAAAGATAAAATATTGTGTGTCGGAATCTTAACTCTTTGAAATGATACCGAACAGATGAAGAGACCCTCAACATTAATTTCGGTACCTGTAAATGATAGCTGCATTGTAAGGTATGGCATGATATATGAGTATCATATCTGCATTTATTTGGTCAACACAACGTGCAATTCCAAGTAAGGGAGAGTAGCCAAATTTGGAACACTTCACTTATTTTTAGGTGTAAATCACTTTATTTTTGGAATATTCGCAAAATATCACTGCACTTGGTCAATATATTCATCTACTAACTAAATAAATTTTTAGAACAAATTCTTTTTGAAAAAAAAAGTTTATTTTAATTTGAAAAAATTATCAAAAGTGACCCAAATTCAAGCGACTGGTCGCGTAAGTTGACCCCTAATCTCCTAAATTGAACCAAACAATATTAGGCTGCTTCAATGAGAATGGGATATCATAATTTTAAAAGAAAAGTTTGCGTAATTAGGCCAAAGCTAATTGGGACATTTAATATCATTATTATAACTTATAAATTTCGAAAAATATTGCAGCTAGCATTTATTATGTTTGATGCTATCCAAACTTGAATACCACAATCCGGAATATTACACTTTTTCTTGAAAAAAGGCGCTTTTATAACACAATTATTTCATTCCGCATAACATGTAACACTTGTAATTGTAATATTGGTACTTTTATGTTAGCCTGTCGTATGTGATACATCACCAAAACTATAACAATATTCATATTGTGCTTAATTTAAATGATTTCTTCCATTCATTTAATATGTAGGTATTTCATTCATTTTATTTAAAATATACGACTTTCACCCATTTCATTCAAAATACATATATTACCTGTGGTCCTAATTCTTTGCGCACCAGTTTAAAAGTGATATTTTTCAAAGAAAGAGAAAAAAAAAAAAAACATAATTTCGTCTAAATAAACACTCAAATTCTTAAAATGACAGTTGTCTAAAATGTATTGCATTGAACAAAGAAATAAAAGAATTTGCAAACCTAGTTTTGGGTATGTAAAACATTTTCCCTCTTAAAAAAAGAAAGCTCTATTGTTTTCCGCATGTGTAGTTAACGAAAGTTTTCGATAATTGCGATTATATGGTGGTTTTCAACTGTGCAAAATATCGCTTCCGGGACTAGTGGCATGTGTTATTTAACAGAAAAGCGGTTTCAAATCAATTAATAAGAATAAATTAGGTGATAAATGGTTGACGATAGAGTTGCGTAAAAAGATAATCTAAAAACGAAGTAGTTGGTGTCTGACGAGACAAATAGGCAGGGACATTATAATGTCTAAGTCAACAGTTCTTTATGTTTTGAAAACTTTCGTTGCAAACAGAGATATACACCAAAGCAGCAGTACCGGTCGCCCATCAGCAACAAAGGCCCAAGAAGATCGAATGTTGCGTGGAGTAGTAAAGAACAGCAGACCGGAAATGATGGAAGAAGCCGAAACTCTATAGCAAGACAGCACAGGATAGTTTATACCATAGACTCTTAAAATGGACATAAAAATAATGCATATATGGGCTTAAAATCTTACAAAAGCAAACTTAAGCCGATGTTAACTGCTGCTCAAAAAGGGAAACGTTTTATGTGTGCTATTTACCACTTAAAATGAACAGGTCTTCAAAGGAAAATTGTTACATTGTAGGATGAATACTCTTTACCTCATTATCCTTTTCCAGTTTTGTAATGATATATGTATCGTCTTGACGTACTGTAAGGAAATGAAGCTTTACACTGAAAATACACCAGACAAGGGTGCACGTTTTCGTCATATGTTCAAATTTGGGGATGTTTTGGTTATTGTGGAGTGGACCATATGCATAGACTATCACTGCACAACGCTATCGTGATATTTTTCAGAATGAGTTGTTGCCTTCCATTTAGAAACGCGGTCTTCAATCGGGTCAGTTTTTTCAACAAGTCTTAGCCAAATGGCATACAGCTAGGATAACAAAAGTCTGGCTTCAAAAAATTGCATCCTCGTGCTGGATTGGGTTTCGAATTTCCCGGACATAATTCCTATCGATGATTTATGGCAATACTTAAAGAGGTAATTTCAAAAAAGATGACTTCAAGAATGGCAAAAAATTCCAATTTCTGAGTGCCAATGGTTAGTTTCAACTGTTCAGAGAAGAGTAAGAGAATTTTACACTGACAAAGAATGGCCAAGGAAATTTTATGACTTTCAAATTTCGTCTCATTTGAGCATGCGCAAAACACTAGGAACAGAAAAGGCTTGCGAGGAAATGATTTCATTGGCCGCAAACTGTGTGTCATTTATTATTTTTTGTTCAATTTCATTATGTAATAGTAAAATGTATCAATTCCCATTAAAAATAATTTAGATAAAATATTTTGAATTATTATTATTTTTTGTGAAAAAAGCATCGATGAGAGAAAAATCAGGGCCACTGGTAAAACACATTTGAACTATACGTCTGTCACTAATTTTACTTAAAATACTAAAAAATGATAACAAATTAAAAATAATGCTATAAATCAAAATATTTCATTTAAACATCAAATAATTGTTTCTACGTTACACGCACGAAATATAAAAGCTGCGACTGCTTATTAAAAGTGTTCTTAGGAGATTTACGACAAATATTTACTAACGTATTACAGGTTTTTGCTTTCAAGTATAAATAATCTCAGCTTTACAGTTTTTTTAAAGGAAAATAGGTTATATTGTATTGTAATATATTTGGGAGTATAAATGTTTTGCAAAATGTGCTGTAATCCGGCAGTGAAGGAAAATCTTATGTCTGTGAAAATGAAGTACTCACTAAACTTTAGTGACGCATGTACTTTAAATGTGCTTTTTTAGCTATTTTTTGATATAATTTCGAACGGTTTGAAACTTTTTTCTCTTATTAGGTGGGAATTGTTGACACCCTCATAGAAACTTTCTGTGGAAATTAGATCGAAATCCGACAAATATTTTTTTATTTATGTTTGTAGCTGTTAATGCCTCACAGTAATGTTATGCTATGTATTTCCCTTCGCTTCGCTGAAACAATTAAACTAATATTTAGATATGTGTAATAAAATTAGTATAAAATCATACCTGTATTTCCACACCCGGTTGACAATTTAACTTACACTTTTAATGTCTGTATTAAACTTATCGTTCCGAGTACATTTTAAAGTGGAAAATATAAAAATTCTCAATTACAAACGAAGATGATGATGCTTGTGATTCAAATAACTTACAAGTGAAAAACTTTACGTATTCGTTTGTACATCATATATATTAAAACGGAATACTATTTAAATAAGACCGACCTTCAGATCATTCTTGAGACATATGCGCATGCGCGACCACCACAAAGGTCTTCCGATTAAACCAATCCAGGTAAAAGCGCATGTGCTAAGACTGAGCTCCAATGGGAGTTTAGTGACATTCCTATCTCTGGATACATATAGCGTCACGCGTATTCACTGAGCTCAACAATACGTATTTGCTGTCTCCTGTTTATAATTTCTTTGGATTACCCTTATTAGGTATTTTGTTAATTTAGTTTGTTTGTTTATTCTGATTTTTTGTGGTATTATTTTTAACTTTTCTTTTGATTTACTTAGATTTAATGCGTTCTTCATATTTTCCGCCGATTTAACCTAACCAGTGGAAACTTTATCGTTATGTACGTCGTACTACAAACCATTCATTTTCTCTTCAAATATATCTCTTTACGTATATTCGTATTAAAGAAATTTTGGTATCATTTAAAACAATTCATTTATTTTTATTGTTATTTTTAGATGGTGATGAATTTATCAGTTATATTTCTACTGTAGTTTTATCGCTTTTAACCAGTTATATCGCTTAATACGATAGAAATATGTAATATCCTGCATAAAATTAAAGATCAATGTCAGAATTACAAATTAATTAAATTGTTTATTGTGGGATTCCCATAACTCAAAAAATATTTGAAAATATGTTATCACCGTTTTTCCAATGTTTGTTGACAGAGGATTTCGATTTATCTTAAAAACCACCAAAATAACATTCTCTATACCCTATCATATGATACATACCAATAGATTTCTAAACAGTTTCCACTTGAAAATCTGAAGACTATTAAGATTACTAAATTAAGAGATAAGTTCATGATTAATTTCCGATAAGTCAGAGTGAATAAATTTCAAAATATGTAATGAGTGTAATCCTATTTTAGAAACTTTTTAAAAAACTAGAAATCCATTCACATACACTGACAATAAAATTATCAATGTTTCGGTAGGGGTAAAACATTTACTTTTTTTGTCAGCGCTGTCCAATATGGTATGATTTGTGGGGGGAGGGGAGGAGGAAATTATTTTTTGCAAATGATTTTCTGAGAACACCGCTTTGATTTTGAAGAGCAAGGGGCGATTCTGTTCTGAATTCTTAGCCATTCAGTTCTGAAAAAAACAATCATTCTTTCTTAACCTAAAAACCTCATTATTATTATCATTTATTGCTAAAAGCCGTCAATTTGATGTTACATATTTAATAAATGTAGACTAAATTACTGTTTTGTATTTGTTTAGTTTGCTTTTATATTTATCATTTTTTAACAATTTTATGAATGTAATTACCTTTTAAATATAATTCTCCATTGGCAGTGCCATAAACAAAACTACTAAATTAGTGTAGACTAAAAAGCTGTTTTGTATTACTTTAGTTTGCTTTTATATTATTTATCATTTTTAACGATTTTGTGAATGTAATTACCTTTTGAATAGGATTGGCGATTGGCAACGCCATACGTACAACTGGTGCTGGTCAGTCCACCTTGGCCGGATAATATGGAAACACCGTTTATGTTAATAGAAATTCACGAAAATTAGATACATTTTATAAAGTTTCCAATCAAGCTTTAAAACAGTATTCAGTGGCGGAAAAATCACAAATTCGTCAATCGGCCACGCAAAATTTGCGAGTTTTGCCGATCTTGCTCCGAAAAATCGCGAATTTCGCTGGTCGAGGGTACGAAATATCATGAATTTTGTCGATCAGGTGCGTATAAATGTCAAATTTCGTAGATCGGACACGGAAAAAAGGTGAATTTTGTTGATTGAGTACACAAAAATAGCGAATTTTTTCGCTCGGATGGGGAGAAATCTCAAATTTTGTCGATCGACTTCAGAAAAATTGCGAATATTGTCGATAGGCTTCAGTTTGTCTATCAGGAGTGTAAAAATGTCAAATTTCATTGATCGGGCACCGAAAAAAGTGAATTTTCTAGATCGGGTGAGAAAAATTGCGAATTTTGTCGATCAGGCGCTTAAAAATGTCCAATTTTGTTGATCGAGCATGGAAAATCACGAATTTTGTCGATAATTTGCTGAAAAATTGATGATTTCGTTGATCGGCCTCGGAAAAATCGTGATTTTTTTCAAGTTATCGGGAGAAAAAAAATGCAAATTTTGTCAATTTGCAGTGTGAAACATTTTCAAATTTCGTCATTCAGTTAAAAATCGCGAATTTCATTGATCGGGCATGGAGAAATCACGAATTTCACCGACCAACGGTGGAAAAATCACAAATTCGTCGATCAGGCATGGAAAAAGCAAATTTTGTTCATCGGGTACAGAAAAATCGCGAATTTTGTAAATCGGGTGTGAAGAAATCTCGAATTTTATTGATCCGCTTCCGACAAATTGCGAATTTTGTTGATCGACATCAGAAAAATATCAAATTTTGTCAATCAGCTTCAGAAAAATTGCGAATTTTGTCGATCAGGCACATAAAAATCTCAAATTTGGCTGATTGGCTCCATTTCTAATTTTCGTTCATAAAGTTCACATTTTTTTTTTCGGAACTAGCCACTTTTATTTATTGTTTGTTTTTTAGCACTTATAATAAATCAAAATTTACTCTCCCAAATAAAGTCAAGAAATATTATCACTCCTTGAAAATTACCCTTGCTATATCTGTGTTATATATACAAACGTAAACTGTTGATGTATCCTTGCCACCTGAATTTGATATGTTGACTGGGTACTCTCTTCCAACGAAATTATATTTTTCATCTGATTATAGGCCACAGATCACCTTCCTGAAATAGAATTCTCTCTGTGTTACTTATGTGGCCTTCGATAACATAGACGTTTTTGTGACTATCCTATTGCGACTTTCCTATCATAGTGTATATGGGTGTGTTTTGCTTGCATTGATGCTAGATAACGACAAACGTATATGATTTATCGGTGTCATGGTGATAAATGGAAAAATTTACAAATAATCTGAAAATGCAGTGAAGTTTTTACTTTAATTTATAAGAAGAAGGTATTTGCATTCATGCGTACAGTGTGTTTTGCCTTATGCAATTCTGTCTATGCTTCAATTTTTAGAAATGTGCAACAAATTTGAGGGCCTATGATGTTCAATAATAAATTTTAGTTTGTTCCATGCATGTAGTGATGTTTGCTTGATGCATTTCAGTCTACATACATTCTTTTACAGCTGTAAAATACTTTTTTTTATCTTTGGTGCTTTCAAATTGTTGCCGTCAAGATTTGACGGGTTCCATCTAGTAATATTCATATTGTGATTGAATATGCATGCTCAATTGAATGTTTGAAAAATTATGCACAGTTTTATATAAATAATCAATTTATACATTTATTTTCGTAAAGAAAAAAAGAAACATAATTTTTTACAGGTACATTTATTGATAATTGTCAAAATTGAAAATACTGTAATATTACGAAATAACATAAATCCGTGTCCTAACTTTTCTTTTAAAATTTGCTATGCTAAAAACAAATTGAATCTACAAATTTAAGCAATATTACATAAAAATTTATCGAACTTATCCCGACATGCAATTTTACAGAGTTTCATTAAGTATTTTGTAAAAATCAGTAGTTATAACAAAAATTAAAAACTTACAAAAACAGTTCGCAACGCACATTTTCTTCCTTATTTTTATGTGTTTTGAAAATATCTGGGGCAGAAAAACTAGAGAAAGTTTTATAAAAGCTAATATCCCAATTTCAAACAGATGCACAATTTCATTCGATGTGACTTGCATCCTGCTTAAAGTGTAGCAAAAATACATTTTTTTGTTTGGAAATGAGAAATGTTTTTAAATAATGACAGAGGTTTTTAAATTGTTTAACAGCAAAATTTTTGGAGGTTATCCAGAAATTTATCTTTAACGAAAGCTAACATTAACGTAAGAAAATAGTAACTTTTAAAATGTTGTTTATTTTCATTAGAATTTTTTTGAATTGGAACTCATTTCTTTCTTTTCAATGATATAATATTAACTGAACAGACTATTTTTGAGTACTTTTAGACTTAAGGATATATATATATATATATATATATATATATATATAATTTTCTGATAATATTTTCATTCATTTTTGTTTGAACAAACATTCATTTCTTGCATGGCAATATAGAGAGAACTATCTAAAATATATATATATATGGAAAATATTGAATGAATCGTACTGAATTATTAATATCTTGTAATAAAAGTACTTTTCCCCATTCTTTTGAATTTTTTAGAAAAGTTATCTTAACTGCTTGGCACTCGAGGGTTGTTTTTATTCGTAAATAAGGGCCGTTTGAAAAAAAAAAAAAAAAAAACTAACGAAAGAAAATTTTCTAACACCAAATTTATTTTCAGATTCTACATACATTTTTCAATTTTTTCAACATAAATGCCAATTTTGTTTAAATACATCATGCCTTATAAGAAGATTTTGAATACCCTCTTGACAGAAACTTGCCGCCTGCTCCGATAACCAGGAGGTCACCACCGTTTTCACGTCTTCTTGTCATCGTTGTAGTGGTTGCCGCTGAGATGATGTTTGAGATAGCGGAAAAGATGGAAATCATTCGGCACACGGTTTGGGCTGCAGCGCGGGGGGGGGGGGGGGGGGTCCAAAACTTCTCGGCCTAAAGAGTCCAACAAAGCTTTAATGGCTTTAAGTTCAACGTGCTTCCAGCAAAGGCAACAATGGAGTTTAAGTACAACGTTCCAAATTAACGTTCCTTAAGTTAACGTGTCAAAGTACAACGTTAGATATATTTTTATTTTTCAAATTAAACAATTGCAATTTTTAGGATAATTAGTAATCTATTTAACTGGTGTAATCTCTCAAAACTCTACACACACACACTGAAAATAAAAACGCTAAAACTGACCAGCATAATATCTAGAACAATGTATAAGTATATTGTCGAAATATAATTGCAATGAAATATAATTAAGATATTTCAATGGCTATCTCAAAAGTTTTTATTAAGAAATTTCATTTCGGTTTTCATTTCTCGTTAAAAGTGCTTTATATTACTTTTTTAGGAGAAATGTGGTTCGTTCGATATTTAGTAAATGAAGAGTGTCCAAAAATTCCTGGACAAATTTTAAAATTCAATATAAAGTCAAATAATTGTCGTATAGTAGCATAGTTTAGACTAAAATGCTTCTCAGGATGAAAAGTTTTCTTCGTGCTATAAAAATTATTAATTCCAAATTTCCACCATGGATGGCAGCACTTCTCCGCATGTTTGCCTTCGAACGTGCGATTTTTTTTTTCAGATTAATTTTGACACTGTGATACAGAAATGATGGCTCTTAGTGCTAAAGTTGTCATTTCTGTGTCACGGCATCTATATATTTAAAACGCTAAGCGTTTTCTTTCGACGGTCCGTGAGAAGAAACTACTGCATCAAATTACACCAACTTTTTTTTAAATGAAAGATATTTAGCCACAGATGTGTTATCGTTCATTCGCTTGTTCAAATATTTTATTAATTAGCCGTAATTTTAAATTAAAATTCTGCAGTTGCGCTTGCGCAGTATATAAGTACAAGTCTGCCTTTGGAGTGACGCTCTGCACATTCGCAAAAATGCTCGCTCAGCTGATCTATCACAACACAGGTTGAAGTTGTTTTAAGTTCGTCTGCTATTCAACCTTAATGTAAACAAGGTTTTCATTCTTTCACAAAGTTAATAATATTTGGTTCTTTCAGCATTATTAACAATTAAAAAAATTCTTGTGTCCATATTAAGAGACAGATACAGTTTATTTTCGTCATATTACACACAGAAGATAAACACTGTGATTAGAGGCTAAAAGTTATGTCTGGTGATCGGCCTTAAAAATTGCCAATAGTTAGAAACGATGATTGGGAAAGTAGCATATTAAGTTGTAGCTACTTCTTTGGAAAAATAAGGTATAAATATTAAAACGCAAAACTATTTCTGAAAGATCAGAACTGAAAATTGAGACAGGTATTCCAGACATACAGTATGTGTCAACTACATTGGAACCTCTTCAATTTAGAAGGAAGTAAAACGAGTCCCCGCAAGCGTAGCGGGTTAACGCAGCGCTTTAGAGCTCTAAACTTTTGTAAGTAACGCCGGTTTTGAGCTAGCTTCCACAAAGTTTTATAAGGAACAAATAACATCACTCAGACGCTTTGTATATGCATGTATTCAACAGATTTTTTTTTCTCATAAAAAGTTACTTGAAAAGATAAATTTTTTGCTTGGTATTAAATGACATAAATGAAGAAAATTAACAGAAATTTATATAAAAAGTTTAATATATATATATATATATATATATATATATATATATATATATATATATATGTGTGTGTGTGTGTGTGTGTTTTTGACATTACCTTATTATTTATTTTGTTAGATTTCTGCTATAAAGTACGGCTCCAACATTTCCGTTTCCGATCTTCAACAAAGACAGATTCCTAAAAGAATTTTCCGCACGTTTCTTTTATTTCTTTGCATGTTAGAAAAAACCGGAATAACAGCCTGCCTTTCAAGACGCTCTGAAACTATTTTTTACTGTAAGTTAAAAAAGTCCTTCCGGCCAGTGCCGGGAGGAAGAGGTAGCTTTCAAATACCTTATTTTAAAAAAGCCAACTTACATTATTCAAGCACACGAAGCTCAATTTAGTGGAAACAGAATATAAGAGATTCAATACTAATTTTTATCAATACTAAATCATTATGAATGAGAATTTCACGAAATTAGTCAGCTTTATCCAAGCTGCTTTTATTTAAAGTAACTTATATTTGGCTGAGATGTTGATGTATACTATCCACATGCTTTCTCACATGGAAATAGGCGAATACGTGTGTTATCGCGTGACAAATACAAGATCGTTTCAAAATGTTAGCCATACTAGAAATTCAAAGTGCTAAAATTCAACCATTTTTTAAGATATAAACAAAAGAACAAATTTTCAGAAACAAAATCTGCTCCGGAATCTTTGTATCAAGGTCAAACACATAAAAAAATCTTTTTCATTTTCCAATTTTTTAATACCTCATTTTAAATTTTAAATTTAATTTTTTTTAAATGGCAACCCTTTTGAAACAAGATGGCGAATGAAGCTGGCCACGCACTCGGTCGAGACATTGGTGTGTACTATGTACAGACCAAGTTACATCCAAATCGGTTCATAAATACGCTTGTTATCGCGTGACAAAAATCAGGTCGTTTTAAAATGTCAGCCACAATAGAAATTCAAAACGCTATAACTCAGCCATATTTTTAGATATAGTCGAAACAAAAACTGTTCCGGGATCTTTGTATTAAGGTCAAACACATACAAAAAAAATCTTTTTCATTTTCCAATATTTTGGTATCTCATTTTAAATTTTAAATTTTTAAAATTTTTTTAAATGGCCGCCATTTTGAAACAAGATGGCGAATGAAGCTGGCCAACGAACTCGGTCGAAATATTTGTATGTACTATGTACACACCAAAGTACATACAAATCGGTTCATAAATACGCCTGTTATCACGTGACGAATATCAGGACGTTTCAAAATGTCAGCCACGCTAGAAAGTCAAAATGCTATAACTCAGCCATTTTTTGAGATATAGACGAAACAAAAACTGCTCTCGAATCTTTGTATCAAGGTCAAATACATAAGAAAAAAATATTTTTTCAATTTTCAATTTTTTGGTACCACATTTCAAATTTAAATTTTTCTTAAAAATTTAAATGGCTGCCATTTTTAAACAAGAGGGCAGATGAAGCTGGCCAACGAACTCGGTCGAGACATTGGTATGTACTATGTACAAACGAAGTTACATCCAAATCGGTTCATAAATACGCCTTTTATCGCGTGACAAAATTCAGGACGTTTCAAAATGTCAGCCACGCTAGAAATTCAAAATGCTATAACTCAGCCATTTTTTAAGATATAGACGAAACAAAAACTGCTCCAGAATCTTTGTATAAAGGTCAAATATATAAGAAAAAAATATTTTTCCATTTTCAATTCTTTCGTACCACATTTCAAATTTAAAATTTTTAAGAAAATTTTAAATGGCCGCCATTTTGAAACAAATGGCGGATGAAGCTGGCCAACGAACTCGGTCGAGACATTGGTATGTACTATGTACATACCGAATTACATCCAAATCGGTTCATAAATTCGAGAGTTACAGTACGACAAAGGTCAGATATATATACATACATACATATATATATATATATATATATATATATATATATACATATATAAACTTTTAAACGGAGGTTCGTTTCGGGGTCTGGGGGTCATGATCGATGAAAATATACCAAAATTTTTTGAAATCGCTTTCCTCCGAACGGCTGCAATAGGTAGCTTTTTGTAATGAAAGCTACCTAAAATAGCTGCTGGAAGACCTTTAGTACTTTTTGGCTAGCTTCCAGAAAGTTTTATAAGGAACAAATAACATCATTCAGACGCTTTGTATATACATGTATTCAACAGATTTTTTTCTCATAAAAAGTTACTTCATAGCTGCCAACTTGTACGGATTTTTCCTACCACTAAAATTTAATGGAAAAATTTGCCTAATTCAATCGCCGAATTGCAATGAATATTGGTAATTAAATAAGGCAGAAATTTCTGTTATATTTTAGTGGTAGCAAAAATCCGCACAAGTTGGCAGCTATGTTACTTGAAAAGATCAATTTTTTGCTTGGTATTAAATGACATAAATGAAGAAAATTAAAAGATATTTATATAAAAAGTTTTATATATATATATATATATATATGTGTGTATATGTTTTTGACATTATATATATTTTTTTTTGTTGTTGTTATATTTCTGCTGTAAAATACGGCTCCAACATTTCCGTTTCCGATCTTCAACAAATACTGATTCCTAAAAGAATTTTCCGCACGTTTCTTTTATTTCTTTGCATGTTAGATAAAACCGGAACAACAGCCTGACTTTCAAGACGGCCTGAAACTATTTTTTACTGTACGTTAAAAAATAGCTGCTGGAAGACCTTTAGTACTTTTTGGCTAGCTTCCACAACGTTTTATAAGGAACAAATAACATCATTCAGACGCTTTGTATATGCATGTATTCAACAGATTTTTTTTCTCATAAAAAGTTACTTGAAAAGATCAATTTTTTACTTGGTATTAAATGACATAAATGAAGAAAATTAAAAGATATTTATATAAAAAGTTTAATATATAAATATATATATATATATATATATGTTTTTGACATTATATTATTATTTTTTTTTGTTAGAATTCTGCTATAAAGTACGGCTCCAACATTTCCGTTTCCGATCTTCAACAAAGACAGATTCCTAAAAGAATTTTCCGCACGTTTCTTTTATTTCTTTGCATGTTAGATAAAACCGAAACAACAGCCTGCCATTCAAGACGGCCTGAAGCTATTTTTTAATGTAAGTTAAAAAATAGCTGCTGGAAGACCTTTAGTACTTTTTGGCTAGCTTCCACAAAGTTTTATAAGGAACAAATAACATCATTCAGACGCTTTGTATATATATGTATTCAACAGATTTTTTTCTCATAAAAAGTTACTTGAAAAGATCAATTTTTTGTTTGGTATTAAATGACATAAATGAAGAAAATTAAAAGAAATTTATATAAAAAGTTTAATATATATATATGTTTTTGACATTACATTATTATTTTTTTTTTTTGTTAGATATCTGCTATAAAGTACGGCTCCAACATTTCCGTTTCCGATCTTCAAAAAATACTGATTCCAAAAAGAATTTTCCGCACGTTTCTTTTATTTCTTTGCATGTTAGATAAAACCGGAATAACAGTCTGCCTTTCAAGACGATCTGAAACTATCTTTTACTGTATGTTAAAAAATAGCTGCTGGAAGACTTTTAGTACTATTTGGCTAGCTTCCACAAAGTTTTATAAGAAACAAATAACATCATTCAGACGCTTTGTATATACATGTATTCAACGGATTTTTTTCTCATAAAAAGTTACTTGAAAAATCAATTTTTTGTTTGGTATTAAATGACATAAATGAAGAAAATTATAAGAAATTTATATAAAAAGTTTAATATATATATATGTTTTTGACATTACATTATTATTTTTTTTTGTTAGATTTCTGCTATAAAGAACGGCTCCAATATTTCCGTTTCCGATCTTCAACAAATACTGATTCCTAAAAGAATTTTCCGCACGTTTCTTTTATTTCTTTGCATGTTAGATAAAACCGGAACAACAGCCTGCCATTCAAGACGGCCTGAAACTATTTTTTACTGTAAGTTAAAAAATAGCTGCTGGAAGACTTTTAGTACTTTTTGGCTAGCTTCCACAAAGTTTTATAAGGAACAAATAACATCATTCAGACGCTTTGTATATGCATGTATTCAACAGATTTTTTTTCTCATAAAAAGTTACTTGAAAAGATCAATTTTTTACTTGGTATTAAATGACATAAATGAAGAAAATTAAAAGATATTTATATAAAAAGTTTAATATATAAATATATATATATATATATATGTTTTTGACATTATATTATTATTTTTTTTTGTTAGAATTCTGCTATAAAGTACGGCTCCAACATTTCCGTTTCCGATCTTCAACAAAGACAGATTCCTAAAAGTATTTTCCGCACGTTTCTTTTATTTCTTTGCATGTTAGATAAAACCGAAACAACAGCCTGCCATTCAAGACGGCCTGAAGCTATTTTTTAATGTAAGTTAAAAAATAGCTGCTGGAAGACCTTTAGTACTTTTTGGCTAGCTTCCACAAAGTTTTATAAGGAACAAATAACATCATTCAGACGCTTTGTATATACATGTATTCAACAGATTTTTTTCTCATAAAAAGTTACTTGAAAAGATCAATTTTTTGTTTGGTATTAAATGACATAAATGAAGAAAATTAAAAGAAATTTATATAAAAAGTTTAATATATATATATGTTTTTGACATTACATTATTATTTTTTTTTTGTTAGATATCTGCTATAAAGTACGGCTCCAACATTTTCGTTTCCGATCTTCAAAAAATACTGATTCCAAAAAGAATTTTCCGCACGTTTCTTTTATTTCTTTGCATGTTAGATAAAACCGGAATAACAGTCTGCCTTTCAAGACGATCTGAAACTATCTTTTACTGTATGTTAAAAAATAGCTGCTGGAAGACTTTTAGTACTATTTGGCTAGCTTCCACAAAGTTTTATAAGAAACAAATAACATCATTCAGACGCTTTGTATATACATGTATTCAACGGATTTTTTTCTCATAAAAAGTTACTTGAAAAATCAATTTTTTGTTTGGTATTAAATGACATAAATGAAGAAAATTATAAGAAATTTATATAAAAAGTTTAATATATATATATGTTTTTGACATTACATTATTATTTTTTTTTTGTTAGATTTCTGCTATAAAGAACGGCTCCAATATTTCCGTTTCCGATCTTCAACAAATACTGATTCCTAAAAGAATTTTCCGCACGTTTCTTTTATTTCTTTGCATGTTAGATAAAACCGGAACAACAGCCTGCCATTCAAGACGGCCTGAAACTATTTTTTACTGTAAGTTAAAAAATAGCTGCTGGAAGACTTTTAGTACTTTTTGGCTAGCTTCCACAAAGTTTTATAAGGAACAAATAACATCATTCAGACGCTTTGTATATGCATGTATTCAACAGATTTTTTTTCTCATAAAAAGTTACTTGAAAAGATCAATTTTTTACTTGGTATTAAATGACATAAATGAAGAAAATTAAAAGATATTTATATAAAAAGTTTAATATATAAATATATATATATATATATATATGTTTTTGACATTATATTATTATTTTTTTTTGTTAGAATTCTGCTATAAAGTACGGCTCCAACATTTCCGTTTCCGATCTTCAACAAAGACAGATTCCTAAAAGAATTTTCCGCACGTTTCTTTTATTTCTTTGCATGTTAGATAAAACCGAAACAACAGCCTGCCATTCAAGACGGCCTGAAGCTATTTTTTAATGTAAGTTAAAAAATAGCTGCTGGAAGACCTTTAGTACTTTTTGGCTAGCTTCCACAAAGTTTTATAAGGAACAAATAACATCATTCAGACGCTTTGTATATACATGTATTCAACAGATTTTTTTCTCATAAAAAGTTACTTGAAAAGATCAATTTTTTGTTTGGTATTAAATGACATAAATGAAGAAAATTAAAAGAAATTTATATAAAAAGTTTAATATATATATATGTTTTTGACATTACATTATTATTTTTTTTTTTTTTTGTTAGATATCTGCTATAAAGTACGGCTCCAACATTTTCGTTTCCGATCTTCAAAAAATACTGATTCCAAAAAGAATTTTCCGCACGTTTCTTTTATTTCTTTGCATGTTAGATAAAACCGGAATAACAGTCTGCCTTTCAAGACGATCTGAAACTATCTTTTACTGTATGTTAAAAAATAGCTGCTGGAAGACTTTTAGTACTATTTGGCTAGCTTCCACAAAGTTTTATAAGAAACAAATAACATCATTCAGACGCTTTGTATATACATGTATTCAACGGATTTTTTTCTCATAAAAAGTTACTTGAAAAATCAATTTTTTGTTTGGTATTAAATGACATAAATGAAGAAAATTATAAGAAATTTATATAAAAAGTTTAATATATATATATGTTTTTGACATTACATTATTATTTTTTTTGTTAGATTTCTGCTATAAAGAACGGCTCCAATATTTCCGTTTCCGATCTTCAACAAATACTGATTCCTAAAAGAATTTTCCGCACGTTTCTTTTATTTCTTTGCATGTTAGATAAAACCGGAACAACAGCCTGCCATTCAAGACGGCCTGAAACTATTTTTTACTGTAAGTTAAAAAATAGCTGCTGGAAGACTTTTAGTACTTTTTGGCTAGCTTCCACAAAGTTTTATAAGGAACAAATAACATCATTCAGACGCTTTGTATATGCATGTATTCAACAGATTTTTTTTCTCATAAAAAGTTACTTGAAAAGATCAATTTTTTACTTGGTATTAAATGACATAAATGAAGAAAATTAAAAGATATTTATATAAAAAGTTTAATATATAAATATATATATATATATATATGTTTTTGACATTATATTATTATTTTTTTTGTTAGAATTCTGCTATAAAGTACGGCTCCAACATTTCCGTTTCCGATCTTCAACAAAGACAGATTCCTAAAAGAATTTTCCGCACGTTTCTTTTATTTCTTTGCATGTTAGATAAAACCGAAACAACAGCCTGCCATTCAAGACGGCCTGAAGCTATTTTTTAATGTAAGTTAAAAAATAGCTGCTGGAAGACCTTTAGTACTTTTTGGCTAGCTTCCACAAAGTTTTATAAGGAACAAATAACATCATTCAGACGCTTTGTATATACATGTATTCAACAGATTTTTTTCTCATAAAAAGTTACTTGAAAAGATCAATTTTTTGTTTGGTATTAAATGACATAAATGAAGAAAATTAAAAGAAATTTATATAAAAAGTTTAATATATATATATGTTTTTGACATTACATTATTATTATTTTTTTTTTGTTAGATATCTGCTATAAAGTACGGCTCCAACATTTCCGTTTCCGATCTTCAAAAAATACTGATTCCAAAAAGAATTTTCCGCACGTTTCTTTTATTTCTTTGCATGTTAGATAAAACCGGAATAACAGTCTGCCTTTCAAGACGATCTGAAACTATCTTTTACTGTATGTTAAAAAATAGCTGCTGGAAGACTTTTAGTACTATTTGGCTAGCTTCCACAAAGTTTTATAAGAAACAAATAACATCATTCAGACGCTTTGTATATACATGTATTCAACGGATTTTTTTCTCATAAAAAGTTACTTGAAAAATCAATTTTTTGTTTGGTATTAAATGACATAAATGAAGAAAATTATAAGAAATTTATATAAAAAGTTTAATATATATATATGTTTTTGACATTACATTATTATTTTTTTTGTTAGATTTCTGCTATAAAGAACGGCTCCAATATTTCCGTTTCCGATCTTCAACAAATACTGATTCCTAAAAGAATTTTCCGCACGTTTCTTTTATTTCTTTGCATGTTAGATAAAACCGGAACAACAGCCTGCCATTCCAGACGGCCTGAAACTATTTTTTACTGTAAGTTAAAAAATAGCTGCAGGAAGACTTTTAGTACTTTTTGGCTAGCTTCCACAAAGTTTTATAAGGAACAAATAACATCATTCAGACGCTTTGTATATACATGTATTCAACAGATTTTTTTCTCATAAAAAGTTACTTGAAAATATAATTTTTTTGTTTGGTATTAAATGACATTAATGAAGAAAATTAAAAGATATTTATATAAAAAGTTTAATATATATATATATATATATGTTTTTGACATTATATTATTATTATTATTTTTGTTATATTTCTGCTTTAAAGTAAGGCTCCAACATTTCCGTT